>JAHDVF020000775.1:0-1362500 GCA_022606425.2 Lepidostoma basale | reverse complement strand
AAGCTAGTCCGTATTAAATATTTTGACCCTGGCAACCCTGAGACTATACAATAGGATCAGAGGACGCGTGTCTGTATTCAGAAGGACCTTTAAGGATATCGTTAGGGCAAATTGCCGAGATGATACGATCTCAGATAAAGGAACGATGCTGGATAAATGGTCCTAATATAATCTCGAGTATATAATAGTGCTGTAAAATATTATGGCGAGGTTACCAATGTTTTCCGCGTATAGAAACGTTATCAAAAGATCGTGTGATGAGATAACTCTTCAGCTTCCGCATTATATATATAAGATATTTTTCTCATTTTCTTTTAAACAACGTTATTCGAATTTCATACAAATCCATCCAAATACGAGTATAAAAGAAACCATTAAGGGTATTTTATTGAATATTACAATTTGCGAGCATTTAGTGGATATATTTTTTATATCAGAATTAGTGTTCCATTCACAAGATCAAAAATCTATTTTTTTATTGTTTCATTGATATAAGGTAAGTCGCCATTAAACGTATGCAGAGATAAAGAACATCATGAATTTATTGATTATAGAACAGTTATGTTAAACTCCAAATTAAATACTTAATACGAATGACACTGAGGGATCGCGTGAGGAACACCAGAATAAGAGAGAGGTGGAGCATATTATAAGATGGAGCAGCCAGCGAAAAAGGGACTGGTACGGTCATATTCAAAGAATGGACACCACCAGACTCCCCTATATTGCATTGCATAATCAGCCTCATGGGACTCGTCCTCGTGGAAGACCTCCTAAAAGATGGAAAGACAGCTGGGAATCTACCTCACAGGAGGAGTAAAACTCTGGAAAACAGACCACATAGGTCTAAAACAAGGAAGAAGAAGAAGAAGAATACGAATGAAAACGTTTGTTTTATTATAATTTATGCAATTGACATGTTTCGCCTTCCTAAGGCATTATCTATTGTGTATGTATATATTGAATATGACCTTAGAAGCTCAGCAGACTAATTGTTTATAATAACATATATGGCGTCGAAGCAAGGCAGACACAGCCAGGACCAAATGAGTTTTGAAAAAACTGAGGACGAAAGCAGGCAAGACACTAAAATATCGCGTGTGAACACCAGAATAAGAGAGATATGTGAGGCTGATGAAGTCGACAGAGAAGGAGGGGCTTGTATGATCATGTCCAAAAATGGACACCACCAGACTCCCCTATATTGCATTGCATAATCAACCTCATGGGACTCGTCCCCATGGAAGACCTCCTAAAGGATGGAAGGACAACTGGGAATCTACCTCACAGGAAGAGCAACACTCTGGAGAACAGACAAGATAGGTCTACAATAAGGAAGAAGATGAAGAAGAATACGTATGAAAACGTTTGTTTTATTATAATTTATGCAATTGACATGTATCGCCTTCCTAAGGCATTATCTAATGTATTTATTTTATATGACCTTAGAAAGTTCAAACATGCCATTCATAAATTTTCATTCATATTAACATCGTGGAGTTGATTTTATACGAGTCTTAATACTAAAATATGACAAGTACTGACATTTTATTACTAGAAGTTTATTATCGAAAAGGAAAAAAAGACGTTTTTTAAAAGATTAAATTGTATTCAGTCATGTTCTATAACACTTATTTTCCTTTTAGTTCTAACCGGTTTCTATGGTCACCGCAATTGTCTGGTATTACATTAAAAAAAACTTGTTAATTTTATTTTCATGAGTGTTTTGGTTCAATGAGAATTTTATATATATATTTTTCATAGGCATTAATGAAAACGTCTGTTTTGAAGAAGTCTAGAAAACATATATTTTCATTCGTATTAAATATTTATCATGGATAATTAATACGGATGAAAACGTCAATTATCTAGAAGTTTTATTATATTTTATGGGAATGAAATGTTTCGCCCTTCTAAGGCATTATCAAAACACATTTGATAATGCCTTAGAAGGGCGAAACATGTCATTTCCATAAAATATAGTAAAACTTCTTGAAAACTGACGTTTTCATTTGTATTAATTATTTAATGTGGAGTTTTATATCATTGTTCAAGAAACAATGAAAAAAATATTTTATGGAGTTTCCTAGAAATCCCAAGAAAGGGTAAATATTTTGGTTCATTTTATTTTGAATTCATGTCGTTTTCTGCAGTTCTCTGCAATCGCCTGGTCAGTCCAGACGATAGCAGCAAGTTGTCAAAACGCTTGAATAAAATAAAAAATAAGCAGAATAAAACATTATCTACCACACATGGGTAACTACCCTGAAGATATAGACGAAACGTCGGTTGAGAAAGACAAGTTATACGGATATACCCAAAATCCAAAAAATAAAACCCCGAATAAAACTGTTTTTATAATAAACGATAAATTTTTCTAATTTTCGTTATTCGAAATGCGTGAGTTTATAAGTAGATTATCTCCGCACCGGCGGGTAGTTCATTTGCGTTTTTGAAAGATGGCAGACTCCTATTACTTTTGCACGCTCCTTGAAATACTTTGACGAGCATTATGGCAGCATTATCCACGGGAGATGTGTGTCCTCCGGCCCGGTCCCGCGCTGGTAATCCAGAACAGATTGACGGCGGGCACGGGCCCTAATAACACGCGAGCAGGCGGCGCGGCGCTGGGTGGCGCGGCGCGCGGGAGATAAAGGCGAATTTGACAACCCCGGGATGATTAATGATCTACGTCATAAACCTAAAAGATGCTTGTCACCAGACACCCCTAGATATTGCTTTCCGTTATCTGACATATTTTCTTACATATTACGTAAGCGCGAACCTCTAAACACTTTGTAGTACAAATCGAGGGCTGGTTATTACAAAAGTGCTAAGTGGTTTAAATATAAAACAAAGAACACCATTTCGTACTGCAATTATCAAATCAAATCCAATCAGTTTATTTCATCAACAGACATTCCAAAATTATTTTTAAGGCATCCATTGAGAACAGGTAAAATAATATATTGTGGATAGTATACTACCAGAAACGTATGATAGATGGTTCAACATTAGGAAGACAGGATACTCTTCAGAATCAAGAGTATTTGCCTTCTGAACGTACTTTCACTAATATGAAAGCCGTCGATCTTCGAGGAAACCGCGTTCAGCAGATTAATTGCTCTACTCACCGGTGTCACCAGAGGCAGGTTGGTTCTGGCGGCCGGTAGGTAAAACAATCTACGCTGTCGCTGTCGGAGATATCTATCAGGGACAAAAAGCCAAACACCCTCCAGCACGGCCGCGTTCTCGAAATATCCCCTGAGTTATCTAAAGAAATGGGTTATGAGATGCCCATCTCTTCGGAGCTGCAAAGAGTTGGCCCCAAGCATTCCCAAAATAAATGCTGTGGGATAGAGCCACGGATAGCTATCATACTCCCTCATGTAGAGATACCTCAGAAATTTTTTCTTAACCCTCTTTAGCATAACGGAATATCTCGCCTCGTGAGGACTCCATATCACAGAACTTTTTCGAGTCTGCTCCGAACCAATGGGTTGTATAGGACTCTGAGAACATGTGGATCTCTGAAAAAACTCTGCCGGTCCAGACGATGAAGCCCAACATCCTCAGTGCAGTGCCACAAATTAATTATAGGTGTTTGTTTGCGATTCATAAAATTTCATATATTTTTTTTTGATAATATAACAGTGTGCTAAATTAAACAGTTAATAATGTTGAAGTATCTATAATACACCAAAACATTGAATTATCAAAAGAAACTTTATTAATATACTTTTTTATGTTATGTGTTGTGCTTAGTTATATTCTAAACCATTAATTTATTATTAGTGACTATTTGTAAACAAAATAATATTTTAACATTTTAATTGCATGTTTTACGGCATTTGTTTCATAAACTATACGTAATTTAGCAAAATTGTATACAATTAATTTACTTTAAAAAAAAACTTGTAATTAATTTTTTTTCGTTGAATAACAACCCTTAAAACTTTCCAAAGCCAAAGGGGATGGTTCCTCTTTGAGGCGCTTCAAATGCTTTTAAAGTATTCAGAGTGTCTCAATTAAGATTTTTTTAGTAATAAAAGTTGAAACGGGCAACACAATTATTTTTTACTCAACTCCAATGGAGTCATATTTTACAGGGAAACCTTTCCGACAACAGAATAGACGGGTATGAGAAATTTTAAATAAAAACAAGGACTCTCGTATTCCAGATAACAATCTATTTGGAATTCGAAGTAAAATAATATAACATTTTGCAGGATTAATATAGGTAAAGGATTACTGTATAAGTGAAATAGGCAGTAAAAAAATCCACTAACTTTCTGTCTAACTACCTGAGTAACCATCACACCGTTTTCCTCAAGAAGTAGGCATAGAGGATGGACCGCCACACTATTCTATTCTTTCGGGCCTTTTCTATATTCATACAATGTCACAAGTACACTCGTGGATTGTTGGTTGGTCTAATTTAGTCGCCTTTTAGAAATTTATTAATTTGGTCATGCCATATTTTTCTTGGCCTTCGTCGTCTACTTTTTCCCTCACACTACTTCCGTAATTTTTTTTTATAATTTTTCCTTCGTTTATATATAAACGTCCAAAACAAGTAAGTGACCCATTCTTAATTTATAAAGAACTTTCTTACTTCTCGTTCTGTATCTTATCATACATTATTTTTCCGCACTTATTATTTATAAAGATCTTATTCACACTGCCAGCATTGATTCAGACGATATATTTCTATTGGCAATGATGTATTTGAGTGCACCATTTATTTTGCTTCCAGCACCAATCCTCCTTTCGGCGTCTTTTTTATATTTTTCCTACTTTGTGTTATGCTTCCTCAGATAGATAATTTTTGTAACTTGCTCCAATTTATCGCTTCTCGCACTTTTGTTACAATCCGACATACATTTTTCCACATCAAATACCATAACTTTAGACGTTGACATATTCATCCACAAGGTCACTCTTATTGTATTCTTCGTACATTCTTGATACTCAAACATTTAGATCTTCTATACTGTCAGTGATTTAAATCGCGTCAACTGCTAACGAATACATCATTTATCTTTGCATCAGCATTTATGCCTTCTAGTTTTTAAATTATCAAAAAAAAATCATGCAATTTAATGATAAGAAGAAAAAAATTGTTCACGTTAGTTTTCATATTACTAAGCATGACATAAAAATCTCACTATTTTTTATTGAAGTCCCGATTTAAATCAGATAGCGTTATAAACAAACAATAAATCGAACAATGTTTATTTCTTTGTAAAAATCACTGACTTTTAAAAACTTTTAATTGAAATACAAACATGTTTCGGACACAGAAGCCCTTCATCAGTGTGGTTAGTTTTTGTATATAATAAAAACATTAAAACAAATATTTCATAAATCAGGTAAATTTTTCATAAATTAGGTCATTAAAATGACAGTTTTTAATATCTGTCAGAAAAAACTAACAACACTGATGAAGGGCTTCTGCGTCCGAAACATGTTCGTAAGTGTTGTTTAATGTTGTTTAATGAATCCGCAACACAAAGTTATGGTGAATATAGAAGAAACAATGAATCATTTTATTTCATTTCATTTGAAATGATATTCGGATAATTTTTCACTTTCGTCTTTTTTCTGATTGATAGCATCCTAAAGCGAGATGGCGGACAAAGCGTTATTTTCATTCTAAAAACGTAATTAATTTTACGGAAACTTCCTCGGGAAATGCGGAGAGCTTAATCAAGTAAAATCGACAAAGTGTAGATCAAACAATGTTATTAATTAAAACATCTGAGAGAGGAATAATTTCCGCGGGACTCGAATACGAAACGTGATTGGGAAAATCCTATTAAATTACATTTTTTGTTTCTGACTAATTGGCACGTTTTCTTTATGTCCAGAAACTTATTATAAATCGTACTATAGGACCGCACAAATAATATTTCCATTTTCTTCTTCTTCCCCTAATTGCGAATTTTGCGATCTGTTTATACAGGATATCAAATTTCTTCCTGTGATGACTACCTTCGTGACAGGGTGTTAAGAGTTCCGTCTTATTGAAGGTCCAAAGTTCAATGGCAGTGTGATTTTCCCACTGTCTGTCTGGTGTAGAATTCACGTGCCAAAAAATAGCGAAAGATTAACTACCTATCACACGTCATGAGAATCAATACACTCGTACATTATACAGTAATTGGGTTCAAATGACCAGATGTATGTATACAAAAAAAATATTCTGCTACCTCATTTATTCTGCTCTCATCATTTTTTCTGCTATTTTCATCTTTTCTTTCCATAAATAAGTGTTGGAAGCAGAACTCTATTGTTAACAGTATTTAATTAAGAATTTATTATGTGTAACTGTGAATATTGTTTAAAAATATGGGTTGTGAAATGGCACGTGTCGTTATTTGAATTTTATTTGCTTTATTTCATTTAATAAATCTCGATGTTATACTGTTCATCATATGAATACATAATATATAATAATAAGAGAGGTACTACGTATTTTAACCACACAATTAAAATAATATTTGACTATTTTAGCTTGTTCCCAAGCTTAATCAGGGCGATATAAAAACTGTTAATTAAAATAAAAGAGTATACGAGTATAATAGGTACGAACCATTAATGATCCAGTGTAATGAACCCCGCTATTGATTGTATTAATTGTATTCATCCTCTTCTTCTCCTTCATCATCTTCACCGTACATTTCTTCTTCAGATTCCCGACTGGGGGGATCAGGTCTATAACATAAAGTCCATAATTATTGATTTGTTTAAAATACACATAATGTGCAGTTGCAATAAAATGGCGTAAGTACTGGCATTGAATTCTGAAAAACTGACATGTGCCAAATGAAACATGGAACTGGCAACAAAAGGATGGAAGTAGAATTTTTTTGTATAAATGAGGTCTCTTAGACGAATGTGTGGAAAATCTGTGTGTGGTAATGTCGACTGAAAATATAAGAAGTGAATGTAGTCCGAATGAAATTTTTACAAGCTAGATTATGAAATGGTTTGGACATATGGAACGAATAAATGAAGAAAAAATGGAACAAGAAATAAAGGAAAACCGAGAAAACGTGGCATGATCAAATCAATAAAATATTAAATGTCGG
This sequence comes from Lepidostoma basale, assembly GCA_022606425.2. Taxonomy (NCBI): domain Eukaryota; kingdom Metazoa; phylum Arthropoda; class Insecta; order Trichoptera; family Lepidostomatidae; genus Lepidostoma; species Lepidostoma basale. Next base: position 1,355,406 of record JAHDVF020000775.1, on the reverse strand, counting down.
CCATGAGAGGAGTCGGAGAATTTGGAACTCTGTCGAAGCTTGAAATTAATATTACCATCACGGAAAACAATTTTCATCTTATTAAAGGTTCCACGAGTTACTGATACAATGAAAATAAGGGACCCGGGAATTGTAACTAATCAATATATTATTTTGTCGCATTCAAAAAATTCCCAATTGAATGTAATATACATATGCCAGCGTTTTTTCTACTACTCAAAACACTTCTTGTAGACACTTTCTGGTATGACCTGCAGCTCTTTTACGGAGGAAACGGCTTCATAGAGCGCAATGTGAGTTTCTGGAACAGAAAAAAGTCACACGGGGCCGAATACGGAGAATACGAGTATTACGGTTGATCGATGGTATATACGAGTATAGCGTTTTTGACCTTGAACTTTGCCCGAATTGTGGCTCCGTGCGATGGAACATTATCGTCGTGCAAAATCCAAGAATTGTTTAAGAAACAATAAATATTGAACAACATTTTTTTTATTAACTAATAAAAAATACAGGTAGTACACATTCTTCGCTATTTAATTTGATTCTTTCTTTGCGTATTTTATTGTAAATTAATTAAGCAATTGGTGCTATATAAAATATGGTGAGTACGTAACTTACGACTAACGACATATTTCGCGATAGTGTGAGTTGCCTCAAGGATGCAATATGAATATTATGATTCTTTCTAATTCTTTGTCTTAATTTTTTTTACGCTTCTCTTTTAAATTCTTATAATGTAATTGCAAACGATCGGAAATTATATGTCTGTAATGTTTGTGATTTTTATTAAAATAAATGAAATGAAATGAAATATGGAGTGGAAAGGATTAATGGTGTGGTCCTTACTTGAGAAATTCGCTGGGGCTGTGGAAGCCGGAGATAGTGACGTATGGGGGGGCACCTGCCCAGGACACCCTGGATCCGCGGGAGGTGAGGCAGCTCACGGTGCGTGGATGCTTCCAACTGTACATCAGTTGGCCCGTGATAATGTCTACGGCCTCCACGCGCTGTGAACCTGAACCGCCTATCAGCACGTAGCGGCCCGATGCGTTATACTTTTTGTACATAAAATCAATGAATTCATTTATAAAAATAAAAATAATAATCAGATAATTTTTAATACGCTGTAGAGACGCGGGCTGACACTGTGCGAACCAAGGGACTACTAAGAACATCGGAGATGAAGGTCCTAAATTCAAACACTGAAAAAACCCTCCGAGATCGTGTCTGCAACGTAGACATAAGAAAAACTTGCGAAATAGAGGATATCCTTCAGTGGAGTAGATCCAGAAAAAGATACTGGAGGGACCATGTAGCCCGAATGGATGGTGACAGACTTGCATATACAGCCGCTTATGAAATCCCTTTCGGACACTGCCCACCTGGAAGACCGCCTAAGAGATGGAGGGACAGCTGGATCTCATCATCCGACGAGACATGATTTCTGTGTCACAGATCGTCAGATCTATTAAAAGAAAAAGAAGAAGATAATTTTGAAAGCATTCTATCTTGCTAGTCAAAAATATACAATAACATGAATGTAGTATACAGGTCACGATACAGGCCATGCCTATTGTGACAACTACAGTCCATAAACTTTTTTTTGGCAAATTATTGTTCCAACTTGTAAAATAAATAAATAAAATAAATAAATATCAGTAGCAAAGAACAAGAGTATGGTATTCTTTCTAGCTCGGGTGGGATGCAACGTGTCTGCATTTCACTCATAATATAATAAATTATAATAAAACACATGTTATTTTAACTGAATCATTATACGTGGGTGGATTCGCTCGTATTAATTATATTTAAAGTACTCTGTTTGAATTAAAACCAACAAAGAGATGTGTCAAACATAACGTTCAAATTTAGAATGTTTGAATAACAGAACCAGCCAGCGCACGGCCCCAGGCAACCAATGGCTCTGGGCGCTAACATTAAAATACCTTAAAACACTTTTGTACGCGAACGTTGCCCTAAATGCGTAATGGCCACGAACCTGCATTGGTTTATTTAAATGGTGGATTGTATACTATTGAATTCACGCCGGAACACCCTATACTTTATGAGGTGCAAAGTTGTAGTGTAAACTTTTATATCGCCTAACTTTTATTGGACCGTATTGCTTTTTTAGAACTGTGACGTAAAAGTTAGATGAATTTCTAAAATAGCACCAAACTATTGTTTGAGATTCAGCCTTCAGGTATACAGAGGACGTAAATGTGGTTAAAAGTTAATCCAACATCGATTCAACCGCTGCGACTATGAGGGCAGAACTATTTCTTTGTAGCTATGCATAAACTTTCAAATCAGATCAAATCAAATCAGTTTATTTACTCAAAAGACGTTACAAACAGCATAAATGTTTAAGGCATAACACCTACAACATAATACAAGGAACGCATTAGTGATGGTTCGACATTAGGAAGACAAGATACTTTCCAAAGTCAAGAGTATTTGCCCCTTAAACGTACTTTCACTAATATGAAAGACGTCGATCTCCGAGGAGACCGCGTTCAGCAGACTAATTGCTCTTCCCACCGGTGTCACCAGAGGGTTTTGAGGACTTCCGAAATGAAGACACTGAGGACGATAGCAGGCAAGACACTGAGAGATTGCGTGAGGAACACCAGAATAAGAGAGATATGTGAGGTTGAGGATATTATAAGTTGGAGCAGACAGCGAAAAAGGGACTGGTACGGGCATGTTCAAAGAATGGACACCACCAGACTCCCCTATATTGCATTGCATAATCAGCCTCATGGGACTCGTCCTCGTGGAAGACCTTCTAAAAGACAGCTGGGAATCTACCTCACAGGAGGAGCAACACTCTGGAGAACAGACCACATAGGTCTACAACAAGGAAGAATAAGAAGAACAGGAAGAGCATAAACTTAGGGTGTTTAGAGTTTATAAACTGAAATAATGCCAAGTTACCTCTGATCTCCAGAACTTTGCAGTATACAGGAAGTCTTCTATCACATCTGGCATCCTGTTGATGATCTCCACATGACGCATCTTGTTCCCGGACACTAAGTCCCAGATCGTCAGAGCGTCGCGCACCTCCCAAGCACCGACTATAACTCTATTTCCCTATTAAAGGCATTGGGTGTTAACATGTGTATTAATATTATTACTCGGATATTTAAATTAAAAGCAGAATTTAAACGTGCTGTATTTAATAAATATGAACATTATTTTGCCACGATAATCTTAACCAGAAACTCCGACAAAGAATGGTTAAATGCTAAATATGGTATGTTCTATTATATGGCTGTGAAACTTGAACTCTGGAAGTGAATGTAATAAGCCGATTGGAGACGTTTGAGATATGGATATACCGAGACGTTTGAGATGTGGAAAACAGACATTTTCAATCGTATTATTTAGCTAAATACACAAGTAAAAAACGTATTAGGAAGTTAGAAAGTTAGAAACAGTTCCAACCGCCAGTACTTACGTGGACGTCTACACAGTCTCCGCATATATTCGGCATTCCATACATCGTCATAACAGAACCCCCAGGCACGCGTACATCCCAAACCTGAAAATGAAATAAACAGATCCTGAAATGATCTTATCTCGTTCCCACCGAGCTCCGGATTTATGAATTTTCGTACCGCGCGTGTGTATAGTGGATGACGCGGTGGACTATTTACCCAAACATTGTCAGACAAAGTCAGTTATTCGTGCCCCCGCCACGCCAGCGCTATTCCGGGCGGGTTATACAATACCCATATTAGGCCCACCGAAACGTGAGCGGGTTAAGTAATCTAAAATATATGCAAATCCTTTACAAAGGAAAAATTTATTTACAGAAGAAATCTAATACGCGAGACATATGAATAAAATAGTAACTTAGGGTTATATGGAATTCCGAACAAATTCCATCACATCTTCCCCTTCTCCCTCGCGAATAGAGCGATAAATGTGACAAATAATACGAGATTATTAATTCCGAACGGCGCGGGATACACATTCATCTCGTTTTACCCCCTGCCGAACAAAGGGGACGGAAGAGGACGGGGCGTGTACAGGTTATTGGGTCACACAAGGGGGATACTGGGGCACGGGGACGCAATTGAAACGTTTTAATCCCGGACTGGTAGGCGCGTCCCCTGAATTAATTCTCTTGCGGTAGGCCCGTATCCACCGCCCCGCCCCGCCTCGCCACCCCGGCGGCACTCGATAGACAGCGGGAGGCATGATCGGAAAACCGAATTACTTTTATAAAGACACAAGTCCAATGAAGTTTTCCAAACACATTTGGATGAAAGAAGTGGTGTAGGTTTTGAATGAAGCTATTTTTGACATTGTCTGTATATATTTTATTCTACCTTATTCTTTTGTATAAACATATTTAATGCAGATTTCATGATAATATTTCATATGTTTTTTTGTTTTGTTTCTAAAACGTTCAAAATATTTACTTCTTAAATAAACAATGTAAATATTTATTCAATTTATCTCTCACTCTCAAAATGAGACATAGTGAGAATATATATCTATGTCTCATCTATGTCTCATATCTATGTCTCATCTCTATTTCTAATCTCTATGTCTCATCTCTATTCTCATCTCTATGTCTCATCTCTATGTCTCATCTCTGTCTCATCTCTATGTATCGTCACTATGTCTCATCTCTATGTCTCATCTCTATGTCTCATCTCTATGTCTCATCTCTATGTCTCATCTCTATGTCTCATCTCTATGTCTCATCTCTATGTCTCATCTCTATGTCTCATCTCTATGTCTCATCTCTATGTCTCATCTCTATGTCTCATCTCTATGTCTCATCTCTATGTCTCATCTCTATGTCTCATCTCTATGTCTCATCTCTATGTCTCATCTCTATGTCTCATCTCTATGTCTCATCTCTATGTCTCATCTCTATGTTCATCTCTATATCTCATCTCTATGTCTCATCTCTGTCTCATCTCTATGTCTCATCTCTTTGATTCTCTTATGTTTATCTCATCTCGTTCGTTTTAATTTTAGATCTCATTATTATCATAATTGTCCTAGATCACAATATTATTTATTATTATTTGATGTTTTCTTTGTATATCTGTCTTTAAATGTCCCGGAATAATTTAACATAACTGACGGGAATACAATATAATTTATTTGAACTGTATCTGAAAGAAACAAAAATAAAATATTATGACGTGATTCGCTCTTCTTGAGATTAAAATGTTTCCAGTATATGAACGAAAAAGCGGAAATGAAAATTTTGACGAAAACTGTAATTACAGGGAACAATTAGATGAGTCTACCTTTATCGCCATTTAACCGTTAAGCCGTGCAACGTGACACTGAATGCTTTTATGGATATCTTTTATCTGGCCGAAAATGGCCGGCGTTGCAATAATTAAATGTAAGCCCCGCCATTCCTGACATTTATCGTATATTCGAAGCGCACGCACCGAAACAATAATTATTACTTTGGTCCCCCATTTGGAAAACCTCCAGAAAATTCCTTTTATTGTTCAACTTAACGACCTAGATTAATTTAATGGGATGATTGGTTGTTCGATATAATCCTTTTTTTTTTATTATTATTATAACATAACCTGTCCCTTTTATTATATGCTTTTTTCCTTCAATTTCATTCTTCAAGAATTATTTTTTTATGAATTATAAAACCGTTATTTTTCTCCACACGCTTCAATGGTGTTTATTATTTCTGTAACATTTAACAATTTTAAAGGTTCGTCATGTTAGAAGTCGGAAGAATCGACGTGCGTGTATGACTCATTGTATGAATGTGGATGAATATAGAGAGGTGTGTCAGAATAGTGCAGTGTGGCAGTCCATTATCTTTGCCAACCACTGCGTGGAAACGGCGTGATGGTTTGTTTGTTTGTTTGTCTTACAATTATCATATTCTATAATTTTATTAGGTCACTCAGTTTTCTATAATCTTATTAGGGTTTATGGAAACGAAATGTTTCACCTTGTTGGGACTGCTTGCAGAAAATACATTAAATTAGGCCCCAGTAAGGTGGAATATCAGTAGAAAACTGATGTTTTAATCAAAATAATATATTTCATATGTATTTAATATTGATTTCCTTCCACGCGCTAATGGTAAATATAGTCCAATATATCATTGATTTAATATCGAGGAAAATGTCCGTTTACTATAAGTTTTATTATATTTTATAGAGTGACATGTTTCGCCTTGCAAAGGTAATATCAAATATGGTGAGAATCTAAAGCGTAGCTGTTTATATACCCGAGCTATTCGAGCAGAAAAAGGTAATTAAGGTATTTGTTGTAGTTTCATATATTGTTAACAATAATTAAGGGGCAAGAGAAGAATTCCTATAATCTAACTCACTAACTAACCATCACAACGTTTCTCCGAAGGGGTAGGCAGAAATAATGGACTGAAACACTTTTCTTTCCTGACATACTCCTTTCGATTCCTTAACATTCATACATCGTGTCATGCACGCACGTAATGATTTCTCCGACTCTCACCTGGCCGACATTCAATATTTGACTTATTTGATCGTGCCACGTTTTCCTCGGTTTTCCTCTATTTCTAGTTTCATTTACATCAATAACATAAATTCTTTGAACTATTATTTTTTCATTTATTCTTTCCATGTGTCCAAACCATCATAATGTTCCTTTCCTTATTTTGTTCATAACACTTTCATTTCATTCTCTTCTTATATTTCCATTCGAAACTCTACCATACACAGATTTTCCACACAAACGACAGAATTCTAATAATTATTATTATTTTGATGTCTTATATTTTAAGTGCGCCGTTTTGTAAAATCAATTACTCGAAGGGCGCACTAGAAAACGACTGACCGAACAGTGCAGTCTTTCGAAGATTCTTAAATTCAACGTCACTATCCTCATACTTAAATCTAACATGGAGGCTCTTCCACGCCAACGGACCTGAAACGTTGAAAGCACGATCATAGAAACTTGCTTTTTTGGCTCTGACTGGAATTGTTATGATGTTTGCACTTGTTTCGACTGATCGGAGTGAACGTTGCCTTTTCGTTGGCATGGGTGTCACGCAGAGATCCGATATATACGCTGGCGCTCTCTGGCGTCGAGCCTTAAACACTGCCAAAACACAATTTGTATAATATTCAGGTATTTCCTGAATATATTATATCGAACAAAAATTATATTGTTTTACTATTGATTAGGATATAAAAAAAAATTAACTAACCATCACGCCGTCTCCCCGAAAGGATAGGCAGAAAGAATGGACTGTCACACTTTTACTGATGCGGCACTCCATCCTTCTCTTTTCGCTCCGCGGGAGACGCGGTGTGATGGGTTGCGAACCTCATCGCTACCAATAAGCATCTCCCGTGCACACTTCGATCGTCCAACACCCACAAAATAAATCTAAAACAAATAATATAAAATACAATGATATAAAATAAAATAACAAAATAAAAATAGTTTAACACAAAATGTTCTTTTTAGATGGTGCACATATTGTCTATTTAATTTATGTTCCACGAATCCACCGTTTTTTTTATTTAGCACATAAGGTAATAACACATAATGTTTTTTTCGATGTTGCACATGTTGACATGGACGATCCGGACTTTTGTGTAATTTTTTTTTTTTTTTGATTTGGATATAACACCTTTAAAATACGACAAATTAAATTTCAGGTATTTTTCAACAGTGTGTTAATTCATAAAAAATCTTAATATAAAATCCGAGTGAAAAATAAAAAATATATGTTTAAAATCTCAAGGAATTTGTTTAAAATGTAAATTAGTTGAATAGGAATGGCTTTCAATGCAAGGATAAAGTTTGGTGCAGGACTTTAAAGTGAAAATGTCTCGAGGCATGGACCGAACACGATTCTGTACTAATTAGTATGATTACCGCAGGTGAGAGTTCGCTCAGTTCACTTGCACGTCTCCCTGCCATAACTTTTCTTCACCTTTTAATAACGGAACGTGACTAATGATACTTTCATAAAAATCTGTTCTTTTTCTAATATGATAATACGAGTACATCCGTCATCTTGGAGGTTATCCATCTTTATGTTCCGAATGGTTATCTTCGACAGCGTCAGCACAGACTGCTGTATCTCCCAACGTGCAGAATCAACCTGCCTCTGGTGATGCCGGTGTGGAGAGCAATCAAACTGCTGAACATGATTCCTTCTGAGATCGACGACTTTTATATTAGAGAAAGTACGTTTAGAAGATAAATACTCTCGAATTTAGAGAATATCTTCCTTAAGTCGAATCATTTCTCATGCGTCCCTGATATTATAAATGTATAATTATGTTTTACAATTATTATATTTGACCTGTTCTCAGTAGATGCCTTAAACTTTAATCTTTGTTTGTAATGTCTTTGAGAAATAAAATGATTTGATTTGATAAAATAATGATGCTCTGAAGTTATCAGTGCTCATGAGGGCTTCCTGCGTGTCATAATGGAGGGGGTGGTTCAGAAGATAAATAAGCGGGCGCATGATATGGCATGAACTGCGTCTTATATGTTGAGTTTAAAGAAGGTTGCCGAATACTGAGCGCAGTGCTGGTGCAAACATATCCCTAGGATAACGACAAAGATATAACTATTATGTTTCTATTTGAATAAATATAACTTCACTTCATATTTATACAACACTATTACACTGTTTTCACATAGGTGGAGGGGGCATAATTAAGATAAAGGGGGTATAATTGGGATAACGGGAACATTTCGAACATGGGAATTGAATTTAAATTGTCTCCGTGACGTCGACTATCACTTATGTGAGTGGGCATCTCTTTCCCTGGCAGCTTGAAACAGCTCCTAAACGCTTAAGCCAGTCTTCATATTTCGTAGTTAGGCGATTCACCTATCACCTGACAAACGAAATTAAGGTTTAAGGCATCTATTGAGAATAGGTAAATGTAAACTATTGTATAACACTAGGAACGCATGAGAGACTTAATGTTCGACTTTAGGAAAATAGGATATTCTTCAATATCAAAAGTATTTTTCATTTAAACGTACTTTACTAATTTTAAAGACTTTGATAATGGTGATCAACAATTCTCTATCAGTTCTGACTCTGTGAAGATCATTTATACTGCTGACCATATCATTCAAAGGAATGCGAATTATTCATAACAATATATGAATAAAAATATAACATCTATGGTAAAAGCACAAGTTTCTAAAGACGAAGAAAAAACGTAAATGCATCATTTTAACTGCTTAGTACTTTCTTTTGAAGTTATCAAGCTATATGTTCGAAGAGCGTGGATAATATTGGATAAAGTGCTTCGCACAGATTCAAATTTTTCAAGTTGAATTGCTGGCAATTTGAAACTAACTTAAACCGTAGAGATATTGTGTATACGAAAGTATATCGGAGAAAATCTTTACGAACCAATGAGCGTACATTTTTCAGAATTAAATATGTTTATTCATAAATTGAAAAGAATCACGCAATGTACATTAAATGGAGATGTCTATTCAAAAATAAAATAAAACGTTAAAATATTTTACATGAAATCATGTATGCACATTACAGAATATTTATTATACGAGTATTTTGATTTATATTGTACGATATTTTATAAACATGAATGTAAACTTGCAGTTTTATTATATGTACGAATAATTAGAATGAAACCATTCATCTTGTTAGGGCATTACCAAATATTTGATAATACGAAATATAAGACTCATCATAGATAAATCTTCAAGATAACGGACGTTTTTATAGATCTGAATTTATGTTTGTGACATTAATTATTTTAAAATTAATAGATGTACACTTTGAATAATAAATTACGTCTCAAAAAATATTTGATCACCGACGCAAAATTGAGAGTTAGCTCTTTCATTTTTCAAATTATAATATTATTTTTTTGAGAGCTAGCACCCTGAAAAGTTATTGATCTATTCTTAAGATGTTTTTTTTTTAATTTAAATTAGAGTAAAAATAATTTATGACACCTCTGTACTTTGTTTTTACACCATTTTATTGTATTTTATCAAACCAGCCGTTTTTACTTAAGATTTTAAAATCGTTTTAATTTTACTATTATAATTATTATATTGATATTTTGTTGAATCGTTCTTTACATCATTACAGCACGAGCCTAATCGATGTAAATGGTTTAGCTATCATATGGATTTGTGGACAGGGCTGAGGACCGTGGAGGAGCTGTTCCGAGCTGCCCAGGACAGGGAGGCCTGACAGGACACAGAAAGAAAAAGAAGATTGATTTTCATGACACGTGATAGGTAGCTAATCTATCGCCATTTTATTGTCACGTGAAATCTACACCAAACCAGATACAGCGTGACAATCACCCGGGAATCGAACCTGGGACCTTCGATGTGGTAGTAATAGCACTAAACACTCAGCCACGAATGTCGTTACAGACCTTTTATGTGTGTTATCTATTATTTTCCTTAAGATTTTGCCAAAGATTTTAATTATTACAAAAAAAATAATGAAAAATCAGATAGTTCTGAGATTTATCTCACATAAGAGTACAAAAAATACTTTTGATTAATTGAGAACACTTGGACCATTAAACGATGATGAATGGTCAACCTACTTTAGTCCCGCGTTTTTCATTATTACACAGAGAAGACCACCCCCTCCCCATCCCCATCGCAAGTAGATTAAAAGTTTTCATAATTATTATATACTCGTATAAAGGAAGCTCCTTCACCGAGGTACTAACGAGCCGTTCTTTTGATGTATTTTGAAAATTAAAATCTGTAAAAATATAAAATAGGAAGCATTAAAAAACGAACACTTCGAAATCAAGATAAATTGGTTCACAACAATCTCTTCAAGGTTATTACAACGAAACCTTAGTATTGTATTATATTTGTGTTTTCCTAATTTTAAGTGCCAATAAAAAAACAAAAACTCGAAAAATAGTCGTTGTCTTTTTAATCGAAAAATAAAATGGATACAACCTTTACAGTGTAGCTAAGTTTACACGCTTTTTAATTGAGACTAATTTTACCAAAAAAATATTATATTATTCCCTTTTAATATAAATAAATAATGTTTCCTCATTAGAACTAAACTATTCATCACGCTATTTATCCGTAAGAGTATGTAAGAAATAGACCGTTACATTTAACATGGCTGGCTTATAAAATTGTATTAATTTGGTCATGTTATGTTTTCCTCTGTCTTCCTCGACTTTATTTACATCGTAAAAGTATACAAATATATTTTTTTGAAATGAGATCCCTTTGACAAATATGTTAAAAATCTGCGCATGATAAAGTGTCGAACGAAAATATAAGAAGTAAATGTGGGTCGAATGAAAGTTTTATGAACAAAATAATGAAAGGGTCATTAAGATGGCCTGGACACATGAAAATAATAAATGTAAAAATAATGAAAGTAAAAATAATGAGGAGTCGGAGAAGTGGATGTGCATGCACGACACGATGGATGAATGTTGAGGAAGCGAGAGAAGTTTGTCAGAAAATAAAAGTGTAGCAGTCCATTCTATCTGCCTATCCCTTTGGGGAGAGGGCGTGATAGTTACTTTTTAAATCATTATTTTTTCATCCATGCGTTCCATATGTCCAAACCAATTCAGTGATCCTTTCAAAATTTGGTTCATATTACATCAATCCGCTATATATTTTTCCTTATACCAGCAACTCTTTCACACATCGTTTTATACTCATACGTCTAAGGCTGTGATTCCCAACGTGGGGCGTACGCCCCACCGGGGGGCAATTTGAATGTCTTGGGGGGCAATGCGCAAATCATTAATATTTGTTACATTGTTGTCGAAAAAAGCATTTTCGAAAAATTAAATATACTGTAACTCTGACTTTTACGTCAATTGGTGGGTTATTTGACAGACATCTTTGAAAAATTAAACATGCTAAATTTACAACTACAATGAGCAAACGAGACCCTTATTGATGTAAAATGCAATATATTTGGCTTCATTGGACTTCAGCAGGTGTATACAAAAAATGTTTCGGAAAACAAATTTGAGCCATTTTATTGTCTAAATAAGTATAGAGTGACTGATTCAGCTGTAATTGTTATTGTGGATGACTTAGATAAAATGGCTTATGACTTAAATGACAGATATTCAGATTTAAAAGAAAGTGGCGATGAGGTTCGCAACCCATCACACCGCGTCTCTCGCGTTGGCGAAAAGAGAAGAATGGAGTGCAGCATCGATTAAAGTGTTGCAGTTCATTCTTTCTGTCTACCCTTTCGGGGAAACGGCGTGATGGTTAGTTAGTTTTTTTTTCTTTCTTAACTAGGATAACTCGACCAATATTGGTAGAAATGACTAATGTGGCCATGCAGTATCAAGAAGAACTTTTAGAATTGCAAAATGATGAACCTTATAAAGCACTATTCAACATAAAAAAGACAATGGCGTGGCTTTGTGTTGAGACAGAAATTAAATACCCGATTATGACAAATTTAGCAAGAAAATTACTGTTTCCATTCCCATCATCATATTTAGTTGAATGTGGTTTTAGCGCTGTAAATGATTTGTAATTGAAAAATCAAGATCATCTTGATATCACAAACCGTGTAGATTTAAGATTTAAATTAGTACCTCACATGAAAACTCTTTGCAGCTCACATCAAGCCTCGAAAGGATCGCACATATTTTCTTTCGAGTAGTAATGTAACATAGTATGCATATTATTTATCTATGAAAATAAATGTTATTAATGTAATTAATAGAAATGAAACGATACGGTCTGTCTGTGTTGTTGAGGATATAGTGAGATGGGGAAGAAGCAGAAGGCGCTTTTGGAGAGACCACGTGGACCGCATGGAGAATACAAGTATTGCAACAATGATTAAAAATGAAAACCCAAGCAGCAAGAGATAACCAGGAAGGTCGCCAAAGAGATGGAGAGATGGCTGGACATCATCATCCTAGGACAGCCCACCGTCACGAACAGATCATACGACCTAAACTAATAGGAAGAAGAAGAAGAAGAAATAAAAAAAGCACATATTTCATATGTGCATTTGTTATTTGAAGCAATTAATTTTTTTTCTTTCATAATTTGTTAGGTAAATAAAAAATTGGAAGGGGGGGCGTGGAGATTTTTGAATCGTTGAAGTGGGGCATAGTACAAATAAGGTTGGGAAACCCTGGTCTAAGGAATCTCATCTGTAATGATTTTATTCTACAAACAAAATAAATTTAAGCAGCATAATGTGAGATGAAAGTGACATATTAATACATGTTTATGTTATACTCGTGTACGTATTCTAGGCGTAATATATTATTTACGTTAATAATTAGGGAGATATTTATTCCTCCTCCGGTAGCTTTAAGAATATTTTTGTCTCTCATGTAAATGGGGATCATTGTCTTACTACAAACATAAGAATTTGTTATTTTTCATTTGTGAGAAAAAATCCTTCGAACATTGTATGTAATGTTTTAAATAAGGGATTTTCGTGCAAAAGAAATGCTGTGAGAGTATTATGGTATACTCAATAACGTTGCCCAAAGTAAAATACAAATAATCATTATTGAAGTATTCGTTACGTACTTTCTTATTAAAAAGTATTATTTTTTTAATTATCAGTAGCATTTTATACTTATCAGAAGCATTTTTAAATAATCAGAAGCATTTCTAATTTAATTGTCAGTTTCCTGTGGAAAGGGGAATGTTGTAATTACATAAAGCGTGCGCTTAACCCAACCAATGACAGGTCATAAGTCCTGTAAACACCTTGATCAACCATATTCAGTTTCCAGTTTGCATCTTCGTCTCTATTGAGATACAATTAAATTTCACGTTTAATTGTTGTTCTTACATTTTTAATCCTCAATTGGACTATAATGAATACGTATGAAAACGTTTGTTTTCTAAAAGTTTTATTATACTCAATGTGAATGACATGTTTCGCCTGTTGAAAGCATTATAAAATGTAACGAAAATCAAACGCGTTGTTGCTTATATTCACGAGTTAAAGAAGCGGAATTTAGTAATTAATGTAATTGACTTTAATTGGACCGTAGCAAAATATTTCCCAGTTGATATTATCCATGTTTCAAAAGACAAAAGTTAGTATAATCCACAAAATATTGTCTAAATAAAATAAGCACTTTTGTCGATGAAATGAAAATAATAATAGTGCAGAACAAAAGTGTTTATGAAGTGTATTTACGCATCTCTCTTTAGACGCCCGGTGGTCCCGTACGGGACCGCGGTTTTGCGTCGTTCAATGCCCAACGGTCCCTACGCGACCGGTGATTGTGGTGCATTTCGCTATCGGATAACACTGATTTCTGACAATAGTATTAAAAATCTGAATATAAGCTTACGTATATAATGTCTTTCAGATACCGATCCAAAATTTTATTTTCGGTTCCAATAAATATTTTTGTCATGATGCATAATATTAGTGTTTATACCTGCATAACAAGGTCGACTCTTGGGATATGGGTTGTTTCAATACGGTCCGCCTAGTAAAACACACAATCTACACCACTGCCTAGAATAGGTCTATGCATAAATATTTTAAAATTAGACATACGAAAAAAAATTATAAAATTGAATTATTTTTATGTTTTTATTCTTTTACCTTATTGTGTAATTATTTAAAATGTGAAAAATTACAAAAAAAGCTTTTATAAATTAAAAACAATCTGTTATTTTGATACCGCTTTTTATTTTACCTAAATAGGATAACTAATTTTAGAGATACTCGTATAATTATTTTTATGACAACTACGCGTAGGTCGCAAGTCGCGCGAATGTTTGCTTAGGCAGTGAGCTACCTTTATTGTACGCGGCGCACGGGCGTTTAAATGTTAAAAAAATTATTTTGTTGGATTTTACCCATTACGGGTAAATCGCTAAGAATTAATTGTATCTCAATAGAGGCGAAGATGCTTACATCTAATCTCAATAGATGGCGCTAGTGTAGATTGAACTAAAATATTTATGTGAAATGTTTCTCAACATGTAGCATATACACAACTTTAAAAAATAATTGTCTGACGTGGTGTTCGTAAGAAAGGCGGAATGGGTAATGTTGTTTTACACATAAAGCGATCGCTTAACCCAACCAATGATAGGTCATAAGTCCTGTAAACGCCTCGACCACCATATTCTGTTTCCAAATAATTTACATCTTCGTCTCTATTGAAATACAATTAATTCTAAATATACACGTAAATAATTCATTTATCTACTACAACCGAAGTTTCGTTGAGCGAAACCGATTGGTGCTTGTGGTTTTATAAACAAAATAAAAATGGTGTTTAAACAAAATATACACGTAAATAATTCATTTATTTACTACAACCGAAGTTTCGTTGAGCGAAACCGATTGGTACTTGGGGTTTTATAAACAAAATAAAATGGTGTTTAAACAAAATATACACGTAAATAATTCATTTATCTAATAAAGCGTAATAGACTAAAACAAGAGAGATTCATTCCCATTAATCAAAACCATTATTAATGATTTTTGATTAAATATTCCTTTGAATAATTCTAAAGGATATTTAGAAAGCTTAATCCATACTTTGATAAAGTACTCTATGCATAAATTTATATTTTATAACTTCACAATACCAAATGTAGTATAATATATCTTTACAGAATTGTGTCTTCACTCTAACTAAGGTCTGCAGAGGTCGTCTAAAGGACACGAGACTGAAAAACGGATGCTAAACCATATTTTATGCGTAGCAATTTTTGACGCTGTGTGCCGAAGTTTAAGTACTTTTGATGCTGCTGGTAATAATAGGGGTTCGTTATATTTTGGAATGGTAACACTGGCAATTATTTTAATAGTTATGGTAGCAGCTAGATGGATTAGCAACATTAAAATATTATGAAAATGAGTCTTAAGCGCTGCATAAGAAGCTTAAATAGTGGTGAAGTAGTCATAAATTGTATGTTTCATTAAACTAATATTCTGGTCTGTTTTACCTAATATTAATTTGAAGACAAACAATTTATAAATAAAATTTTCATATGGAGCACTCACTTTGTGGTTAGACATTTTAAAACTAACTAACTAACCATCACGCCGTCTCCCCGAAGGGGTAGGCAGAAAGAATGGACTGCCACACTTTTCTTTCCTGACATATTTCTCTCGCTTTCTACATCTTGTCATGCACGCGCGTCGATTTCTCTGACTCCTCACATGACCGACATTCAATATTTGATTTATTTGATCGCGCCACGTTTTCTTCGGTCTTCCTCTATTTCTGGTTCCATTTACATCATTAACATATAATTTTTTTACCATTCTTTCTTCATTCATTCTTTCCATATGTATAAACCATCTTAATGATCCTTTCATTATTTTGTTCACGACACCATCATTCGCACCGCATTCACTTCTTATATTTTCATTCGACACTCTATCATGCACAGAGTATCCACACATTCGAATAAGATTTTAAAAATATATTTAAAAAAAAAATTGTATTTAACCACGGTATGGTTATTATAATAGATGCCAACTAGTTTCGCTTGGACCCAAGCTTCATCAGAGCAGTATAATTTGCTGTTATACTGCCCTGATAAGGCTTGGGTCCAAGCAAAACTAGTTGGCATCAATTATAATGACCACCGTGGTTATATACAAAGCTTTTATTATTTTAATTTATAAATAATTTAGGTAATATAAAAATAAAGAAAATATAGTCTGAAAATATGCTTTTAGGGTAGCTAACGCATTTAAAATTTTGACCGCCTTCGAGGTAGAGTGGTTGCAGCCATGACACACAGAATGTTCCGGTTTCGATTCCCGGTTATTCTCACATTGTTATTTTATTGTTAAAATATGAAGTGTTTATTTTGTAAAAATAATTAATAACACTAATTGTGTTTTGTTTTTACACAAAATTATTTCGTTTTTACACAAAATTATTTCGTTTTTACACAATTTCATTTTGTTTTATGGAATCAATCGGTTTCATTTGTTTCCAGCACTTAAATTAAAATTACCATTTCGTGGTTTAAATACGCAGCTAGAGAAGTGTGTCAGGGATAGAGTAGTGTGTCGGGCATACTCCTCTGCCTACCCTTCCGATGAAACAGCGTGATGGATTGTTGTTGTTATTGTTTTTGATGTAAATACGCCTTAAGGCGCTGACATACAACATTATTACTAGATCCCGCGGGAAACAGGCGTTTTAACCAAAATGATATTTTAACCATTTCCCGCCAAACTTTGATCGTTATTCTGTCATACCTTGGTATATTCAAATGTAATAAAGTAGCCGCGCGGATTGGAACCCTTTATGGCCGTTTAGCCGCGGCGTGTCTAGAGCACGAGCGAGATAACAAGTCGTTAGTGATGGGTAAACTTTATTGTGACTCCACGGCAAGCACTCATATGTTCCTAATCGCACTGCTGGACTCCAGTTTAGCTCGATTCGTGTTTATACTTCCCATACGTATTCATCATCAAGAAAATACTAATGATATTCTTTCTTTCTGTGTCTTGTCAGGTCTCCCTAACGTTGACTATCACCCTTGAGTAGGCCTCATGGTGATGACCTGGGGAAAAATATCCAGAGTGGTATCCCCTTGCCTTCTCTGGACGATTTTCTGTCGGGGTTACCTTCCCTTAGCTGAGTTAGCTAATGATATTAACTAATGATATTTACTAATGATATTAACTTGCGAAATTATGAAAGGATATTTAAGATGGTTTGGACACATCGAAATTATAATTGAAGATGGAATGTGTAAGAAAGCATATGTAAATGACGTCATTTACATATGCTTTCTTAAATAGAACTAGAAATAAAGGAAAACCGAGGAAAACATGGTAACTGATTAACTAACCATCACGCTGTTTCCCCGAATAGAAGAAAACATGGTAGGCAGAAAGAATGGACTGTTTGGACATATTGAAAGAATTAATAAAGAAAGAGTGGTAAAGAAAGTATAAGTTAACGATGTAAATGAAACTAGAAAAAGAGGAAGACCGAGGAAAACGTGGCACGATCAAATAAAACAAATACTGAATGTTGCCCACGTAAGGAGTCGGAGAAATCTACGTGCGCGCATGTCACGATGTATGAATATTGATGAATCGTGAGAAGTATGTCAGGAAAGAAAAGTGTGACAGTCCATTCTTTCTACCTACATTTTCGGGGAGACGGCGTGATGGTTAGTTAGTTAGTTACCATGTTTTCCTCGGTCTTCCTCTATTCCTAGTTCCATCTTGATGATTCTTAAACCATCTTAATGATCCTTTCATTATTTTGTTTTTAACACTTTTAATCGCACCGTATTTACTTCTTATATTATTGGAGAGAACAAACATTTTGACACCTAGGAAAACATGGTACGATCAAATAAATCAAATATTAAATATCGGTCACTTGAGGAATTGGAAAAATCGACATGCGCACATGACACGAGGTATGAATATTGAGGAAGTAAGAGAAGTGCAGTGCGGGAGTCCATTCTTTTTTTACAGTGTGGGAGTTTATTATTTTTTCCTACCCCTGTGGAGAAACGGCGTGATGGTAAGTTATTATTTTTTTATTAACTTGCATCACAGTGATATTTGTGAGGATATTTCCAAAATTTTTTCCAAAGTAACCAATAGTTTTACAGTCGCCTACGTAAATCTCCACATTCTCGACTTGTGCCTGAAAATATAGCGAATTCCGTGACCAACAAAGGTATCTCTGTTTTTATTGTAGTTTGAAAAACATCATAAAGAAAAAAGTACGGAAATTCCTCCGCCATAATAAGTTTGTTTTCTTGTTCAAGAAGAAATTAAACCCGTCCGATAAAAGATAAATTTCCCTGGAGCTTTTAAGGGATCTTGAGAAACTGAGTGTTCGACGGTTAAATTGAATTTTCCATTTTGTAAATTAAACACTAAGCAAACGCTTTCACGAAAATTTCAGATGATGCTAATACCTACTAGAGATGAAAATCCGGAAAAGCGAAATGTTAAATTTATTGATTTCATATTACGTATATTAAATAAGAAAGAAAATAAAAAAACACTGAGATACGTAGAAGGTCAGAAGTATCAGATGTCTTCGAAAGGGGATTTAGCTCAAATAGTCATTTGCGGCACATGTAACCAGTATGGGAGACCAAACATGGACCAAAAGATGAATGGAGTAGAGACCTCGTGAAGACAGTTGAATAAGAAGGAAACCCTCCACGCGATAGTGTGATAATATAAAGAAAATTGCTTGTGATGGGAAGCAGAAGGCACAATATTGGAGAGTGTGGAGAAATAAGGGGGAAGCATATGTCCAGCAGTAGACAACATCGACTGTATAAGTTAGTTAAGTAAACAAAAAACATTAAAAGCAGAAAATGATTTTCTACAATACGTATGTTACGTGTACCAATGAATAAAACATTTTTTTAAATATGTGCTATCAAATCTAATGAAATATCCTAATTGACAATAATAAATCAATTAAGTTTTATAAAAAATCAGGTGGTTTTCTAGAAGATAGAACGTTGGCTCCTGATTCAGAAGATTTCTCAGAGCCTAGACATGATCCGATTCCTTCTTCATTATAATGAGCATTTTACTGATCATATTGGGGATTGTAAAATAAAATCTAATACCAGTGATTTAAAAATCCTCGGTGTTAGTCTTTAAAAAACTGGATTTAATAAAAAAACTAAAACTAGCTAATCAACATGCCGTCTCCCCGGATGGGTGCGCAGAAAGAATGGACCGCAACGTTGTTCTGTCATGACATACTTCTTTTCGATTTTCCCACATTAATAGATCTTGACATGCACGCACGTCGATTTCTCTGATTTGATTGATTTGACCGTACCATGTTTTCCTCGTTTCCTCGGACCTCTATTTTTAGTTCCGTTTACGTCGTTTACATATACGGCTTTCACCATTCTATACATGTATATTAGGTGAACCAGGAAATAAGACATCATTTTGAAACGGTCACGTTTGAACCAGCTTGTGTCCGTTTGCGTCCGATCTACTTCAAACCATTAAAGAATTAAGCCAGAAGCTCAGATCTTCCTGGTCTAAAGTGCAGTTTTATTTAAACCGGATTGGAAAAGTGCATAAGATGGATATCTAGATTTCGCACGAGTTATCCGCCGCTAACAAAGAAGCGCGCGTGATCATATGCAGTTCTTTAATATCACCACAAAAAACACACCGTATTTGGCACAACTTGTGACAGGGGACAAAAAGTAGATACTTTACGATTTTGTAAGGCAAAAAAGAATGGCTTTCGCAAAATCAAATACCCATTCCGGCAGTAAAGCCAAAATTAACACTAAAAAATAATTTTTGTGCGTTTGGTGGGATATTCGAGGTATCATTAATTTTGAGTTATTGAAACTGGGTGAAACAATAACATCAGAAGTTTATTGCCAGCAAAAAAACCGCCTAAATTTAGTCAACCAAAGTGGAGTAAAACTACATCACGACAATACACGCCCTCTCTTTTAGCAAAAATAACCCATGAAAATATCGAAGACTTAAAGTGGGGGGTTAAACCTCAACCTCCATATTCACCAAACCTTGCTCCGCCTGACTTTCATCTATTTCGGTCTATGGAGCACTCCTTGAAAGATGAAAATTTCCAAAATGTGGTCGATGTTGAAAATTACCTCATCCTTTATTTTAATTTAAAACCGCTAGATTTTTATAAAAGGGGTAAATGCGATACTGCGAAATAATGGCTTAATTCCTGGTTTATCTAATAATCATAATAAATAAATAAAAATCTTTGTGAAATGTTAAACTATTAAATAACTAACTAAACTAACTAACTAACCATCACGCCGTCTCCCCGAAGGGGTAGGCAGAAAGAATGGACTGCCACACCTTTCTTTCCTGACATATTTCTCTCGCTTCCTCAACATTCATACATCGTGTCATGCACGCGCGTCGATTTCTCTGACTCCTCACATGGCCGACATTCAATATTTGATTTATTTGATCGTGCCACGTTTTCCTCGGTCTTCCTCTATTTCTGGTTCCATTTACATCATTAACATATAATTTTTTTACCATTCTTTCTTCATTCATTCTTTCCATATGTCCAAACCATCTTAATGATCCTTTCATTATTTTGTTCATGACACCATCATTCGCACCGCATTCACTTCTTATATTTTCATTCGACACTCTATCATACACAGAATATCACACATTCGTCTAAGAGATCTCATTTCTACTGCATTTATTCTACTTTCATCCTTCCTTTGCCAGTTCCATGCTTCGCTTCCATACATAAGGGTCGGTAGAAGAACACCATTGTGCACTGCCATTCTAGCTTTTTTGGATAGGTTTTTGTTTGCGATGACAACTTTAAGTGCACCATTCACTTTGTTGCCTGCCCCAACCCTTCTTTCAATATCCCTCTCCACTCGCCCATCTCTTGTAAACATACTACCTAAATACACGAACTCAACTACTTGCTCCAAATTTTCACCATTCACGCTAATGTTGCAGACTGTCATGGTTTCTTCCTTTTCAAAAATCATTACCTTGGACTTATTAACATTCATCATCAGATCATTTCGCATGCATACCTCATACATACAATTCACCAGGACTTGTAGTTCATGCTCGTTGTCAGCAAGTAGAACAGCATCATCCGCATACAAGAGACAGCTTACTGACACTCCGCTCATTTTGGCACCTACATCCAACCCTTTCAGCTCTCTCATACAATTGTCCATATACAGATTAAATAACCACGGGGACATTACGCAACCTTGTTTGACACCTTTATTGATATCAAACCAGGCTGTAAGATCTCCATTTACTCTGACACTAGCAGTGCTTTCCGTGTATAGTGACTTAATGGCCGTGATCAGTTTTGTACTTATTCCATATTCAGACAATATTTTCCACAACTTTTCTCTATTAACGTAATCATATGCTTTTTGTAAGTCGACAAATGCACAGAAAAGTTTGCGATTTTTGGCCAGAAACTTCTCTGTCAATGTACGAAGTCCAAAAATTTGATCCATACATCCTCTGCCATTCATAAAGGCACCTTGCACATCCCAAACTTTGTCACTCGTCAATTTTCTTACTCTTTCTATTAAAATTCTGCCATAGACTTTACCAACGACACTCAAAAGACTAATAGCTCTGTGGTTTCCACATTCCATACGCGATCCTTTTCCTTTGTACAGGGGCATAATTACTGCTCTCCTCCAGTCTAGCGGCGTATATCCCTCCTCCAAGCACTGGTTAAATAACTTACATAACCATGTAGAAACCACTTCGCCACCGCTTTTAATAAAGTCTATGGCAATACAATCAAACCCAACAGCTTTTCCACTTTTCATTGCACTCACGGATCTTTTCATCTCATTCGTACTTATTTTTTCAATATTATCATTCATATGTCCCGCACTCGCACTATTAAATAACTGATCATATAATGCCTTAAAAAGGTGGAACACTTCACTTTCATATAATATAATAAAACTTTTAGGTAACGAATGTTTTCATCAATTCATTAAATTAATTAGTTTAAGTTATATTTTTAAACGACACAATCAGGCTGTATAATGTTTTCTCTAAGATTTAGTGCAAATTTCCAAAAAATATATATTTGTATTTCAGTAGACCTTAACCCATTTCAAATCGAGTAATAATGCCGACAGCATAATGGATTGTCTGTAATATGTTTTACACGGAACAGAACGGGTTAGATATTAATTAAAGGAAACCGTTTAATCATCTCTAATGGAAAATGGAAGCTCCGTAATTCCGTAATACGAGAAGATAGGGGATGGCATGTATTATGTATGGGACCGTCTCCGGCATCCACCTGGCCACCATACACAACAGCTTGATCCAGATGTATTGATTAATCCCGAGGCCATCACGCAATGCTTGTATTGAACTTATGAACGCCGTATATACTCGCGACTCAAATAAACACATAGAACAAGGAAAATGTATTTATTCGAATAACAATAATAACATATGGCGTCGAAGCAAGGGCAGACAAGTTTTGAGGACTTCCGAAATGAAGACATTGAGGACGATAGCAGGCAAGACATTCAGAGATCGCTTGAGGAACACCAGAATAAGAGAGATATGTAAGGTTGAGGATATTATAAGCTGGAGTAGACAGCGAAAAAGGGACTGGTACGGTCATGTTCAAAGAAAAGACACCATCAGACTCCACTATATTGCATTGCATAATCAGCCTCATGGGACTCGTCCACGTGGAAGACCTCCTTAAAGATGGAAGGACAGCTGTGAATCTACCTCACAGGAGGAGCAACTTTCTGGAGACAGACCACATAGGTCTACAACAATGAAGAAGAAGAAGAAGAAGAAGAATAAGAACTATTTTTACTTCCTCAGTGTGATATAGCAGGGAGCCTGTGGGCTATTCATATTCCCATAAATTTTATTCAATAAATTATTTTATGAAACCTAGGATTATTTTTCTGAATAAAAAAATGAAAATAACTAACTAACTAACTAACTAACCATCACGCCGTCTCTCCGAAGGGGTAAGTAGAAATAATCGACTGACATTATTTTATTTCCTGACATATTTCTCTCGCTTCCTCAACATTCATGCATCGTGTCATGCACGGGCATGACTCCTCGCACTGTCAACATTCAATTTTTGATTTATTTGATCGTGTCACGTTTTTCTCGGTCTTCCTCTATTTCTAGTTCCATTTACATCATTAACATATACTTTTTTAACCATTCTTTCTTCATTCATTCTTTCCATGTGTCCCAACCATCTTAATGATCCTTTCATTATTTTGTTCATATCACCATCATTTCCACCGCATTCACTTCTTACATTTTCATTCAACACTATACACAGAGTATTAGCACATTAGTCTAAGAGATCTCATTTCTACTGCATTTATTTTACTTTTATCCTTCTTTGGCCAGTTCCATTGATTCCAAGAACACCATTGTATGGATATGGATACAAAAAATAAATTAAACAATGGAAAGATTGAATATTCGAAAATGGCAAATATATATTACGAGTATATTTTCGTAATTTACAATAAACTTTTACCATGAAATTTCTAATATCAAAAAAAATCTGGTTGTTTCGCAAATATGTTATCAAAACCTGATAATGCCAACATATGTTGGGGAAACAGTTTTTTCGTAAATAAACTAGATAGACTTCATAGAAATAAATAAATAAACTGTCATACGTGTAAAAACAGTGTTTCAAAATTAAAAACGGTTATATTTCAAATACTGAAATGAGATGTTGCGAGAAATGAATTAATAATATTTTATACTGTACGCATTACAATTTATTTTTATGAGTTCATTGCGACAGCTGTTTTGCCAATCTATGTTAGCATCATCAGTTATTTGTAACACCTAATGGGTAGACTGGTAAAACAGCTGTCGCAACAAATTCATAAAAATAAATTGTGATACGTACAATAACAGAGTTACTAATTTATACATTAAATAAGATAATGTTTCAAAACTTGACTACGAAAGTCCGAAGTCGCGAGATTTGGGCTTATAGATATTTGAGAAGTACTCGAGAAGTGTAGAAATAAATAAAGAAAAAAAAACTATCCAAAAAAGCTAATAGGCAGTGCACAATTGTTTATGAAATAGAAGAAGACCGAGGAAAACATGGCAAGATTAAACAAATCAAATTAATATTGAATGTCGGCCACGTCGGAGAAATCGACGTGCGTGTATGACGCGATTTATTGTATAAATGTTGAGGATTCAAGAGAAGTATGTTAGGAAAGAACAGTGTGGCGGTCCATTCTTTCTGCCTACCCCTTCGGAGAAACGGCTTGATGGTTAGATAGTTAATTATAGTAGAACTCGATTTATAATGTTTGGTTAATATTAAAGGATTTACTTTTGTAATTTATGTATGTTGATTTTATATTATTTATTATATAACTTTATTACCTAATCCAAACATTAATTATATATATCACCATAATACCTTCTATTAAGCCATATGAGTAAAGTAAATAATCTCATGTATTTTATAATAAATCAAATGTATTTTAGTTTACAATTGCTAATTCATTTGTTGGTTCACGAAAAAACCCAAAATCCAAATGAAATACAAATAATAAAATATAAAGATAAAAGCGATAATTGAAATACAATCCTTTTTGATTATAAATCATGCTGTTGTATGAAATGGGTATCTGGCGTTCGAAGAAACCAAACACGGGTTTGGAAGTATTATTTCGACAATGTAAATAATATTTTAAATCCAAACGAAAACAATAATCCCGCGGTGTTTTTCACAAAAGCGCTAATAAATTTAATAATTTATGAATAGGTTACCTACCCACACAGCAATAACAACGCTCACAGAGGTATGACCCCTCTTACTAGGTTCCGAGTCAATTTGATTGCGCTCTTAAATGAACCGATGTTCCAAGCAAAATTTGCACACGGCATAAAAATGCGACGTGTTTCACAAATAGACGAATAGTCACACATGTAAGTTATTTGCCCTTTTAAAGCTTCTCCGTGGATTAATGTGAGGACCGAGTTGAAATGGCGACATTACGTCTGCAAAAGTATTGTAGGCTGCCCCAATTCAAGCTGAGCTGCGTCGCCATTTTCCCTACCATTTCGTAACGAATTCTATCCACAATAAGGGTGTTTCAAAAATCAATTAAAATACGAGTATTTATTAAGAATAAAAAGGTATTCGTTAAACATAGATAACATCACGGTAACAATGCAACGGCCAAATCAGCTTCTTCTTCTTTTTTTAGACAATTTTACTCCACTGCTGGATATAGGCCACTTCTTAATTCTTCTAAACTCTTCCAACATTTACTGTCTTGAGCTATCTATTGCCACCTACTTGGATAACATCCCGTCTCGCCACGTTCGCCGCCTACTGCCATTTTATCTTTGCTGTTCTCTCATTGACAGGTTTCGTCAGGCTACCTGGCATCGACAAATTGATATGTGAATTTGTCCAGTCTGTTGAGCCTGGCGAAACCGGTCGCTATCGAAATAACGACAAAGGTAGAAGTTGTTCTTAAAATTATCATTTTATTTATTTATTATTTAACGTGAACTTACATCATGAACTTACATCAAGATTTCAGTAAAATCATCAGGATTACTTGGAAGTAAACATAATATTTCCTGTTCTCCATATTGCCTATATTACGGCGCGAAAGCACGATCACGAAAACCAAAACGAAATTGTCATTTCTCTTATTTAAATTCGTCCTTTAGAATAAATAAATATATTTTTTATTAATTATATTTCATTTGCCTATTAAATATATGATCTATCGAGTAAAAGGTAAGAGGACGCATCTCTTTGAGAACAGTTAAAATACCAGGAACGCATGAGAGATGGTTCGACATTAGGAAGACATGATACTATCGAAAGTCAAGAGTATTTGTTTTCTTAACATACTTTTACTAAAATGTATATTTTTTCTCTTTTATTAATACTTTTTCATAATATTATGCTTACGAAAAGGGAGAATTATGAATGTACATATTATAGCTATTTTTCCCTGTGCCTTTGATTGTGACTCTCAATACACGTGTTCCTGCGGTATTCGAAATCTGAGAAGACTGGTAGCTACCTGGAATTACCTTTACTTGAATATTATAATATTTCAAGGAAGGTTTTGCCTCGTGTTTTAAGAAAATCCTTTTTTGGACGGAAACACTAAGATACTTCACAATTCTTTACTGTTTACTCGAAACATTTTTTAATTTTCATAATTTTTATGAATGTTTGTCGAATTTAGGAAGACCATATGAAAAGGATAGAGAATAACCTCGCAAGACGAAACGAATTTGTTACTAATATGTATATTTTGATGTAAATGTTATATGTTATTATAATTTATAGTAGAGTTTTACAACATAAAAAAAATCACAACCATCAATACAGTTGTCTAACTATAACAAGTAATTATGCAAACATCGGTTGACGATACAGTTATCGCGACAATTTCATAAAAATTAAATAAATAAATTGTGATATTGTATCATAACTAAGTTACGAAATAAACAGTTGAAAACAAATTAAAATTGCACAATATGATGCCTTCCACAATATTTAAAAACTATGTAAATTAAATTAATTATTGATCACGCCATAAAGCAAATTTATAATCACAATTCGATGGATTAAATAAAACGCGTATTTCTTCTATTTATTACGATATAAAACTTACTCTTTATATTGGAGGATCATCCATATGTATTTCGAGAAACGGTTTATGAATCATCTGTCATTCTGTTATCACAAATAACCTCTTAGAAAATATGAAACGAAGCTGTCTACTAAAACACCCTACATTCGTGTGTACACAGCTCACGCTGACGTCACTATACAGTTCCTCGTTGGTCATGCAACTCCGAAGTTAGTGCCGAGAATAGGACCATGCAATGGATTCATGAGAATGTCACGGAATATTTAAATTTTCAGAAACACGATAGGGTTATTTCACTTCTTTCTTTATTATTAAATGGTTCACGTGCACAGAATTTGGTTAATTATTTTCTCGTAATCCATGTAAGTAAAGCTATATCGTAATTTTGTACTAACTTATATTTTTAGAGCCAATCATTAAACGCACGTGCCCGATTATTTTATAAGTCTTGTAAAAAATTTAAACGTAATATATAATTGGTTTTATTTGTATGAGCATCCTTGAATAAGTCGTATATTTTTTCCGAAGCGATTAACGAATTTCTTCAAAGCAAAACATAATACAATTTAATAATATGTATGTTTAAATTATTATTGCAAAACTTAAGAATTTTTTTTTCAATACCTAATATAACATTTTTAATATTGACAGAATTCATTGATAAAATATATAATTAAATAACTATCACTCCATTTCCCCGGAGCGGTAGCGATAGAGGATGGACTGCCACACTGTTCTATCCTGAGATAACTCTCACTACTCTTCTACATTTACACATCGTGACATGCACGTTCGTCGATTATTCCTACTTCTAACATGACACCCTTTCAGTGGTAATTGATTAATTTAGTCATGCAATGTCTTCCTTGGCTTTCCTCGACATCTTTTTTTCCATTTACACTACTTGCATATATTTTATTAACCATTCTTCTCTTATCCATTCGTTCCATATGGTTAATCCATTTGAGTGACCCTCATGGGGAATAAAACCTCGTTTTTACGCCATTTATCATTGTATTTTCCGCACATTCTTCTTAATGACCTCATTTCTACGGCATTCATCCCACTTTCATCCTTCTTCTGCCAACTCCACATTCCATTGTGGCCTGTCATCTTTTTTTGTTTTTATGTGTGACGTCATATTTTAAAATTATTATTATTTATGTTGTCGTTTCGACACAAAGAATAATATTATACATAATGACATTACGAAAAGTGAACAAATCAGAAACGTTTAAATTTGGGAATTTTTAAAACTTAAATTATGTATTTAAGAACTGGAAAAAAACTTCAACTTACAATCAGAAAAAAGCATCATACATATTCAATGTACTCGTATTTTAAATTTAAAAGTACCTCTCTTACTGAAAATATCAAATTAAAAATAGAAAAGAAAGTGATGCTAAATATAAACTAAAACAAATTGTATACATTAATACATATAGTAATACTGAATGAAGTTTATTTGTTTAGGAAGAGTTTGGTGTTCTTACGACGAAAACTGAGGGGTAGAGGTAGTGATAGGGGTTCTTCAAATAATAATTGCGTAAGTATGTTATTAATTGATACGAGAAGAAAAAGTATATATGAAGTATATATGGTATTTCTTACCCTTATCGAATTGTCCCAGCTTCCACTGACGAAAGTATTGGGTTCCTGGTAGTTCCAGCTAAGCGACGCAACTTTACTGATGTGAAATCTCTCTGGCTCTTGAGGCTTTGGAAATATATTGGACTCTATGCTGAATACACCAGTTATCTGAAAAAATTCACAAGTATTTTAATGTTTCAATTTTAAAGCATTTCTACAAACTATAGCCGTCAAAATTTACGTATTATACTAGCATTATGTTGGATACATCATTTTTTTTTTATAAATATATTCTAGGAAATCAATTTATTAATTAGTAAGTAAATTAATAGAAAACAAATATTTTTCCATCCTTAGATTTTCGTGACTACTGGAATATGGAATAACAATAATGTATACGAATAAAAACGTCTGTTTTCTAATAGTTTTAGTATATTTTTTATAAAAATAATAATAATAATAGTAACCATAATAATAATAAGGCTAATTTATATAGCAACCTTTTGTGAATAAATCAAATCAAATCAAATCAAATCAGTTTATTTCATCAACAGACATTACAAAATTTATTTTTAAGGCATCTATTGAGAACAGGTAAAATAATATATTATATATGGTATACTACCAGAAACGCATAAGAGATGGTTCAACATTAGGAAGACAGGGTACTCTCCAGAATTAAGAGTATTTGCCCTCTGAACGTACTTTCACTAACATGAAATAACTCACCTCAGGGGCGCTTTGCCAATGTATTTTTAGTCACCAGCAATCAGATAATAGTTGTTTATATTTTATGTGATATTTTGACGATTTGTGATATTTTAATATTATATTTCTTAACATTCATACATAGTGTCATGCACGCTTCTCTATTTCTTCGACTCCTCACGTGGCCGACATTCAATATTTGATTTAATCATATGATCATGACTTACTTATTTTGCCTTGCTTATACATTGGGCATTATCAATTTTTGCATCGTTAGATATGCCTTAGCAAGGCAAAATGTGTGATTCCCATAAAATATAAGTATACCTCTAAGAAATAGACTTTCAATTCATATGGAATTTAACGAGTAGATCAATGTTTTAGAAACAATAAGAAATATTGCTTCGGCCTTTTCATATTTGACGATTGAATTTTTGTCTTAAAATATTTATAGAATTGGTATGTAGACAAAAACGAACTTTTATTATTTGAAAAAAATATTAATACAGAGGCTTCAAATAGACCCAGATTTTCCAGCTTAAAAGGGAAATTTAATTACGTTGTTCATTAGCGAAAGCGCAATAAAAATGGAAGCTAAAACATTCAATCATCCCAGGTTAAACAAAATTATATCAGTATGAATTTCGGGGAAACAGTTTAATTCAAACAATAAATCTGAATATTAGGAACAAAACCGACGAACCCAATTAAGATGAAAGTACTAACCTATTTTCAGAGAATTTTAGAGTTTTCATCGGATATTAAATTTAATACGAAAACGCTAAAATACACTCGTTATCAGTTAAAATAAGTTGAGAATATCTACCTATGTAATATGTAAAATAATTGCTTAAGACAGAGAGACGCATTAGCATGCCTTTTGTTTAACATAACTCTAGAGAAAGCCATAAGAGACTCGGGCATTGAAACAGGTGGAAATACACAAAAACCAGTTCAAATAATGGCATATGTTGACGATATTGACATTATTGCAAGATCGGAATCTGCTCTAAGAGAAACTTTCGTTGCTCTTGAGCTGTCAGCCAGATGAGTGGGACTTCGCATTAATGAGGATCAAACTAAATACATGCCTATCACAATGATGCCCAGTAACATTCAATCTACCGATTTCAATATAAACAACTACAAATTTGAGACTGTGGAATAGTTCACGTACCTGAGCTATTGAGAACATTTAAAATATAATATATAATACCAGGAACGGATGAAAGATAATTGGACTTTAGGAATACAATATACTCTCCAAAGTCAAGATTATTTGGCTTCTGAATGTACTTTCACTAATATGAAAGACGTCGATCTCCGAAGCGAACATGTTCAGCAGTTTGATTGCTATCCCCAGCGGCATCTACAATTAATGTCGCGTTTACTATCCAGACAAACAAAGACCACCTTCTGTTCCCAGAAAACAATTTACATCTTCGTCTCTATTGAGATACAATTAATCCTTATAAAATAAAGACTACCTTGTATAAAACGCTGATTAGACCAGTTCTAACATACTCGTATGCATCGGAGACTTGGACACTCACTAAATGTCATGAAATAATGAAGAATTGCTTCGAAAGAAAGATCCTCCGCAGAATCCTCGGACCCATTAAGGATGGCTAGATGTGGCGAAGTAGATACAATCAGCTCTACGATCTATACTAGGACGTCAGCGTGGTCAAGTTTATAAAGATCAGACTGCGCTGGCTAGGGCACTTGTACCGCATGAGAGATCTGGAGCCCCCCAAAAAGAGTGCTGTTTATCTAGTAGAGCAAAGAAGCGTCGACAGGCCGAGACTGCGATGATTGGATGGTGCCGTGGCAGACTGTCGGGTCCTAAAGCAGCAAGGCGACCTTTGTGGCAGAGTGGTAAGAGCTCTGACTTCCATACCGAAGGTCCCGGGTTCGATTCCCGGCGATGGCCGTGTGATCGTCACACTGTCTTTGGTCTGGTGTAGAATTCGTGACAATAAAATGGCGATAGATTGGCAACCTATCACATGTCATGAGAATCAGTATTATAGCTAAAATAAATTGTATACAGTAAATGGGTTCAAATGACCTGTAGTATACAAGGAAAAAAAAGACTGGGAGATGGTAGGTGTTACAAGTACTTTTATAGATAATATATACTCATTTTTTTAATTGATTAGCAAAACTCATACCTTACGAGTACTACTATGGATGATGCGATGATTTCTTAAATTGATTTATAAACTCATACTTTCGTGGAGTAGGCGTGATGGTTAGTCAGTTAGTTAAACAAAGCAATATTTATTATTTTACAAGTGCTTTTATAAATTATGCAATAATGGTTTTAATTGATTTGTAAATTCATTCCTTACAA
Organism: Lepidostoma basale; assembly: GCA_022606425.2. Lineage (NCBI taxonomy): Eukaryota > Metazoa > Arthropoda > Insecta > Trichoptera > Lepidostomatidae > Lepidostoma > Lepidostoma basale. The sequence continues at coordinate 1,323,623 of JAHDVF020000775.1, read as the reverse complement.
GTACTACAATGGATAATGCGATAATTTCTGAAATTGATTTATAAACTCATACTTTAGTGGAGATGGCGTAATGGTTAGTTAGTTAAACAAATCAATATTTATTATTTTACAAGTGCCTTTATAAATGATGCAATAATGTTTTTAATTGATTTGTAAATTCATTCCTTACAAGTACTACTATGGATAATGCGATAATTTCTGAAATTGATTTATGAACTCATACTTTCGTGGAGATGGCGTGACGGTTAGTTAGTTAGACCAAGCAATATATATTATTTTACAAGTGCTTTTATAGATGAATCAATAATGTTTTTAATTGTATCTCAATAGAGACGAAGATGGAAATTGGAAACAGAATATGGTGATCGAGGTGTTCAGAGGACTTATGACCTGTCATTGGTTGGGTAAAGCGCACGCTTTATGTAATACAACCTTCCCCATTCCACCTTTTCTTATGACCATTATGTCTGACAATTTTTTGGAAGTTGTATATCTGTTAATCTGTAACACCACACGGTAGTTTCAATCTACACACTAGCGCCATCTATGAATATTGGATTTTAAGCATTTAGCAGAAGATCTTTTTAACGCAATGTGAAAGACTACCGCCATTCTACCGTCTACAAGTATTTGTATACATTCAAAATGTTGCAATAATGTTTTTAATTGATTTGTAAATTCATACCTTACAAGTACTACTATGGACAATGCGATAATTTCTGAAATTGATTTGTAAACTCGTACCTTTTTGGTTTCCACATCGTATATTCTGATCCGAGTGGATCTGCCCCCCACGGCGAGGGACGTTCCACCGGGGGAAAACTCAATGGAGTCTACGTCGTAATTTTCTGGAAATATTTTTTTAGGTCTCAGAAATTCATATTTATACCTTAGGGGCTCTCTAAATACATTTTTTATAAGATTAGAACAGAATAATATTTGCGAGATTCAATTAACTTGGACCATTATTTTTGTTAGGAGCGCAGCCGGGCGCGTCGTAATGTGTGGTCATATTGTCTTCGCGGCGGCAGTAAATCCCCTTATACTAAAGCTACAAACAATGTCAAAATAATATTATACAAATTAATATTTTATAACCCCCATTCCCGTAGCTTATTGTGTTCTAAAACCTATCTTCAAAACAATAAGAATTTTACTTAAAATTTTGTATTTCAATTAGTTTTAAGAACGCTAACAATTTTGCATTATTCACTTTGACGTTTGAGTTATTGCATATCAAAACTTATTAACTAACCATCAATCACGAAATCTCCAACCGAAGGGTTAGGCAGAGAGAATGGACCACCATATACAGATTTACCACATATTCGTCTCATGAGAGATCTCATTTCCACTGCATTTATTCTATCTTCATCCATGCTTACTTCCACATAAAACTTATTAACTAACCATCAATCACGAAATCTCCAACTGAAGGGTTAGGCAGAGAGAATGGACCACCATATACAGATTTACCACATATTCGTCTAAGAGATCTCATTTCCACTACATTTATTCTATCTTCATCCATGCTTACTTCCACATATGGGTCGGTACAAGAACAGCATTATACACTGCCATCTTAGCTTTTTTGTTATACCATTATCTCTATATTAATTGTTTTAATTTTGAAACACTTATAATAATAACAATTTATTTATTTATTTCTATTAAATTGTCGCGGCAGTTGTTTCGCTCTATATAAATTAAGACTTTCTAGTTGTAAATTTATTTATTTGTAACACCTGATGATGCCAACATAGGTTAGTGAAACAGCTGTCTCGACAATTTTAAAGAAAATTATATAATAGTTATGATACATGTTGTAAAAGTGTTAAAAAGATAAAATAGTTTAAAATGTTAAAGTATCAAAAAGTTTCATTTAAAACAATGAATTGTCTATTATACCCATAATAAACATTACCAACACTTGTTTAGTTCAGAGTATGCGTATCCTATAAAGCTTCATAATTAAGGGGACTATGAAATTCACATTTTATCACGTACGATTATGTCAGTTTGAATTACGAACGCTCACTTATATTTCAGCTGACACATTTCTTAACATCGTAAATGGCAAAAACGGGTTTCTTTTGAATGGTAAGTGTATATGTAAAAGCGTTTAATAGACAGAAACTAAATGAATTCAGTATTTCAGCATTTAGGAGATGGACAGAAAAAAATCCTACTAGTTATAAAATACGTGGATCGAGATATTTATGAAAAATTGCAAAATCAAATTATTTTCAAACGTTCGTTATTGAAAATAATAATTAGATAAAACGATGTTTTTTAACTACTTCCATTATTGTCTTTATTTCGTCAGAGACCGGTTTCGCCAGGCTCGCTGTCGAAATAAAGACAAAAGTGGAAGTAGTTAAGAAACATCGTTTTATTTAATTATTATTTAAAATGAACTTTCATCAAGAGATTTCAGTAAAATCATTTGGTGCGTTATTGATGTTCGTTTGTTGAAACACTACTGCAAGTTTTTTTTTAGTTTTTAAAATTATCGAATTTCATAATTGTTCTATAAAACGTGCATCAGGCATATAATGACTTACGGAATCGAAGCAAAAACATACACTGTCAGAACCAAACATCTCCTGAGAACTGTAGAAATTAAAACATTGCGACCTATCGTGGGTGTGACCCTTTGGGATGGGATACCCAAATAAGAGATTCGCAGATTCTGCAAAATTTATAATATAGTGAGATAGAATAGACAGAGAATACGTTTTCGGAGGGACCACATCGAGAGGATGGACCCAAGGAGGATTACCAGATCGTGATACACGAGACTCCAAAGGGCTGTCGACCACCAAGACGACCACTAAAAAGATGGATAAAAAACTAGACGTCTTCATCATAGAACCAAATTTGATATCCTTTTTAAACAGATCCCAAGATACATAAAGGAGGAAGAGAAGAAGAAGAAGATATGCGTTATTGAAGCACGGTTTCAATGTTTCAATGGTACGGTCAAGTAATGAAGAGACCCCACGACCTGGTCGTGAAAAGTGTATTTTCATGGCTAGTGAGGAAGAATCCTAAACCACTTGGCTCGTGAAAATGCAAAGGGACATGAGGACCCTAGACAATCTATTTTCTTAAAGTGTAATTAAATTTTCTGGGAATTACTTGATTCGCCTTGTTAAAGCATTATCAAATGTAACGTATCATAAAATATAATGTAACTTCTAGAAAAAAACGGTTATTTTCAATTCTTATTGATTAATAAAATAAACAATTCTTATTGATTATTAAATTAAAATGTGGTCACCCCCTCATAAAGTTGAAATTTGTCAACCAGAGTACGAAGAATATACAAAATCCATTTACCAGGCTCTACCTTGGCACTGGCCACAGCGTAGATATGGTTATTGATTTTGAGAAGATTTTTTGTTTGCAACGTTGCCGGTTGCTTAAAAAATTAACGATCACTTGCAAAAATGTGTAAATATTAGCATTAGATCTCTAAGGAATATAACTTTATAGTCACTACATGTTAATCAAGCATAATAACTAAACTAAGTCCCCTTAATAAAAAGGAATGTTTCCTGCCATAAATATAAATCAGGGTGTCCCAACCTTATTTGTACCGATTCAAAAATCTCCCCCCCCCCCCCATTTGTTATATACCTAACAAATTCTGGGGAAAAAAAATAATGCCTCAAATAGTATATAATGCACATATGCAATATATAATATATTTATTTAATTTTCATAAATTAATAATGTTTATATTATGTTACATTAGCTTGATGTGAGCTGCAAAGAGTTTTTATACGAGTAACTAATTTGGTCAATTTTAATCTTAAATCTTCACGGTTTTTTATTGTATTTTTTATGTTGAAAGAAAGGTCTACGACATGTGTATACTGCCCATGATGACTTACGGACTAGAGACGACAACTCTTACAGCAAAAAGTGTCCACAGGCTCAAGTGTACACATAAGTCCATGGAAAGACAGATACTTGGAGTGAGCTTGCGTGACCGCATAAAAAATGAAGAAATCAGACGCCGCACCGAAATCAGAAATCGGAAGAGGCTTATATCCAGCAGTGGAGGGAAGAAGGCTATTTAAGAAGAAGAAGATGTTGAATAGTGCTTTCAAATTTTCATCATTTTGCAATTCTAAAAGTTCTTCTTGATAGCATGGCCACATCAGTTATATCTATTAATATTGGCTGAGTTATCCAAGATGGGAAAGAAATTTCTTTTAAATCTGAATATCTTTAATGTTGGTCACTAGCCCTTTTATCCAAGTCATCCACAATAACAATTACAGCTGAATCAGTCACTAAATTGCTCAAATTTGTTGTCCCTAAAAATTTTTTATACACCTGCAGTCCAATGAAGCCAAATATCTTAAATTTTGCATCAATAAGTGTCTTGTTTGCTCATTGTAGTTGTTTATTTAATATGTTTAATTTTTCAAAGATGCCTGTCAAATAACTCACTAATGCTTGATCGAAAAGTCAAAGTTGTCATATAATTTTATTTTTTCGAAAATGCGTTTTTCGACAACAATGTAACAAATATTAATGATTTTCGCATTGCCCCCCCCAAGACATTCAAATTGCCCCCCGGTGGGGCGAAAACCCCACGTTGGGAAACACTGATATAAATCTAATTAAGTTGTCATTATGTATGGACCGATTGGACATTATTACCGACCCTTATGTATGGAAGCGAAGCATGGAGCTGGCAAAAAAGGATGAAAATAGAATAAATGCAGAAGAAATGAGATCTCTTAGACTAATGTGTTAATACTCTGTGTATGATAGTGTGTCGAATGAAAATATAAGAAGTGAATGCGTTGCGAATGATGATGTTATGAACAAAATAATGAAAGGATCATTAAGATGGTTTGGACACATGGAAAGAATGAATGAAGAAAGAATGGTAAAAAAAGAGTATGTTAACAATGTAAATGGAACCAGAAATAGAGGAAGACCGAGGAAAACGTGGCACGGTCAAATAAATCAAATATTAAATGTCGGTTATGTGAGAGAAATCGACGCGCGTGCATGACACGTTGTATGAATGTTGAGGAATCGAAATATGTCAGGAAAGAAAAGTGTGGCGGTCGATTCTTTCTACCTACCCCTTCGGGGAGACGGCGTGATAGTTAGTTAGTTAGTTAATTTGTCATTAAGATGATTTGGGCTTATGGAAAACATGATAAAGAATGCATATATTGATGATGTAAACGGAACCAGAAATAGAGAAAATCGAGGAAAACGTGGCACGATCAAATCAATAAATTATTCAATGTCGGCTACCTCTTCGGAAAGATGGCGTGATGGTTAATTGGATACGTTTCCTTTCACGTGTTTATAAATATTATTTTGTTGAATTGCTCTTTACAGCATTGCAGCGCGAACCAAATCGATGTAAAGAGCATAGCTTGATTCTCATGACATGTGAGAAATAGTCAATCTATCGCCATTTTATTGTCATGTGAATTTTACACCAGACTAAAGACAGTGTGACAATCACACTGCCATCGTCGGCAATCAAATCTATCACATTTCACAATAATATAACGATGTAAAGAAGAGTTATGTAAAATTAAATTTTAAAAAAATATATAAATATTTTACCTTTTACGAACATATCGAAAGGTTGCGGTTCTAAAGATGTCACTCTCAAGCAACGTATGGGGCCTTTCTCCTCGGCCGCCATGGCGAGGTCGTCTATGGTGGGGTGGAAGCGGACACACGTGACCGGCATGTGCGAGGGGCGGAGTTCAAGAAGAGCATCACCATATAAACCATCTCGAAACTAAAAACATTTGGTCTGTTTGTGAGAAAATAACCACATTCATTTTTAAAATAAAAAATATATTTTTCTTTCTTTCTATGTTCACTTTACTTTGTGTTGTAGGTGTTTATTTGCCTTTTTCTTTTATATACTTTGTATATACAACACTAACTTAAAAAAAATACATATCAGACATGTTTCGGAATACCGGTCCTTCTTCGGTGATAAATATTATAAAGATATTATATTAGAATGGTATCTTTATAATATGTATCACTGAAGAAGGACCGGTTGTCCTAAACACGTCTGATATGTAATATAATTTTTGTTTTTAAGTTAGTGTTGTATATACAAAGTATATAAAAAAGAAAAAGACAAATAAATATTATATTTAATATATTAAATCTCTTAGACGAATGTGTGGGAAAACTGTGTATGATAGAGTGTCGAATGAACATATAAGAAGTGAATGCAGTGCGAATAAAAATGTTATTAACAAAATAATAAAAGAATCATTAAGATGGTTTGGACACATGGAAATAATGAATGAAGAAAGAATGGTAAAAAAAAGTATATAAAATATGTTAAGTTATGTAAATGGAACTAGAAATAGAGGAAAAATCGAGGAAAACGTGGTACGATCAAATAAATCAAATGTTTTATCAAACTTGTTTGCATGACACGATGTACGAATGTTGAGGAATCAAGAGAAGTCTGTTAGGAAAGAAAAATGTGGCGGTCCATTCATGCTGCCCACCCCTTCGGGGAGATGGCGTGATGATTAGTGAATTATATATTTAAAAAAAACAATGTACATATCAAATAATATAAACAAAAATAAAAAAAATCTCATGTTTTGTTTAACCCCCATTGTGCAGCTAGCTTCATTTCCAGTAAAAAAAATATCTCGAACTGCGTCTTGCTACAGTTGCAGCTCAGCCAGATTGCCCAGTTCACAATATTACCACACGAAATTAATACGAATGAAAATGTCTGTTTTCTAGAAGTTTTATTATACCCGTATAATAATTGAGGGCACTACTTGCAAAGTCAGTAATCTCCACAATTTTTAATTTTGAGAAAAATGAAGAAATGTGTTATTTTTGTTCTGGATAGGTATCCGATATAATATGTTTATGGCTTGTATGTGTTTAATTAAGGTAGAAAACGAGTATCACAAAAAAAGTATATTAAAAACAAGAGTAAAACTAAGATAAATTGAATTATAGTTTGAATTTTGCTGACTTTGATCAATACATTTGGAGGTTACCGGATTTGCAACAAATAACTTTGGAGGTTACCTACTTTGATTATAACATCAGAGAAAATAATGTTACTGGCAATCTCAGGAAATTCTAACGAACATTTATTTATTATTAAAAAAAAAAGTTTTTATTATTAACAGAGTTTTTATTATTTAAAAAAAAGTAATAACACAACAATAATTGTTTGAATCGGGGACTGCTATTGGTCGAGACAAAATCAAGATGGCGACAAGTGGATGTTACTAATTTTGCAAGATACGTCAAATTTCAAATCTTATTTTACTTGAAATTAAGCTAGTTTTAATCCTTACATTTGCACACAATATACAAAAATACTTTATTAATAGTTTACCATTCAAAGATGGATTTTTTTTTCTGGCTTTGCAAGTTATGTAAATGACATGTTTCGCCTGTCTTAGGCATTAGACAGGTGAAACTTGTCATTCACATAAATTAAAATAAAACTTCTAGAAAATGACGTTTTTATTCGTATTCATTATTTCATATGGAGTTTTACAACATTGTTAAAAAAAATTAAATATGATGAAAGCGTAATTAAGTAGCAAGGAACAAACAAAATTATTTATAAAATAAATTCAAATATGACCTGTAAATGTAGTCTGACGCAGTTTATTTAAAACCTTTTTTGGACTGCAAATGTAACCAGCTGCACAATAGGGGTTATGCAGTTGAATTACTTTAAAAATATGGTTTAACCCTTAGACCTCTAAGCAAACGTTACTCCTGTTATCATTTTGAATAAAATGTCACTTTTTAAACGATATGTTGTTACAAACCAAATCGTTATAGCAATATTTGATTACATCAGTATCTTTCAAGAATATCAATAAATCATATTGTTTCTTTAAATATGATATAAAACATATTAAATAATTAATAGGTACGAATATAAACGTCTCTGTACGTCTGAGGCATTATCAAATTGATGGCGATTTGATAATGCCTTAGACAGACGAAATATTTCATTCACATAAAGTATAATAAAACTTTTAAGAAACAGGCGTTTTCATTTGTATTAATTAATCAATAAATGAATAAAGCCCCTTGAATTTTTTTTTTTTTTAAATTAGTTTTAAGGACGAAAAAATACTAAAAAAGAAGGATGAAAGTAGAATAAATGTAGTAGAAATGAGAGCTCTTAAACGAATCTGTGTATACTAGGGTGTCAAATGAATATGTACCAAGGTAATGCGGTGCGAATGAAAGTGTTTAAAAATAATAAAAGGGCGGTTAAGATAGTTTGGACCCATGTAAAGAATTAATGAAGAAAGAATGGTTATATAAAGTAGGTATACATAAACGACGTAAATGGAACTAAAAAAAGCTGAGGAAAATGTGGCACGATCAAATCAATCAACTATTATGTGTCGGCCATGTGAAGAATCGAAGAAGTCCGATAAATCGATGTGCGTGCATGACACCATATATTAATATGGAAGAATCGAGAGGAGTACCTGTGTCAGAAAAAAAAACAGTATGGCGGTCCATTATTTTTGCCAATCTCTTGGGCTCTCTCAATGGTTAGTTAGTTAGTTAGAACATCGAATTAGCTCGCAATCGAAAAAACGACGTAGGTGAGTGTTTCGGTGAAGAATAATGACTTAGCCTCACAACTGAGAGATACAGTATGGGATATGGTCGTGGTGGAAGCCAATAGGATATATAATATGCACGCAAAGTTAAAGCATATAGTTCTAAAAGGTCTTCGTGCTGGGGGCTCCAGCAGGAAATTCCTCAAATCCAAGTTATTATACAGAAACACTGAGCTACACATTTACACTACTATCATCAAGCCAGTAGTAGCACATGGCTCGTTGTCGTTAACAATGAGTCTTAAAAACAAACAACAAAGAATCTACTGAAGAAATGGCTACTAGCATAATTAATTAATTAAGGACTTTAAATAAATTAAATATTTATGAATATAGCGAATAACCACATAGTCAAGCTACATTAACTGTACACAATTGTTCTTATATAATAAAAAAAATAGAACATCTTGTTTTTCTCCCCATAGTTCCTTCCAAAATATTCTGGTTGACGTTTTCCATGGTTTCTTCAGCTTTTAGAAGAATGTCGGAACATACAAAGATAACCCATGGACCCCAGAGCTTGACTGAGTAATTAATATCCTTGATATAATCACCAGTAAGGGTCATTTTTTCTAACTAATAAAAGGAAAAAAAATAAACAAAAAATAATCTGGTTTGAAAATAGGATTGCCCATATCCGATATATATCCGTGATCTTGAAGGCATAATCACAACCAAGAAATTTGTACGACGACCCAGCAGTCACTTGTAATGAGCACCATGAGAATTGTACGAAATCTGTTTTTTTCCCATAATAAATACAAAAAAAAATAATAACTTACTTCAATATGGCCGGTCGTGTGAGAAGTTGCGAGAAAATTCCCAGAAATTGAATGATCGATGCTCAAAATAGCTCCATGTCTTTCAGGAAAAAATTTTTGATTAACAAATGGAGACCCGATATATATTAAATATTTTTCAAAATGCTCTTCTATGCATTTCTCCAATTTTCTAATCACTTTAGGGTCTTTGATATTGATCTGCGAATCATTTCTTACAATATTGTCGATTTCACCAGGTGTTGACATTCTGTAAAATATTTAATACAAATTATTAACGATCATAGATTTATATGTACAAATTCATTTTAATTAGTAAACAAACACGTAATAAAACTATTTAATATATACCTTAAATTAAAATGCGATGGATTTTACTCAGGAACCAGGTGGGTTTTTTTACGTACTGAAATATGAAAGTGTGCATAGATAATAATTTTTTTAATTTTCGAACAACAATTTATTGCAAGATATTGTAACTCATAGAAAAAAAATACGATTTGTGGGTAGGCTTGAGGTAGGTACGAAAAATATTGATATTTGGAGCATTGTGTTAGTACCATAAGGTACTAACACAATGCTCCAAAGTTAATAAAAGTTCCTGTAAAATAGTGATTAAACAACTCTAAAACAAATTGATGTTTAGATTAATTTATAAAATCATCTTGATTCGGAATTTCACTTAATGTTTATAGCAGATATAAAAGTTATCAAATTAAATTACAGTGTAAAATAAAAACCTTCATTGTACTGACATCTATCGAAAACTAAACGCACTACTTCAATCCAGTATCAGTAAAATTAGCTTACGCGTTAACAGATGTCTCAACATTTTTTTATATGTGTTATAATCGAATTTCTAATTAATAAAATTAAAAGAATTATAGCAACAAAAAAACAAACGAATTTTACATTTCTGTTTCTAACAATTTTAACCCACTTAGTCGAATCGGTAAACTATCGGATAGGAAAACATTATTTTTTCTTTCACTTATCGATCAAGTTTATTATAAAATCGCAAACAATTGTTTTTCTTACATGTTATGAAATTTTAGTGCATGGAAATAATAGAACCTTAATTAATTTACAAATTTTAAATGGGATGTTTGCTCTAAAATAATAGAAAATCAATAACTTTTCTCCACAATATAGGTATTTTATTTTATAAGATAAACATTTTTGTAGTGTGGCAACTCCTACGCCGCCATTCTGTATTGCTGTGGTGTGTTGCGGGTGGATACCATTTTCGAAATCGATTAATTGTCTGAACTCGATTGGATATAAATAAAAATATATTTGAGGTGAGTCTTTTAGCGAGACGTTATATTATTCAATACGTTTTGATGTTTTAATACGCTATCTGATTCGCGACGGGTGTGGTGTTAATGGACGCATACGAGACTGTCATGGAAGCTGTTTTGTTGTGAAAACACGATTGTAAATTCCAAATCGCCCTTGGAGTCCCGTGTGTTCATGTTTTATTTGTTTTTGAAGTAGTCGTTATTTGTGTCAAATGAAAACTTGACTATTTAAACACGCATTGTACAAATTGATTAATAAATGGGTGCAGTTCTATGCAACTATGCAGCGTTGCCAGGTTTATATATGTGAAGTTTTTTTGTGTGTTATCTAGTTTTATTGTTTTCTTATTTCAGGTGCTGTATTCAGCTTCCTGAGCAGCCATGAGTTATCAGCTGCCTCCGTCTCAAAACAGGACAAGTAAGTAAAGTTCAATAATCTGCAATATTATATGGTAAACTGTTCCACCTTACGTTTACAGAATGAGTCATGTTGAGGTAAAACTCTAAGCTTGGTTCTTGGAATTTTCATCAACATTCCTTTGATTCATTTAAAAAAAAAATAGACCAGAAGCTCATCTTTGAACATAAAAAAGTTTATGCTTATCTTAATGAATTTACAATTAATATACAAATTATGAAAAGATTAGATTAAATAATACTAAATATGCTTAACCTTATACGCTTTGATAAATATCAATGAATTTAATGTAGTCAACAAGTAAAATATATCGTAGTAATCTTGCAATGTGTTTAATTATTTTTTTCTCATATTTTATTTATATTTATTCATTTTAGATAAACTTTAGGCGTTAACACTGGAATTCCATAATAACGATTTTTTTATGAATTAAAACATTGTTTTTATCACTTTAAAGTTTTTTTTCTCAACATGTTTGAAGAAAAGATATAAACAGTTTATATTGTTCTCCCGATGGTGAAGGTGTGTAAAAGCCTTTGAATCGTCTTGAGAAAAATAAGTGTTTTAATTCATAAATTATAACATGTTTTACAAGTTAGTTATTGGATTTTGCTAACTGTGATGCTTAACTTGGCTAAAACTAATCAGCTGAAAATTTGCTGCAAATTATTATTTTTTCCGTGGTTTTAACTTAGCAATGTATTTTCTAGTGTCCCACAACAATTATCCTGGGCCGGAGGTCCCTATGGCCTCCAGCAAGGACCAGACACTGCTGTGGCAACAGGGCAACTACCTGGCAGACTCTGGCATCAACTCCGGAGCTGCCACACAGGTGCCCTCTCTCTCCGGGAAGGAGGATGACGAGATGGAGGGGGACCAGCTCATGTTCGATCTGGATCAAGGGTTCACCCAGGGATTCACGCAGGATCAAGTTGATGGTGAGTTTATACTTAGCAGATAATTCTATCTAACAGTGTGCTCGAATGTCGCACATAATAAAAGTTATTCTTAATTTTACCGCAATGACAGGGTTAACAAATATTTAAGCAACTCTCAAATTTCTAAAAAATAGAAATAAAGGGTTATTAAATTTGACAGAAAATCATATGGTATATTTCATTTAAACTTATTCAATTGTTGTTGGCAAAGAGATCCTAGAATTTGAAATTTACGAGCAATGTATAATGTTATTTTTATTATTTCATGAACATTTAAATAATATGTTTAATTTCCAGATATGAATCAACAGTTGTCACAGACACGTTCGCAGCGTGTGCGTGCCGCCATGTTTCCAGAGACCCTGGAGGAAGGGATTGAGATCCCTTCCACCCAGTTTGACCCTGCGCAGCCCACTGCCGTGCAGCGCTTGGCTGAACCTAGCCAGATGCTTAAGCATGCCGTGGTTAACTTAATCAACTACCAGGATGACGCCGATCTTGCTACACGGTACGTCTAATCTAGTGTTTGTTATAATTATTTAATAAATATAAAATTATCTGTCTATCATGAATGTTAATAAATTTTTACAATAATTTTTTTTTTAAATTAAATTTTTTATTCTGTTTCAGGGCCATTCCTGAGTTGATTAAGTTGTTGAATGACGAAGATCAAGTGGTTGTTTCTCAAGCTGCCATGATGGTGCATCAACTGTCCAAGAAGGAGGCTTCTCGCCACGCCATTATGAACTCCCCGCAGATGGTGGCAGCTCTCGTGCGCGCCATCTCTAACAGCAACGACCTGGAGACCACGAAGGGAGCCGTCGGTACTCTGCATAATCTCTCCCATCATCGTCAGGGTCTCTTAGCCATCTTCAAGAGTGGAGGGATCCCAGCCCTGGTGAAGCTCCTCAGCTCTCCAGTGGAGTCTGTTCTTTTCTACGCTATCACTACTCTGCACAATCTTCTGCTTCACCAGGATGGCTCTAAAATGGCCGTCCGTTTGGCTGGGGGACTTCAAAAGATGGTCGCTTTGCTACAAAGGAATAATGTGAAATTCCTCGCCATCGTGACGGATTGTCTCCAGATCTTGGCTTATGGAAATCAGGAGTCCAAACTGATTATCCTGGCATCTCAAGGACCCATCGAACTCGTGCGCATCATGCGTTCATACGACTATGAGAAGCTTCTCTGGACTACATCTCGTGTTCTAAAGGTAGGTCATTTTTATTATGCAGACTACACTCTACTATTAAATTAATATAACAGCTAAACTTTATTATATTGACATATTCAGTTTCTAAGTATAATTTGTATGTTTTCCAAGTATAATTTTTTTCCATTACTTGAATTTTCAGGTGTTGTCTGTGTGCTCTTCCAACAAGCCAGCTATAGTGGAGGCTGGCGGCATGCAGGCTCTTGCCATGCACCTTGGGAACCCAAGTGGCCGTCTCGTGCAAAACTGCCTCTGGACCCTTCGTAACTTGTCCGATGCCGGAACCAAGGTAACATACATTAATCTAATGACATTTCACTATTTAAACTATTCTCTTTTTCATTATAATAAATCATTAGTTTTTATAGATAAAACTATAATCTTCTTTATGTCAATGGCAAGATATCATTATGGGGATGGCTTCAAAGAAGACCTTATATCTCCTCTTTCAATTGCCACTGTAGTGGAAGGTTTTGGCAGACTTGTGATGTTTTCTACTTCTTCCTCGTTGTAGACCTATGTGGTCTGTTCCCCAGAGTGTTGCTCCTCCTGTGAGGGAGATTCCCAGCTGTCCTTTCATCTTTTAAGAGGTCGTCCACGAGGATGAGTCCCGTGAGGCTGATTTTGTAGTGCAATATAAGGGAGTCTGGTGGTGTCCATTCTTTGGACATGTTGTACCAATCCCATCTTTACTGTCTACTCCATCTTATAATATCCTCAACCTCACATATCTCTCTAACTCTGGTGTTGCTCACGCGATCTCTCAGTGTCTTGCCTGCTATCGTTCTAAGTGTCTTCATCTCGGAAGTAATTAAAACTTGTTTGGTCCTGACTGTGTCTGCTCTTGCTTCAACGCCATATGTTATTATTGGTCTTACACATGCTTTATTGATTCTCATCTTACTCTTAATGGCCATGTGTTTGTTTTTCCATATTGTGGATTTTAGAGCACCAGAGATTGCAGCTGTCTAATGTAATAAAAAAATACCCTTCCACTTTTATGCCAAAGTGCTTGTGATTTTTGGTAATGAAGTATTTTTGTTAAGGTGGATGGTCTGGAGGGACTGCTGCAGAGTCTGGTGCAGGTGCTGGCTTCCACCGATGTCAACATTGTAACTTGCGCCGCGGGAATCTTGTCCAATCTTACGTGTAACAACCAACGCAACAAGGTTACAGTTTGCCAGGTCAGTAAAAATATATTGTTTTATGACAATACTAAGATAGCAACTGTCTACCAGCACAACTTACTAAGCCAATAACTCTGCCTTTTGAAAGAGTACAAGGTTCTTTGATAGTTGGAAAAAATCATATATTTTATGGCGATTGTAGTGCTTTTTTGATTGCACTTTTCTTTATATACTTTTACATTACAGACTCTATACACAACATATTTAAAGCATAAAAGTAACAAAATTAAATATTTTTTAAATCTTCATATAATTTAATCTGTTTTAGTCAAAACGGTACATGATGATATAAAACTTATTAATTACGTAAATATATTTTCCCTCTATCATGGAACAAGTACACTTATACATACATCAAATTCAGATATTTGAATTAAAATTTTAGTATGTTTTTTATTTTTGTGAAACGTACAAAGCTATTTATTGCTTCTTGAACAATGATGTAAAACTCCATATTAAATAATTAATACGAATGAAAAACTTTAGTTTTCTAGAAGTTTTATTATATTTTATGGGAATGACATGTTTCGCCCTTCTAAGGCTTACATTACAAAGCTATATTCAAATGTTACATTACAAAGCTATATTAAAATTTTTGATAGAACAATATAATACTGTAAAAATTGTCTCTTTGTCCTCTCAGGTGGGAGGAGTGGACGCTTTGGTGCGTACGATTGTGAATGCCGGCGACCGCGAGGAGATTACAGAGCCCGCCGTGTGCGCACTGCGCCACCTCACCTCGCGTCACGTCGAGTCCGAAATGGCACAGAACTGTGTGCGCCTGAACTATGGGTTGCAGGTATTTATGATTATCTTGCATGGCTACCATTCTCTTTCAGTCACATCTTTCATTCTTCTCCGGCAATACAACCTGTCTCTGGCCGCCACCTCCCAGTCTTGTTGCTCCAGGACCCTACAGTCGGTCACGGCACCATACAACCATCGCAGTCTCGGCCTGCCGATGCTTCTTCGTCCTACTAGATTGTCAAACAACACTCTTTTGGGGAGCTCCAGATCCCCCATGCGGTGCAATTACACCTGGCCAGCCCAGTCTGTTAATCTTTATAGACTTGACCACGCTGACGTCCTGGTATAGATCGTTGACCTCTGTGCTGTATCTCCTTCTCCACATCTGACCATCCTTAATGGGTCCAAGGATTCTGTGGAGAATTTTCCTTTCGAAGCGGTTCATCTTTACTTCATTATGTTAAGTGAGTGTCCAAGTCTACGAGGCATATGTTAGAACTGGACTAATCAGTGTTTTATATAACTTGGTCTTTGTCTTTCTGGACGGTAAACACGACTTCAAGTGTTTATCGAGGTCATCTGTTTGCTGCGAATATCCGTTTCCCAATCTCTTCACTGATATCATTTATTTTGTTAACTAAGGAGCCTAAGTATGTATGTGAACTTTTCCAGTCTCAAATTCGAAGTTATTTATGTTGTCACGTCAATCCATAAACAATTTGTTAATCTGTTTGAACTGCATTATTTCCTTATATTATGGCGTTAAAGATGTGAATATACCGTATAATGCTCCGCATACTGATAAGGTCAGTAATGCAGGCGTACTACAGAAAGCCAGAGCCGGTTGAGAGCTTTTGTCGAGTGTGAAGGTTAGAAAAATTTTAAATTTGGGTCATGTGCTAAGGGGAGAAAAATGCCGCCTCCTTCAGCTGATTGACGACCTTCGTGGCAGAGTAGTAACAGCTATGACACCACACCGAAGGTCCCGGGTTCGATTAGTCTTGTGTAGAATTAACGTGACAATAAAATGGTGATAGATTATTTACCTATCACATGTCATGAGAATCAATATAATAGCTTTACTCTTTACATCAATTTGGCTGCCCCCTGGCTGAAGAAAAAATATTTCTAAATATGTTTTTTTAGTAATTAATTTTGATTAAGGTTGAAATGGGTTTTGTTTTTAAGTGTTATTTATTTATTTCAGGTGATTGTGAAGCTGCTTCACCCGCCATCCCGCTGGCCGCTGGTGAAGGCCGTGATCGGTCTGATCCGTAACCTGGCTCTGTGTCCTGCCAACCACGCCCCTCTGCGTGAGCACGGGGCCATCCACCATCTGGTGCGCTTGCTCATGCGCGCCTTCCAGGACACGCAAAGGGTAACGGGCAGGGTACATATTGTCCCTTTACTATGCACAACAGATTGGCCGTGTGTGAAAGCCTGAGTTGAATGAGTTTTAGTCTTAACCTTTCTGTTACCTTGCTTAAAAAACTCAGCGTATTACGGTGCTGTGTAGTCGCTATACACTTCAAAATGAGAGTTTGAATTTGGAAAAATGAAATATTCGTATTATTTTGCTTTAATTTACAATATGTCACCTGAGAGTAAGAGGGTTCCAACTAACAAAATTTCACATTTGGCTTTTATTCGTGAAAAGGGTTCTTACTAACCTTATCTATACGTACAATTAAAAAAAAACACGTTATAGTATCGTTATTTTGATGTTACGAAAAGAATCAAGTTCCATCTGATTATTCAAAACACACGATTCACTGAAGAAGGATTCATTTTCACTTAGATCTTTATTATTCCAACTGTCGCCAGAGAAAATTTACATGCTTCTCGGTAAAAGAATTTCATCTGCTTCAGATGGAACCCTTTTATTCCAAGATAAACACCCGAAACCGACAAAACTTTGACTTAATTTTTCTCAGCTTTTTACTTTTGACAGTTGGAACCTTCTTACTTTTAGGTGACGAATAGTTGAAGTCAAAATGGATAATATTTTTAATCTAATTGTTAAAAAACATGAAAAACACCCATAAGAGAACATCGCTTATGGAGAATGCCCAAGAGCAAGTGAAGCATTATTTGACGAAACATTCGGTCTACTAGAGGGAAATAACATTTTTCTCTGATGGCACTACACCCTAAATCCAGCCTTGGTCTCCCATAGCATGTGCGCTCAACTCTGTCTGAGGCACCATCTTCCAATTTGCCACCTGGAAGAGCTGCGACACATCCCTTCTGACCTCATTCTTTCATCTCAGCCTGGGTGTTCCAGCTCGTCTCCTTCCACTTGGGTGCCCATTGCTATTTTCATTATTCTTTTAGGGACGCGTGAGTCTGGCATCCTCTGTACATGCCCAGCCCATTTCAATCTGAATAGTTTTTAAGGGAAGAACCTAAGGGAGTTTTTCTGTCTATCTCACGCAAATATTATAGTAGCGAGTATGCAATCTAAATTATACAAAGTGCCACCTTAAATTATATGTAGCCCTTCAAATGATAAAATCTAATTAACTTATCTTTCTCGCTCTTGCAAGTATAAATATATTTAGCTAGAGTGAGACGTAAAAATAATGTCACATTAGACACATTTGAAATCTCTGTTATCTAAATTTTTTGATAAAATACTTATTCTGTTTACTTTTATTTGGAAAGTATTTTTTATGCAATAATATGATTATTTCAATCAATGTGTAAATTTATAATGGAGTTAGTGCTGAAAGTCTAAACTCGGTATTAATTATGATATTTTTCTTGACATAATTCAAAAGGTATCATATCTTTATCATTGGGAGAATATATTTTATATCATTCTCCCGATGAATCGTGTAAAATCTTCAAAATGTCACGAGAAAAGTAAACTCAAATGGTACAAAACAGTGTTCAATTCATTAAAATTTAATTAAAAAACAGTTCATAATAAATTGGGCTTTATTGAATTCCACTTTATTAACGCCTTAACTTTATCGAAAATTAGTATTAATTATATTTATCCGACCACTAAAAAGATGGCAAGATAGTTGGCGGTCCACTTCCCGGGACGAGGGAGATGTGACCAATAACAGGTCATCAGACCTACAAGAAGAATTATATTTATGGATATATCTATTAAATTTATTAGAAACGATATGTATAACCTACACAGCTTTGGTAAAAGAAAGATTAATTTGTATTTAAAAAAAAAATATGATTACTTCATTTTATAATTAAACTACTTGTCTAACATGAATGACTTGTCTCATTTTACGTTTGTGTGATGGAGTATGAAAGACATCGTGCACTATGCGGTGAATATGTTAAACTATTATTAATAAAATTGTTTGTGCTTTTGGCTCGCCTAGCGTACCTCGGTGTCGAGTGGAGGCGGCTCTGTCACCGGTGGTGCTGGAGGGGCATACGCAGACGGGGTGCGCATGGAGGAGATAGTGGAGGGGGCGGTGGGCGCGCTGCACATCCTGGCGCGGGAGTCGCACAACCGCACACTGATCCGCCAGCAGAATGTGGTGCCAATATTTGTCCAGTTGCTCTTCAACGAGATTGAGAACATACAGGTAAATCATTTTTATATACCTTTAATTATATTACAAAAGAATACCGAATTAATGTTTGATAAATGCAACGATGACAAAGGTGTAAGACCTTCCTGATGATAAATGTGTAAAACCTGAGAAACATGTTAACTCAGAAGTGGATAAAACTGTGTTTATTCATAAAATAATTTTATTTTCAACATTGTAAATTTTTATTGATTTGATTCTACCAATAAGAATATATATTCTCCGAGTTTAATAAAAAGAATTAACACATTCGCTGCTGATTATCATCATCATCATAATCATGATCATCGCCGCTGAATATTATATCTAATAATTAAAAGCATGCTGAATGCTACGCAACGGGAGTTCTGCTTCCCGCTTTGCGAACTAGACGCTTTGCGGCGCACTGTGTTGTTATTGACAGACATCATACCGAACTTCACGAAAATCTGTTGATACACACTCTATACAGGGTCCATTAATGCGCATTTTCTGAGCAAAATAGATTTATTGATTGTAACATTACAAATGCTTTAAATTCTTCAAAATACTCTCCCCCAGTATCAATACACTTGCCATGCCTGGAAGACACCCTTAATCTCCTCCACGGGAATGTTCCTTAGGAATGTTGTAACATGCTTTTGGATGTTTTCCACGGACTGGTCTTTGTCTGGGAAACAAAAAAAGTCGCACAGAGCCAAGTTGGGACTGTAAGGGAGTTGGGGGACCACGTTGCTCCGGGCCAAGAGTTGGTAACGATGAAGGTCGTGTGGTTGGGAGCATTGTCATGGTGGAGCTTGACCGACTTGCGCATTTGCAGATCCTCGGTCACTATCCCATGTACCGCAAATGTGGACATGTTTAGGGTGTCAGCGATATGCTGGATGCTCAATCGACGGTCGGGATGCAAAACTTCATGCACACGATTCACATTTTCGTCAGTTCTGGCCGTTGTTGGACGTCCAGAACGGGGTTCGTCGGCGATCTCCTCCGGGCCCTCCTTGAACGCCTTGTGCCACCTACCGGACTGTAACATTGAAATGCAGTCATCCTTGAAAGCCTTTTGAAGCATCTGGAATGTTTCGGGTACATTCTTTCCAAGTCGCACACAAAACTTGATAGCGTATCGCTGTTCAAGCGAACGCTCCATCGCGCCGTGTTACAAAGTCGAAAAACATGCGGAGGCGCGTCTTCCCACTAAGACTGCTCGGATCAAACTGACGACAGGCTGCAATGGAAGGTAGACCCCCCACCGCATTTCCTGACCCGTTTTACCCTGCTGGGATGGATAGTCGAGTCATAATAAAATCATGCGCATTACTTTCATAATGGACCCTGTAAGAGCATGACTACAAACTATACTACTAATAATTTGCAGTAATCTCTCTGTTCACGTAGTGACATGTATCGCACTTAACCTTCTGTATATCTAATTTAAAGTATTTAAATTAGTAAATTCTTTAAATTACAGTACATAGTTGTGTAACATTTTTTATTTTGAGTCACTGGCCGATTACTTGTATGTTGGTGTGACTGGTTGGGAAGAAGTGTAATAAAAATAAATATTTCCAGCGTGTTGCCGCGGGTGTGCTGTGCGAACTGGCTGCCGATAAGGAAGGAGCGGAGCTGATTGAGCAGGAGGGCGCCACGGCTCCACTAACCGAGCTGTTGCATTCTCGCAATGAGGGCGTAGCCACCTACGCTGCCGCTGTACTCTTCCGCATGTCCGAAGACAAGCCGCATGACTACAAGAAGCGCCTCTCCATGGAGCTCACTAATTCTCTCTTCAGGGAGGATCAGCACTTGTGGGCTAACGATCTCACCATGGCTCCCGATCTACAGGTAACTTAAACTTCACATGTTCTTGATTCGCTCTTTCACCTTCACCCGTGGTGGAAGCGTGGCAGTTGATATCTGATTGTGCTCTCGCCGTGGGTCCAATTCAACATCTAAGCATCCTCAATTTTTATTTATTAGAGTTGAAACTCGTCTATCAAACCTACCTGAAATCATCAGAACTGGAAGCGGAGCATTATTTGTTCATCTGTAAATATACTTCATTTCATTTTCATGCATTTTTTTTAGCTCAACACTTTATAATTAATGAAGGTATTTTGTGAAAAGGCAGTTTTGTAAGAAAGACTGCATGAATTATTTTTTATTTTATTCCCCTTTTTATGTTTTAAAATTTATTTTGTTAAATAATTTGCTCTGATTTGTCATTCATTATGTTTTAAATAGTTTTTCACTCTCAATGATTTTTTTTTAAATATTAACATTACTTTATTTATAATTTGTACAGTTATCCGAATATTTTAAAATATTCTTGTTTGAGAGTCAAAAACTAATATTTTAAGTGTGATTTAACTGTTCATTATTCAATAACAATTAAGTTAAGTTTGCTTTTTCACATAATGCACTAGGTTTTTTTTTTTTTTTTTTTACACGCTTAATGTATCCATGATTCACCATCACAAGTATAATATCGCTTCAACCAGCTTTTTAAGAATACAACCCACATGCTAACGGGTGGTCTAGTTTCAAAATCATGTTTACGCCATCTTCAGATCAAATCAGTTTGATTTCTCAAAAGACATTACAAACAACAATTATAATTTAAGGCATAATACATGGTACACATTTTAGCCGAAACTGCATAATACAAAATACTATTTTTAGGTTAGCTGTTTTGTTTTTATGAGGGGAGGGCACAACATAGGAAATTGACTTCTGAATGGGATTTTGTAGGATTGTAGTACCTTCCAAGAGTCATCCATAGTCAAAGTAAGAAATTCAATAGCTAGTAAGTTTCTAGAAAAAAGCCTTTAAACTATTTATATAAGGTTATTTATAACATGATTATTTAAAGAAAAAAAGTATATGTTTAATTAATTTGAAGAAAAAAAAATACATGCTAGGAATTTTGAACCGAAGACCAGTCAGCCAGCAAAATAAAGAATGCAAGCTATCCTCTAAGCCAGTGCTCCGCAATCTTTTCTCACCTACGGCACACCTAAGTTCTTCCTAGAATTCCGCAGCACAAAAAAAGCTAAAATTCGGTCTGGACATGGGCGTCAATCACCTCAGGAGACATTTTATTTTTAGCTTACCGGTGACTTCCGGCTAGTAGAAATCAGCAGCGACGTTGTTTTTGCTCCTCCCGAAAGATCGAAGGACCAAATTTTCGCACTGGCCGGAAGTCGCTGTAAAGTTAAAAAATTAAGGTCGCCAGCAACTTCCAGGGAGTAGAAATCTGCGGCGGCCGATTTTTCACGAATGACCTATAATAAACAAAAGTAAAGTCACCAATGTCTCCTGAACTGATTTACGTAAGAATTACTTTCGCAATTAAATTTTTTTTTTTTTCATTATACATTTGGCCGCGGCACACCTGCATCCGGCTCACGGCACACCGGTTGCGGAGCACTGCTCTAAGCTACCTTACTATTGAAACTAGCGGTGAAATTTCTAATATATAAGCAACGGTGAAAAGTCTAAAAGTTTCTTACTTTGACTATGGACGGCTCTTAGCATGTACTACAACCCTGCAAAATCCTATCCTGAAATAAATTTCCTGCGCCTTCCCCTTGTTAATGAGAATATGTAGACATGTTTGTGTATGATAAAAAATACAACTTTAAATCACACTTAAAAACAAACAATTTATTTTCCTCAATTTTGTTTTTTTTAATTTTTTTTTCTTTAATTTTTATCCGTAGAGAAGTGTGTTTTTGTGTTTTGTTGGTTTAGTATTATTTCACCTGTTTTACAAACTAGGATATGCTGGGACCGGAACAGGGTTATGAAGGTCTATACGGGTCACGCCAACCGTTTCACCAGCAAGGTAATGTCTTGTTGCACGCCCCGAGTGCTGCTCACACACACCCCGCCACCACACGCTTCCCTTCTCCTCTTACCTCACTTACCACTTACCACATACATAGACTAGACGACGTGTTGGGGGTGGTTTAACATGCTATTCTTGCCTTTGATGCTCTGAACATTGAAATATATATAAGCTTTGGAATCAATTTATAATTGTTCCTACAGTAGACATTCTCTTAACCGGCCTCGACAGGACCGACCCAGGGCCGGATAACGAAAAAGCTAGTTAAAGAAAAGGAATAAAAAAACACATTTTTTTCAAAACACTAAGAAAACAGAACTTTTATTCTGTATTACAAAATCACACATTAAAAATTAACATTTCACAAACTCTAAACAATATGGTACAGGAAAAAGCCACATATCACTCCAATTTTTTTTGTAATTGCCTACAATGGATTAAAAAATGAAACAAAAGGCCGGTTAAAGCCGTGGGACGGTTAAAGCAGCGCCGGTTAAGAGAGCGTCTACTGTAATATCTATTCAAATAGTGAAGACTCGTGTCCTTGCTGTGAAGTATAAATTGCCTTTATAGAAAGGGCCGTCTCAGTTAGTTTATATCTAAAGCTTGTCCACATTTCAATTTTCATGAAGTAGTAACAATAACTGGAGGGATGTCTTTAGCACATTTACACATGTTTTAAAACTGCTTTTCTTCACTTTATCTCTAATTCTTCTAATTTCATTTTTAACATGGTCATACTTAGAGAATTATAATTTTTTTTAGAATCAAAATGATTTCAATAGCACATTATCATTTTTAAAGTGTAACGTCGCTTCCTGTTTTGCCCGTAGCAAAGTTGCATTTTTAACTATCACATGTAATGCAGTTTAGAAATTCTCCATACAATATTCATTTTGAACCAGCATATTTTTTCCTGTCTATATTGAAGTAATTTTTAGATGGTAAATAGAATCATTCGTGTTTTTTTTATCACATAAACAATATTATTGGGAAATATTACTTCATATTAACAATATGATGGATGTGTGGAAAATAAATGGCGCTGTCAAAGTCATCATTGCAAATAGAAATATATCCACTGAAGGAAAGATGGCAGTACATAATGGAGTTCTAGTGTCAACCCTTATGTATGGAAGTGAAGCTTGGAGCTGGCAACAGAAGGATGAAAGTAGGATAAATGCGATCACTGAGAACAATGAGGGGGGAAATGATGTATGATAGAATACCGAACAACAAAATAAGGAAGAAATGTAAGGCAGATGATTGCATCATAAGTAAAATTAAAAAAGGATCCCTGATATGGTTTGGACATATAGAACTGATGGATAAGAGAATAATGGTTAAAATGTTGTATACAAGCAGTGTGAGTGGAAAGAGAAATTGCAGAAGACCAATGGATAGCATTGCATGACCAAATTAAGGAAATTCTAAAAATTCGATGTCAGAAAAATCAACGAGCGTGCATGTTACGATGTATAAATGTAGGGGAAGCTAAAGAGGTATGTCAAGAGAGAGTAGTATGGCAGTCCATCCTCTCTGCGATCGTTAGTTCGTTTGTTTGGATTAAGTGTGTGGGCACATTGATTTTTATTTAACATAAAACTTTCTATCAATAGTATACAAACATTCTTATACGGTTGTCCCAGAAGTCGACTTCAAGCTGGAAACGGATGATAGGGCAAGTCATGCTAGTTTTGAGAAAAATGTAAAAAAAATCTATGTTTTGCACATATTTAATTATAGGCATTTAAAAAAATCAAGAAAATTAACAGCCTGTTTTTTTTTTACATTTTTCTCATAACTTGCATGATTACTATCATCCGTTTCCGGCTTGACGTTGACTTCTGGGACACCCAGCATATATAGGATTTACTTCCTTCTGGGTCCAATGTGGCCACACTCCTTTAACGATGGTGGCAGTATTTTATCTACTTCATATGCTTTTTAAAACGTTCGCAAACAATTATTCTGCGTTATTGCTGACTAATGTGCTTTTGATGTTGTTTTAAACTTCATAATTATATTTAACAAGTATTATTTTATGATACATTTAATGTTGATCCATATATAATAATTGTGTATGTTTATTAATAAATTATTATTGGTCTTACATTATTGATATAATAGTCCATATACAACAGTATACTTGGTACACCTAACCCTTATTATTTCACGACTGGTACTTGTGGCACGCCCGCACACGGGTGGTTGGTATTGTCTGTAACATATTCCTGTTTAATCTTTTCACGCAGCTTAACCAGGGACCCATGTACCACTAAAGTATCAGGTGATGTGATTTGCCTTTAGTTAACATACTAACACAGTCATTGTTGTGCATTTGAAATATTTACATTTTTTCTGTATTCTGTAATTAGGCAAGAATTATATACAGGGTCTGTCGCAAAAATATTGAGAAAAAAATTTCTAACTGCGTTAGAAGGGGTAGCGGGATGCGCCGAGTAGTGGGGATGGTAGGGGGGAGTCGCAGCTACCAAACGCGCCGCTGCTCAGTCCTCTCCGAGCAACGGTAGAGCTAGCACAGTGATCCACGCAAAGTGTGTTTTGTTTGAATATTAAGTGTTTGTACGTTTATTGGCAATAAATTGTTTGACAAAAAAAACTTCAAAATACTTTTGCGACAGACCCTGTATATTAATTTTCTGAGAAATTATATATTTTTTAAAAATCTTGTCCCATTTTGATATTTGCCCATATGTAAAAACAAAAAACTCACATTCCTGCATAGGGCATAAGTGGGATAAAAAATTATACATTCTCATGTGATATGTTGAAATAATATGAAAATGTATTGTTTTCAAATAATTCGGTTACAATTTTTATTATTTTTCTGTATTCTCAATACAAAATATTTATGTTTGTTGTTATTAATGTTTATTCTATGAAAATTATATCTTTATATAAAATTTCAATTTGATTATATTATAGTAAAGTTTTTGATTTTGAAAAAATATTTTCAAGAAATTTTAATTAGAAAATATATTTTGATTCACACATTGAATTTTGTGCTTCGTGGCTGAGTGGCAATAGCTATGACTGTCACACTGAAGGTCCCGGGTTTGATTCCCAGTGATGACAGTGTGAAAAAAATCACTGTCTTTGGTCTGGTGTAAATGGCGATAAACTAGCCTACCTATTACATGTCATGAGAATCAGTAGCTAAACATAGTAATATTGGGTTAAAATAACAGTATACAGACATGGGGAAAGCAATGGGAAACTACCACATTAAATGCCACATTGGCATCCCATGTACCAGTAAAAGTGTTAATATACTTTGCTGCAAACTAATCCCTAGAATTGAAACTTAAAAATTAAAAAAATAATTGAATTGTGTCATTTTTTATATTTAAATATCATCTTAAAATAAAGATTTTGAGTATTGCATTGGGTCTATACTGTATTAATAATGTATTAATATTATTTTACAGCGCATTTCTTTACAATCATTACAGCGCGAGCCAAATCGATGTTAAGAGAGCTATCATATTGATTCTCTTGACATGTGATAGGTAGCTAATCTATCGCCATTTTATTGTGACGTGAATTCTACACCAGACCGAAGACAGTGTGATAATCACACTGCCATTGCTGGGAATTGAACCTTCCTTGTGGCAGTCGAAGCACTTAACACTCGGCCATGAAGGTCCTCAACAGTCATATAACAGTGATGCCTGAATTAATTTGTATTTTGTGATGATCCAGGTTACGAGCAGATACCCATAGATTCCATGCAGGGACTGGAGATCGGCGGAGGGTTTGGGATGGACATGGAGGTGGGGGACGAGGGTGGCGCAGGCGGCGAGCTGTCCTTCCCTGACCCGCCCTCCGACAACAACCAGGTGGCCGCCTGGTACGACACTGATCTCTAGGCCCGCCACCTATCTTTCACTTCACCTTTATACAATCATTATTATATCTTTGTGATAGTTGAGAACATTATTTTCCTTCGATAACTTTATTTCTTGACATTTTGTTAGAAATCATTTTAGAGAGTATTCCAAGTTGTGGGTCGGAGAAGTGCCCGTGAGCTTACTGCTGAATCCACTTTGGTTTGGAGGTGTAGCGGAGTGCGTGTTTAGACTAGGAAATGTTCTTTTTTTAAGATTTACACCGGAATATTTACATTTGTTAATTTAGTATTTGATTTATTAATTTTTATACCATATTATTTAGTAAATATAGGATATTATTTTATTGAATTTAGAAACAATTGTTAAACTTTTATAGACTATGGAATATTTTCCTGCATAGTGTGTTTATTGTTTTTTTAAATTAAATTCCACGCCTTTTGCGGTAAATTTTTTATATATACATATATACAAAATTCAGTTTGAATTGCTTTTTTGAATTAAATTGAGCACTTTTTAAATTTGATTTCCAGAGGTTTTTTATAAGGGTAATTTTAAGAGACGTAGGTATGTTTTCCCTTTTATATATGTATTTGTTTAATCCACCTTTGGTAGTTTCTACATAAAACATAGCATGTATTTAGTTGAATGTATCGGAAGAATCCCAGCCCCTAGGCGAACTTGTTTAGACTGATAATCCCCGAAAACGCGATGCCGGGCCCCGAAGGGCGCCTATCTCAGCTGCGCCAAAGCGTGTGTCACATTAACGGGGTTATTGAAATCATATGATCATGAGTTGCGGTGTTTGCCATATCGTCGGAGAATGAAAAAATCCACATCAGTATTTTGAAATGGAAAATGAGAGCTTATATTATTAAATTGTAAGAACTTTTTTTATTATATTGTAATCTTAGATCAATATTACTAATTATGTAGATGTATTTGATAGGTATAAATATTGACATCAGGCATGACAGTTTTTGTCATTTTTTTTTTACATTTCGTAGTGTTTTTTAATTATAAATACATTAAGCAGCTGTAATTCCAAGTTAGTCATCAAGAAGCGCGTAATACCTACATTTTATAGAGCGAAGCACTAATTAAAAATTTCAAAATATCTTCTTTTCCGTTTCTATCTTGTATTTCATTTCGTCAAAGTAAGGAAATTGTGTAATTGTCACCTGATTTTTAATGAAAATAGGTGTTTTAATCAAACATGCTGAGATATGCGTGTTATAACTATACTAGAGTGAGTGAACTAGAGTGCGGATGGGTCGAGATTATCGATTGCATTTATATTTGATTGTGAAAAATGTATTAGTGAATACCAAGCCGTGGTATGGTTGTTTCGATTTAGTTCAAAATAATTTATTACCCGATTTCTATGTACGAATGTTGCACAAAATGTTTCCTCTCATCTTTTTCGGAGTTATGAAATAAATAAGATGCACTGATAAAGTTAAGAATTAAAGTATTGCACTCGTATATGTTACTATAAATCCACGTTCCCAAGTACGTGACATTCAGAAGTCTCGATGTTTCCACTATCTGGTGTGTTCTGCCGACGCAATGCTGTTTTAGATGTGTTTGTAACTTTTTGTTTCTACTTAATTGACTTCATGATGTATACTACGGTGGATTGATTAAATTATAACTATTAAAATAGTGAAATTGGCTTTTATTGCTTAAACACAAAACCTTTCTTCCTTTTAAACCTGCGACATCAACAACTGCAGTATTAAAGTTACTATACGTAAGTATCATGAACATAATGAGTCACAAATGTGGAAGTACTGCAGTGAATGAAGAAAGAAGAATAATTTGTTATGAAAGGAAAGCGCAGGAATCTGGAATATTTCGGATACATTATGAGAAACGATAAATACAAAGTGCTGCAACTGATTGTCCAAAGTAAAATAAACAGAACCAAGTGTCGGGAGAAGAAGAAAATCCTGGCTACAAAGCCTTCGTGAATGGTTCAGTTGCAGCACAACATCCCTGTTTAAAACTGCTTTACTAAGGGTAGAAAAGCCATCATGTTATCATAAGAGATTTAACATTTCAAAAAATTACAAGCTATGTGTGGTGTAAGTAAGATGGTAATACTGCTGGCAGCCCACTTCTCAAGAAATAACTTGACACGGAACAACAGGCCAAAAAGCTTAATCCAAGAAGTAAACATGTTCTTCTTCTTCTTCCTAGGCCTATTCCTATCCACTCCTGGACAAAGGCCTCCTCCATTCGCTTCCATGTCACTCTGTTTTATGCAGGCTGCATCCAGGTTATTCCGACAAGTCTTTTCAGGTCCACGGTCTCCAAGTCAGCCGTCTTCGTGTCCATTTTTCGTCTGAGCTTCGGGCTATGTGACCTACCCATTGCCATTTTAGAGTCGCTACCCGGTGGATGATGTCGACAAGTTATATTTTCTAAATTATGATCCAGTTCTCTATAACCCAATAATAAAAATATATTCTTGAGTTATTGGATTCGTTGATATACTTTCAGAAGTGTTCATAAAAATTCCTTGGAAGTATACATCTCGGATATATTATTTGTCATAGGAACGTCACAATAATTCAAGGTGTATATTTTTAGGTGTGACTATTGAAATTAGATAATGGGAGCAAATATGTGTTTCGTGTCATGTTTTGTTTAATGAACAAATTTGTTATTCACAAAACTCTATCAGAAACGTCACAAGTTAGTAACAGCTTTTAAATTTATTAAAAAAATTTCCAACAGATTCAAGGTTACACAATGACTAAAGACATTGTATCGGTTGAAAAATGATAATCTATTAAAAAAAAAAAAAGATTCAGATTTATATAAAGCTAATTCATACTTAAATACTTAGTTTAACAATAATGCTACTAAGAAATCCCACTTCAAATGATAAAAGTTTTTCATATTATTCAAACCTTTTTCTCTGGAGGGGTAGTCAAAATAGACCATCATACTACTCTATCCTCAAGGTTTCTCCACATTAAATGTGTCTTTTCTGACTTATTGGAAAGAGGAAGAAGAATTGGAAATATATCATCAAAATGAGTAGGAAATTGTCTTTTTTTATAAAACTGTTTATTGTTTTATTATTATTATTTATATTCATATTATTTGTATACAACAGGTCGTTTGAACCAAATTATTTAATGTATTTTTTTTATATATATTATATTGATTCTCATGACATGTGATAGGTAGCTAACTTTTCGCTATCACGTGAATTCTACACGAGACCAAAGACAGCGTGACAACCAAACTGTCCATCGCCGGAAATCGAACCTGGGACCTTCGGTATGGCAGTCATAGATTTTGCCACGCTGGACGTAAGTCGTTACACGCATTTGTCATTTAATGTTTATAAAGTAAAAAAAAATGAAGAAAATAAATACATTGACAAGAGAAGTTTAATCTTAAATACAAAAAAAATAAGCATAACATTTAATGCTTTCTTTAATTATTTTATTAGGGTTAAAAATTAATAAAATTTCTGCACCGAAGAAGGGTGAAAACCATCTGAAATACACATGTGAAGAGTGTAATAAATTGTTATGAAAATTATTAATATTATTATAATAATTATTAGTGTTGAATCGCTCTTTACACCATGACAGCATGAGCCAAATCGATCTAAATGTTATTATAGCTATCATAGTGATTCTCGTGACATGTGATAGGTAGCTAATCTATCGCCATTTTATTGTTACGTGAATTATACACCAGACCAAAGACAGTGTGACAATCACACTGCCCTCGCCGAGAATTGAACCAGGAACCCTCGGGGTGGCAG
This sequence comes from Lepidostoma basale, assembly GCA_022606425.2. Taxonomy (NCBI): domain Eukaryota; kingdom Metazoa; phylum Arthropoda; class Insecta; order Trichoptera; family Lepidostomatidae; genus Lepidostoma; species Lepidostoma basale. The sequence continues at coordinate 1,293,338 of JAHDVF020000775.1, read as the reverse complement.
TCAATTCACTTACCACTCGGCCACGAAGGTCGCCACACAAATACAACGTTTTTCAAAAGTTATTAAGTGAACGTGAATATCTTCGGTCTGCGAAAAAGCACTACCTAAGTCAAAATTACTACTTCTGAGATAATTTAAGTTCAAAGTTTGTATAAAGTTCAAATATAACAATTTTTTTTATACTAAACATTACTAAGCGAATTTGAAAAAATTATGTATTGATCTATTAATTATATTTTATTTAATGGTTTAATAAATAATAACTGAACTATCAGTACATTTTTTTCAAAATAATAGGGGATTGAAATGACTTAGTGCATTTTCGCTGATACATAATACCACAGTTTGAAGTCACATTGTACCTACTATAGTCACTTTGTGAGAAATGTTTTTTTTTAATTAAATTGTTCTGCCATAATTTTATCTTATGTACAGTACAGTACATTAGGTAAAATAATAATTAATTAGTAAAAAGAGATACCTAATAATTGCCACGTTTGCCCCTGAATGAAGCATGTAGACATCACTTACTAGACATCTCCAGGATATCATGTTGCCAACCAACAATCTCACCTTTTTTCAAGTCAGTACTGCTCCATAAGCTCCGCTGAATACCTACATCCAAAATATTGTTATTGATAATTTATCATCAAAAATGTATCCAGGGTATTTGCATCGAGTCCCTTGGTGCTTTTTCCATGAACGGATTTATGTTATATTGACAATATCTCGACTTGTGGTGTAGATAGGACTTAGCGGGTTTTTGCAGATTGTAGAGTATTTTTTCAACAGCATAACCTCATCATTAAGTCAAAACAGCAACATTTTGACTTAGTGCTTTTTCGCAGAATACTCACGATATAGAAGAAACGATTATCCGTTTCAACGAAGGCATTAGTATAAGAATATTATTGTATAGCTGTTTCGAATTACAATGAGACATAGATGCATCTATCAAGTGAAAATCAACGTCGGGGGGACCTGACATGACATCGGAAGAAGAAGATTGTTTAAAAACCTATCTAGGTTACCCAAAAATCAAATTAAAAGAAAAATTCCAATTTGAACAGGGACGCTGGGCATATTATTACATGGAATATTTCTCGAACCGTGCAGATGTTGTGTGATCACCGGCCCGTATTTCTGATTGTTGCCGGGAGCGGGACAGTGTTGCCAGCGAACGGGTTTCCCGCCAACAAAGGCCGACAGTGGCGCGGGTCACAATGCGATTGTTCGGAAGAACCCCGGCGGATTCTGAATTCAAAGTTCAGGGAGCGTAAAATGCCACCGCTACCCGCTTTGGTGGTAACGTGTGGAAACCATTGTCAGGCAGAGCCAATTATGATCGGTGGCAAATAATGGCAATGCGCGAATAATTGGCACGTCAGGATAATGGTGTCAACTCACAATGATCATTGCCTCCGTGCCTCGATGGTTTTCCAAATGATTTTCCTGTGTTCGTAATACTGTGTTTTGGCAAATTACAACATTCGTAGCGTCAGATTGTGTTTTATTTTTATAATTATTATTCAAAATTAGAACACCAAACAGTGTCAAATGCCGTTCTCTGGACCATGGCAGGTGAAAAGCCAATTAGAGAATAATTCGCTAGACGCAAATGGCAGTGGATCGGTCACACTCTGAGACGGAACCCAGCCTGCAGCGCTCAAGGCGCACTTGACTGGTCCCTATGGGGGAAAGAGGAAGCGAGACAGATCTAGAGCCACCTGGAGAAGAGCCCTGCATGACGAGGTTAAGGCAGCAGGCCTCACTTAGGCATCAGGCATGCGATAGAGTCGGGTGGAGAAGGTTCCTTGAGGCCCTATGCACCACGGAGGTGTGACAGGACAAAAAGAAGAAAGAAGAGATTCAAAATGAGAAGAATATTTTGATAATGCTTTAGCAAGATGAATCATGTCATTCATGTAAAATAAAATAAATCTTCTAGAAAACAGACTTTTTCGTTCGTATTAATTACAATATTTCCGTTTACCTTTTTATTAAATATGTATTTTAGAATGATTATTGTAGAAATGAGATATCTTAAACGAATGTGTGTTAAAAACGCGGTGGTTAGTTAGTTAGAGTGATTGTTAATGTTTTAATGCACGCTTTTAGGGAAAGACTACATGCTATATTATATTAAAATAATACATTTGTTGAGCTAAATTCTGTAGCTTGTGTAGAATATAATAATTATAATTAAGTATTTATAATAATATAATAAAAATAAAAATCAAAAGCTATGTGCAAAGTTGAACGCTGTTTGATTTTTGTAAATAGAAAATAATTCACGATATTACTGACGATGTTAGTGGAACAAATATTTTGAATTCTATAACTATGCTTTTGCATAAAGCAAATGACCAAGGGTGCCTTTTATCCGATTGAGCAATTTTTTTTTAAATAAGGAGGATAAATCATTATTGTTATTTAATAATGATTATTCTTAACAATAACAACAAACCGTCACGCCGTTTCCCTAAAGGAGTAGACAGTAGAACAGACCGCTACACTACTCGATCCTGACACCTCTTTAGTTGCTCCACATTCATACACGCACGTCGATTATTCTGACTTCTAGCTTGCCGACTTTTAAAATTGGATTAATTTGGTCATGCAAAGTTTTCATCTGTCTCCCATGACTCCATTCACACCGTTTACGTATACTTTCTTAACCATTCTTCCTTCATCCATGCGTTCCATATGTCCAAACCATCGCAGTGATCCTTTCATAGTTTTGTTCATAATACTTTATTCCGCTCTACATTCCTTCTTTATATCAGCATTCGAAATTATGCCGTACATTGTTTTACCACACATACGTCTGAGGGATCTCATCTCTACCGCATATATTCTGTTCTCATCCTTTTTCTGCCAGTTCCATGCTTCACTTCCATACATTTGGGTTGGTACTAAAAACTCAATTGTGAAGGACCATTTTTGCTTGTTATTGGAGAGAGCTGTTGTCGAGAGTGAAAGTTAGAAAGGTCTTATATTTGGGTCATGTGTTAAAGGGAGAAAAGTACCACCTCCTTCGACTGATTTTATGGGTAAAATAGAGGGACGTCTGGAAGTTGGTAGAGGCCAGTTATCCTGGCTGCGGAACATAAAATAATGGACAGGAATGACCAGAGATCTGAACCTGTTCCAAGTGGCGCAGGACAGAGATGCCTTTGCTGCAGTGATCGCCTACGTTGGGGAGACCTGACACGGTACTGGAAGAAGATTGGAAGCCAAAAAAAAATCAATGATTATTCTTTAATAAAAAAGGCAAAATTTTTAGTGATTTCATAATTATAATCAAAATCATTATATTTACAAATAATAAACTTAACCAAATAATAAATGTATATTTTTAAAAACCTATCCAAAAAAGCTAGAATGGCAGTGCACAATGGTGTTCTTCTACCGACTCTTATGTATGGAAGCGAAGCATGGAACTGGCAAAAGAAGGATGAAAGTAGAATAAATGCAGTAGAAATGAGATCTCTTAGACGAATGTGTCGATACTCTGTGTATGAGTGTCGAATGAAAATATAAGAAGTGAATGCGGTGCGAATGATGGTGTCATGAACAAAATAATGAAAGGATCATTAAGATGGTTTGGACATATGGAAAGAATGAATGAAGAAAGAATGGTAAAAAAATTATATGTTAATGATGTAAATGGAACCAGAAATAGAGGAAGACCGAGGAAAACGTGGCACGATCAAATAAATCAAATATTGAATGTCGGCCATGTGAGGAGTCAGAGAAATCGACGCGCGTGCATGACACGATGTATGAATGTTGAGGAATCGAGAGAAATATGTCAGGAAAGAAAAGTGTGGCAGTCCATTCTTTCTGCCTACCCCTTCGGGGAGACGGCGTGATGGTTAGTTAGTTATAAACTTTACTGTATCAGAACGTTAGTTAAAAAAAAAATTACTAGAATATTTAAAAAAAAAGTTTTTTAAACATCGGTTTATTATTTAATTAGATCATTTTATGGTCCACGGTTCCTGTGCGAGTGGATGTTGGAATCGTCCTTAAATGAGTGAGCTGATGTATCTCCAAGGATGTCGTAAAGGATGTGTGTATGGTATACAACCCTTCCAACACACGTCAATATCTGGAGGAAAGTTTTTTGGGCGTGGGCGGCGGCGGGAAGGAGCGGATTGAGGGTGAGCGGGGGCGCCGGGCGTTGGGCGCGAATCCGCCCTTCAAAGGATGGCACAGCGATTAAAAATGGAACGGTTCGTTGCTTCTCCTCTTGTTTATTTAAAAGTCAGATTCACGGTAAAGCGTACCTACTAATAATATATTACAAAAAATAGTTTATTAAATTATATTTAAAATAAGTAGATACCATGAATATTTATTTTTTGAGAGTTTTAAATTCATTGTTATGGTTTGAGATTCGAACATTATTAAAATGTTATGTAATTATTTGAGCATTATTAAAATGTTATGTAACTTTTTATTTATTCAAAAGATTGTTTGAACCCAATTACTATATATATATATTTTTTCATTAATAGCGCTCGAACTTTGAAATGAAATAAAACAACCAGTCTAAAGGTCGTGCCACACTGTTATGTATGGAAGCGTAGCGTAGCATGAAACAAGCTCTCCACAGGGGTGACCTTGGTGGAGAGCTGTGGAGCCCACGGTTGGTATAGAGTCTACATACTGTTGTAAACAAGCTCTCCACATGCGTGTTTAAACGGTGGATCCACACGCATACTATGCGCGTCCGTCCACAAAGTTCGTTGAAGGTCAAACGAATTTTGATTTCAAACAAGTGTCTACACAGTTTTAAACCGCCGGTGGAGACCGATGTGGAGAGCTTGTTTAAAACAGTGTGGCACGGCTTAAAGTGATATTTTTTTTAATTTTAAAGGACATTCAATAACATTACATATGGAATATAATTTCGGCCAAATAGCCGCCAAGGCTTCGCTGCAGGTGGTTGGTATCCTGGTGATCAAAGGGTTTTTCAATAGGGATGCTCAAACTTTGACAGCATATAGCGGCCATTTTGATAAATTGATAGATGATAAATTTGATAAGAATACTTATTTAGTCTTGACATTTTACCATGGAACGCTACACGCTTCAACAATGCGTTAAAATTGATGATCAAAATGAGTGTTCTGTTCGCCAATTTATGGCACTCATGACTGTCCTGCAGAGTCCACAATACGTTGTTTAATGTATAAATTTGCGACTCTTGTGGCTTAAACTAGATGATACGGATACCGACAACATATGGTTCCAACAAGACGGCGCTACGTAGCACACAGCGCACGCCACGATGGAAATTCTGCAGGAGCAATTAAAAATGAAGCGTCCCTATTGAAAGACCCCATACAATTTGTTTTTAGCTATTTTATTGATTCTAATGAGTCATGAGATAGGTAGCTAATCTATAGTCATTTTATTTTCACGTGAATATTATACCAGACCAAAGAGTGTGCGAATAACACTGCCCTCGCCGGGAATCGAACGGTTTGGCAGTCATAGCTCTGACCACTCTGCCGCGAAGATCGTTTGTTGCTATATTTGAGAGTATTGCTTCTTTCAAAACAAATCAAATCAGTTTATTTACTCAAAAGATATATTATAATTTATAATTTAAGGTATCTTTTTGAGAACAGGTAAAATACTAATAACGCATGAGATATGGTTCGACTTTAGGAAGTCATGATACTCTCTAAAGTTAAGAGTACTTGTCTTTTAAACGTGAATTCCTGACATACTTCTCTAGCTTCCTCAACATTCATACACCGTGTCATGCACGCATGACGATTTCTCCGACTCCTCACATGGCCGACATTTAATATATGATTAATTTGATCGTGCCACGTTTTCCTCGGTCTTCCTCTATTACTAGTTCCATTTATATCGTAAACATATACTTTTTTTTAGCATTCTATTTTCATTCATTCTTTCGTACTGCATTTACTTCTTATATTTTCATTCGACAATCCATCATACTTTGATTTTTCCCATTTCTCTGAGAGATCTCAAGTCTACTGCATTTATTATACGTTTATCCTTCTTTGGCCGGTTCCATGCTTCGCTTCCACACATAAGGGTATGATGGTAGTACTTCTTCTTCTTATTTTAATAGATCTGACGATCTGTGACACAGAAATCATGTCTCGTCGGATGATGAGGTCCAGCTGTCCTTCCATTTCTTAGGCGGTCTTCTAGGTAGGCGGTGTCCGGAGGGGATTTCATAAGCGTCTGTATATGCAAGTCTGTCACCATCCATTCGGGCTACATGGTCCCTCCAGTATCTTCTTCTGGATATCTACTCCACTGAACGATATCCTCTATTTTGCAAGTTTTCCTTATGTCTACGTTGCGGACACGTACTGAGCAGAGAAAATCAAACCGCGGATATCGAGCGAAGAATTGGTTTGAATTGGGCTGCCTTCCGTAAATTAGACCATATATTGAAAAAATCCGAACCGATATTATCCTTAAACGGAAGGTGTTTAACTGCTGCGTCCTACCAGTGTTATCTTATGGGTTTGAAGTTATAACATTATAAAAGCACAAATAAATTGAAGATTATCCAAAGAGCTATGGAAAGAGCAATATTGGGAATCAGTATAGCGGACAGGGCGAGAAACACCACTATTAAAGCCAGAAGAGGAGTGTCGAACATCATTGGAAGAGTGATAGCGCTAAAATGGCGCTGGGCAGGTCAAATCGCTCGCAGCTCTGACGATAGATGGACAAAACGCCTCATTTGCTGGTGTCCTAGAACTGCGATCCGAAACCCAGGACGCTCCAATTTCGATGGAGAGACGACATTAAAGAGACCGATAGTATGACATGGATGTGTGTTGCCCAGGATCGACAGACATGGAAGCAGATAAAGGAGGCCTACTTCCAGGAGTGGATAGACTGATTATGATGATGATGATAACATTTAAATTCAGCATTTTTAATACACTTTTGGTATATCCAAATGTCTCTTATTAAAAAAATGGCACAGCAAAATGGTTTCCAGGATAGCCCTGTTAATTTCGGGGCCACAGGGGGGAGCGAGGAGAGATAAAAAAGTTTGGCAAGTAGTTAGCGAGAGGGCGGTGGGTCCCAAAAAGAAAAAGAAACGGGGGGCACGAACCTCCCTCAAAACTTTTATTTAGGTTCAGCCTATCGTAAATATGTATGCCTCAGCCAAAACGACTTTCTGGAAAGTACCTACCTGGATGTGAGATTCGGTTATTTTTCAGCGGAATAAAGACTCCTGAATTATGTTACCGGTATATTACAAGAGAGGTCGTTTGAATGACTATAATTTAAACGGAACGTTCCATATATAACTTTGAAAAAAGAACGACCTTCTTATTATTAAGTATTTAGATGTAATATATTGTAGAATGTACGTAAACACAGATTTGATGCAATTTTATTATAAATATTAATTGAACACGTAGTAAATGCTAGTAATTATTCGTATAATTTTAGATTGTATTTAAAAAATAATTTTGAATGATAACAACTACTCTTAATGAAATAACATTATTTCGTTAAAAATAAAACTATTTCACTGTAAAAAAGAATTAACATTGAACATTATAGTACTTAAATAAAAATGTTGTCACTGCAGATTACATGCAGGTGTTGAAATGCCTTTATAATAATACCACAATGTTCGTGCAAATCTAAAACCAGTAGACCAAAACAATTGAACTACAATACGGAGTCAGACAAGGGGATGTGATATCTCCGAAGCTGTTCACCTGTGCTTTGGAAGATATATTTAAAACTCTGGACTGGTTTGAACGTGGCCTCAACATAAATGGCGAGAGCATTTCTCACCTTCGTTTTGCAGATGACATTGTCATTCTGGCGGAATCTGTCGGAGAGCTCGAAGGCATGCTTGATGAACTAAACACTGCATCCAGACGAGTGGGTCTCGGGATGAATTTGGACAAGACAAAAGTCAAGTATAATGAACATATTATCCCGAAATCAGTAACCGTGGATGGGTCGGTTCTCGAAGTGGTACAGGAAAATACATTTCTTGGCCAAATCATACAATTAGGTAGAAAAAATTTCGAGAAAGAAGCCGACCAAAGAATTCAGTTGGGTTGGGCCTTTGGAAAATTACGGAATGTTTTCACATCTAATTATTCTATACCACAATGCCTCAAGACCAAAGTCTTCAACCAGTGCGTCTTGCCAGACATGACGTACGGAGCCAAGACGTGGACACTGACAAAAGGTCTAGTCTACAATTTCAACGTCACCCAACGCGCCATGGAAAGAGCCATTCTTGGAAAAACAGAATTAAGAAACGAATTTATTCGACAACAAACCAAGGGACCTTCGATATGGCAGTCATACCTCTTGCCACTCAGCCACGAAGGTCGTCTGCCACAAAGTGAATGATATTAAATCCAAAATGCTAACTATGAAAATTAAGGTTCGTATGTACCAAGTTGATACTATCTTATCCTAAGTGTACTTATTAATCACTTTTTGTGAAATGCATAAGCTTGATTTGTATACTATTTATATATTTTAATCATGGATAACAATTAATTAAATCCGTTAATAATTTCGAAATTTAATTTTCATTTCAAGTGAGGTTTACTTTCCGAGGATCAATTCTTAATTCTACCCTCCAGTAAACTCCTCGTGTAAGTCAATGCCCGCTGTACATGAAATTCGCATTAAGTACCTACTTTGTACCCTGCAAATAATAATGGTCTATCAATGCCTGGGTGCTAGACATCCAAGCAGGCTCGGAGTGGAATACAACAAATATTTTCTCTTTTGTACTTATTTTTCTTCTTCCTTAGCCATCTCACCACTGCTGGATGTAGACCTCTTCAAACGTTCTCAATTTTTCTCTATCCTGTGCGACTCTCATCCAACTTTTTCCCTCGACTATAATTACGTCGTCAGCCCATTTTTTTTAGGTCTACCGTCTTCGCTTCTGCTTTCCCTTATTGCAGATTTTGCCATCTGTTTATGAAGGATATCAATTATTTCTTCATGTGATGAAGACGACCAGCCTTCTCTCCATCTGTTCCGTGGTTGTCCTGGTGGTCAACGACCCTCTGGAGTCTCGTGCATCACGATCTTAGGAATCCTCGTTGGATCCATCCTCTCGATGTGGTCCCTCCAGAATCGTATTCTCAGGGTCGAATGATGCTCTTATTTTCCTCCCACGGTCTCCACGTAAATATCTACTCTGGGTGTCCATCTCTCTGTTCCATGTCTTCGGTTCTAGATAAATTTAACATAGAAAATAGTGACTACTTATATAATTCATACCTTACAATTCTTATTATAACCTAGATGAACTAACTTTTAAATAAAATATTATATTGACAACTTTCGTGGAAGAGTAGCAACAGCTATGGCTGTCATACCTAAGGTCCCGGGTTTGATTCCTGGCCATGACAGTGTGATTCTGACACTGTCTTTGGTCTGGTGTAAAAATCTCGTGACAATAAAATGGCGATAGATTAGCTACCTATCACATTTCATGAGAATCAATATATTAACCTTTACATCGATGGTATATCGATGTAAAGGCTGTTTATCGCCCTGCTAAGGAATTATCAAATATCATTATTTTGATAAAGCCTTAGCAAGACCAAACATGTCATCTTCATAAAACAAAATGATATTACTTCTAGATAGCGGACGTTTTCTTTCGTTTTAAGTATTTAATATGGAGTTTTAAATCATTGTTCGAGAAACAATACGATAGTATTCGAAGCTAAAAACAATTCGGGTGATGGTCTAGAGAACAGAACGCTTAGCTCCTGATCCAACGTACTTGGGTTCAAGGCTTGATTCGAACAGCTTCCTTTTTATTAATAATGAGCTATTTTCTCCTCATATTGACGATTGTAAGATAAATTCTAATACCATTGATTTAAATTCTTCGTGTTAGTCTTTAAAAAAATATTGCTGTTAATCCCATTCATGTTTGCGAGAGATCACATTATATGTAAAACGAATCCAGTGAATAAAATAAAAAGACCCAATGGGATATTTCCTTCCCTTAATCCGCACCCTTTCAAATCTGACAGCCTGCATCCAGTTTAATTAGCTCGACTCTGTTTGTTGCGGTGTCATGGAATTTGGTGGCGCTTTCAGGAAGGCTTTTTTAAGTGGAGGGAAATTTAGATTAGATTAGCTTAAGGGTGAATTTTTCTGAACGTAAAATAAAACCGTAGGATTTTTGTGAAATGCATTCAGTTTGAAAGTAGGTATTCTACTTAGTTTAATACGTTCGATTGAAAATAATATAATATAATTATTTAATAATGATGAAAACGTCAGTTTTCTAGAAGTTTTATTATATTTTATGGGAGTGACATATTTCTCATTACTAGAGCATTTAACGTTTATTTATACATAACTAACTATCTAACTAACCATCACACCGTCTCCCCGAAGGGGTAGGCAGAAATAATGGACTGCCACAGTTTTCTTTCCTGACATATTTCTCTTGCTTCCTCAACATTCATACATCGTGTCATGCACGCCCGTCGATTTCTCTGGCTCCTCACGTGTCTGACATTCAATATTTGATTTATTTGATCGTGCCACGTTTTCCTCGGTCTTCCTCTATTTCTAGTTCATTTACATCGTTAACATATACTTTTTTTAACCATTCTTTCTTTCCATGTGACCTATAAAATATAATTAAACTTCTAGAAAACGGACGTTTTCTCTAGTACCTATTAAATATCTGGTCTGGAGAATTACATTATCGTACAATATCATTATAAGAAACGGTCAATGAGAATTTGAATTATACAGTATAACGTTTTTTGTTTATTTAACTCCCATTGTCCGGCTGACTATATTTGCAGTCTAAAAAAGTTTCCAACTGCAGCTCAAATAAAAATGAATCTAATTAGAACAATATTTAAGTTAGCCAGTCGCAGTTCGGAGCTAATTTTGTTGGACTCCGAATATAGACGGTCGAAAAATGAGGGTTAATCATTTGGATTTCAATGTGAAGTTGAACTATTTGCTTATAAATAAATTTGTTATTACTATTTACATGCAATATAAATAACAATAAAATAACAATCGGGCCGCCAACCACCGGGCCGACCACCAAAGACATAAAGAGAAAACTGGACGTCTTTATCACGGGACACAATTTGATATCCTGTCAAAAATATTGCAATATTTATATAAAAGACATGAAGAATAATAAAAACAACATAGTTTTGATGTGAAATTTTTTAATTCGAGTATCGAAAGAACGTATTTTCCAATTTATTATTATTTATATTTAAAATAAAATAAAAATAAAAACACTGCAATTTGTTTTTCACCACTATGCGGTTATTTCAATTGCCGACTAGTTTTGCTTGTACCCAAGCTTCCTCAGGGCTTCGTAATAACAGAACAACAACACATATTTACATGTATATCAAGGTATATAGAATAAATATGGTAAGATATTCCGCGTTTTATTTTTGACATCTACTGCGCAGCTACGTCACGTGGAGACCCAAGCATTAGATTGTGTAGTATGAGTTGAGTATATATTTATACATTGGGTATGGAATTTTTCTTTGTTTATTTATTACGTCTAATTAAAAGAAGTTTTTGTAATTGTATTAAATAAATTATGACAAATCGTTTTCTTTATTTAAGTTATTGTTTTTTTTATTTTTCTTTTTTTAGAGTTAGCATCTTCAATGAGCTTTAAGTTCATTGTTCTTATTTTGAAAAACATTTTACATCGATAAAAAAGATTTTTAACTGGATATGGCAAATCAACTCCATTTGATTTAGCTTGTTTATAGTTATTTAGGTTTGTTTATAGTTTCGTTTCGATTTCGAGTTCACCACATGACGTCACTTGACAGCAAATTATTAGAAAGGGATAGCATGCTACGTGCGCAATATCTTACCATATTATTCTATATACCTTGCATGTATATATAGTAGATAGAAAGAGAGGGAGGGGGAAGAAAACAGGGACAGGTATATTCGAAAAATGTTTACCTCCAAAAATAGCACATTTCTAAGAAATTGCCCGGAATGCGAGTGAAGGTACATCAAAAAGATGATAAGGTATGTCAAGTAGCGGTAATTACTAATGCAACCAATCACAACAAATGGACGGGAAAAAAACAGTTCAAGAATTATTTAGCTTTGCTTGAAATAAGTTAATAATAGGACTGAAAGATATTGGGGTACCCATAGTAATGTCGTTTTTTTCAATGAAATTAAAAACTTTTTTTTTATGCTTTATTTAGCTTTTCTTATATAAAATGATTCCCCATATTATATATAACCTTCTACCACCAGATTAATTTTTTTTTAACCATCTTTGGCATTTCCTGACATCCAATATGTCACCGTAAATCTCGCAAATATCCTTCGTAGCTTCTGTCGCTTTCTTTTTCAAATGATATTGAAAGAGTATACAGCTCCGCAGATGTTGTTCCAACGGACACGTCTCTACCATTGTTGTCAGAGGGATAAAGAAACCGTTTTATGTAGCAGCTACAAAATAAAAACTTATAACACGCCCTTACTGCATAACAGACCGAAGGAGACTATTTTAAAGATGACGCATCGAAAAAAACGACATTACTTATGGGTACCCCTAATACATTGATTTGGTTGTTGATAATGTTTTGGTTACTGTTTATGGCTTTTTTAATCGCTAAAGCTTCTAAATTATTTAATTTAATACCTATACCATTTTTATGAATAGGTATTAAACTTAATTTTGAAATGTCTTACAACAAAGTGAATGCTTCATACGAAAATTTAACGTATTTTCCATTTTCAAAAATCGAACGTAAAAATTTACGTAGGACCCAACTTGACTGATTAGCTTGTTATTATGTCAGTGTACTCCGCACAATTTTCGTCACGTTCAAGAAATAATACAGTTAGCTGTTCCTAAGACATTGTATTGTGTGTGAAGGCATCAAGTTGTCACAAAGCCTCAGTCCGCTTTGATATAACTTGCGCGGACTTTTCATTGTTCCGCTGTACTTGTATCACTGTTGGGTACCTACACACTCTACGGAGGTGTGGGTACCTACCTCCTTTAAGGTCCGCGGAGATGAATTCTGTGCTCAATTCAAACATGCTCTAGCGTCTATTAGGCGGGAACTCGGGGTACTATGTAGTACCTAACTTCTCCGAGAGCGATCTGAATTAGAATTCGCGTAGCCGATGTGAATTGCATAAGTAATACAACGTCGCAAAAATACGCATCTACCAAAAGTGCACAAGACACTTAAACAAAAGGAATACGGATTAAATTAAAAAATGTTTTGACTATTTGATTATCGGAATAAATAAATGCATTTCCTTATAATAATTATTAATTAATATTAATATTTTATTTAATCATTCTTTACACATTACAGCGCGAGTCAAATCTTTGTAAAAAGGTATAGCTTTTATATTGATTATTGTGACATATGATAGATAACTAATCTTCTCTCTTCTCCGGACTCAATCTAAAGATTGGTCTGCAGCAAGGCGATGCATCTCCTCTTCCACTCCGCTCGGTCCTCGGCAACTCTTTTCAACTTTGCATAGGAGGTGCAGCCTATATCTCGGCAAATCTGGCTTAGGTACTCCTGGTGAGGTCGTCCTCTGCCAATCGATCCCTCGACCATTCTCTCCAATACATCATGCAGGAAACATTCGTGTCGCAACACATGACCAATCCATCTCGCGCGCCTCTCCGCTATGGTGTTCAATATGTGCATGTTCTCTTCAACTCTACTGAGAACCTTCTTATTTGTAACGTGGTCCCTCCGTGAAACATGTGCAATTCGTAGGTATGTCCACATTTCAAACGCCTCCAGCGTTTGCGCTCTCTTTCGCCCAGGCACCAAGTCTCGCAGCCGTATAGTAAAACACTAGCTAACAGATAATCTATCGTCATTTTATTGTCACGTGAATTCTACACCAGACCAATGACAGGGTTATAATTACACTGCTATTGCCGGGAATCGAACCCGAGACCAACGGTGTGGCTGTCAAAGCGCTTACCACTCGGGCACGTAGGTCGTCATTATCGACTGTACGCACTCAATCGAAACGCGAGTGCGTTTAGGATGATCTCGACATTTCGGCAAAAAAAAAAAAACGACAGAGCGGTGTTTAAAATGCGAGTTTTTGTAAAGAGAGGAACAAAAGAGATAGAAATTATTTTCAATATGTTAAAAGATACATTCCGCAGACACAAAATTCCACTCATATAATATTAACTAACTAACCATCACGCCGTCTCTCTGAAGGGGTTGGCAGAAAGAATGAACCGCCACGCTTATCTTTCCTTGCACACTTCTCTTGATTTCTCAACATTCATACATCTTGTAATGTACGCACGTCGATTTCTTCGACTCTCCACATGGCCGATATTCAATATTTGATTTATTTGATGGTGCCACTTTTTCCTCGGTTTTTCAGTTTTTCTAGTTCCATTTACATCGCTAACATAAACCATTTTTACTATTCATTATTCTCATGTGTCCAAATATAAATAAAAGGAATAATATGCCTGTTTGAAAATTGTAACAGGTTTACTGTTAAAACAAGAAAGAAGAGAAGAAGATTGAAACTGAAAAAAGGAAAGTTTAAAGATTCTAATAATCTATTATCGGTGTAGGTACATATGTTTTATATTTACGTTAAGGTTTGTTCAATATATTATTATGTGTAGGTAAAACAATGCGCAACTTTAATTTAAGAAAAAAATTGTCACTCTACTAATAACTTTTCGGATTTCGCTAACTACCATATTAAAAAAGATCGTTCGTTTAAAAAAAGTAACGGCGTTGAAATTTTTTTACTTTAATAAATAATGCATAACACAATATTAAATAAACATGAAATATTATAAATTAAAAATCATTAAAAAAATATATTACACCTAATTAACCAAGTTTAAGTCCAATTATTGACATGTTTCCATTACCCTACAATCCTTATTCAATAACAATTAACCCTCTATACCAGTGGTTCCCAAACTTGTCCCGTGGACCCCCTGCAGATTTATTTTATTTTGTGCAGACCCCCTACTTTCGAAATATTATTTTTATTTTTAACAAATTCACCTATAACTATAAAATACGTTTTTGAAGCTGACAGAGCAATATTAGGCCAATAGAAATAATAATTTGGAATTCGTTGTCGATTTTTTATTTTGCTCATTCGTGATCCGATTTTCACGAAGGAGTAAAAAAAAAGTCGCCGTAAGACTTGCGCAGACTCCCCGACGTTTTTCTGGGACTCTCAAATCAATTTTAATTTTCTACGGATTCCTGAATGAACCCAGGGACCCCAGGAGTCTGAACGGACCACTTTGGGAACCACTGCTCTAGACTTATCTCCACCCATTTCATTTAGTGTGTAAGTAATGATTTTATATCATTGAGTTGATATAATTCTTACACTGAGGAAGAATGTATACACAAGTTTGTAAAATGTTCAATAAAGTGTTGTGAAATTACATCGTTTTTCAAAAGTTATCCAAATGTGACACCACAACACTAAGTGATGGCGAATAGAATAGATTTTTTTTTTAAATAATATGTTGTAAAGCTTTTTAATTATTCTACATTAAGGGTAGTTTTATTTAATTTCGAAAGCATCAACAATGAGCAACAACGTTAATTAATATTCACAGGATAAATGAACACACAGCCATCTTCTACCCCCCTTCCAGGGTTCCTCCCCACCCGCCACCGCACGCCGCCTTCCTCTCCCAAGATCGCCCCAGGTTCGGACTTGTACAGACTTGGAAACTTTGACAGAAACCAAATCTTGTTCAATGTTGGTTATTATGTGCAATTAGTTCTAGGTATTGGGTGGTGAAAGGCTTCGACGTGCGAGGAAACCAAATTTCAGATATGCTCGGGGTTTCATACACGTATTACGTAGGATCGTTTTATTCAAACGAGCGAATGCTCATACACATTTAAAGTAAAAATATATATCTATAACTTTTCCTTCAGTTATCATTAAACAAATAAGTATTAAAGCTTAGTAATCCAAGTAATAAAATTAATAATAATATAAATCAAACAATGTTTTTTTAATAACTGTTTCCACTTTAGTATTTATTTCGATAGCTACCGGTTTATTTATTGTTTCTTGAACAATGTGGTAAGACTCCATATTAAATAATTAATACGAATGAAAACGTTAGTTTTCTAGATGTTTTGATAATACCTTAGAAGGGTGAAACATGTCACTCCCATAAAATATAATAAAACTTCTAGAAAACTGACGTTTTCATTCGTATTAATTAGCTACCGGTTTCATCAGGGTGTCTGGCATTGATAGATTAGTCTGTTGAGTCTGTCGATGCCGGGCAGCCTGATGAAACCGGTCGCTTTCGAAATAAAGACATAAGTGTAAATAGTTCTTAAAACGGTTACAAATATATATGAAAGTCATTCTGAGTCAACACATTAAAATACATATAGTGCATAGCGAGTAAGAAAATTCTAAAAGATATAAAACATAGTTACATTACTGCGAAACTCTGGAGACATACAAGTATATTTTTAAATCACTAAGTAATAACGCACTTTTAAAATGCAATAATAGTAAATGAACTCTTAGTGTGACAGGCAAATAACTATTTTATCACTAGGGGCGTTAAAGTCTATAGCGGTGTGATCTAATTTTGTTTGATGTTAATGTTTAATTGTGTGTAATGTATGTCACAAAGAGATGGCGCTAAAATCATAACCTGTTTAAATGTCAGCTGTCAATCGTCAGTAGATCGTCGTGACATTACGGCTCATGTACGAGTATTCAAGCAAAATATTAATAATTAATGGATTTTGTTGTTACACATCATGTATTTGGAGAAACATGTCATCGTATTTGTTTAATTTATATATTGCGTATTTAAATAACTAACTAACCATTATGCAGTTTTTCCGGAGGGGTATGCAGAGAGGATGGACCGCCAAACTATTCAATCCTGATATAACTCTCGTGCCTCTTTTACATTCACACACCGTGACACGTACGCTCGTCGATTGTTCCCACTTCGAACATGGCCGCCTTTAAGCATTTGACGAATTTGGTGAAGCCACGTCTTCCATGGCCCTCCTCGACTTCTTTTTCCATTCACACTATTTGTATATATCTTTTTGACCATTATTTCATCATCCATTCGTTTCATATGACAATCTTAGTTACCCTTTCTTAATTTTATTTAGGATGTATTCACCCGCTTTACATTCCTTTCTAACTTCTTCATCGTGTATTTATTTATTTAATTAAAATAGTATATATGTACACAACACATGTTCTAATAAATAAAAAAACAATTGAACATTCAATTATAGTAATTCACATACACATCCAATATAAGGTTACATTTTGTTTACATATTTATTTAATTCTATTCTAAATTTCCCAAAAAAATTCAGAATTGAATTAATTAAGTAATATCATAAATTGTTTTTACGCAAATTCTTCTAAGTGATCTAATTTTTACGGCAATTATCCTAATTTCATTCTTCTATTGCTAACTCCAAGCTTCATTTCCATGCATTAGGGTGTATTTACATACTCGAAAATAGCAATAGTGAAGTGTTATCGGGTGCGTTATTTTATGGTAATATTAAATTGACGTTGAGTGTCTTTCGTGTGGTGTATCACTTCAGTTCCGCATATGAAGACACGCCAATTTAGATAGGTGGGTCTCTAGTTCCTAGTTGGACCAGTGAATTCAATCACCAGCGAAAACTTCTCCCAGACTGTATTATGTATGTCCGTGCGGGGCGCAGGGGATGTGTGGCGGGAGGCAGTGGCGGGTGGATCATCCAGCCCCAGCGATAGTCACATGAATAGAATCGTTTACTTACTCCGTGTAAGCGAATTATATTGGGTATTGTATGTAGCCATTTGCATAGGAATACTTTGTTAAAGACGTGATTGGTTCAGTACATCAATATATACGTAATAATTAAATAAAACGATGTTTCTTTTAAACTACTTTCACTTTTTAAATCAAATCAGTTTATTTCATCAACAGACATTACAACAGGAACAGGTAAAATAATATATTGTGTACAGTATACTACCAGAAACGCATGACAGATGGTTCGACATTAGGAAGACAGGATACTCTCCAGAATTAAGAGTATTTGCCTTCTGAACGTACTTTCACTAATATGAAAGACGTCGATCTCCGAGGAGACCGCGTTCAGTAGATTAATTGCTCTTCCCACCGGTGTCACCAGAGGCAGGTTGGTTCTGGCGGCCGGTAGGTAAAACAATATTTTGTCTTTATTTCGACAGCGACCGGTTTCATCAGGCTCGCTCGCATTATTATCATATATTATTATAATCATATTCATTAAGTTGGCATCAGGCGATGCCAACCCTTTGGACCAAGAACTATAACGTATTATATTTAAATTCAGTAATAATAAAAACAAAAGTAGCATTTTTTCAAACGTTATATATAAATATGTAAGCTATAATAAAATTTTAAATCCATTGTATTGAATATGAATCTTTTTGAATGCCTGTAATAGCAATATTTAAATTCAGTAAATTTTACATAAATATTTGAAGATTGTTTTGTACAGAATTATGTTTACCACCCATCTGTATGAATATAAAGGACTCGGTTTGCAATAGTGTCACCAGTCTGTCGATGCCAGCGAGCCTGGCGAAACCGGTCGCTGTCGAAATAAAGACAAAAGTGGAAGTTGTTAAAAAAAAATCGTTTTATTGAATTATTATTTAAAATGAACTTCCATCAAGAGATTTCAGTAAAATCATTTGAATATATACGTAGTTTACAATAGTGCATCCTAATTTAAAATGATCAGAATGCATATTTTGCACGGATTAAAATATTTTAAAAAATTTACAAATAAATTTAATCTTAAAATATGTGTTATCTGTTTCCATATTAATTCTGCAATTGGGTAACACTTTTTTATGATTTAATGTGTAAGATTAATTTAAAAGATATTGTCGGCCATATATGTCGGAGAACCGACGGCCGATGGGGGAGACGGGTTCTGGAGTGGGCTGACCGCGTACAGGATTCCGCAGAGTTGGACGTCCCCCTGCCCGCTGGACCGACGATCTGAAGAGGATTGCTGGACCTGGATGGATGGGAGCGGCAATGGATAGGAGGCGGTGGCGTGCTTTGGGAGAGGCCTACATTCAGCAGTGGATGACAGACGGCTGATGATGATGATGATGATGATGATAGAGTGTCGAATGAAAATATAAGAAGTGAATTCGGTGCGAATGATGGTGCTATGAACAAATAATGAACGGATCATTAAGATGGTTTGGACACTTGGAAATAATGAATGAAGAAAGAATGGTAAAAAAGTATATGTTAACGATGTAAATGGATCTAGAAATAGAGGAAGACAGAGGAAAACTTGGCACGATAAAATAAATCAAATATTTAATGTCGGCCACGTGAGGAGTCAGAGAAATCGACGCGCGTGCATGACACGGTATATGAATGTTGAGGAAAGAAAAGTGTGGCAGTCCATTCTTTTTGCCTACCCCTTCGGGAAGACGGCATGATGGTTAGTTAGTTTACAGTTAGTATGTATTTGTTATGTGTATACTAATGATATGTTACTTACTTCGTATGTATGCGTGGAGGTATCATATGAACAACATTTCAGGAATAAGCTATCGATATGGAAAGCAATAAAAGTGATTTGAAATCAACTGGAGTAAACATACATAACGCTGAAACAAAAATACGATTTTCGTCTAGCGTCTAGACAGTAGTGTTATGAGTCCAAGTCAGCCAGTACAATATCGATATACTCGGTATATAATTTATGATGAATATTCTGCAAATGATCTCCTCGCGCGGTGAGGAGCGACATTTCCATAGTGAAGACGGGTCGGCTCCGTCCTGAGCCGGGGTAAATCAATTCCGAGGCGGCTATAAAAACAACATAAGTGGAAAAGTTTTCAGGCTCCGCGCACCGATGTGCCTGTAGTAGGTGATGCGCCATGTTCTACGTCATTCAGGTGTATATTATATATAATAATATATATAATAATATATTCATCTATATATATGAATAAAAAAATAATATTATGTTGATTATAATAAAACTAAGAGTTATGGAAAAAGAAATGATGGGAATTTGTATAGTGGACAGGGTGAGAAACACATATAATATAATAAACCATAAGAATCAGAACACGAGTGTCGGCCATCATCGGAAGAATGGCAGCGCTAAAATGGCGCTAGGCAGGCAAAGTCGCTTGCAACTCTGACGTAAAACGAACAATAAAATTTAACTTTGTGGCCACACCGAATATGACAAAAAATGGCAATAGATTAGCTACCTTTCATAATAAATAATAAATAATAATAATAATAATAATAATATGTTAACTTTTAAAGCGCCGTTTTTGTGATGTAATCACCTCAAAGGCGCATTAAACCGTGTTTTAAATCTAAATATGAACGCTATATCTGATTGATATTTGCGATATTCGATATATAATATTTAGAACAAAATATGCAAGTTTTAAATTGGGTATAAAATATGAAAAATATGGGTTTTCAGTTTAGATCTGAAGCCTGTCGGAGCATTTATGCATCTGAGGTGTGAAGGAAGATTGTTCCAAGTTGATGGACCGGCAACCGCAAACGCTCGATCTCCGACTGTTCTAGGGCAACGCTTTGGCTCAACTAATCTTCCTATTGCTGAGGAGTTGGCCGAGCAAAGTGTGGATTTCCTTGTATTTAGGCTGTCCGTTATACAGAGTTCGGATATATAATTTGGAGCCATTCCATGTAGCGCTTTGAAGACCCTCCAGCAGAGTTTATACTGGAGTCATTCTGGACTTTTAAGTCAGTGAAGTTCTTTGAGATGTTGTGATATAATGATACGTTCAAATAATAGATAAACAAATTGCATAGATTGATAGGGTTAAAAAAAACAGTGCTAAACAAAAACATATTAATAACATGACCCGAAACACATGATGTCGCCAAATTCGTTAGAGGGACGACATGGACGCGTGTTGCCTAGGAACGACAGACATGGATGCAGAGGAGGAGGCTTATTTCACTAGTGGACGGATACAGACTGATATTGATGATGATGGTGGCACTTATTTATTGCGTTGATTCATTTGAAATATTTCAGAATAGTTTGGAGTCATCAGGATAGAATTTCTTGGAAAGTAATTAGTAATGAATGTTAGAAATATATTTCGTCTGTCACTTGACTTAAAGGAAGTTCGCACGACACTCTGCAATGCGTAAATACCATTGCGGCAAACGAAGTCTACTGATTTGAATAACATTTAAAAAAACACATATTTTCAGAACACTTTAATTCAATCATCGAATGGTTCTTATCTTTAATAGGTATATAAATTTAAATACTATTATAGAATAGTACAAAATTCTTTGTTATGTACTTATTGAGAGATACTTTAATTTATAGGAAACGATTTAGAATTTTTGTGTTTTGTTAAATTTGTACACCGAAGAATGATAAGAACCATCCGATACATATCTGCGAATATCACAATATAATAAAGTGTTATGAAAATACATCATATTAAACAAGTTATTAAAATATTAGCGTAGAATTTGATTATGTGTTACTATGTCGATCTTCTTCTTCTTCGAGTGCCGTGCCAAGTCCCCTCAATGTTGGCGATTACTGCAGCTAAAAGCAGGTCCTCAACTCGGAACAGGTCCTCAATTCTTTTCATTCCTGTCCAATGCCTTATATTCCGCAGAAAAGGTCTGTCTTCTACCAACTTCTTGCCGTCCCTCTATCTTGTCCATGATTGTCAGCTGTATGAGGTAGGATTTTTCTCCTCTTAGCACGTGACCCAAATATGAAACTATTTAGATGCATTCTTGGAAATCGGCGACTTAAATGTATTTGTAATGCCTATTAGGAAAAAGCAAAGGATTAATGTTAACGTGATTATTTTGTCGGTTTTACAGATATTTTTATTTATATAAGAAGGATGAGAGCAGAATAAATGCGGTAGAGATGAGGTCCTTAAGACGTATGTGTGGTAGAACGATGCACGACAGAATTTAAAATGGTGATATAAGAAAGGAATGTAGAGCGGAAGAATGTATTATGAACAAAATTATGAAATATCGCCGTGTTGGTTTGGACATATGGAGCGCATGGGTGGAGAAAGAATGGCTAAGAAAGTATACTCTAATGATGTAAATGGAGTACGGAGTCGAGGTAGACCGAGAAATACACGGCATGACCAAATTAATCTAATTTTAAAGGTTGGTCATGTTAGAAGTCGGAAGGAATCGACGTGCGTGTATGACACGTTGTATAAATGTGGAGAAAGCTAGAGTGGTGTGTCAGGATAGAGAAGTGTGGCGGTCCATTCTCTCTACCTACCCCTGCAGGGAAACGGCGTGATGTTTTTGTTTGTATAAGAATATAAATAGTTGTAACAAATTTACTTCGCCTTGTGAGGGAAGTCTCAAACTTTATACTGTATTTAGAAGAGTGTGAGAATGCCCTCTCAAAATGAAACAAATATTAATTTTTTTTATGAATCTTTATAAAACCGACAAAGCCGTCTCGATTGCAATATAATTTATAATGAAGTTTTACAAAATAAAAACCGTAACCATAAAAAGAAATTGAATTTAATATTTAACGTAGAGATTGTAAACGTGTAATTTGCAAGGCAAATATAATATAATATATAAGTTTAAAAAAAAAGTATGAAGAAAGAATGGTAAAATAACTATATGTTAACGATGTAAATGGACCCAGAAATAGAGGAAGACCGAGGAAAACGTGGCACGATCAAATAAATCAAATATTGAATGTCGGCCATGTGAGGAGTCAGAGGAATCGACGCGCGTGCATGACACGATGTATGAATGTTGAGGAAGCGAGAGAAACATGTCAGGAAAGGAAAGTGTGGCAGTCCATTATTTCTGCCTACCCAAGGGGTAGGCAGAAATAGTGGCGGATGGTTAGTAAGTTAGTTAGTTATAAGTTTTACTCGCTATTATAATTGTTTGAGTCTTAGC
The DNA here is from genome assembly GCA_022606425.2 of Lepidostoma basale. Classification (NCBI taxonomy): domain Eukaryota; kingdom Metazoa; phylum Arthropoda; class Insecta; order Trichoptera; family Lepidostomatidae; genus Lepidostoma; species Lepidostoma basale. The sequence continues at coordinate 1,270,303 of JAHDVF020000775.1, read as the reverse complement.
TAATGAGTTAAAGGCTAGATTTAAATCAAAGCAATTTTTGAGTGTGTATTCTAGGATATACATTGTTATCCAAAGCCAAACTGCGTGTTCGTACTTGGAAAGTTCTTATTTGCATCTTTATATCGTCAGTATATCTCGCAGGCGGCTATTACCATAGTTTCTCCGGATTACTTCCCGTTCATTTAACGTAGATTCGCGAAAGAGACAATGGTCCTACTAACAACTTTTAAACGTTTTCAAAATAGCAGCGTGTGTAGCGGCATGGGGAGGGATGGGGCGGGGGATTACGGCAGAGCTGGAGAATGGTGCCTCGTGTATGGGGCTTCGAATCAGTTGAAGCGAAATGAAATGCTCCCGAATTTATTAATTCGTGAAGTGGGTTACTTTTGTAGTTTTGTTTATTTGAAAAGTTTCTAGTGTTTTGTGAATCCCCTTTAAACGCATATAAACTTTAAATTAGATGTCGCCATTCACGGCAAGTCGTGATTTTCCGCATGCATCGTGATACTTAGGAAAACAACAAGGATAAAACTATCACGCCGTTTCCCCGTTAGGGAAGGCAGAGAAAATTCGACCTTCGTGGCTGAGTAGTAAGAGCTCCGACTTCCATTCTCAAGGTTCCGGGTTCGATTCCCGGCGATGGCAGTGTGATTGTCGCACTGTCATTGGTCTGGTGTAGAATTCACGTGACAATAAAATGGCGATAGGTTGGCTACCTATCACATGTCATGAGAATCAATACCGTCGGTTCAAAGGTAAAACTCATTGAGTGACATTTAATTTTTTTTTGCGATTTCTGTATCAGACTTGTGAATTCTACGTCAGAAAAAATCACCAAGTGTATTTATTAAAGAATAACAGTTATTCTTTAATCATCGGCAGGTTGGTTCATATATATATAATAATTATCAGGGACGAACAGACCTACATCACTCAGGATTTCTGAGTTGTGTATACAATTGCCTATCAGTCAAAAGAAGTGAACACCCAAGTGAATGTCTCGTCTTTTCCCAAGTGTCTGTCTGGTAACCTAGCATCCCTAGCAAGAAATCAGTCGGAAATTACGAAAGATCTTGGTGTTTCTAATGACAAACCCAAGAATTTTGAGGGAACTATTACATAATCAAGTTATGTGAAGAATAAACGACAAGCGAGCGTCAAACAACACCACCAGATGGACGTAACCACTTTTTCGAGCTGTGCTTCATCCATTAGATATCTGAAGTAAATTGTTTTAGTTGTTCTCGTAAACGACATTTTTTTTTTTTTTTTAATTAAAAAAAGACTAACACCAAAGATTTAAATCAATGATATTAGAATTTATTTTACAATCTTCAATGTGAGCAGAAAATAGCTCATTATTATGAATAAGGAATCTGGTTGTGTCCAGGCTCGAACCCAAGTCCCCTTGATCAGAGCATTCTATCCCCTAGACCACCCCCCGATTACAAAGTACTTGGAGATTATTTTCTGACGTAGTCGTATTTATTCTCAAGTCTGATACAGAAATTGCACAAAAAATAATTTAAATGTCACTTAATGAGTTTTACCTTTGAACCAACGTTATAATAGCTTAAATAAATTGTATACAGTAATTGGGTTCAAGCGACCTGTTGTATAAGGGGAAAAAAAAAATTGGACCGCTCCACAAATCTACCCTGACACACCTCTCTAGTTTCCTCCACACTTCCTTAACAAATCGCACGCTTAATAAAACACTGGATTAACAAAATAAAGCAAGTTTTGCTCAATCTGACATGAGTCGGTGTTTTAACAAAAACAGTCGAAAAACACGTACGAATGAAAAATACCGATATAGTGTAATGGGGGTCAATTGGCGGAATTTTGACTTAATTTTAACGCGAAACGATGGGTAGCGTTAACACAAGCCTCTGTCTAATGTTAACCCTTCGTGGCAGAGTGGTAACAGCTCTGACTTCCATACCGAAGGTTCCGGGTTCGATTCCCAGCGATGGCAGTGTGATTGTCACACTGTCTTTGGTCTGGTGTAGAATTCACGTGACAATAAAATGGCGATAGATTGGCTACCTATCACATGTCACGAGAATCAATATATTAGCTAAAAAAGAAATTGGGTTCGAACAACCTCTACTAACTACATAAAAAAAAAATATGACCTAAACCATAATCGGTCAGTTTACTTTTAAGCGTGCGAAATGTGCTTCAAAATTAAAACATTTGATAATGCTGAAGTATTAAAGCGTTTGGTATTAAAGTATTAAGATGGTTTGGACATTTGGAAAGAATGGTAAAAAAATTATATGTTAACGATGTAAATGGAACCAGAAATAGAGGAATACCGAGGAAAACGTGACACGATCAAATAAATCAAATATTGAATGTCGGCTACTTGAGGGGTCAGAGAAATCGACGCTCGTGCATGACACGATGTATGAATTTTGAGGAAGCGAGAAATATGTCAGGAAAGAAAGGTGTGGCAGTCCATTCTTTCTGCCTACCCCTTTGGGAGACGGCGTGATGGTAGTTAGTTATTAAAGCGTTTTGACCAAAACAATGGATTATCTAATATAATATTTATTCTTTCGTATAAAGCACTTAATTTTTTGTAGTGTGGCATTATTAAATGTAATATTAATACATTTTTAATTTGATTTTACACCATTTTAATTTGGTACAACCAACTGGTTTCGCTCCTACCGGAGCTTTATCAGGGTTACAAAAGACACTTAATATAAAAACATCAGTGAACAACACAATTCATAAAAATATGAAATGCGGGGGAGTGGGATATGAAACAGCTGTTTCTTATCTGATTTCATATTTAGTGTCTTTTGTAACTCTGACAAAGATCCGGCGGGAGCGAAACGGATTGGTTGTTCCAAAATAAAGTGTTGCAGAAACAAATTCAAAGTGTAGTCATATTATATGTATTTAGTAATATTTATTGCTTGGTAAGAATAACGCGGGGCAAAGTTTGTATTATATAATAGGTACGCGATGAGTAGCGGGACTCAGGACTCAGGACTCGAAAGTTCAGCTGTAGCAGCCGAGTTAGGAGAACTCCTGCCCCGAACTCGCCCAAAATGGCCAACTTTTCTAGTCGGATTTATATTTTCATAACTTCATCACATTAAGGGGACTCGGCAGACTTTTGTTTTCAAGGTCATATTGTTATTCAAGTTCGAACCGACTTCGGACTTTTATTTCGCTAAGTTTTTTAACTCGGCTGCAGGGACTATAAATAAGTTTCCTGGCGATAGCGGGAACTTCAGACTGAGTTTGGAGTCACACACAATTGCCAAGTTGTACCAACTTGCTAATGGTACCCTAAAAAACTTCAGCAAGTAAGGAGGATTCGACTCCCGGAGTTCAAGGCCGGCGCTGGTTTTGTTTAGTTTGACCGACTTTAAGTTTATCATCGATTTCCTAAAGTGAACTAATTTGAACAAGTTATCAACCGCTGAAGGCTACTGACTTTTGAAAGTCACGTCGGATCTATACCATTACATTTAAGCGTTGTCATAAATGCACTTTAATTGAACGCTGCATCTGATATTCGCGATCGGTTAGAAAGTATGATAAAACAAAATGTGAATGTAACAAAGTTGGGTTTTAATTCGGGTATGAAATATGAAAAAGATGGGTTTTCAGTTTAGATCTGAAAACTGTAAAGTATGAAGAAAGATTGTTTCAAGCTGATGGGCTGGCTACTACAAAGGCTCGATCCCCGAAATTTCTACTAGGGCAACGCCTTCGGCTTAACTAATCTTCCTATTGCAGGGGAGTTCGCTGAGCGAAGTATGAATTTCCTTAAATGTAGGCAGTCCGTTATACAGAATTTGGATACATAACTTGATGCCATTTCATGTAGCGCTTTCAAGACTGTCGAGCAGAGTTTGAACCATGAACCTCGGATGGTAAATGGTAAATGGTGACGCTCAAGACTTTTAAGATGATCGCAACCTTGGTGTCAGGTGGCACCAACCGTATAATTGTAAGTCAATCAAACATATAAGTCTTTCTTTTTTATATACTTTGTATATACAACACTAACATTAAATTTTTTAAATTACATATCAGACATGTTTCGGACAACCGGTCCTTCCTCAGTGATATTATAAAGATACATATTTAAAATGTTATAAAATTGTTTACAAATATGATCAGTTTTTACAGATGTTATAAAGATTTATTTTGAAACGTTTATGCTTTTGTTATAACATAAATGTATTTCGAATCAATTTAAAATAATAATTTAAAATTCTTACTGGGGTTCAGGTAATTACTTACAATAAAGGAAATAAATCAAAGATTGGACTTGACGTTAAATTTATTTGATTATTTATATATTTTCCATTATAAATAAACAAATAAATTTAACGTCAAGTCCAATAGTAGTTAGTCCCTAGTAATTACCTGAACCCCGATAAGAACTTAAAATTATTATTTTAAATCCATTCAAAATATTTGTTATAACAAAAGCATAAACGTTCCAAAATAAATCTTTATAACAAAACTGATCATATTTGTCAACAATTCTATAATATTTTAAATAAGTATCTTTATAATATCACTGAGGAAGGACCGGTTGTCCGAAATATGTCTGATATATAATTTAGTTATTTTTTAAAGTTAGTGTTGTTTATTATTAATATATAAAGTATATATAAATGAAAAAGACAAATAAAACATCTACAACATAAAGTATGGCGAACATAGAAAAAGCATATAAGTTTTACTTCATTATTCAAATTCAATTCAATTAAATTCAATTAAACAATAAATAAGAAAAAATTCACATTTTTCGATACATTATCTTATTATATGAAGTCAACTAAGTTTCAAGCCCATGGTAGCGCTACAGTTGTCAAGGCGGCGATGTGGAAAATGCATGAGAACATCGCTAAAACCGCTTTGATACACTCCGTACCCCATTTTCTAACTCATAATGTATTTATTTTACCGTTTTTGCACCCCGCTTGAGTTATCCCCGAATTTTATTCCGGAGGTTATGCAAATAGGTGTGAATAGAGTCGCACCCCGACTCCGCGATGACATCTTTTGTACTCGCGATTCAAAGGACAAAACCGGGAGAGAAGGCAGGAGGTGATGACGACTAAGATATGTTTTTTATTGCCGCTCGTTTTGCATGTAAGCCGCGTACGAAAATTTACGATATAAAACGGCGTTATAAATTTTCCGGGTGTGTGTTGACTTTACATAATAATTCATTTTCGCAGCTGAAATTGCGACGGTGCGACGGGACTATTTGTGTTCGATGAATGCTCGTAAAACAGTCTATTGGGGAGGATTTGGGGTGGTGCAGGGGGTTGATTTCAAAATCGCATACGCTTAGAATTCAAATTGAATCCAATGAATTTTGATATACGCAGGAAATGCTCTGCTACATTTGATTGCACTTTGATTTATGCACTGTTTTAACAATTGAATGCTTATATAATATTACTAACCGGTTAATATATTGTTCGTGTCTTTTTCTAGAAATATCTCAACTACAAGATTGATAAGCATTAATTATTTTGAACATAAATTGAAATGTTCAACTTTTTATCTATTTTTCTTTATCAAATTGTATTGGATGTTTTACTTAATTAACATAATAGTAAATGTGTTATTTAGAAATATACTATTAACAGTTTAAACAAAGAAAAAATAGGAATGAGTTCAAGTTATAATATGCGATAACTAAGTTTAAAATTAATAACTGTTTAATTTAAATGCGGTTATAATAAAAATACATATAATTTGTTTTTATGAAATTATCGCGATAGCTGTGTCGCCAACCAATGTTGGTGTCATATCAACAAAACAACAAAGTACAATCAACTAAATTAACAACTAGAAAGACTGAATTTATATTATCTTATTAGAGTAGAAAAAAAAATAGTATGATAAGTTATTGAAATTAAGTATATGAATAAACTTCTTACAGTGTTGTAATTAAATACATTAAAGATTTGAGATAAGAGAAGTTTAATATTAAATATATATCAAAAACAGAGCATAAAATTTCATGCTTTCTTTTGTTTAATTTTTTTGTAAAAAAATAAATAAATGTGTGCACTGGAGAAGGATGAAAAGGACTTCTCAAATACCTGTGAAGAATTGTTGTGAAAATACTGTGTTTTTCAAAAAAATATTTAAACATGAATCCTCAACAGGAAGTGAAGACTAACATTGAAAAAAATATAGATATATTTTTATATAAAAAAAATCACACCTGACACAACTTCTTAGAACCTATAAATTGAGAATAATGCTACTTAACTTTAAATAACGTTTTTAGATAAAGAGTCTAACTAGAAAGTGGCACATTTTTATCTTTTATTCCGGGATGAAAGTGATATAAATCTTTCTTGAGGATAAAAGGGCACACTTGATCTCTTTTCGACCTTAATGGGGTCTTCTCCGTTCCCTTAAAAAACCTCCCGAGGGTTCATCAACAGGTATATTTTACACCTCTCGCGTTATTACCAAGATTAAAAACGAATCAGAAGCAAATAAGAAATGCAAAAAGAATTGATAACATCATCGGGGGAGAGATTGCTTACTGAGGAGTATGTATATAACCGTTTTTTACATAATTATTTTCTTCCCTCATCGATTAACAAAAGACGGGAATACGGAGGGCGTTGGAAAAACAGATGAAAAAAACGCTTTGCAAAGTATTCTCATTTGCGCTTAAAAGGGGTGCAAATAAATGAGCGACGGTCGATCGTTTTTAATTGTAGGAAAATTTAATAATGTATCTCAGGAAAAAGCACGATTCCCGCGCTGATCGCCTGGTCTCCAGATCGTGACATATTAGTCCATCAGATTATTTTATACTTTTGACGTGAATTTTATATTATACAAACCCATATACAACAAATAACAATTTTAGATTTCACGTGCGTCAAAATCAGTTTTCATAAATTCAGTTTAAATAAATTAATGAAATCTAAAACCTTACAGACACATAAATCCATATCCTAAAAAAATAAAGACAATTTTTTCAATGAATAGGAAATATATTTTTTTATAATACTTTTGAGTTTATTTGTCTCGACATGTTTCATCACCGGGAGAAGTTTATATCGTTCTCCATGTGATGAAGTTGTAAAACCTTCAAAACTAACTAACTAACCATCACGCCGTATCCTCGAAGGGGTAGGCAGAAAGAATGGACTGCCACACTTTTCTTTCCTGACATACTTCTCTCGCTTCCTCAACAGTTATACATCGTGTCATGCACGCGCGTCGATTTCTCTGACTCCTCACATGGCCGACATTCAATATTTGATTTATTTGATCGTGCCACGTTTTCCTCGATCTTCCTCTATTTCTGATACCATGTACATCGTTAACATTTTTTTTTTACCATTCTTTCTTCATTCATTCATTCCATATGTCGAAAATAATTAACTTAAAACTGTTTTTTTTAAACTGTGTAATTTATATAAAATTCGCCATTATGAAATACCACACAGTTTATTTTTAGTAAACAACAGGTCCTTTGAACCCAATTGCTGTATACAATTTGTTTTTTTTAGGTATTATAATGATTCTCATGACATGTGATCGGTAGCTAATCTATCGCCATTTTATTGTTACGTGATTTCTTCACCAGACCATAGACAGTGTGACAATAGAATCCGGGACATTTGGTGTGGCAGTCATAGCTCTTTCCAACCGGGTGGTGGTCTAGGGGATAGAACGCTTGGCTCCTGACCCAGGGGACATGGGTTCAAACCTGGACACGACCAGATTCCTTCTTCATAATAATGAGCTATTTTCTGCTCACATTGAAGATTGTAAAATAAATTCTAATATTATTGATGTAAATCCTTGAAATTAGTGTTTTTTAAAAAAAAAAAAGGTCGTCAATAACTAAAACGACTAAAAAAGTTTATCAAAAATATGTAACTGCATAATAAAAAAATAAGTACAATTAAGATTTATATATCGTTCTACCGATGATGCAATTGTAAAATTATCGAAACATGTCGAGATAAATAAACTCAAAAGATTCAATAAAAATAAAATCCACAGTACTAACGCTGCATTGCTATTCAAATATGAGAATGAAGTAATGTCCTTCTGTTAACTATTATTACGATAGCATTATTAAAATTCCTTATTATAGACCGTATATTCCCTTGTAATTAGAATATAGTTTTGTATTGTCTATTTGTGTTTAATAATTAACCCCCTTGCATGAAATCCCACCTTCACGACCTCCAAAGCAGCAGTTACCCCCGTTGACCCCTGGTAGGGTGGGGCTGCTGCCCCTAAGGCCGAGGGGTGGGGAGATTTCAGCGATCGGGAGGTGGGGGGTGAGGTGCTACGGCGCCATAGGTCACTACTTCACGTTATAATAGCATGAGGAATATGTACAGGTTTGAATTAGGTATATAATATTGCTATTCTAAGAAAGAGGCACGTTCTTCTTCATTTGAATTGGTAAATATACATAAAAAACTGTTTTAATATATAATTATTTATGTAATCTAGAATATACAACTTTTGTCACTTCAAAAGAAATAAGCTTAAAAGTGTTTAAAATATGAAACCAAGAATATTTTAATGTTTATGAAGGCATCTGTTATATAGAAGTTTCATTATATTTTATTGAAATACCATGTTTCGCCTTGATAGAATATTGTCATTTGACCAAGCAATGTAAAATATGCCACTTTTATAAAATATAATAAATCTAATAGAATACGGTAGTGTTTTCATAATTATAATATATGAAGTATGGAGTATGACATCATTGTTCAAGAAACAATAAACAATATGAATGTATCGGTGTTTTTTTGTTTAAAAAAAATATTGTTTGATTTAAAAATAATTATCTCTTCTTCTTCATACCCCTTTTCACTCCACTGCTGGATATATACTCGTAAGCCTCTTCTAAATCGTTTAAACATTTTTCCATCTTGGGCTATCTGTTTCCACCTGCGACCCGCAAGTTGGGTATAATAATAACGTAATTATAATTAATTCAACTATTATTATCGGTCATACGAGACTAGACCTATTCTAAAACTTACGATACAGGTAGTAATATTTTAGGTTTTCCATATGTTTTACCATAAGACCGATAGTCACTCACGGCTGTGAAACATGGTCCCTAACGCAAAGAGAAGAAAGCAAGCTAGCAATTAAAAACAAATTTTGGTCCTCGCGTGAGGATGGGACTTACAGAATCAAAATAAATCTTTAGTTAGAAGTACTTATAAACCAAGAAATAGTGGTGAGATTCTCTAAGTCTCAACGCATACGGTGGGCTGGCCATGTAAAAAGAATGCCAGAGGACAGAAAACCGTAGATTATAAATATTTTTGTGAATGTATACTTACCTATACTTGTATACGAATCCTGAATTTTCAATGACAGGTCATAAGTCCTGTAAACACCTTGATCATCCATATTCAGTTTCCAGTTTGCGTCTTCGTCTCTATTGAGATACAATTAAAAAAAAAAACGTGGATTATGTCTAGATGGCTGTTACGTGAAAAGAGACCGAGAGGCATACTAAGAAAAATATGGGGGATCTGCGTGGAAGAGGACTGGGAGAAACTAAAAAGGCTTCAAGAATGGAGAGAGATAGCCCGGGGATAGTGGAGTCAGTGGAGTACTTTTGTGGAAGAGGCCAAATCACATACCGGGATGTAGCACAGAGAAGAAAGAAAATAAATGAATATTCTATTGTCATATGCTACTATGTTCAATAACTTCACATTTTTTTAGGTCAATCTACACTAGCGCCATCTATTAAGATTATTTGCATATATACAAATTCCAAAAATTTCTCAGACGTGGTGGTCGCAAGAAAGGCGGAATGGGGAATGTTGTTGACAAGTGATCGCTTAACCCAACCAATGACAGGTCATAAGTCCTCTAAACGCCTCGACTACCATATTCTGTTTCTAAAAAAATTACCTCTTCGTCTCTATTGAGATTCAATTAATCCTTAAAAATGATTAACCCGCAATGGGTAAAAATCCAGTATTTGTCTACAAGTATTTGTATACATTAAAAAAAAAATGTATTCTATTGTCACTATAACGGAGTGCAAAAGTAAGAAAAAAATCTGGATTTTTGTTTTTTTTCCACCCTTTTTTTAAACATAGGTATACGCTTTTTTATATACAATTGAAACAAATATTTTCAATCTAAAATAGTAAATTCATAATACAACAAATTTGGCGAAATTAATTTATATACATCAATAGATTGCTCATCAAAGAGGCTATTATAGTATTAAAATATATATATAAATATTATTTATCAATTGAGTTACATTTGCATTTAAAATTTTATGTAAAATATATAAAGACCCGAAGCCGCCCCTACGTAAGCACCGCCGATGTATTAATAATTAAGGACTTTAAAGTGAATGTTCTACGCCGGTATCAATTTTCCATCCGATACCTTCAATTTAAATGTCAGCGTACATTAAAAAGGGGTAGTATATAATAAGGATTGTTTTGTTCGCTCTCTGATCGGCTTCAGGGTGTAATAATAACACACGGCCGCGCTGGGGGGGGGGAGTCAATTATTTATAGTAGGAGCGCACTGAATTATGTACTGCAGCCGAGTTATACTAAATTAGTTCCCACACCTCTAGTGACAGAGGAAATAAAAGCCAAGCATTCCATCCGCGGGGCTAGCGGTCGAGGCTAGAGTGGTTTTAATCATTAATGACTCTCCATATATTTTATTTAAAATGTCCGCAGCATTTGATAAAACCGTAATTCCTCTGCCCCACCCCAAAGGCAAAATTTTTGTAAAGTTTTAATGTGCGTAAATGCGTCAATTTTTAAGCTCGATTTTGTGCGGGTCTTGTTACATATTGACACGCTGACAAATTATTCATGCCATGATTTTCACGTAATCAACTTCGTACCTAAATAAAAATATATTAGATCTTCTTCTTCTTTTTTGAATAGATCTGTCGATTTGAGACACAGAAATCATGTCTCATGGGATGATGAGGTCCAACTGTCCTTTCATCTCTTAGGCGGTCTTCCAAGTGGGCGGTATCTGGAGAGGACTTCATTAGCAGCTGTATATGAGAGTCTGTCACTATCCATTCGGCCTATAGTCCCTCCAGAATCTTCTTCTGGATCTACTCCACCGAACGATATCCTTTATTTTGCAAGTTTTTCCAGTAATTGATCTTAAGACCTTCATCTCCGATGTTCTTAGTAAACCCTTGGTTCGCCCCGTGTCGGCTCGCATCACTACAGCGTACGCCATGATAGGTCGCACACATGTCTTATAAATTCTGACCTTGCTGTCGATATGCATGCGCTTGTTCTATTTACAATAAAAACATGGCATGACCAAATCAATCAAATTTTAAAGGTCGGCCACGTAAGATGTCAGAAGAATCGACGTTCGTTTATGACTCGCTGTATGAATGTGGAGGAAGCTAGAGAGGTGTGTCAGGATAGAGTTTGTGGTAGTCCGTTCTCTCTGCCTACCCTTTTGGGGAAACGGCGTGATAGTTTGTCGTGATTGTTGTTGTTTTTAAAATATATTTTCTAATACTTATTCACACTCGCTTTCGGGGGCAAGGACTATAATATCTGGCGCCCATGGAATCGACACAAAGTCGGATAAACTTTCTAGCATCGACGACCTTCTTCGTCTTCATTCGACGACAACCAGACCGCTCGATTCGCGGCGATGGCAGTGTGATTGTCACACTATCTTTGGTCTAGGATGCATGTGACGATAAAATGGCGATAGTTTAGCTACCTATCACATGTCTCGAGAATCAATATGAGGACACAAACATTTAATAGTATAAATTAAGTGGCAGAAATGTACGTACATGAAGACGAGGATCCCCTCAGCCTCTATTTCATCAGCGGTGTGATCTGTGTGCAAACAGGCCAATTCTAGAGACACAGATTTTCCCACAAACATCGTAAGCTATACTTATTGTGTCTCTACTGATCCCGCTAGTGAAGAGCGGCAGCGCGCGTAAGATGCACGCGCAACAGTCGCGACAGGAATGAACTCGCACGTCACTGGTCATTCGGAATCCATCACCTCGGGGCTACTGTAAATTAAAAGCAATGATTATTATTTTAACATTTTGCTTTTAAGCAATAACAACCATTAGTTTGCCTCGCAGATACCAGTGAAAGATGATGGCGATGTGTGTAATATTACTTTTAAATAAATATTACCGTTACTAACTAACTAATTAACTAACCATCACGCCGTCTCTCCGATGGGGTAGGCGGAAAGAATGGACTGCCACACTTTAACTGATATGGCACTCTATCTTTCTCTTATCGCCTCCGCGGGAGACGCGGTGTGATTTGTTGCGAACCTTATCGCCACCAATAGTCATCTCCCTCTCCAATCTAAATATTACCGTACCTACTCGATTCTGAATAAAATTTGGTGCTAGAAACAGATTTAATAAATAATATCGGGGTGAATATGATGTAATATTACTCTTGCTCCGTGAGAACATACATTAATACTACATAATTGTTATTAAAACAAACTTTTTAGGTAGCATCTGCACCAAACTGCGAGATACCCGAGTGTAAGCCGAAGTATTAACTCCGTACAGGTATACTATTATAACTCTATTTAGCTTCAAGAGTAGAAGGTTGAGAATTAAAATTTACCCATTTATTGCTTATTGTTTCATAAACAAAGATATAAAACCCCATTTTAAATAAATACCTCGGCAGCATACTAACGCAATCTCTTGATCAAGATGAAATGCAGAATTGAAGCAGCAAGAGCTACGTTTAATAAAATGAAATCACTTTTCTGCAATGATAACATAAACTTGAAACTCCGCCAGAGAATGATTAAATACTATGTGTGGTCTGTTTTATTGTATGGATGTGAATCATGGACCTTAAATGTAAACTCAATGAACAGACTGGAAGCATTTGAAATGTGGCTCTATCGTCGAATGCTCAGAATTTCCTGGACAGACATGGTTACCAATACCGAAGTCCTGAGGCGAGCTAGAGTTGATAGGGAACTGTTATCAACTATCAAGGTTCGGAAGATTTCACGTCTGGGTCATATACGAGGTCTGTTCAAAAAGTATCGCGAATTTTATATTTTTTCAAAAAGTATTTATTTATTCATGAATATCTATTTTGTCCCCTTCAAAGTAATTCCCCTCGGATATAATACATTTATGCCAACGTTTTTTCCAATCCTCGAAGCACTTAAAAAAATCATTTTTTGTGATCTTGTTCAGCTCCTCCTTCGATGCCGTCTTTATCTCCTCAATCGTGGCGTAGCGTCGTCCTTTCATGGGCCTCTTCAGTTTTGGAAACAGGAAAAAGTCACAGGGGGCCAGGTCTGGGGAATACGGTGGCTGCGGCACCATTACTGTGTTGTTTTTGGCCAAATATTCGCGCACAAGCAACGATGTGTGAGCAGGGGCGTTATCATGGTGCAAAAGCCAGTTTTTGTTCTTCCACAAATCCGGGCGTTTCTGGCGGATTGCTTCGCGCAAATTGCGCATAACTTGCAGGTAATATTCCTTATTGACCGTACTACCCTGTGGCAAGAACTCATGATGCACCACGCCCCTGCAATCGAAGAAAACTGTGAGCAAAACCTTCACGTTCGACCGAACTTGGCGCGCTTTTTTTGGTCTTGGCTCATGCGGCAGCTTCCATTGGGATGATTGAGCTTTGGTTTCCACGTCATAACCATAAACCCATGATTCGTCACCAGTTATGACCCTCTGGAGCACATTTGGGTCGTCACGGACCGAGTCCAACATCTCCTGAGCAATGTTAACGCGATGCTGTTTTTGGTCGAAATTGAGCAATTTTGGCACGAATTTCGCGGCGACCCGACTCATGCCCAAATCATTGGTTAAAATCGAATGGCACGAGCCAATCGATATGTTTAGGTCCTCAGCAACTTCTCTAACGGTGATTCGACGATTGGCTAATACTATTTTCTTCACTTTATCAATGTTTTCGTCTGTTGTTGACGTGCTCGGGCGTCCGGCACGCTCTTCGTCGTTCATATCTTCTCGGCCCTCTGAGAACATTTTGTACCACCGATAAACGTTGCTTTGGTCCAAGGTAGCTTCACCATATGCCACAGTCAACATTCGAAATGCGTCCGCGCACTTTATTTTGTTTTTCACACAAAATTTGATACAGATTCTTTGATCCATTTTTTGGAATAGGCAAAAATCGAAGACGAGCCAAAACACATCCAAGCAAAACAGCTGTCAAAAATTAACTAAACATTCAAAATGGCCGACCTTGTCAGCATAAGTAAGGGACATGAGTACCAACATAACGCTACAAAAAAATCAAAAATCAAATATACGTAGCCAGCGGAAATTCAAAATTCGCGATACTTTTTGAACATACCTCGTACTGCATGGAGAAAGGTACCACCTTCTCCACCTGATATTGGAGGGGAAAATTGAAGAACGCCGAGGGCCCGGTAGGAGACAAATGTCTTGGTTGCGAAACGTGAGAGAGTGGACCGGCATCCGAAGTGTGGAGGAGCTGTTCCGAGCAACGCAGGACAGGGAAAGGTTCGCCGAGGTGATCGCCAACGTTGGGGGGACCCGACAGGGCACTTGAAGAAGAAGAAGAAATAAAAAATATGGATGAAAACGTCTGTTTCCTATATGTTTTATTATGTATGCCGTGACGTTTCATGATTTCTTAACAAGGCGAAATATGTAATTTCCATAAAATATGATTAAACTTCTCGAAAACATACGTTTTCATTCATATTATTAATATAATCAAATGATTTTACTGAAATCTCTTGATGGAAGTTCATTTTAAATAATAATTAAATAAAACGATGTTTTTTAACTAATTCCACTTTTGTCTTTATTTAGACTGCGACTGGTTTCGCCAGGCTCGCTGGCATCGACAGACTGGTGACACTATTGTAAACTTATTCCTTTATATACATACAGATCAGGGGTATCATATTATTAATTACCCCTGTATTGTATATTTTTCTTCTAAATTATTAGCTTACCGAGCGTACGTAGGTACTTCGTAAATAACATAAAATAAAATTCCGAGAGTGAAAGTAAAGATACTGAGTGCTTTAAGAGAAACTTTTCTATAGGTCGCTGGACATCCTGTCCCTCGAGAAATGTGAATATTTGATAATGATTGGACCCTTCTTGAAGGACAAACAAAGTGTTCCGTCCACTCAATTCTTTGCTATCTAAAAGAAGGGAAAAGCTATTGAAAAAAACAAAAGACTGCTTTTATGGAACGTGACCTTTAGCCGATTGCACACACGCATTGGCAGATCTAGGGACAACTTGGCAAGGTGTAAAATTCCTCAGGGCGAACGGACGCTCTGTATATAGGAGGGCTGTCGTCATCGACGTGCTCCCTGTCTTCCCGGAAGATATTGTGCCGCTCGATCACAGCTATCCTACTCAAGCTATAAGCTAAGGTCATGACAAGAGTCTAAGAGCCAGACTTGCCAAGCTCTTCTTTTCCTTCTTCCTTGCTGTAGACCTATGGATCACTTCTTCAGAGGATTGCTCCTTCTTTGAGGTAGATTAACAGCTGTCCTACCATCGTTTAAGAGGTCTTTTACGAGGACGAGTCCCGTTAGGCTGATTATGTAGTGCAATAAGGGGGAGTCTGATGGTGTCCATTCTTTGGACATGATTGTACCAGTCCATCTATCTCGATCTACTCCATCTTATAATATACTCAGCCTCATAAATCTCTCTTATTTTGGTGTTTCTCGTGCAATCTCTTATTGTCTAACCTGCTATCCTCCTAAGTGTCTTCATCAAGTCCTCAGAACTTGTTTAGTCCTGACTATGGTATGTCTGCCCTTGCTTCAATGCCATATTATATTGTTGGTCTTCACTTGTTTTATAAATTCTCATCTTACTCTTAATGACTGATCGAACTTATAAATAGAAAATGACTGATTGAACAGTGTAGACTTCAATAGTTTTTCAATATAACGTTGCTATCCTCATACTTAAAATTAACAGGGTTGTTATTTCATCCCAACTAACTCCATCTATTATATATTAATATCGATAAAATATTAATGAAGTACTTGTTCCAAAATACCGAAATGTTCTTCGCAAGAAAGATTGAAGAGTTAATATAAAATCACGTTGATGCAAACACTAGATAACGGGAGGTCAAGTATTTAGGAACTGCGAATATATTGTTTGTCGAGGGCTGTCCGAGTGGCTCCACTATCGTTCATCTTTCCGGGAATAAATAATTTAGCTGTTATTTGCCTTCCTGTCCCCTAGATCTCCCTCTCGCCCCTCCCCTCCGCATCCTCTCTTCTTCTGCCCTCTAGTTCGGGAGTTGCGATATAAAAATAGGGGAGGAAATCGTCCCCGCGAAAACTTTACTCCAGTTTTTCCCCGAACCCTCCCCTATGTCTATTTTGCTTCTGATTAAACCGATCAATGATTTCTGTAAATACGATTGCATTTCTTACCTTCTTACCGATATCTTATTTTTTATTGATTTTTGTATGATATTTTAAGCCTCATTACTTAACTAGAAATTTTACAAAGAAAAAAAAAGTTCATTAGAAATGTTTACTAATAAGCTCGGTGGAATAATTTCTTAAATAGAGAATGTTCTTATGCCATGTTCCTGTTTTAATTTTTAGAGTCACACTGTCTTTGGTCTAGTGTAGAATTCACGTGATAATCGAATGGCGAAAGATTAGCTACTTATCACATGTCATGAGAATCAATATGATAGCTATACCCTTTACATGGATTTGGCTCGCGGTGTTATGATGTAAAGAGCGTCAATGAAGATGTCCTCTCCATAGAGGTTCGTCAAATAATTGCGTACATTTTTACGGTTGGCAGCAATATGTTTTGTGTGATTTTGGGTAACAACGTGTGATTTCTCCTTCTCGACCGACGTTTCGGAGATCGTTCGGGGTAATGTGGTGGTGGTAATGATTACCACCACCACATTACCCTGAAGATAGAGACTGTAACGATTTCCGAAACGTCGGTCGAGAAGGAGAAATCACACGTTGTTACCTGAAATCACACAAAGTATATGTAAAGAGCGATTCAACAAAATAATAATGATATGTACATAATTATAATATTTGTATCAATATTGATTATTGTTTTTCGAATTTATTTGTTCGAGTTTATTATAATTCCTTTTTATTACATTTGTTACATGTGAATAAAATGAGACATTCATAAAAGTATTTAAATATTATTCCTTGTAAAATAATTCTTATTGATGTGAAGCCATTTAAATAAGTAAGTGTAATTTATATGGGAAAGTGTAAAATGATTTTAAGATACGAGTATAATAGTAGTTGTGATTTTTAAATACACCAAGCAGATAATCAACACTTAAATAAAAGTCGATTGTAGACAATGACCCTTACTTTGTAACGATATACTGTTTTGAAAGCTTTGTAACGATCTACTGTCCTTAGGACTGGTACTGCGAACAAAAGTAGGTGTTGCAATTGGAACTTGTAGATAGGAGAAATTATGAGACACGTTCCATAACAAGCTGACTACCTATCACATTGGTGGCTTAACATATATTTGGCACGTTGCCGAGTCGAAGAAGTCAAAGCCAAATAAGCTATACGTGTCAAAACTGGTGGAAAACCACTTGGAACACCGAAACACGCTACATGTTACGTGGACGATGTGTTGGCTAATATGGAAAAGCTGTCCAAATGGAGGTTTGAGAGCAGAAAGTAAGTAGATAATAATAATAATAATAATAATAATATGCTTACTTTTAAAGCGCCGTTTTTGTGATGTAATCACCTCAAGAGCGCATTAAGACGTGTTTTAAATCTTAAAGATCTAAATGTGACCGCTAAAAAAACGATCGGTTTAAAAGTATAGTAGAACAAAGTATAAATGTTTATATTGGGTATGAAATATGAAAAAGATGGGTTTTCAATTTAGATCTGAAATCTGTCGGATCATTTATGCATCTAAGGTGTGATGGGAGATTGTTCCAAGCTGATGGACTGGCTACCGCGAACGCTCGATCCCCGAAATTTGTACTGGGGCAACGCTTCGGCTCAACCAATCTTCCTATTGCTGAGGAGTTCGCCGAGCGAAGTGTGGATTTCCGTGAATTTAGGCTGTCCGTTATACAGAGTTCAGATATATAACTTGGTGCCATTCCATGTAGCGCTTTGAAGACTGTCCAGCAGAGTTTATACTGGATTCTTTCTGGACTTTTAAGCCAGTGAAGTTCTTTGAGATGTTGTGTTATATGGGACTTTTTTGGAATGCCTTTAATGAGCCTTGCTGCTGCATTGAACGCAGATTGAAGTTTGTTTATTTGCTGTTTTGGAATGTTTGCATAAATTCCACTACAATAATCAAGTCGTGACACAACGAAGGAATTTACAAGAGTTTTGAAAGTGTCATGGGGAATACTCCTTTTGACGGATTTTAATCGTCTTAGGTGGAAGAAACTAGAGCTGACCGTGTTATTTATTTGGGATTTTAGAGACAGATTTGCGTCAAGTTAACCACCAAGAAGCTTTGTGGAGTTTTTGGGAACGATATCATTGTCAGCTGTTGAAATTGAGGAATGATCGATAAGATGTTGACGCTTTGCGGAAGAAGTCCAGAGAAATTCCGTTTTGGATGGATTTAGTTTAAGTTTATTTGATGCCATCCATCTGGATATGGCATCAATGCAGTTGACAGTTATTGACGTAAGATGTTTGGTGTCATCAGGGTTGCAGAAAAAATAAAGTTGCTGATCATCAGCATAGCAATGTGAGAGGAGGCCAAAGGATTCGATTATTTTGGCAACGTCATTCGTAAACATGATAAATAAAAGGGGTCCTAAAACAGAGCCTTGTGGCACACCAGATTGGATATTAGTAAATGAGGATTTTTTACCTGTATTGTTTCTTAAACAATAATCTTAAACTACAGATGAAGTATTGGGGGACCCTCAACCGACTGCGCACAAGTATCGGTAGATCCAAGGACGCTTGGCTTCTGATCCAGGGGACTTGGGTTCAAGCCTGGACACGACCAGATTCCTTCTTCATAATAATGAGCTATTTTCTGCTCACATTGAAGATTGTAAAATAAATTCTAATATCATTGATTGAAATCTTTGGTATTAGTATTTAAAAAAAAAAAAAAAAAAAAACATGGCTATATGGGGTGTCCTTCAGCGAGGTACGATGCTCTGCATCTGTGGCATGGAGCAATCCATGCTGCACATAACGGAGTGCTCTTGCTGTCCTATGACAAGCACGGAGGAAGACCTGTTTCGGGCGTTCGGCAGTGCTATCCAGCTGACGGACTTCTGGGCCGTCGTTATCTGACTGAGTTGCCTAGACACAAAAAAGAAGAAGAAGAAGATGAAACTAAATCAAAATCAAAACTAAACTAACTAACTAACTAACCATCACGGTGTCTCCCCGAAGGGATAGGCAGAAATAATAGACTGCCACACTTTTCTTTCCTGACATATTTCTCTCGCTTCCTCAACATTCATACATCGTGTCATGCACGCGCGTCGATTTCTCTGACTCCTCACATGACCGACATTAAATATTTGATTTATTTGATCTGCCACATTTTCCTCGGTCTTCCTTTTTTTCGGGTTCCATTTTCATCGTTAACATATAATTTTTTTACCATTCTTTTTTCATTCATTCTTTCCATATATTCAAACCATCTTAATGATAAGGATCATTATTTTGTTCATAACACCATCATTGGCACCGCATTCACTTCTTATAATTACACATTCTTCTAAGAGATCTCATTTCTACTGCATTTATTCTACTTTCATCCTTCGTTAGATAATCAAACGTGTCTTAATTTCGAATTAAAAAAAATATACATGTTTATCCTTCATATATTGACATATTTGGTCTTACTAAGACATTATCAAATGTAATAACGTGCATAGCATAAAATAGTATAAAAATAAAAACACTGTTTTATGCACATTTGAATTTTAAAAAATCAGTGAAGTTATTCATTAATTAAAAAATCGTTATCATCGAATTCTACAGTGTGAACGAATGAATTAATGATGAAAGAATGGTTAAGAAAGTAAATGTTAATGACGTAAAAGGAACTTGAGATGGAGGCACACCCAGGAAAACGTGGCACGATAAAATAAATCTAATATTAAATGTTGGCCACTTGAGGAGTCGGATAAATCAACGTGCGTGCATGACACGACGTTTGAATGTTGAATAACAAGATAAGTATGTCTGGAAAGAAAAGTCCAGGCTTTCTTCGAAGAGACGGTGTGATGGTTAATTAGTTCGTTTTTTTTATGTTGCTAGTCAGCTACCAAAACCACGGTAAGACGTTTGGGCACATTGAGTATAAAGACGCACTATAAATACAGAGATGTAAACGAAACAAATTCACCTTTAAATCGTTGTAGATATATTATGTATTATGAAGAAGTATTAAGTAAATTAAGATTAACATATAAAAATATTTCTGGAATCGATTACTGCAAAAAAAAAAAATTATATTATTCCAGACCTTTGCGGCTATAATGGATGGCAAAAACCGAAAGGGGCGACGCCAACCTAATTGACCAAGATACTCGTATATATCATATTATATTTAAATTCCGTATTAATAAAAACAAAAACACCAATTTTTCAAACGTTATATATAAATATGTCAGCTACAATAAAATCTAAATTCCATTGTATTCAATACGAATCTTCTTGAATAACTGTAATACCAATGAACATTGGTATTATATAATTCAGTAAATTTTATTACATAATTATTTAAAGATTCTTTTTGTACAGAATCATGTAATACTGGGCATCATCAGTCTGTCGACGCTAGCGAGACTGGCAAAACCGGTCGCTGTCGAAATAAAGACAAAAATGGAAGTAATTGAAAAACATCGTTTTATTCAATTATTATTAACTATCTCATAAGTTCTTTAAAGTTTTCGAAAATCTATTGAAATAAATGGAATCTCTTGTATATATTTTTTCAATTCATTTGTATAATGGAACATGCGAAGTTAGGTAGTTACCAAGTCTCGAAAGTTTAACAGCCTAAAGTACACATTTATGAAATATAATAACCCACGCAAACGTTACTTAAAGTAATATGATGAGAACGAGATCGGGATGGAGATTTGCTGGTTTGAGGAATATGATATTAAAAGAGACAGTTTTTACAGCCCAATATCTTTGGAACATCTGGTATCGACTTTATTATTTCGAAACAAAGTGAAATCATCAGCCCGCCGCGCCGCCCCCGCCCCCGCCCCCGCCCCCGCTGGAAAGATAAAAACATTTTACGATCTTTTAAGTGCTCGTCTTGCGTTACGTAAAGGAAAATCGTAAAGTTCCATCCTTCATAAACTCTTAGTACCTATTCACTAGTCGGTGTTTAATTAAAAAAATGTTCGTACTTCAATATTTTGATGTATCTTCTTTTTCTTTTTCAGCATATTTCCGTACACTCCTAAACAAAGGCCTCATCGATTCGCTTTCACGCCACTCTGTCTTGTGCAAGCTGCATCTAGGTTATGTCGACGTATCGATTCATGTTATCCTTGCACCGTAGTTGCGGTCGGCCTGAACTTCTCCTTGTAGTCCATGGTCTCTAAATTGGCAGTCTTTCTGTTCATTTTTCTTCCTAGTTTCTAAAACTATGTAACCAACCTATTTAAGAGTCGCTACATTGTGTTTTTTGATTTATATCTGAATTCCTCCACTTTTCCAAGTGGAGTGTATAGTAAATACCGTCTATACCATAGGTTCCCAAAGCGGGCCCCCTGTCCATCTTAGGGGCCCTGAAGAGAGCTGAGAGGGGAATTGTGGTCCCGGAGGAGTAAGGGAGCCCTAGAAATCAAAAAGAGGGCCATGAGGCGCTAAATTTATAACCTTATAGATTTTTTTAAAACATTAGATTCGTAATTGACAATACACCCGGTTCGTATTTTTCATTTGGATATTAACAGTGTTATAAATTCTAATTCCAAAAATCTACTGTCTAATTAAAGATAAAAGTGGAAGTAGTTAAAAAAACATCGTTTTATTTAATTATTATATAAAATAATTATCATTCATAAATTAAAACAAATTTCTTGTGGTATTTGGATATAGCTGTCGAAAATGTGATGATGGAAACTGCAACGATTTACGAAGTATTGGTTACGAATGCCATAATGAACACAGTTTAATTAAAAAGAAACATGGAAAACGGGTGTGCGTGGGTGTGTTATGCAATACATAAACGTAATTCTACACCATCATCATTCGCAACCAGCCACCAGTTGCTCGGACCGCAATCAGATTACTCAACAGGTAGGTGGCACTACATGTAGCACTCCACTTCCGATGCCGTATGCCTGCACTTCCGATCGGCCTACGCGGCTTCCGGTGGGCGGGCGCAAGCGGGAGGAAGCGGCCGCACATCAATCAACCGGAAACGCTTCCGCGGCCTTTGCCTAACTGCCTGGTTTACTGCCTTCCACCCTGACTCTATTAGCACTACCCTCGGACCAAACACCTTGTGCACGTATGTGGTTATGCATACATTAAACATCCTAAATCCACACAAGTCACTGAGAGACTATTTGGTTTGTGTTGAGGTTAAAAATGGTATGTAAATGAAAATGATGGAATCACTTAAAATAATGTATACCTACACCACAATTGATTAGAATATCATTTATTGACCAACACAAATTTTCAATAAGGACATGGGTCATATTACGGTTTTTAACGATATTTGGTATTTGTTATGTGTGGAAACTACAGAGCTATTAGTATTTTGAGTGTTGTTGGTAAAATCTATGGCAGAATTTTAATAGAAAGAGTAAGAAAGACGACGAGTGATAGAGTTTGGGATGTGCAAGGCGCTTTTATGAATGGCAGAGGATGCATGGATCAAATTTTTGCACTTCGTACAGTGACAGAGAAGTTTATGGCCAAAAACCGTAAACTCTTCTGTGCGTTTGTCGATTTGCAAAAAGCATATGATCGCGTAGATAGAGGTAAACTGTGGGAAATATTGTCGGAATATGGAATAAACACAAAACTGATCACGGCAATTACATCGCTGTACACAGAAAGCACTGCTAGTGTCAGAGTAAATGGGGATCTTACAGCCTGGTTTGATATCAATAAAGGTGTCAAACAGGGGTGTGTAATGTCTCCATGGTTGTTTAATCTATATATGGACAAGTGTATGAAAGAGCTGAAAGGGTTGGAAGCAGGTGCAAAAATGGAAGGTGTGTCAGTAAGCTGTTTGTTGTATGCGGACGACGCTGTGCTACTTGCAGACAACGAGCATGAACTGCAAGCCCTGGTGTCTAGTATGTATGAGGTATGCAAGCGATACGATTTGATGATGAATGTGAATAAGTCTAAGGTAATGATTTTCGAAAAAGAAGGAAGCATGACAGTCTGCAACATTAGTGTAAACGGTGAAAATCTGGAACAAGTGGATGAATTTGTTTATTTAGGAAGTATGTTTACAAAGGATGGGAGGGTGGAGAAGGATATTGAAAGAAGGGTTGGGGCAGGCAACAGAATAAATGGTGCACTTAAAGTTGTCATCGCAAACAAAAGCCTATCCAAAAAAGCTAAGATGGCAGTGCACAATGGTGTTCTTGTGCCGACCCTTATGTATGGAAGTGAAGCATGGAACTGGCAAAAGAAGGATGAAAGTAGAATAAATGCAGTAGAAATGAGATCTCTAAGACGAATGTGTGGCAAATCTGTATATGATAGAGTGACAAATGCAAGTATAAGAAGTGAATGTGGTGGGAATGAAAGTGTTATGAACAAAATAAGGAAAGGGTCATTAAGATGGTTTGGACACATGGAAAGAATGAGTGAAGACAGAATGGTAAAAGAAGGTATATGTAAACGGCGTGAACGGAGCTAGAAATAGAGGAAGGCCGAGGAAAACGTGGCACGATCAAATCAATCAAATATTGAATGTCGGTCACGTGAGGAGTCGGAAAAATCGACGTGCGTGCATGACAAGATGTATGAATGTAGAAGAAGCGAGAGATGTATGTCAGGACAGAACAGTGTGGCGTTCCATTCTTTCTGCCTACCCCTCCGGGGAGACGGCGTGATGGTAGGTTAGTTAGTTAGTTATGTGTGTAACCTGTCCCTAAATGTTCAGACTGATGAAACATTACCATTAGTACAACATATCCTTAAAAATCTTAATATACCTAAAAATTATATTGTTAAATTGATGTCCTTACTGAAATTTTGTGTTGATCAAAACCGTTTAACTTTTAATGAAAAAATATAAAAACAAACTTTAGGTTTAGCCAATGGCTCCCCTCTATCTCCTATTTTAGCTGATAATTTCATGAATCATGTAAAAATATGTATAATATTTGTTTATTAAATTTATTAATACAAGACCGTTTTCTTCTTCAGCCTGTTGTAGCCGTTTACTCCAGGACGTAGGCCTCCTCTCGTATTTTCCATTTCCTTCTAACCTGAGCATTCCGCATCCAGGCATTTCCCGCACTCTTCCGGATATCTTCGCCTCAACCGAACTGTGGGCGCCCAACTCCACGCTTTGCCTTCTCGGGCACCAGCGCAGCAGTCGCCTTGTTCACTTTTCATCTGGGTCACGAGCGACGTGTCCCACCCAACGTCACTGAAGGGTTGCGGCCAACTTGAAGACGTTGGACACTTTTGTAATTTCAGGGCGTTTAACATAAATTAAAAAAAAAATTCTCATGTGAATAAAAAGTAAACTTAAATGCATTTTTCCCATCGGTTTTGACTGTATGAACCCGAAAATTGATACGTCTCCGCGTATGGTGTCATCAAAAATGTAATACCCCATGTCCCTGCAAACAACGCAAAGTTGGCCAAATCTTTCACCGCAATTGCAAGATATTAGGAGAGTTGAGGCCTTTCAATTGTACGACGAAATAGAAGTAATACAGAACACGGCAGTTTTGCTACGTTTTTTGTTGGAAAAAAATACACTACTCTTAAAATAATAAAAAATGAACACAAGATTTTGATATTAGCTATCCCTCCATATTATATATAATATTAATATCGATGAAGTATCAATGTAGGTACTTGTTCCAAAATACCGAAATGTTTTTCGCAAGAAAGATTGAAGAGTTAATCAGCTATTAATATGACGAAACGTCCGTTATCTAGAATTTATTTTTATTTTATGTGTCAAGTTTTGCCTTGAAAGGGCATTCTTTAATGTCGATATTTCAATCAATGCTACAATCAATACAATTGTTATTCCAGACACAAAAATATTTATTATTCTCATTTATTAATTATATTTATGGATCCTACTTTATGTGTGTAATTGATAAATTATTATATAATTTTTTTTAATGTCATCATTATTTACTTGAGTAAATCAATCATTACAGCCAAAATCAGACGTAATGTTTACTTTATTTAAAAGCTTGTTAAATAATGAAGCAATTATCTATACACACTGCGAAAATCATATGTTAACTTTTCAATAAATACTTTGCATTATACAAACAAGTCGAAAGTCTAAATCTTAAGTCGAACCATCTCTCGTGCCCTCCTGATATTATAATATATAAGTACATATGTTTTACCTGTTATTTTGCAATTATTATATTTTACCTCTTCTCAATAGACCCCTTTAACTTATTAATTCGAATGAAAACGTCAGTTTTCTAGAAGTTTTATTATATTTTATGGGAATGACATGTTTCGCCCTTCTAAGGCATTATCAAATGTGACGAAATTTCAGCTCGTTGCTGTTTATATACACTAGTTAATGGAGCAGAATATGGTAATTAAAGAAAATTACACATTTTTAACAAAAAAATATTTGGGTAGGTCCAGAAATATTGGAAAGTTTATTCGTATTAATTATTTCGTATTAATTATTCGTATTAATTATTCGTATTAATTATTTAATATGAAATTTTACATCATTGTTCAATAAACAATAAATGCATTATTATATTATAATAATTTACACCACGTTCTGTAATACAATCTGGAAGTCAAACAGAGTAAAGCCGAGAGCGAGGATCGGTGCTTTGTTGTTAATTACGCATTACTTCAGCCGTGAAGCTGGTCAGGTGGAGTAAGCCACGGAGCGCCGGGGTGGCTTATGGCGGTGACTGCCAGGGGTCGGGGCTGGGGGCCATCCCTGCCGCTGACAGGGTGTAATTAACGCGGACACGATGCGTCCGTTTCGGCGTCCGATTTGGGAGTCCGTAGCGACTTACTGATTTTCGGAGAGCTGCTACTGAGAATTATAATATCCAAGGCGGCACTAGGAGAATTACAAAATGTTATACACCTACTTGTATAACTGATATACTCGTAAAGTATAGAATTTCAATATGAACTGTACAAACTAATTGTTTTGAATTTGAATGAACATATTTTGATTATTATCTGAAGAGATCTCTTATACAAATGTGTGAAAAAACTGTGTATGATAGAGTGTCGAATAAAAATATAAGAAGTGAATGCAGTGCGAATAAAAGTGTTATAAACAAAATAATGAAAGGAACAATAAGTTGGTTTGGATGTTAATAAAATTAGAAATAGAGAAAGACCGGGGAAAATGTGGCACGATCAAATAAATCAAATATTGAATTGATGAATGAACGTTGAGGAAGCGAGAGAATTGCGTCAGGAAAGAAAAGTGTGGGGATTCATTCTTTCTGCCTATTTCTTCGGGGAGACGGCGTGATGGTTAGTTAGTTCGTGACTTTTTGTAAAGTATTATATAGGTATACAGAAATACTGATTTGTTTTCAAATGTGATTCAAATGTCACAAAGATTAATACAATAATTTAGTTTTATATTAATTAATTTAAACGAGCTTTTAATGACGCGTTTTATCTACCATTTTTTTAAAATGATATATTTTCTCTTCAATCAATATTGGGGTATCAATAATAAGTGGAAGAACCTTCGTGGTGGCCGTCAATGCACTTACTACTCGGCCACGAAGGTCGTCGTGTGGTGTGGCATTATTAAAAATAACTTAAAAAACTCGTGAACTTTGCTTTTACACCACTTTATTTGATTTAATCGAACCAATCGTTTTTTTCCCGCCAGAGATTCGTCAGACATTACTTTTATTTTAATTTTATAGAAGATATTATAATTATTCGTATTTGGTATAAAACTTAAATTTAAGCGAAGCTTGAATTATTTCAAAATTTAATATGTTTTATTGAAAAATATTGTATTTTAATGAAACAAAGTAAAATATGTAGTACTCGTGTATATTAGATTGTACCCAAATTATCTATTTCAAATATTACTCATTACGGAACGAAGATGTACCCAAACCTAACATTAAACGTCAATGTCATCATGTCTGCCTTATCAGCGGCAGACGGGGGGCATATTGCCATATATCCATATTAGATAAGGGTAGCATTTTGGCGGGAATTAGAGATGCGATCCCTCGGGAAGATGGCGGCGCTGGCGCTGCGCGGGAAATTAAAGGAAATTAAAACAGCTTCCGATCGAACGCCTCGAGCCCCAGCCGGAGTCAGTCGAAGAGTCTGCACTTGTCTTGAAACTCATTTCAATGTGAATTAAAACATCCGTTTCATTATTATGAATACATTTTCATGTATTTTGTATTAGTATGTATTCTAAAAGAGCCATGAAAAGAGCCATGCTTGGAATAACCTTGAGGGACAGATTTAGAAACGAATTTATTCGTCAACGAACCAAGGTGACTGAAGTGGCTCTGAGGATGGGCGGGCTGAAGTGGCGACGGGCTGGCCATGTCCGTCGGAGAACCGACGGCCGATGGGGGAGACGGGTTCTAGAGTGGAGACCGCGTACAGGATTCCGCAGAGTTGGACGTCCCCCTGCCCGATGGACCGACGAACTGAAGAGGATTGCTGGACATAGATGGATGGGAGCGGCAATGGATAGGGGGCGGTGGCGTGCTTTGGGAGAGGCCTGCATTCAGCAGTGGATGACAGACGGCTGATGATGGTGATGATGATGATGATGATGTATTCTAGAAATATAGGGAATGCGAATATTAACATATTAAAGCGTCACTAGAATGGTATAGACTTCTACTTCTTTTTATCTCTTCTTCAGCCTTCTTCCGTCTATTGCTAAAAATAAACATCTTTCATGTTACTCCACTCGTTCCGGCTTTGTCCCTTCCACATCCAGGTAGTCCCAGCTATTAGAGCAATGTCCATCTTTTGTTTAATCTCCCGTTACTCCTTTATTTGTCGAAGGGTTTCATTAGAGTATTCTGGGTGCCCATCTGGTGCTGTTTCGAGCAGTGCAGAACAGAGACAGGCTCGCCGAGGTGATCGTCAACGTTGGGGGGACCCGACACGGCACTTGAAGATGAAAAAGATACATTTAATATTTTTTCTTGTATATTTTATAGTAGTTTTATCACTTGTATATTTCAAAGGATTGACATGTTTCGCTTAACTAGGGCATTATATATAATGTATGATTTGTTATTGTATAATACCTTGCTGGAAAAAACATATCGCTCGCCGTCACACCGTCTCCCCTAAGGGATAGGCAAAAGGAACGGTCCGCCACAAAGTTGATTGATTTCAAATATTTTTTGTGAATGTATACTTGTATACTTGTATACGAATACTGGATTTTCACCCATGGTGGGTGATTAATTCATGAAATTTAATTGTATCTCAATAGTGGAATGGGGAATGTTATAATTATATAAAGCGTGCGCTTAACCCAACCAATGACAGGTCATAAGTCCTGTAAACACCTTGATCAACCATATTCAGTTTCCAGTTTGCATCTTCGTCTCTATTGAGATACAATTAAATTTCGTTGATTGATTTGTTCTTGTCACGTTTTTCTCGTTGTTCCTGCTTTTATTATTCCGTTTACGTAACTTAAATACTTTTAAAATCATTTGTTTCATATATCCAAACCATCTCAGTGACCGTTTCATTATTTTATACACAATATTTTCATTTGCACTGCATTCGATTCTTATATTTGTATTTAACACTATCATGAACAGAATTATTCCTACACATTTGTAAAATATATCTCAATGACGACCTACGTGGCGGAGTGGTAAGAGCTCTGACTGCTATATCGAAGGTCCCGGGTTCGATTCCCGGCGATGGCAGTGTGATTATCACACTGTCTTTGGTCTGGTGTAGAATTTACGTGACAGTTTAATGGCGATAGATAAGCTACAATCACATGTCATGAGAATCAATATAATAGCTAAACACAAAGTGTTTACAGTAATTAGATTCAAACGACCTGTTGTATAAAAAATACATCTTTTTCTTCTTCTTCTTCTTCTCCTTATAGACCTTTGGTCTGTTCCTGAAATCAGGCTGTCCTCTCTTGGGAGGTTGACTCCCAACTATCTCTCCATCTCTTCGGCGGTCTTCCGGGGGGACGGCAGCCGGCAGGAATCTGATGCGTCACAGCGTGTAGGATTCTGGTGGGATGCATCCTCTGCACGTGCGCATTCCAATATCTTCTGCGTTGTTTGCCCCATCTCACGACATCCTCCACCTTGCAGATCTCGCGGATGGCCGTGTTCCTCACCCTATCGCGAATATTCCTTCCTGTTATCATCCTCAGCATCTTCATCTCTGCCACCCGTACTTTAGCCTTCGTTCTTGTGGTATCCGCTCTGGTCTCAATGCTGTATGTCAGTATAGGCAAACATATATAAAAATATATAGTAATTATAAATTCTACAAAAACATAAATAAAAGCATTGTCACATTAAAAAAAAGTGAAATGCGAAATTGAACAATAGTTAATAAAATCATTTTTTAGGTTGTATGTTGACAAAGAGGTTTTGTGGGGAAATCTTTTCAGCCTGAGTGTGAAATACCCGTGAAGACGTGCGGCGGCGTCTGAAAGCTAGTGCCAGCTGCCCATTTTCACGACACATGTGATAATGCAGTAATCCTCACTCAGCGAAGGCCTTCCCTTATCCTGTTAAACAATATACCCTAGTGAGGGTGTGAAAACTGAAAACGTGTATTTAAATATAAATAACACGCCTTTTTTATTTCGATAATATATTAAGACTTATTTTACTGAAAATTATTTTATGGATGAAAGTAGAATAAATGCAGTAGAAATGAGATCTCTTAGACGAATGTGTGGATACTCTGTGCATGATAGAGTGTCGAATGAAAATATAAGAAGTGAATGCGGTGCGAATGATGGTATTATGAACAAAATAATGAAAGGATCATTAAGATGGTTTGGACATTGTAAAGAATAAATGAGGAGAAAATGGTAACAAAATTATATGTAAATGGAACCAGAAATAGAGGAAGACCGAGGAAAACGTGGCACGATCAAATAAATCAAATATTGAATGTCGGCCATGTGAGGAGTCAGAAAAATCGACGTGCGTGCATGACACGATGTATGAACGTTGAGGAAGCGAGAGAATGTCAGGAAAGAAAAGTGTGGCAGTCCATTCTTTCTGCCTACCCCTTCGGGGAGACGGCGTGATGGTTAGTTATTTTTATATTCTTTTTTGAGTATAATTAAATATGAAGGACAATGAAAAAAATGTTTTTATTTTTTACCACTTTGTTTTTAGTTTAAACCCGTTTTGGTAATTCACTGGCATCTTCTGAAGATAGCAGCGAGCTACCGAAACCGGTCAAAACTGAAAAACAAGAAGAATGAAACTAAATATGTATCAAATTTTATTTTGTTTCGTTAGTTACAATGAAATAAAATAAAATTTAATTTAAATTTTAATAATCTTAACTTGAAACTCCGACAAAGAATGATTAAATGTTATATATGGTCTGTTCTAATATATGCCTGCAAAACCTGGACTCTGAAAGTGAATGTAATGAACCGGTTAGAAGCGTTCGAGATGTGCTCCGTATACCGTGGACCGATAGGGTTAGTAATGCAGACGTACTGCAGAGAGCCAGAGCCAATAGAGAGCTGTTGTCGAGTATGAAAATTAGAAAGGTCTCATATTTGGGTCATGTGCTATAGGGAAAAAAATACCACCTCCTTCGACTGATATTAATGGTAAAGTGGAGGGACGTATGGGAGTTGGTAGAAGGCAGCTGTCCTGGCTGCGCAACATCAAAGAGTGGACAGGAATAACAAGAGTTCAGAACCTGTTCCAACTGGCGCAGGATAGAAATGCCTTTGTTGCAATGATCGCCAACATTGGGGGGACCTGACACGGCACCGAATAAAGAAAAAGAAGTTACAATGATCTCTACTAAGAAATTTCAATTGACAACATTAATACGAATGAAAACGTCGTATAATATCACAAATTTTTGAGAATATCGCGACACGTGTTTCGCTTACTTTTGTTGGCATTACCAGGTGTTACAATCACCCAATGATGCCAACATAGGTTGGTGAAACATCTGTCGCTGATGAAACTAAAAGATTATTTTTATAACAACAACAACAACAACAAACCATCACGCCGTTTTCCCGTAGGGGTAGGAAGAGAGAATGGACCGCCACACTACTCTATCCTGGCACACTTTTCTAAATTCCTCCACATTCATACAGCGAGTCATACACGCACGTCAATTCTTCCAATTTCTAACATGACCAACCTTTCAATTTTTGATTAATTTGGTCATGCCAAGTTTTCCTCGGTCTCCGTACTCCATTTACATCATTAACGTATACTTTCTTAACCATTTTTTCTCCATCCATGCGCTCCATATGTCCGAACCAACGAAGCAATCCTTTCATAATTTTATTTATTATTATTTTTAAATCTTTACTATAATGCGAAAAAGTTTTAAATATATATTTGATTGTCTCCTACCCTTTAGCACGTGGATAGTACGCACTGGGATAAAGCAATGGGCCCGGAGGGTTGGCTAACACAGAAAAGTTGTTAGGAAAATACGAGCGGGGAACACGACAAAGTATGTAAGAAGGCCCTGTAACTGATCCTCCCAGGACATTATGGTAAATTCTAGGGTTGAAAGAATTCCAAAACTCCCATGTAAGGTCCACCCTGAATTCTTAGACTAGGTGATTAGAACCCCAAATCTCTGGGTTAAGAAACTGAACTATGTTGGCATTAGGAAACTTCCAAAAATATCATCTAGGTAGAATGCGTTCAATTAAAATTTTGGCAATATCTCTTTTGGGTTACAAAAAGGATTTTGCAAATAATAAACAAAGAAAATATTTTTTTACATTTAATGCGCATTGTTAAATATACGAGTACCGAGACACGTTTAATCTATTGATGTAAGCAAATCATACGAAATAATATATTATAAAAATAAATAATCAAAATATATTAAAAAAAATAATAATAATCCACTTCAGGTCTAGAACAAAAGGTGGCAACGAGATGCCGAAACCGGTCATAACTAAAAATCAAGAGAAATAAAACTCAAAACGTATAAAGATATTTATATACATATAATTATATTTTATTTATGAGCGGTAAAACAATATATGATAGAATATCTAATGATGAAGTAAGAAAATAATGTAAGGAGGATGAATGCGTCGTAAATAAAGTTAAGATAGGGTCACCAAGATGGTTTTGACATATGGAACGACATATGAAAGAATGGTTTAAAGTAATGTGAATTTCCATGGATCGTTGTTTGCATTTTAATTTATAGGCACTATTTGCCAATAGTGATATTTTGCAGTCATGATAAAAATATTTTTAATACAATTAATCCGTTAACACTGGAATTCCATAATTATGATTTTTTTACGAAATAGTTTTTATTTTATTTGAAAAGTACAAAAACAGTGTTTTAATTCATTAAAATTTCTTCATGATAATATTACTAAATACATGTGATTTTTAACAAGATTTACTGTATTACCGAAGCACTTATAGAATTAAAAAAAAATTAATTAAACACTTTGTATAAAACCACTTCATTTTGAGTAAGGAGCGCCAACCGGTTTTACTCTGTAACGAGCTTCATCAGGGCTACACATAATGTTTGTGTATAGCCCTGATAGACCCCGTAACAGAGTGAAACCGGTTGGCGCTACTTATTCAAAATAAAGTGGTTTTATACAAAGTGTTTTAAAAGAGTGTTTAATTAAATTATTAAATATGTTAAACCACGTATTGGCGTCTTGCCAAAGTTTACTTTTAAAATAATTCAAATCATGGGGAAGATTCAAATTCACGTATTAAAACACTGTTTTTTCAATTTTAAAGTAAAAAAAAAACAGTGACTTAATTCAGTATAAAAATGGTCATGATAATAATACAACATTTTGAATGTATACAAAGTCTTGTAGACAAATACTGGATTTTACCCATTGCTGATAATTTATTTTTATTTTTATAAGGATTAATTGTATCTCAGTAGAGACGAAGATGTGAATTGTTTTTCTGGGAACAGAATGTTGTGGTCCAAGTAGGCATAAAAATTGGAGAGACATCTCCAGGCGTAATCTAGTACTGTATGATTTGCAGAGACTTTCACAGTGCATTAATAAAGATTTTCTGCTTAACGCTTCCCAATCTTAATAGATGATGCTATTGTAGAGTGAACTAAAATATGTAAAGATAAGCGCAGGATTCTAGCATATATACAAGTTCCAAAAATTTGTCATATGTGGTGGTCATAAGAGGGACGGAATGGGGAATGTTGTTAAACATAAAGCGATCGCTCAACCCAACCAATGACAGGTCATAAGTCCTGTAAGGGCCTTGGCCACCACATTCTGTTCCCAGAAAAACAATTTACATCTTCATCTCTATTGAGATACAATTAATCCTTATAAAAAATGATAATAATATAATACTTTAACGTATGTTATTTTTGAACAAGATTTACTTCATTACCGAAGCGCTCATAATCCAAATCATGCGGAAGATTAAGGTAATTATTCACGTATGGAGCTATTAATACCAACGTCAAACGATTTGGCAATAAAGGATTGCCCGCCGATTAGGGCTGAAGATGGTATCACACTCGGTCCGCCAACGTACAGTGCCTGGGCGGGGGCAAAAGGGCGCCCTCGGGGGCAGTGTGGTCATCAAAAACAAATCAAACGGGGATTTGATATGGTTTTATTGCCGGTTCGTGGAACGATTATTTGTTGTGGGAATAAAGTCGGGATATAAAGTGTCCTATTATAGTTTATTTTGTATTCACCTTCCTATATCATACCTTAGCATATACATAAACAAAATAACTATCATGCCGTCTTCCCGAAGGGATAGTCAGAAAGAATGGACAGCACACTGTTCTTTCCTAAGATACTTCTTTCATTCCAAAACATTCATACGTTGCGTTGTTAATCCTCGTGTCCTACATTTTATATTTAATTTATTTTATCGTGTCACGTTTTCCACGGCCTTCCTTTATTTTTAGTTCCGTTTACGTCCTTTACATGTTCTTTCTTTACCATTCTTTCTTCGTTAGTCTTTTCATCATGTCCAAACCATCTTAATGATCCTATCATTATTTTTCTCTTAACACTTAGGCCGTGATCGTCGAGAACCCTACGTTTTGCTAGAATAATTATGTAAAATTTCACATTAAATATTAGAGAAAAAATACGTTTGCTAGATGTTTGATGCTTTGCTTTACAAAGAACCCAATAGTGAAGTATATAAAAATACAGCGTCTTGGTTGGGACACCCCCAGCGAATGAAAGAAGTTCGAATTCCAGGAAAGATTCTCAGTACATGACCAGATGAAAAGCGAAGTGTAAGAATACCAAAACTTAGATGGATGGATGGTGTGGAGGGGGACCTCAGAGCAATTGATGTTACAAGTTGGAGAATGCGGGCGATGAACATAGTGGGATGCAGCGCCAAAGTTGTTGCTGTTGTTGTTGTTAAACGTTTGATGATTTTTTATTTATTTTAATATTTAGTAAAAGTAAACTTTTTGATTAAGTCTACCTTTTATACCTTTTTCATAACGATTCCAATGTGGTATCAGTCGTGACGACATGTTTTTAAAACATGATGTCATTAAATAAAAACTATGAAATTGACTAAACTTATTCATAAAATTACTATCATAATAAAGTCAATCAGTGAGTATCAAAATGCGTAAGACCAATAATGACATATGGCGTCTAAGCAAGGGCAAACACATTAAGTGGACTTAATTTTGAGGACTTCCGAAATGAAGACACTGAGGACGATAGCAGGAAAGACACTGAGAGATCGCGTGAGGTACACCAGAATAAGAGAGATATGTGAGGTTAAGGATATTATAAGATGGAGCAGATAACAAAAAAGGGACTGGTACGGTCATGTTCAAATAATGGACACCACCAGACTCCCCTATATTGCATTGCATAATCAACCTCATGGGACTCGTCCTCGTGGAAGGCCTCCTAAAAGATGGAAGGACAGCTGGGAGTCTACCTCACAGGAGGAGTAACACTCTGAAGAACAGACCACATAGGTCTACAATAAGGAAGAAGAAGAAGAAAAAGAAGATAATAAAGTCAGAAATAACGATTTTACATAATTTTAAACGATGTACGACAGAATCTCAAATGCTGATATTAGGAAGGAATGTAGAACGAAAGAAGGTATTATGAACAAAATTATGAAAGGATCGCTGCGTTGGTTCGGACATATGGAGCTCATGGGTGAAGAAAGAATGGTTTAAAAAGTATACGTTAACGATGTAAGTGGAGTAAGGAGTCGAGGTAGACCGAGGAAAACATGGCATGACCAAATTAATCAAATATTAAAGGTTGGGTCATGTCAGAAGCCGGAAGAATCGACGTGCGTGTAAGACTCGATGTATGAATGTGGAGGAAGCTAGAGAGGTATGTCAGGATAGAGTAGTGTGGCGGTCCATTCTCTCTGCCTACCCCTGCGGGGAAACGGCGTGATGGTTTGTTGTGTTGTTGTTAAATACACAAGTAAAAATATATTTTTAAATAATGTAATGTTATTTTTTGTGAAATAGAAAACCAAACAACTGTTGCATGTCGTGACATTGAAGTTCTAAAAGGCACGTCAGTTTCAATTTCCATTATAAAAAATAAGAATCACGTTTCTGAGATCATGACGGGTACGAGATGCAATCCTTTTGGCGTCGGGGGAGTTTCGCGGTTGTCAATTACCGTGATTAGAGGCGCTAGCCTGCTCGGGTCCCGCGGCCCCCCGTTCTCCCTGGTGGGAGCGAGACCTTCATAAAGAGAGAAGTAAATAAAGTTCAAGGATTTCGATAAGGATCATCATCCAGCTTTTTTTTAAGAATGCGCTTTACACTTGACGGGAGAGGGAGCTTTTGAGTTGTCTGATCCAGGGGTGGCTAAAGGATAATTTTTATTTAATTTTTTTTCAAAATTTTGAATGTATACAAATACTTGTAGACGAATACTGGAGTTTACTAGGGATGTGCGATCCGCTCACGAGTTAACTCAAAGAGTCGACTCACTTTTGTGAGCGAGTGAGCGGTGATTCACAAAAAAGAGCGGCAGCTCAATGATCCGCTGGGTGAATCGTAAATTATTGTAAAAGAGTCGACTCTTTTTTGTGAGCTCTTTAAGGGATCTGAGCTAAACGGTTCCGCTCAGCAAAGTGATCTGACTCTTCTTAATAATTCATGATTCACCATTGAGTCGTTTGATTAAAATGACCCGAGGAAAAAAAAAGTCGCCGCTAATTTATTTATTTGCATCAAGTCCACGATAATACATAGATAAAATTATGAAATTATACAGTTTGCTTTTTAAAAAAAATACGTTTATATAGGTCTCAGTACATAAGCTAATATATTTTCATTTCTGTGTTTAATATATTTTACACTCAACATATAACAGGCATAAGATATTTAAATATAATTTAAATTGCGTGATGTTAAAATAACACTTAATATTTGAATTTTTTTTAAATGTTCGTTTATGTGTGTTTAAATTTAAACAAATAAATACGTACATAAAAAGGGATAGATGGATCAAAACGAGGAGGCGATTCTGGAGATGAAGCAGAACGAGGAGACGATTTTGGCGAATCCCATACACTGTTGCAAATGGGATACCCGTAGGCCAACTTCAAGCTAGGGCCACCCAAAAGACGGCGAGATAGCTGGTCTTCCGCATCGCAAGAGGAGAAAATCCAAGATAACAGTTCACTTAATCTAATTGAAGAAGAAAAAGAAGAAGAGAAAAATGCTGTTTATGCCAAAATATATTATGAAGAAAAAAACTTGTTTTAAACGAATTATTAATTTATTTGAATAAGTCAAAACTCATATTTGTTAAGTGAATTTATATTAAATAGCCAATTGTTTGGCCGAAACACTATGATACTTCAACATTATTAACTGTTAAAATTTAAAACGCTGTTATGGTATCACAATTTTTATTATTTTTCCAAATTAGCGAAAAACATTATGGTAACACCTGATGATGCCAACATCGGTTGGCGAAACAGCTGTCACGAATAATATTAAAGATTGTGATACCATAATAGCGTTTTGAATTTATAATATTTT
Organism: Lepidostoma basale; assembly: GCA_022606425.2. NCBI lineage: Eukaryota > Metazoa > Arthropoda > Insecta > Trichoptera > Lepidostomatidae > Lepidostoma > Lepidostoma basale. Next base: position 1,232,863 of record JAHDVF020000775.1, on the reverse strand, counting down.
CCCCTAATTTTCAACTTTTATATTGTGATTTAAAATAATGAAAAAAGAATACTTCATTATGAATATTATATTAAAATATTAGTAAGGACTATTGCTTTTGCAGCCAAATGTTACCATCACCCCTGACCTCCCACCTTCCACCCCTCGCCCGCCCCGAGAGCAGCCGAGATGCTCTCATCGTCTTTAGTCCTTACACTTTAAAGGATTTCCTCTCAGCGGAGGAGATATTTTTCACAAAGATTTTTCGTAAAACGATCCCGGGGGACTTCGGCGATGATGCCTTTATTGTGCTGCTGTTTGCTCTGCCATAAAACCCGAAGGGGATAAGCAATCAGCTGTAATAAGATTTATACAACCACTTTGTGAAACTTGACTTACACCCCTATTTTTTATATCCACAAATATATGCTCAATAAATACATTTACTAAAATTGACGAATAAATAATTAAAATCACTTCTTCATTACATAAATATTTTAAATATAATATTATTTTACAAAAGAAAATCAAAATTTTGTATGTAATATTTATTTGAGTATAAAATATTTATTTGAGTATAAAATATATATTTGAGTATTATGGACGACCTTCGTGGCAGAGTGGTAAGAGCTCTGGCTTCCATACCGGAGGTTCCGGGTTCGATTCCCGGCGATGGCAGTGTGATTGTCACACTGTCTTTGGTCTGGTGTAGAATTCACGTGACAATAAAATGGCGATAGATTGGCGACCTATCACATGTCACGAGAATCAATATAATAGCTAAAAAAATTGTATACAGTAATTGGGTTCAAACAACCTGTTGTATGCATAAAAAAAAAAAAAAAAACATTATTGTATTAAATGTGGCATGATCAAATCAATCAAATATTAAATGTCGGCCATGTGAGAAGTCGTAGAAATCGACGTGTGTGGAGACGGCGTGATGGTTAGTAAGTACTAACTGCGTGTCGTAACTTTTTTTATTCTTCTTCTTCTTTTAATAGATCTGACGATCTGTGACATAGAAATTAAATCTCGTCGGATGATGAGATCCAGCTGTCCCTCCATCTCTTAGGCGGTCTTCCAGGTGGGCGGTGTCCGGAGGGGATTTCATAGGCGGCTGTATATGCAAGTCTGTCACCATCCATTCGGGCTACATGGTCCCTCCAGTATCTTCTTCTGGATCTACTCCACTGAACGATATCCTCTATTTCGCAAGTTTTTCTTATGTCTGCGTTGCGGACACGATCTCGGAGAGTTTTTCCAATAATTGATCTTAAGACCTTCATCTCCGATGTTCTTAGTAGTTCCTTGGTTCGCACAGTGTCAGCCCGCGTCTCTACAGCGTACGTCATGATAGGTCGCACGCATGTTTTATACATTCTGATCTTGCTGTCGATACGCATGTGCTTGTTCTTCCAGACCAGATTCTTCAGGCATCCTGACACTCTTTTTTATTATTTCTGATTTTTTGAACTCCAAATTAAATGTTTAATAACGTATTTTTATGATTTATGGCACCGTTTTATGAGAGTGAAAAAAAACTGAGTTTTAATTAATAAAATGTCAAAAAGTAGAGAATGCATAGACTTGAACTCTAGTAAATTTGAAGCGAAAAGGAAAAAAATACATTAAAGTGTCATGAGTTAATAAAATCACCATTAATGGAGTATTAGGAAAATCAATTGAACTTTTATACGACGTCGTATTGGTTTTACCAGTTGTTAGCAAACAATGTCTCGCGAGCCAAATGCGGCACTTTGGCTACTCTTAAAATATATTTTTTAAATTAAACTGAATATGTTTTTAATATAATAATTGAAATATATAAAAAATTATCCCAGTAATAAAATAACAATAATATATTATACAAACCTGACTAATCTATATACTCTATAGAAATGCAAGGCATTTATTCTTATAAAACATAAGAAAAATTAATTTTAATTATATTTTTTTAACAGTTAATGTCCAATTTGTCGATGCCAACTAGTTAACAACTATACATATTTAGCATACATTCGATAAAGAGATCTCATTCTACTGCATTTATTCAATTTTCATCTTTCTTTTGCCAGTTCCATACTTCACTTCCAAAGTTAAATATTTTGATATTTGTTCATTGAACATAGATATAACCGACTTCTTAAAACAAGTTTTTCTTCGTTGTTTCTTGAACAATAATGTAAAACTCCATATTAAATAATTAATACGAATGAAAACGTCAGTTTTCTAAAAGTTTTATATTATTATATTTTATGGGAATGACACGTTTCGCCTTCCTAAGGCATTATTAAATGTCAAACACATTGAATTGTGTCACGAAAAATGTGTTTCGGCTGAAACAATGGACTATTTAATAATAAAACTGATTTATTGTTTATTGAACAATGATATAAAACTCCATATTAAATAATTAATACGAATGAAATCGTTAGTTTTCTAGAAGTTTCATTATATTTTATGGGAATGACATGTTTCGCCCTTCTTAGACAATTAATAATGCCTTAGAAGGGTAAAACATGTCATTCCCATAACATATAATAATACTTCTAGAAAACTAACGTTTTCATTTGTATTAATTATATAATAAAACTTCTACAAAACTGACGTTTTCATTAGAATTTACTAGGTTTTCGTAAATAAATAAATAAAAAATAAAAACCAAAGGCAGAAATAATGGACTGTCACACTTTTCTTTCCTGACAAACTTCTCTCGATTCCTCAACATTCATACATCATGCACGCACATCGATTTCTCCGACTCCTCACGTGGGCGACATTCATTTTTTGATTTATTTGATCGTGCCAGATTTTCAACGGTCTTTCTTAATTATATTTTAAATAAATTTGGCTCTCGAAATAATATGAAATTGATGTACTGCTGAAATTTTGCTCTTTTTTTCTTATGAGTTTGTCGACTACTGGCTTATACGATTGAAACATTCGTAAGGGCGACACTCCATTGAGCATTTAGCCCCTTCTCTCCGCACCCCCCGCGTCCGCCCTACGTGAGTATCACTCCCGTGAAAACACCTGTCACCTTTAGCAGCTTTGGCAAATAATGCCGACATGATACGGCGTCGGGGAGGCGCATTGTCTGATGCCGGCTGCGTTAATATTTAAGGCAGGAATGACGTGTGAACAGAGAACATCGCGCAGCCTGGGAAGCGCGAAGCTGTCAATCGGGGGTGATTGTTATATTGTGACGATTCGGCTTTTGATTTCCCCATCCCCGATAGCAGAGAACTGTGTGCGTGTCGGTGAACGCGTTAGCTGAGATATTTTACAAATGAAAATTTGAATATTCATTTACATCACACATATCTTTACTCCGATGTGTTGAATAACATACATAGCAGCTTTGTTATTCTGTTTTGAATATTGAATTTATGTGTAATTTTTGAATGGCGTCAAGAGCATACTATCATAATCATATAGCTATTATAATTTGAATATATTATTAAGAATCCTTAGGTATAAAACCAAAGTTTGAAACTTGCAGAAGAAGGATGAAAGTATAATAAATGCCATAGAAATGAAAACGATGTATAATAGAGTAACGAATGACGAAATAAGGAAGAAATATAAGGCAGATGATCGAATTACTGATAATGTGTTGAATCCTATGTAATATTTTAAAAATATTACCTAGACTATTTGGACGTAAGAAACGATTGAATGAGAGAAAAATAGTTAAAAAGTTGTTAACAGGCAGTGTGAATGAAAAAAAAGCCGAGGAAAATATGGAATGACCAAATTAATCAATTTCTAAAAGGCGGGCTTAATCGAAGTTAGTATCAAAGATTCCATCTTACTGAAGTGTTTTGAAAAATCTAACCCTGTTTAAAAAAAATAATGTTATAAGTATCAAAATTGATCTAACAATCAAATATTAGACCTGACAATGCAAACAACGGTTAGCGAAATAGTTGGCGCTAGAAAATATAATTAATTGTGACATTTTTATTTTTAATCAGTTAATAATGTTGAAATATCAATCCGCCAAAACAATCGATTACCTAAAAAAATATTTATTTACATACTGATTTAGTTTTTATGGAAGAGTTTACTGAAAAAAAAACACTAATGTTGGTCTAATAATAATTTTCTTCCAGTCTGTCGGTGTCCTAGAGCCAGACCGAACCGGTCGCTGTTAAAATATACTCAAAAGTTGAAGTTTTTAGTTAAAAAATATCGTCAAAACATTATTATTAAAAATGATCCTCCAAAATGCAAAACAATTCGATTATTTTGCTGATAATTGTGTATAATGCAACCAATAAACACTTAAATATATGTAACATGTTGTATAGATTTTTAGGTTGCCATCGTTTGGTGACAAGTCAAATGTGACCATGGACCACCCGAAAACATTCATAATAATAATTATCAATATATTACCTTCATTTTTTTCGCAGTTATCGATCCAACTGATTGGTTTGCAGCAAAGCCTTGCACCCCGTCCTCCACCGAGCTTGGTCTTCTGCAATCTCTTCAGCTCAACACATGAGGCGGAGTTTATGTCCTCGCACACCTGACAAATTAGCATTGGTCATAAAATATATCTAATTATGTTCTTTGACGTCATGGATATATTAGTGTCTCTTGCTATCTTCTTTGATTATCGTTTCGGAAAGCATCGCAATTTCCATATTCAGGGTTGTCAACCTTCGTGGTAGAGTAGTAAGAGCTCTGACTTCCATACCGAAGGTCCAGGATTCGATTACTGGAGATGGCAGTGCGATTGTAACACTATCTTTAGTCTGGTGTAGATTTCACGCGACAATAAAATGGCGATAGATTGGCTACTTATCACATGTCATTAGAATCAATATAATACCTAAAATAAATTGTATATGGTAATTGGGTTCGAATGACCTGTTGTATTCAAGGAAAAAATAAAAATAAGAATGATACTATTCTGCCCAGAAGATAGAGAATATAACAATCATTGAAATGTCAGCGTAAGGGGCTATTAAAGCCACGGATATATCCAATATTTCAGAGAACATAATTTCAGAATAATCTACGGTATTCGTGGGATTGATTTAATGGGATTATAATTCTAATTATAGAATTTATTTGTAATTATTACATAAAATATAACTGTTAATTCAAAAACTTTGTTTTATATAACATGTACGGGACAGATTGCTCCCCCCGTACTATTAATATTTATTCTGGCCGCTGACTGCTGCTCGTCTCCGATGTGGAGTGGATAGTAAAACGGAGAATACGGCGTGATGATGATTGTGTAATAAAACAAAGTTTATTATTTAATTATATGTGGCAATCGGTGCAGGGTAGAAGCGAAGAGAAGTGTGCAGTAGCTCAAATACTGGTTTTTATGTAATTAAGAGCGCCAAGCCTCTTACGCGCAGCGTGTCCACGCGTGTCAGAATTTGAAGGAAGAGTGAGGGGCCGAGTCCTTACAAGACCCGCTTATATAACCTGAGGATAATTATCATCCCGCATTGGAGTTTGAGTGCTCTGGTAAAAATAATCCTAATATAACCAGAGTACCGCGGCATGATGAAATCTTCAGGGGATGGAACTTCAGTCGGGGTGATTTTCTGAAGCTATTCCAGCTGATGACTCAACTTGACTGGAGTGACCTGTACAACTTGTCCTCCGTAAATGATGCCTTACAATATTTTTATAGTGTGATTTACAGTTTATTTGATATGTGCTTTCCCAGAAAACGCGTGAGCAATGGTGGACGGAGATATCCGAGGTGGTTTTCTAGGGAAATCATCGCGGAAATTAAGATCAAACATGCACATCATGTGAAGTGGAAGGCCACTGGCTCTCGGGATGAGTATGAACTTTTCAGTAAGCACCGCTCGGTGGTGAGACGGAATGTTCGATCAGCCTTTCGAGCATATGTAAGCACCATTGAGGGCGATCTTATGAATGACCCCGGGACTTTCTGGAACTACATAAAAAGCCTACGTAAAGACGGTGGCATCCTAAATACCATGATGCATGGGGATAGAGAGGTTGAGGGCGCAAACATAGCGAACGCATTCGCTAAGCACTTTCAATCTGTCTATAGCAATATTCCCCCGCGGCTTAATTTAAATTCTCTTCTCAACTTATTATGCTTTTCACTAGTTACCTTGAGGGGAGGAAACAATTTGTCTCGTACGGAATTTTTCAATCGGAACCTTTTTTTGTTTATTCAGGGGTGCCACAGGGTTCGAACCTTGGCCCACTCCTCTTCACTATATTCATAAATGATATTGCGAAGGTAATAAACTTCTCGCGATTTCTTTTATTTGCCGATGACCTGAAATTATTCCTAGACATAAATAATCCTGACGACTGTCTACACCTTCAGTCGGATATTAATAATATTGTTACCTGGAGTCACAGTAATCATATGAAATTCAATGTCTCTAAGTGCGTAATGTTATCTTTTACGAGAGCACGGAGAACTATATATCATAGATACACGATGAATAACCAGCAGTTGGCACATGTATCCACTATGAGAGATCTCGGGGTCATCTATGAGAGTAGATTAACCTTTCATGCTCATGTTGAGAGAATTTGTGGCATTGCGCTGAAGATGTTGGGCTTCATAATTCGGACCGGAAGGGTTTTCAGAGATCCCAATGTGCTCAGAGTACTATACAATTCATTGGTTCGGAGCAGACTCGAAAGTGGTTCTGTGATATGGAGTCCGCACGAGGCGAGATATTCCCTTATGCTGGAGAGGGTTCAGAAAAAATTTCTGAGGTATCTCTACATGAAGGAGTATGGTAGCTATCCATGGCTCTATCCCACAGCGTTTCTTTTGGGAATGTTGGGGTCTAATTCTCTGCAGCTTCGAAGAGACGGGTTTCTCATAACCCATTTCTTTAGGCTTATTAGGGGATATTTTGAAAACTCAGCCGTGCTGGAGGGTGTAGGTCTTTTTGTTCCCGACAGATATCTCCGACAGCGCCAGCATAGATTGTTTTACCTATCCGCCGCTAGAACCAACCTGGCTCTGGTGACACCGGTGGGAAGAGCAATCAATCTGCTGAACGCGGTCTCCTCGGAAATCGACGTCTTTCATATCAGTGAAAGTACGTTCAGAAGGCAAATACTCTTAATTCTGGAGGATATCCTGTCTTCCTAATGTTCAACCATCTCTCATGCGTTTCTGGTAGTATATTATTATTTTACCAATATATTATTTTACCTGTTCTCAATAGATGCCTTAAAAATTAATTTTGTAATGTCTATTGATGAAATGAAATAAACTGAAACTGAAACTGAAACTGAAACTGAAACTGATATAGCCTCCGCAAACTAGCGATAACAGTTATTTAACGTTTTTTAGTTTCGGAGAATTTCAGTCGCAGCTGCTGTGTTGCTACGGCCTATGTGATTGGCTGTTAACAACGCGCGAGCAACCGCAAAATTATTCCAAGAATAATCTCGATTGAGCTACTGCATAATCTCGTTGCTATGCGCTTTCACGCGACTACCGACTGCCTTATTTATTTTAAGAAAACATAAACAAATTAAACTTAAATTAATACAAAATAACATAAAATTAGCATAGTTAAAAATAATAAAAAATCAATAATATAATAAAAAATTAATAAAATTAAAAACTACTCGCATACGTCCGATACATAACAAATTGTATTTATTTTACTTCTGACAGCTGTTTCATCAACCAATGTTGACATCATCAGGTGTTACAAAATATCAAATGTCAAATTTTCGTAATTTTTCGAATCTTTGTGTATTTGTTCCTAAGTCAATTTGAATAATTTCTTTGATATAATTTTGACGTTCTTGGTAAAATTGAGCTAGGTACCTAAATATTTTAATTTAAAGAACGGTTACTTACTGTATATAGGAGAAAATATTAAAGGTAGAAAATATAATAATAAAAAAATAAATAAAAAAACAATAATTAGAAGGAACAACTACACATGGTATAGAGTCAAAAACGATGAAACATAATAAATTAAAAACGATAAACAATAACAATAAGATACATAGATTACATTAGGTAATATTATTATTTTTTAGCAAGATTGTACAGGGGAAAAGTTTTTAATGTACTATATACTAATGGGGAATAAGAAGTAATTTGGTTATTTATAACATTTAGTTTACGTTTTTTGGCCTTTAAAATTTCAAAATTTTCTAACTTCTCTAATTTTTGAGGATTATTTGCTATGTTATAAAATGTTAAAATTTCATAGTGTTTCGGCCAAAATAATGGACTATTACATACAAATGTAATTTCATATAAATTTAATGCATTTATGGTACAATATCATAAAGTCTCTTCCGACTTCTAATACTATAAACGTGTACGCAATACATATTCGCACGTCAAGTTCACCTGTTGATGGAATCGCTGCCCGTGAAGAGTACCTGACGAACGAGGTGTTGTTCGATCAACGCCAAGCTCGCGTGGATTATTCGCCCCATTAATTCACCGCAAATCGATTGCTGGGAAGCAGTAAACACGGTTAACACAGGGCCTATCACTGTTCATCTATTCTGCTAATTGAAAGCCAATGAAATGGCGGTGGATCAATCCATCCATAGCCGACAACACGCTCAATGGCTTCTGTTTGATTACTTTATAAAGGGGGGAGTTTGTACATTTTCCAAAGAAAGCAATTTTAATTTTACAATAATTTTCACTTTGAAACACACCACTTGATTTTTAAAAACAGATAAAATTAAATTCGGGACACAAAAGCCCTTCATCGGTGAATTTAAAATACTATATATACAAAATAAACATGTTAACAAATTTTATCATAAATGTGGTCAGTTTTATAGATGTGTAATGCTTCTGTGTCCCGAAATACTCGTACGTATATGTTTATGTTTAATTTTTAATATTATTTGTATTTAAGTGTTGTGTTACAAAGTAAAATACATTTTAAAATTATGAATCTGCAACCCAAAGTAATGGCGAAGATATGTAGAAGAAAGAGCAACACAAAGAAATGGTGAATATGAAACACGTATATAATAAATAATAACTAACTAACTAACTAACCATCACGCCGTCTCCCTGAAGGGGTAGGCAGAAAGAATGGACTGCCACACCTTTCTTTCCTGACATATTTCTCTCGCTTCCTCAACATTCATACATCGTGTCATGCACGCGCGTCGATTTCTCTGACTCCTCACATGGCCGACATTCAATATTTATTCCGGGGATGGCGAACCAGAAGAAGCAAAACAGTAGCCGCACCGACTACTAAATTAAAAAAATTAGTCAAATAATAAATAATAAACTATTACATTAAATTTTTTTTTTTATGTATCACGATTTTATTTTTATTTTACGCGACAGCTGTTTCGTCGACCTATGTTGACATCATCAGGTGTTACAATAATTCTCGAATATCAAATGTCAAATTTTCGTGATTTTTCGAATATTTATGTGTATTCGTTCCTATGTCAATTTGAATAATAGGATAAATAATAAAACGTTTACAACGTGTTACATATATTGGTTGTATTAAACACATTATCAGCAAGACAATCGAATGATTTTACTTAAATCTCTTTATGGAAGTTCATTTTAAACGATAATATTGTGACAATGTTTTTTAACTAAAATACTTCAACTTTTGTCTTTATTTCTACACCGACCGGTTTCTCCAGGCTCTCTGGGATTGACAGACTGGTAAACAAATATTGAATGTTAAAGCATCATAGTGTTTCAGCCAAAACAATGGACATATATAATAAATACAAAATTTCTGAGAGAAATCTTCGCTCTACCAACGAGATTCACATTACCATTTTTTTCTAGAATAATGATGTGAAGGTGCGGGAGATGCCTATTGATGACGATGAGGTTCGCAACCCATCACACCGCGTCTCCCGCGGGGTGAAAAGAGAAAGGTTGAGTGCCGCACCGGTTAAAGTGTGGCAGTCCATTCTTTCTGTCTACCTCTTTGGAGAAACGGCATGATGGTTAGTTAGTTAGTTTTGATATAAAGCTCCATATTTTATATTGTTTTAAAAACGTCCGTTCCATTTGATAATGCTCTGGCAAGGCAAAACATGTCTCATAAATATACTAAATCTTCTATAAAACTGACGTTTTCACTAATATTAATTATAGGTTATATTTCATTGCTTAAAAATGGTTTTAGAAACAAAATGTTTCGTTAAAATTGAATTGTCATGTGTGTATAAATATAATTTTTCAACAATAACATTCTTATTTGGATTAATGACATGTGTAGTTTTATCGTACAAAATGAAAAAGATTTTCAATCTGGAATCTCAATTTAATCTCAGTTCAGTTTGCATATGGTGCCCCCGGTCTTTCAAATGAAAGTATGAGAATTGTTTACTAAGGTTTGGAATATAGAGACCATCAAAGTCATTCCTTCGCGTGGGTCGCTGAGAACGCAAAAAGCTGAGGACACTGGGTATGTATAATAATACTATAATTTCACTTAGGACGTTAACATTGTGGAATTCCGTAATTGTTACATATATTTTTCATAAACTAATTAATTTACTATTTATTTTCACTTTAGAGTCGATTTGATATATATGTAAGGTTCTATAACTCTATCACAGAAAAAACTATGTAAACTCACAGTTTATTTATAATATATAGTTCTTCTCTTGATAAACGTAGTAAACCTTCAAAACATGTCGATAAAAATAAACTCAATAGCATCAAAAGTGTGTTTTTATTAATAGTATATAATCACTAGTAATATGCATATATCTTAATATTATAATATACTCACTGGTAATATACCAACATTTAAATAAAATTCTCATTAATAATGTACAAATATTTAAATATTAACTCGTAAAATATGTGTATCTATAAAATAAACTCACAAGTAATGAAAATATATCTTACTAACATACTCACTGGTGATACACCAACATCTAAATATATATTATAATATAATCACTAGTAATATATAAATATCAACATATAATACTCAAGAGTAATGTACATATATCTTAAAATTCACACATCTAAATAACATTCTTACTAGTAATGTATTATTCATACTATCTGAATAAAATATTCACAAGCAATGTTAAAACATGAAATTAATATACTAGTAATGTATATACTATAAACTTAAAAATGTGAAGTGTATATACTAAAAATTGTGGAGTGTTCCCCAACATTGTATCATATATTTCCGTATTTCCAAAAAATTGTCACACGTGGTGGTCGTAAGAAGGGTGGAATGGGGATGTTGTATTACATAAAGCGTGCGCATAACCCAACCAATGATAGGTCATAAGTCCTGTTAGCGCCTCGACCACCATATTCTGTTTCCAATTTGCGACTTCGTCTCTATTGAGATACAATTAATTCTTAAAATGATAACTGGCAATGGGTAAAATCCAGTATTCGTCTACAAGTATTTGTATGCATTCAAAACGTTATATACTATTGTATATATCTGGAAAAATATTGACAAGTACTGTCAACACATTTAATTAATATACTCACTAGTAATGTTAATATATACTATAATAATAATTATATACCATACTCGTATAAATGAATAAAATATTTACAAGCATTATGAATACATTGAATTAACATACTCACTAATATTTTACATGTATCAAAATTATATACTCACTAGTAATGTACTCGTATATACTCACTAATAATAAATTTTTTACAAGCAATATTAATACATTGAATTAACATACTCACTAATAATGCACACAGAACACAATAATATACTCACTAGTAATGGACACATATTAAAATAATACTATGTATACTCACCAGTAATGTACTTATTGTACATGTAAAATAAGCAGTGTACTGATGACGTGTACCCCTGGCAGAGATGGTGGGACGGCAATTACTTTCCTCCGCCTTAATCAATCTTCCCTGCCCTCTGATCTCAGCAGCCACTGCCCGGAGTTGGGATTAACATAATGGCTGTAATTAAAAGACAAGCACTCTAGAGTCTCGACTCATTATCGCGGAGATGGGGTAATCTGTTATCTTACGGCGGCGGTGCTGCTCCTTCAGGACCAAGGAATGTTCTGCTATTTTAGAAACAGCAATTTTAAAAATGGCTTTATAAAAATAACATGAGATTTATATTATATTAGAAAGATATCAATAGTATAAATATTGGTTGAAACTTTGTGATAATAAATACACACTTTTAATTAAAATTATGTTTTGTTAAGTAATGTACATATTATTCTAATTAATACGAAAGAAAACATACATGAGGTGTGACATTTTTTAATAAAATAATAATATTCTTTTGAAATTTGCATCTTAACCATTTAATTTGAATAAAGTGGTTTAGATACAAAAATCAAAAGTGTATCATATTTTTTTTAAACTTTTATTCTTCCATTCTGGACTGGTTTTTGCAGATTGCTGCCATATTCTAGAGCCAAATGGTTAAATCGATTGTAAAGTTAATTAACTCTTATCTTATTTAATTTAATAGTGAAGAAAAAGTATTGTTAAAAATTATTACCTGCCAGATAATATATTTTACATCTATAATGAAGAATATACTGAGAAATATTTAATGAGAAATATACCTACAATATTCGATATTTAGAAAAAATTTCATATGAATTGTATATACAATTTTGTTGGTGGTTTGAATGGATGGTTAGGACCGTGGGAGACATACCGTGCTGAAAGGTATGTGTACCAGCAAATGCCATGAAACGCCATAGTTGCATAACATCAGCAACTTCTGTGATCTTTATGATCCCGCAAACCCTGGATGTGGCATATAGAACGTACTCGTAAGTTGATGTACCACAGCTAATATAGAAAGAGCGAACGGCGATTTTCGGTGCCACAAAACCGGTCACCTCCAGCTAAGGGTAGGAACACTCCTACAGAAAAACCCTGGTCTTCCTAATAATGGGGTTGGGCATCGGCCCAACAACCTAACCCCGTAAAACAACCAAAGGCAACGTTATGAATACTTCAAGAAATTTGTTTCTTGTAGTGCTGGAGATTTTTTTTGTCGTTGAATAGCTCTTTACATCATTACAGCGCAAGCCAAATCGATGTAAAGGGTACAGTTATTACATAGATCTTTGTGACATGTGATAGTTAGTCAATCAATTGCCATTTTGTTGTCACGAGAATTCTACACCAGATCAAATTACACTCTCATCGCCGGGAATCGAAACCGGGACCTTCGGTGTGACTGTCATATCTGTAGCCACTCTGCCACGAAGGTCGTCAAAAAAACAGATCTACGAGTAAAACGTATGAAGTGTCTCTCTCATACGTAGTTATATTCAGATCGTAATTAAAAAAAAAAAAAAAAATATTAAATCAATTTCAAACTAGGGACAATATAATTTTGGAAATTTTCAAAATTATTTTTTTATAATATAATTCGAAATAATTGCTTCGAGTATTTTTCCTTGGGGTTGTGCATATCACATGGCGGGTATAACAAGCACCTAACCTTAATTAGGTTTGTATACTACGCGGAAGCCAGCCAAGCGAGTACTCTCCTCCGCCCGCTAATGCCTATACACTCATTTGTAGCAACCCCTTGAGAAAAAAATACAACATGTATCCTTACTCTACTTTCAGATCATAAGAGTGTATTGTTCGTTTAGGATTTTTATTAATTTAAATCTCTTAATTGATTTTGTTTTCCAGCTCCAATTATTCAGCAGTAGCATTAAAAACGAACTACTGTACGGATGTGAGACTTGGAAATGTACCGCGGACGTTATTGGTAAACTATAGGTGTTTATAAATAGGTGCCTTCGCTCAATATTCAAATTCTATTGGCCCCAAACAGTGTCAAATGCCATTCTCTGGACCATGGCAGGCGACAAGCAAATCAGAGAACAAGTCGCTAGACGCAAATGGCAGTGGATCGGTCACACTCTGAGACGGAACCCAGCCTGCATCGGTTCGTTATGGGGGGAAAGAGAAAGCGAGGCAGACCTAGAGCCACCTGGAGAAGAGCCCTGCACAACGAGGATAAGGCAGCAGGTCTCACTTGGGATGATGTTAGGCATCAGGCATGCGATAGAGTCGAGTGGAGAAGGTACCTTGAGGCCCTATGCACCACGGAGGTGTGACAAGACCAAAAGAAGAAGAAGATTAGAGGGATTAAAATCCTGTAAGAGAAGTTCGATTCTCAGCTGTCGATCCATTATTATGGTGGTCTGGCCGAAGGTCGCCTACCTTCTGGTTGACCATGCAACACAGTGTAAGGAAGTCTAGGTCCATTCTTATTACGTTTGCATGCCAATGTTATTTCGTTTGCCTCCTTAATCTGACAACTTCTTCGACCTCTCATATTTCTCTTAGTCTTGCCAGATATGTTCCCAAGTGTCATCATTTCTGACACTCCGAGTGAGATTTTTATTAAATAGTGGCATCTGGCTTGCATTCTAACCCATGTTTCATGTTATAAATCATTGATTAAAAATGTCAACGTCACTCTGAAAAATATTTATTTTCCTAACATTATTTTTAATTTTCTTGTGCCAAATTAGGTTTCCCCGATGTTGGACATCACTTTTGCAAAAGCCTCTTTGTCTTGCGACATCCAAAATAACTACTCTATGGTCTTTATCCAGACCAGTTTTTGATTTTGTACAGTCAAGGTGTTCGCCTTACATTACTATGCATAAAATATTTAAAACGGTATTGTTGAGGATGATCTTTCATTTATATGCTTTATTGAACATTCTATGATGTATCAACCATTCCCTTACTGTGATGATATAAAAGAAACTCGCGTATAATCACAACACACTATAAAATGAGATTTTGAAATTGTAATAAAGCATATATTTATATAATTTCTAACTATCGAAGGAGATTTCAATTGCACCAAAGCATTTCAATTGAAAATCTGGTTAAAAATTTAATGGAGGGAACCAACTGGAGTATTTCTGTATTTCTCGCGTCGCGACGAGAGTGCGGCATAAATAGTTGTGTGGCGCTTTGCTCACTGTCACCGAAGGATATCCGAAATTCTTTCTCGTTTTCGCGAATACATACAGTATACGAGTATGTAGCGAGAATATGACAAAGATTTTTCCAGATTTTCGATAATTAAAGTTAATTAATCAAAATTTAATTACAATGAACCGGTTAGAGGCATTTGAATTGTGGCTTCACCGAAGAATGTTCAGGACCCCATGGACAGACAGAGTGACGAACACAGAAGTCCTGAATCGTGCAGGAATAAAAAATAGAGAGCTGCTGACATTGATCAAAGTCCGCAAGATTTCATATCTGGGTCACTTTCTAGGAGGAGAAAAATATCGCCTGCTGCATCTTATTTTGAAGAGATAAATAGAGGGCCGCAGGGAGCAGGAAGAAAGCAGGTCTCTTGGCTGCGCAATGTGAGGGAATGGACGGGAATCGGAGAATCGGGAAACTATGGAGGAGCTATTCCGGACAGCGCAGGATAGGGAAGAGTTTACCAGAGTGATCGCCAATGTCGGGGGGACCTGACAGGGCACTTTAAGAAAAAGAAGAATTAAAATTTATAGAAATATTAATGTTATTATAAGAAATGTGTCTCAACTACACAGAATAGGTAAAGACAGGTTATTACATACAATTAATAGTGGATTTCAATGAATAAAACAAAATATTTAAGTCGTATGACTTGAATAAAACTAATATTTTCAAATTCTGTGTGACACGATCAAATTTCTTTAAAAAATTATCTTTTTAAATATTAATTAAATCAATTTAAGAATTGACAGATTTTTTAGATGAGTAATCATTGCAAATAATAAATTTCAAACATGCTTTAAATATAACCAAAGTGTAAAATTTGTAATCTAAAAGTTCGAATTTAAATATTTAATATTATTTAACGCATGTTTGAACCGTTAATCCACGGAGTGAAGAGTTTAAGATTTTTCCATCTAGGGGGGGTGGAAAAAAACTCGTACTGTTAATATTTTCCTTTGCTCACTTCACATCATTTTCCAGGATCGAGTAAACATAATAATATCACGCTGGAAATGAGAGATTAATGTGCTACGAATTTTTAATGATATAATTCAATTTACCTACTTGTAATTTTTTTTAACCTTTCACAATTTTGTTTATAATGCTTTCTTTTGCATTGCATTTACTTCTCATTTTGATATAGTTTAACTATTGTCAGGGAATATACACAAAACAGATATATATCGACCCATTATTGTATGGGGGAAGAACTGTTAGAGAAAGAGTTAGTTAGAGAAAACTGAGAAGTATTAGTGGTTGGTTTAATACAGCAAAATAGTGTAAAGATTTTGAATTTAAAAACTGATTTTAAACAATTTGTATTTTTTATGGAAACATAGTTCTTTTTCAATTATTTGAGTTGCATGACTCCATTTTTTGTGGGAAAAATAAAAAGAAATCAACACATTTAAATCATAAACAAAATTTACGAGGAACCTTTATTTCGGGGGTAAAATGATTTGAATCTCGATATTGCGAGAGCAACCCCATTCTTACAAGCGAAATAAAATCTCTGAACTTGAATAAGCAAAATAAAACAAAAAACGCGGAATGCCGAGGGGAGGGAATAAAAAAGTAATGGAAATAGGAAAAGGAAGCAATGTGGAAGTATTATTTTTATTGCATACTTATGTTTGGCGGGTAAGTAGCCGCAGTTATAAGCGCCACCAACAGGAAGGAAGAGAAAATGGAGGGAAGAATAACTGACGGGTGGCGGTTTTGTTATTTTTTAACACAATTACGTAAGATTTCGTTTTATAAAAAAATCGTACATTTTTTAAGAGATGAAAATCTTGTGATTACAAAACATCTAGTTTTAATTTACATTAAGGTCAAACTAACTATGATCACATATGTTTTATACAATATTCTGTAAAATAGGCAATGATAATGAATCTCGTATAAACGTAGGATAAAATGTTCTTGTGATTGCAGTTTCTGTTTAATACAATATTTTGTATTTCAGATCTGTTTAATCCAATATTCTGTAAAATATGCAATGATAATGAATTACGTAAAAACGTAGGATAAAATGTCCTTGCGATTGTAGTTTCTGTTTAATACAATATTCTGTATTTCAGATCTGTTTAATCCAATATTCTGTAAAATATGCAATGATATTGAATCTCGTAAAAACGTAGGGTAAAATTTTCTTGCGATTGCAGCTTCTGTTTAATACAATATTCTGTATTTCAGATCTGTTTAATCCAATATTCTGTAAAATATGCAATGATAATGAATCTCGTAAAAACGTAGGGTAAAATGTTCTTGCGATTGCAGCTTCTGTTTAATACAATATTCTGTATTTTAGATCTGTTTAATCCAATATTCTGTATTTTAGATCTGTTTAATCCAATATTCTGTAAAATATGCAATGATAATGAATCTTGTAGAAACGTAGGATAAAATGTTCTTGCGATTGCGAGAATAGAATTTTATTACAGTTTCAAATAGACCAAATCCCAAATTGTGGCTTAAGAATCAAAGGTCACAGTGATTTTTTTAATATAATGTCTTAGCTACGTGCAAAATATATATGTTACTAGATAACGATAAAGCAAATTTGAATAAATCACTTCTATAAAATTTGTTAAGATAAGTGAAGTGAAGTAATTGAAGCTGGCTTAAGAATGATGAAAACGAGACTAATACCAAAAAACGTACGATTACTGGTAGAAACATTGGTGCGGGATGTTTTACTATACGGCTGCGAGACTTGGTGCCTGGGCGAAAGAGAGCGCAAAAGACTGGAGGCGTTTGAAATGTGGACCTATCGACAAATTACTCATGCTTCATGGAGGGACCACGTTAAAAATGAGGAGGTTCTCAGCAGAGTTGAAGGGAATAGGCACATGTTGAACGCCATAGCGGAGAGGCGCGCGAGATGGATTGGTCATGTGTTGCGACACGAATGTTTCCTGCATGACGTAATGGAGGGAATGGCCGAGGGATCGATTGGTAGAGGATGACTTCACTAGGAGTACCTAGACCAGATTTGCCGAGATATGGGCTGCACCTCTTATGCGGAGTTGAAGAGAGTTGCCGAGGACCGAGCGGAGTGGAAGAGGAGATGCGTCGCCTTGCTGCAGACCAATCTTTAGATTGAGACCGAAGAAGAAGACTGGTAGAATACCAAACAAGGAATCAAGGAAATAATATAAGGCTAATAAAGGTATTGTAAAAGAAGTTATGAAACATTTACTTAAGTGGTTGGGATGTATGGAACGAATGGATGAGGAAAGAATGGTTGAAAAAATGTAAACAAGCAGTGTTAATGGCAAAATAAATCGAGGATGGCTGAAAAAAAATGCCATAACTATATGTTTTTTTTTATAAAATGTCTGACATTGTCAATTTCAGAAAAACCGTGCATACGTGCAATGATATATGAAATTGAAGGAACTCAAGAAGTATGTCAAAAAAGACTACCCGGAGGTTTATCTATTCCTACCCGTGTAAGTTAGTTTTAATGCACTAATATCGAAATATGAAGTTGAACCACATATCTAAAATGCATGTAATATACATAAATTTGCATTCTACACAAAAATCATTTTTCTTAACACAGAGCAGGTAATTAAAATTTCCATATTTTGGCGTTTTTAATGTGATTTCCCCCGTTTGCAACCCTCGACCGCTACCCCCGCCGCCCGCCACCCTTCGGATACAGCATTACATCTTACCCCCTCAGGGCCTCGCAGAGTAAATAATCTTGTTCCCGTACTGTGGTCGGTACCTTACTGTCCCTGTCGCATAATTATAAGGAGGGAGTGTTGAAAATGAAAACTTTTGTTACTATTCTCTTATATCAAAGTTATATAGCATATAAAGAATTTAAACAATTTCATAAAAATAATAATACCAAAATAATTTATCGTTTAATGCGTTTATTTATCCAAATTTGATCATTTTAAAGCGATATCTACGAGGTCCTTAAAAACGTTTTTCAGTAAAAAACAAAACAAACACACCATCACGCTATTTTTCTGGTGGGGTGGGCAGAGGGAAAGATTTATCCTTCATTTACAATTTCTTACCCTTCTCTATCCTGACAACTTCTTGAACTACTAACACCACATTCATAAAACAAGTCATAAGTGAACGTCGATTCTTTCATCTTTAAAATTTAATTAATTTGGTCGTGCCATGTTTTCCACATTTTTCTCGGTTTCCCTCAACACCGTATTCCATTAATCACATCGTTAATGTTCAGTTATCTTTCGCAAAATTTTGATCATAATACTTTCTTTCGCTCTATATTTCTTCCTGTTATCAAAATTTGAAATTTTGCCACCTATTATTTTACAAAATATTCATTTAAGAAATCTCATATTTTATTGCTTAAGACAAAACGTAATACAAATAATACTTGTTGCAAGGATGTTTCGCTGTAATCAACAAATATACTTTATCATTTTTTGGGTAATTAAATAAAGAACTGTTAATTTTTTTTCAAAATAATAACGTTTTCTTTATATAAAAAAAGTATTCTTCGTTGTAATGTTAACTATAAATATTTATTGTGGTAAATATTTCCAACGTGTTTTAAATACTTATTTTGTAAACATTTACAATTGGAATATTTAACTAAATGGACGATATAATAGAAAAACTCAAAATAAATAACTAATTAAACATATGATGACTTACCACACTTTTTTGCGAGGTTTTTAACCAATTTTATGATATTAAAATAAACAACTACTAATAAAAGAAGGATGTGTCAAAAACAAAGTGATCATTCCAATCGAATCAAGTGTTGCCTGTTAAGAACCATAAATATAAAACTTTTTTTAACCATAAATATAAAAATGGTTCTAAGCAAATGACATGTTATTGTGGGAATACATATGCCTTAGTAAGAATCGAATTTTTATTTGGAAAAAAAATTCAATTACCTGATTTTAGACGCGATTTAAACAGATTTTGTTCCGTTTTAGTTAGTACCATAATTTTTTATTGTTATTAAACCATTAATACTGCAAAATGATGTCCAAATACAATTGAAGGCTGATTTAAACAAATATACCTAAGTGGTTTAAGTACAAAATAAAGAAAACCAAAAAAATGTTAATTGTTGCATTTTTTATGTACCGTGGGTTAAATCTTTAGGGTGACGTTTTAACTACACTATGAAATTCAACATTTGCATCTTTGCATAGTTATTGGTGTTTATACTCGTATTTAACACCAATTGTGATCAAAAACTCATTTTTGACTTTTGTTGATACTTGGCATCTTTGTAGTGTCTATAGCCCACAATTATTATTATCCTACATTAGATTTTGGCATGTTGTGATTTGTTATTTCACGATATTTTATTTTATATATCTTCTTCTTCTTCTTCTTCTTCTTTTGATAGATCTGACGATCTGTGACACAGAGATCATATCTCGTCGGATGATGAGATCCAGCTGTCCCTCCATCTCTTCGGCGGTCTTCCAGGTGGGCGGTGTCCGGATGGGATTTCATAAGCGGCTGTATATGCGAGTCTGTCACCATCCATTCGGGCTACATGGTCCCTCCAGAATCTTCTTCTGGATCTACTCCACTGAACGATATCCTCTATTTCGCAGGTTTTTCTTATGTCTGCGTTGCGGACACGATCTCGGAGGGTTTTTCCAGTAATTGATCTTAGGACCTTCATCTCCGATGTTCTTAGTAGTCCCTTGGTTCGCACAGTGTCAGCCCGCCATTTTATATATCAATGGATTAAGTACTAAATTTGAGACATGAGAGTAATAATCAAATCAAATCAGTTTAATTCATTAATATAAATTACAAAATTAAGGTTTAAGGCATCTATTGAGAACAGGTAAAATAATATATTGTATACGAGTATAGTATACTACCAGAAACGCATGAGAGATGGTTTGAAATTAGAAAGACAAGATACTCTCCAAAATCAAGAGTATTTGCCTTCTGAACGTCTCTTCTTCTTTTTGTCCCGTCACACCTCCGTGGTGCATAGGGCCTCAAGGAACCTTCTCCACCCGGCTCTATCTAACTAGGTGGCATTAATTTTTGGTCATCTTTTAGCCCTTTTTGACCAAAACCGGACTTGAAAATGAAATGATATTTTTAGAATACATACGAGTATAATGAATTTAAATTTAAATTTGATTTATTTTGAATGAAGAGTGATTTCATGAAAATTATATATCCGCAATAATCTTAATAACCCATCTTTTTTTTTCATAAAATATTCAATCTTCCTGATTGCAAAATTTTGTCAAAATGGCAAATAAAATGGAGCATGAAAATAAAATCACATTTGAACTTTTTATTGAAAAAAAAAATACAATTTTCGGTACGAAAATTCCTAAATAGGAATTTGGAGAATGAAAGTTCGGCAAAGGAGTAAAGTAAAATCGCTATATAGAAGGATGTTAGCGAGTTATTCGCGATTAAGTAATTTATGCGTATTTTCGAAATATCAGAACCTGATATAACGAATTCCCGACCAGCAGAGGTAACAACTTCACTCCACAAAGCATTTTTTCAACGGTAACGAAACAAACTTTTTGTTTGCTTACTTGTCCATGCTAAACGAACACAACACACCTTACCTGTCAGTTTAATGTTTACTATTATTTAATGACTTATTTTGTTTTAACTGGAGTAGGTTTTTTTTAATTAAAACATCAGAAATAATACAAAAAAGGACATGTAAAAAAACTTGAGAAAAAATATATAATTATTTTATATACTAACTAACCATCACGTTGTCTAGCCGAAAGGGTAAGCAGAAATAATGGACTGCCACACATTTCTTTCCTGAAATACTTCTTTCGATTCCTCAACATGCATGCATCGCGTCATTCACGCACGCCGATTCCTCACGATTCCGACATCCTCAAGTGCGGTAGTAATTTGATATATACCACTTAAAAATTCCCAACAAAATTTGACAGATTTTGCGTTAACAACATGGCCACTCTAAACTAAAAAAAATTTGCGTGCCTATTGAAACAACCTGTATTTGCGAAAAGATTTGTATAAATACTGTTTACAAACATTTATATTTGTTAACTGTTTGATTTTAAGCCGTGGAAGACCAAGAAAAGCATGGCGTGACCAAATTAATCAAATACAAAAAAGCGGTCATATTCGATCAAAAAAGCCAACGAGCGTGCATGTAATACGAGTATGTATGAATGTAAAGGAAGCTAGAGAGGCAAGTCAGGATAGCGCAGTATGGTGGTTCATTCTCTCTGCCTATCTCTCCGGAGAAAATTAGTCAGTAAGTTAGTTTGTAAGTCCATTGTTTTGGCCGAAATGTTAAGATACTTTAACATTATAATCTGTTAATATATAAAACGCTGCTTACGGTATCAGAATTTTTAATAATTTTTTTCATTTTTTGCGACAGCTGTTTCGTCAACCGATGTTGACATCATCAGGTACCATGAACACCGTTTTATTTTATATTTTAACAGTTAATTAGAACTTTGTAAAATTTTGTAATAATTTTATAATATGTATCCCTATTTATTTAATAATTTCACAGAAATTAATAAATACATTGTGATTTAAAAAAAAACAGTTATTAATGTTGGAAGTATCATAGTGTTTCGACTTAAACAATGTATTGTATTATATTTATTATAGATATATGCAGGCGCCTGTCTTGAAATAGTAAACGGCCCTTATTCTTATTTCTATAAACGAAAATCAAAAAGTCCTACCCTGCGCAGTCTCGAGTGGCGTTCTCTCTGGGCATGGGATAATATTGCAAGACGGAAAAAGTCCGCGTCTAAAGAATTTTTCTAATAATTATTACATCAGAAGTGCCTACCCTTTTCCCATTTTGTAACGAGATCAAAGTAAAAATAAATAATGAAAATGTTACGAGACAGACTCGTGTTTTTATTAAGCGTTTTTAAAGCCCGCGTAATGAAATATTGTGTCACACATGACCTAAAACGTTTTCCGTTTTCAATTGCATAACTTCAGAACAATTAAACAAGAATTTGATTTTAATTGAATATTTTAACCATTTATGAAGTATCGAAATTATTTTACTGAAATCTCTTGATGGAAGTTCATTTTAAATAATAACTAAATAAAACGATGTTTTTTAAAACTATTTCCACTAAAAAAAACTAACTAACTAACCATCACGCCGTTTCCCCGAAAGGGTAGACAGAATGAATGGACTGCAACACTTTAATCGATGCTGCACTCCATCCTTCTCTTTTCGCCAACGCGAGAGACGCGGTGTGATGGGTTGCGAACATCTCCCGTGCACATTTCGATCATTCAACGTCTACATGATAAATCTAAAACAAATTATAAAAAATACAATGATATAAAATAAAATAACACATTATGTTTTTTTAGATGGTTTTTTATGGTGAGGAGAGCAGTAATTATGCCCCTGTACAAAGGAAAAGGATCGCGTATGGAATGTGGAAACCACAGAGCTATTAGTCTTTTGAGTGTCGTTGGTAAAGTCTATGGCAGAATTTTAATAGAAAGAGTAAGAAAATTGACGAGTGACAAAGTTTGGGATGTGCAAGGTGCCTTTATGAATGGCAGAGGATGTATGGATCAAATTTTTGGACTTCGTACATTGACAGAGAAGTTTCTGGCCAAAAATCGCAAACTTTTCTGTGCATTTGTCGACTTACAAAAAGCATATGATTACGTTAATAGAGAAAAGTTGTGGAAAATATTGTCTGAATATGGAATAAGTACAAAACTGATCACGGCCATTAAGTCGCTATACACGGAAAGCACTGCTAGTGTCAGAGTAAATGGAGATCTTACAGCCTGGTTTGATATCAATAAAGGTGTCAAACAAGGTTGCGTAATGTCCCCGTGGTTATTTAATCTGTATATGGACAATTGTATGAGAGAGCTGAAAGGGTTGGATGTAGGTGCCAAAATGAGCGGAGTGTCAGTAAGCTGTCTCTTGTATGCGGATGACGCTGTCCTACTTGCTGACAACGAGCATGAACTACAAGTCCTGGTGAATTGTATGTATGAGGTATGCATGCGAAATGATCTGATGATGAATGTTAATAAGTCCAAGGTAATGATTTTTGAAAAGGAAGAAACCACGACAGTCTGCAACATTAGCGTGAATGGTGAAAACTTGGAGCAAGTAGTTGAGTTTGTGTATTTAGGTAGTATGTTTACAAGAGATGGGAGAGTGGAGAGGGATATTGAAAGAAGGGTTGGGGCAGGTAACAAAGTGAATGGTGCACTTAAAGTTGTCATCGCAAACAAAAACCTATCCAAAAAAAGCTAGAATGGCAGTGCACAATGGTGTTCTTCTACCGACCCTTATGTATGGAAGCGAAGCATGGAACTGGCAAAGGAAGGATGAAAGTAGAATAAATGCAGTAGAAATGAGATCTCTTAGACGTATGTGTGGATATTCTGTGTATGATAGAGTGTCGAATGAAAATATAAGAAGTGAATGCGGTGCGAATGATGGTGTCATGAACAAAATAATGAAAGGATCATTAAGATGGTTTGGACATATGGAAAGAATGAATGAAGAAAGAATGGTAAAAAAATTATATGTTAATGATGTAAATGGTACCAGAAATAGAGGAAGACCGAGGAAAACGTGGCACGATCAAATAAATCAAATATTGAATGTCGGCCATGTGAGGAGTCAGAGAAATCGACGCGCGTGCATGACACGATGTATGAATGTTGAGGAAGCGAGAGAAATATGTCAGGAAAGAAAGGTGTGGCAGTCCATTCTTTCTGCCTACCCCTTCGGGGAGACGGCGTGATGGTTAGTTAGTTAGTTAGATGGTGCACTTGTCGTCAGCTGGACGATCCGGACATTTGTGTTTATTTAATTTTTTATTCCACTGTTTTCATTTTAATTAGGCACTTAAAACAATCCAACACCAGCAAAAACTTGAAAATTTGATTGAAGAATTTATTCAAATTGTCATTGGAACAAATGAAAAATTTATTTTGACACCTGTCAAAATAATTTTTATAAACGAAAAAAACTTGTATTATTTTAACATTAGAAGAGTGAAAACGTATTTTGTGTCACAAATAACTATCACAAAGTGCGGCAACAATCAAATTGATCAAAACAATTCACTTATACAAGGAATATCTCCAAATTTACAGGAGCACCAAATGAATAAAACCATTTTTTTAAAATCAGAATAGAACTATTTCCACTTTTTTCTTTATTTCGACAGCGACCGGTTTCGCCAGGCTCGGAAAGTGGAAGTAGTTAAAAAAACATCGTTTTATTTAATTATTATTTATGAAGTAGTTTTTATACGAATTCATCGACTAAAATCTAATTATAGGGCATGAGCCCACTACGATCGAGTTAACTAACTAACTAACTAACCATCACGCTGTATCTCGGGAGGGCTAGGCAGAAATAATAGACAGCCCATTATTTTTTCCTGATATACTTATATCGTTTCCTCTACATTCATACATCATGTCATGTACGTTAATGATGTTAATGGAGTACGGAGTCGAGGCAGACCGAGGAAAACTGGCATGACCAAATTACTCAAATTTTAAAGGTTGGTCATGTTAGAAGTCGGAAGAAGCAGAAATCGACGTGCGTGTATGACTCACTGTATGAATGTGAAGGAAGCTAGAGAGGTGTGCCAGGATAGAATAGTGTGCGTCCATTCTCTCTGCCTACCCCTACGGAGAAACAGCGTAATGTTTTGTTGTTGTTGCTATTTTCGTTTTTGTCACTACGGAAATAAGTTTCTGCTTCCACAGTCATGTAAGACATATGAACATACTTCTACATAGAACACATTAAATGTGTAAAACGGAAAGCGGGATTCCGTTAATTTATAATGATTCTGAACTTTTGATTGGGAGGGCGTGCAACAGACAAAAACAGATATCAATATCAGGTACCACATTATCATAATAAATACCTTACACAGAGAGGGGGAGGGGAAGTTAACAAGTCTCGGGTGGAGGTTCAAGTGGGGAGCAGGGGATATACGAGTAGAAAGACACAAATAAAGCTTCATTTAGTTCTGTATTTAGATAACTATTTTCTGTTTGGGTTAATGATAATCAAATAAATTTTATCAATGAAAGATATATAAATACAAAAAGTAAAACATAAAACAAAGTTTCTTAATTTAATAGTTCATATATACCTAATGTCCATATTTTGTATGTTTACAAAAGATGGGCGGGTGGAGAGGGATATTAAAAGAAGGGTTGGGGCAGGCGACAAAGTGAATGGTGCACTTAAAGTTATCATCGCAAACAAAAACCTATCCAAAGAAGCTATAATGGCAGTGCACAATGGTGTTCTTGTACCGACCCTTATATATGGAAGCGAAGCATGGAACTGGCAAAAGAAGGATGAAAGTAGAAATGAGATCTCTTAAACTAATGTGTATGATAGAGTGTCGAATGAAAATATAAGAAGTGAATGCGGTGCGAATGATGGTGTTATGAACAAAATAATAAAAGGATCATTAAGATGGTTTGGACATGGAAAGAATGAATGAAGAAATAATGGTAAAAAAATACATGTTAACGGTGTAAATGTAACTAGAAATAGAAGAAGACCGAGAAAAACGTGGCGCGATCAAATAAATCAAATATTGAATGTCAGCCACGTGAGAAGTCAGAGAAATCGACGCGCGTGCATGACACGATGTATGAATGTTGAGGAATCGAGAGAAATTTGTCAGGAAAGAAATGTGTGGCAGTCCATTATTTCTGCCTACCCCCTCGGAGAGACGGCGTGATGGTTGGTATGTTAGTAAGTTAGTATGTTATGTCGCTATATTATCTCTTTATATTACATAAACGTTAGCGAAAGAGTTGCATGCAGCTTCTCAGCGCATCGTGGCGAGAGCCGGGTGGTGAGAAGCGGCAGTAGACACACGAAGATACGTTTCGCAACATATTTACATAATTTCCGTTTAACACCTATTAAATTCCCCCTCTGTATCAAGGAAGAATGAAGAAGAACAACTCCTGCAAAGTTCCCGGAAACAATACAGAGGGATATGTTAGTCTTCAGAAAGTTCCGGTGGGAGGATACGATACCCAGGAGTAAGGGCCGGCTGGCGAGTTTATCCCTTAAGTATTCTACCCAGGTATCGGAAATAGAAGCACTACATATTAGTTTCGTGGTAAACGTTTATTAATTATTTTGATAAACTCTATCCAAACTATTCCATTTATGTATTCAAACATTATTAGTCCTACATATAGGAGTTTAAAACATAATCATAGAAAATAAATAAAAAGAAAACACTACGTTTTTAACCACAGTTTGCTAATCATATATGAAGACCGTCGACCTTCGTGGCAAAGTGGTAAGAGCTCTGACTTCCATACCGAAGGTACCGGGTTCGATTCCCGGCGATGGCAGTGTGATTGTCACACTGCCATTGGTCTGGTGTATAATTCACATGACAATAAAATGGTGATAGATTGGCTACCTATCACATGTCATAAGAATCAATATGATAGCTTTAATAAATTGTATACAGTAATTGGGTTCAAACGACCTGTTGTATACAAGAAAAAAAAAGACTAGTTCCGCTTGCATCTAATATTTATAGGATAATATAAGAACTTGACCAGCTCTTCTATTGTACTGACGAAGGATGTGTACAAGTAGAAATATTATAGTTAACTTCGAATATATTTAACATACCGTAGTTATTCTGTTGTCGGAGTCTCCCGAATAACTCCAAGAAATGCTGGAAGCAATGGATTAAAATTAATGACAAAGCCAAAAATATTGAGTAACGCACAAATTGAAGATATTAAAATCCAATATTAAAATAATTAGTGGTAGACGTATATGTGTTCCTTGGTCATCTGTTGGCTTTTGGAAGAGGGGGTCAAGTCAAGGAGATTGATAGGAGAATACAGCTCGGTTGTCCTGCATTCGGAAGGCTGGGCAACATCTTCAAGTCGGACACGCCATAACATTTAAAAACAAAAGTGCTGGATCAGTGTGTGTTACCTGTGTGATGACCGATGGATGCAAGACATGGACGTTAACAAAAGAAGCAATGCATAAAATCAAAGTTGCACAACGGGCCATGGAAAGATCTATGTTGGGTATTTAGCTTTGAGACCATATACTCAACGTGGAGATTAGAAGACGCAAAAGGGTCACCGATGTAGGGATACGCATTGCGAGGATGAAGTGGCAGTGGGCTGATCATGTGTGTCGACGGAATGATGGAAGATCGAGCCAGAGGGTTACTAAATATAGGCCAAGGTTGGGCCGGAGAAGTGTCAGGAGACGGCCAACCAGGTGGAGCGATGATATTGTGCGGACGGCGAGAAGGGCCTGGAAAACACTGGCAAGAGACCGGGAGAGATGGTGGAGAGGCTTACGTACAGCAGTGGATGGAGACAAGCTGACGAAGAGTTTAATACAATGTGTTTTTTTTACATTTATAAATTAAAAAAACATTTTTGTAAATGTAAATTAAAGTTTGTCAAGTGGAATCTCAAGAACCAGCAAATATTACACTTTGCTGAAAACCTTAAACATCAAAACTTTATAAATATAATATATCCAACCACAGTTTGTACTTCATAAGAAAACATTTTTAAAAGGGATTGTTTGTAATTAATATGCCTGTTATTACTGAAAATCTCACGATTGATACCGCTTTAGCATAGCAAAACATATCATTCCTAAAAAATATAATAATAATTTCAAAGAAACAGATATTTTCATTCACATTAATTGTTCAATATTGAGTTCAAGAAGCAATAAATATGATTGCATGAAGATGATTATAATGACTTAAGGAATATATTCTGGAACCGGGTCTGTTCCAGAGGGGTGTGGTTGCTCCGAAGAATCGCCTGTATAATTCACAGCCAGGTGCTTCGGTTTCTTACTTTTTGAGGGTGGTTTTTCACCGCATCCCCCTCGTTAGAAGTCTTCCTCCTCCCACCCTATCCCTTTTCGATTTATTGTTTATTAACAATGTTAGGGGGCGCTTGAAAGTTTTCCAGTCCGCCTTTTCCTATTTCCAGATCACATGATATAGGCAACTCTCGAAAGAAGATTTTTATTCCTATTACTGAAAATATGTTAGCTATTTGGAATTAAGATTAATTAATTACATCACCTATGTTCTCTGATTTGTTTATACCATTTCGATTTTATACGAAACGATTCTTTGCAGTTTAAAGATGTGCTGAAAACAAATGACATACCATGATTTTAATTGTATCTCAATAGAGACGAAGACGCAAACTGGAAACTGAACATGGATGATCAAGGTGTTTACAGGACTTATGACCTGTCATTGGTTGGGTTAAGCGCACGCTTTATGTAATTACAACATTCCCCATTACACCTTTGTTATTGTGATCATGCATGACAAATTTTTGGAAGATGTACATATACTTCAAAATCCATATCTATCTTCACGTGTCAGTTTCAATCAGCCATCTATGTAGATTTGGTTGCACTTGTGAATTTTTCAAGATTAACCTATACAACCGACCCACTAACGCCATCTATGGAGAATGATTTTCGGCATTCTAGCAAACTACCGTATTAACACAATGCGAACACCTTGATCATCCATGTTCAGTTTCCAGTTTGCGTCTTCGTCTCTATTGAGATACAATTAAAATTTGAATTAACCACCCTTTGGTGTAAATCCAGGATTTCGTATACAGGTATAAGTATACATTCATAAATATTTGACATACCATGAATTATAAAATTGTTATAATGCTTTTTATAATTCATAGTACATATGTCTCTTGGATTTTAGTTCCTCTTTAAAAACAACCATCATTTTATTATAGTATCATCGAGACAAAATATTGAGTAGTTTCTTACGGCATTTCTATTGGACCAACACTCTGCAGCTACGAAGATATGGGAATCTCATTCTATCTACGGATTAATCAGGGGATATTTCGAGAACTCTGGAGGATGTTGGCCTTTTTGTCCCTAGATAGATATCTGAGACAGTGACAACAAACATTGTTTTACCTACCGGTTGTCAGAACCAACCTGCCTCTAGTGACACCGGTTGGAAGAGCAATTTGTCTGCTGACTGCTGTCTCTTCGGAGATCGACGTATTTTATATTAGTGAAAGTACGTTCAGAAGACAAATACTATTGACTTTAGAGAGTATCTTGTCTTCTTAATGTCGCACCATCTCTCATGCGTTCCTGCTACTATATATTTTGTTTTACCTGTACCTAATAGATGCCTTAAACATTAATATTATTTGTAATGTCTGTTGAGAAAATAAACTGATTTGTTTGATTTGATTGATTGATCATAAAAAAAATAGCAACGCCGCTCCACCGAAAGGGTAGGCAGAGAGAATGAACCGCCACACTACTCTATCCTGACACATCTACCAAGCTTCCTCCATATTCATACAGCGAGTCAATAACGCATATCGATTCTTCCAATTTTTAACATGTCCGACCTTTAAAATTTGATTGATTTGGTCATGCCATATTTCCTTGGTTTTCCTCGACTCCGTAGGTACTCCATTCACATCGTTAACTCTGTATTCATAAGTAACATTGATCATAAAACACTTTGTAATTCTTGTTTCATATGGCTAAATATTATTGTAAGCAATGTTAAGTATTTAAATTTATTCTAAAGAATGATAGTATTATAATAGTATTATAGATAATATCTTATCAATAGTAATGTCTTAATAGACGGAAATATAATGAAAAAGTCAATGAATTTATTTGGAATTCTATAATTATGTTTTTTTGTTACTTATAACACATTTTTTCACACTAGTATAACTCGGCGAAAGGGACTGCTGGGAGCAAAAGACGCAAGGAGTTTGGTATGATATCATCAAGGAGGCTGAAAATCTTTTAGTAGACGATCAAAGTTGTCAAGTAATTTGAATATTGGATATGTGAATTAGCAAAAAGTTGGTCTTAAAATGAAATTAAAATGATAAGGATATCTTCTTCTCTGGTTTCAATCCTGGGATTGGTTTGCAGCAATTTCCTCCATTATTCTCTTCTATTTTTCCCTGTCTTGTGCGGCTTTTTTGAAATCTGCATATGATGAGCAGCGTACGTCCACCAACAGGTCCTCCAGGTACTCTCGGCGTGGGCGTCCCCTAGAGTTTGTCCCCTCGATCATACCCTCCATTATGGCATGCAAGAGACCTTCTTGACGTATTACATGGCCGATCCATCTTGCACGCCTTTCGGACAAGGTCCTGAGCAGGTGCCTTCCTCCTTCGATTCCTTGAAGAACTTCCTCATTCGTGATGTGGTCTCTCCAGGAAATTCCAAAGAGTCTTCTATAGGACCACATCTCAAAAGCCTCTAGTCTCCGCTTATCCCTTTCGGATAGGCACCATGTCTCGCAGCCGTACATCAATACACTCCATACATAGGTCTTGATGAGGAGTATTCTCAGTATTCTCAGTATAAGGATATAAATAATGACAAACTCACACATTGAAGATATGAAAATTCACAGCAAAAATGTAGAAGTAGTGAATGAATATCTGGGTCATTTTTTTGGCTTTTGGAAGAAGAAGTCAAATCAAGGAGATTGATAATAGAATACAGCTTCGTCAGTCTGTTTTCGGAAGGCTGGGCAATATCTTCAAGTTGGACATGCCACAAAATTCGAAAAAAAGGGTTAGAGCAGTGTGTGTTACCTGTGATGAATTATGGATGGGAGACATGGACGTTGACTAAATAAGCAATGAACATAATTAAAGTTGCACAACGGGCCATGGAAAAATCCATATACCCAACGTGGAGATTAGAAGACGCACCAGGGTCACCGATATAAGGGTACGCATTGTGAGGATGAAATGGCAATGGGCTGGACATGTATACCGATGGGATGATGGAAGATGGAGCCAGAGGGTTACTGAATGGAGGCCAAGGTTGGGCCAGAGAAGTGTCGGGTGACAGCCTAGCAGGTCAAGCGATGATGTTGTGAAGACGGCGGGAAGAGCCTAGAGAACACTGGCGAGAGACAAGAGGAATGGCATGGAGGTTCAGAGGCTTATGTCCAGCGGTGGATGGAGACAGGCTGATGATGTAATTGGCATCAGTTTTCTTTGTGATATTCGAAATTCTATTAAATATTATTTAAAAATGAATGAATAATTTTTTATTATTTATAATTAAACATTTTAGGTGTATAATTTCTTAAAATAAGTGATTCTGTAGTCTTATCTCAACCCTTCTCTATTTTTAACCCGAATAAGTTATGCCGGAGAAGACGAGACGCACCAAATTACTTATATATTTTAAAGTGCCTTTTCAATTTACGATATTACTTCTGCGTGTGGCAGGGGGAGGAAAGCTGAATGCGTAGGGGTTGATTAGATTGTATTAATTTAATAAAAATATATCACAGCAAATTAAACTGTTTTATTTATTTATTTATAATTATGCACTGTAACAACAAAATAAAATTTCGTTTCGGTGCATGCTTTTTATAAATAAAATATTAGTTTTGTTAGGAAAATATTTTAAATCTCTTGATGGGAGTTCATTTTAAATTATAATTTAATAAAACGATGTTTTTTTTAACTACTTCCACTTTTGTCTTTATTTTTCTTTTTACAGTTTTGCCAGGCTCGCTGGGATCGACAGACTGGTGGAAGTAGTTAAAAAACATCGTTTTATTGAATTATTATTTATTTGACTTTGAAACAAAAAGCGAAACAATTTACCATGAAAGAGTTGATTGTGAAACGGCATTTGAGCTTTACAATATTTTTTTTCTCTTAAAAACTCATCTCTCCTGTACATGTGACCCAATTTATGGCCGCTTGATGCACAATGTAAGCTCTCACGTTTTTTTAAATGTATTTTTATGAATATTCTCAATATAACTCTCAAATTTACAATAAATAGGTCATAATAAAATCTGACTTTAAGTGTTACACGTGACTTACAATCATTTCATGGTAATTTCATGGTGACCTACTCATTAGGAAATTAAAAATATGAAAATGAATAAAATCATTTCTTAATTTTTTTTAAAACAATGTATTTACTCACACATGTTTCGAGCCACAGATGCCCAAGTATTGAAATTTGAACACCGAGCAAGGGTATCTGTGTTTCGAAACATGTTTGTGAAATGTGCGTAAAAGTGTTGTGAAAGTAAATACAATGTTCTTGAAAATTACATATTATTAATACAACAAAATGATGACAAATAAAGAAGACACGAATTTTAAATATGCAAGTAACAATATGAACAAGTGTTAAAATTTGGTGATGCCAACAAAGAATAATAATACTCAATACGAATAAAAATTAACGTTTTGTAGAAGTTTTATTATATTTAATTGGAATGACATTTTTCACCTTTCTAAACACTTTGATTGATTTGAGTTAGGTGATATATGTCTTTGGATATGTCAATTTTAGATAATTGTTCAAGAAAAAAAAGTGTAATGCATTTTTAAATCAACGTTAAGCTTTTATTTCATGACAATTAAAACATAAATATTATAAATAGTCCATTGTTTTGGCCGAAACACCATGATACTTCAACATTATTACTGTTAAAAATTATAACACTGTTCTTCTTCTCTGGTTTCAATCCTGGGATTGGTTTAAAGCAATTTTTTCTATTCTTCTCTTCCAATCTTCTCTGTCATGGGCGGGTCATTTAAAATCTGCATATGATGAGCAGCGCACGTCCACCAACAGGTACTCCAGTTACTCTCGGTTTGGACGTCCCCTAGAGTTTGTCCCCTCGGTCATAACCTCCATTATGGCATGCAAGAGGCCTTCTTGTCGTATTACATGGCCGATCCATCTTATCCTGAGCAGGTGTCTTCCTCCTTCGATTCTTTGGAGAACCTTCTCATTTGTGATGTGGTCTCTCCAGGAAATTCCTAATAGTCATCTATAGGACCACATCTCAAAAGCCTCAAGTCTCCGTTTATCTCTTTCGGATAGGCACCATGTCTCGCAGCCGTACATTAAGATACTCCATACATAGGTCATGAGGAGTATTCTCAGTTTTAGGTCTATATTATTCGATTCTATTATTTTCGACCTTTTATTAAATACTACCTTAACGCTGTTATGATATCACAATTTATTTTTATAGTGAGAGTCGCGACAGCTGTTTCGCCAACCAGTTAAGTTTTTTGTAAAACCATCAGATGGCAAAACAGCTGTCGAGACACATTCAGTGAATTAAAATAAATTTTGATATCATAACAGTGTTTTAAATTTAAACAGTAATAAATATTCTATTTTCACATTTTCAAATGTTTTTCAGGCCTGAAGACATTTGAAATGTACAGAGAAGAGCAGATATAAAAGAGGCACCATTTTGTAATTTAAACTCGCACGTCAGACAGGAAAACGGTATCCATTTTAGGAAATTAGAATTATGAAGTTTACTAGGAATACGCAACTTTCGAGCTTCATTTCATATATTTGTGTAATTCAGTCGTGTGGGTACTTCTGTGTCTGTGCGTGTAAGATCTTTTTACATAATAACGTGTACGTACACTTGTACAAATATATTGAGTGTATATACACTTTATTATGATTATCAAAGACATTTCATTCATAATAAAATATAACTGCGATATCACGTATACGTGATACTCCATGCCAATATTGATTGAAAATTTTTTTAAACCAAGTTCTGATCTATTATTCTTAAAACATAAAAAAGTCATATTGAATTCAATTTAAAACTCACTGCGCGATTATGACGTTTTATTATTTATTATTGTGGCGTATAAGAAGTATGTATGGAAGCGAAGGAAGCAAAGGAGGATGAAAGTAGAATAAATGAAGTAGAAATGAGATCGAAGTAGAATATAAGAAGTGAATGCGGTTCGAATGATGATGTTATGAACAAAATAATGAAATGATCATTTAGATGGTTTGGACACATGGAAAGAATGAATGTTGAAAGAATGGTATTTTTTTATTATAAAAACGATGTAAATGGAACTAGAAAAAAAGGAAGACCGAGGAAAACGTAGCACGATCAAATAAATCAAATATTGAATGTCAGTAACGTGAGGAGTCAGAGAAATCGACGCGCGTGCATGACACGATGTATGAATGTTGAGGAAGCGAGAGAAATATGTCAGGAAAGAAAAGTGTGTCAGTCCATTCTTTCTGCCTACCCCTTCGGCGAGACGGCGTGATTGTTAGTTAGTTAGTTTTATAAATAAGAACCGATTCAAACAATAAAACAAAGAAAAATGCAGCATATTTTTAATATAATAGAAAAATATAGAAAAAGTTCTACACAAATAATAAGTACGAATACCATATTTAAAAGTACACTTTTTTTACAAAGTTTTTTAATTTAATAGTTTATAAAGTTGAAGTACCATAGTGTTTCAGCCAAAACAATGGATTATTTAATAAATACCTCTGATATCATATAGCATTTTTGCTTATGATATATGAACAATGAACATATATTAGCTTTTATATTATAGAACAATACGAGAAATCAACCCCGATTATTTCAGTCTACTTTCAAATAAATATGTAAACTTAATTTTATATAATTAAACGAAATTTTGAACTTTTGTCATTCCCTGTATCATTATAAGATTGAGTTTATTCTTTGATTGATTGTACTAGATGATAAATGAGATTTTTTGGCTCTAAAATGAGACAAATGTATTTCAGTAAAGTCACACATGAAGTGAATAAAAATGGTAAATAATTTATGAGAGTGATCCTCCTCCCTATTTTTGCCCTACTCCTTCCGGAGCCGAAGGATAGCTCTGTAGCGCCTCCTGTGGAATCTATTAAGAGGATTAAGTGTAGATGAAGCCAGCATCACTAGCTCCGTCTCCGGGGTTGACTTTACATGGGAGGATATAGACTTAAGCTAGTCTGAATAGATATTATGTAGCCATGAAGTGCATTGTTTATAA
This sequence comes from Lepidostoma basale, assembly GCA_022606425.2. NCBI lineage: Eukaryota > Metazoa > Arthropoda > Insecta > Trichoptera > Lepidostomatidae > Lepidostoma > Lepidostoma basale. The sequence continues at coordinate 1,197,027 of JAHDVF020000775.1, read as the reverse complement.
TGATGTCCAATATTAAGTCTTGGTAATCCTAAGTACAGAGGGATTGATAAAGGTTCATACTAAAAAAACCTTTCCAAAACATCGAGAACACTATCATAAATTTTATTTGAATACTCCATTTTTTCAGACATATTTAAGGTATTTTGGATATACAATGTATAAAAACATATTTGTGTTAAATAAAAGTTCATATGTAAATCTATCTCAAAATTATCCTTAGGATGCAGGTAATTTATAAATGGCAGAATGCAGGAATAGATTACGAAATTTAGATATCAGGGAGTTGATCTTCTTAGTCAAAATGACCTTGTCAGCGAAATGATAGGACAAGTCAACACAGCTTCGGCGGTATCAGGTTGCCTCAAGGAGATCATATGGAAGAATATATTTATGAGAACTGACAGATAGGTCAAAATATATCAAACCTGCGTAAGGCCTATATTGACACATGGCATTGAGACCAGAGCGGATACGAGAAGAACGAAGGGTGGGTGCCAAGAATGAGGACGCTGAGGACACTAGCAGGAAAGACTTTTCGAGAAAGGGTGAGGAACACGGCTATCCGCGAAATCTGTAAGGTGGGAGATATTGTCAGATGAGTCAGACAACCCAGAAGAAACTAGAATACGCACGTACAGAAAATGGATCCCTAAAGAATCCCACATGTTAATAATAATAATAATAATAATAATTAGGCTAATTTGTATAGCGCCGTTTTCGTGAATAGCTCACCTCAAGGGCGCTTTGACAATGTTTTTAGTCAAGAGAGCTGCATGTGACACCAGCAATCAGATAACCGTTGTTTACATTTTATGGGATATTTTGAAAAGGTGGGTTTTTAAGTGAGATTTAAAGTCTGTCGGATTGTCAATGCATCTGAGGCGTGCAGGAAGCATATTCCAGGCGGACGGACCTGCCACTGCGAAGGCCCGATCTCCGAAATTTGTCCGGGGGTTGCGCTTTGGCTCAACTAATCTGCCTATTGCCGAGGAGTTTGCTGATCGAAGCGTAGATTGCCGCAAGTTAGGGCTATCAGCAACACAAATTTCAGATATATAGGCTGGTGCCATTCCGTGAAGCGCTTTAAAAACCGTCCAGCATAGTTTATACTGGATTCTTTCAGGACACTTGAGCCAATGAAGATCTTTTAGATGTTGTGAAATATGCGAGTTTTTTGGAACAACTTTTATAAGTCGTGCTGCCGCATTGAAAACGGATTGAAGTTTGTTCGTTTGTTTCTTGGGTATGTTGGCATATATACCGTTGCAATAGTCGAGTCGAGATACGACGAAGGAATTAACAAGTGTTTTTAATGCATCAGTGGGAAATATTTCTGTGGTGGTGTTGTGGTGCATCAGATTCCTGTTCCCCCAAAAGCCTGATCTGACAATAAGAATAGACCATGGGTCTTAAAAGAGGACAAGAAGAAGAAGAAGGTTAATTTATATATTATGTAAAACGAATACAGGGAATCATTACATAAAATACACAATTTTTGTTTAATCATCAATATTTATTTTGTCCTCCAGGCCAGCTTTTTTTTCAGTTTTCATTGCAGATTTCGCGATTGACGTGTTCCTCGCCCTTATATATTTATTAGCCGTCTGTCGTTTATTTTTGAACGTAGGTCTCTCAAAAAGCACGTCACTGCCCTCTATCCAACGCCACTCTCATCCAGGTCCAGCAATCCTGATAACATCGTCGGTCGAGCAGACAGCATAACATTTATCACCATTATACACGTAGCTTAAAAATATTAAAATAATTAAAAGAGAATATTATTGTCACTTGAAAAGTTTTGGTAATTTTTCATTGTAAGTAATGTAAACAAAAATATAATTAATTGTTATTTTATAATATATATTTAGTTATATTGTTTTGTTTTCAAATCAAATCAAATCAGTTTATTTACTCAAAAGACATTACAAAACGCAACATGTTTAAGGCATCTATTGAATACAGGTAAAATATTATAAGAATACAACATAATACCAGGAACGCATTAGAGATGGTTCGACATTAAGAAGACTAGATACTTTCTAAAGTCAAGAGTATTTGTCCCCTAAACGTACCTTCACTAATCCTCCGAGGAGACCGCGTTCAGCAGACTAATTGCTGTTCCCACCGGTGTCACTAGAGGCAGATTGGTTCTGGTGGCCGGTAGGTAAAACAATCTGTGCTGTCGCTGTCGGAGAAATCTATCAGGGACAAAAATACCAACACCCTCTAGCACGGCCGAGTTCTCGAAATATCCCCTGATTAATCTACAGAAAAGGGTTATGAGATGCCCATCTCTTCAAAGCTGTAGAGAATTGGTTCCAAGCATTCCCAAAAGAATAGACCCACGGATAACCACCATACTCTCTCATATAGAGACACCTCAGATTTTTTTTCTGAACCCTCTCCAGCATAACGGAATATCTCGCCTCGTGATGACTCCATATCACAGTTTTTATAGTATCGACCGATTGATGAAACTCGCTGCCATCTTCTGAACCTGCTGTCACCTGAATAACTGAATATTTATTGTATAATTATTTTAGCCATTTTTAAACTTTCATTATTTATAATGGAAAATGTTATTTGGGTAAAAATAATTGAGATACATTATGTGATAATGGGCTTAGATAAATATAAGCCTCATGTGTATAATGCAAGAGTTTGAAGAACTGCTTAACAAGCATGTCGAGTATAATAATAGAGAATTACTTTGCATGTATTCCGAATGATAGTTTTAATTCCCGCTAAACCCGCCGGAGCGCAGTCCCGACTAAGTCGCCACTGAAAGAGTTAATCCTTCAGGAGAACGCCCCCCTCCTTGTTAATGAAATAATCATGTAAAACAAAAAGTTCCCGAAGCTTCCGCGGCCCGGAGACTAAAAGCTTTCCATTTGTAAGAGTTAGACCCGATCCGATACAGAGTACCACCGGGCCCGCGCCCGCCGGGGTAGGCAGGGCTGGACGGGCGGGTGGCGGCGTCTTGTCAGGGGTGACGGGAGTGTAATTCGGTTAAGAGATTTGGTGCCACGGTTGCAGGATTTTAAAGTAATTAGGTTCATCGCTAATGTGAGAAGAATGGCTCGCTTAATCCTGTAAACGTGATCTTTATTGACATGACAAATGATAATTAAATACATCCATTAAATATATAAAAATATAATAGTCCATTGTTTTTGCCGAAACACTACGATACCTTAACATTTTAAAATGTTAATGAGAAACTTTGTTTTTTGTATCACAATTGTATTTTATTTTACGCGACAGCTGTTTCATAAACCTATGTTGACGTGTACACTGTATTTAAATATAAATAAACAATTCAAAACACAAACCAAATTCTATTTATTGTCTTCGGACACTCGTCGTGAAGTGACGTTGATGTTTGATGCCGCGCGCTTGCTTTCGGTAATCCTGCTTTGAAGAAGGAATCAAGTTTTGTTTGCACTTTTGAAGTTTGCTGTTTATTTATAATCAACTCTCTAAAATTATGTAAATGCGTTTTTGATTTTTTTTTTCATTTGACCGGATTTTTAAAAAAATTTACAAATGTGATATTTATAACAGAGATTTTATTGAAACAGTAAATAAATATCTTCTATATTCGCCTTCACTTTATGTTGTGGATTCACATTCGAATAACATTTTGGCAACATTGTATTATCACATGTTTCAGAACACAAACTTCCCTTCTTCAGTGTATGAATTTAAGCCTACACTGTTATTATTCATACACCCAAGAAATTAAGTTTGTGTCCCGAAACATGTTTGTGAAAAGCACAAAAAAATGTCGTTATAATACAATGTTTCCAAAAAGTTATTCAAAAGTAAATTAATTAATTGTAAACATTGTTTCTCATTTGATCGTTTTAAGTTAGATAGGCTTTGACAATCCCTGTCGCAGGATACGCGCCGCGCCCTGGCTGCTAATGTGTAGCTTCGGTTTTAAGGATACCAGGATCCAGATAGCCCGCGGCGTAACATAGCGACACGGTGGTTCTCTTCAAGGATTTCCAATTCCTTGATGAACATTCTACACGACCTACACGAGGGCCGCTAATGGACGAATTACATTTAAAGAGAAACCATAATAATGCTTTGAATGTCTACGCAATAAAATATACTTGCCTTTGATATCAATGTTTGTCACATTTTTTTCTAACATTTACGATTTTTCATAAAATCATGAGGCATATAGAAACAAAGACGGCAATGTCAAGCAAAATACGAAATTTAAATTAAGTGAAATATTCAGTTTGATAGAGAAAAATTATTACAATCTGAGTGTACATTTGGATTGAAACAAATCCGCCATTAAAACATACATTTTCGACTTTTTAAAATCAGAAACAAACTCGGTAGTGTTAACGAAATTTCAGAACAAAAGCGGCAGTTACTAAATGAACCAATCAGAATGCAAGAAATGGCATTTTTCAAGATGGCGTCCCATACAAATATCGTTCGTATGAAAAGGTGTTGATAACAAACATGGCATTGTCAAGCTGCATTAAAAAAAAACGGTAGAGTCAGAAAATTTGTAACAAAACGGCAATGTCAATTATAAAATAAGAGATATCTTGAAAAAAAAACACCGGTATAAACCAAATTTACTCAAATTATAGCTGCAAGCTATGTTTTAAAATTTAAAAATTGTTCATCAACAATTTGATGATGGTGACATGGCCGTTTTTATTTCTATACGCCTCACATTTATCAATTACATATATTTTATACGCACCTTAAGGTAAATGTTCTATTATTCAATCCTTTAAAACTGGTTTAAAGGAAAACTTAAAATTAAGATTAATCGCCTAGCAAAACATGGCATGTTTAAATTAATCAATAACTAAAAAGCGGCCACATCCTATTTCGGAAAAATCGACGGGTGTGCGTGTAACGATGTACCGATTTTGTACCTCTTATCTTAATGATCCTTTCATTATTTTGTTCATAATACCATCATTCGCACCGCATTCACTTATTATATAATCAACTCTTAAAATATTAAACAATTTTTATGGTATCAACTGTTAAAATTGAAAATAATATTGCAACACCTGATGATGTTAACATCGGTTAACAACAGCTGTCGCGAAAAATAAAAAATATGTATAGATATATACTCGTATATATATATATATATATATATATATATATATATATATATATATATATATATATATATATATATATATATATATATATATATATATATATATATATATATATATATATATATATATATATATATATATATATATATATATATATATATATATATATATATATATATATATATATATATATATATATATATATATATATATATATATATATATATATATATATATATATAAATTGTGATACCATAAACAACGTTTTATATTTTAGCAGTTAATACTTTTGAAGTATCATAGTATTTCGGTCAAAAAAATAGTCACCTATATAAGTGCTTTTTTATTATATAGAAAACAACAACACTTACAACTTAATAATAGTAATACATTATTTAGAATCAGATAAAAAAAATTAAAATACATTGTAAATAATAAAAATAAAAATACATTGTAAAAAACCAAAATAATAATACACTTTCAGTCATTTGTATCTACATCACTTTATTTGAGAACATTGGTTGGTGTTACCAAATAAAGTGGTGTAGATGCAAATTACTAAAAGTGTGTTATTATTTTATTTAATAATGTCACACCACAAATTAAGTGCTTCATACGAAAGTTTGTAAAAAAAACTTTTTAAAATGTATATTTAGTAAAAATCCACTGATGTTTGTGACTTCGACCGGTTTCGGCAGCTCGCTTTCACCTTGCTTAGGCATTATCAAATGTATGATTAACAAAGTAGACGTTGAACGATCGAAGTGTGCGCGGGAGATGCTTTTTGGTGGCGATGAGGTTCGCAACCCATCACACCGCGTCTCTCGCGATGGCGAAAAGAGAAGGATGGAGTGCCGCATCGATTAAAGTGTGGCAGTCCATTCTTTCTGCCTACCCTTTCGGGGAGACGGCGTGATGGTTAGTTAGTTAGTTAGTTTAAAAAAATGTTTAACCCCCACCACTATCATTTATTATATAAACCAAATAAATTTTGTTGTAGGTACTAGAAGATGGCAGCAAGCTGCCGAAACCGGTCGACGATAAACACAAGTGGAAGCACACTAAATATGTAATAATAAAGAAATTTTGAATCAATTTTATTTTGTTTTCATTGTTTAAAATGAATTTCCACCTAGAAATTTCAATTAAAAATATTAATTGCTTAATTACTGTGTTTAAAACGAACATGGTATAGTTTATTATAAATATCGTCTTAATGAATGCCTATCTTAGTTCATTCATCTTAAATATTGCAATATTAACATTGAGCCATATTACAATATACAAGTAGAAGACGGTTAGCCAAACAGTTGAATATCCTCCATGCCCCTCCCTGCCCACTAAGTGATATTGAAAGCAGATGGATGTCTCCGGTTTTGCCCGAGGTGACCTGAGTCATATATTTCTCCTTCAGGGGGTCAATGTGACCTCCCCAACCCTGAAAAGTGTACACATTCAGAAATATTATATTTACTCGGTGTATAAATTAGTTCAAATATTATAAGAAAATTTTATCCTTTACGCAAATGAGAAAAAAATACTTATATGAGAATACGTTTACACGTAAAAGAATATCAGGGATGGTAGAAAGAATATTTCTTAAAGGGTTAGGTTAGGTTAGGTTAGGCTAGGTGAATAAATTATTCCAAATATTATAAGAAAATTTTATCCTTTACGCAAATGAGAAAAAATACTTATATGAGAATACGTTTACACGTAAAAGAATATCAGGGATGGTAGAAAGAATATTTCTTAAGGGGTTAGGTTTGGTTAGGTTAGGTTAGGTGTATAAATTATTCCAAATATTATAAGTAAATTTTATCCTTTACACAAATGAGAAAAAATACTTATATGAGAATACGTTTACGCGTAAAAGAATATCAGGGATGGTAGAAAGAATATTTCTTAATGGGTTAGGGGCAGTCAGAGAAATGGAAAAAAAACAAGTAGTATATCAAACAAATATAAATTGTCAGTAATTTTAATTATTTTATAAAACCAACAATATAAATTAACTTGATTTGACCCAAAATTGAAAAAAATGTATATATTACATAATGTATGAAGTTATCGTAATATTTGTTGAACCCTGTTTCATAATGCAGTGACCGAAAAATACTATAAATTATAAACGAAGTTATCGCCATATTTGTTGGATCCTATTCCATAAGTGGTGCTTTTGCGGTGACCATTATACTTCTTACAGGTTCATCTTAAAACATTCAAATAAAAAAAACATGTATTTTGATATTTAATCTTGTGCTCATCGAAGGATTTTTTTTCTTTTTAAAAACTTTTTTTTTATATAAAAAATGAACTCTTGCATTTTTCCTTGAAAATCCGCAATTAAATTATCGGAATCCGGCATTATGTTTGTTTGAAACAAAAAACTTTTTTATTTATTTTAATTATTTTAAATGAACCTGTAAGAAGTATAATGGTCACCGCAAAAGCACCACTTATGGAATAGGATCCAACAAATATGGCGATAACTTCGTTTATAATTTATATATTTTTCTTCAAATTTGGGTCGAATCATGTTAAAACATTATATAAAAATTTATTGCTGTTGGTTTTATAAAATTAATTAAATTACTGAAAAAAAGCGTATTGAAAAAAATATTAGGAATAAGCCTAATAGACAGAGTCAGAAACGATACGGAGAGAGAAAAAACAAAGGTCACTGACATCATCCACCGGGTGGCGACACTAAAATGGCTATGGGCAGGTTACGTAGCCAGAAGCTCAGATGATAATGGACAAGAACTGACTTGGAGACCGTGGACGACAAAGAGAAGTGTAGGGCGACCGCAACTACGGTGGAAGGATGATCTGAACAGACACGTCGGAATAACCTGGATGCAGTCTGCACAAGACAGAGTGACATGGAAATGAATGGAGGAGGCCATGGAAACGAATGAATTGTCCAGGAGTGGACGGGAATAGGCTGAGGTCGAAGAATAATTATTCCAATATTATATAATAATGAAAATTATGCACCAATGTGAAAATATTGAATACGTCAACTGAAACATTTAAAGCTTTTTAGTGTTAAATCATTGTCACGACGCTTCAGTGCGCGCGTATTAAATTTAGTCCTTTACATTTATTATATTGCAGTGCTCTCGGTTTACAATACACCCCAACAGAGTATGCGCCCCACGCGGGTCACACTAACCCCGATATGTCTAGTGAAGTATTCAGCTTACAGTAAGCCGGCCGCACTCGTTCAAATTGTCCAAGAAAGGTGTACGAGCGCCGGTGCATATGTTCGGCAATAATTCTCTTTGCGAGGGTTCCGGAATGGACGGGACTTATTTGTCAAATGTGATCTGATTTATATGACTTCTTTAGAGGGACGTTACTCCCACATAAGATTCGTGTAAATATTTCATATCTGACTACTTAGAAATTATTTCATTTTAAATATGAATTAAGCCGCTTTAAGAAAAAAAAACTTATTATTCTTCTTTTAATAGATCTGTTCTTGTGCCGACCCTTATGTATGGAAGTGAAGCATGAAACTGGCAAAAAAGGATGAAAGTAGAATAAATGCAGTAGAAATGAGATCTCTAAGACGAATGTGTGGCAAATCTGTTTATGATAGAGTGACAAATGCAAGTATAAGAAGTGAATGTGGTGCGAATGAAAGTGTTATGAACAAAATAAGGAAAGGGTCATTAAGATGGTTTGGACACATGGAAAGAATGAGTGAAGACAGAATGGTAAAGAAGGTATATGTAAATGGCGTGAACGGAGCTAGAAATAGAGGAAGGCCGAGGAAAACGTGGCACGATCAAATCAATCAAATATTGAATGTCGGTCACGTGAGGAGTCGGAAAAATCGACGTGCGTGCATGACAAGATGTATGAATGTAGAGGAATCGAGAGACGTATGTCAGGACAGAACAGTGTGGCGTTCCATTCTTTCTGCCTACCCCTCCGGGGAGACGGCGTGATGGTAAGTTAGTTAGTAATAGATCTGACGACCTGTGACACAAAATCATGTCTCGTCGGATGATGAGGTCCAGTTGTCCTTCCATCTCTTAGGCGGTCTTCCAGGTGGACGGTATCCGGAGGGGATTTCATAAGCGGCTGTATATGCAAGTCTGTCACCACCCATTCGGGCTATATGGTCCCTCTAGTATCTTCTTCTGGATCCACTCCACAGAACGCTATCCTCGTTGCGGACATGATCTCGGAGAGTTTTTCCAGTAATTGATCTTTTGAATTGACCTTCATCTCCGATTTTCTTAGTAGTCCCTTGGTTCGCACAGTATAAGCCCGCGTCTCTACAGCGTACGTCATGATAGGTCGCACGCATGTTTTATAAATTCTGATCTTGCTGTCGATACGCATGAGCTTGTTCTTCCAGACCAGATTCTTTGGACATCGTGACACGGCAGAGGCTTTATTGACTTGTTCTCGTACTTCGGTATAAAGGTCATTTTGGCTGCATGATAAAACGATATTTTTTAAGAAGTACTTTCACAATTCCTCATCGATGATTTTAGTATAATAATGAATTTAGCCGGTTTAAGAAAAAAAAAGTGATCAAATGCGCACAATGTTGTTCTGGTACCGACCCTCACGTATGGAAGTGAAGCATGGAACTGGAAATATAAGGATGAAAGTAGAATAAATGAAGTAGAAATGAGATCTCTAAGATGAATGTGTGATAAATCTGTATATGATAGAGTGGCAAATGCAAATATAAGAAGTGAATGCGGTGCGAACGAAAGTGTTAAGAATAAAATAAAGAAAGGGCCGTTAAGATGGTTTGGACACATGGAAAGAATGAGTGGAGAGAATGGTGAAGAAGGTATATGTACACGACGCGAACGGAGCTAGAAATAGAGGAAGGCCGAGGAAAACTTGACACGATCAAATTAGTCAAATATTAAATGTCGGTCACGTAAGAAGGCGCAGGATCGAGGAGCTTGGCGAAAAATCATCAAGGAGGCTAAAACTCTTCAAGAGTTGTATGGCCATAGGAAGTAAGTAAGTCACATAAGAAGTCAAAGAAATTGCCGTGCGAGCATTACACAATGTATGAATGTATAGGAACGGAGAGATGTATATCAGGACAGAATAGTGTGTAGGTGCCTATTCATTCTGCCTACCCCTTCAGAGATACGGCGTGATGCTTAGTTAGTTAGTTATGTTTTTTAAGAAGTACTTTCACTTTTGAATTTATTTTCGACAACGACTATGACTTCTTTCTTGACCGACGTTTCGGAGATCGTTGCAGTCTCCACCTTTAAGGGAGGTTATGACCAACTTGACCATATTATCCACCCTGGAGACGGAGACTGCAACAGAAAAACGAATAACACGTGTTTTTCCAAGATCCTAAAAAACCGAATAAATATATGTTTTGAATATGGGATGTTTCTTTATATTTTTAAAAACTTTTTTATGTTGATAAGAAAATATTTTGCAGCTAATAAGGGGTTGCTGGAAATGGAATATTGATTCATTATATTATATAATATATTGACAGAAGTAACTTCTCTTCTAAGTTAACACAAGTAGGTACCCAATAATACACTTTTATTGTATTGTAGAAAATAATTTGTTCAGGTAAGAGGGTCGGTAAGTACTTGAATACTTTGACAGAGGAGTGACGTTTTAAAGATAAATGGACGTTCCTGAGAATCTACGGAAACTTCTCTGCCTTACAAGAACATCATTAAAATACACTTTGCTTCAACAACAGTAAAAGTATTATTTGAAACAACTCGAAGCACTCCATAAGTAAACGAAGCCGGCAAGCTTTTTATATCGATTTTACGTTTATTCCTTCTTAATAATACAGAGGTATATCCTGCAATGCAATCTTGAATAAGCAGCCAATTAACGTAACGATTAATATGAATGAAAACGTCTGTTTCCTATAAGTTTTATTATATTTTATGTAAAGGACATGTTTTGCCATAGTAATCAGCCGTCTCTTGTCCACAGCTGAACTTCTCTTTCTCTTCCAAAGCACGCAACTGCCTCATATCCATCTCCACTTTCATTCAATGAATGAATACGTGAATTCGTCCAACAATCCTTATAATAACGTCGGTCCAGCGGGTCTCGTTGGCATGTTTCGCCTTGCTAAGATATTATCAAACATTTGAGTGACTCAAAGAGCTATGGAATTTGCTATGTTAGGAATCAGAGAACCCATGAGAATCAGAAGCGACACTGTGAAAAAAAAGATCACTTACGTTATACATCATGTAGCGTTTTATAAACGGCAATGGACAAGTCACGTAGCAATAAGCCAGGACAAAAAATAGACAAGAAAACTGCTGACTTCGAGATCATGGACCGCAAACAGAAGTGTAGAGCGGCCTCAGTTGCGTTGGCGAGAAGATATCCGGAAGAGTGCGTGAAGTGCCTTGGTGCGGATCGTTCAAGATGGAAGGGAGTAAAAAATACGAAAGGAGGCCTAGTGTCCGGCGTCCAGAAGTGGACGGTCACAACAGGCTGAAGAAGAAAAAGATTGATATGATTCTTTCAGTTTTTTTTGTTGTTTGCCCTAATCACCACGCTGTGCAGGCGGGTTGGTGATCACAGAGTTTGCCTACTTGTTCCAGTGGCGCTGCTGCCTGTTACCAGTATTCATTTGTACAAGTAGTTATCTAGATGGTTATCCCGCCATCTCTTCGGTCGTCAAGGCCTAGTTTGTTAATTAGCAGGGTGCACCACGGGCAGGTAAAGTTGACATTTGGGCAGGTATACTGATATCCCCTTGCACCACACACCCAAGGTAACTGAGGTGGACTAAGGATGGGCGGGCTGAAGTGGCACGGAACTGGCCATGTCCGTCGGAGAACTGACGGTCAAAGGGAAAGACGGGTTCTGGAATGGAGACCACGCACAGGATTCCGCAGAGTTGGACGTCTCCCTGTCCGCTGGACCGACGATCTGTAGAGGATTGCTGGACATGGATGGATGGAAGCGGCAATGAATAGGGGGCGGTGGCGTGCTTTGGGAGAGGTCTACATTCAACAGTGGATGATAGACGGCTGATGATGATGATTCTTTCAGAATTCGGTAGTGATTTATTCTCAATAACTAGTAGTCTTATTTAATTTTATTCAATTCAATTCGTGGTTTATGAATTTTGGAACTCCTTGTTGTTTTTTGTTGACGATATATTATATTATTTAAGCTTTTGTTTGTTGTTTATAATGACGTTGTTTGCGATATACATCCCTAACACAATTACGCGTAATTGATAGAATTTTTCGCTATGAAGATAAGTTAGTTACAAGTTATAATTTCCAACTGTATAATTAGTTAAAAGCTTCTCGGTATACGAATGATATAACGGGGACTGTGTGTCATACAAAAACAACTAAATTAATTGATGTACGCAGAATGATATTCAAAACAAGAAAATATTTGAAAATGTTATTAAAAAATATATATTAACATTAAATGGTTGTCTATAGAACAACTTGCGAGTGTTCTGATTCAGCAGAATTTAATAGTGATCGTATCAATCAAATCAGCTAATTTCTCAAAGATATTACAAATAAATATTAAAGTTTAAGGCATCTATTGAGAACAGGAACAAATATCACATTTATTCTTGCTATAAATTTTTTTTGTCCATCTAGTGAAATTAACGACTTTCGTAGCCGAGTGGTAAGTGTATTGATTGCCACCCCGAAGGTTCCGGGTTCGATTTCCGGCGAGGGCAGTGTGATTCTCACACTGTCTTTGATCTGGTGTAGAATTCACGTGACAATAAAATGGCGATAGATTAGCTACCTATCACATGTCACGAGAATCACTATGATAGCTATAATAATACCCTTTACATCGATTTGGCTCATGCTGTGATGATGTAAAGAGCGATTCTATTAAAATTTAAAAAAAATAAAAAGAAATGGATATAATATTCAATTTTATACGTGACTACAAAGCAATTATCTAATTTAATTAATATTTTTTCTACTTATAAGTGTATTTTTATCGACATGTTTCGAAGGTATAATACCTCCATCTTTCAATAAACACAATGCACTATCGTTATCCAAATGATGAAGGTATAAAACCTTCAAAAGATATTGATAAAAATGTAATGGAAAAATAGCGTTTTTATTCATAAAATCTTCGTCATTAGAATTACATAATACTCTTCTCAGTCGTATTCATCATGATTGAAGGTAGTGTCCATCCTGTAAGCCGTTGACCATGACACGCTATGCGCTCCTGTCACCCGTCAGTCTCCAGGCTGCAGCTAATGAGAGACCAGTCAGATCCCTGATTTGATCGGACCAACGCAGTTGCTCGGTGGTCGTCCCTGTGGTCGCCTTCCCTCCGCTTTGCCCATGATAATGAGCTTTTCAAGGTTGTCCTGATCTCTCCGGGCTATGTGTTCAACATATTTCAGCACATCCGCGAGAGTCTTGCCTTGATACCCAGCTGGTCAATAATTGACTGGTTTGTATTTCTTGCCGTCCAGGGTATACGCAGCATTTGTCGCCAGCACCACATCTTGAAAGCATCAATTGTGGACCTCTCTGATGTTCGCATAGTCCAAGACTCGCAACCATAAAAGAATATGGAGAAAACCGGGTTTGAACCGGTCACTTCTTGGTCTTGTTGGAGATATTTTTGTCTTGCCATATCTTAATGAGCTTTGTCATGGCAGTTTTAGCCATTTGGGTTTTGCGTTGAATCTCCTTCTCGCATCCCCCTGGTCAGTTATCAGCGATCCAAGATATACAAATTCATTCACAACTTCCAAATCTGAGAGAAGGCCCATATTTTTTAATTGGTTAGCTCTGCTTATTATCATTATCTTTGTCTTTGATCTGTTAATCCTCAAGCCCACCAGCTCACTCTCCTTTCGATTCTTCTAATTAGTTCTGCAAGTTCACTCTCTCTGGATGCAATTAGTGTTGTATCATCCGCGTTCTTAAGTTATTAATTCTTGTTCCACCAACCGATATGCCGTGCCAACACAATGTCCAATTATTATTCTTTTAAATTTATCAAAAATCATATACGACTTTTAATTTATTATTTGACAATACAAGCACTTTTGGTAGTACAGTTTTATAAAATATTTATTTAAAAAAATAAGAATGGAAAAACAACTAATATCATTATTGATTTCATCTATATTCTTTTTTTTTCTTCTATATAGGTAAGCCATATACGAGTATGTTGTGTTGTTATGATGGTTTATTTCTCTTTTCTCTTTTATGTACTTTGTATATACAACACTTATATTAAAAAAATTAAATTACATAGAAATGTTTCGGATAGGCAGTCCTTCTTCAGTGATACATATTACAAAGATACATTTAAAAAAATATTTGTAACATCTGTCAGATCATGTAAACAATTTTATAATATTAAAAAAAATGTATCTTTATAATATGTATCACCGAAGAAGGACTTTTTGTCCGAAACATGTATACGTAATTTAATTTTTTAAATGTAAGTGTTGTATATACAAAGAATATAAAAAGAAAAAGGGAAATGTTCTATATTATTTTGTTCACTTATTTACACCAACTGAGATCTCATATGACACGATAATACATATTTAACTTTGAAGATTTAATTTAAATTAGGATTTTACTACGACTCTTTGGTTTAAAATAAAAGGTATTGAGTTTTGCATAGGTTTAAATAATAACATCGGGCGCCCCTGGCGCACACTACCGGCACAGGGTTTAGCCGGTTGTGATTTCTCGCAACAAAACGGGTTTCTAATTAAGCTTCTGTCACGAAACGGCATTTGGTTTTGAAAATGAAAAATATTTTAATTTTTCAACTAAGTCTGCAAATTGAAACCATTATTGCACTGGCACTGTAGTATATTTGCTTTTTTATTGTTTTCTGAATAGACGATTTTTTATTTCTACTAAATATTGAACTATTTGATGATCTAGACCCGTTTGATGAACTTGAGTGAAGAATGGCGTGTGTATTTACCAGAAGTTGCTTATTTATAAGGAGGTCTGTTCAATTAATTTATATACGCGTTACATAAGACACATATATTTATTAAAATTAACCATCATAATATCCATAGTCACTTATGGCTGTAAAATATGATCTTTAACGCAGGAAGTTGAAAGCAACCTAGGAATTTTTAAAAGGAAGATTGCGGGGAAATTTTTTGGACCCACGCTGGAGAATGGGACAACAAAATAAATCTTGAGTTACAAGTTTTTTATGATTTTTTTTTAAATAAATAAATATTTAAAAAAATTAATTCATAATTAATCCATTCTTGTTTCAGAATCAAATATTAAATGTTAGCCACGTGGGGAGTCGGAGATATCGATGTGCGTGCTTGACAAGCTGTATGAACGTAAAGGACGCGAGAGTATGTCAGGATAGAACAGTGTGGCGATACATTATTTTTGCCTACCCCTACGGGAGGCAGCGTAACGATTAGTTAGTTGTGAAAATATGATTCAAATAACGATTGGTTAGTTGTGAAAATATGATTCGATTATTCATATTTTCAAAAATCAGAACCATCTCACGCCGTTTCCCCGAACTCTCCAATGTCATGCACGCACTTCGATTTCTCCGACTCTTCAAGTGGCGGATATTCAATATTCTATTTATTTTATCGTGCCACCTTTTCCTCTGTGTTCCTCTACTTCTAGTTCCATTTACATCGTTAATATAAGCTTTTTACCGCTCTTTCTTAATTCATAATTTGTGTCTAAACCATCTTGATGTTCCTTTCATTATTTATGAACAAAATAATGAATGGAACATTTAGAAGAAACATGTGTCAAAAATCAGTTTAACGTTAAATTTAGGTACGTAATTCATTAACACATAATGCGTTATCATTTTTGTGATTTACAGAAACAAGGTAAGCGAATTAAAAAAAATGTATAGAAAATACAGGATAGTGATCGGATTTTGAACTGGATTGTCAATATTCTCTCCCGCCCCTCAAGGGCCCTTAACTCCCCCAATCCTGTTCATCTTATAATTGTCTTCGTTAGCCCCTACATACACCCGCCCTGCGCCGGCCTTTGTAAGAGCACCATTTCATGCTGACGAGATCACATATCATTCGGGACGCGACTCGAGGAGATGCTAACAAAAGATTTCACACAACAGCGTGGTTTCCATAGAAAACTGAGAGATGAAAATGATGTAGAATAAAGCATTAAATGTTTCTTGAACAAGGAGGTAAAACTCCATATTAAATATTGAATAGAAGTAGATGAAAGCGTTCGTTTTCTCTAAGTATTGTTTCATTTTATGGAGTAATAAAATTTACCTTGCTAGATGTCCTAGTTAAGTGAAACATGACACTCGCATTAAATAAAAAGAAACTTTTAAAAATCGAATGTCTTTTTTAATAAAATTAATAAGAATACTGCCAATCATACAATTGTATTTCTCGGTTTTTGAGTTAATTTTGCTATTTTTTTTTCCCCAAGATACTTACTTTTATCTCCAGGATAACGATGCGAACTCATATATAATATAAAATTCAACAATAACTATGTAAGATATTTAATGGAAATAAAAAAAAAGTTCAAGAGAAAATAAATTTAAACTACGTACAGAGGATCCCTGTTTTTGGGTTGTTTAACTTATGAAATCAAATATGGCATTTGTATAATACTCGTATAACAACAAAGAAATATGGAACCAGTCGATCCTAGACCAGCTGAGCATCGGGACAAGATGTGCACTCAAAAGTGTTAGTATATTTTACTAACTAACTAACTAACCATCACGCCGTCTCCCCGAAGGTGTGTAGGCAGAAAGAATGCACTACCACACTTGAACCGATACGGCACTCCATCCTTCTCCTTTCGCCCCCGTGGGAAATCCGATGTGATGGGTTGCGAACCTCATCGCCACCAATAAACATCTCCCGCGCACAGATAGTAACTAAAACTTTCACAAAATATATCTAAAATAAATACAATGAAATAAAATAAAATAACAAAATAAAAATAACATAATAAAAAAAAAAAGTTTTGTTCTAAGTTGCACATGTTGTCAGCTGGACGATCCGGACTTTTGTGTTTAATTTACGTATCCAACATTATTTTAATTAACTGAAATTAGGCACTTAAAACAATCCAACACCAGCAAGAACTTCAAAATTTTATCAAAGAAAATTTTCAAATTGACATTGGAACAAATGCACATGAAGGTTCGAAAAAATCACAAACATTTATTTTAACAGCTGTCAAATCTCTCCACATAAACGAAAAACTTATATTTTGGTCACAAATGTTCGTAATAATTGGCTAAGTAGGAGGAAAGTGACTACAATGACGGCCATCGAACCGCTATCAGATCAAATCTAGGCACTGACTGCCCTCTCAACATCTGCAGCCTGAAGATTAATTGGTGACATGAGCCCATGGGAAGTCAAGATGTTGATAGTTTACGGGATGGACACGACCCTCAATCACGAGGAATGCGACTAAGAAGAGGAATAACATTAGGCGATAAATCTTTTCTACAATACATATTTTAAAATATATGTTGGTACGAAATAACGAAAATGATTTTATTAACTTATAAAGACAATAAGGAGACTCCATGTAGCCCAGAGGAAACACGAAAGAGCTATACTACACGTAAGACTCTCAGACCGGATAAGAAATACTGAAATACGTAAGAAGGTCGGGAGTAACAGGTTTTGTCGCAAGGGTAGCGATGCTTAAATGGTAATTTGCGGGACATGTTGCCAGATTGGTAGACGATAGATGGACAAGAAGGGTGGTAGAGTGGAGACCCCGTGAAGACCAACAAAACAGAGGGAGACCCGCAACACGATGGTCCGATGACATTAGAAGAATTGCTGGCGATTGGATGCAAAAAGCACAAGATAGGGATACGTGGAGAAGTACGATGGAGGCCTATGTCCAGAAGTGAACGACAACGGCTGTCTAAGTAAGTAAGTAAGTAAGGTAATTATAAAACGCTGTTTATGGTATCACAGTTTTTATATTTTTATTTTTCGTGACAGTTGTTTCGTCAGCCTATGTTGACATCATACTCAGTATATAATACCTTTAAGCTTTTCCTCTTTACAATCTAACAAGAAAATATAAATACTATCTTCCGTTTTTGTTCCCGTTTCTTATTAACGTAATCTCTTCCTTCTAATGTTTATCATCCCTAATATTTTATGACTCATCGCATTTGAATTTATACTATGTATAATTGTTCCTTTTAATTACTTATTTTTCCTGCCTTAAATATATTCCCTTGTAATATTATTTATAGTTTCTTCCCCTAATTATTATTAACTGTGATAATACTTTTAATTTCTATTACGTAATATAATTTTCCATTCTAATCACAAGTTTTTTCCTACTTTTGTTATATTTGTTTGTAAAATTGTCAACAGATTTCGCATACTTCATTTTAACTATGACTAATCATACTAATGAGTTTTTTTTGCTCTATAAATAATAACTAACCGTCCTTTCAATTAACTGTAATTAGGTACCTACATAACCCAGCTTCAGCAAGAACTTCAAAATGCTTTTAACGAAATTATTCAAATTGACATCGGAACAAATACAAATCAAGGTTCGAAAAATCTTCTCTTCATTCTGTTTCTTAAAAGGAATTGGCCTGCTGCGAAGTCGACTCCCAGCTGTCGACCCATCTCTTTGGTGGTCTGCCCGAGGGTCATCTACCATGGGGCTGGCCATGTAACAGAATGAAATGGAGTCTGGATGTATCCATTCTCCTCACGTGTGCATACCAGTATCTTCTCCTTTGCCTTCTCTACCTAACGACATCCTCGACCTCACATATCTCCCTTATCCTTGTATTCCTTATCCTCTCTTGCAGTGTCTTGCCAGATCTATTTCTAAGTGTCTTCATTTCTGACACTCTGAGCACGTTTTTTTGTGATTGTGGTGTCCGCCCTGCACTCGATTCCATATGTCAAGATAGGTCGCACACAAGTCTTATAAATTATCACTTTGCTGCTGATCTTCATGTCAGGGATTTTCCTAATTGAATTCTTTAAGCATCCTGAAATGACCGCAACCTTGTTTACTTGCTCCATCACTTTACACGGTAGATCCGTTTTCCCACACAAGTCCACACCCAGATATTAACATTTTTCTACCTATTCCACGGAAACACCCCCCACAGACACGCTACATCCCACCTGAGCTGAGAGAATACCATACTCTTGATCTTTGCTACAGATATGATCATATTGTATTTTTGACTAGCAAAATGGAATGCGTTCAAAAGTATTTGCAGGTTATTCTCTGTCTCGGCAAATATGACAGCGTCGTCCGTCGAAAAATCACGAAAATTAATTTTAATAGTAACAGTAACACTTGATGATGTCAACATAGGTTGACGAAACAGCTGTCGCAAAAAATAAAAATATATATATGAATTGTGATACCATAAACAGCGTTTTATAATTTAACAGTTAATAATGTTGAAGTGTCATAGTGTTTCGACCAAAACAATGGACTAAAATGATTTTATATATAATATATTACGCAATGTTTAAATTTCGCTTTTACAAAATATTAAACACGCGGCACCCCAATAAAGGCTCTGCATGTGATACTCTTGTTTTACACCTTCAAATCGCCTGACACATTGTCAATTTGCAACGTGATTTCCAGCGAAAGATCCTCTTAGCCGCCGTGAATGGAGTGAGTCATTTAGTTACTGTCACCTCTCTCCTCCGCGGCGGACATCCGTACCCCTGAGTGTGAGGAGGACGTGAAGTGTGGACCGTGCGAAGACATTCTTCAATAATTCTCAGTTCAAATAACATTCTGAAACACGTCAGACGCGATAAAATCAATTCAAAACATAAACACGACAGCAAAAACATTAAAATCAAAGTCGTTTTTAATTTAATCAGTTGAGTGATAACTGCATGGTTTAGTGAAAAAAAAACTAATTTACAACAAAAGAAGACAACTTTTTTTAACCCAGCAAAATATAAACATGGTAAGTCATATTATCATTAAATAGACGTCATTTTAAATTGATATTGGTGTGTTTTTTAATACATAAAAGTCCCTCATATATTGTTTTCTTTTTCTTTTTATATATATAGTGCGTTAAAATTTAATTTAATGTTTAATATTCAATTGTAAATTCTCTTCTTCTTAAGTTTAATAGATCGAGGAGATCAGTACGGTGATAATAATGCCTTCCATTATATGTAATGTACAATACAGTCGAACTGTTCAGTTGAATAATTTTTCTTCATTATAAATATATTTATAATGAAGATGGACGAGTGGAGAGGGATGTTGAAAGAAGGGTTGGGGCTAGCAACAAAGTGAATGGTGCACTTAAAGTTGTCATCGCAAACAAAAACCTATCAAAAAAAGCTAAAATGGCAGTGCACAATGGTGTTCTTGTTATGTATGGAAGCGAAGCATGGAAGGTGCAAAAGAAGGATGAAAGTAGAATAAATGCAGTAGAAATGAGATCTCTTAGACGAATGTGTGATACTCTATGTATGATAGACTGTCGAATGAAAATATAAGAAGTGAATGCGTTGCGAATGATGGGTTATGAACAAAATAATCAAATAATCATTAAGATGGTTTGGACACATGGAAAGAATGAATGAAAAATTAATGGTTTAAAAAGTATAAGTTAAAGGTGTAAATGAAACTAGAAATATAGGAAGACCGAGGAAAATGTGGCACGATAAAATAAATTAAAAATAGAATTTCGGCCACGTGAGGATTCGGA
The DNA here is from genome assembly GCA_022606425.2 of Lepidostoma basale. Classification (NCBI taxonomy): domain Eukaryota; kingdom Metazoa; phylum Arthropoda; class Insecta; order Trichoptera; family Lepidostomatidae; genus Lepidostoma; species Lepidostoma basale. The sequence continues at coordinate 1,176,196 of JAHDVF020000775.1, read as the reverse complement.
GAAATCGACGTGCGTGCATGCCACGATGTATGAATGTTGAGGAATCGGGAGAAGTATGTCAGGAAAAAAAAGTGGCAGTCTATTCTTTGGCGGCGTGATGGTTAGATGTGTACAATGTTTTTTTTATTTTTGTTTTTGTTTTTACATGCATATATTAATCTAGTTTATAACAATGTATTGCATCGAATTATTGGATCTTATAAAAGCGCTTGTGGCGTATGTAAATACATAATGTTTTTATTTATTGAAATTATTTAAATCTATTCATTTGAATAAAACCAAACTTATAAAATATAGCTTTTTTATACTTTGCATTTCCAACATTTGAACATTTTACTTCGGAGTCGCAAATACATTTAAAAACTACTGATTTCGGTATTTCCAACGATTTCCTTTTTGCCTGCAGAGCAATTTTGTCATTTTTCTCAGTCTCAGGAAAAGCGCTTTTTAGTAGTAAATTTGATATTTGTTACGGTTAGCATTTTTCCGACCAACTTGTTTGCCCAAACGACCGCGAACTAATCATACACCGCCATATAAATTGGAGGTAACTGCCCGGCGCCGCGCTTTACTGTCGCAGATAACTCCACCTGCCGGGGTCGCCCGAGTAAGCATTTTCCACTTTAACAATGAGTGGAACCTTGAATCACCCGGTACAGTTTACGCAAGGGATGCTGCCGCGTACGAATTGCAAAGGTCACCGTGACCGGTCTCAACTGCATCTTAACATTATACGAGTATCATAATTATGTTAGGCGCCATCAGAAATTAAATTATCATAACTTAAAAAAAAACTGCATTATATTTTCAAAAATACTTTTTTCCCCTTTTCTCTAACAAGTTTCGGACAGCAGGCTCCCTTATTCAGAGTGTTTTTTTTTCTTTCAATTTTTAATGCCCAAATGAGGTCACTAAGAAGGATACGTGGAAAAACAATGTACGATAGAATATCTAATGAGGAAGTAAGAAAGAAATGTAAGGCGGATGAATGCGTGATAAATAAAATCAAGAAAATGTCACTTAGATGGTTTGGACATATGGGACAAATGGATGAGAGAAGAATGGTTAAAAAGATTTATACAAGTAGTGTGTAAGTCGAGGAAGGCCAAGGAATACATGGCATGACCAAATTTATCTATTACTGAAAGGCGGCCATGTTCGAAGTAGGAACAATCGACGAGCATTCATGTCACGATTTGTGAATGTAGAAGCTGCGTGAGAGGATAGAACAATGTGGTGATCCATCCTCTCTGCGTACCCCTCCGGAGAAACGGCGTGATGGTTAGTTAGTTAGTTAGTTAGTTAGTTAGTTAGTTAGTTAGTTAGTTAGTTAGTTACACTAGGGATGCTGTCGGGTGTCATTTGCAAACATTACCGCGATTATCATTTACAACTTAATTTTACACTGAGGAAGGACGTCTACAGTCCGAAACATGTTTACGAAAAGTGAAAATACAATGTTTTTAAAAATTATTCAAATCTACAACAAAAAGGGATGGCGAATATAAAATGAGCTCGTTAATTTCTCGAAATGCAATTTTTTTATTCGCCACATTCTTTCGTTTGTAACTTGTTAATCATTCTTCAATAATGGAAAAAAATACAATTAGAATCCAAATATATACGAGTACGTCAGTATGTAAATATTAATCATTAATGTAAAAAAATGGTTTGTACAAAATTCAAATATTTTTTTTATGGGAAAGATATTGAAATATAAATTCAAAGTTTTCATTATTAAAATAATACCTAATTTCACATCATTATTTAATTAACAATAAATACTTATATAAACGTAATAAGGCATTTATTTAATTACTACAGTAAAGTTTCGCCTAAGTGAAAAAATAAAAAAAATAAAAAAAGCTGGTTCTCAAGTAAAACACAATATTTTATTGAGTTAAAGAAAAATATTTTTTTTTATTATTTGTTCAAAACTTCACATGAACAGATTTACTGCTTAAATATATTTAATACAATTTAAACTAAAAAATATATATATGATTTGAAATATAATAATAAACTTCTATACATATTCAAAGCAATTTTATATATATTTTTTTAAATTATGGTTAAACATGTTTCCATTTTCATTATAAAATATAATACTATGAGATATAATTTTTTTACATTTTTAGGCTTCGTGTAAAAAAATATGTACATGGAAATTTAGCCCTTATTGTTTTTGGCATTCGATTGATACAAACAATAATAAATTGCATGCACGAAATGTATGTCTCGTATTCCTTATTACATTTTTTATTAAAAAAAAATTAAATATTGCAATTGTTTCATTAATTACTGATACTTTTAATTAAAACTATGTGTTTTATTATTTTGAATTATATAACATTTTCTATAAAACAAAATTGTACATTTCAATATATTATATTTAAAAATATATAATCTAAAATTCCTAAACAACATTTTTTTTATTAATAGCAAATATAATTTTCATTTAGGTGCTCCTGAGAAATGAATCTGGATTTCTTGTGATAAAAGTGAAGGAAAAAAAATCACAAATGCGTCAATCGAATATGTTAAAAATGATTATTTTTATAGGCATTCTTGGTGACACACAAAAAAGTTGGCACAGCACGGTGACTATAAAACTACCAATCGATAAACAAAGTTAACGCCGCACCCTGTGCTCTATAATACTTTTTTATATTCAAACTCTTCCCGTCGAGTTTACCCTCTTCCGCCCCCCTCAATTTTTAACCCTCTTATCCTACCTCATATTCGGGGGATAGTGACCCCACCCCCCACCCCTCCCCACGCGCCGCCGGACCAACTTCTTTGTGGAATACGTCACAAAACTTTGAGCAAGTTTGTTCCCGGTACTCCGCGCGTTCCGCCTCTCCACGAAACTCACGCATCCGTCAAAGTGGACCAAACAAATAAACTTAACAAAAACAAATCGGAAGTTTTATAATCTAAGTGTTTTAATTGTTTTAAAAGCGGCGGACAAGTTTACTTGTTGTAATATAAGTGAATGGCAAAGCAAAGAACGGAGCGCGGCCCGGCAGTGAGTTATTGATTTTCCCCATCTAACCCTCGGCAAGAGAGCGGCTCGCCGGCGCGTATCCGCGTCGCGTCGTTCCAAACTAATTCTACGCGCTCAAAACAATATTAAACTACTTTCAAATTGCGGGAAAAGTTGATTAAACTATAAAACAATCGTTCTTTTAGGCTTCTGCGACTTTTCATAAGTTTCTACGTCGGTTTAGAAGTGTTTTTAGTAATTTGAAAGTGATCTCTGCTCGCCAGCGCAGCGGGCCGCCGCGTGACGGCACGGGGGTCGCGCGGGAGAAACCCACCCCCCTAACTTCACGCCGCACTTCGTTGCGAAGTTCTCCAAAGTTCCGCCATTTTGGTACATGCTCACAAGCCACTTGTTTTGTAAAGAAACTTTTTATTAATTCCCGTTGGCCATGCAGGCTCGGTGAGATGTTTGAGGTGATGCCGTGGCGATATATCAGCGGAACCCTCACTATGGGGCCGCTCGCGGAGCTTTGAACCCGTTTTGGTGTTGTTTCCCGGTGTTTCGTGCTCTTCGCGGTAGTTTGACAGGACGAAAGTATCGCGCAAGACTTGTTGTGTTTACATATGTTTCGGTGCCTTCAAACACTTGCCAATTAACAGAGACAGCTGATAAGTGATTCGTGTGACCTGTGTTAACATGATCAAGAACTTAAAAGACAGGTTAGTGTAAAATATTCCGTTTTGATTTGACGTTTGGAGGTTATGTTTTGGTTGTGTGCGGAAAGCAAGTGACAGTAGGTATGTAGTGACTTCCGATCCGCGAGTACGAAGCTGAGATTTGTTTGTGTTGGTTACTTTACTGAGACATTGTAAACACAACTAATGTTTTTAAACTTACACTATATTATTTATTCTCATTTCAAATAGTTATCTATGCAAGTGCATCAATGCAAATTTAGAAAACTTTTTATTCTTATTCGAAAATAAATGAGAAAAAATACGAATACGTTTTTTCCGACAATAATTGAATTTAACTAAATTCACCGTTTAACTATTAAAATAATAGTTACTCTGAAAGTTATCCAGAGATGTGCGAGCGAGAGGACAATGCTCGGTGATCACAGGAATCTGTTTTATCTTCTTTGCGTTTATACAATTATCGACTCTTTACCCTTGTAATATGACTCAAATTAAATTATGTCTTGAAAGAAAATTGACACGGTTGTTAAAAAGTCATCTCAAATTCATTAAATTGTTTTTATGACAATGTAAATGAATGCATACTTTTGTTAGTCGGCTCTGTGCTGTCCCTCGTCGAGTTCCGTCCGGACGGGATATGGAATAACTAATTTGAAAATGAATGATCTAAATTGTAGCGCCGTGCAAAAACGTCCCATGTATCGCACGAGTGGGGGTTTGTGATTGCATGAATTGAAAAGATCTTTGTATAAGTTAGTCATAGGACTGCAGCCGACAATATTGCGCGATTGCGGGATAAAGGAATCTGTGTAGGAGAGGGCATACTCGCCTTGGGGAGTTCTTTACTCGCACTTCATACCCCCTACGCCCGCAAAACATCCCCTTTTTCCAATAGGGTTTGTTCTATATATTTACGTTTATAACTTTTAAAAATTCTTTAAGTATATATGCAGAAATATAAACTTTATATTTGAAGTGTTTGAAAACTAAAAAAAATTTAAAACGGTTTCAAACTAGAATCCACTTAGATAATGGGGATTTAATGTATGTTATAGTAAATGTATTTTTGAGTAATTTAAACAAAATTCTAAATTTCATGATATTAATATTATTCGGGTCATTATATTATAATTATAAAAAAACGTAAAAATTTCATAAGATTCCAAGAGGATTTTTTTACTAAAAAAACAATACGTTACTTTATTGTGCTATTTATAATTAATTAAGATTTTTATAATAATCTCAATAATCAAGAAAAATACAAGTCTAAACCCTAAATCTCTGACTAAACATCTTTAATTTTCTTATTTTACTGACTTTTCAGATTTTCTTCAGTTGACGTTTCACATGTAACACATAAAATTTGATTACCGAGTAAAAAGTGTTGTTCCATATCTTGTCTTACCAAAGCACTTTCTAATCTTATAGGATACTTTTCAATAAAGTAGCAAATACTTCCACGAAAGTTCGTGCAAACTCGGTTCGGTCTTTAAATAGCCGAGGTTGAGAAAATAAGGGACGGCAACAATTTCAAGGAACAACTTTAGTTAAGTGCGTTCAACAAACAAAACAGCAAACGCTCATTGTAAAAAAATAGTGTTAAATCTTTAGCATAAAGCAGTGCTCGCTGTTTATAAAACTCCCTTTTGACTTTATTTGCTCGGCTGGCAGATTGGATCAGTGTGGATTGTATCAGATGTAGGTCCGTCCCGCTCGCACTTGGGGTTGTTCGGGTAAGTACTCCGCACCTGCTTTCGTTTGAATGGGGTATTAAATTTTATGTTAATATTTTTTGTGATTATTGCTACGCGGATCTAGAGTCCTGTTTTCATTATTTAATCGTGTTTTTAATATTAAATAAATCTTTTAGTGAAACGTTTATAAACTACGTGTTACGATTACGAATTATAAAGCTCTATATTGTAATCCTAAACATATGTTCATATTTTTAAATTAGTCTCACGCGATGGCAAAAAAAAGATAACCTAAATGTGTTCCAAGTTATTTTGTAATATTGCGCTCATTCTACACGGTGTTCCAAACATATTTGTTGTCTGAATAATCATAAAACTTTTTCTATCGTGACCTACCACAAAACTCTTAATTTTTTTTTACGTTAAGATCATTCAAGTATGTATGGCATTGTATATTATAATCCATTGTTGCTTGTTTAAAAAAAATATAACTTTATTTCTATTTTTCTTTTTTATACACTTTGTATTTATAACACTTTTATTAAAAATAAAATTATGTTGACATGTTTCGGACGAATGGTCCTTCTTCAGTAAATATATATATTTATAAAAATCTAAAAAGAACATTTTGTGTTAAATTATTTTTATTTTGTTATTTTATTTTGTATCATTATATTTTATATGATTTGTTTTAGATTTATTTTGTGGGTGTCGGACGATCGAAGTGTGCGCAGGAGATGCCTATTGGTGGCGATGAGGTTCGCAACCCATCACACCGCGTCTCCCGCGGAGCGAAAAGAGAAGGATGGAGTGCCGCATCAGTAAAAGTGTGACAGTCCATTCTTTCTGCCTACCCTTTCGGGGAGACGGCGTGATGGTTAGTTAGTTAGTTTTTACAAAAATATTATAAAATTGTTGTTGTTTACATGATCCAACAGATGTTAATATCTAATAACATATAAACATGTAAACAACAATAATTTTAAAATATTTTTATAAATACGAGTATGTATCTTTACTGAAGAAGGACTGTTCGTCCGAAACATGTCTATATAATTTTATTTTTTATAAATGTGTTGTAAATATAAAGTGTACAAAAAAGAAAAATAGAAATAAACCATCATAACAACACAAAGTATGGCGTATATATTGAAGAAGAAAATATAAATAATTTTATGTAATCGCTTTAAACATTAGATTTATATTATCACTGTTTAACAAGTTTTTTTTAAATACTAACATCAAGGATTTATATCAATGATATTAGAATTCATTTTACAATCTTCAATGTGAGCATAAAAAAGCTCATTATTATGAAGAAGGAATCTGATCGTGTTCACGCTTGAACCTATGTCCCCTGAAACAGGAGCCGAGCGTTCTATCCCCTAGACCACCACCCGGTTAACCATATATTTTGCACGATTAAGATGGTATGAAGTGTGATAACACAAAATCGAAAACATTTTAAGAATGTTAATTTCAGTAATTACACCGCTATTTCTGATACCATTTATATTAAATTTCTATCAGTATCCTTTAAATTAATCTTAATAATCAAATCATATATATTTTTTAAAACAAACCATCAGGCCGTATCGCTCAGGGGTAAACAGAGAGAATGGACCGCCACACACCTCTCTAGCTTCCTCCACATTCATAAAACGAGTCACACACGCACGTCGATTCTTCCGACTTGTAACATGACCAAACTTTAATGTAAATCTTGATTAATTTGATCATACCATGTTTTCCTCGGTCTACTTCGTCTCCGTACTCCATTTACATCGTGATAATATAATTTCTTAACCATTATTTCTCTATCCATGCGATCCATATGTCCAAACCAACACAGCGATCCTTTCATAATTTTGAGATTCTATCGTACATCATTCACACATATGTCTTTGGGATTTCATCTCTACCGCATTTATTCTGCTCTCATTCTTCTTCTGACAGTTCCATGCTTCGCTTCAATACATAAGAGTTGGGACCAGAACTCCATTGTAAACGGCCGTTTTCGCTTTCATTGATAAATTCTTGTTTCCAATAACTATTGTATAAGCTCCATTCACTTTTTTACGCGCATCAACCATTCTTTTGACGGCATTATTCGTTCGGCTATCCGCTGTGAACATGCTAACTAAATACACAAATTCACTCACCTGCTCCAAGTTCTGTTCGTTCACACTTATATTACAAACTGTCATTTGCTCTTCCCTTTCAAAACCATCACCTTTGAATTTTCGACAATCGTCATTAAATTGTTTGACTTATATACCCCATGTATTTTCGACACCAAGAACGGCATCGTTCGCGTAGAGCAGACAATTTACAGACAAATCACTCATCTTAGCACCACCATTTATTTCTTTTCACTTCTATCATACACTTGTCCATGAACAGATTGAACAATCATGCAGACATTACGCAGCCCTGCTTAACACCCTTTGTGATATCAAACCAGGGCGTGATGTCCTCATTTACCCTAACACTGGCAGAGCTTCCTTCGTAGAGAGAAGCAAACGTCCGTATCAGTTTTGTGCTCACTCCGTATTCGGACAAGATTAACCACAGATTATCTCTATTCACTCGATTATAAGCTTTTTGCAAATCGACAAACGCACAGAATAGCTTATGCCTTTTGGCCACAAACTTCTCCGTAAGCGTTCGTGCAAAAATCTGATGCATACATCCTCTTCCGGTCATAAATGCGCCTTGTATATCCCACGGTCTTTCAAACGTCGTATTTTTTATTGTGTCTAATAAAATTCGACCGTATAATTTACCAACGGCGCTTAACAGACTTATTGCCAGGTGATTTTCACAGTCTATACGAGACCCCTTTCCCTTATATATAGGCAATGGTAACAGCCCTCTTCCAGTCGAGTGGCGTATATCTTTCCTCTAAACACTGGTTAAACAGCTTAATTAAACAGCTATAACCACGCATGATCCACCGGCTCACCGTTTTTAATAATCTCCAAGGTGACACAGTCATAACCAACAGCTTTAGCACCTTCCATACAGTTTACAGATCTTACTATTTCGTTTAAATTATTTTCTGTCATATATATTTCGCTATTCGTGCAACTCACATTTGTAACGCTCCTTCTCATTAAACTCTCAGTCATTTCACTGCCGTCATATTTTTAAATTTTATACAATTTGAGAAGGCATGAAAGGTCAAAACACATAATGACCGTTATTTTTAATAACACGATTTAAGTAGCAATTCAAACCGTTCTATTGTAGTTTGTTTTGTAACACAGCCGAAGTTCGGACGAAAACACAACGGGATAGTTCGCAAAATCAATATAGCATGCTAAAAAAATTGCACAAGTGTTTTAAATTATTTATGACGTGTTTTTTTTTTAATATAACTTTTAAAAATATTCCATTCTGTTAATTTTTCTGAATGAAATATTTTCACTTCACTGTGTTTTTTTCCCCAACAATAATTTTGACGCGTGCGTCATCTTTAATTTTGATATCACGTCTTACAGTACTTCTAGAACACCCGGTGGGGGAACGAACTTTAGCTGCGCATTGTCTGTTACCCTTGGCATGTTTGAATTATTCGTAATACTGTGTTGTACATATTCGATCCAATTAAAATTATTGCAATATTAATACAATATAAACACAGTATTTATTTCTAGTAACATACAAAAAAATATGTTTTGCAAAATCTTATTTTAATGTAGATATTATTTTCGAAGATTTGAAAACGAATTATGAGAATCTTCTTCTTTCTGTGTCCTGTCAGGTCTCCCTAATGTTGACTATCACCCTTTCATAGTGATTTTTTTTTATGACCTGGGGATATCCAGAGTGGTATCCCCTTGCCTTCTCTGGAGGATTTTCTTTCGGGGTTACCTTCCCTTAGCTGGGTGTATCCAGTTTTATGGCGCTGGAAGCTCGCCGTTCGTCCTCTCTCTATCTGCTATGGCACGAAGTTATAATTAATATGTGCCACATTGCCCGGGGTTCGCGGGGTCTTTAAAAGACCTCTCGTGGACGCTAGAGAGTTGGACTTGATAGTAGCGTCGCTGTTGTTTATGCAACATGGCGCCTTACGACAGTTTGTAGAGGCATACTTTCCAGCAAAGCATACCCCATTGTAGCCCTACTACCCCTTTGAATCCGAATATGCGTTTTAATTTTTATTTAATTCCAAAATTGTTTAATATAAATTATTATACTGTAATCTTACTTTACAGTGGTAGAAAGATAATTCTTCGTCAGCTTGTCTCCATCCTTCGCTGGACGTAAGCCTCTCCATCCCCACGCAATCTCTCGGTCTCTCGCCAGTGTTCTCCAGGCCCTTTCCGCCGTCCGCACAATATCATCACTCCACCTGGTAGGCTGTCTCCCGACACTTTTCCGGCCCAACCTTGATCTCTATTCAGTAACCCTCTGGTTCAATCTTTCATCATCTCGTCGACACACATGACCAGCCCACTGCCACTTCATCCTCGCAGTGCGTATCCCTACATCGGTGACCCTGGTGGTCTTCTAATCTCCACGTTGACTATATGGTCTCCAAGTGAGATATCCAACATGGATGGATCTTTCTATGGTCCGTTGTGCAGCTTTGATTTCGTGCATTGTTTCTTTAGTTAACGTCCATGTCTTGCATCCATAGGTCATCACAGGTAACACACACTGGTCCAGTGTCCAAAACCACAACCATCAATAAATTTATAATGTTTATAACGTGCCAACGAAGCCGGTTGAAATTAGAAGAATACGTGAAATAAAACTAAATATCTTCTACTTTTGCTTCTTATTGGATTACCCATTTTGGCATGTTATTATATGCATCAAGTTCGTTCTTGAGAAGCGACATACCAATTTTCCTTCCATATTTTTGAAGATCGTACTTTTAGTAAACAGTTTCTGTATTTTTTTCTTTTAGTAATTTAATATGGAATGTGTTTATTTATTTTCATATATTAGAACCGTACTCATAAAAAAGCAAGGATAAAATAACTGTGTTATGTGGATGGAATATTAGATATTTAAATAGGGATGTGTTTGTTTATTCTCATATTTTTGAACCTGGGTTTGAATGGATGGTTAAGGTCATGGGAGACTATTCCGTGCTGGAAGGTATGTGTACCAGTAAATGCCATGAAACGCCATAGTTGCATAACATCAGCAACACTACCATCTAGTCCGATCTCTGGCGTCCACGTGTGATCCTTATGATCCCGCAAACCCTTGGTGTGGCATATTAGACGTACTCGTATGTTGATGTGCCACAGCTAACAAAGAGAGGGCGAATGGCGATTTTCGGCGCCACAAAACCGGTCACCCCCAGTTAAGGAAAGGAACACCCCTATAGAAAAAAAAACTGGTCCTCTTGGTAAGGGGGTTGGGCATTAGGCCAACAAATTAACCTCGTAAAACAACCAACGTTACGAACACTTCAAGAAATTCGTTTCTTGGAGGAGGCTGAGACACACCAAAGGTTGTAGCGCCGGAGAATTTTTTTTTTGATCCGTACTCATAAAAAAACAACGATAAAATAACTGGGCTATGGGAATGGGATATTAGTTACTTGTTTATTTACTCTCGTATATTTAAACCCTACTGATTTAAAAACAATGGTCAAATAACTGCGTTTTGGGGATGAAATAAATAAAATAATTTATATTAATAAAAAAATATTAGGTAAGCGGACGTTTTGGTTTGTGAACCGTGTCTCAGAACCGAATAGGTGTACTGAGGTATGACTTTAATTATTTTTCTTTAATAAACAGATTTGCAGATACGCTACAGATATATGAATAATTTATACTTACTGAATAGATAAACCCTTTCCATTAATATTTATTTCTTAAGATGGTGCACATATATTATAATGGTGGGGCGGGGGATGTGGGGTGAGGGCCCGGGGCTCGACTCCAGGGCGGTATTTTACATTAGGATTACCCTTTAATTTACCCTCCCCTCTGACACTTGAGTGGAAATATTTAACACCACTTTTGCCCTCTTACATACTTACCACTTCCTAACGCGAAGTTTCAACATTCGTATTTCAAATAACTCTATTTTAAAGAGTTTAGTTTTTAACATATTATTTTTTTAAATGCTTAACACCCCAAATAAGATTGAAATACTATGCATGTAATTTTGATATTAATTAGTTTTGAAAAATTGACTTATTTCTTAAACGAATGTACTCAGAGTAATCGACGCCCGTGGATGACACGATGTATGAATGTTGTGGAAGCGAGATTAATATGTCAAGAAAGAAAAGTGTGGCAATCGATTCTTTCTGCCTACACATTCGGAGAGACGGCGTGATGGTAAGTTAGTTAGTTAGTTAATTAAACATTAATTTTGGTATATGAAACTTCATGCGAGTGAAAATAAAAAAAGTTCATAAGAATTTTTGTCATTTTTATACCACATACAAATTTGGTAATTTTATTCGTGTGTAATACTAAATTTTGTTTATAGCAGCGTTTCCCAATTAGTGGTACGCGTACTTTATTTTTTATTTATCATTCCTGCAATAAGGGGGTGCGCGAGTTTGAGGTCTTTCTTGAAGTGGTACGCAGATAAAACTAATTGAGAACCACTGGTCTGTAGAAACATTAATATTAACAAATAATTAATATTTTTAGTTGAAATTTCTTGTTAGAAGTTAATTTTAAATAATGAAACCAAAAAATATACACAAAATTTCTTTATTATTATATATTTAGTGTGCTTCGGTTTCGGCAGCTTGCTGCCATCTTCTGGTCCGACGATAAACACAAGTGGAAGCACAGTAAATATATAATAACAAAGAAATCTTGTATCATTTATTTTGTTTTCATTATTTAATATTAAAAAATTGGAAATATTTTCCTTCGGTACAATTTAGGGTTAAATATTATATTTTTTTATCAACTCAAGGTGTATCTTCTTCGTTAAAAATAAGTATACCTATGTGGTTGTAAATTCTTTAGGATGGCCGGGAGGAAGGGCAGCAAAACCAGTCACAGCATCCGTCATCTGCTGCAGCTTCCGGCGGTAGCAGGGACTTCTTCGGGGCATGACGTCGCTGTGCCAGGGCCGTCTATGAAGGTAGGTTTCTCTACTTTGCCTATGAATATACTACATAAAAAATGCTCTAATTACGTCTGCTTTCTTTGTGGAGGCTTTAATAAAATATTTCAATATTATGTGCAAACTGAAAAAATATTGGTGACAGATACAGATACAGTGATGCGTGAGTTCATTACTGTCGGGACCGTCTTTTTTCCATTTCTTGCACTTATTTGATATTTTTAGACATTTAGTTCTACTAACTTACTTCATACGGTCATACAACTCTTGAAGAGTTTTAGCCTCCTTGATGATTTTTATCCAAGCACCTCGATCAGCCGGATAGAGCTGTTTCGCCCAACGTATCCAGTTCAGCCAGAACTTCGAAGCCCTACTTATGCCTTAATCCGTCTGGTCTTGACGCACACAGGATCTTGATTCCTCTGCCTCAGCATACGTGTAATGCAAGGCGACGATATTTAGTTCGTGATAAAAAAACATGTAAAATTATAATCATTAACCTCCACGCCTTTTCACGTGAATAATGGGATGAATTTAGCGAATCAAATCTAGTGTCCATTTGGCGATTCAGGCCATTTCGTTTCGTGTTATGAAACCTACCATGTCCTATTATTTCTTGCATGATGGTTTAGTTTGAGTATACGAACACACATCAGGATATTTTATTATTTAATTAAAAAAACGCTTTTAATATATCTAAAAAAATTCCAATTCATGGTCATCCGTTAATTATCAAAAAGTATCAAAACAGTGACAGACAAATGAATCTTTCAACCCCATAATATTACAGTCTATATTGGGTTGAACAATTTTTTTTTGATTTCAATGTTTCATTATGTATGATGTGATTCACCGAGAGATGGCGCTCAATTCGGTTTAAATGACACATGTCAATCGTCAGTGGAACGTCATGACATTACTGCATGTGTATTATATTGAAATCATTAATGAATTTAATTCTTAAACGTCATTTATTTGGTAAACACGTTGTTAGATGGCATAAATTAATTGATATTGAACAACAAAAAACCATCACGCCGTTTCTCCGCAGCTCTCTATTCTGACACGCCATGCTAGCCATACAATTCATATAACGAGTCATATACGCACGTGGATTCTTTCGACTTCTAACATGACCAACCTTCAAAATTTGATGAATTTGGTCATGCCATGTTTGATATTAAACTTCAATTGAATTCGTTTAATTCATATATTCTGTATATATAACGATACCACCAACGCTTTCTACGTAGGATCCTAAATGTGAAATAGCAGGACAAACGTACAAATGACAACATACTTACTGAGGTCAATATGATAAGTATTGAAGCTGCCATTATTCAGAGACAACTGCGCTGGGCTGGTCACGTCATCAGAATGCCTGAGGCAAGACTCCCACGGAAGATTATGTACTCTCAGCTTACCCAAGGGAAACGTTCACACGGTGGTCAGAGGAAACGCTTAAAGGACTCCCTTAAAGGAAACCTACAAAATACTCGCATCGACTGTGATTGCTGGGAAAAGACTGCAAAAGACAGACCTAGGTGGAGAACAACAGTACATAAAGGCACGCAAGACTTTGAAGCGCAGCGCAGAGATTACGTCGCAGAGAGGAGGAGAAGGAGAAAGGAGAGACCACTGGGAGACGGTGACGGCTCCATTACAAGCGCCTTCCCCTGCCCCAGATGCCCCAGAATATGTGGGTCCAGGATCGGGCTCTTCAGTCACATGCGGACCCACAACCGCGAAGGACAGTCTTCCTCGGACATGACGGACAGCCGATGATGATATACTCGAATATAGCAATACCTTTAAACTCCCATATCTCCAAACTGTATATTTGCACTTGTTTCGGTTTTACACTCACGGTGCGATGTAAACAACAACAATTTTATAATATTTTTATAAATATGTATAATACTAACACCACATTCATGGGACAAAAATATGGAAATCGTGTTTCGTGCGGAAATTGAGTATTATATTCGTATTGAAATGACACGTGTAGACAGAAAATTTCTCCTTATAATTAAAATAGGTACCTTTGATATATCAAACTCCGCAAAAGTTTCCACTTTTGGTTTATTATTGCTGGGAAAATGTCTGAAACGGGTTCCTTTATATTTATCGGTGCCTTGGTCCATGAATAAGAAAGTTTTGCCGCCGTAAATGTGTACTGAAAAAGAGTCTGGGAGCTGTTGCCATGACAACCGAATAAAGTACACTCGGTTTAGGTATACCTAAAGGTTGTTGGAACTTTTTTTCATAAAATTTGCTGCCTTATTCACGACTGGTGTCTTATAATTTTTTTGAGTGCTTTGCAACTGAATCTTGATTGTTTAAAATACAACTCCTGACTAACTTGGCCCTTTATTTGTGTATGAAAAATATTCTTTGTCAGAAATATTCAATAATATTTTTGTGTACTAAAGTTCGTGTATTTTTTTAATAAAACGTGTGAGCATATAATTTTTTTTTTCATTTTAACAACTGTACAATCTATGTTGATGAACAATGCTATCATATTTCTTCTTCTTCTTCTTCTTCTTCCTCAGCCTTTTCCCGTCCACTCCTGGAAAAAGGCCTCCTCCATTCGCTTCCATGTCACTCTGTCTTGTGCAAACTGCATCCAGGTTATTCCGACATGTTTGTTCAGATCATCCTTCCACCGTATTTGCGGTTGCCCTGCATTTTTGTTTGCCATCCACGTTCTCCAAGTCAGCAGTCTTCTTGTCCATTTTTTATCTGAGCTTCTGGCTACTTGATCTGCTCATTGCCATTTTAGAGTCGCCACCCGGTGGATGATGTCAGTGACCTTTGTTTTTTCTCTCACCGTATCGTTTTAGACTCTGTCTCTTAGGCTTATTCCTAACATGGCTCTTTGGGTCACTCGTAGTTTCTCGGCACTTTGTTTGGACAATGTTACAGTTTCAAAACCATAAGTACCAACTGGCAGAACACAGGCTTCATAGACTTTTCGTTTCAGGTTGAACGGTATTTTTAAGGATGTAACATACTTTTCCGAAATATTTTCCCATATTTATTGATCACAAATAATGTTAAAAAGATAATTTAATTACCACAATAAATGTAAGCAAAAATATACAATATATAGAAAAAAAATAACCGATTCATTAAAACTTTGAGAAATAATAAAATATATATCCAAATTAATTAAAATACTAAATTTTCTTAAAAAGCACTTAATTTATGGAGTGGCATTATTAATAATATTATAAGAAACTAGTTGATTTATGTAACTCTGCCGAAGTTACGGCGTGAGCGTAACCGGTTAGTTGAAATAAAAACAACAAAATAATGTATTGTTAAAACAATATGATTGAATTTTTTTTAAAATGTATAAGTTATTGTATTTAAATGTATTTTATATATAAAATACATATTGCCATATCTGTTATGAACTCGTATTTTAATTATAAGATTATATCATTTCGAAATAATTTAAATCAAATCAGTTCATTTACTCAAAACACATTACAAGCAGCATAAATGTTTAAGGCATCTATTGAGTACAGGTAAAAATACAAAATAATACCAGGAACGCATTAGAGATGGTTCGACATTAGGAAGATAAGATACATTCTAATGTCGAAAGTATTTGTCCCCTGAACGTACCCCGAGGAGACCGCGTTCAGCAGACTGATTGCTTTTCTCACCGGTGTCACCAGAGGCAGGTTGGTTCTGGGGACCAAGAGATAAAACAATCTGTGCTGCCGGAGATATATATCAGGGACCAAAAGAACAACACCCTCTAGCACGGCCGAGTTCTCGAAATATCCCCTAATTAATCTAAAGAAATGGGTAACCCATTATTACAATAAGCTGTAGAGAATTGGTTCCGAGCATTCCCTAAAGAAATACCGTGGGATAGAGCCACGGATGACTACCATACTCCGTCATGTAGAGATACCTCAGATTTTTCTTTTGAACCCTCTCCAGCATAACGGAATATCTCGCCTCGTGAGGACTCCATGAAACACGAAATAAGAAAAATGTAATATTTTTGTCATTGATTCAAAATTATAATTCAGAAGAAATTTTCCGCATTGAGTATAACCTGAAAATATACGAGAGGGAAGGACAAAGCCGGCTGGGAGTCGAAACACTCGCACGGATCCGGGAAAATAACGATTTTCAAAACTTTTTCCGGGAAAGTTAAAAACTTTTCCCCCCGCGGCCGCCCGCTTCCACGTCCCGTTCCCCGCTCCGCCCGCGACGAGGGGGGATGGGGGGGGGGGGAACCCGACGCTCTTTACTGAATAAATTTTTTTTTTTACTAAAATTGTGCTATAACGAAAATATCGAAGTATTATGAATGCTTTAATGAGGCTGCAAAATTATCATATTTGCAGATTAAACAACGTTTTTCTGCTAGAATATTTTTATTACAAATTATTATTTATATAAATATATAGAATCATGTATGGAAGTGAAGCTTGGAGCTGGCAAAAGAAGGATAAAAGCAGGATAAACGCCGTAGAAATGAGATCACTAAGAATAATGTGCTGGAAAACGTTGTATGTTAGAATGCCGAACGATGAAACAAGAAAGAAATGAAAAACAGATGACTGCATCATGAATAAAATTTAAAAAAGGATCCCTGAGATGGTTCGGACATATGGAACGAATGGATAAGAGTAGAATGGTTAAAAAGTTGTACACAAGCAGCGTGAGTGGGAAAAGAAGCCGAGGACGACCGAGAAAAACATGGCATGACCAAATTAATCAATTACTAAAAGGCGGCCACATTCGAAGTCGGAATAATCGACGTGCGTGCATGGTACGATGTATGAATGTAGAGGAAGCCCGAGAGGTATACCATGACAGGTCAGTGTGGCGATCCATCCTCTCTGCCTACCCCTCAGGGGAAATGGCGTGATGGTTAATTAGTTAGTTAGTTAAATATACAGAAATTTAATCTTTTAGACGAATGTGTGGAAAATCTGTGTATGATCGAGTGTCAAATGAAAATATAAGAAGTGAATGCGGTACGCTCGAAAGGAAAATAATGAAAAGAAAAGAAAATAAT
Organism: Lepidostoma basale; assembly: GCA_022606425.2. Classification (NCBI taxonomy): domain Eukaryota; kingdom Metazoa; phylum Arthropoda; class Insecta; order Trichoptera; family Lepidostomatidae; genus Lepidostoma; species Lepidostoma basale. The sequence continues at coordinate 1,158,706 of JAHDVF020000775.1, read as the reverse complement.
GAATGGAAAATTTAAATGGTTTGGACACATGGAAATATTATTTTAATGATTAATTGCCTATTTATGCAGCTAAAAAGCTTAAATGGCAGCGCACAATAGTGTTCTTGTACTGACACTTATGTATGAAAACGAAGAATAGAACTGGCAAAAGAAGAATGAAAGTAGAATAGGGTCGAAGCACCAGTATTTGACCGCCCCCCAGTAAATGACCGTTGGTTAATAAAACAAAATATAATAAGAATTGCTCTATGTGTCCAGTCAAAAAACATTAATCCCAAGAAACTATGACAAAAGAGGTAGGCAGAGACAACTTTTGGTAAGAAACAAAACTATCAGTTTTGAACTGTGCCTTGTCAAACGGTAAAAGTGCGTCTTCCCATTGTTGTTCTGAGATTGTTAGTAGTTTTTTATAAGGAAAAGTGTGGTAAATGTTTTTTTTTATGTTATTTCTTATGCAATTCTTTGAATATTTCCATATTTTTATATGTTAGGGTGTTTCATAATGTGACAATGTAACAAAACCTATGTATTGTATCAATATAACCTGAAGTGGTCAATTACTGGTGATTGTGCTATTTTTTTAGAGAAATATTCATTTTAATAGTAATACTCATATTTCAATAAAAAAGTTAGAGAATTTAGAGAAGTCAGTGTGTTTTTTATTGTTTTATTTTATTTTGTACACTGAAATAATGAAATTAATGCCTTTAATGTGGATTTCAGTACAAGCTGAACCTTAAACGATCATTCATTGGTGCTTTGGCCCTAAATGAAGTAGAAATGAGATCTCTTGATGATAGAGTGTCGAATGTAAATATAAGAAGTAAATGTGGCGCGAATGAAAGTGTATGCACAAAATATTGAAAGGAACGTTATGATGGTTATATTTTTTATTAAGTTAAGGTTAAGTTATTTTACAATGATCTGTTCCCTTGACCCGTCCCGTGTCCGCTATACGAGTATAATAAAGTTGTGCGTACTCACGCCATTCCGCATTTGTCTCCTCTGTCCTTTTCTTTCATTTCCCGCTGTCACGTGTCCATGAATCCGCTTCGCATTTAATACCGTGAATTTTTTATGTTTTGTTTAGAAATATTTTAAGTGTTTTTTAAGTGTATACTGAATGTATGGCGGGACATAGGTAAATAGCAGTATATTAAACGTGGGATGGTCCCTCTTGATTTCTTATATATATTTTTTTCTAACGTAAGTCCCGCGTGGACGAGGGGCGGGCCTAGGGATTGAATGAGCTAAGCTGACGAGAGGCGCCGTTCGCCTATAACAGCTTCGGGTAAGCGGTGGGAATCTTCTATGGCTTATAGTTGCATTTCCGATTCTTGATAAACTTAATGAATTTTAGCGGAAATTTCGTAATTATAATTGTTGACACAAAAAAGCACTACACAACATAGATATGGGAGCCAAAGTTAATGGCGTCTTGGCCGATGACACTGTTATCTTAGCAGCTAATATTAATGACCTACCAGTGCTCATCAATAGAATCAATGACGCAGGTGTAAGGCTGGGACTCAACATGAACACCAGTAAAACAAAGTTCATGGTATTTAGCCGACAGAACTACCCAAAAGAAGTCTTACTCTAAATAGCACCAGTATAGAAAGAGTACACATATTAAAATATCTAAGCAGTGTTATAACAGACAACATCGATCCCGAAAAAGAAATGAGGTGCAGGATAGTGATTGCGAGGGCCGCATTCAATAATATGAGACCTGCAATGACAATATCAACATAAAATTGAGACAGAGGATGGTCAAGTGCTATATTTGGTACATATTACTATGCGAAGTGGACACCTGAATCCTCAAAGTGAACACAATAACCCGTAAAGAAACACTTGAAATGTGGCTCCATCGCAAAATGTTGCGGATCTCATGGACTGATATGGTTACCAACAATGAGCTGCTACATAGAGCCAGAGTAAGAAGAGAATCGTTGACTGATGTGAAGTCTAGAAAGATGGCATATTTAAGACACATTCTCCGCAACGAGAAATACGATCTGTTGCACCTCAACATAAAAGGGAAGATCGAGGATAGGCGCGGTGTGGGAAGGCCCCAGATGTCCTGGCTCGAGAATATCAAGGAATGGACGGGAGTTCGAGGGTGGGGGAGTTGTTCCGTCTGGCACAGAGAGGCCTACGCCAGGATGTTAACTGACTTCGGGGGGACCTGTCATGGCACTCGAAGAAGAAGAATGTTGACACGTAAAATACAATTTATTATTATAAATTAATCAAATTGTATAGGTGGACTATGTGAGTAGTCGGAATAATTGACGTATGTGTATACTCCCTGTATGAATGTCTTTATTATGATATAGTAGTATGGTGGTAGATTTTTTTTCTTCTTATTTTAATTATTTATTTGACCGCAGAAACCACAAGGTCTCTTATAACATGTTAGGTATAATAATCTCTTAGAATATATATTATAATATATAGACAACAACATTGCTTAAGAGATATTTATATTTATACGCATAATTTTTAAAACGAAAAAATAAAACACAAAAAACTTTTAATAAAGATATGAATTAAATACACGTTTAAACAATTTTAATCAATTCAATTACAGCAATAGTAAACAATGATAATTTTTTTTCCAGATAATGATAAACTTGTTTTCAGTCTAATTCTTTTATGAGAATCATTTGCAGAAGATAATTATTATAAGTTTTTTTTTCTAGTCGTACTGATATCTTAAATTTAATTTAAAATAAATTTCCTTGGATGATTTTTATGTAAACATTTAATATTAATAATAATTTTTACCCTATTCTTGCGTTCAGTTAGTCAAGTACTTACCTGTATAATTAAAAGTTTTTTTGGGGAAAAATAATACGAATCTACTTGTAATATTTATATACCTTATTCTATGGTAGCAAACCATGGCAACTGTGAGAAAGAGCACGAGGTAAATCGTCCGGGAGTAAACATTAAGATGATTAAAGCAAAAGCTCTGTGTGACTGTATTCCTTCCATTGTCCTCTCACTTTCCTTTACATTCATCCCGACATCAAAGTATTGCCAATGAAATCTTTCCCACTAATCACATGCATAAATACTTAAATTCTCGGATATCCACGTGGAAACCAGATGTAAGAAATAAAACACGTGAATTAAATTTTAATTATTTGATAATTTTTGACCCTAAGAACCATAAAGTCTGAAGTGATTTTTTGGTTCAAAATAAGTTCTGATGGTCATTTTTGATTTTCATAATGTTTTGAATGCGTCCACGGCTATTAAACTAATTTTAGACAAAATGTCACTTAAGACTTTATGGCTCTAATGTTCACATTAAAACATTTTAGAGCAGCCAAACTAAATAGCATTGTACTCGTATATTTATATATATATATATATATATATATATATATATATATATATATATATATATATATATATATATATATATATATATATATATATATATATATATATATATATATATATATATATATATATATATATATATATATATATATATATATATATATATATATATATATATATATATAGACATAATATGAAGGGTTATTATAACTTTAATTATAATTACGATGAACTTAGTACGATAGCACTCATGAGATTCCTTTGTTTCAGTAGAAGCATTTGTATAAAAATTCGATTTATTAACTTTAAAACATTTGGTATGTTATATTATGTGTAATAGGACAAACAAATATCGTGTTTTCTTCAGTTAGGGCTAAACAAATAAGATCTCCAAAGAAAACAATTTGATTACTCGTAAAGCGAATAGAAGCCCCCTTATGTTTCGGGAGAAGGTTGGGTTCCCGGCTGCACGGAGATCTTGTTTTCACTAACGCTCCAGAGATGGCAGAGATGTGATTAAATTAAATGTCTACTTTGACATTATTATTATTTTCTGTTTCGCAACTAACATACAATTAATAATGGTACGTAAGTGCTATAAAAAAATATATGACGTATTAAGATATATATTTGTGTTTACTTTTTGTACTAAAAGTTATCATTCAATTGCGTAAAGTTATCAGAAATAAGTATTTATTTCTTCCTGGTAAAATGTTATTTAAACTATAAACCACAATGATATAGGGTTCACTACATAATTTTTTTGTTATTTTATATTTATGAAAACTATAAATTGCTTAAATCAGGGTTAATTTTATTATAATATTTTTTTAACTAACTAACCATCACGCCGTCTCCCCGAGAGGGTAGGCAGAATGAATAGACTGCCACATTTTAATCGATGCGGCACTCCATCCTTCTCTTTTCGCCCCCGCGAGAGACGCGGTGTGATGGCTTGCGAACCTCATTGCCACCAATAGGCATCTCCCGCGCACACTTCGATCGTCCAACGTCTTTTTATTATATACACATATAACTGTTTTGAAGATAACTTGTTTAATTATCTGTTTTTTATTTATCCTAAGAGTACGGCTGGCTAAATTTGCAGTAAAAAATGTTTCGAACTGCGAAAGACTACATTTGCAGCTCCTATTTGAATGTATCATATAGATAATTTTTTTTCTACTGCTAAATTGTACGTAATGTTATGATGACCTGGGACTATCGGACTATCTGTCTTAGCTGTAAATGTAGTCAATCGCAATTCGAGACCTTTTTTTTACTACAAATGAATAGAGGTTAAGGGTATTTTTATGGATAATATTGAAAAGATTTAAAATACGAATAAATGTTTGAAATTATCTACTTCGGAAAACGCAATTTATTTTTGATTTTTAGTTTTTTATGTTTGATAACAAAAAAACAAGCATGATTTTTTTTTTATATTTAGTGTTTTCAGCTGCCAGTTATTCTTTAATAAAAACACTTGGTGATTATTTTCTGACGTAGAATTCACAAGTCTGATGCAGAAATTGCAAAAAAATTAAAATGTCACTTAATGAGTTTTACCTTTGAACCGACGATATATCCTACTGTTAAATGATCTAGGATCGTCGGAGGGAACTTACATGATATCGAAGTTTGTATAAGAATATTCTCATACCATTGATTTAAATCCTTGATGCTCGTCTATTTTAAAGACAGAAATATAAAAGAAACACCGGAAAGTTCTTTGTTAATGATACTTATACTCAATGAAAGAAATATGAGTAGGTATTTCAAAATATGACGAAAACTTTAAGATAAATTTGTTTTTTTTTAATTATCTCATAAAAAAATATATGGCTATGTAGGTATGTACATATTTTATTTTGGCCAAGCCCTGCAACAAATTCGGTTTAAAATTAATTATAATTTAGTTAAGATCTAAATCCTAGAACAATATTTGGCAATTGAAATTGTTCAAACCCTATTAAACTCTTTCTGGGAGAGCTCCTCGGAAACGATATATAAAATTTGCATTGGTCTTATCTTTCACAATTAGGCTTTGAGCGGCGCAAACAACCGGCCCCGCCGCCTACCGGGGAGGGCGCCCCGCCCATCGGTAACTTGATCATAATCCGATCCTCCGGTTATTAAAACTTGAAAGAACAGGTAAATATTTGACCGGCATTAATTACAGGAACGTAATCGGCGGTGACAGCCTCGCATCCAGAGCAGAGGGCTCGCCGCGCATCTCAATTATAAAGCGAAAAAGATTATAAATATTAACGCGTTACAAATCAAAATGGCTGAATTCATTATAGACAATGATTTATTTGAGGCGAGATACTCGTTCATGTTAAGAGGGTTAACAAAAAAACGGCATTTCTCTTGGGTACGCTGGGGTATAACTCCCTCGAACTGAGGAGGGAAGGATTATTGTCAACGCATTTTTTCAAACTGATTCGAGGCTCTATTGAGAACCCCTATGTTCTGGAGCAAATAGTTCCTTTGTTTCTGATAACTACCTGCGACAACGCCGACATCAATAGTTCTTTACTCCGTCATGCAGAACCAACCTGCCTTTGGTGATGCCAGTAGGAAGAGCAATTCGGACGCTGAAACTAATCATCTCGGATTTGGACATTTTCAGTGTCAGTGAGGCACTATTCATAAAAAAATATTGCAAATTCTAGAAAAAGTACTACCTCACTGACGTCGACATATTTGGATTCCTTCTGATATGTATGATTTTTTGGTCTCATGTTGTTTTATCTTATCTTTGTAATACCGTTTTGTGTTCAAATGAGTCGCCTAAATGTTTTATCGTTTGTAATGTCTCATTTGTGTATCATGTATAAATAAATAAATAAATAAATAATAAATAAATAATAGGCCATAAAATCATGTACCATATTTTGCTTTGTTTTATTAGATTATGACATAGAAGTGGATTGAAATTAAACTGGATTAAACGTGGCCTAGATACCCATTTTGCCTTTTGCTTTATTTCTGGAATGGTGCATTCTCCAGCTAATGTAAGTCCTGCGTGGATGGGGGGCGGGCCTAGGGATTGTTTGAGCGAAGCTGACGAAGGGGCGCCGTTGCGTCCTATAACAGCTTCGGGTAAGCGGCGGGTAACCTTCTATGCCTTTATTTAACTGTTAGTTTGTTCATTTGCATTTGTATTAACAATCACTGTATGTTACCCTACAATAAATAAATAAAATCAAAATGGCTGCATTCATTATAGACAGTGATTCATTTGAGGCGAGATACTCGCTCATGTTAGAGAGGGTTCAGAAAAGATTTCTTAGATATCTCGACACGAGGGAGTTTGGTAGCTATCCGTGGCTTTATCCTCTCATCATCCAACCTAACAATGAAATTTTCAAAACGTGCAATAGCCTTCGGGCTGGCACACGCGAGCATAGAAGATCCGAGTAAGTACATATCAGTATGATACAAAATTTGGAATGCACATTTTATTGACATGAATATAAAATTAGTTCACACAACATTTATTCACCGACTTTACGACACCAAACAAATATATACTTTTTGCAATACGCGACTCCCCTAAGTCGATATCCACCCCCTTAATAAAAATTCGGTCGTCTAAAAGGCTGTCTTATTTTTTATTTGCTCCGTTTTTTTCTCGATCAGGCTCAGCTGGGAGATTGGTCATTGAAATCAAAGCATTCGGAGTGAAGATATTTGCTTTTGAGATTCCTGCCGATCAAAGGTTGCCCCTTCCACCCTTTCACTCTTTGCCGATCGTAATTGAATGAATTGCTTAGACAAACAGATCGCAAGTAAACGGACTCTCAAAGGGTTTTTCTCTGCCGGTATGTGATTGAATGCGCCGGACTCGATATGCCGGCACTCCTCGGAATCAATATGTAAGTTCTAAACGAGGTATTATGATCTCTCTCCCAGGTTCATACCAACGCTTGAATGTTTTCATTGTTCTCGGACGTACCTTGATTATATTGGATTCGTGGCGTAAATTTAACATTAAATAAAACCGCATCGTGCTATTTGCTACAAAGATAAATGTTTTCCACCAATGATGCAATCATGTATACATAAATCAAAAATAATATACGAACTTATCATTACATTTTGGTTTATTGTTGTTTCAGAAATTTGTTATTTTTTTTAAGTTTCAAATCTATGGATTGGTTCGAAGCAAAGTATAACATTTTTGCTGGTTCTTAGGATGCCACATGGACCTTTAATGAGTTTGTATACATTAGGTTATTGAACACAATTACTGCATACACTTTTTTTGCTATTGATTATCGTGACATGTGATAGGTAATTAGATTATTGACATTTTTATTACCACGAGTGTTATAAACAACTGCTTGTAACACCTGATGATGTCAACATACGTTAGCGAAAGAGCTGTCGAGACAATCTCATACAAAATAATAAATAAATCAAATATTGAATATCGGCAACGTGAGGAGTCAGAGAAATCGATGCGCGTGCATGACACGATGTATGAATGTTGAAGCGAGAGAAATATATCAGGAAAGAAAAGTGTGCCAGTCCTTTCTTTCTGCCTACCCCTTCGGAGAGACGGTGTGATTGTTAGTTAGTTGGTTAATTATTATTAAATTGTGATACGTTTAATAATTTAATAATGATAATTAATAATATGAACCATTTTGATATATTTTTAATGATTTCGAGATAATATTGTACGTCATCCACATTGTGTATACCACAGACAAAAATAGTATACTTTATTTTATAAATTAAAATTTCTGCATCGTTGCTAAAATATTTAAGGGCTGAACAGTACAAAGCTGCCAAGTAACAAAAAAATCAAAAATGAGTTTTTGATCCTAATTGGTGTTAAGCATAAAGGCCAATAATTTTTCAAAATGATTGAATGACATAGTGTAGTTCAAATGTCATCCTAAAGTTGCCACCCGTGGTACGTGACATGTGTAACTATAAACAGTTTTTTTTCTCTCTTTTTCTTTGCTTTATTCTCACTTAACACCTTTGTAATATCTAGCCTTCATTTGTTATCGCTCTATAAATTTCGAGTTATATGATTTTGTGTCTCGAAATTTGAAACCCGCTATATTTAACTAAATATTTCGCATAACTCGGTCATTGCTTCGGAGACCAGAATTCTTGAATGGCATAGCCGCCACCTCGCCAATTCAAACAGTCGGCCTCCAGCCTGCAACGAGTGGGGGCATTTCGGACGCTTTATTGGAATTCTCAGGTCGGCCGGTGGTCAGATAAACACCGGCAATAATGCTCAAAGGCAATTGAAATCAATTGACCGGTGTATCCACTTAGGATACCACTCGAGACCGTAATAATGTGCTCCTGTCCGCATATTACCGGTGCCGGCAGAATTTCGATGAGGCCGAAACGTACGTTTACGGAAACCCGAAAAGGAATCAATCTGTTATTACGCGATTGACCTAACCTTTAAGCAAGGGACGGGGTATTGCCCGAACGCTTGGATTACACAGTCAAACAATTGAACTGATTTGAAATAAACAAAATTTGGAACTCTTTATTTGATAAAAATATACATAATTGGTTGTCGAAATTTCTTCATAGAATTTCATTTTAATAATCATATTAAATATAGTAATTTATGTATTACTCTATGGCTCGGAGACTTGGACCCTGAAAATGCACACAATGAACCGGTTGGAAGCATTCGAGATGTGGTTGCACAGGAGAATGCTTCACATACCGTGGACAGATTTCGTCAGCAATTAGGTTTTGAGGAGAGCCAATTGTAGTAGACAACTGCTAAAGGACGTTAAGGTCCGTAAGATTTCATATCTGGGTCATATTCTGCAGGAAAAAATACAGTTTGCTCCAACTAATTCTGATGGGAAAAATTGAGGAGCAACGTGGTCCTGGTAGAAGGCAAACGTCTTAGCTGTGCAACATAAGAGACTGGATCGGAATGATACATGTGGGGGAGCTGTTCCGGTTTGCGCAAGATAGAGAAGCCTTCGCCGGAGTGATTGCCAACGTCAGGGTGGCCTGATACGGCACTCGAAGAAGAAGAAGAATTAATGTATTTACAAGTTGTTTTCGCTGTTCATATTTCCGCACAAATATTATGTAGATAACTTCAATGTAACAATAATTTATCTTAGATTTACTAATTGAATCTAGGAAAACAAATGATATTTTACAAAATGTGTTCTTTAAATGAACATTTAATGCACAAATTCACCATCAAATATATTACAATTATTTAGCACATTTTCAATGTACAATTTAATATGATCGGTTATTATTATTTGAATGAAATATACGATTTTGCATATTTAATTCCATTATTTAATTAATCAACTAATTTATTAATAATTTATTTTATTATTCAATTAATAAACTATTTTTTCCGCTAACTAAGTCAAAAAACAGTATTTTAATTCATAAACAAGGAACTCGTTTTATTGTCGAAATGAAAAAACTCAAATGTACAAGATTTATAGGTAAATTCATTATACTTCTTTATGTATCTTCGTTTTGTGGTGCGTAACACTCGCATATGATGGGTTAAAGATATCAAAAACAATTTAAAACAATTACGTATAAATTATTTTCTGATTCTACGTTGATTTTTCAGTTTGTTTTTGTAACCCTGACGAAGCTCCGGTGGCAGCGAAACCGGTTTATTAGATAAAACAATGTTAAATGGTGTAAAAAAAATACAAAAGTGTCATAAATTATTTTTAATAATGTCACACCCCAAATAAAGTGCTTCATACGAAAGTATACAAAATATCAATGATTCAAAGAATGAATGAAAAAATGTGAAGATTAGAATGGTATAAAAACCATTGATTCAATTGAAATAAATTTAATGTTCTTATATTATTATTATGAGTATACTAATAAGGGCAAAGCGTAAGAGTTTATCTTGTAGATTTCTTTTTGCCTTACCGGTTTCTGCCGTTTATCACAAGGCCCAGTGTCCCGCGCGCGCTTCTATTTGCGAGATTTCCGTCTTCGGGAGGTATCATAAACTTTTGTGATGTATCGTTTTATTGGTTACATATGAAATTACCGGGGAGCCGGGCCACGCCGCGCAGGCCGATTCGTAGCGGAAATATATAAATAAAAATACTACAGGGTGAACAGTATTTACATTATAGTTTATAATATACATCGTAATAAGAAGCGAAGATTTTTAGCTTTCGCGAAACTAAAAAAACAATCCTATCCCACGGCATTTCTTTTGGGAATATTGGGGACCAATTCTGTAGCTTAGAAGATGTAGGTTTCTCATAATCCATGCCTTATAATTCCCTTCTTTTCGTGAACACGTGAATTGAGAATAAAGAAAAAATGCGTATATTACATGTTGTATTTAGTTTTATTCCATTTGTTTTTTTTTTAGTTTCAACCGGTTTCCGAAGCTCGTTTCCATCTCCTGGTGGAATTGAAACTAAATATTTGTTACAAAAATACGACCTTCATGGCCGACTGGTAAGTACATTAACTGCCACCCCGAAGGTTACAGGTTCAATTCCCGGCGAGGGCAGTGTGATTGTTACACTGTCTTTAATTTAAAATGGCGATAGATTAGCTATCCTATCTATCTATTTACCTATCACATGTCACGAGAATCACTATGATAGCTATAATACCCTTTACATCTATTTGGCTCATGCTGTCATGATGTAAAGAGCGATTCAACAAAATAATAATAATTAAACTTTCGTATGAAACACTTAATTTGTGGTGTGACATTATTAAATAAAATAATAATATATTTTAGTATTTGAATCTAAACCACTTTATTTGGTAACACCAAACGGTTTCGCTCCCGCCGGAGCTTCGTCAGGGTAAGAGAGTAAACAGTTTACTCTCTCTCTCGAAACCGGTTGGTGTTACCGAATAAAGTGGTTTAGATACAAATACTAAAAGTGTATTATTATTTTATTTAACAATAATTATTATTATTATTGTTATTTTTTTTTTAAATGACTTTCATCAAGGATTTATATCAATGATATTAGAATTTATTTTACAATATTCAATGTGAGCAGAAAATAGCCCATTATTATGAAGAAGGAATGTGGTCGTGTCCAGGCTTGAACCCAAGTCCCCTGGATCAGGAGCCAAGCGTTCTATCCCCTAGATCATAACCCGAATTAGTTGCGATGAACTTCTACGAAGAAATTTTAATTAACAACATTAATACCAATGAATAAAAGCCTTTTAAAAACTAATGTTCCACCTATGACTAATCTTCTATTTCATTATTAACAATCAACTTGTACCAGAAATTGAAATAATATTTTTTTAACGTGAACAGAGTTAATTTGCTTCCATTATTTTTGTAAAGATATTTAAATATAATAATTAATGTGGAACATAAACAGTGTTGCTTTTCAATTCCAATGTTATTACAATGGATTTCAACAGTGTTAACGCTTTAACCTTCAATATAGAGTTAATATTGTTTAGGTTACAAAAAAAATGCACCACCCTATTGGTTCGTAGGTATGATAGTAACACGGAGCGGCTGACGGGCGCGTCTCGGCGCAAGACGATATAGCGAACGAGATGCTGTTTTTTATTTGAACGTTTGCAGGGATGATATACGGCGTTGATTTCGGCGAGAGTGCCTCTTTGAAAGGGAATAAATGTCGGGAAATATAAATTCCGGAAGTCTATGGCGTAACGGCATCGGATGCCGTTCAGTGCGAGGTTTATTTGCCAATAGTGACGACGAGATAAATAATGGCGGGGGAAATTACTCAGGAACTCCCCTAGAAGTATAAATCTACCGTTTTATAATACCGAGCTTAATATAAATACGATTTTTATTAGTCTTCCCATAGATGTATTATAATTTTATTGCTATTCACTGCGTTATTACGAATCGTTCTATTTTTAAATTAATCAAAACAAGTATTTTTTTTAATATCCTTATGTATGAAAGCGAACCATCGTTCTGGCAAAAGAAGGATGAAAGTAGAATAAATACAGTAGAAATGAAATCTCTTAGGCGAATGTACGGAAATTCTGTGTACGATAGTGTCGAATGAAAATATAAGAAGTGAATGCAGTGCGAATGAAAGTGTTATGAACAAAATAATGATCATTAAGATAGTTTGGACACGTGAAAAGAATGATAAAAAAGTTAATGTTAACGATGTAAATGAACTAGAAATAGATGAAGACCGAGGAAAACGTGGCACGATCGAATAAATCAAATTTTGAATGTCGGCCACGTGAAGATTCGGAGAAATCGACGTGCGTGCATGACATGATGTATGAATGTTGAGGAAGCGAGATAAGTTTGTCAGGTGGCCGACTTTTAATAATTTATTGATTTGATCGTGCCACGTTTTCCTCGGTCTACCTCTTTTTCTGATTCCGTTTTTATCATATGATTAATTGATTCCTATGGCCATACAAAGTGTTTAAGCCTTCTTGATGATTTTCTTCCAAACTCCTCGATCCGTTTTTCTCCAAGCAGTCTGATTTGCCCAACGTAGCCAAATCAGCCAGAACATTATCGATGAGGCACTATCTAGGTCTTACTAGATATCTTACTCCGGTCTGTCTTGATGCGTACAAGGTCTTGATTGCTCTGGTCTCTCCGGCTTGGTATACGTGCCCAATTCGTGTTTGGCGACCAGCTCTCATGGTGCTAATTATAAAGGGTCGCTGGAACATCGTACGGATCTATTGGTTGCTCTTATGCTTCCAAGTTCCCGTTGCAACACCTGGTCTGGGTCCCAGGATATATAAAACATATGCTATACATGTATGAACGTTATATACTCGTACATTTACTACACACATATGACCTCTTACTCGCTTAACCACTTCAATACCGTAAGGCCACTGGTGGCCGCTACGTAGGCGCACCATCAATACCGTAAGGCCACTTTGCATTAAAAATGATTCCAGTAGGAATTCAAACGATTTTTTTTTGTTTAGCTAGCGACATACACTATCTATGCAAGAAAAGTGAAACGTCTGACGTTGGTCAATCTTATAGAAAAATATTTTTTGTAGAAGTCGAGCACTGGGGTTACCACTTATAGTGAGATTGATATAAAGGTTCAAAATGATATCACTTGAAAGAATTAAAATTTCAAGTGATAATAGACAAGAACTGATGCAACATACTTTGATTTTTTATGTTTGCTTTCAATAAATATTTTTATTTTAAGTGACAGATATCACTTACCGTTTGCACGAACTAAGACAGGACAATCAAGGATATTGAACAATGGACTGAAACTCTACAATGAACTACCTAAAGACACAAGGAATCTCACTACAACTCAATATAAAAAATATCTGAAACAATACATAATTAATAGTAAGATCTAAAAATGTAACCATATAACCCAATTGGGTTTTAAAAAAAATAAATTAAATAAAAAAAATAAAAAAAATGTAAAAAATATATTTATTTATGCTTGTGACAGCCCTGAAAGAAAAATCAAAATACGAAATTTCGATAATGCAATTTGAAATTTTTTAACTTGATATATCATTTTATAGGTAAACTTTAAACATAATGCACAAAATCCTTAAGCCCTATTTTTAAAAAATAATTATAAACATACGGTATGTGACTGTTCCTAAGCTTAAATCATCACAGTACTAAAACGGTTAAACAGCCGTTGCTGTCCACTGCTGGACATACGCCTTCTTCTCCACGTATTCTTGTCTAGTGCCTTTCGCATCCACCAGCAAATCTTCGAATATTGTCATACCATCGTGTGGGGGGTCTCCTCTGTTTCTTCTGTCTTCGCGGGGTCTCCACTCCACCACCCTTCTGGTCCATCTATCGTCTTGCGAATAGTTGGACATATAGGTATGATATCTTCTATTTTTTTTACTCAGATATAGATGGTTTAGAAATTGTATTTTTACTATTTGCAGATGGTTAAGAAATTATATTTTGAAACTAAAACAGCGGCCGCCATATTGGGTGGACAAACGTTCGGACACAGGTACCCCCCCCCCCCTACATTAGTGCGTGCATGACCCGGAGCCAACCTTAATTATCGTGTCCCAGCGTATCCATACTTTCGCACAACAAACTAAAATGGATACTTTGTAACGGCCGTAATCAAATTTAAATCGCTGCCCGCACCACACTCCATCTGTGCGCGGCGCCGGAAGCTGCCGGACCGAACCGGGCGGGGGCATGAGGCGGGGCAGGGGGCGGGCGGTGTCCTTCCTGCCAAAACTCTTACATTATTCGATTCTTATCAAAATACCGAATTTACGTATTATCATATAAAAATATGTTTCATTGTTGTAAATATTAACCAAAACAAACCATCACGAAGTCTCTCTTGAAGGGTAAGCAGAATAAATGGACCGCCACACTGTTCTGTCCTGACATACTTTTCGATTCCTCTACATTCATACATCTTGACATGCACGAACGTCGTCCGACTCCTCACGTGATCGATATTTATTATTTGATTGATTATTTTACTTTCCTCGACCTTCTTCTATTTCTAGCTCCGTTCACGTCGTTTACATGTACCTTCTTCACCATTCTGTCTTCACTCATTCTTTCCATGTGTCCAAACCATCTTAACGACCTTTTCATTATTATTTTTCATAACACTTTCATTCACACCGTTTTAACACATTAAACAATTGAAAATATTTAATATTCTAGAATTTTCATTATATTTAATGGCATGGATATGTAACGCCGTTATAAAGTATTGTCAAATTATCGCCTTAACAATGCGAAAAATGTCACTTCAACAAAATATAATAAATTTTCTAGACGAAATACGTTTTTATTCACGTGTTACATAGTAAATATTAAATTCCGCATTTTTGGCTAAGAAATAATAAATAATTCTAAACATGTTTAAAAATGTATCTTATACTATTTTTACCAATAAATTTGATTAGTTTTCATGCAAGCGTGGCTAAGTACGAAACAACATTAAAGTCTTTTTATCGATTGTTTCTTGAACTTTTTGATTAATGATAAAAATAACATTTTCAAGACGTTCTATTATATTTTAAAGGAGTGACAATTTTTTTCCCTTGCTAGGACATTATCACATATTAATGTCCTAGAAGGGCAAGCACGTCATCCCAATAAAACTTCTAGAAAATTGAAGTTTTCATCAACATTAAAAACTATTTATCCAGTTCTAAACTGTTCTCAATCGTGCTTCAGAGAAATTGCTTTTATAACAAAGTATTTCATACTTCTCTCTGATGTGATTAGTTCGTTTTTATAAATATCTTTGTAATTAATGAAAAAAATTAAATACACATTTTTAACAAAAAAACAGTCAGACAAATGAAAACATGAACATAACTTAATTTTTTATTTGATTTTCTTTAGTGACGTGGTTTAATAATAAAATATTTTTTACTAATGAAAACTTGCTAGAACTGTTGATTGGTAAAGTGAGAAAACATAAATGTTCAGCTCGGTCTAAAGCTGAATTGCGAATGTCCCATCTCTAGTTATTTATTTCCGTTACACTTAGTAACTTGGCAATAAACTGCGGTGTAGTTTTGGTCGACCGCACTCTTGCCTAGCACTTTCCGGATGGGTTGTGACAAACACCTATCTGCTTTCCCTACCTTTCCTGGCTCCTGCCTTCTACCTTCCAGCTTCCGCGCGGTGGAAATTGTTTAGCACTTTGGGAGAGAGAGAGTAAAGAGAGCGGTTCCATCGAGAATAGATAGTTCGGAGGTGTTTTATGGCTAACTCGGTTATAATTCACGTCCATATAAACCCTAGTTTTCTAATGGACGCCTTAATAATGAGGTCGCGCAGAAAAGCTTAGCGCAGAAGTTAAGTGAAGAATAATGGCACAATTTGTACTTAACACAATTGTGTACGATTGTACGTTATAGTTTTGTTTCATCTACAATAGTTTCTTTTTTGAATGTGTGGTATTAAGTTAAACTTCCGTCTTCAACATAGAAGTTTTGTTATACTAATTTATTGAGAGCAATATATTTAGCCTTACTAGAGCACGAAATAGAGCGAGAAACCATTTATTTACAATATGTAATGTAACAGAATAATGATGTTTAAGAAATCTCTTCTTTATTTGCCTTCACTTTGTGTTGTGGATTCATATTTGAATAAATATAATTATACTTGGTATTACAACACTTTATTTCACTTAAAACAGACATAATGAAAATAAATAAAAATTGATACAAAATTTCATTATTATGATTTTGTTGAATCGCTCTTTACATCATGACAGCATGATCCAAATCGATGTTAAGGGTATTATAGCTATCATAGTGTTTCTCGTGACATGTGATAGGTAGCTTATCTATCGCCATTTTATTGTCACGTGAATTCTACACCAGACCAAAAACAACGTGACAATCACACTGCCCTCGCCGGGAATCGAACCCGGAACCGGTTTTGGCAGCTTGCTGAAATATTCTGGTACCTACATCAAATTTTATTTGGTTTATATAATAAATGATAGTGGTGGGGGTTAATCATCCCTGATTCTAAATAATGTATTACTGTTATTAAGTTGTAGTAGAAATGATTCTATATAATGTAAATCTTGGGCTAGTTTGTTTGTTCAATTATTTCAAAAACAAATTTCAATTGAAAACATTAATTATTTAAAACAGACATGTTTCGGTTATAACATAACCTTTATCAATGTATACAATTTTAAGTTAAAATTGGGTATTTCTTGGAAACGTACGTTTCCCCCAATATTAAGTTTTTATATGGAAATCAACACACCTTTTCAAGCAATCTTAACTAATTTTGTTATATGAATAAAAACATTTTTTTTCCAGTTTTGAGTTTATTTTTCTCGAAATTTTTCAAAGGCTTTATACTTTTATCGTCGAGAGAAAGACAAACTCATTTTTTTGTTTCCACGATGATGAAGGTGTAACTTCGAAACATGTCTAGAATAATAAACTCTAAAATGAAAAAAAAAACAGTGTTTTAATTTTAAAAAAATCTGTGTCTTTTGTAACCCTGACGAAGCTCCGGCGGGAGCGAACCAGGTTGGTTGTTAAAAAAGAAAATGATGTAAAAACAAATTAAAGGTGTATTAATAATATATTTCACAATAAAAACGTTTTCAAGGAAGTCAAGTGTTAACGCTATAAGCTTATCTAAAATAAAAAATAAACAACTTTTGTTTAGTAATAAGAATTAAAATTGTATGACCCGTCTTAATAAATAATTTTTTTTTTTTCAAACAAACCATTTTATCAAACGTTATATATGAATATGTAAGCGATAATAAAATTTTAAATCCATTTTATTAAATACGAACCTCCTTAAATACCTGTTATACCAATATTTAAATTCAGTAAATTTTACATAAATATTTGAAGATTTTTTTGTAGAGAATCATGTTTGCTACCCATAATCTGTATGTACGAGAAAGGACTAAGTTTACAATAGTGTCACCAGTCTGTCGATGCCAGCGAGCCTGGCGAAACCGGTCGCTGTCGAAATAAAGACAAAAGTGGAAGTAGTTAAAAAACATCGTTTTATTTTATTATTAATTCAATAAAATATCGTTATGGAAATTTACAATCGTAAAAAAATCTTTATAACTGATTTGATTTCTAATTTCCCATCCATCCGAATCCATAAAGTAATTTATTAAATATCATACAATTGATTGCAAAAAAATATATTCTAGGCTTTACTCAACGCACATATATTTATTTCAAAGTAAAGCTTACTAATACTCGTATATTTGTACTTATGTATCGTATTATAAGATCAGATAACCGGTGAAGGTGTGGGTACGTACATTGAACTTCTTGCATAATTACGTAATATGAATTTGCTCAAAATCGCCCGCATATCCTTGGCGGTTATTTGCTTTGTACCATCTTGAGATCCATACAATATTCAGTCACTTTCTTCGCGCCGTCTTACGGGGGTGGCTGTGCAGGTTATTGCGAGGATGTTGCCCGCATTCTTGGCTCCTGACCGCTATCTCCCCGGGGGGAGTCGGGCGGGAGTCGGGGGGTAGTTCGCGGGTAGTTTCGGGGGCTTCCGAGACCCTGTGAGAGCCCTCGGCCGCCACTTTGGACACTGGTCTAGGTAAACTTAAAGGGGAGGAATCTTTTATGGTAAGACTACACTTCAAAGACGGTGTTCGGCGTTTAGTGCGCTTTGTCGAGTTACCACTACACGGCGCATACAGCCCGCGGCGCTTCTTGCATTACTTTCTGTTATTTTAATGCGACGAACTACAGTGTCCAGTCGGACGTATTAACCACCCTACGTATTTGAACGTACGTGATACTTCAGTGTGACTGTACCATTCTGCGCTATCCCGTATCACGTACGCGCTTGAGAAAAATTAATGTACCTACCTAAAATATACAAACTGTTAATGATACGGGCGTGTGCCAACAACACTCGAGTACAAGTCTTCATAAATATGATAGTTTTACACGGGGCAGGCGAAGTGTGCGGCCGAGTATTTGACGTTTCGTAATTTAAAAAAAAAAAAAAAATTAAATTTCATTAATAAAAAAACATGCTTTCTTTGTACGTTTCTCGGAAAATAACCCAAAGGTAGGGCGGTTAAGAGCACTATTTGATTTTTTCTGGTCCTACTAGCCATTAAATTTTCATGCAGTTTGAATACGAACTTGTTTTTAATCAAAAGCGTTTTATACTTTCGTATGAAGCAAATAATTTGTGGTGTGACTTATTAAATGGAGAGTTTTGACAACTGTTGAAAATTTTTTTTATACCAGATGATGCCAAAATCGGTTGGCGAAACAGCTGTCACGAAAAAAAAATTCGGATGCCATAACAGCGTTTACAGTAAATAATGGCGAAGTATCATAGTTGCCAAAACAACGGACTATTTAAATATACACCACTTTATTTTTTAAGCGTTTAACGTAAATTTGAATTTAAACGTATTTATAGATTAAATAATAAATTTATCTATAAATATATTATTTGGTACGAACGAAAAAACAAAATATTTATTGATAATTTACCAAGTATATAATTTTAATACCTCCCAACTGGGGTGACCCAATCTAAGGAGGTATTTTTAGTACTTAATACAATTCCAACATAATAAATATCAATAATAGGGAACAAAATATACCTAAAAACTCTTGATTTTTTTAAAAGTATTAATAACTTAAACTACACTCAAACCGACCTTTTTTCATTATCTCTGAAGTAATTTTTTATTAATATTTGACTATTGTCATTTTATTTTGATGTGATACTTCCAAACCCCAGCGATTTATTTATTAAACTTTCCAAGAAGGTATCTAACGTGCTTATAACAAGAAACATACAATCAGAAGCAATATCTAACTAGTGTTATTCGATATATAATATTACAATATTTATATCCCACGGCATTTCTTTTGGGAATGCTCGGAACCAATTCTTTACAGCTTCGAAGAGATGGGCATCTCATTACCCATTTATTTAAATTAATCAGGGGATATTTCGAGAACTCGGCCGTGCTAGAGGGTGTTGGTATTTTTGTATCTGATAGATTTCTCCGTCAGCGACAGCACAGATTGTTTTACCTACCGGTCACCAGAACCAATCTGCCTCTGATGACACCGGTGGGAAGAGCAATTACTCTGCTGAACGCGGTCTCCTCGGAGATCAACGTCTTTCATATTAGTGAAGGTACGTTTAGGAGAGAAATACGAGTACTCTTGACTTTAGAAAGTATCTTGTCTTTCTAATGTCGAACCATCTCTAATGCGTTCCTGGTATTATGTTGTATTTTTATAATATTTCACCTGTATTCAATAGATTCCTTAAACATTCTGCTGTTTGTAATGTCTTTTGAGTTAATAAACTGATTTAATTTGATTTGATAACATTTAATTGTTCACTTTAATCTATATTGAGTCTAATCAGATGATGTGATGTGTGCATAAGACCCACAAATGAATCGATTTTACAACACTGCCACAACAGAACGTCTCGTTTTTCGACCTATTGTGAGTAGAACCCTAAGAGACAGAATACCTAACGGAGAGATTCGCAGAACCGGCAATATTGATGACAATTATAAGATGGAGTAGGCAGATAAGACAATTAATTCTAGAGGGACCACGCCGAGAGGACGGACCCAGCGAGGATTCCCAAGATAGTGAAGCACGAGACTCCAGAGAGCTATCGACCACCAAAGAGATGGAGATAAAGTTGGAGGTCTTCATCACAGGGCCAAAATTCATAACCCGTCTGAACAGATCTCATGATCTACAGAAAGAAGGAGGGAAGAAGATGTTATGTTATCTAATGTGTTAATATTGCAATAGAATATGGAATTTTATAAAGGTATGTCGTATTTTGTACGATTACACAGAATTTAAGATACGGTTATTATAATACAAATGAAGCAATTTCCCTCCATATTTCAAAACAGTTGTCATCGTCTCACCTCGGGGACGGAAGAATAACAGCGGGCCACCTGTGTACTAAAATTTCAATTTAATTTGAAGTTCGACCCAAAAGAGACAAACTTGTCTCCATTGTTTGACGATTAACCCGGCCGATACGTCAGCCTAGGCACGAGGAGCACCCAGCGGGTAGGATTACCCAGATTTATGGGGAAACTTTGAGGAATAACGGCCCCAATTTGTTGGCACGTACGGATTTTTAGTCCGGCGATTCAATAACGTTACGCGGGGGCAATAACAATAACGGTTTTGCTCCAGCGATAAAGCGACGCACCTGACTAGAAGACTCATCACCGTTTAAAGCGCCTTTATTGATGTCAGCGGAGACATCAGGAACTATTTTATTTGTCGGCCATAATACATGATACTCGTGAATTCATCGGCTGTCCCTTGTATTTAAGGAAGACTGTCCATTGCGCTTGTGGCTAAAGACCCCAATTCTGGAATGCGTTTGCTGTGAAGCCGTCACCGTCTCCTGATTATCTATCCTTTCTTCTCATCCTCTCTGTGGCACCGTCTCTGCGCTGAGCTTCAAAGTCCTGTGTGCCTTTATGTACTGTTATTATCCGCCTAGGTCTGTCTTCTGTAGTATTTTACCAGCATTCTTTATCGATGTAAGTCCTTTGGAGGTTTGCTTCAAGGGAGACCTTGAATCGTTTCCTCTGACCTCCGATATGTTGGTTTCCATAAAGTAACCAAGTATTTTGTATTCTGTTATATTTTACAATATAATGTTATTAAAACTTTTAGATACAAAATAATAAAACACTTTGTATTTAACCACGGTATGGGTATTATAATTGATGCCAACCAATTTTGATTGGATCAAAGCTTCATCAGGGCAAAAAAAAGGATCCTTGAAATGGTTTGGAAATATGGAACGAATGGATGAGAGAAGAATGGTTAAAAAGTTATACACAAGCAGCGTGAGTGGAAAAAGAAGCCGAGGACGACCGAGGAAAACATGGCATGACCAAATTAATCAATTCCTAAAAGACGGCCACATTCGAAGTCGGAATAATCGACGTGCGTGCATGGTACGATGTATGAATGTAGAGGTAGCCCGAGAGGTATGCCAGGACAGAGCATTGTGGCGATTCATCCTCTCTGCCTACCCCTCCGGGGAAATGGCGTGATGGTTAGTTAGTTAGTTAGTTAGTTAGTTAGTTAATTATACTGCTGATTAAGCTTGGGTCCAAGCGAAACTAGTAGGCTTCAATAAAAACATACCCGTTTAAATACTAAGTGTTTTATTATTTTATATCTATAAGTTAAAAATATCTTACCACAAATTGAGTGCTTTATATGAACATTAAAATAAATATGATCTTAATATAAAAAAAGCTTTATTTTTTATAATATTTATTGTTAAAGGTGTAAAACTTCATGTGTAGTATTTAAATATAAAATTTTTCGTGAAATCTCCGTTTTCTAGAAGTTTTACTATATAATATTTTAGTGACAGGTTTCGCCTTTTATGGCATTATCAAATCATTAAATAAAGCCCTAAGAAAACGTGTCACTCGCGTGTTTTACCTATAGTAAAATTCCACCTTTCACCAGCTATGTAAGCTTGTTTTTACACTCTTCTTGAAGATAAAGTTTTTTAATTAAGCACATTCTTTACTTGTTGTGGAGTCGCAGCTGGTGTGTATGGTGAATTGACAGCGATCAGTTTCGCCAGGCTAGCTGACACCGACAGACCAGTCTGAAATAAAGACAATAAGTGGAAGTAGTTAATTAAAATATATCGTTTTCTTCTTCTTGAGCCTGTTTCCGTCCACTCCTGGATTTGCCTCCTCCATTTGCTTCCAAGTCACTCTGTCGTTTGCATACTGCCTCTAAGTTATTCCAACATGTCTGTTCAGTTCATCCTTTCACCAGTTGCGGTCGCCCTGCGTTTCTCTTTGCCGTCCACGGTCTCCAAGACAGCAGTCTTCTTGTCCACTTTTCGTCTGAGCTTCTGGCTACGTGACCTGCCCATTGCCAGAGACGCCACCCGGTGGATGATGTCAGTGACCTTTGTTTTTTCTCTCACCGTATCGTTTCTGACTGTGTCTCTTAGGCTTATTCCTAACATGGCTCTTTGGGTCACTCGTAGTTTCTCGGCACTTTGTTTGGACAGTGTAACAGATTCAAGACCATTCATTTTTCGTCCATCGTTTTATTTTATTATCATTTAAAATGAACTTCTATCAAGAGGTTTAAATTAAAATCTTTAGTTTATCTTGAATTATATAATTAAAATTAAATGAAGCAGATAAAAAGAAGAAGCTGCTTCAGCGTATGATAAGATCGTCTTTACGATAGTCTTTCATGTAAGTGAAAGTACGTTCAGGGGACAAACACTCTTGACTTTGGAAAGTATCTTGTCTTCCTAATGTCGAACCATCACTAATGCGTTCCTGGTATTATGTTGTATGTGTATAATATCTTGCCTGTACTCAATAGATGCATTAAACATTTATGCTGTTTGTAATGTCTTTTGAGTAAATAAACTGATTTGATTTGATTTGATTTGATTTATCTGAAGGAGCCGTGTCCAGTATGAAAGTTTTATGGATAAATAATATCGGTTATTAACCATCCGCTCGTAGTAAAGTGGGTTTATATGGTAATACGGTTCCGCACTCGTGCTCGCCACGTCACGTACTCCGCAACTCATAGCGAAACTGATAGTTGGGACAGAATCTATCAACACCATTCAAATGCACATTAGCCTGGACCACCTCATCTGTAATTCCGGGCAGACTCCGTTCCTGAGACATATTGGGCCCCCTCCCTCCCCCTTCCTCGTGAGACCGGAAGTACCCACGCCACTTCCTGAAACTTGGCAGCCAAGACTCGGCCGAGGGGTGTGTGTCATTGAATACATTTTACAAATGAACGTGCGGACGTGTGTAGGAGTATGATTAATGATTGTTCTATTGCGAATTTCGTGAAATAAATTTTGAAATATTTTTCCATATATACGTGTATATTTCTATTTTAAGTTGTTGTATGATAACGATGTAAATAGAACTAGAAATAAAGGAAGACCGAAGAAAACGTGGCACGATCAAATAAGTCAAACATTGAATGTCGGCCACGTGAAGAGTCGGAGAAATCGACATGCGTGCATGAGACGATGTATGAATGTTGAGGAATCGTGTTAAGTTTGTCAGGAAAGAAAAGTGTGGCAGTCTTTTTTTTTATCTTCGGGGAGACGGTGTAATGGTTATTTAGTTAGTTACTTAAGTTTTTATGTATCTTAAAATATATATGTGAATTTTCTGCTTAATACTTACCTCTAATCTCACTAGATGGCGCTAGTGTAGATTGAACTAAAATATGTGAAATGTTTCTCAACATGGTAGCATATATTATATTGTACAACATTCAAATAATTGTCAGACGTGGTGTTCGTAGAAGGGCGAAATGGGGAATGCTGTATTACATAAAGCGATCGCTTAACCCAACCAATGACACGTAAACGCCTCGACCACCATATACTGTTTCCAAATAATTTTCGTCTTCGTCTCTATTGAGATACAATTAATTCTTAATGAATTTATTAATTAATGATCATGCCGTCTCCCCGAACTGATAGGTAGAAAATATGGACCACCGCGCTGTTCTTTCCTGACAGACTTCTCTCGCTTCCTTAACATTCATACATCGTGTCAACCACGCATGTTGATTACTCTGACTTCTACGTGGACGAAATTCAATACTTGTATGATTTGATAGTGACACGTGTTCCTCGGTCATCCTTTATTTTTAGTTCCGGTAATGTCGTTTATATATACGAGTACAATACTTTTTTTCCATTCTTTCTTCAATTCTTACCACGTGTTCATATCATCTTTCACAAAGATTTTCATTATTTTGTTCGCAAGACGTTCATTCGCTTTGCTAACTCATCAAGATTTACCACACATTCGGCTAAGAGATCCCATTTCAAAAATTTAAATTTCTTTTATTTAAATCATTCTCTTGGCAGTATTCTTTTTCAAGGATTAATTTTATCTCAATAGAGACAAAGATGCAAACTGGAAACTGAATATGGTGATCGAGGTGTTTACAGGACTTATGACCTGTCATTGGTTGGGTTAAACGCACGCTTTATGTAATTACAACATTCCCCATTCCACATTTCTTATGACCACCATGTCTGACAAATTTTTGGAAGTTGTATATACGTTAATATCCAACACCACAATTCACATGTCAGTTTCAATTTACAGACCAGCGCCATCTATGAAGATTAGATTTAAGCATTAAGCAGAAAATCTTTTTATAAAGCAATGTGAAAGGCTACCGCCATTAACGCACTGCTAGATAACGCCATATTGTCAATTGTATATCACAAAACAGATTGCCGATCTGCCGATCCTCGAATCTGGCCGTCTTAATAAATGGTACCCGACGTAGAACAAAGTCCATTGAAATCTTAAAGTAAACCACATCCGCCATCTCGGCTTATTATTAATTCCCCCAAGATGTGTTCCCGATGTCCACGACGTGTTCTGGGAGCCAAAACAAAAGTATCCCCCCCGCGCAAACCACCCCCACTCTTGGTTCACCCCCCCCCCCCCTTAAATAGGGAGTCGGGGTGGCTAACGGGTGTCTTCATAATAGATTTAATATTATAAATTGATTTAATGAGTTGAAATACCCACTCATGTAGACTAGTCAATAATTAATTTAAATATTTTAATACATACTGAGGTGATCTAGGGGATAGAACGCTTGGCTCCTGATCTATGGAATTGGGTTCAAGCCTGGACATGACCAGATTTTTTCTTCATAAGCTATTTTTTCATTGATTAATCATTAAAGATGTAAAATAAATTATATTGTTAAATTTAAAACACTTATAATATCACAATTTCTTTTTATTCACTGAGAGTGTCGTGACAGCTGTTTCGCCAACCGATGTTGGCATCATCAGGTGTTACAATAAAACAGTTTGATTGTAACACCTGATGATGCCAACATCAGTTGGCGAAACAGCTGTCGCGACACTTTCAGTGAATAAAAAGAAAATGTGATATTATAACAGTGTTTTAAATTTTAACAATAATAATGTTGAAGTATCATAGTATTTCGGCTAAAACAATGGACTATTTTAAATAAATTCTTCTAACTTCAAAATAACGTAATTTTTTTTCTTTGTAAAAAATCCTTTTAAGATGTATATTTAGTTTTAACCCAGTGATGTTTGTGTCTTCGACCGGTTTCGGCAGCTCGCTGCCATCTTCTGGTGAGAAGAATGATGGCTGAACATGGTGGAGAAGAATGATGAAGAAAAAAGTTGACAGCGAGCTGGCGAAACCGGTCGAAGACACAAACATCAGTGGATTTTAACTAAATATACATCTCAAAAGGATTATTACAAAAAAAATCATTATACTCGTATACAATGAACTTCTACCATGATATTTCAAATAACAATATTAATTTTCTAATAACTTCTTCGCTAGCCCTACATCCCATATCGATAGCTTTAGCCTCCATTATTCTTCGCCTTCAATTTCTCCAGTCCTCTGCCGAGACCCTCCATCTTGAATTTAATGTTTTATATACCACTGATTTAAACTGTTAGTATTTTTCTAAAAATGTGTATGAATTTTTTAATACAACACAATAATATATATCTTAAATTATATTCTATAAGAATAGTATAAGTTAAGGCTAAGTGGTTGAACAAAAAGCAAAGAAAAACAAAAACTGTTTATTGTAACATTGGTCATTTGAAACGGATGGCATGTTTTTTAAATTACACCATATTATTCAATCACTATTCACCTTTGTACAGTTATTGGGTTTCGTTTTTAACACCAATTGAGCTTGCAAACTCCTTATTTTTTTTTTACTCTTTTTGATACTTGGCACCTTTGTAATCACCAGCCATCATTCTTGTCATTCTTCTAAATTGTGAGTAGTGTTGCTTTTGGAGTGAAAAGCTATGGATAGTTCTAGAAAACATGAAATTTAAATAGTACTCTATTTCAGAATATTAAAATATGTAATTTTAATAATTCATTAGCTTTATATATCCCGAAAAGACATATTTTGAATGTAATGAAAACACTGTCATTTTTTGTTTTAAAGCCATTTTCTATCATTACCAATCGGTATCTCTCTAAGCGACGTTTCATGAGGGTAACAACCTGATAAAGCTCTGCTTAGAGCGAATCTGGCTGTTAGTATTGAAAAAAATAAACAGAACAGTTTTTCGAAACAAAATATATTGTACAAGTATTTTTACTTATTTATTTATAAAGAGTCACCACAAATAGCGCTTTATACGAATATTATTATAATTATTATTTTGTTAAATCGCTCTTTACATCATTACAGTGCTAGCCAAATCGATGTTAAGTTAATGATTATCATATTGAGTCTCACAACATGTAGTCTATCGCCATTTTATTGTCACGTGAATTCTACACCAAACCAAAGAGCGTGTGACTATCTCACTGCCATCGCCAGGAACCGAACCCGAGACATTCGGTGTGACAGTCATCACACTTGCCACTCGGCCACGAAGGCCGTCGAAAATATAATTGTTATAAATTTTATTTATAAAAGATTTCAGTATAAAATATAAAATTTCTCAATAATGTTTTAAATGCCTGATATACGAGTATGTAATATTAGGGTCTTTTCAATGTTTATCATAAATGATACGGTATATGTATTTTTTTTAGTAGATATTTTCATTGAAAACTTGACAAAAATATTCTCTCTTGGAACAATACGCGTATGTAGTTTTTAAGAAAATAATAAAATTAATTTGTTCAAATGAAATTTTGTATAGCATTGACCTCTAAAATTCGTAATGCGGTATCTGAAAAACATTTAACTATGTGGGTTTATTTATGTTAAGTTATATTATAATATCAAAAGTACAGGGCACACCGGCACACGGATAGTTTGAGAAGCTCTGCGTCCCAAGATATTAGTAAGATTCGGTACTATCTGCAGCCCGCATGGCGGATGTTGGGTCCTGTGGTCTTCTTCAAGTTTCTGTGGCCGAGGGTCAAAGGAGGCCAGACCTTGTGAGGAAATTCAACAACTTCATGAGAAATATAATAATCATGTTCTATGCGAATCATTAATAACAAACGTATATAATTTAATAATTTTACTGAAATCTCTTCATGGAATTTTACTTTAAACAATAATTAAATAAACTTGTGTTTTTTTATTAACAACTTCCACTTATTGTTTTGCTGGTGAAACCGGTTTTATGAGAGTGTTTTGTTACCTAGCTAATTTCATAGTATCTTATTTATTTTTTCTTGAACAATGGTGTAAAACTCCATATTAAATGATTTGTACGAATGAAAATTTCAGTTTTCTAGAAATTTTATTATGTTTTACGGGGATGACACGTTTCGCCCTTCTAAGGCATTATCAAATGTCACTTCTAAGACATTTGATAATGCCTTAGAAGGGCGAAACATCTCATACCCATAAAATATAATAAAACTTCTAGAAAACTGACGCTTTCATTCGTATTAATCATCTTATTTTGAATATTTATGTATAACTCCTTATCTTGAATATTAATGTATAACTCCATCTTAAACATTTCATAATACCCTAACGATACAAAACATGTCACTCCTATATAATGTTATAAAACTTCTAACAAGGGTTCTTTCGTTTTCGAAAATATATATAATAATTTATTTAATTTGAAAGACGGCATCATCAAATTATATTTATTTATTGACGTCCGACAATGCCTTTTATTTCTGATTATTTCCTAACAAAATAAAACATGGGACTCCCATAAAATGAAATATACCATATAGAAAACCATTTTTAATCTTTCTAAAATACTTTGGTTTACATTATTGTTCTAGAAACCATAATTAACTGCCAGTTAATTAATACGAATAAAAACTGCAATTTTCTAGAAGTTTTATAACAGTTTATGGGAATGAAATGCTTTGTCTTTCCAAGGTATGATCAAATGTCTATTAAACATTATGAACTTTTGATTAAGCATTAGAAAGGTTCAACATGTCTTCCCATAAACCATAATAAAACTTCTGGAAAATAGACGTTTTCAATCGTATTACTTATTTAATTTGCCCAAGAAACAATAAAAAAACTACTAGATGCCTCGTATTAAGCAGAGGTCATTTCAATTTGTCACTTTCGTTTCAAATTTCAGTAAAATTAGGTTCGATCTTATTTCATTGTCTTCGTTGATTTATTATGCCGCACAGCATCTCCCTCTGCGTGCTCGTGGGGATGGGCGAGGAGGGTGGCAAGTCTCAAGTCCCTCACCCTCGGCAAAGCCACCGCGGCGTCTTGGGTTCCCACTGTCCTAAGAGTAGATGCACATCTCCTGACGGCAAAGTTCCCTTGCAGCTCGGCAGGTGTCACACGTGACCACCTGGTCCCGTCACGTGATCATATTACTAACGCCGAAATTAGCTCTACGCTTCCAACTTGGACGAACCGCTCGCGAGGCCGGATTACGGATTTGTTTGATAAGATCTAAGTCGACCTTAGAAGTGTTCTCAAGTGCGATGTTAAAGTCGTAACTGATTAGTAAAAAACATATTTAGCTTAACGAAATATAATTTGCACATATCCTAAGATATTATTTGATTTTTTATACTTTCTTTGATTCAGTTGACCTCAAAGTAACCCGCTGTTCACAAAATAATCTATTATTAGAACATAATATTTAATTAAATTTAATTATGGTAACAAACAACAATGTTTATATGGCTACAAAAATACATAAATTAAATTGTTCCGTAGGACATATTATATGCTGCCACTATATTACATAAATGTATATAAAAAAAACAATAAAATTTTTTTTTGTTCCCATCCACTCCTGGACAAAGGCCTCCTCTATTTGCTTCCAAGTCACTCTATCTTGTGCATACTGCATTCAGGTTATTCCGACAAATCTGTTCAGGACATCCTTCCACCGTCGCTCTGCATTTCTCTTCTACAAGTGTCATAATAAAGTAACTTTTTAAGACACTGTTAAATGGGATTTTATGTATAATGCTCTTGCAAAGCGAAACATGACACGAAACAATTAAACTATAAGAAATATACGCTTAACTTTATAAAAAAATAATATTTAATTTTGTTTATTTCTATTTTTCTTTTTTATACACTTTATATATACAACACTTTTATTAAAAATAAAATTATATAGAAATGTTTTGGACAAACAGTCCTTCTTCAGTAAAGATACATCTTTATAAAAATATTACAAAATTGTTGTTGTTTGCATGATTTGACAGATAAATCTTTATAACATCTGACAGATCATGTAAACAACATTTTTATAATATTTTTATAAATATGTATCTTTACTGAAGAAAGACTGTTTGTCCGAAACATATCTATAGAATTTTATTTTTAATAAAAATGTATATACAAAGTGTATAAAAAAGAAAAATAGAAATAAACCATCATAACAACCCAAAGTATGGCGTATATAGAAGAAATGTAATTTTGTAAATTATTTCTGAAACACTTGAAGTAATTTTTACAATCGATAAAAAAATGGCTCATGTCAGCGAGTCTTCAAGAAATTGTAGGATTAAATCAAATGAATCTTCAAATTTCTAAGAGCATTTTCGTAAGACCGTTCCAGATCTTAAGACATCCCTCTCTGCATCACCCCGGCTCACAGTGCACCCCCATCCCCGGCTAACTGAGATCTCTTTGACTAAGTTTTCACCGGACGCATTATCTTACAGTCTTACATGCGGGATTGTCTTGCAAACAATAAAATGAAACTTTGACGGTCGCGTATTGTTTTTACAATCGCGGGGTAGTGCAGCCCCTTCGAGTAACGTAATTCTCTCTGAAGATTAAATAATAAATATATTCACGTAGTGATTCTGTGTTAAGTTAGATTTATTAAAATATAAATTATATTCCAGATGGTTTGGACACAAGGAAATAATGAATGAAGAAATGATGGTAAAAAGTGTATGTAAATGCCGTAAACGGAACAATTTTTTTTTATAAATTAATTTTTCATATGGCAACGGGCTAGACATGTTACCAAAAAGGACAGTACCAGATAGACATCTAGAATACTCCAAAGAATGGACTGATGACATTGCCCGAATAGCTGGAATGACCTGGATCCCGAAAGGTCATGACAGGGACGAGTGGAGAAAAATGGAAAAGAGGTATATATATAAGAGGGAAAAAGGCTTATGAAGAAGAAAAAGAAGAATTTTTAAACCTGTACAAACATATAAATTCTTCTTCTTCTTCCTTAGCCTATTCCCGTCCACTCCTGGACAAAGGCCTCCTCCATTTGCTACCATGTCACTCTGTCTTGTGCAGGCTGCATCCAGGTTATTCCGACGTGTCTGTTCAGATCATCTTTCCACCGTAGTTGCGGTCGCCCTGCACTTCTCTTTGCCGTCCACGGTCTCCAAGTCAGCAGTCAGTCAGTGGATAAGAGACATATGAATTATAACGAACTAACTAACTAGCCGCGCCGTTTCTCCGAAAATATAGGCATAAAGAATGGATCGGTACACGGTTTTATCCTGATATACTTCCGTCGTATCTTCAACACACATGTCGATTTCTCCGATTTATCATGTAATGCGCACTCGTCGATTTCTCCGACTTCTCACGTGGCCGACATTTAATGTTTGATTGATTTGATCGTGCCACGGTCTTTTCATTATTTTTCCACAGTCTTTCTTTAAATCTTGTTCCTTTTATATTGTTCACGTTTACTTTCTTTATCATTCTTTCCGTGTGTCCAAACCATCAGAATAACCCTTTTATTATATTGGTCATTATACTTTCACTGTAATCACTTCTTTCATTTGAATTTGACCCTCTATCATATTAAAAGGCCCAAATGGTATCCCAAAAACCAGTAAAAATGTTACACTTTGCTGCAAACCAATCCCTTGGATTGAAACTAGCGAAGTGATGCATATGGCGATTTATCCCACATTCTTCAAGAGATTTCTTTGCCAGTTTCAGGTTTTACTTCCATACTTTTGGATAGGTACAACAAAGACGTATTATATTGTATTTTAACTAAATCTAGAAATGTCGCCATTACAAAAAAATAATATTTGTGTTTAAAATAAAATAAAATAAAAACACTGTACTTTGTTTTTCACCATTATTCGGTTATTTTAATTGCCGACTAGTTTCGCTTGTACCCAAACTTCCCGAGGCCTTTGTAATAACCGTTAATTCGTTATTACGAAGCCCTGAGGAAGCTTGGGTACAAGCGAAACTAGTCGGCAATTAAAATAACCGCATAGTGGTGAAAAATAAAGTACATTGTTTTTTTTTAATTTATAAATACAAATAATAATAAAAAATTTAAATGTCTAACCACAAAGTGAATGCACCATACGGAAGTTTGTCCTCATTTCGATCATTTTAAATTTATTCTTTATTTGAAATAGAATAACCACACATTCGAGAAACCAATTTAAATCAGTAACTAATTCCCGAACTGAGAAATTTTCCAGAACATTCAAATCAATCCTCAGATTTGGATCAAAATTATTCGCGAAAGCTCTTCAGAATAACTTGAAACCTGTCAGAGTGACGTCACGAGAGGTAGAGATCTATGCCCCTCCTTGGCGGAGATAACTCAATTTTGGTCAAGTGTCTTTGAGGGCTGATCTGCTTTGATGAAATATGCTAATGCGGCTCCGTAGCCGAAGAATCCCGTCTCAAGTTCCGCCTTATTGATTACTTATTTACGGTTTATTAAGTGACTCAAGTTTTATTTTGATTCATAATAAATTGAGCATAACCTATCTACATTGTATGAAGAAAGTATGATTTCTGTTTTAATTGCGGGATTTTTTTTTATGAGACAATTTCCAAAGTGTCAAAAATTGTTTGCTAATAATTAAAAAAATGGTGAATTAAAAAAACATATTTAATTACACTTTGATAATATCTTTAAACTTGATTGTGTTTCACTTTGTAGTTACTAGTAAAAAAATTTATTGATTGTGGTCACAAATAATACCTTTATTTTTAAACAGTTATTAAATAGAACACTAATTTTCTGCTATGTTCGCCATACTTTGCGTTGTAGATGATTTGTATTTTTATTTTTTTATATTATATACAGGTACTTTGTATACAACACTCACATTTTAAACAAATTAAAATTAAATATCAAACATGTTTCGGATTACCCAGCCCTTATTTGTTATAACAAAAGCATAGTCGTTCCAAAATAAATCTTTATAACATCTGTCAAAATTATTTGTATACAATTTTATAATATTTTATATATCTATATAATATAACTGAGGAAGGGCTGGGTAGTCCGAAACATGTTTGATATTTAATTTTAATATGTTTAAAAAGTGAGTGTTGTATACAAAGAAATTAAAAAGAACAAAAATATGGAACGATGATTTTAATAACCACTTCCACTTTTTGTCTTTATTTCGACAGCGACCGGTTTCGCCAGGCTAGCTGGCATCGACAAATGATGAACGATAAACAAATTCCATCAAGAGTAACAGTAAAATTAACACTTTGTTGTATTTATTTCGTTGCAACCTTCCACATTTCATCATCATCATCATCACGTTGGCCATCTGCTTCCATGTCTGTCGAGCCTGGACAACACACAGCCATGCCGTAACGGCGATTTGTTTAATGTCATCCTTCCATCGAAGTTGGAGACGTACTGGATTTCAGGTTGCATTTCTGGGACACCTGCAAAGGAGGCATTTTTTCTATCTATCCTGCCCAGCGCCATTTTAGCGCTGCCACTTTTCCGATGATATCTGACACTCCTGTTCTGGCTCTAATATTGGTGTTTCTCATCCTATCCGCTATATTGATTACCAACATTGCCCTTTCCGTAGTTCTTTCAACAATTCTCAATTTATTTTCCCTATTCTGAGATAATGTTTTAGTTTCAAACTCATAAAATAACACCGGTAGAACGCAGCAGTCAAACACCTTCCGTTTAAGGCAGTGTTTCTTAACCGTATTAAAAAAATCGCTCCCTTTTCTCTAAGTAGGTATGTATTTTATGCAATGGATAAATAAAACAGCCTCGTACAGTACAAAATTTGTCCTATATCAAAACAATCATAGGTGATATAATGAACCTTTTTGATTGAGCTTTTATTTTATATGAAGAACATGATATTGAGTATTATACCGAAGTTAAAAATTTTGCGTATAAAATTGTAGTTTATTTAACAGAACTTATAAATCAAAGCTTTTAAAGAAAGTGTAAAAGTGTATATGTGTGCATAGCTCGTGAATGAGCTTATTTTTCTATATTGACACAATGCCCACTCGAAATTCTCCAGCGCCCCCTAAATGCTAAAAATTTAAAAACGCCCCGCCAGACCTCCAAAACGTCCATAAAGGGACGCTGGCACTCCGGTTAAGAATCACTGGTTTAAGGTTAATGGAGGTTCGTGGATTTTTCAATGAACGATCTATTCTACGAAAGGCAGCCCAGCCAAAAATTTGTCATGCATGATCACAAATAACAAAGGTGGAATGGGGAATGTTGTAATTACATAAAGCGTGCGCTTAACTCAACCAATGACAGGTCATAAGTCCTGTAAACACCTTGATCATCCATGTTCAGTTTCCAGTTTACGTCTTCGTCTCTATTGAGATACAATTAAAAATTTGAATTAACCACCCTTTGGTGTAAATCCAGGATTTGTATACAGGTATAAGTATACATTCACAAATATTTGGTCTTCAAATATTCTGGTCAAAATTCTTTGGCATATAGAATGGAATAATACTCCTAGCGGCTTCTAACAATATGTTGGTCGACAGCCTTCACATTGTGTTAATAAGGTAGTTTGCTAAATGCCGAAAATCATTCTCCATAGATGGCGTTAGTGGGTCGGTTGTATAGGTTAATTCTTGAAAAAATTCACTAGTGCAACCAAATCTACATAGATGGCTGATTGAAACTGCCACGTGAAGATAAATATGGATTTTGAAGTATATATACATCTTCCAAAAATTTGTCATGCATGATCACAAATAACAAAGGTGGAATGGGGAATGTTGTAATTACATAAAGCGTGCGCTTAACCCAACCAATGACAGGTCATAAGTCCTGTAAACACCTTGATCATCCATGTTCAGTTTCCAGTTTACGTCTTCGTCTCTATTGAGATACAATTAAAAACCAATTCTTCAGTCGATTTCCGCGGTTTGATATTCTCTACTCAGTACTATAATATTTTATGGCTAAAATATAACATTTACACGTGTAAAATTGTGTGTTATTTATTTTTCCAGAGCTTCATGTAAGAGTAAATAATACATTGGTAGGTAGTTATTGCCAGCTCAGGTTACACAGGTAGCCCCCTCGGTTAGGGCTGGGTGGGATGGGGTGATATTTTGCATGATTCTAATCATCCAGCCATCAAAATGAAATTAAACTTTTCGGAGTTCTTCCTGCCTGCGAGGGGAGATGCTATCGGCAAGATCATACACGCATTAAATACAGGCCAAGTTGTCTTCTCGGGATCTTTCTCAACTTTCAACAGGGTGGTGCCAAAATCTCTCACTTTCTTTCGAATCACCAACCCAAAAATAATAAATGTTATCTCAAAAAAAAATTACATGTATTGTTTTATTGGTTACATGATTTGTCGTGTAAAAAAATTGTAGATTTATTGAAAAATTAAGCCGTATTATTTCAAAACGTTTTTAAACGAATTGTAATCCATTTACATAGAAGTCAAACGTTATATTAAAATACACTTAGTCTCCATATATTTTAAATCATGGTAGATACATAATTTATGCAAATGATAATTCTAGATTTTTTATTAATCGGGAGAGCGGGCCGGCCACTCCAAATCGCCCCTAATTGAGATGAGGCGCTCTGGGAAGTGTTCCCTCAAAACAGTCATCCCGTGACAGAAATCCCGTGTTTATGTATGTATTAACGTATTAGACGTATAACGCTTGACTTCATTAGCATATCGTTATATCTTTTAGTTTCCTTAGTTGTAAGAAAATAGAATTGATTAGTTTTGATAAGTGCTTTCTTAAGTAGTCAACTTATTTGTGAGCTTCCTGTAGGCAGTCGAACACCCCCCCGCCCACGCAGGAAGGCACAGATAATATCATATCAAGGGGGTACACACGAATGAAATTTAAATGCTCCTTGCTAAAATGCCGGCGACTTCTCATCTCGCGAGCGGATGTAAATAATGTATGTAACCTTTGGTTATACATCACGTAGCGAACGAGTGCGGAAATTAAATCCAATACTTTGGTAATGTGTTTCGGTTCGGGCCGAGACGGTTCCTTGTTCGTGGGCAAATAGCTAAATATGGCCGACTTTCGGAATATTCCTTTTGATAATTATGCCCCGGTTCGGTAACGCGTGTTTTTGATATTACAATTTCCTGTTTAAACTAAAGGAATGTTTGCGAATTTACATTACGAATTTCGTTTGGTGTTCGTTCGGTTTCCGAGGATTTTTCGAAGTGTTTTAATCGCAGAAATTCTGGTTTCGATATCAAGTTTGGGATCTAATAAGCAATCCCACATATCTAAAACACCGGGAACATGAAAGCGGTAAAGTCTGCTCATTTCCACATATACTTAGAACTTGTATTATTACTTTCCGCTACACCGAATAACATAAATTTTATATTTTTTCATACACTATCGTAATATTAATACTTATTTTTAAAATAAACTGCTCTACATATTTCAATTTTAAAAATATATGTAACATGAGAAATAATATTTGCTAAGGCGTATATGGTTAAGTAACATATTACGAAATACTACAGTCATTTTTGATCCATGTTTATATTGAGTTTAAATAAAAAAAAAATTAATATCATGGTAGAAGTTCATTGTAAATAATAAATTATATTGAATTTATTTGAAAGAAAAAACAAGTGTCATTCTCCTTAGAGTTAAGCTCTGAATATGGTCTCATATTTCCTATTTTTCTTCCCATTATCGCCTACGATTTTGCCAATGTTATATCATTTCCAGGGGACGTCGCGTGTTATAGTAACATCTCACTTGGAGACACCTTCCTTGCAAGAAGAAGAAAAAGATGGTAGATTAAGGACATTGAATTCGATCCTAGGATCTGCCTGGATCTTTCTTTAGATAAAAGTGTTATTTATTGAATGTTAAGGCATTAACGCTATGGAATTCTATTGTAATATACTTTGGAAATTGAAATATAACGTTGTTTATTAACCACTAAAATATTATTTATCACGACATGTTATGGAAAAGACCTCCATGTTCAGGTGTAAATATATAAAAAAAAAACTAAACAAATAAAGTCTAATTAAAACGCATATAAAATCGATACATTACAAAGGAACAATACATTTGAATTTAAAAAAAATAACTTGGACTAACTGCTTTAAGTACAATAGTACAATTACTTTTGACGGTAAATTATTTTTAACAATATGCACTAATAATTCATTGTTATCAGTAAGAATTAATATGTATTATTTAACAGTAATAATAGGTTATAATTATAAGTGATATGTTATTACTTCAGTTCACACATTTCACATTGAGTGAACCACAAATCAATTTTCATTTGAAGTAAAACATTTTTTTTCTCGCATTTATCTATTGTTGAAAGTTAAAAATTAAAATTGTTTTGAAATTTTACATTAAATGCGATGCACTGCAGATGGGAGTGAGACCCTAAAGTGGGTAAATGAAAAAGTTTGGTTTTGTTAACCACACGAAAAGACCAACGTCTTCGCTGCACTTGGAGCTAAAGACGCGGGCGGGTGGTTGTCGTGCTAGGGGGGCGGGAAGGAGAGATCAAAAGGCAAAACAGAGCCACGGATCACAATGGAAGGGGCACGCATAAGGAGAGAGACTTATAGAGCTCGCCAGAAGATAAGGGTAATCCAAGCGTGTGTGGAGATCGGCGGCGATTGAAAAGGTGCTCTACTACGTATACTCGTATAACCACACACCTCTTGGAAATAATTTTTTTTTTATCTTTTCTTATTCTTCTAATAGTGCCATGTCAGGTCCCATCGACACAGTTTTCCTGGTATCTATCATATTTGGTTGCTTTAACCCGGTATTTTTGGGTAAAAAATTCTACAAAACAATATATGTATTTCCTAGTTTATGATGGGTATGAATTAACTCTCTTAAGGGGGGTTAGGGGCAGTCAGAGGTATGAAAAAACAGGTATTTAATTTTTTTTCTTGTCGGCAATATAATTTATTTTATAAAACCAACAATACTAATTTATCATTTTATATTTTAACTTGATTTGGCCCAAATTTGAAAAAATATAGAAATAATATATGAAGTTATCGCCACATTTGTTCTATAATGCGGTGACCATTATAACTTCTCACAGGTTCATCTTAAATCAGTGAAATAAAAAAAAATATGTAATAGTTCATCTAATGCTTGATGGATTTTTTTTTATAAACAAAATGCCGGCCTCTGTTAATTTACTTGGATAGATTTTCAAGGAAAAATGCAACAATTATAAAAAATATAAATTTTTAAAAAGAAAAAAATACTTCGATCAAGCACTAGATAAACTATTAAAGTAATTTTTCCTTTATTTGAATGAATTAAGATGAACCTGTAAGAAGTTATAATGGTCACCGCATTATGGAACAGGGTACCTACAACAAATATGGCGATAACTTCACATATAATGTACGTATATATTTTTCAAATTTGGGTCAAATCTAGTTAAAACATAATTTAATAATTTTATATTGTTTTTTTTATAAAATAAATTAAATTGCTGACAAAAAATTTTCACACTCGCATTCTGTAAATAAGAGATTTCTATAGATCCATGCCTTTAAGTAGGCGTTGAGCTTTTATCATCGTCATGACTCTGAATCTCGCTGTAGAGTTCGGCCTCCTCCAACATTCATCGCCATTTCTCTGTATCCTGGCACGTACTCATCAAGTCCTTGATGTCAATAGTATCTATATCCCGCTGAACTCGTATTTGGGTCTACTAACGCTTCTTCTATCTTGGGACTTTGTGTGAAGATTTTTTGGGTCACTTTCTCTTCACTCATTATTCCGACGTGCTCCCGCATCACAGTTTCTCTATTTTGATTAATTGTATAATATTGCGTTTGTCAAATAAAACATATTATTTTTGGTGGAGCACCCATTTGCTTTCGTTCACATGTACAATCCTTTACTTTCTTATTCGGCCCAATGCTTCGGGGGCGCGGGTGGACCCCCATTGTCGATATTAGAGGGCCCCAAATGAAATAACAGCTTGTAGATTACTGGCGGCCCTGGGGGCGGGGAGTGTGGGGGCTTAGGTGTGGGGCCTGCGCCCCCCGTAGATTTTGTCACATGGGTGCTTATTCAATTCTAATAATGTCTTAGCGGCATGATTTACGTTTCCATTTCCTTTGCTATAATACATGGTACTTAATATTATATTTTTTGGTCAATTATCATATTTGTATGTGTCTGCTCATTAATTAAAATGTTTAATCAACAATGATATAAAATCATATGGATTATTTATATTTAATTATATAGTATTTCATTTTATTAAGAGAAAAATTATTGAAATAAAAAAGAAAATGTGTATCTACCAATTTATTAAAACATATGTTCTTGAATGTTTTAATATTTCCTGTATATAAAACTCCATATTAAGTATTTTTTATTGAAGAAAACCGCTATTTTATAGATGTTTTATTACATCAAATGCAGCTGTAATGAGAATGGTTACATCAAATGACAATTGATACTATCCAAGTGAGGTTAAATATGTCACTATTTGATAATCCCTTAGATAGGCGAATAATGTCATTCGCAATATGGAGTTTTACATCATTGTTCGGGAAACAATAAATTAAAAATGTTGCTACTTTTATTAATATTTGTAATTTAAAATAAGCTATTTGCAATTCAGGTACATTATACTAATGGCATGCATTTACCATCATCATGTACCGTATAGATTTAATCCAATCTATTGCCTTATAGGCTCCTTTAAGATCATCCCCCTTGTCTTAGTCTTCCGCTCCCCAGGCTCCCTCGCGGCACGCTGGGGGCCAACCCTTCTCCAGCGTCCCTGTAATGGTTATATTGGCGGGAACATGCCCTTAACAGTAAGGGAAAGTGGCTGTTTTAAATGGATTTATTTTATGTAAGGAGTTTTTTTTTAGTATCTTAAATATTGCAATATTTATACTGAACTACAATTATAACACGAGGATATAAATAGTTTTTTTTTAAACTATCAAAATTTATTCTAAATCTTGTGTTTTTGTTTTCTAATGATGAATGCATTCGTATCTTATGTTGTTTTAATGCTAAATGAATATTTTTAGAACAGAGAATAACTTTTCTTCTATATACGCCATACTTTGTGTTGTTATGATGGTTTATTTCTATTTTTCTTTTTTATACACTTTGTATATAGGTACAACACTTTTATAAAAAAATAAAATTATATAGACATGTTTCGGACAAACAGTCATTCTTCAGTAAAGATACATATTTATAAAAATATTGTAAAATTGTTGCTGTTTATATGATCTGACAGATGTTATAAAGTTTATTTATTATTTATATTAAATAATTCTTTATAACATCTGTCAGATCGTGTCGCACCGTGAGTGTAAAACCGAAACAAGTGCAAATATACAGTTTGGAGATATGGGAGTTTAAAGACTTCATAGTGCTTGGAAAAACTGTTTTTTTTTAATAAACCAATGATTTTCAGTTTAAAGTAATATACCTATAAACCGAAATTCATTGGTTATTAAAAAAAAAAAAACAGTTTTTCCAAACAATATGAAGTCTTTAAACTACCAAATCTCCAAACTGTATATTTGCACTTGTTTCGGTTTTACACTCATGGTGCGATGTAAACAACAACAATTTTATAATATTTTTATAAATATGTATCTTTACTGAAAAAGGACTGTTTGTTCTAAACATGTCCATATAATTTTATTTTTTTAATAAAAGTGTTGTATACACAAAGCGTATAAAAAATAGAAATAAACAGAGAATAACTGTTTAGGAAATATATAAAGGATCTCACAGAAAATTTGGAAAAACACATTCCTTATGTATGGAAGTGAAGCTTGGAGTTGGCAGAATAAGGATGAAAGTAGGATAAATGCTGTAGAAATGAGGTCGATGTGCGGAAAAATAATGTATGATAGAATATCTAATGATGAAATAAGAAAGGAATGTAAGGCGGATGAGTGCGTGATAAATAAAATTAAGTAAAGGTCACTGAGATGGTTTGGATGTATGGAACGAATGGATAAGGGAAGAATGGTTAAAAGATATATTAAAGTAGTGTGAATGGGAAAAGAAGTCGAGGAAGGCCAAGGAAGACATGGCATGACCAAATTAATAAATTACTGAAAGGCGGCCATGTTCGAAGTAGGAACAATTGACGAGCGTGCATGTCACTATGTGTGAATGTAGAAGAGGCGCGAGAATTATGCCAGGATAGAACAGTGTGGCGATCCATCTTCTCTGCGTACCCCTTCGGAGAAACGGGGTGTTGGTTAGTTAGTTTTAGTTAGTTTGTAACTTCTGCAATTATCTGCCTTACATTTCTTTCCTTATAACATCATTTAGTATTTTATAATACCTCGTTTTTCCGCCTTTTCTTCTCAATGATCTCAATTCCACGACATTTATCATTCTCTTAGCTTCACTTCACAAAAAAAATCCATTATGTCCTGCATCTTTGTTTCAATAAATATATTTCAATTTCTGTTTAAAAATTAATAATAAAATGTGAGGTTGCAGCTCATCACATAGAATTTACCTGCTGTACTCGTACAGTGTACAAGTAGCCCCGCGTCCTCCTTATGGGTTTTGTATTATGACTACAATAGTTTAAGAAAGGAAGATATTTCGCCCGCCTGCATTTACACCGCCGTAAATTACGACATTCTTAAAAGAAACCCACCTTATTCTGTTCTTCTGTCGTTTTACTAGTCAAATAATAAATCATAAGAGAATTATTGGGTAATTAAGAATAAGTCTTAGCAATTTAAGTCGAATGCCAGCCTCCTGCTCCAGAAGTTTAGAATGAATTGCAAAACACATTTGAATTATTCCTTCGTTAGGGATAGGAAAATATAAATATTCTTCGAGTGGGTTCATTGAGAATTATAGAAATATTATTAGTTCCCGCTTGGTATTTTTACACTTTTTTTTTTTGTAAAAAGACTAACAACAAAGATTTAAATCAATGATATTAGAATTTATTTTACAATCTTCAATGTGAGCAGAAAATAGCTCATTATTATGAAGAAGGAATCTTGTCGTGTCCAGGCTCGAACCCAAGTCCCCTCGATCAGAAGCCAAGCGTTCTATCCCCTAGACCACCACCCGATTATAAAAGACACAAAAAACTTATGGCTCTGTAGAAATCCATAATTATTACATATATAAAACTATTTCTCCCCGAATGGGTAGGCAGAAATAATGAACTGCCACACTTTTCTTTCCTGACATGATTTTCTCGCTTCCTCAACATTCATACATCGTGTCAAGCACGTAGGTCGATTTCTCCGACTCCTCACGTGACCGACATTTAATATTTGATCGATTTGATCGTGCCACGTTTTCCTCAGCCTTCCTCATTTTTTAGCTCCGTGCACGTCGTTTACATATACCTTTTTCGCCATTTTGTCTTTACTCATTCTTTCCATGTGTCCAAACCATCTTAAAGACCCTTTCAGTATTTTGTTCATAACACTCTCATTCGCACCGCATTCACTTTTTATACTTGCATTTTACACTCTATCATATACAGATTTACCATACATTCGTCTAAGAGATCTCATTTCTACTACATTTATTTTACTTTTATCCTTTTTTTGCCAGTTGTATGCTTCACTTCCGTACATCTTCTTTTTCTTCTTCTTTGCTAGCCTTCTTCTCTTAACTGCTGGATATAGGCCTACTTCCAATTTCCTCCACTCATCTCTATCCTGCCCCCTTTGTATCCAAGATTTTCCAACCCTTTTGACAATATCATCGGTCTATCTCATCGGTGGCCTTCCGACACTTCGCCTATCCATACATACGGGTGCTAATTTTCCAAATATATTAATTATAAAGAGTTTAAATGAGATATAGGTAAATGGTATTTATTTTATTAAAAAAATACTCTCATATATTTTACTATAATTTCAACTTAATATTCTGTATTCTTAAGCAATTTGTAAATGTTCTTTTTGGTTAACCTTGTTATTTTTTATATTTATTTATTTTATTGTACTACAGTTTTAATTTATTGTATTGCAATTACCTTATATAATAATAAAATCATTAAAGAGCCCCAAATTGTTTATTAATTGCGTGAATCACTTATAGGTTACCGATAAACGTTTTCAATAGCACCGTAAGTGCGCAATAACTAACACAAAAGCTCGTGCGGAACCTCATACAAAAATAATATTACAAATAATGGCGTCCTCACACATAAGGGGTAGGGGGTGTAATCCGCCCGCCTGGTCTGGCGTGGAGCCGGAAGGGGGTCGCTTCAGCGGGGTCATTCATTAATTACATCGTGGGGTCTCTCGGACCCGCAAGGAGCGGAGCCTTGGGCTTTCTTGGCCGGCCTGTGTATAGTTTGTCTTATTAGTTGAGGGTTAACAGTGAATGCGTAAGTGTTTTTGCGTGAGTGATTCTGTTTTTGCTACTAAAGCACCCTCCAGCTGTTGAATGGGAACTGATGTTTGTGAAGATTTATGCAAAGCCCCGCTCCTACACGGCTTGCTGGAGATTTTCTAGGAATAATAACAAATTATTACGTAAAGACATAATATTGACCAGTTCTATTAACCCCACGGGGGGAGAGGAAAACTTTCAAAGGTCTTAAAAGGTGGCATATTATTTATGCAGGGTCGTAAGTCAATAGAACCGTTTCCTATTGAATATGTTTGGCATATAAAGAACATTAATTAACTCGTAATTTTTTTTATTATGTAAAAAAAATGGGACCGAGGAAAACGTGGCACGATCAAATAAATCAAATATTGAATGTCGCCCACGTGAGGAGTCAGAAATACGTCGCGCGTGCTTGACACGATGTATGAATGCCGAGGAATCGAGAGAAATACGCCAGGAAAGAAAAGTGTGGCAGTCTATTCTTTCTGTTTACTTACCCCTTCGGGGGGACGGCGTGATATTTAGTTAGTTAAAAAACCGTTTCATTTTAATTTTAAAAATATAATCCATTTTAT
Source organism: Lepidostoma basale (assembly GCA_022606425.2). NCBI lineage: Eukaryota > Metazoa > Arthropoda > Insecta > Trichoptera > Lepidostomatidae > Lepidostoma > Lepidostoma basale. The sequence continues at coordinate 1,114,700 of JAHDVF020000775.1, read as the reverse complement.
TGGTTGTTGTTTTGTAAAGCAATATTATAAATTATAGTATTAACGCGATTGCTCAACTGGTTTTACAGAGATTTTTATTTATATAAAAAAATGCAAATATTAACGACAAACTTGTTTCGCCTTTCGAGGACATTCTCAAACTAAACTTTAGTTTGAGAACACCCTTGCAACGTCAACAAATTTGTCGCTTATATTTATATTTTTATAGAAACATAAATATCTTTTAAACCAATTCAACGATCATGTTTATATTATGATTTAATCCATTTTAGATCATGTTTATTAAAATGTAGAATAACGTAGTTTAAGGCTGGCAATTTGATATCCTAGAAATGGTAAAACCGTAAGTGTACTGTTTTGAAAAATTCTTAAATGAATTTTAGGTTTAATATATTAAATTATTGAAAGGAATGATCGTAAAATGTCTTGAAGTTGGCAGTATACGAACGGTGTGCCTCCAAAACATTAGTGAACTAACATCTTCAAAACTGCAGGAGCTTTCTCTATCGATTCAAGGAATATAAACTATTTCTCAAGTTAACGTCGAGGAGAATAGATGACAAGAAAATAAAATATAAAATACTAAAATTGATTAAAACATTTAGACGTGTGTTTTATTAGCTGTGCTATCGTTATATTTAAATCAATTACTTTTTATCTGAAACATCGAGATAAAATAAATTATTGTATAATAATTTTTTTTAAATAACTCTTGGACTCCTTCCTTTTCTGTTTTATTTAGGACCGTGTCCTGTTATTTCTCGGAGCCTGTTACTGGAATGCATATGTCCTACTGTGTCACTGTGGAATTTCTAGTTTTTATTTTTTTTGAAATTTAATATTTTTCAGAGCATATTTACATTGCATAGTTACGTACCTACTAACATTTTTAAAACATGCTGAGATAAATAATTGCATGGAAGTTAAAACAATAAGTGTTAACCCTAAAAAAATTTTGCTATGTAATTATTTGTAGAAAATCATAACGACTTATTCAAAATATATATAAAAAATATGGTTAATTTTTTAAAACTATATTTCTAATACTATTCTGTTTTTATTTTAGTAAGTTATTGGTTACATTTTATCTAACATTCAGTTATTTATAATTCTAATAGCATTTCAAAGTTACAAATGCAGACCACCTAAAATTGGATTGAATCATTTTTGAAATGAGAAAATTAATTCTTGGATGTAATTAAACGTTACCCATTTTGGATTGACATCCCCCACCCCTTTCCCCGGCCTCCTGTCGCCCGGGGTGCCCCAACCCTTGCCTTATTCGTTATGTCCACCCTTCTTTGATGGCTCCAATTTATTCCATCGTATTAACCAAAGAAGAGTCGAAATAAAACCAACCATTTTAATATAATATAAATGTGTGTATGTATCAAACACTCGTCAGTTCAGATAAAGTAGAAATGGATGTGCAGTACACACAAGTAACAGATTGTAAGACGAATGGATGTGATTAATGAACTGAAACTTAACACGTTTTATGAAATAAATATGATATTATAATTACGAATCATCCACATTTATATTTGATTGCACAGACGATATGAATGGCAATTTTTATAAAAATGAAAATAAACTTTGAATCTTGGAACATTAGAAATTAAAAAAATACCAAGAAAAAATATAAAAAAAATATTATAATTAAAAATGTAATAAAAATATTATAATAATAAATTAATTATCTCTTTTTATTTTTTATATACTTTATATATACAACACTTACATTAAAAAAAATACATAGACATATTTCGGACAAACAGTCCTTCTTCAGTGATACATATTATAAAGATACATTTTTTAAATATTAATAATATATATAATATTATTAAAAACGTATATTTTTAATATGTGTCACTGAAGAAGGACTGTTTGTCTGAAACATGTCTATGTAATTTTATATATTTTTTAATATAAGTGTTGTATATACAAAGTATATAAAAAAGATAAAGAGAAATAAACCATCATAACAACACAAAGTATGGCGTATATAGAAGAAAATAAATTTAACTTCAAGCTCAATGATTAATTTATTTCTTTTGTCGCAAGATTAATATCTAAACCCAATAAGAGCTTTAAAATCTTATTTTAGATTTAAAAAAAATATTTGTTATAATAATTTCATAAACGTTCGAAAAAAATCATTTTAATATCTGTAAAATCCGACCATATAAATCAAAATTTGTTTAAATATTGTTTATATTTTGTATATACAATTATTAACTACGCTGATGAAGGGCTTCTGTGTCTGAAACATGTTAGTGTTAATTTAATAATTTAAAAAAATATAAGTGTTGTTTACGGTTATTAAAAAAGGTTTTTGCACATATCTCGGAAAGTTATCTGCGGGTTGGCCGATTAAACTTTTAACTTTTTCAGCGTCTTCACAAATGCTTAGTATAAACGTAATTTTTTTTATTTGTTTTTCGGCAAGCACCTTAAGAGATATTATAACATTTTTTCAAATTAAACAGTTAAAATTTTGTTTATAAATGTTTATTAATTAAATGATACCTTATATTAAATATCATTAAGGACAAATAATATTAAACTTAAACATTTTTGGGTGTCTTCACGAATTCTTATATAGAGTATGTACGTAAATTCCTTTATTTGTTTTTCGGCGAGCGCCTTAAGAGCCGTTTTTAATATCTTGTTCCAAACAATTCAACTTCTTATATTGTTAATTTATCCTCCGAAAGTTTCACGTACGAATGCTTTCGTTTTTGACATGCGAAAGGATCAGGAATTCAACCAGGTAATCGCACAGTCGCTCATATAGAAAGGTATCCGAAACTTCGAAACTCATTTCACTGGAGGAAAATTGTAGCGAATACCGAGTCTGTTGTCAAACGCAGATATTCCCCTGAAAGCGCTGGCAATCTCGGCGTCAAAGGTTAACATCGTGCCGGAGAGGTAATTTCACTAAACTTAATTCAAATCCACCTTATTGAAATATCCTCACAAATGGGTTCGGACCGTTATTGACTGGAAACTTTTTTCATATTACGAGTATACCGATTCCTGACATACCTGTTTGCGTAATTTACACATTTTAATAACTTTATTTTAAAAATTATTTCATCCATATTGTAATAATAGTTTATTGAAAGCTAAGGCATTAACGCTGTTAAATTCCGTAGTAACACACTTTGGAAATTTAAATAACTTTGTTATAATCCACAAAATATTTAAAAAAAACACATGTTTCGGAGGACACCTCCATCTTAAAGTGTAAATATATAATAAAAACTAAACAAATAAAGACTAACAATTTTTTCATTTAAAAAACGTATTTAATTTACACTTGATACCCTCCGAAACATGTCGTGTTTTTTTAAATATTTTGTGGATTATTAATAAAGTTATTTTTAATTTCCAAAGTGTTATAATTATGATTTTAAAATCATATTAAACTAATACGAATCAAATACTTTCTTCAGTAAAACGACTGTAAACCGGGTCAAAATATTATTTTTCGTTCATTGTAAATAATCAAAATAACATAAAAATTAAAAAAATTCTTTAATGTATAAATTAAGAGAAATTCAACTTAGGTTAGACCGGTTTCGGATAGCTCGCTGCCATTTTCTGAGCCAGAAGACGGCAGCGAGCTGCAAAAAAATAAGTAAATAATTTGAGAGCATTAATGGCGTTTCACAATAGACTCTTGCTAGGCAAAGTCTCTCCAACTGTTCTAGTTGCTATTAATATATCAAGTGAAGCAAATATTGCAGTGAAAAATGGAGTTCTAGTGGCAACCCTAATATTCTTCTTATATACGTGCCGTCTCTTCTGCGAAGGTTGGCGATCATCAGGGCTATTTCCACCTTGTTGACTGCGGCTCTGAACAGCGATTTGGTGCTACTTCTAAATCATGGTCTTAAATTGTGCACCCAAGAGATTCTTTTTTTGTATTATATACAACAGGTCGTTTCAACCCAATAACTGTATACAATTTGTTTTTAGCTGATATGTTGATTCTCGTGACATGTGTTAGGTAGCTAATCTATCTCCATTGTATTGTCACGTGAATTCTACAAGAGACCAATGACAGTGTGACAATCACACTGCCTTCGCCGGGAATCGAACCCACGACCTTCGGTATGACAGTCAGAGCTCTAACTACTCTGCCACGACGGTCGTCATCGTCGTCTTCTCCGGTCTGGTTCTCTTCTTTCACGTATTTTTCCCTGAATTATCAGTAGTAAAGCTGGTATTTTTTTCCTCTCATTAAGTGACGAAAGTATTGCAGTTTCCCTGTTTTTACACTGTGGAGCAACTCCAGATGCTTTTTCATCCATTGACGAAGACGAATATATATCAACCCATACATATCATCGCTACGAATATAACATATATCAAATTAAATCAGTTTATTTTATCAATAGACATTACATAATTAAGTTTTAAGGCATTTATTGAGAACAGGTAAAATAATATATTGTATATATTATAGTATACTACCAGAAACGCATGAGAGATGGTTCAACATTAGGAAGACAAGATACTCTCCAAAACCAAGAGTATTTGCCTTCTGAACCTACTTTCACTTATATGAAACACATTGATCTCCGAGAAGACCGCGTATATATGAACCCTTATATATGGAAATAACACTTTGATTTGACAGAATAAGGTTGAAAGTATAAAGGATAAATGCCGTAGAAATGCAATCCGTAATAATGTGCCGCAAAAGAATGTATGATAAAATACCGAAAATGTATTACATCAATGGGAAAGAAATGAAATAAGCTTTTTCATATTTGACATATTTTGTTAAATATTTTATATGAAAGACACATCGCATCCACCAGGCTAAACTTGCCTTCAACAAGAAAGGTAAAATATTTGAGTCCAATAACATACTCGTAGACCTAAACTTCCGAAAACAACTAATAAAAAAATGGTGTGGAGTGTTTTACTATACGGCTGCGGTGCTTGGGCGAAAGATAGTGCAAAAGGCTGGAGTCATTTGAAATGTGGACCTACCGACGAATTGCCCATGTTTCATGGAGGGACCACATTACAAATGAGGAGGTTCTCAGCAGAGTTGAAAATAAAAGGCACATGTTGAACACTATAGCGGAGAGGCGCGCGAGATGGATTGGTCATTTGTTGCGACACGAATGTTTCCTGCATGATGTATTGGATGGAACGGTCGAGGGATCGATTGCCAGCGGATACCTTGCCAGGAGTACCTAGACCAGATTTGCCGACATATGAGCTGCACCTCTTATGCGGAGTTGAAGAGAGTTGCCGAGGACCGAGCGGAGTGGAAGAGGAGATGCATCGTCATGCTGCAGACCAATCTTTAGATTGAGACCGGAGCAGAAGACACATATAATTCGTATTAGCTAAAATAAAACACCAAAATCATATTTTTCAATATACTCGTATATAATAATCTTCTTCTTCTTTGCTAGCCTCCTTACCTCCACTGCTGGATATAGGCCTCTTCCAATTTCTTCCACTCGTCTCTATCCTGCCCCCTTTGTATCCAAGATTTTCCAACCTTTTAGATAATATCATCGGTCCATCTCATCGGTGGCCTTCTGACACTTTGCCTATTTTTCCATGGTCTCCAACTGAGTATCCCGGGTGCCCATCTGTTGCCACCCTGTCTTGCCAAGTGTCCAGCCCAGTGCCATTTCAATTTTGCCTCTCGGTCCATGACGTCAGCAATCCTGGTGCGGCGTCTGATTTCTTCATTTCTTATGCGGTCTGGCAAGCTCACACCAAGTATCTGTCTTTACATGGACCTCTGTATATACTTGAGCCTGTGAACACTTTTTGCTGTAAGAGTTGTCGTCTCTAGTCCGTATGTCATCATGGGCAGTATACACATGTCGTAGACCTTTCTTTTGAGACAAACCGGTATTTCATCATTTTCAAAGACATGTCTCAGTGTACCAAAGGCAGCCTAACTCAGTTCAATTCCAGAGTTACCTCGAAGAGTATATAATAATATATGATGTAATATACTCGTCTACTGGTCTTTGAAGTCATCTTAGTCTGTGTATTCGCATTCGTTCTCCTAAATATTAGAGATATTCATTATACAGCAGTTTATTGCTTATGAATCAGATTCTACGTTATTCCCGAAATATCGGCGATCTCTATCAGTTACAGACTCGAGTAGTCCTCGGTCGGCAGGCAGCTACTGCTCCAGACTCCGTCTACAGTACCTACCGTGCTGCCGTGGGTAGGAAGTCTCCCCAACGAAGATGGAAACAAACTTGGGGATGAAATTAGATAAATTTAAAGTTAAACTCCCGACATGTTACACACACGCGAAAACAAGACGGTAAACATCATCGTACCTTATTAGCGGTACATAGCTTAGATACACGACTCTGGCTCACGATGTGGGACCTGTGCGCTGATATAAAATGTGTTTTAACTAACTAACCAACCATCACGCCGCGCCGTCTTCAAGAGATTGACAAAAATAATGGTATGCTACATTATTCTTTCTTGACACACTTCTCTCATTTCCTAAACATTCATGTATCGTGTCATTTATGTACCTCGATTGGCCGACATTCAATTTATTTGATCGTGTCACGTTTTGCTCGGTCTTCCTCTATTTATATTTCCATTTACATCCTTATATACCTTTTTAGCATTCTTTTTTCATCAATTTTTTCCATGCTAATACTTGAAAATAAATTATCATTTTGAGGGATTCTGCAAATATTAAATACATTATTTTCATGTGTCCAAACTATTTTAGTGTCACTTTCATTATTTTCATTTGTTCTGCATTTACTTCTCATATGTTGTATTATTTTTAAATAAAAATATTTTATAAGATAACGAGTTATAAACTTGGTTATTCTTCCTCAGCCTATTCCCGTCCACTCCTGGACAAAGGCCTCCTCCATTCGCTTCCACGTCACTTTGTCTCGTACAGACTGCATCCAGGTTATTCCGACATGTCTGTTCAGATCATCATTCTACTATAGTTGCGGTCGCCCTGCACTTCTCTTTGCCGTCCACGGTCTCCAAGTCGGCAGTCTTCCATTTTTCGTCTGAGCTTCTGGCTACGTGACCTGCCCTTTGCCATTTTAGAGTCGCCACCCGGTGAATGATGTCAATGGCCTTTGTTTTTTCTCTCAACGCATCGTTTCTGACTCTGTCTCTTAGGCTTATTCCTAACATGGCTTTTTCCATGGATCTTTGGATCACTCGTTGTTTCTCAGCACTTTGTTTAGACAACAGACAGGCTTGGTTATTATGTTTATCTTAATGTGTTTTTGTTTTATGAAATCTTTTTTTATTTAACGATTTTTTATTCTGTTGTTCATCGGCGCATAGTCCATGATAATTTCTCATAATACGAAGTAAACACCGTAGGAATCTGATAATTCGATGTCTCCATACCTTTAGATTGATATTTTCCCCCTCCCGTTCATCTACTTCATACATTATCCGCATAAGTTTACCTCCACGCGTTTCCTCTTCTCCCCCATTATCTATTACCTACCTGCTTCTACTTCTACCACAAATACACTTGATTACTTCAAATAAAATATGCTTAATCACTATAATTATATGTAATATTATATTTTCTATGCCTTAGGAAACTATACCCACAAAATCCAGTAACAAACTCAAAAACTTATACTTAGATTGCAATATAATCAATATTTCAATGTCATTGATTGATATATCAGAAAATAAAATGTGTTGCTTTATATGTTGTTTTATATAAAGATTTAATTCAAAACTGTAAAAGCTCTGGTAAAATTCACGCGACAATAAGAAGAATAATAAGAATGGTTATAGGTATAAGATTATAAAGTAATTAGGTCCAAATAACCTGTTGTTTACAAAAACTTATATAATAGAAAGCAATGGGAAACTACCACATAAAAAGACCCAAGAACTAGTAAAAATGTTAATAGACTTTGATGTAAACCAATCCCTAGGATTGAAAACTATTGAATAATTTGTATTACTTTTCATCGCTATACTTTCAAATGAAGTACTTAATTTGTGGTGTGGCATTATTAAATATATTAATTTAAAACCCTTCAACACTTATACACCACTTTTTTTTTGTTTTATCATAGAAACTGGTTTCGCTCCCGCCGAAGCTACATCAGGGTTTCTTTACTTAAAATGGCCGTTTGTATTTATTCTTATTTCTTATTTCTAACAATATTATAATATTTAAAGGTGTGTAGCAACCAAATTATTTTATATTATATTCAACCTCTTGGGACAGTACATTTGGGTAACATCACAAGTAAGTTAAAAGTCAAACAAAATCGGAAAATTGGAATAATAATATTGATATAAAATGAGAGTACTGTAGATTTTTAATTTTATTATATCAAGTGAAATGCTGCAATCAAAATGATGGGACCATTAGGACAAAGTTGTTTTATAAGATTAAAATTTGTATCAAAGTTTTGTATATTTATTCGTGTGCGCGTTAACATATTTTTTTATGTTTTGCGTGATTTAAAGGCGCTTCTGAAAATTTTATCTCTCTTTACTTTATATTAAATATATGTGATTTTATATAAATAGAACTGACTGTACTATATACCTTGTACTTCTTTCATAAGTAAACTGAGAGCAAAATATCAACAAATATACATTTAAACATTCCTTGGTTTATACAGATAAATGTATGAAATTCCATATTTGTTTTCACTAAGTTAAGTTCTGTTTATTTTCGGAGAGTGCTAGAGTAAATAAGGAGTTAATGGCGTTTAACCTGAATTCGAACCACGCATTAAATAATATGATTTCGAGTGGAACATTTTGTATAGGTTTAAACACAGATTAAGGTTTACGTAGTCATGTCATTTATTTTTTAAATTGTAATATTACATCGCACGCTTAATAGTAAACAGACCGATTATGGTTTAGGTCATAATTGAGTAAACATTAGACAGAGGCTTGTGTTAACGCTATCCATTCGTAGTACGATAATCGTTCACAATGTTAACGCTATCCATTCGTACATGTTTTTCGACTGTTTTTGGCAAAACACCGACTCATGTCAGATTGAGCAAAACTTGCTTTTTTGAGCTAAACCAGTGTTCTATTAAGCGTGCGACATATTACAATAATTATTAATTTTATTTGGTATGAGCATTTTAAACACTGCTGTATCCACTTTATCTATATAATATTTTTACAAAATAAAAATATTATACACTACACTAGCGGACCCTATAGACGTTGTCCTGCCAGAATTTTGGCTTGCCTGATTAACTGGTTCAGAATTTTTTTTTTCGATTATCGAATTTTTGATAAACTGTATACTAAATGACATTTGACAATGAGTTTGACATTTCAAAAAGGTTTCTTTTGTTTTTATCTTTATGCGAGTTGATCAACAATGTTGTATTGTACAGAACTCATATATCAAAGCTTCTAAAGAGAGTGTATACATGTGCATAACTCGTGAATGGATTATTTTTCTATATTTACACAATGCCCACTCGAACTACTCCAGCGCCCCCTAAATGCCAAAAAATTTAAAACGCCCACAAAGGGGCGCTGGCGCCCCGGTTAAGAATAACGGATCTAAACCATCCAGGGAACTACTCGAACTCACACAAAAAAATTCATTAAAATCGGTTCAGCCGTTTAGGAGGAGTACAACAGAATTATTTATATAAAGATGTTTCAGAGGTGACCTGCTCCACCTTCAGGTGTATATATAACTAAACTAAAACCAAAAAAAGAGTTAGTAAACATATAATGACATATCCTTAAAAGTAAGAATTACAATTTTACAGAGAGAAGTAGTTTTGTATAACTTTTATACAAATAAATGACAGTACTTAGTAGTTCATTTTCACACCACATTTTTTTTTTGTTACTCTGACTATACGAGTGTAAGTCTATAAGTGTTTCTTTTAGTGCTATACTCGTATAAGTATTTAAAATACTATTTAAGTGTTTCCTTTTGTTTATATTATAAATGTCATACCATGAATTAAGTGCTTCATACGAAATAATTATTTTGCAAGAAAACAACAACAACAACAACAAACCATCACGCCATTTCTCCGCAGGAATAGGCAGAGAGAATAGACCGCCACACTACTCTTTCCTGACAGACCTCTCTAGCTTCCTCCAAATTCATACAACGAGCCATACACGCACGTCGATTCCTCTGACTTTTATCATGGCCAATCTTTAAAATTGGATTTATTTGATCATGTCATGTTTTCCCCGGTCTACCTCGATTCCGTACTCCATTTACATCGTTAACGTATACTTTCTTAAACATTCTTTTTCCATCTATGCGCTCCATATGTCCGAACCAACGCAGATAAACTTTCATAATTTTGTTCATAATAACTTCTTCCGCTCTACATTCCTTTCTTATATCAGCATTCGAAATTTTGTCGTACATCGACCTCATCTCAACCGAATTTATTCTGCTCTCATCCTTCTTCTGCCAGTTCCATGCTTCGTTTCCATACATAAAGGTTGAGAACAGAACTCTATTGTGAACGGCCATTTTCGCTTTCATTATATTTACTTTATTTGTCACTGACAATTATTTGTGACAAAGGCAACCTAGATTATTTCACCTGTCATTCTAACGTAAGGTAATGCCCTTGGGCAGGGCAAAAATTCATCTAAACCGCATCTCTTCGGATGTGGACATCTTCCACGATGGTGAGGCTACCCTCATAAAGTATATATCTCTTATATAATGTATTAAATTGATATTTGCTTCTCTTGTTTTTCTCATTGTTTCTTTTCACTTAATTGTTTTTAAACATTTTTTAAATTTGTCATGTGTTTTTTTTTCTTCTTCTTATTATTATAATTGCTGCTATTATTATTATTATTTTAATTGTAATTGTAAATGAATTAGAACGTGTTATTCTGTAATGTTATATATTTTTTAATAAATTAAATTGACTTACTTCTATATTAGCCATACTTTGTGTTGTTATAGCTTTATTTCTCTTTTTCTATACACTTTGTTTACACAACATTTATATTTAAAAAATTAAATTATATTGACATGTTTCGGACAACCAGTCCTTCTTCAGTTATACGTTTTATAAATAACCATATTTTAAAATAATATAAAATTGTTTATATGATCTGACAGATGTTATAAAGATTTATTTTGGAAAATAAATCTTTATAACATCTGTCAGACCATATAAACAATTTAATGTTGTTTTGAAATATGTATATTTATAAAATGTATTACTGAAGAAGGACTGGTTGTCCGAAACATGTCAATAAAATTTATTTATTTTAATATAAGTGTTGTGTAAACAAAGTGTATAGAAAAAAAAGAAATAAATTGACTTAATTTGAAATTGAATTGAATTATATTTGACATGTTTTCTCATAATTCAATTAATTCAGGTAAATAGTTATATGCAAATATTTTAACACTGGCTATTAAGATAGATATATTATTTGATGCAGTATCCAGAGCGGAAGTGTAATCAACACTGTATTATACGGACCTGCCACTTCTAAAGAAAAGTTTCGGTTCAGTGAAACTTCGTAGACTGAATTTTGTATGATTATTCAAGCGATTAACAACATTAATTTAGACAATCTGAGCATCTCCAATGCTTTGTACTATCATGAGTCCAATTTGGGTGAATATAATATGGCTAAATAACTTTTGTAGGAAGAAAAATATTATCACTTTTATGCACTTTTCACAAATATGTTTCGAGCCGCAGACGTCCTTCCTCAAAGTTATGAATTTTGTTAAAAATTCTATATTGTGGAAGGGCGCTTGTGAACAGTGTAAAAAGTGTTGTGAAAATACAAAAGAAACTAACTAACAAACCATCACGCAGTTTCCCCGAAAGTTAAGCAGACAGAATGGACCGCCAAAATACTATATTCTGATATACCTATCGAGTTTCCTCCACATTCATACAACGAGTCATACAAACACGTAAATTTTTCCGACTTCTAACACGGCCGACCTTTAAAATCTGATGAGTAAATTGTTTTTTTAAAGTTATTAAAATATGAATCTATAACACAAAGTGATGACGAATACAGGAGAACCAAAACATGTTTCTGTAAAAAAATATTTCACGCATTATACTTTTATTAAAATTCATCACACAGAAAACGTACGTTTTCCCCAATATTATTTAGTCATGAGAAAAACAATAAATTGGAGATATTAAAAAATCAGCCACAGTAAATAATATTTGTTTTATCCGATTTCCTAACCATTTCCCCGAGAGGATAAATAAAAAGGATTAACCAACACACCCTTATATTCTGACAAACTATTCTAGCTTTTTATTCTCTTGTAACATTCAAAACTACAAGAAATAGGCTTATTCTTTAATATAGAGTTTTTCACCATTGTTCCAGAAACATTGTATACCTGTATATATTATCTTCTATATTTAAATAAAAACAAAATTAAAAATGTTTTGTATAATATTTATATTGCATTCAAATTGGTTATCAAATCAAATCAGTTTATTTCATTAACAGACATTACAAAAATATTTTTTAAGACATCTATTGAGAACAGGTAAAATAATGTATTGTGTTATAGTATACTACCAGAAACGCATGACAGATGGTTCAACATTAGGAAGACAGAATAATCTCCAGAAGAATATTTGTCTTCGGAACGTACTTTCACTAATTCCGAGTAATTGAGACCGCATTCAGCAGATTAATTGCTCTGCCCACCGGTGTCACCAGAGGCAGGTTGGTTCTGGCGGCCGGTAGGTAAAACAATCTATGCTGTCACTGTCGAAGCCGAATACCCTCCAGCACGGCCGAGTTCTCGAAATATCCCCTCAAATATCCCCTTTTGTTCTGTTTTGTGGTGATTTTACCAATCAGATTTTTTGGCGAGAATGCCAATCAGATTTGTTGGTGAATTTACATATGTGATTTTATTGGCATTCACCGTTAATGTAAAACCCAACGTAAAATTTTGATGAAAACGCCTGTTTTCGTAAGATATTTTATGGGTGTAACATGTCACTTCCATAAAATATAATAAAACTTCCAGAAAATATACGTCTTCATCAATATTCAACAATGCTCCTTTTTCGAATCGTCTGTTTACCATATTTTGATATAAGTGCGTTCTCCTGTAAACTTTGGGGCGATAAGATACCTCCTCAAAGGTCACGTTTGCCATTAAAACCTTAAAAACTTGGCAAGTTAAACACCGCAGATTGTCATCCCCGCGTAGGGCAAACAATCGCTGATAAATGAGCCCATCGCCGTCATCTGGAGTGTGTCGGCTCCGGCCTATTTGTTCGGCCGCGGTGCGCTTGACACGAGTTCCCGCTAAGACTGATGACTCCGGCTCCAACTTGGTTCATCTTTCTTCCACGCGGCCTCTCTCGCGTCTGACGGATGCCCCACACCAGCACCGGGTCCTGTCTAAAAGCTCAAAAATATCACGAGCATCCCTTGAACTCATTCCTACGTTTAAATGTAATAAATCAACATTAAGTGAAAATAATTCTATCACTTATTTGGCCACTAACCTCAATAATTCATCTTATATTTAATTTAACTTTAACTGAGTAAGTTATTATAAAACCCTGCATTAGACCCCACTTAATCAAAAAACTTAATCCTCGTGATACATTTTTAATACAGCTATTCATTTTTTGTTCTGTCTTTAATTTGGTAAAATTACATATTATGTATATGTACGAGTATCATTAATTGTTATATTCATCCCAATTATACAAAACCGTTCATTCGCTTTTTCTAACAAATCTTTCATAAAACGCCAGTTTTCTTTAATATTAATTATTCATTTTGGATTGTTACATAAATGTTCAGCAAGTATATATAAATTTATCATTTTGAAATCTAATGAGATAAAAATCAATACTATAATATTCAACATTACGAGATCACGTGCATTTAACATATTAATATTGATAGACAAAACATAAAGCTGATATGAAAAGTATTATAATTAATACTAGTGAAAATGTCTGTTTTCTAGAACTTTTATTATATTTTATGTGAACGACATATTTCGCCTGTCTAAAACATTATAAAATATCAGACATTTGATAATGCATTAGACAGGCAAAATATGCCATTCACATGAAATATAATAAAACTTCTAGAAAAGAGACGTTTTCATTTTCATAAATTATTTAATATGGAGTTTTAAATCGTTGTTCAAAAAACAATAAATATGAAAAAAATATTCAATAAAATTCATTGTATAAAATATAAAAATTAGAAAGATAAATTAACAAATTGATATCTAGCAAGGATTCCAAACCTAATTTGATTTTGTATAGTGAAATTTCTATTAACAGACGTTTTATTTCGTATCAATAATATTTTTTGTAAAAAGAAAAGTTTTAATCTATTGTTCTGGCCGAAACACTATGATACTATAATACAAGACTATTAACGGTTAAAATATAAAAATCTGTTTATGGTATCACAGTTTTTTAAATTATTTTATATATTTTTTCGCAGCAGCTGTTTCGTCAACCGATACTGACGTCATCAGGTGTCACAAGAGTTTTTTCAACTATTAAGAATAATTTTCGTGATTTTTCGAAACTTTATGTACATTTGCTGCAATATAAACATGAATGAATTCTTTGATAGCATTTTGAAATTCTTGCTGGAGCTGATTTATGTACCTAATTCATCTTCTCCGGTCTCAATCTAAAGATTGGTCTGCAGCAAGGCGACGCATCTCCTATTCCACTACGCTCGGTCCTCGGCAACTCTCTTCAACTCCGCATAAGAGGTGCAGCCCATATCTCGGCAAATCTTGTCTAGGTACTCCTGGCGAGGTCGTCCTCTGCCAATTGACCCCTCGAACATTCCCTCCAATACGTCATGCAGGAAACACACTCGTGTCGCAACACATGACCAATCCACCTTGCGCGCCTCTCCGCTATGGTGTTTAACATGTGCCTAATTACTGTTAATTAAAAGAACCTGACGATGTCAACATTCTATGCCAAAATTGCTGTCGTGAAAAATAAATTGTGATACCATAAACAGCGTTTTATATTTTAACAGTTAAGAAAAGTTTTGTCTTTTAACTGTTAATTTTTTCCACATTTTAGTTTTTTTTAGCGACTCATTATTCTCCTGTACGATGAAACAAAAAAATAATATAAGTGTCTCCAACAAACAACACACAATATCCCCGGCACAACTTGCAGTATTGTTAGGCCCTTGATGACATCATTAGAAAACGATTTACGGCAGATGGTGGCGATGAAAAACGCCTCACCACCTCTGCCGGGCTCCCGCGGCGGAACTTTTCTCTCCTCCATTGTACACGGCGCGGCTCGTTTGTTTCTATTAGTGACACCTGGTTAATTCGCCTGACAAATTTCCACAGATGAAATAATCCGCAAAGAATTTTCTGAACCGTTTGATATGTATTTTTATCTCAGACTCATCTATCATGATCTTTTTATATGCTGGAGTTCTCTTACACACTTAAATGTGCGAAATTTCTCTTTTACCCATTATTCTGGACTATACGTTTTCAATTAATAAGAATTTATAGTTTCTTGAACAATGATGTTAAACTCCATACTAAATAATTAATACGAATGAAATCTATTTTCACCACTCATATACGTATTTGAACCATATTTTTAATACAAATAAAATTACAAATTACACATTTACCCAAACATATTTCGGGACACAGAAGTCCTTCATCGGTGTAGCTTAAATATAATATATTATATAATAAAGGATCCCTGAGATGGTTCGGACATATGGAACGAATGGATGAGAGTAGAATGGTTAAAAAGTTGTACACAAGCAGCGTGAGTGGGAAAAGAAGCCGAAGACGACCGAGGAAAACATGGCATGACCAAATTAAACAATTACTAAAAGGCGGCCACATTCGAAGTCGGAATAATCGACGTGCGTGCATGGTGCGATGTATGAATGTGGAGGAAGCCCGAGAGGTGTGCCAGGACAGGCCAGTGTGGCGATCCATCCTCTCTGCCTACCCCTCCGGGAAAATGGCGTGATGGTTAGTTAGTTAGTTAGTTTTTAATACTTAATTATTTATTTTGCATATGTAATGTTTTAACTATACTGATGTCTGCTATCTGAAACATATTTGAGTTAATGTATAATATTTATTTTTATTCGTATTTAACATTAAGAGTTGTGTTACCAAGAAAAAATATTTTTAAATTACGAATCAAAACGTCTGTTTTCTGGAAGTTTTATTATAGTGTTGAGAGTGATATGTTTCGCCTCTCTAAGGCAATAACAAATGTTTCAAATCATTCGTTAATGCCTTGGAAAGGCGAAACCTATCATTCCCATAAATTAAATAACTAACTAACTAACTAACTAACTATCATGCCGTCTCCCCGAAAGGGTAGGCAGAAAGAATGGACTGTCACACTTTAACCGATGCTGCACTCCATCCTTCTCTTTTCGCCCCGCGGGAGACCTGGTGTGATGGGTTGCGAACCTCATCGCCACTAATAGGCATCTCCCGCGCACACTTCGATCGTCTAACATCCACAAAAAAATCTAAAGTATATAATATAAAATACAATGATATAAAATAAAATAACAAGATAAAAATAATTGAACAGAAAATGTTCTTTTTAGATGGTGCACTTACTGTCTATTTAATTTATGTTTCCCGTATCTACATTTTTTAATTAGCAGTAATTAGGCACTTAAAACAAACCAACACTAGCAAGAACTTAAAAATAATATTGAAGAAATTATTCAAATTGTCGTTGGAAGAAATAAAATATTAAATATATGCTTTAATTGTATCTCAATAGAGACGAAGATGCAAATTGGAAACTGAATATGGTTGATCAAGGTGTTTACAGGACTTATGACCTGTCATTGGTTGGGTTAAGCGCACGCTTTATGTAATTACAACATTCCCCATTCCACCTTTGTTATGACCATGTCTGACAAATTTTGGAAGTTGTATATATGTTAAAGTCCTACGCCAGATTTCACATGTCAGTTTCAATTTAAATATATGCAACTTAATTGCTCTCACCCCAAAAACCCTGAGAGATTCTCAAATATTTGCTATACCCTAAATATGTTTTTAAATTATCTAATAATTAAGGTTGAAGGGGGTCTATTGATCTCAAAACACAAAAACGGCATATTTTTTAAAGCTAAGCCCTAGAAAAAAATATGCTTTTTATGTAAATTCCTAGCCCCAGTTATCACACTGCCAAGGTCATTATGTTCAATGAATATTCTGTGATCTGATTCCTGTTTGGAAGCATACGATGTAAATGCATGCAGTACTTAGTTACAACTCCCATCTCCAAAACACGTCTTCCCGGTCACGTCCCCGGCCGGCCTGGAAGACGGGGTCCGAGGGCCCCACTGAGTTATGGGCCCTGGAGGTGCACTAGTCCGGTATCCATCATGCGAGACTCCGCCCCTGGGACGCACTAATTCAGGCTCGGGCCGCCGGAGGATTATGGACGTTATGGTACATGTGAGTTATTTTAATGAGCAAACTGTTCCTTAACCATTTCTCTCAAGTTCACTATTGAGCTTATGCGTGTTCCTTCTAACCTATATTTAATACATAATAATTAACAGAGAAACACAATTAGACAAATACATTTCATCTATTCAAAATCAAAAATTCTTTATTTATCTTACTAGATTAAGTGCTTCTTGAAAAATCGTGTAAAAGTCTGTTATTTATGAATCAAAAAAGTGATATCGTCACACTTAGAAACCATTATAAAATTTGAGAATGAAAAAAACAAATTGACTGTCAAAACCAACAGCTGTCTATTTTAACAATATGTATTCCTCTACTATCCCATGACACTTTCCATAATGTTTTTTTTTTAAATTGAATTCTTGGTATATTGGTATATCATTTTATTATTATTTTTTGATATATGAAGAGTGCCATATTTCTAATACATGAATTCTAAAAAAAATACTACTATAATGTTTCTGACATTTTTAATTCTGTTATGTTCTTCTTCTTCTTATTTTGGTGCCGTGCCAGGTCTTCCCAACGTTGGCGATCACTACAGCAAAGGTATTCCCCATAGTGATTCCTGGGAAAACGTGACCAGAGTGATTTCCCGTTGCCTTCTCTGGTGAATTTTTCTGTCGGGGTTACCTTCCCTTAGCTGGCTGGATCTGGTTTGGAGGCGCCAGAAACTCGCCTTCCATCCCCTCGTTATCTGCTGTGATCACACGGTTATGAGTGTGATCCCATTGCCCGGGGTTCGCGACAGGGACGCTAACAAGTCAGTAGTGTTGCTGGTGGAAGCAACTGGGCGTTTCGCAGCATTTTATAGAATCACACCCTCCAGCAAGATGTGAATCGCCGCGACCCTACTGACAATTCGAACCCCTGTTATGTTAAATTGCTATAATTTTGATATATTTCGAATCTGTTAATTTCTGATATATAAAGTTATCAATAATCAAATCAAATCAAATCAAATCAAATCAGTTTATTTCATCAACAAACATTACAAAATTTATTTTTAAGGCATCTATTGAGAACAGGTAAAATAATATATTATATATAGTATACTACCAGAAACGCATAAGAGATGGTTCAACATTAGGAAGACAGGATATTCTCCAGAATTAAGAGTATTTGCCTTCTGAACGTACTTTCACTAACATGAAAGACGTCGATCTCCGAGGAGACCGCGTTCAGCAGACTAATTGCTCTTCCCACCGGTGTCACCAGAGGCAGATTGGTTCTGGCGGCCGGTAGGTAAAACAATCTGTGCTGTCAACCCTTAATCAACCCTTCTTTGCTGCAAACTTGACCTCTTGTGATAAATACATCAACAAAGCGTGTATTTTTAAACTTAAACGTTTTTGAAATATACTTTTTTTAACCCTTAGACCGCTGAGCAAACTTTACTTTATCTGTCATCGCTATGCAGCACATTCTTCGTAGACGCATTTTGAATAAACTGTCACTTTTAAAACGATATTTTCTTACAAACTAGTAATCATTGATTATGTCTTCCTCGAATATTAATTAATCAACAAACGCACGCTCGAAATTCTGATGCGCACTACTTATCATATTAAAGTGACTTGTAGTAGTAGGCAAAGAGTTAAATATTATATAGTTATTTCTACTTGCTTGTGTTCAAAAAAGCAAACAGTCAACACTGTCTATTTTGGCAATGTCATTTCCTTGAAGTCTTCTTGTCAAAAACAAATGGTAGCGTTAAACGCATATAAAAATAACCATAATGTATTCAAAGTTGTGAATATAGTCTGTGATATTTTTGGAAATAACGAAATACTCTGGTCACCCCTGGACATAGCAGTCCGCCTTCTCCCGCGCGGGTTAAGATATTGTTTTTGTTTTGTGTCCGAAAAAATGGATATTGGCAGATATTCCTCGGAGTGTAGGTCCTAATGTGACAGGCGACATATCAGACCGCAGACACCGCGGGGGAGGGGAGAACCACCCACTCCCCCCGCGCTGAATGTGTCTTCAATTTTATATTTTAATATTTCAGAGAGGCGCGCAGGGCCTGTTTTCCTTGTACAGAAATACTGATACAACAATTACCAACATATAGTTCTTTTGAGTGATGGATATTTTCATTTTATAGACAGAAAAACTTCGTCTATAAAATTACTTATGTGTACATTATAACTACACTTAGAATCAAAATATGTTTTATGCCGTTTAATCATTTACAAATCAACGGGGAACCAAAATTGAATTATTTTTATATAAGCATAAACATTGGGGTAGGCAACACAGTGAATGGTGCGCTTAAAGTTGTCATCGCAAACAAAAACCTATCCAAAAAAGCTAGAATGGCAGTGCACAATGGTGTTCTTCTACCGACCCTTATGTATGGAAGCGAAGCATGGAATTGGCAAAAGAAGGATGAAAGTGTAATAAATGCAGTAGAAATGAGATCTCTTAGACGAATCTGTGCATACTCTGTGTATGATAGAGTGTCGAATGAAAATATAAGAAGTGAATGCGGTGCGAATGATGGTGTTATGAACAGAATAACGAAAGAATCATTAAGATGGTTTGGACATATGGAAAGAATGAATGAAAAAAGAATGGTAAAAAAAAATATATGTTAACGATGAAAATGGCACCAGAAATAGAGGAAGACCGAGGAAAACGTGGCACGATAAAATAAATCAAATATTGAATGTCGGCTATGTGAGGAGTCAGAGAAATCGACACGCGTGCATGACACGATGTATGAATGTTGAGGAAGCGAGAGAAATATGTCAGGAAAGAAAAATGTGGCAGTCTATTCTTTCTGACAACCCCTTAGGGGAGACGGCGTTTTTAAAAATAAAAAAAATTATTTAATTTATTTTTTAAAAAACCCAATTGAGTTGTATGGATACATTTTTAGATCTTTCTATTAATTATGTATTGTTTCAGATATAATTTATATTGAGTTGCAGTGAGACTCATTGTGTCTTTTCGTAGTTCATTGTAAAGTTTCATTCCATTGTAGTTAGTTATTTAATATAATTTAAAAACGAAAAGTTCGAATATTTATTTTACTACAACACGTGTTATAACGTGTTATTTTATTTGTAAATAAATTAAGTTAACATAAATGTACCTTCGATAGTTTGAGACATCCAACCCTGCCGAGTTAGTCACCGTACCTTCTGGTTGTCCGGCATTTGGAAACTGACTGGAACCACCCTCGTTGTGTATCCTGCTGTTGCCCTCTTTTACACTTCGCACCACGATTAGGGGGTGGCTGAAGGGAGGTTTGACATCCGTCCGTCCGGTCCAGTTTTCTCGGGGGATGAAAACAAATTCAAATGCGAAATGCCTCCGACCCTTCGGAGTTTTTCGACCAAGGGAACAATGTGTGTGTTTGGCATACGATATATGATTATTTTGCATACAAACAATATTTATTCGAGTTCGGTAAGTACCCAGCTGCTATGTACGTACAAATAATACATTTTTCAATCTTGTACATTGCATTGCTATTCATTTGCTTATATTATATTTCACTGAAACGAAAGTAAAATGCCAGGGTACACGTACAAAAAAAGTTTAATTTTTTTTTTTTTTATGTTTCAATCCTGTTTTTTCAGCAGAGACTAATAATTAATTCTAATGACATTTAATAACAGCTAGCCATATTTATTGTCTTGTAAATTATACCAGATCAAAGACAACATGAATTTTTTTCACACTGTTATCGCCGGGAATCGAACCCGGGACCTTCGTTGTGGCAGTCAAAGCTGTTACCATTCTGTGACGTAGTCGCCTTACATAAGTTAAATTAAATCTGTTTGAATATATTTTTAATAATTGATTAATTCTGTGTAAGTAACACGTAATGCTTTATATATTTTGAACCAATTATATAATGCAATATGAATGACTTATCAGTTTAGAATATTAATAACATAATTTATTACTAATTCACAAAATTGTTAATGGGCACACCTCCCAAGACTTTTTAAGAAAGATAAAAAGTAACCCTTATGAACATCAATATGAAACAAGAAAGAAAAATTAACTAAGGTTCCCATTCAGAAAAAAAAACAAATCTCAGAATTCTCTCATGTATAAAACATGTAAAATTTATGAAGATATACAGGAGGATGTCAAAAGTGTCCAGGGCATAAAAAATTTATAATAGAATTAAATAAATATGTAAACGAAATGTAACCTTATATTGTAACCTTATTATTATAATTGAATGTTTAATTGTTTTTATTAAAACATATGTTGTGTACATGTGTACTATTTGATTAACTAACTAACCATCACGCCATTTCCCCGGAGGGGTAGGCAGAGAAAATGGATCGCCACAATGCTCTGTCCTGGCATACCTCTCGGGCTTCCTCTACATTCATACATCGTACCATGCACGCACGTCGATTATTCCGACTTTGAATGTGGCCGCCTTTTAGTAATTGATTAATTTGTCATGCCATTGTACTATTTGACTATTTATTAATCCTATTTAAGATTGGATCCTGGACTGTACTATTTGAAGTAAATACTAACTAACTAACTAACCATCACGCCGTCTCCCCGAAAGGGTAGGCAGAAAGAATGGACTGTCACACTTTTACTGATGCGGTACTCCATCCTTATCTTTTCGCCCCGCGGGAGACGCGGTGTGATGGGTTGCGAACCTCATCGCCACCAATAGGCATCTCCCGCGCACACTTCGATCGTCCAACACCCAAAAAATAAATCTAAAACAAATCATATAAAATACAATGATACCTATAAAATAAAATAACAAAATAAAAATAATTTTACACAAAATGTTATTTTTAGATGGTGCACATTTTGTCTATTTAATTTATATTCCACGTATCCACCGTTTTTTAATTTAGCACATAATATAATAACAAATTATGTTTTTTTCGATGTTGCACATGTTGACATGGACGATCCGGACTTTTGTGTTTATTTAATTTATGTTACACGTATCCACCGTTTTTTAAATTAGCTGTAATTAGGCATTTAACCTCATTCTTGAAATAAATAAATAAGTAAAATAAATAAATTATGAATATTTATTGCTCCTATTTAAGATTGGAGTAATAAAAAAACTTGTATTCTGCAAAAAGTAAAAAATATATATTTGACTAATCAAGGGTGTCAATTTGGCAAATTATTGAAACGTGTACCATAATGTGAATTGGGATTTTCGCTGAGCCGTCTCTTCAGAGCGCATGGGGGCGTGCGTATTTATAATTTCCTCTTAGATTAACAATCGTAATTCCATTCCGAGTCTCCTAACGCCTCGTTGAATTACCCTGTTGTTTTCATGAGACCTACTGCTGTCCGGGGCCTCCTTGAGCTGCCCGGCCTCAGGATCGCATGCATACTAAATGCCGCATCAGTTATGCATAATGCGACCTCTGCCACCGCCCCCTCGCCCGCCCCCAGAAGGCCGGCCGCAGTCGCTGGTCCGTGACACCGCGGGACTATTGAAAATATGCAAGGTTCTCTTTTGCGAAATATACGAGTACTTCTCACACAATTAATACAAAAAACGTCTGTTTTCTAGAAGTTATAACACAATACAAATATAACTAACTAACTAACTAACCATCACGCCGTCTCCCCGAAAGGGTAGGCAGAAAGAATGGACTGTCACACTTTTACTGATGCGGTACTCCATCCTTCTCTTTTCGCCCCGCGGGAGACGCGGTGTGATGGGTTGCGAACCTCATCGCCACCAATAGGCATCTCCCGCGCACACTTCGATCGTCCAACACCCACAAAATAAATCTAAAACAAATAATATAAAATACAATGATATAAAATAAAATAACAAGATAAACATAATTTAACAGAAAATGTTCTTTTTAGATGGTGCACATGTTGTCTATTTAATTTATGTTCCACGAATCCACCGTTTTTTTAATTTAATTAATTTTTTTTTAATTTTTACAAATATAAATGCAAATATAGGAAGTGATTGCAATGAGAATGAGAGTGTTGTAAACGAAATAATGAAAATGTCATTGACATGTTTCTTTCGCTTCCTCAACATTTATACATCGTGTCATGTACGCACATTTCTCCGGCTCCTCACATGGTCGACATTTAACCCGACGATCGCCGTAAGCACACATGTGCGCTCTATGTGGACGATCGCCATAAGCGCAGCTGTGCGCGCTTCGCAATATTCGAAAGATGTATTTCAAAATTAATTTTGATTTTCTCACAACGACATCTATGAATATTTAAAAATATTAACAAACTAAAAAGGATCGATATTTTTCGATAGTTTGGGAGAAAATACTTGGCGTATCGGCGCGCTGTTTCTACAAACATGTGGCGATGAATGGGTTAATATTTCTTCTTATTCAAGTGCCCTGTCGGGTCCCTCCAACGTTGGCGACCACCTCGGCGAACCTGCCCCTCTCCTGCGTTGCTCGGAACAGCTTCTCCACACTTCGGATGCCGGTCCACTCTCTCACGTTTCGCAGCCAGAACATCTGTCTCCTAGCGGGCCCTCTGCGTCCCTCAATTTTCCCCTCGAATATCAGTTGGAGAAGGTGGTACTTTTCCTCACACAGTATATGACCCAGATGTAAGATCTTTCGAACCTTGATAGTTGATAACAGTTCCTTACCAACTCTAGCTCGCCTCTTCTTCTTCATCTTCTTCCTAGCCTTCCCTCCACTGCTGGATGTAGGCCTCTTCCATCTGTCTCCATTTTTCTCTATCCTGTGCCGCTTCAATCCATTTTTTTCCCGGCGACCACGACAATATCGTCGGCCTATCTCTTCTGTGGCCGACCAACCGACCGACACGACAAATTTTGTTTTCCCATGGCCTCCACTTTAAGACTTTGGGAGTCCATCTTGAACTTGAACTGGCTCGCCTCAGAACTTCGATATTGGTATCCATATATGTCCAGGGAGTTCTAAGCATTCGGGGATAGAGCCACATTTCAAATGCTTATAGCCTTTTCATTGAGTTGACTTTTAAGGTCCACGTTTCACATCCATACAATAAAACAGACCACATATAGCATTTGATCATTCTCTGGCGGAGTTTCAAGTTTATGTTATCATTGCAGAAGAGTGATTTCATTTTATTGAACGTAGCTCTTGTTGCCTCAATTCTGCATTTTAATTGATTTAATTATGCCACATTGTACTAGGTTTTCCTCTTTTCCTATTTCCATTTACGTCGTTTACATAAACTTTCTTTATTCATTCTTTCCACGTGTCTAAATATTTTTCATGGCCTTTTCTTTATTTTATTTGTTTTGTTCGCACTGCATTCTCTTTTTATATTTGCATTTGACACAATCATATTCAGATTTTCTACACATTCATTTCTAGTTAGAGATTTCATTTCTAATGTCTTCGCTGTTTTACTACATACGAGTATGATACATAACATAAATACAACAATAAACAGTTAGTTCCAGCCGACCTTATCTAATGTCACCTGCATCACTTACTCGGCCCCCAACAGCCGATATCTTTACCCCATTCCGTCGCTTTTTTCTCCATGCATATGAATGAGGGTTGTGGGAAAAACATTGCATTTTAAGTCAGGCTGGGAATTGCCTTTCGAGTCTTATTCCCCGCCTTCCCCACGACTAACAAATGAGGGAATATGTCACACAAATAGGCATCAGCGGAACATGTGTTAAGTTGACGAGATAGACAAATGTCTGGTGATATTTTACATAGAGTGCCTTTGAAAAAAAAGGCTTTTCGCGTAACAGGTTTTAACAACGCATTTTTAATATTTTCACACTTTCTTTTCATGTATATGACTACGCAATGTATTGAAACTTATTCTTTTTTTATTCTAGTTTTAGACATTTGGTCTGTTCCTGTATTCAGGCTTGCCTCCTTTATCGAAGATGACTCCAAGCTATCCCTTTATCTCTTTGGCGGTCTTCCGGAAGGACGGTAACCAACAAGAATCGGATTCATCACAACGTGTGGGATTCTGGAGATATCCATCCTCTACAGGTGCGCATTTCAGTGTCTTCTGCGTTGTCTGTCCTATCTGACAATGTCTTCCACCTCTCAGATTTAGCGGATAGCCGTGTGCCTCACCCTATGTCGAAGAGTCTTTATTAGAGTCGTCAGCCTCCGCATTTCTGCCGCTCGCAATTTAGCCTTCGTTCTTGTGGTATACACTCTGGTCTCAATGCCATATGACAATACAGGCCTTACGCAGGTTTTTTTTTATATCCTGACCTCTCATATATTTTTTATTCATTATGATCTCAACCTGATACGGACGAAATTTTGTTAATTTGTCCCATTATTTCGCTGACAATGTATTGATAATGTACTTTAATTATATTATAATATAATTTGTTAAAAGAGTCATGAACTTTTTTCTTGAGTAACAAAGCACACACAATTATTTTTATATGCACATACGATACATGTTCGTCGACTTTTCCGATTTTTAACAAGCCTGACCTTTATTTTTTTGCAATTTAAATTGGAATCTAACATTAACTATACGTATACTTTTTTGTTATCTTTGTGTGAATTGTTTAAAAGTTATCATGAATAATTTTGAAATTTTTGCTTTTGTATATTATCTCTAAATTCGTGTAATAAAGTTTTGGAAGAGCAAGTCATCAAGTATTGCAAAAAACCTTATTCTTCTAGTTTTAAAGTAGCAGTCAGTTAACTTCTCAAAACTGATGACCCTCCATTTGTTGAAAACACCGCAGCGCAAATTCCACCATTAGTAGATTGCTGGTGATTTGTTATTTCCTTTGGAGCTTGTGGCCTTCAGACACTGACTGGAAGATGCCGAGACCAATAATAAATAATAAAACATAATTGTATTACGAAAAATAATGTTATATTATAATGTAATGCAGTGAAAAAAAAAACTACATGTTGATAAAAAAAAAAACTTTTGGTGGATTTCTTTGGACTTAATTCATTTAACGTTATTTTTAAGGGTGCTCTGAGAGCACTGCTCTCTTCTTTATTTTGTCTTTGTAACCCTGACGAAGCTCTGGTGGGAACCAAACCTGTTGGTTCGATATAACTAAATCAAATTGTGTTAAAACAAAATAAAAGTGTTTCAAATTATTTTCAATCATGACATTAGCGTGAATGGCGAAAATCTGTAGCAAGAAGATTAGTTTGAATATTTAGGTAACATGTTTATAAAATATTGGCGAGTGGAGAGAGATATTGAAAGAAGGGTTGGGGCAGGTAACAGAGTGAATGGTGCACTTAAAGTCGTCATCGCAAACAAGAGCCTATCCAAAAAAGCTAAAAAGGCAGTGAAAAATGGTGTTCTTTAACCGACCCTTAAATATGGAAACGAAGCTTAAAACTGGCAAAAGAAGAATAAATGTAGAATAAATACAGTAGAGATGAGATCTCAATGCGTTGAATATCTGTGTACGATAAAGTGTCGAAAGAAAATATAAGAAGTGAATACTGTGCGAATGATAGTGTTATAAACAAATGAATTTAAGGATCATTAAGATGATTTGGACACATGGAAAGAATGAATGAAGAAAGAATAGTAAAATAAAGGATATGTTAACGATGTAAATGGAACTAGAGGAAGACCGAGGAAATCGTGACACGATCAAATAAATCAAATATGAGAATCAAATATGAATCTCGGCCATCTGAGAAGTCGGAAAAATCGACGTGCGTGCATGACACGATCTGTTATTTTGGATCAAACGAGAAAAGTGTCAGGGAAGAAAAGTGTGGCAGTCCATTCTTTCTGCCCACACTTCGGGGAGATGGCGTGATGGTTAGTTAGTAAGTTAGTTTTTTAATTGAAGTTAATAGACTTTGCTGCAGACAAATTGTTAAGATTTAAAGAAAAAAAACTTTCTTTTAGGTGAATCTTTTCATCCAAATTAAATATTGTTTACCATTTGTTAAGAGTTGTCGCTAAAACCACAAACGAGTGAAGTGTTTCGGCTCTCTGTACAGTGGCCATTAATACGTTAACGCTGATTTTTATTTGCTTGTAGGGGCCGGAAATCCGTTGGCTACTTAGCGGCTCCCGGATTTTTCCTTCCCGCTTTATTTACCCGGGTTTACGGTCCGCGGTAATTATGGACGTAAAGTGGACTTAACGAGCAATGAACTGGCGCTCGTAAAAAGCTGGATGGACTCGCGCAGGACCCGGAAGGAGGGTCCTGATTAACAGCATATTTGTCCATTCTTCCTCGCCGGAGAGGTTACGACCCCTATTATCGCGTGACCCGAGGGGTGAACTTGTTGAATGCGGTTGTTTCGTTTTTCTTTTTTCTCGGATTTTTATGTGTTCCGTTCGTATGCATGTGCATACAGAGTTTATCTACTTACTGTATACAAAGGGTATTTTTATTCGGCATTTCATTTAGTATCAAATTACTTTTACAAGTAAATAGTACATAAATGATCTAAAATATAATATGTATGTAAATTTCATTAGAATAGTTTTCGTTGCATTCTGGTGAGCTATCTACACCGTTCGAAAAAATAAGAACGCGTAATCGTATTAAATATAATTTATATTTTGAAGATTTTTTGATTAAAAATATTTACAATGAAATTGTAATAAACCAACACATATATTTAATACAGTTATTAAAATAAGTTTAAAAAAATTTAAACCCCTTTTATGCATTGTTTATTGTTTTTACACCACCAAATGGTATAAAAACAAAATAATAAAAATTATGTACACCACAAAGTATGTGCTTCATACGAAGATATTAAAAATAAGTGTTTACGTTGCAGTTATCAAAAAAATATTTTCCGGAATTGAAGGCTACTTATTACAAAGGTGGCAAGTGGTTTGAACATAAAGCAGAGAAAATAAGCAAAATCTGTTTTTTATTCCATATGTCTTGTACCGCAAATGGCATCTTTAGGGTGACGTTTGAACTACACTTTGTTATTCAATCATTACGCACTTTTGCACAGTTATTGACCTTTGTGTTTAAGACCAATTGGCATGAAAAACTTATTTGACTTTTTGGACACTTGGCAACATTGCCAACCTTCAATTATATGTGATCCCAGTCTTTTCTCAATTTCTTCGTAGAAAATAAGGGCGTTGAATAAATTTATTAAATAATAAACGAATTTTTGATTTCACGATGTTCATATTTTATGATTAATTGTCATCAAATTATATCATAAAATCATTATCATCAAGTCTACATGGGCAGTAAGAGAGTGGACTGAAAATACGTTTTTGAGAGAAATATTCTCTGACGCATTTACAGCTCAATTGAAATATGTGGTATATAAGAAGATGTTAATATAACTTATTCTTAGTGTAATTGAGGCAGTATTCATAACCAATATATTATTAACTTACAGATATAATATAATAATATACTTTGTATTTAACCACGGTATAGTTTTTATAATTGATGTCAACTAGTTTCTCTTGGACCCAAGCTTCATCAGGGCAATATTATAACGTGATTAAATACAAATTGTTGTATTTATTTTATATTTATAAGTTTAAAATGTCTAACCACAAAGTGAATGCTTCATATGAAAACTCGATATATTTTCACTTCTGGAAAGAGTACTGCCTGACTGACATATTTGTTATCCTACTGAAATATTTCATTTATTTTTTGTTTGTTTTTATTTTACATGATTATAATATACATTTGATAAAGAGTTTTATGGTTTGTACTTGTCACACTCGCTATGGCCTGTATCGTGACAACTATATAATAAAAATGGTAATAGAATTGTTAGTATCATAGCGGTTTGTTTGTGTTTGTTAGTAATCTTATGCTGACATTGGTAGTGGCTTATGGTAAAATGATAGGAAAATTTTTATATTGTTCTGATTATGTGGTAAAATTTTAGCTTATAATTGTTCGTCTTCTTCATTTGGCATTCCATGCGGATTCATTTTCTGGTCATGTTGGTACTTGTATCGTCGACGTTGTTTTATATTTGTTATTTCTGTTATGGTCAAATATGTCGCCATTATTCGTTAGTTAATGTCTCATTTGTGTTAATTAAAAATATAAATTAATTAATTAACACCGACCCCCCTGAAATTTGCTCCATAAAGCTTCATAGATTTGTCCAATAAGATCGTTTTTAACCCACGAGAAAAACATAGCATACAATATGAATTATATTCAATTTTTCTATCAAGATCGCGTTTGTTTCTAGATTTTGAGTGAAAAAAACT
The DNA here is from genome assembly GCA_022606425.2 of Lepidostoma basale. Lineage (NCBI taxonomy): Eukaryota > Metazoa > Arthropoda > Insecta > Trichoptera > Lepidostomatidae > Lepidostoma > Lepidostoma basale. The sequence continues at coordinate 1,085,053 of JAHDVF020000775.1, read as the reverse complement.
GGAGATCTCTCGAACTAGATATGCGCCGGGGGAGGAATTTCAGGTTTAATGCCTAAAATTAATTGTTTATAATATAAATTGACATTTTTCTCATTGTTTTATAGACGCTTTTTACATAAACAATAAAAACCTTTCTTATGACAATTAGCACCGTAATTAATAATTCTTGCAGCTTTTAACAAACTACTTTGTATAATAATGTTTTGGTGTGTACCTAAAGTGGAAAATGTATTGTACTGGACTTGTCAATAGATTCGGAATAATTAATTTATTGTATAAATTTCAATCAAAACAATGCATCCTCGCTTCGGTCCCGGCGTCTGCCTCCCTAAAGCCATCTCATTTCTTATTCTTCATCACATGCAGCCGCCGGAATCTTTTGTTCTCGTTGCGAAGTGACCGCCATTGAAAAGCAACAAATTATTTTGTTATAAGGTACCTACCCCGGCGTGGGGGCGCCATTGTAGTAGCGCGCCATTCAAATTTGGAACAAAAAATAATTAACGCTTCCAAGGCGGGCTATAGAGCGAATTGGAAAATCTAATTTGCCTAAATGGAAGAGGTGTTTATTAGAATTTGTAGAATTCCGCGATGGATAGCGAAGTGCGTATGCATAATTAAAAGCATTCTCTAATTCAAGAAAGAGTGGAAGGGCTCTTTCTAGGTACCCATCGAATTTGGCAAAATAAGGACCCGCTACTTCTCTTTATTCATTTCCTAAAATGGGGCCTTCAAGTTGCCTTTTACGGTTTAAATGTACATTGAATAAAATTAATTAATTAAACATCAATAGAAAAGCATATACCTAACACTAACTCTAACATATGTTTAGATGTAAAAACATCAATCTTTACATCTAAACATATGTCGTTTATTCAATCATTGATTCTAAAAATATATTTAATATTTTAATTTTTATTGTTTCAACGCAGTCAATAAGCAACATTAATGTTGTAATTTGAAATTTCATGGTAGAAGTTCATTGTAAATAACGAAAATTAAAACATATAAAAAATCTTTTTTAAATGTATAATTAGTTAAAATCCACTAATGTTCGTGTCTTCGACCGGTTTCAGCAGCTCGCTGCAGCATCACCAGAAGATGGCAGTGAGCTGCCGAAACCGGTCGAAGACACAAAAATTAGTTGATTTAAACTAAATATACACTTTAAAAAGATTTTTGCAATTTTATTTAATTTTCATTATTTATAAAAAGAAAAATGTTCTATATACATATGTATTGGGTGCTTCGGAATGTTCGGTCCGTTTTTTGTCTGAAAATCGCATTTATTTGAAAGGTAAAATAAATAAAAAACACATGGATCAAATTATTTTCCATCGTTAGCCTCTACTTTCCCATCTTTCTGGCAATAAATAAACCATCGTCGAAAAAACGCCTCGTCTTTTGAGGTAATCAATGCATCGACCCAATTCTTGACATCTGCATATGAATGAACATATTCTGTTATTACGAAGCCCTGAGAAAGATTGGGTAAAAGTGAAACTAGTCACCATTTAAAATAACCGCATAGTGATGAAAAACAAAGCACAGTATTTTATTTTAAATAATAAAAAGATAATAAATTAATTGTCTAACCACAAAGTGGAAAAAAAAGTGTTCTTAAAACAATTAAAAGTGTTTTCAATTTATTTTTATTAAAAAATTTAAACTTTCTTGTAGTAAACACTCTATTTGGTCGTAATGATTGTGATGTCGTCGAATTTTCTTATGAATACAGATTGTGGTATCTCAATGTTTTCCCTTGTATTGGAAAATTTATATAAGTCAAGCTGTCTTAACAAACGAAAGTACCCTCCGAGGTATTAGGGATCTTCTTGATTTTCGTATAGAATGCTAACCACGAATAAAAGGGGAATAAATGACATTAAACATTCTCTACGTGAGGCACTCCGAGATTTCTTTTAACCCTTCTTTATTTTTCGCAGTGAGTTCACGGTTTTGTTATCATTTGACAAAACCCAGAGAGGAATTGTCTTTATCACTTTAAGTCTTCATCATACGTGATTTTAAAAATATAGTCGCTATATATCCCATAATGTTGAATTACACATTTAACATTCAATACCCTACAAAAATTTATATTTATCTTTTAATTGGGGTTTCCTAATATTAATTATGCATATACTACTAACTAACTAACTAACCATCACGCCGTCTCCTCGAGAGGGTAGGCAGAAAGAATGGACTGCCACACTTTATACTTTAATCGATGCGGCACTCCATCCTTCTCTTTTCGCCCCCGCGAGAGACGCGGTGTGATGGGTTGCGAACCTCATCGCCACCAATAGGCATCTTCCGCGCACACTTTGATCGTCCAACGTCTACAAAATAAATCTAAAACAAATTATATAAAATAAAATGATATAATATAAAATAACAAATAAAAATAATTTAGCACATAATGTTCTTTTAGATGGAGCACTTGTCGTCAGCTGGACGATCCGGACATTTGTGTATATTGAATTTTTTATTCCACCTTATCCACTGTTTTTTTTTTAATTAACTGTAATTAGGCACTTAACACAATTTAACACCAGCAAAACTTTAAAATAGTATTGAAGAATTTATTCAAATTGTCATTGGAACAAATGAAAAGTGTATTTTTACACCTGTCAAAATTATTTTTATAAACGAAAAAAACTTATATAATTCTCACATCAAAACAGTGAAAACGTATTTTGTGTCACAAATAACTATCACAAAGTGCGGCAACAATCAAATTGACCAAAACAATTCACTTATACACGAAATATTTTCAAATTTACGGGAGCACTATTTGAACCAAACCAAATTTCCAAAAACAACAATTTTGCATATACTACAAATCTGATATATTGAATTTTTTTTATATTTTCATTTTGTTCATAATCACAATGTTCTATAATACTGTAAAGAGTTATATTAACTTTCATAATACATTTTATCTTATGTATTATAAGTTTTTGGTGCTACTTATCTTTTGATACATAGCACCAAAAACTTGGGTCAAGAGAAAAGAATTTTGAAATATTTGATAAATGTTGACTTTTGACAACACTTCTTCTTCTTCAAGTGCCCTGTCGGGTCCCCCCAACGTTGGTGATCACCTCGGCGAACCTATCGCTGTCCTGCGCCGCTCGGAACAGTTCCTCCACACTTAGGATCCCGGTCCACTCCCTTATGTTTCGCAGCCAGGACATCTGTCTACTACCGGGCCCTCGGCGTACCTCAATTTTTCCCCTTTAATATCAGTTGGAGACGGTGGTATTTCTCCCCATGCAGTACATAATCCAGATGTGAAATCTTCTTGACAACAACACACACAATATAACGAAAAAAAATCTTATGTTCGTGAGAATGCTAAACAAGATACATAGCTGTTTGCAAAACAATCGAGAAATGTAGTTCACAAAACTTCGTCGTCTAAATTATTACATATACATTCTCGAATTAATATACTTTTTATCGTCGTCTATCTCGCTCGTACGCTTGTACAAATGGACAAAAAAGTCAAAGATAGTGCACATTTTTCACGCACGAAAAATAAAAGATTTTATTTATTATTTCATTTTCAAAATTGATCGAATGGTTTCATTTTGTGTCCGTATTTTAAACAACATTGTAGGGGTAAGGGTTGATGGAGCTTACATGGTATGTAAAAAAAAAATTAAACTCTATCATTTGAACCCTTTTATTTGTTTTTAATAAACAATTTTGCCTCATTTAACTAACTAACTAACTAACCATCACGCCGTTTCCCCGAAAGGGTAGACAGAAAGAATGGACCGCAATACTTTAATCGATGCTGCACTCCATCCTTCTCTTTTCGCCAACGCGAGAGACGCGGTGTGATGGGTTGCGAACCTCATCGCCACCAATAGGCATCTCCCGCGCACATTTCGATCATTCAACGTCTACATAATAAATCTCAAATAAATTATATAAAATACAATGATATAAAATAAAATAACACATACAAATAATTTAACACATAATGTTATTTTAGATGGTGCACTTGCCTCATTTTATTGTTTAAAAATTATACTGGAGAAAGACGACTGTGGTTCGGAAAGCGCGATAAAGCGATGCTTAGAGCGATAAATAGTGTTATGAAATAAATTGTGTTATTCAAAAGAAAACACAATATTTCTTAAAACATCTTTAAGACAGTTAACTTTGTATTAACACACTGATTAATTACATATTTTTGTGTTAAAACTACAAAAACGTTTTTTTCCTTATGTGTATAGTTTTATAATTATAATTAAAATCGACCATTTGTTTCCTTATAACAAATTTAAATGACATATATGAATATGTAATTATTTAATACATAAGCTAGAGTTGTATTAATTACGCAATGATGCCTCTCACTCCATCCCTGGGATAATCTGTGGCCTCCGTAGTATAATTCCTTCGAAAACAAAGCTTAATTTGAGTTATAAAATGGTTTTATCATTACACTGGCCGCCAGGGGAGTAGCTAGATGGATGCGGCTCCTTTTATTATTTTACGACTTTAATTTTACATTACGGTGCAGGCTCCCCCCAATACCTCAACCCCTTTGCAACCCCCTACCCCGCTGAACCCCTCGACCACATCCACCCCAAGCACCATCTACCCTGATTGCCGAAGAGTGAATGTTTTACCGATAACGAATGCCATGCCTTGTGAGACAAGGATTGATGCTGTGAAAAGTAACTAAAGTATTATGTGTATGTGAAAACTAAGCACTATCTAAAATAAACAGTACATTTTTTCAAACGACCCTTAAGTATAAAAGCTGAATGTAGTAGAAATGAGATCTCTTAGACGAATGTGTGGAAATGGATTGATGAATAAAAATATAAGAAGTGAATGCAGTGCGATTTAAAGTGTAATGAACAAAATAATGAAAGGGACATTATATGGTTTGGACACATGAAGAGAACAAATGTAGAAAGAATGGTAAAAAAAATATGTTACGGATGAAAATGGAAAGAAAAGTGTGGCAGTCCATTGTTTCTGCCTACCCCTTCTGGAAGATAGCGTGATGGTTAGTTTGTTTTTTTCAAACCATGGGGTGGTTTGGGGGACAGAACTCTTGGATCCTAATCCAGGGGATTAAGGTTCAAGCCGGACACGACCCGATTCCTTATTCATAATAATACGAATGAAAACGTCTGTTTTCTAGATGTTTATTAAGAGACTATTATATTTCATGTGAATGACAAGTTTCGTGAAAGGCATGATTGGTGCTCAAAAAAAAAGTACTCTGTTATATTTGTATTACGGTTAAAATTTAAAACACTTTTATAATATCACAATTTCTTTTTATCCACCGAGAGTGTCATGACAGCTGTTTCGCCAACCGATGTTGGTATCATCAGGTGTTACAATAAACTTAAGTAACAAATGAAAAGACTAACTATTTATCGGGCAAAAAACAAACTTATGAGTTTTTTGCCCTATTCATAGTAAGTATTTTCATTTGTTACTTTAGTTTATTGTAACACCTGATGATGCCACCATCGGTTGGCGAAATAGCTGTTGCGACACTCTTGGTGGATAAAAAAAAATTGTGATATTATAAGAGTGTTTTAAATTTAAACAGTAATTATGTTGAAGTATCATAGTGTTTCGGCCAAAACAATGGACTGTTATATTATTATTTTGTTGGATAACTCTTTACATCATTACAGCGCACACTAAATCAATGCAAAGAGTGAAAGCTCAAGAGCTCATTATTACTGATATAATTGTATTTGTTGAAGCAAAATTATTAAAATTAGAGAAAACTTTTATGTATTGAAGTGAATTTTGGTACTGGTGAAAGAAGGATGAAAGTAAGATTTATGAAGTGGAAATTCGATAGCCAAAAGGCGGAAAAAATAAATGGAACGTAAGACAGATGAATGCGTGAAGACTGTGAATCTTTAAAATAAATATGAAGTAACAACGATGGTTCAAACATATGAAACAATTGGATAAGGTAATTTGAGTGAAAAAGTTGTATTTAAAAATAGATCGAAAAAACACGGCATCACGAAATTAAACAATTACTAAAAGACGGTCGTGTATGAAACAGGAAATGTTGACGAATAAAACCGTTTTTATTATTATTATTATTATTTTGTTGAATCGCTTTTTACATCATGACAGCATGAGCCAAATCGATGTAAAGGGTATTTATAGCTATCATAGTGATTCTCGTGACATGTGATAGGTAGCTTATCTATCGCCATTTTATTGTCACGTGAATTCTACACCAGACCAAAGACAGTGTGACAATCACATTGCCCTCGCCGGGAATCGAACCTGGAACTTTCGGGGTGGCAGTCAATGCACTTACCACTCGGCCACGAAGGTCGTCGAAGGTCGTCAATATTGATATTTGAGTATGTTTTAAGCAAGGCAAAATATTCGTATGTCACTCCCTATACGGGACAGATTGCTCTCCCCGTACTATTAATATTTATTTTGGCCGCTGACTGCTGCTCGTCTCCGATGTGGTGTGGATGGTAAAACGGAGAATACGGCGTGATGATGATTTGTGTAATAAAACAAAAATTTATTATATGCGGCAATCGGTGCAGGGTAGAAGCGAAGAGAAGTGTGCAGTAGCTCAAATACTGGTTTTCACGTAGTTAAGAGCGCCAAGCCTCTTTTACGCGCACCGTGTCTACGCGTGTCAGAATTTGAAGGAAGAGTGAGAGGCCGAGTCCTTACAAGACCCGCTTATATAGCCTCCGCAAAACTAGCGATAACGGTCATTAACGTTTTTTTTAGTTTCGGAGAATTTCAGTCGCAGCTGCTGTGTTACTACGGCCTTTATGATTGGCTGTTAAAATCGAGCGAGCAACCGCAAATAAATTCCGAGAATAATCTCGATTGAGCTACTGCATAATCTCGTTGCTATGCGCTTTCACGCGACTACCGACTGCCTTATTTATTTTAACAAAACATAAACGAATTAAACTTAAATTAATACAAAATAACAAACATGAATTAAATAATAAAATTAGCATAGTTAAAAATAATAAAAAATTAATAATATAATAAAAAAATAATGAAATTAAAAACTACTCGCATACGTCCGATACACTCCCATAAAATATATCAAATCTTCTAAAATAATAAAACTAAGCGGTAGATATGAGATTCTTCAGATGTGAGTGTGATTAAAATATGTATGATAAAATTTCAAATGTTGATATCAGGAAGGAATGTAGAACGTAAGAAAGCATTAGGAATAAAAATTTAAAGGATCGTTGCATTAGATAGGACATATGGAACGCATAACATGATCAATTTCATCAAATTTTAATAGAGAAATCCATTAAAATCGAGGTAGTTAGGAAGGTGTGTCAGGATAGAATAGCGTGGCAGTCCATTATCTCTGCCTACTCCACCGAAGAAACGGCATGATGGTTTTTTGTAGTAAAAAATCATCTAATCACCAATAATGTTTTCACTTGAATTGATAGTTTAGTAGATCATTCGATACGTACTATGCAAGATAAAAACAATACATTTTTAAAACGAATAAAAATGCCTGTTTTAAATTTTTTTTTTTAGGAATGGGATGTTTTTCCTTCCTAAGACATTATCAAATGTCAAAATCACATCAAAACATATCACGAAATCATCATATTAATAACAAAATTCAATGCGAAGCATATCATTTGCATATAATATAATAAAACTTCTTAAAAATATTTTTTCGTTCGTATTCATTATTAAGAATGGAGTTTTATATCATTGTTCATGAGACTATATAAAATAAATTTATTTCTTAGTTGAATAAGTGCAATATTCTGTATAATGAATACAATTCTATTTATTCTCGTGTGTTGTATTGTACAATGTATAAAGAGTCCCACCCAGTGAGACACTTGTCCCTTGCCACATAATTCGTATTTGGACTACATTATACATAATTTTCCTTTCCGGTCTCGTCACAATGAGCGCGTCCTGGAAGGGCCGGCCGGGGCTCCTTAATGCCGGGGGCGGCCCTGCTCCCGGAGACAATCTGCCCCTGGGGGGCCGTCTGTACCCCGCCCTGCCCTCACGCGTTATGGCTAGATTTATTTCCAGGAATTATCCCATATTCAAGGTGCTTGCTAACTACCAAATTGTGTCCACGTAGCTCCTTCAGTCGCGCAGAATATAAAATTTCCACGCGTTGCGACTTTAACAGTTGTATTTTTTTTAAATATGTAAGATATCCATATTTGGCTTTACTTTCTCAAAATTAATTATTATTAGTCTTTATATTAAATAAATAAAAAAACATATTTATTGTTTCATGAACAAGGGTTGTATATAAACAACGCATATAGTTTATGCCTTAGCAACTCATTGGACATTCGCAACGGTAGACATCATTTAAGCTTTGACATTGCTCTAGACAATACTTGTAACTGCCATAATATATATTAAAAAAAAACATCTAAGAAATGGCTCTATTTTTCAATATTTACCATAATAAAAATCGCTTTATAAATAGTATTTTTTTATAAGCCCCAGTTAACATTAGAAATCTATATTGACATTTTATTAACAATAAAAATACTATTTCCACTTGTCAAATGGAACAAAAAGCAGTGTTTTAATTAATAAACAAAAGAGTTTTTAATTAATACGCATTTTTATTTGTCATTTTAAACTTAATTTATTTTTGGAAACTATTATTAAGGAGTTAGTAGATTTATTAAGCAGTTAATTTATTTAATGACATGTTTCCATAATTTACATACAGATATATTATATAAGACAAGTTTTTCCATCATAATCTGTTTCTGTATTCAATATTTGTGGTCCTTTTTATATTTAATATTTTTACATTAACCAAAAAAATCTTGATAGCAATATGTTATTTTGTGTACATGTTTTATGAATATTAGATACGTACTGTGCTCACGACACATAAATTATAAAGACGATGTGGACAGTGGAGCGTAGAAGAACTTACCCTGATTGTATGGGCGGGCGAGGGAGGAGGGGAGTCTATCACCCTCGCAGGTGTCGTAAGGCTCGGCAGAGGGTTATTTCGTGTTAATTCGGATGGAGATGAAAGCGTTGAGAAGAATTAACAGAAGAAGTCGCTAGCGAAGAGAAGGTTTTGTAAATAACATTATTTTTGCCTCCCTTAATTCCGTGGGATTTCTCAAATGTTTATATGTATTTTCAAAAAATTTTTTATTGCGCCGTTTATTTGACACTAATTAAACTGTTTGAACACATAAATGTTAGACGACGGATCAATAGCTCAATAGTTACTCAAATTTTGTCTTTGATTTGTTCTATTAAGTTTTTTGTATTTATTTTATTAATATGAAACGAAGTAAACCTTTTTTACATTTCATTTTATTTCAGTCTACGTGTTTAGAAGATATTAAACCTTCATAGATTGACAATAAAAACGATTTTATTTCATTTTTCTGATGAAAATGTATTAAACGTGCGAATCATTTCAACAAAAATAATCTTTAAGAAATAAAATTAAGAAAATTCGATGTAGATCCCGTGATTGTTTGTTTTACGATATGATCAAATAAAACGATTGTTATAATTTGTATTGTTTTTTATTATTAAATATTATAATGTATATAAAGACATATCCATCGATGTTCACATAAAACATGTCTATTTATTTTTATAATACATAAATGTGTTGTGTTCTATTGTGTGAATGCAGAGTAATTTATTTTATTTCTATATTTATACTTTATATTCGGCTAATGCTGTTTTCAATCAATCTTGGCTTATTTTAAAATACGTTCAAATTAAAAATAATAACCTTTTCTGTAATAATAAAATCGTGAAACAATGCTCTCACAATAATTTTAATTTATTTCATTCCAATATTTATAGCACTTAATTTATGGTGCAACATTAAAAAAAAAATCGCTTTTATGATTTATTTTGACACCACTTATATTTTAAAGAACCAACTGCTTTCGTTCCCGTCGTAGCTTCTCGGGGTTACAAATTTTCTTTTTGGCAGCTGTCAATGTATCCATTTTAACAGATTTTTTTACTATCAATTAGAAAGTTTCTGTAACCCTGACGAAGCTCCGGCGCTTTTTTAACACAAATAAAGTGGTGTTAAAACAAAATATACAAATGTTTTAAAATTATATATACTTCATAATAAGCTAAAATTCGTGAATGTTTCATAACGTAATTCGATAATTTTATGTGTCTTCTGATTTATGTAATTTTGTCAAGCATCACGTCACCCTTTAATGAATGTTAAATCGAATACATAATAGAGTAATAAACAAATTTAATAAAAAGCTCACTCCGGGATCACGTGACGTGGAGACATATATCACAATGTTCGTGATCAGGAACGGGTAGATAATTTCCTAGAGTCATTCATTCCGTCACTGCGTTTGATTGCATTGCTCAATTCTACCGGTTCGAGGCGCAAGACACACCGGGCGCAGGACCCAGTTATAGGAACTTGACACGAAACAGTCACGTTACCGGTTATTTGGTTTTACGATACTTCCGTGATTTTGGGGATGTTTTTCGATACGTCGAGAGCCACTCGGCTGCACAAAAATACACGGGAAGGCGAAATGTCAAAGGCATGCAATTTATTTAATGGCCGTTTTATTACTGTATTTAGTTATGAAAATAATCACAATGAAATGTGTAATATATGAATGTTTTATTATAAATGCAATTTTCGTACTTACAAAATTAAAAAATATTGTATGGATATCCGCGTGAATGTTTTCTTATTTATAATTAAAATGTTAAATTAAAATATTCATTTTCTACCTCAGCCTATTCCCGTCCACTCTTGGACAAAGGCCTCCTCCATTCGCTTCCATGGTCACTCTGTCCTGTGCAGACTGCATCCAGGTTATTCCGACGTGTCTGTTTAGATCATCCTTCCACCATAGTTGCGGTCGCCCTGCACTTCTCTTTGCCGTCCACGGTCTCCAAGTCAGCAGTCTTCTTGTCCACTTTTCATCTGAGCTTCTGGTTACGTGACCTGCCCATTGCCATTTTAGAGTCGCCACCTGGTGGATGATGTCAGTGACTTTTGTTTTTTCTCTAACCGTATCGTTTCTGACTCTGTTTCTTAGGCTTATTCCTAACATGGCTCTTTCCATTGCTCTTTGGGTCACTCGAAGTTTCTCGGCACTTTGTTTGGACAGTGTAACAGTTTCAAGACCATAAGTACCGATTGGCAGAACGCAGGCTTTATAGATTTTTCGTTTCAGGTTGATCGATATTTTCCGGTTTTTAAGGATGTAACTCATGTTTCCGAAAGCTGCCCAGCTCAGTCCACTTTTTCCAAAATAATCATCTATTACATTAAAAATAAACAACAACAACAAACCATCACGCCGTTTTCCCGAAAAGGTAGGCAGAGAGAATGAACCGCCACACTACTCTATCCTGAAACACCTCCCTTAGATTCTTACACATTCATACAGCGAGTCATATACGCACGTCGATTCTTCCGACTTCTTACATGGCCGACCTTTAAAATTTTATCATGCCAAGTTTTCCTCGGTATCCCACGACTCCGTACTCCAATCGCACCGTTAACGTATATTTTGTTAACCATTCTGCCTTCACGTACGCGTTCTATATGTCTAAACCAACGTAGCAATCCTTTCAATATTTTATTCACAATACTTTCTTCCGCTCTACGTTCCTTTCTTATATCTGCATTTGAGATTCTGTCGTGCATCATTTTACTATACATACGTATAAATGATCTCATCTGTACCGCATTTATTCTGCTCTCATCCTTCTTCTACCATTTCATGCTTCAATTCCATCCATCAGGGTTCTTAATAAAACTCCATTGTGAATGGCCATTTCTGCTTTCATTGATGTTTTTTGTTTCCATTTTATGGCAAGCTATTATAGATAAGTAAACATCATTTATATATTTAAAAAAATGTTTTTTTTTATTCATACAATTTTGGTTTTTCATATACGATTCACTTTGTTGCCGGCGCCGACCCTTCTTTCAATTAAGGTATGAACTTTATTTAAAAAAAATACCCAATGTCCTGTAATGTTTTCAGCCGTTACGAATTAGGCGAAGACAGAAATAGTGTCGAACCTTTAGGATGGTTCGTTATTTAAAAAAAGAATGGAATATCTCTCCTCCGGCAGCCATAACAATAAACAGAGCAATAAAGGACTCGTAATAATAATCACAGAAGTAGTTCTTCATAATTGGATTTCTTGGACGCGTTTTGTTCGGGCACCGATCTAATATTCAAGTGGGCTGGATTAATTTCGCTCTAGGTCATTCTACCCCGGCAATAACAATAACAGTTAAATATTCAAACTTACATTTTCGCAAATTGAGCATTATAAATTACGTTTTCCTTTTAAATATATAATCACGTGATCTACGATGAATTTAAATTACGAATCAAGAAAAAAAAAACAAGGACCACATAGACAAAGTTTTGTTTTTCTTAATAATCTTCATACTTATTTTGAGTTTTTATATAGTGGCAGAATGCAAGGATTAATTTTTTAACTATTTTTTTTTATATAAAAGTATTTTTAATATAAAAATTGAATGTTATTTATGGTGATATTATAACCTAGTTTAATATTTGATTGTTTAACGAAAAACTTTGATTTTTCTCTAGCATTTTTCATTAAAAATAATTACCCGTTTTGCGTTACAACTAATAATTTAACTTACTAACCATCACGCTGTCTTTTCGAAGAGGTAGGCAGAATTAATGTTCTTTCCTGACACACTTTTCTCGCTTCTTCAACATTCGTATATCGTGAATATATTTTTCAATTATATTTTGAATGTTTATTTATTTATTAAGGGTAACATACAGCGATATCAATAACATATATAAGAAAGAAAACACTTTAAAAAAAAGTGATATATGATAATATCATGTAACATTATGGTCTAATCCACGCCGAAAGGTTGCTCCAATAATTTTTAATTTATTTCGCTCGTTCAAATAGAAAACATCCATTGCGCGCTCTGAGCGTAGTTAGTGCGATAAACAGGAAGATGGAAAACTTGGCTCGCGGTGTGTCTTGTGCAAGACAAAGGAATATTTATATTTTAAATTGAAATAAATGTTGCTTGTAAAAAACATATTTCTCGTAGTGCAAGATAAACATTAAATATTTATAAACACGTGAATTAGTAAAAAATGTTTCTACATTCGCCCCCTTTTTGTGTTATGAATTGATATTTTAATAAAATTAAGCACAATTTTTTTGACTTAATTTTAAAAAACATTTTTCGAACAGTCGACATTTTTATAAAATTGTAATTATCATTGTTTACACCTTCGAAAATGTTTGTTTAACATAAACATTTGGGATATTGTCTTTAAAAATGTAAATACAACTACCAAAACTATCGTTAAGATTTAACAATTAAAAAATTTCGTTCTAAAAAAAACGTCTCTGTCTCTGTTTTCGAAAAAATTATATTTGTGTATATAAATAAACATACGCATTATGCATTAAATATGCGGTACCTTTACTATGGTAAACTTGTATTAATATTATTATTCAACTAATATATTGTTTCTTTGTTCCAGGTAAGTTAGTTATTTTGACGTACTCCACGTGTGGTGTATGACTATAACGACACGCCACAAAGTTGACGAAACCTTCCACCACAATGGCAAGAGAATAGGAGAAATAATGTCATTAAAGAGCTTTCTAACGAAATGCTAGTGACACGAAGAAGAAGAACAGAAAAAAGGTAAGGCATATTATTTAGTTATTACTACAATGATTTCATGATTGTATTATAAAATGTTTTAATTTAAAATACTGTTATTCTACGAATCACAGTTTATTTTCTTTATTGTTTCGTGAACAGTTGTGTAACATTTCATTTTAAATAATTATCAAAACCTTTGATAATGCATTAAAAAGGTGAAACATGTCATTCCCATAAAATATAATAAAACTCCGAGAAACCAGACATTTTCTTTCTTATTAAAAATTAATTTTATACCGTTACATAATTTTTTTGTACATATTTACAACATTTGATGATGCCAATAAAGGTTGACGAAATAGCTGTCACGATCCTCATAAAAACAGTGTTTCAAAATTAAAACATTTAACTAACTAACTAACTAACCATCACACTGTCTCCCCGGAGGGGTAGGCAGAAATAATGGAACGCCACACTGTTCTGTCCTGACATACTTCTCTCGATTCCTCAACATTCATACACCTTGTCATGCACGCACGTCGATTTCTCCGACTCCTCACGTGACCGACATTCAATATTTGATTGATTTGATCGTGCCACGTTTTCCTCGGCCTTCCTCTATTTCTAGCTCCGTTCACGCCGTTTACATATACCTTCTTTACCATTCTGTCTTCACTCATTCACTCAGTCTTTGCAGTAAAATATTTAAAAATATTGAATTATCGAGAACGACCGAGGAAAACATGGTATGACCAAATTAATCAATTACTAAAAGGCGTCCACATTCGAAGTCGGAATAATCGACGTGCGTGCATGGTACGATGTATGAATGTAAAAGAATCCCGAGAGGTATGCCAGGACAGGCCAGTATGGCGATCCATCCTCTCTGCCTACCCCTCCGGGGAAATGGCGGGATGGTTAGTAAGTTAGTTAGAATTATCACAGTGTTTAGGCCAAAACAATCTTATGATTATATTACAAATTATGAATATGTAATCTTAAGTGTTCTACCCTTATGCTAAATATCATCGTTCCTCGAACTATCTAGTCCAATGATTGTATATTACGGGGTATAATGTTTATACGTGTTTTGGAGATGAATTTAGCAACCCCAAATTTCGTGTTGTCTTTAAAAACAGATTAACATATGAAAACACGTTTTTCCTTGTGTTTCTTACGCGTGGGAGCCTCGAAGGTCAGCGGGGACTAACGACTTGCCTTCATGCGGCACATAATCTCCATAAATCGGGTTCGAGTCCCGCTAAGGCCGCTGGCCGTGGCCGGCCCGCCAGCTGTCGGCTATGTGCTAACTTGTCCGTTAATCACCACCGCGAGTGGGCTGGGGCGAGCTTGACAGAGACGTGCTATCAACCATTTCTCTGCTGTCTTCGAGAGTTTATCCCTGTCAAAAATGTTTATAATATCTATTGGAAACCATAGCAAAAAAATGCAATGGATTAGTTGTATCTCAATAGAGACAAAGATGCAAATTGGAAACAAAATATGGTGGTCGAGCCGCCCTTCTTACGACCACAAATTTTTAGAAGATGTATATATGCTACAATGTTGGGAAACACTTCACATTTTTTAGTTAAATCTACACTAGCGCCATCTATTAAGATTGGATGTAAGCATTAAGCAGCAGATCTTAACTAACTAACTAACTAACCATCACGCCGTCTCCCCGAAGGGATAGGCAGAAAGAATGGACTGCCACACTTTTCTTTCCTGACATATTTTTCTCGATTCCTCAACATTCATACATCGTGTCATGCGCGCGCGTCGATTTCTCTGACATTCAATATTTGATTTATTTGATCGTGCCACGTTTTCTCGGTCTTTCTCTATTTCTGGTTTCATTTACATCGTTAACATATAATTTTTTTACCATTCTTTCTTCATGAATTCTTTCCATATGTCCAAACCATCTTAATTATCCTTTCATTATTTTGTTTATGACACCATCATTCGCACCGCATTCACTTCTTATTAAATAAATTATATAATAAGATTTCAAGGATTAATTGTATCTCAATAGAGACGAAGATGCAAATTGGAAGCAGAATATGGTGGTCGAGGCGTTTACAGGACTTATGACCTGATTGGTTGGGTTAAGCATATGCTTTATATAATACAAAATTCCCAATTCCGCCCTTCTTGCGACCACCACGTCTAACAAATTTTTGGAAGATGTATATATGCTACAATGTTGGGAAACACTTCGCATTTTTTAGTTCAATCTACACTAGATCCATCTATTAAGATTGGATGTAAGCATTAAGCAGAAGATTTTTATTAACGCAATGTGAAAGGCTACCGCCATTAACATACATTGCTAGATAATGCCTGGAGATGTCTCTCCAATTTTTATGCTTTTTAACTTGGACCAGTTTTTATACAACATTTTGAATGCATACAAATACTGAATTTTACCCATTGCGGGTTATCAGTCACATATTATAAATATCCCATAACCCGCAATGGGTAAAATCCAGTATTCGTCTACAACTATTTGTATACATTCAAAATAATATTTCTTATGTGTTTTTGAATATTTATGTATGGAAGTGAACTATGGAATTGGCAAAAGAAAGGATGAAAGCAAAATAAATGCAATGAGATCTCTAAGACGAATGTGTGGCAAATCTGTATAAGATAGAGTGTCAAATGCAAGTATAAGAAGTGAATGTGGTGCGAATGAAAGTGTTATGACCAAAATAATATAAGGGTCATTAAGATGGTTTGGACACATGGAAAGAATGAGTGAACACAGAATGGTAAAGTAGGTATATGTAAACGGTATAAACGGAGCTAGAAATAAAGGAAGGCCGAGGAAAACGTGGCACGATCAAATTAATCAAATATTAAATGTCGGTCACTTGAGGAGTCGGAGAAATCGACGTGCGTGCATGACAAGATGTATGAATGTAGAGGATTCGAGAGAAGTATGTCAAGACAGAACAGTGTGGCGTTCCATTTCTTCTGCCTACCCCTCCGCGGAGACGGTGTGATGGTTAGTTAATAAGTTTTTGATTTTTCGATTTAATTTTGTTTATCCTATCGACCCCAAAAAAGATCGGCTGACGATATAATCCCAGTCGAGGAAAGAAGTTGGATGAGAATCGCACAGGATAGTGGGGGAATGGAGAATATTTTAAGAGGCCTACATTCAACAGTAAAGAGATGGCTAAGGAGAAGAGAAGAAAGAGAATATCAACTTATGACGTTATCACTGGAACTCCATAATGAATTTTTTTTTTTATGAATTAATCCTTAACGTACCGTGTTCAAAACAAAACGCTCGCTCCCATGTGGTCAATTCAGTTTACCGCTAACTTTATCTAAATATCAAGCATACTCGTATGACTCGATGAATCAAAATTTAATTTATGTCATCTTGTAGGGAATTTCATCAGGAATAGATCGATATCTATAACATACATGGATTATTTGAAAAACATATCATTATTAATTTTTTTCTGGAACCATGCGATTTCTGATATGGAATGCGTCACAGCATACGAGCAACTGGACACCAAGTATAAACTTGTCTACGCGCCGCGGCCGGCGGGGCGAGACTTTACGAGATTTTACGTATGATAAAGGCACCTAGGCAAAATGTATAGTACGTTCAAGACAACGAGTACGTATTAATATTTGTCCCTTTTGGTAAAGTGTTAATATTTTCACAGTTCTGATATTATTTAGTTGCGTGCTGCGTTTCCATCCACAGTCGGTATTATTACGTACCTATTGAAAAGGCCAAAGATATAATTTATAATACGTTCAAAACAGTGAGTAAGTATTTGTCACTTTTGATAAAGTTGTAAATATTAGCAAAACAAATTCTACCTTAACACGAATGAAGGTGAGGGCAGTCTTAGAAAATATTTTTTTTTGGGATGAAGGAAGTAATTTTTTTATTTTTTTTTATTACGAAATATTGAGAACACTTCAATGGAGGATTACAATTTTTTTTATAATATTAGGGTCCATAGGTTTTAAGAAAATCAACTTTAAATTGGCAGTGGAAACTCAATTGACCACATGGCAACGCGACGGTTAAAACGCCTTTTTTTCCACATCATTTTATTAAACCCAATTGTTTAAAAAAATACATACTTAAAAGTTGTAAAATCTCACATTGTAAATCCTTCGTAACATGTCAAGAAAAATAAACTCAAAAGTGGAAACATCACTGTTTTAACTAACCATCACGCCGTCTCTCCGAAAGAGTAGGCAAAAAGAATGAACTGTCACACTGTTTTAATTGCGTTAAAAGTAAATACGAGTATATGTTAATGATTTAGTTTTGTAAGAAAATATCATTTTATAATAAATTATGAATATTTACGGAGGATGTTTAGTCTTATATCACTTATTAAACAAACAAATACATTAAAATTTAAAATCTTTTTACACTTACTCGTATAATTCTTTTGTACGGGCGTATGTAGCTGAACTCCTTCTAAACGGCTGGACCGATTTTGATGATTTTTTAGGGTGTGTTTGAGTGGGTCCCTGGATGGTTTAGATTAGGGTTAGTAGGTGAGACCGTTAAAGCCTTCTGGGAAATTCATTCCATCTGTGGCGTGTATCGCAATTGCGTGCATATTGAGTATATATTATAGTTTATTATTAAGTATACTATACTATACTCGTATAGTTGATCGAAAATACGAATATCGAAAATAGTTGGCTGAATCAGCTAATAGCAGGCAAGCCAACGTGCGGGCAAGAAAATGTCTGTTGGGTCCGCTAGTTTCCTATAAATATATAATATAATTATTTTTATTATTACAATGGAGTTTTAGTAACTTCCAATATTCAAATATTTGTATATTTTAGAACACGTTCGTTTTACCTTAATTATTTTTTAATGACGTGAATTCATTTACATTTGACAACCTTCGTTACCGAGTGGTAAGTGCATTGACTGCCACCCCGAAGGTTCCGGGTTCGATTCCCGGCAAAGGCAGTGTGATTGTCACACTGTCTTTGGCCTGGTGTTAGAATTCACGTGAAAATAAAATGGCGATAGATTAGCTACCTATCACATGTCACGAGAATCACTTTGATAGCTATAATACCCATTACATCGATTTGGCTCATTCTGTCATGATGTAAAAAGCGTTTCAACAAAATAATAATAATAATAATAATTTAACAAAATTAAAACCGAAACAGTCAATACATTTTACAAGGAGCTTAATGTTATTGTTAAACAAACATTAAATAAAAATGAGCATTTTGTTTTAGATTATTATATATATCTTAGCGTTATCTCTTACCTTTTTTTTTAAATATACACATTGAAAACTAACTAACTAACTAACCACCACGCCGGAAAGGGTAGGCAGAAAGAATGAACTGTCACACTTTTACTAATGCCGCACTCCATCCTTCTCTTTTCGCCCCGTGGGAGACGCGGTGTGATGGGTTGCGAACCTCATCGCCACCAATAGGCATTTCCCGCGCACACTTCGATCGCCCAACACCCACAAAATAAATCTAAAACAAATAATATAAAATAAAATGAAATAAAATAAAATAACAAAATAAAAATAATTTAACACAAAATGTTCTTTTTAGATGGTGCACATATTACACATTGATCATTTGGTAAATAATAATCGGAGCGATTGAATGCGAATGGCTGACAAGCCATCACGAATATGTTGCCTTCAATCCATCCCCTAACGACAGCGGTACGTGCTCCTCTGGCAGGGGTAAATGCTGCGAAAGCAATTATTCAATCCTTCTTAAGGACCGGACCCGAACCCAGACCTTTAATGCTAAGTGCTGGACGCTCTCGGACGCGTGAACATAATCGGGGATTTATCGGACGTCGGCTTCGGCCCAGCGACGTGTGTGTGGGTTACTTAATGTTGGACTTTGCACTTACTCTCGCCTATTATGATTGTTATAAATTTACTGCTCCAATAAATACAACGGAAATATGAAATTACTTGATTGAGTTTTAACTTGCTTAACATAAAATAAAATGAGTTTTTAAAGCTGACACAGAGCAAAATTAGGCCAATAGAAAAAATAATATGAAATTCGTTGTCAATCTTTATTTTTTTTTCAATTGAGCAAAAAAAAGGTCGCCATCGATTTCGACCGGCCGATTTCCCCAAATGAGCTATAAAAAAAAGAAGCAAACGAAAATATTCGTTATTATTTATTATAACTTCCGTAGTAATAAGAATGGTTTGGACATACGAGTATGTAAAGAATGAATGAAGAAAGAATGGTAAAAATATTATTTGTTAACGATGTAAATGGAACCAGAAATAGAGGAAGACCGAGAAAAACGTGGCACGATCAAATATAATTGGGAACCACTGCTCTATACAAACATGTAATTATACCCACCCTTCTTCAATGTAATTTCATAACAATTTTTTTTTAAAGTTGTTCATAGTTACATTATTTCATTCTTCTCTTTAGCCATCTCTCCACTGCTAGATAGTCTCTCTTATCCAGCTTCCGCTGACTGAAATATGTTGTCAGCCAATCTTTTCTGGGGTCGACTAATGTCCGTTTTTTCTTCCCATGGTCTTCACACAAGACTCTGGGTTACCATTTCATTACCCTTTTCTAAATGAACAATGATTGTTTGATTTTTTTCCTCTTCGTATCAATGATGCAAATGTTTTATACGAGTATATCGCAGGGGTTTCGCTAAAATAGGCCTATTTCACATAATTATTATTATTATTATTTTGCTGAATCGCTCTTTACATCATGACAGCATGAGCCAAATCGATGTAAAGGGAATTATAGCTATCATAGTGTTTCTCGTGACATATGATAGGTAGCTAATCTATCTCCATTTTATCGTCACGTGAATTCTACACCAAATCAACGACAATGTGACAATCACACTGCCCTCGCCGAGATTCGAACCAGGAACCTTCGGGGTGGCAGTCAATGCACTTAACATTCGGACACGGAGGTCTTTCTCTTGCCATAGTGGTAGAAGCGTGCCGGGTGTAATAGTAATAACACCACACGTGGAGGCACCTTCCTTGCCCCCGTTTGATATAATTAGTACAATGAACATGCATTCCTTCTAGTATTTAAAGTATCTCGTGTACCGTGAAGGTATCTCGGCGCTCCCACCTATTGAGTGAATCTCTTGAGCCGCGATAATGAAAGTCATCAATAACACGTACTCCGATCGCGCGGAAGAATGCCACCGTTTCCATTAAGGGCGTGTAATTATTGCAGCCCCGCGACGGTCGCAGCATCCGCGCGGAAATAGCCGAAGTCATCTCGGGTGTCTCCGTTCACACATTGTCTCGGGCGGCTTGTTAAATGTTGCGGAAAATAATGAGCGATTGCCGCTTTGTGTGGGTGGGAGACATTAGCGGGCGTAGGCAGTTCTCTGATTAAGTGGATCTCACCGCAATAAAAAGGAAACAAATTTACCGTCACTGTAGGCAGAGAGGATATACCACCGCATTATTATATCCTTAATAACTAACTAAACATAATGCCGCCTCCCCGAAAGGGTCAGCAGAAAAAAATGGACCACCACACTTTCTTTCCTGACATATACTCATACATCGTGTCATGCACGCACGTCGATTTCTCCGACTCCTCACGTGGCCAACATTTAATATTTTAAAGCCAATCAAATGATTTTCCTGAAATCTCTTGATGGAAGTTCATTTTAAATAATAATTAAATAAAACGATGTTTTTTTAACTACTTCCACTTTTGTCTTTACTTCGACAGCGACTAGTTTTGCCAGGCTCGCTGGCTTGACAACAGTCTGTCGATGCCAACGAGCCTGGCGAAACCGGTTGCTGTCGAAAAAAAGACAAAAGTAGAAGTAGTTAAAAAAAACATCGTTTTGTTTAAGACGAGGAACGCACAGCTTTCATTTTTTGCCCGCGCTGTACAAGCGGGTATCCCGCAGAACATCGGACTTACGTTTTATTTAATTATTATTTAATATTTGATTGATTCGATCGTGCTACTTTTTCCTCGGTATTCCTCTATTCCACCAAGGAGGCTAAAACTCTTCAAGAGTTGTATGGCTATAGAAAGTAAGTAAATTCCTCTATTCATAGTCTCGTTTACGTTATTTACATATACTCGTATTATAGGAACTTTCTTTACCATTCTTCTTTTAATCATTGTTTATATCCTTGCAATATTTGTCTAGATTCTTAAATTTTTGGAAAGGGCATTTTTAACTCATTCATTTCAAAGATTTTATTTTAATATCACTTTAATTGTTGTATAAAAACGTTTACTGCCTATTTAGTTTTGGTTTAGGATGACAACTTTTAGCCCATTTTTAATCAGACTTGTAAATTCATAATCAGTTTTCAAAAACTTTCTTTAATATTAATTAAAGAGTTTATTATTTTGGACTAGTTTTAGTTCCGTCGCTCATTTTGCTTTTATATTCAAAGTTTTGGGATGATTTTGTTCTTGTATATACAGAAACTGGCATAAAAACTGTATGTTGAATGATCATATTGCTTTTATAATGAAAAATTTAAAATAAAATATTTTACTTTTAGCACTATTTATTTAAATAAAGTAAGATTGATTTCTTCTTCGATTGTTAACGCTTATTCAATATTTGGATAGGGCAGAAATTAATAAAGATTTATTTTCTGTTAAGGTTTACTGAAGATTTCAATTATTGTATTATATAAAAATCAATCAAAAGTCACTGGGGTCGACACGGTTATAAGATGTTTCAGACATTTAAAACCTATTGTTATTTAAGTCAACTTTGAGTTATCGAATACCAAATTCAACGGTTTGAAGAATCGATGTATGAAAGAATTTCAAATGCGGTTTCAGGAAGGAATGTAGAGCGGAAGGTTTTATTACAAAATTGTAAAAGGATCGTGGACAAATAAAGAATGGTTATGAGAGTGTATGTTCTCGATAGAAAAAGATTAAAGAGGACGGTACATGACCAAATAAATCTAAATCTAAATGTCGTAATAAGAGTTAGAAGTCAGATTAATCGATGAGCATTTATGTATTTGTACAGAGTATCTAGAGTGGTTTGTTGGAAAGAGTATTGTGGCTGTCTTTTGTCTCTGCCTACCCTACTGAGCAAACGGCGTGACCGTTTATTTTTAAATGAAAATACAGCTTTTGTAAGACTAATTGAGTAAGAATATTGCTTCTTAATTCGTTGAGGTTTAATAATCCGATGCACAACAGATTTCCTTTTCTATTATCCATAAATAATGAACGTAAAAACGTTATTTTTAATACTCGGCTATTTATTTAACGTTAGATCCACATTAAAAGCTTCGGTTCTCTTGCCGACGGCAAAGAATATCATTTTTTGCCGTCGCTAAACTTTTTGAAAGTTCCTTTACTCAGCGCAGACCTTTAAACTTACACATCTATGCCGTGGCCCGTCCGTAGGCGTCCCACCTCCGATCTTCGTCAGTGTTGGTGGGGGCGTGGTGGCCTCGGATTGGGCGTGCTCCGGAGACGTAGCCGACCAATCGCAAGCCGCGGGTGGACCGGACCACCCCTTCCCTCTCGCCCGCGGCCCCCATAGGGCCCCACGCCTTCTTCCCAACGCGCAGAGGCGATCTCTTCGAAACCTTTTTTCTTCTCTTTTTTCAGCTCTTTCAGCGAATAGCGCTTTAGAGCGTATACCTACCTTGGAAATGAAATATTATTTTGAGCGCTGCCTCATATTCTATTGTGAAGATCACTACACAAGACAAATAATATCTCTCTCTCAATTCATTAGACAAAAACTGAAGTATTTCGCTTAGACGAGATTTATGGATTTATCACAATACTGCTTTTTTCTATTTACTTAACTGAAATCATTCTATTTTTCTATGTTAATTCAGTAAGTCTTCTTTTAATTACTTAATATTTCAACTTACACAAGTAATTTAAGTGTTTCTCAAACAAATTTACAACAGGATCTATCACAAATATTCCGTTTTATTATTTGCAATAATTTTATACCTATTTTCAAAAATGAAGAATATCGTATTCATTTGTTTTTCAAGAGTAAGCGTTTAGTCCAGCGGGCAAAGCGTTCTTTACTAAGTAAGGGTGTAGGTAGAAGTTATAATTGGTAATAGGTAGTCTGCTTGCGCGTCTGTTTGATTCCACCGCGATTGGACGAAAAGCAATTTAGTATGCAAATAAAAATGTGTTTATTCCGCTCAACTTTCGGCCCCGTGCAAACTTTCGCATAAAAATGACCTTCGTCAAAAGTTTTTTTTATGGTTTTTGTCACAAACACAAAGTTCGCCGACCGACCAACTTTCCCCCGGATGCCCTTGGTCCATATCGCCGAACCTCCCCGCCTTACCCTGCCAAACTAACTTTAACAATTTTAATTCGAGACGAGTTTAATTTTGATGTCTTCCCAACTTCGGTTGTGAACGACCCGTGGGTTGGTATTTTTATGCCAGACGTCTGCATTCGGGAGACGGCTGATAACTTTTGGCATCTCCATTCATTATTTTCTTTCCTTCGGAATAATTGCGAGCAAACAAGTTTTTATTTACTATTTTTAGTTTCGTGAACCCGAGTTTAACATCTTTAGATTACTACCCCTGAACTTTAAGTTAAAAAAATACGAACAAACTATTTTTTCAACCTATACACACTAAGAGTAACCTTATATGTTTAAATGTTAAATTTACAACACTGTTTATCACATGTTTTTATTACACAGTTTTTTGTAACACCTGATGATGCCAACATCAGTTGGCGAAACAGCTGTCGCGACATTCTTAAAAAGTGTATGATAAAAAATTGGGATATTGTAACAGTTATGTTAAAGGATCATAGTGTTTCAGTCAAAACAATGGACTATTTAACTATTAACTAACTAACTAACTAACTAACTATCACGCCGTTTCCCCAGGTAGGCAGAAAGGATGGATCGATTCTACATTCACACATCGTGACATGCACGCTCGTCCATTGTTCCTACTTCGAAAACGGCCGCCTTTCAGTTGATTAATTTGGTCATGCCATGTATTCCTTGGCCTTTTTCGACTTCTTTTTCTATTCACACTACTTATATATATTTTCAACCATTCTTCCCTCATCCATTCGTTCCATATGTTAAAACCATCTTTACGACCCTTTTTTAATTTTATTTATCACGCATTCATCCGCCTTACATAAGATATTCTATCACACATTGTTTTTCCGGACATTCTTCTTAGTGATCTCATTTCTACGGCATTTATCCAACTGCCATTCTTCTTCTGCCAACTCCAAGGTTCACTTCCATACATAAGGGTCAGAACTCCATTGTGCACTGCCATCTTTGCTTCAGTCGATATATTTTTATTTGCCGTAATGACTTTGAGTGTATCATTTATTTTGTTTCCAGCTCCATCCCTTCCCTTATTTAACTAACATTTTTAGTGAAATCTTGTGGGAAAAATATGTCATTTTATTTTGTGACATAGTCATACTGGTAACTACAAAATGTTCTAAGGCTTTCTTATTCATATGTGAAGTAGACGACTATGAAATAAAAAATCTAATAAAAGTTTCATAAATCCTTTATAATAAATACGTACCTCTTCATATAGTTTAAATTAAAGATTAAAAGCGGACCACCAACATGTAATGAATATTTATTTCATTCAAAACATTAAAATCACGGTATGCTAATAAACGTAAATAAGGTAAAAAACGTATACGTCGTCATGTAAATGGAATAAGAAATAGAGGAAGACCGAGGAAAACGTGGGACGATCAAATAAATTAAATATTGAATGTTGGCCACGCGGGGAGTCGGAGAAATCGACTTGCATACATGATACGATGTATGAATGATGAGGAGAGTAGTGTGGCAGTCCATTCTTTCTGCCTACCCCTTTCGAGAATTGCGTGATTTTTATCAGGTTGATCATCAGGTTGCAGGTTGATTGAACCCAATTACTGTATACAATTCATTTTTTTAGGTATTATATTGATTCCCGTGACATGTGATAGGTAGTCAATCTATCGCCATTTTATTGTCACGTGAATTCTACACCAGACCAAAGACAGTGTGACAATCATACTGCCATCGCCGGGAATCGAACCCAGGACCTTCGGCATGGAAGTCAGAGCTCGTAACCACTCTGCCACGAAGGTCGTCATTTATTTAATTTATTTCACATAATAATAATTTTAATAGTTTTTTTTTAAAGGGATATAGAAGTTCCCGCCACATACCCGAGGCTGTTATAGGGCGTAGCGGCGCCCTTTTATCAGCCTCGCTCGTACACTCCCTGGGCCTGTCCCCGGTCCATCCGGGACTTACATTTAAATACGGCAACAACAAGAGGGTGCCAGACCACATTTAATCTACTCAATTTCACTTCTATGCTCCGCTGTACTTTATTGAATAAATAAATAAGCATAATATATAATACATGAACATAATATATAATACATGAGGTAGGTACTATGCGTACGTTAATCTGTGCAAATAGCTTCTCACTAAACAAAATGCGTTCTAGTTATTAAGGTTGCTTTTCACTTTCAAAGTCACAGCGAAGGCTCTCGAGATCCAGCTGTTGGAAGTTTGCGGATCAGTGATGACACAAGTTCGCCCCTCCCGCTGCCCGCAGTACCAGCCCCCTCCCCAATATTTACATCTGCGAACAAGTTAACTTATGCGCCCGCCAAACTTTATAGACAACCATGATATTGAAACAATTAGCAACACAGAAGTGGATTGACCTTAATAATATCATTGTTAGGCAGGAATCCCCGTTAACTTACGTAAACTGCGTTCTATTCGGAGTCAATGTACATATCGTATGACACATATCGATAAAATTCAATGTAAAATCATAGAAATCATAATCAATTATAAATACGAATGAAAACGTCTGTTTTCTAGAAGTTTCATTAAATTTTATATGGATGACATATTTCTCCTATCTAAGGCATTATCAAATGATAATAAAGATATTTAATAATGCCTTAGGCGAAATATGTCGCATTAAATATAATAAAACTTCTAGAAAACAGACGTTTTCATTCGTACTAATGATTAAATATTGAGTTTTACATTTTTTTGAATAAATCATAAAGAAATCATAAGCAATAATTAATACGAATGAAAACATTAGTTTTATAGAAGTTTTACCATCGTTATGGGAATGACATGTGTCGCCTTTATAAGGCAATATCAAATATATTAAAGTTTATGAGTATGACATGTTGCCTTAGAAGGGCAAAACACGTCATTCCCATAAACAATGAAAAAAACTTCTAGAAGACAGGAGTTTTCATTCGTATTAATTATCCAATAAAGAGTTGTACATCATTGTTCAAGACACAATAAAGAAATCGTAAATTATTATTGTTTCTTGAACAATGATGTAAAACTCCATATTAAATAGTATATACAAATGAAAACGTATTTTTTCTAGAAGTTTTAGAATTGTACATTTTATGGGAATGACATTTGATATTGTCTAAGCATGACGAAATATTTCATTCCCATAAAATATAATAAACTTCTAGAAAACGCACGTTTTTATTCATAAAAATCATAACGAAACCGTAAAAATAGTAGAAATTCTTTAACATCGTAATATTTTTTTTTTTATGTTTTGATCTTTTGAGGTATTTCATCAACATCTTCTTCTTCAGCCTATACCCGTCTAGTCCTGGACAAAGGCGTCCTCCATTTACTTCCATATTACCATTTTATGTAGACTGCCTCCTGATAATCGGTTCAGATCATCTCTCCACCGTAGTTGCGGTCGCCCTGCACTTCTTGTTGCGGTCCATGATCTCCAAGACAGCAGTCTTTTTGTACATTTTTCATACGAACTTCTGCCTACGTGACCAGTACATTGTCATTTTAAAGTCGCTACGCGGTGAATAAAAGTATTCCATACTTGATTTGATATATATTTTACGTTTGTATTTTACATTAAAGGAGTATTGCGTATCTATCGATTAATTTTAAGTGTAGGCCGCTGCCCCCTTCCTCCGCAGCTCCTGGGTGGTCCCCCGGGCCGGGGCAATATGGGGCCCATCTTTTCTGATGGGCCGTCATTAACGTTTATCGCCGGGCAATCTGCGCAAGGCGGACATAAACAGCAGCGGGAGTCGGGCGGGAAAACTTATCTCGCCACTAATGACGCGGGAAAAACTGAACAAAAATGACGGAAGCCTCTCCCGCCGTAAATGCCCACTGGCTCTTGTGGCGCTAGTGGCGCCAGTGGCGCTAGTAGCGCTAGTGCAAAATGATTACTATTTTCTTTCATTTAAAAAAGGCATATTACCGTCAGTTGATTTGCTAAAAGAAGTTAAAAAAAATCTTTGCCGATGACAGCGAGCCTGACGAATTCGGTCGCTGGCAAAATGAAGGCCAATGTGGGAGTCGTAATTAAAAAACATGTTATTAAAAGCATGTTATTAAAAATATGTTAATAAAAACATGTTATTAAAAACATTAAATTTTGTAATTAAAAAACGTGTTATTAAGAACATTAAAAAATACGTTTATTAAATTTTTGTTTTCCTAGAAAAGTTAAGCATTTCCCTCCTTAAATATGTAAATTTTCCCTAAGACTATTATGGAATTATAGATTATTACTTGGCCCACTGGCTCTTGTGGCGTTAATAAAGCTTATGCAAAATATTAACTTTTATCATTCGTTTGAGAAAGGCATATTGCTGTCTCTGAATTCATAAAATAAGATAAAAGATTTTAATATTTAGTATCGAATTTAGGTATGTTTCATGTATGATAACTGCCCTAGTAACCAAACGATTTTACCGAAATTGGTGGAAGTTTATTATTAATAATAATTAAATAAAACAGTGTTACTTAATAACTACTTATACGTTTGTCTTTATTTTGACAGCGATCAGTTTCGCCAGGCTCGCTGGCATCCAATCTGTCGATGCCAGCGAGTCCGACAAAATTGATCGCTATCAAATGGCAAAAGTGGAAGTAATTTTTAAAAAACATTGTTTTATTTAATTATATTTTTCCTAGAAAGGTTAAGGTTTAAGTTTAAGTCTAATCCAAGAATTTGACGCCGGTAAATCTCGCGAAGAGTTGTGCAACATTGATAGTATGTGAAACAGGCCCATAACTGATTTTTTCAGGCCACATTAATTAAATTTATGGTTTGTATGTGTATGCACGTATGTACAATTAAAATTTACTTATTAAACTTTTATAAAAAAATATTGATTGGAAATGAATCCTGGTTAAAAAACCAAAGTTCAATCTGGACCTGGATACATGAAAAACTGGATAATTGGGAAACTGGTTAATTGACCATCGTAGACCTGGTCCCTTGGAATGCCAATTATCCTGGTTCTACCGTATATTTTCTTTGTAAGATTTAGTGTATTTTTGGTAGTTTAAATTGAATTACATTACAATTATATTTTACCGAATAGTATTCCGTCTCATATCTCCAGAGGATAAATCTTTTAAACCGTTCTTTTTGCCTCAATAAAATTTCAATTCTTTTATCTCCGGATGCTCCATTTCCACCCTCGGGGCTGTGCTGACCTCCGCCAAACAGCTTTATTACGAGTAAGATTACGATAAGGGTCCCCGTAAACAGAGCGATCAGGAAAACAGCGTGCTACAGAGATCTGTTCTAGATAAGTCCGATACTTATAGCTTACACTGCAACCACATATAAAATGATTCAAAATACAATGTCATACAAATTGTTATGTGGTTGCAATATTCGAATTCGTTTTTTGTATACAAATACTAGTAGACAAATACTGGATTTTTACCCATTTTTTAAGGATTAATTGTATCTCAATAGAGACGAAGATGTTAATTATTTGGAAACAGAATATGGTAGTCGAGGCGTTAACGGGACTTATGAACTGTCATTGGTTGGGTTAAGCGATCACTTTATGTTTAACAACATTCACCATTCCGTCCTTCTTACGACACCACATCTGACAATTTTTTTGGAACTTGTATATGTTAATATTTTTTAATAACTTCACTGTTGGTAGGTCCATCTACACTAGCGCCAATTATTAAGATAATTTGTTTTTGCATATCGTTACAAATATACGATATAATAAAACTTCTAGAAAACATACGATTTCATTACTATTAATTATTATATTTAATATGAAGTTTTTTGTTGTTGTTAATTGTTCA
Source organism: Lepidostoma basale (assembly GCA_022606425.2). Classification (NCBI taxonomy): domain Eukaryota; kingdom Metazoa; phylum Arthropoda; class Insecta; order Trichoptera; family Lepidostomatidae; genus Lepidostoma; species Lepidostoma basale. Next base: position 1,055,231 of record JAHDVF020000775.1, on the reverse strand, counting down.
AGAAACAATATTTTTTTGTATTTGATTTACACATTACTTTTAACTAACTATGAAGTTAATGCGAATGAAAATGTATGTTTTCGAGAAGTTTTATTAGAGTTTATATAAATGTCATGTTTTGTGTTTTTAAAACATAATCAAATGACATTTGATAATGCCGTAGAAAGACAAAAGATGTCACTCCCATAAACTATAATACGACTTATAGAAAATTTAACTAGACGTTTTTATTCTTATTAATTATTTATCGTTATTGGCGGGAGATGCCTATTGGTGGCGATGAGGTTCGCAACCCATCACACTGCGTCTCTAGCGGGGGCAATAAGAGAAGGATGGAGTGCCGCATCGTTTAATGTGTGGCAATCCATTATTTCTGCCTACCTCTTCGGGAAGACGGATTTGATGGTTAGTTAATTAGTTAGTTACAAATATACGCATTTATTATGCAAAATTTTGTTTCGTTTAATATTGAGAATTTCGTACGTTTTCTATAAATCTTCTTCTTCTTCGTATCAATGACAAGGCCTTATCTTTCTTATTTATCGTGTCATTGTGGTAAAAAGTTTAGCAGACTTTGTGCCGTTTCCAGGAGCGCTTAATGCAATGTTTTTAGTAACACCACACGTAGAGGCACTTTCATAGCCTGGCTTCTGATACATAAATTTAATAATATTTTAAATGTGACACGTTTTGACTTTTCTTCTTCTTCTTGGGAAAGATTGTCTTATATATCTTATGTGTGTGCAGTGTGGTATTTAAAAAAAATTATTTGACCTTATTAAGGTATTATCGAACGTTATTTAATTATATTTGGAAGAGGAGAAACAGTACTCTCTAAAAATATCACGAAACTTCCAGGAAACGCACAATATCCTAAGTAGTAAATAAAAGTAAGTTAAAACGTTAGTCGTAACATTTTGTGCGAAGACAATGTTTTAGCTTAACTAAAAATATGTTTCAGATCGTCATGTAAACTATATTATTTTATATTTGGATTTTAGGATCGTTTCGTCTATTTATCATCAGAGCTGCAAGCTCATCTCTTGATGTCCGACACTCCTGTTCCGGCTCTTATAGTGGCGTTCCTCACCTTATCCCCTGATACATATTAGAGTATGATACAGAGTGTGGGTTCATAAATGTGTTCCAAGTAAAACTACAGGACTTGAATTCTTTTGATTCAATTATTATATCTCTCCCCCTTTGCCTGATATCAAGTTTCAGCAAACAGAATAGATACCAAATCTGGCTATCGTCTCTATTCCAGAAATCCCGAATTAACTATTTAACTTTTAAAAATCTGATGTTTCCCCGATAAGACTGCACAGAGTAAAGTGTTCTCCGTCATAATTTGAGCAGACATGCTATTTTCGTAATGTCACTTTAAACTGTCATTGTTATTGGCGGGAAGATGTTATTCCACATTTCGGAGTTAGCGTTCTACATTAGTTGGCAAACTTGATATCGTAATGTCAAACTTCTGTGTAATTCTATAGAGAAGCAACGGAGACACGACCGTATATAGAATGCTTGCATGCTTAAGAGAGATTCAATTCAGGTGGATATTTAATAAGAAGTATGCATTAAGCATTTAAAAATTCTTCACAGAACATGGAAAAAAATGTATATTTTTTAATCTTTAACATCATCATCAACAACCTATATCCGTCTACTGCTGGACGTAGGCCTCCTCCATCTGCTTCCAGGTCTGCCAATCCTGGGCAACATGCAACACGTTTTATCCATTTATCGTCAGAACTGAGATTATTAATAGAATTTCTTCCGATTTCAAAAACATATCCACTCTTAAATCACTCTATTGTGTCTTAGTTCGACCTTATTCGGAATATGCCTCAATAATCTGGTCTCCATACTACAAAATTCTCATTTCTAATATTGAGTCCGTTTGGCATCGTTATCTTAGGAAAATCGGTCAAATACTCGGATTTGATAGAGAAAATTATTTCTATTCTGACTTGTAAAGGCTACTGAACATATTACCACTCGCAGAAGTAATTATGAATAAATCTCCTATCTCAAAATGATAAACTCATAATTTGATGCACACTGTCTTTTCTTCTCTTCTTTTTCTTCCTTGTTGTAGACCTGTGTGGTCTGTTCTCCGGGGTGTTGCTCCTCCTGTGAGGTAGAGTTCCAGCTGTCCTTCCATCTTTTAGGAGGTCTGCCACGAGGGCGAGTCCCATGACATGACCGTACCAGTCCGCTTTTCGCTTTCTGCTCCAGCTTTTAATATCCTCAACCTCACATATCTCTCTTATGCTGGTGTCCCTCTCGCGATCTCTCGGTGTCTTGCCTGCTATCGTCCCCAGTGTCTTCATCTCGGAAGTCCTCAAAACTTATTTGGTCTTTACTACCTGTCTTCTCGAAATTATAAAATTCAATATACCCATCCGAAATCTAAGGCAACTTGAACTCTTCCGCAAGAATCTGCACAAAACCAACTATGGATATTATGCACCTATACCGAGAATAACTAGACTTGCAAACTCTTGACAGATGATGATGTCAGTGTAGATCTTTTGGGAGTAAATTTTTTTTTTCTTTCTACTCTTAAAAAGAATCGACCTCCACCAAACCCTTAATTTTGCAAACCACTTCAATTTTATTAGCAGTCATGTTCACATTGCTCATCTCTGATACATTATTTATTAAACCTTCTTTTTTTTATAACACTTATACCTGTATTTTTAATTTTATACTCGTCCTTCTCCCGTTATTAATTATCATACCTGTATTTTTAATTTTAATCGCGTTCTTCTTTCTTTATTTTTCAATTTACCTGTACTTTAATTTATAATAGTGTTCTTCTTTCATTAATAATCTACATACTTACCTGTATTCTTAATAGGGATCACAGTCTTAACTCGTCTTGGGCTAAATTTTTACCGTTACTCTTAAAATGTTCTTAGATATAAGTAAACTATCTATATAAAAAAATGTATTGGAATTTTTTCCGTTTATAACAAATAAATATGTACTTCAGACAGAGACAAAGACAGCACCAGACCTTCGTCAAAGACAGCACAGATTGTTTTATTTGCCGCGCTGCAGAACCAACCTGCAAATGGTTATGCCTGTGGGTAGGGCAATCTTATTGCTTAATCGGTTCGCCTCGGAGGTCGACATATTTCGTGATAGTGTAAGTTGCCTCAGGGATGCAATATCAATGTACTGATTATTTCTAATTCTTAAGCTTATTTTATATATTTTTTTATACTTCTCTTTTGAATTCTCATCATGTAATTGCAAACGATCTAGAAATATGTCTATAATGTTTGTAATATTTATTAAAATAAATCAAATGAAATGAACTATAAAGAGCCGCGAGCGACATGGTCTGCCACTTTTCTGATGATGTCCGAGACTTCTGTTCTGGTTCTAATTGTAGTGTTTCAGCAATTAATTACATTAATAAATCAAAATAAATAGTCAATGGGATAAATTAATTTGCAATATTCAATATTTTAATAGTTTTTTTTTAAAGGGACATAGAAGTTCCCGCCACATACCCGAGGCTGTTATAAGGCGTAGCGGCGCTCTTTTATCAGCCTCGCTCGAACACTCCCTGGGCCTGTCCCCGGTCCACCCGGGACTTGCATTTAAATACGGCAACAACAAGGGGGTTCCAGACCACATTTAATCTACTCAATCTCACTTCTATGCTCCGCTGTACTTTATTGAATAAATAAATAAGCATAATATATAAAACATGAAAATTTTAATAGTAATTGTTAGTTCTTATTTAGAGTCTTACTATGGTTGCTCCAGATCTTATGCAGCATCCTAATGGTCCAATGAAAACCCCCCGCGGTCGGCCAGTATTATCACCATGAATAATTCAGGCAGGCGTCTTACACAATGTCTTACATCCGGAATTAATTATTTACATCTCTATTGGTGTTTACGACTGACGTTAGCTTTCACCCTTCACCTCCCGGTCAGACCGCGTCCTCGTCTGGACTCACTTGAAGATGCAAATTAATTTCCTATGCAGAATATTCATGTGAACCCATAATTACACTGTGTAATTTTCTATCCCACATTTTGTGCTATTCTAAGAAAAAATATTAACGTGTCATACATACTGACGACTTTCGTGTCTGAGTGGTTAGTTCTACGACTGCCACACCAAAGGTCCCAGGTTTGATTCCCAGCGATGGCAGTGTGATTGTCATATTGTCTTTGCTCTGGTGTAGAATTTTCGTAAGAATAAAATGCCTTTAGATTAGCTACCTATATCACATGTTATGAGAATCAATATGACAACTATACCTTATTACATCGATTTAACTCGCGTTGTAATGATGTGAAGAGCGCTTCAATTAAATAATTATTATATAAGGCTTTTTATTACAATGGTGCTATGTACTTAAAACATAAAACAAAGACCAAAAACTGTACATTTTTATTTTACTGTTTCTTACGTCATGGACCCTTGGCGTCATCTTTAGGGTGACGTTTGAACTACACTATGTTAAAAAATAATGATTTTTTTAAACTACATTATATAATATTATTACATATTATCTTCTTCTTATTATTCTTCTTCTTCAATGGCCCTACAGCCCATATCGAGCCTTAGTCTCCAGTATTCTTCGCCTCCAACTCCTCCTGTCCTTCGCTTCGACCCTCTAATCTGACACTCGTAACAATTTCGCCCCATCTCTCCCAACTTCATCCTCCCATCCTCCCTCCCATCTCCTTGGTCGTCCAATTGGTCTTCTACCACTTGAGTGTCACTCCAGCAATCTTTTTGGGGTTCGCAATGACGGCATCCTCTGCACGTGACCCGCCCATCTTAGTCTATTCAGTCTGACCTGTGTGGAGAGAATGAAATATATTATATTAAAATATTATATACTACCTACTTTATATTATTTCATCCCTTTGCACCATTGCACAGTTATTGTACTTCATCAAAACTCATGTTTGCCTTTTTTGATACTTGGCACCTTTATAGTGTCCAGCCGTTAATTTAATGTCCCCCAAATCTATTTATTTTTTCTTTAACATGTATACAATACTCGTAAAAATATATGATCTTATTAACGCCTCAGTATTTTTTTCAATGTTTACGAACAAACAAACAAACAAACCATCACGCCGTTTTTCTGCAGGGGTAGGCAGCGAGAACCGACCGCCACACTTCTCATTTCTGACACACCTCTCTAGCTTCCTCCACATTTATACAACGAGTCATACACGTTCGTCGATTCTTCCGACATCTAACATGACCATTCTTTAAAAAATGATTTATTTGGTCATGCCATGTTTTCCTCGGTCTGCCTCGACTCCGTACTCCATTTACATCATTAACGTATACTTTCTTAACTATTCTTTCTCCATCCATGCGCTCCATATGTCCGAACTAACGCAGAGATCCTTTTATTAAATTATCTTATATCAAATCTAAGATACAGCATGCTTGGATCACAAGATTTTGGTTCATTATCTAAGAGTAGGCTCATTTTAAGTTTTCTTTTCCCCAAAACATGCTTTCACTTCATTACAATACTTTTATGATACTTCTGCTGCTTCTTTATGATACCATTTCAGAGATTTCAGAATGCACCAAATTTTGACCCTTGTCTTATGATCACATTTAACATAAATTCCTTCACAACCCTAAGGATTAAGGAATTTAAAGTACGAAACCAGAACTCTCACATTCTCCAATTTAGTCGCACTACAAAATCCAAAGTCACTCACTGAAACTAAAATTTAATTTATTTATTCTGCTTATATTTTGACCTTTTTTCTATTGTGCTAGATTTACAGGTTTACAATAGAAGTTACTTGTGGGGTTGGTGCGGTACGATTTTGGTTCTCAGAACTGACCAATAAGATCTCTGTAATGCAATTATCGCCTGTCTAATGCTCCCTCAGAGACGAGAAATTACTCGGATGGACGCTTCTCTGCTCTCCGAATTTGTACGAAAGCTCAATTATTGTATATATCAACATATTATTCTTGTGAAATATCTTATCCAGACTATAGTAATTCATTGTTCCTGATTTTTATTGTCCTTTTATATAATTATACTCTAAACATTTTTTGTTATATAATACAATATTTTAATACAATATGCACATAATTTGTTTTTAGGGATTTTTATCTATAGAAGTTGACACAATATTTTTAACATGAATTTATATGATCACATATATTTAGTGTTTCATCTTAGGGTACCAACCCTAAATATTGTTACTTAATGTGAGTTTCCCCCCGAATTTTATCTGTTGTATTTACGAGTAGTATTAGTTAATTGTTTTTCCTCACAATAATAATTATTCATTGTTTTGTTTTTATGTGTAAGATCGTTTTAATTTATATGTAAGTATACCTAATAATGGAGTATATCTCCGAAACATGTAGTTTGTATATATTTTTACAAGAATAAAAAACTTTCTCCTTCTGCTTTATTTAGAACTGTGTCCTGTTATTTCTCGGAGCATGTGTCTTGGATATAGATGTCCAACTGTCTCGCCATCTGTTAAGTGGCCTTCCTGGAGATCGATTTCTTACTAGTACTTTATTTCAGAACATGCTTTCTCCACATGATCTCTCTAGTAGCGTCTTCTCAGTCTTCTCCATCGCTCGACATCTTCCACATTGCAGATCTTTATTCTTTCTTATTTCGGAATTTCTTACTCTGTCTCGGAGTGTCGTTCCCGCAACGGATCGGAGAGTCCTCATTTCTGGGGTTCTTGGTAGACTTTTTGTTCTGATGGTGTCAGCCCTTTAAATAATCTTTAAAATATTATATATAAAACCGTCTGATTACTAGAAGTTTGCAATGTTTCGCATTGCATGCCTATCAAATGATAATGCCTTAACCAGGCGAAATTCTTCATAAAATATAATACGAAAAAACTTTGATTAAATATACTTTAAAATCAATAATTTTATAATTTTTAATCCAAAAACTTTGTTTTATATCACATTTATTTTACATTATGACAGCTGTTTCATTAACCAATGTTGATGATGATGTCAAAATTGGTTGATGAAACAGCTGTCGTTAAGTAAAATAAATGGGATATAAAACAAATTTTTTGCATTAACAATTATAAAATGTTAAAATATCATAGTGTTTCCGCCAAAATTGACTATTTAAAATTAATGTTATCAATGTTATTACGTACATAAATATGTTTGATTAAAATTAGTACGTGAGTCTACGATGTATAAATTGCCATAGATTTAACGTAAGCCTAAACATCTTAAATATTTTAGTTATAATAAATAATGAACATACAGTTCGCTTTAATGAGAACCTACCTATGGCTCACAGCTGTACAAGGGTTGATTTCTGTAGTAACTTTATCAATGCGGTTCGTCATTTCGTCCGGCCGCCCCCCGCCCCCCGCCCGGCCCGCCCGACCACATCACACGAAACTGGATCCAAGACGCTGAACTTCTTGCGGCCACGTACAAATGTGGAACTCCATTCTGATTCGCAGAAATATATTAGGGATTGGCGGGAGGGAGTTGGCCGAAGAGGGCCACTTCAAGGCCCGAATCAATTATTGAAACTGAACGACTGAACCAGCATAATTTTCAAGATGTTAGTACCTACCCAATTTAGTATTTCCAAGATGCTAGTACCTACCTCAAACTAGTTACTGATTAATCAATGGATTATTATTTTCCTTGTTCTTTTTCTAAGCTAGTTTCGTAAGCTATTCGTATCTTTCTAAGCAAATTTCCAAGATCTACATAAATACTTACCTTATTTAGTATTTAGAAAATGCTATAACCTACATAAAAGTAGTTACTTATTCATTAATAAGTGACAAGAAAAGTATGTCAAAAATTGTGACGGTTAATTTTTTATGCCTACCCCTTCGGAGAGATAACGTAATTGTTAGTAGTAATAGAAATTATTTCAAAATCATTATTTTTAATGAACTTACTAATACCAAGCAACATTAATATTACGAGCGAAACCTGTTAGTTCGTCGAAACAAATTAGTGGTTTAAAAACAAAATATGATTGTTTTTTATTTTATTATTTTGAATAACGCTACACTACAAATTAATTAAATTAACTTGTCTTCCTAATCTCGAACCATCTCTCATGCGTTGGTATTATATTGTATATATTTTACCTGTACTCAAAATGTGCTTTAAATGTTAATATGGTTGGTAACGTTTGTTCAGATATTAAACTGATTTCATTTGATTCGATTCGGGCCTATGTAAATTAACAAAATATGTGAATCTTTGTTTTTCTAAATCATTTATTGTTTAACACACGTATTGAGCAAGTCATGCGATTCACTTACCTAGCCATAGATATCGGCAAACCAGCAAAGCGACAGCCGTGGCTGGCTGCTTGCGCGTCACCATATAGAGGAACAGATGCTAACCAAAAGTAAAGTCAAGATATAAATGGCATGCGTTCGCCCCATCATTACGTATGGAATAGATGTCAGGGCCGATACCAATAGAACTAAGAGCCTTCTTAGAGTAGCAGAAATGCGAACCCTACGCTCCATCACAGATAAAACCCTCAGAGATCGGATCGGAAATGAAACGATAAGGCATGTCTGTGGTGTTGAGGACATAGTGAGATGGTGAAGAAGCAGAAGGCGCTTTTGGAGAGACCACGTGCACCGCATGGAGAATAAAAGAATTGCAAAAATTGTTAATGATGAAAACCCAAGTAGCAAGAGATTACCAGGAAGGCCGCCAGAGGGATAGAAATATGGCTGGACATCATCATCCCAGGATAGCCCACCGTCACAAACAGGTCATTTGATCTAAACTCAGAGAAAGAAGAAGAAGATTTATTGTATACTCAATAAAATTACCTTACTAATTAAGTACTTTATACAAAAGTATTAAAAAATATATTTTTAACATTGTAAAACATGTTTTTTTAGTATGCATATAAATGCATTTAACTTCCACGAGTCTAGAAGATTGCTACTCCCTAGCGATGGCAAACCTTGCGACAAAATAGAGGGAAAAGTTAGGGGGTCAAATGTTGACAAACAGTCCTTATGGTTCACCGATCTTCCGCTCCCGGGCGTGTGCGGAGGACCGGCTCTAGGGGGTCTGCCCGCTCCGTCTTACACCAAATAAAACTTTCCTCCAGGACTCAAATAATCAACGTGTGGCCCTTTGCCGGGCGTGCGGTGGCGGCGCGGCGGTCGCCCTCACACAATACACACGAATGCGGCATTGGATATCGTATTTAATATTAATTTTGTGATACATTTCAATATCACATGAACTTAGACATTTGAAGCAAGTTCGTTTATTTGATGCTAGATGATAGGTTCTTACATTATTATTATGATTATTATTACTCATTACAGCGCGAGCCAAATCGATATAAAGGGCACAAAAAGAACACCAAAAGAAATATACATATAACTATGTGAATAGATGCCAGTTATCTCTTTGTTTCTCTTACCGTATTCACGAATTCGCTATAATTGGAGGTCTATCTCCTTTTACATGAAGGCACCAAAATGAAGAAAACATTTACGTGTATTTATACGAATATTTAATATAATAAAATGTTTTTTGTAACACCTGATGACGCCAACATCGGTTGGCGAAACAGCTGTCGCGACACTCTCAGTGAATAAAAAGAAATTGTGATATTATAACAGTGTTTTAAATTTTAGCAGTAGGTAATAATGTTGAAGTATCATAGTGTTTCGGCCAAAACAATGAACAATTTATAAAATATTTTAATAACTATTTGAAAACATTATATTGTCACAACACTTTTCACAAACATTATTTGGGACACGGACGCCCTTCCTCAGTGTAGAAATTTTAACGGTATAATGAAACAAAATCGTTAGTTACATACTAAATATAAATAGGAATAAGAGATTGGGGGGAATGAATTAAGTCTAGGGATAGGGTTAATTGTAATTTAGTTAATTGAGAATATTATATTGAGATTTGGCACTTATTTTTGACATTTTTATTAGGAGTTGGGCGGTGCTCGTAAACAATATATCGTCCATAACTGTCTAAAGACGTTAACCGTTTTGAAACATTTATATTGTAATAATAATTATTTGTTCATTCTAAATTATGAATATTTCTATTTTTGTCTGGTAATCCTAAAAAAGTCTGATCCAGACGATGGTAGCGAGCTGCCGATACCGGTCGAAGCTATAACCTAGGTGCGATCTGACCTCCTAACAGGAAGCTCTGTTTTGGGTCAGCTCCTAGTTGCACATTTCTTGAGTGGCCTCAATAGATGATCCCATGTTGCGAAAGGCCTTCCCCTTTTGGACCTTTGGGATTTGAAGGAAAATTTTGATAATTATCGACGAGCGTGCATGTTACGGTATATGAATTTAGAGGAATCTTGAAAGGTATGTCAGGAGAAAGCAGAATGGCAGTCAATTCTGTCTGCTTACCCCTCCGGAGAAACGGCGTGATTGTTAGTTAGTTTTCTCGGGGCAATATTTATAATATTTCTTGGTGTAAAAAATATTTTCAACTTTAATAAATAAATGAATTTACAATGAATTTACAATATGTATTTAAAATGTATATGAATATATGACTGAACCCGCTATTGATAGATATGAGGTATTATATTGGGGTTACTTACTTGGAAGTAAATAATGTGTTATCATATTGAAGCGAGAATTCCACAAAGGATGTTGCTACCAAACAATGTAAAAGTTTGATTGAAAAGACACTTCTCCCTTTCCAGACAAATGCGTCATTTCAACTTTAGAATTATAAGAAAGCAAAGGGGACGGAGAGAAATATTGAAAATCGAAATCTATCAGTGAAAAGTGAGGAGGGGTTATAACAATGATCGCTTGGAATTGTACTGGGCACTTCACAAAAAACAATTTTTAGTGAATGTTATATTTATTTAAACAAAAAATATATTGACATATTACGCCGCAGTTCAGCAAATATTCCACATCGTAATTATGATTTCGAAAATTTGGTTTGGTTCACGTGGTGCTCCCGTAAATTTAGAGATATTTCGTATGTGTGAATTGTTTTGGTCAATTTGATTGTTACCGCACTTTTTAATAGTTAGTTGTGACATGAAATACGTTTTTACTGTTTTGATGTTAAAATTATATGAGTTTTTTTCGTTTACATAAATAATTTTTAACAGGTGTAAAAATATTTTTTTCATTTGTTCCAATGACATTTTGAATAAATTTATCAATAACATATAATATTAAAATTCTTGCTGGTGTTTTATTACAGTTAATTTAAAAAAACGGTGAATACTTGGAATATATAATAAATTAAATAAACACAAACGTTCAGATCGTCCGCTGACAACAAGCGCATATTTCGTTATTTTATTTTATATCATTGTATTTTATATAACTTTTTTAAGATTTATTTTGTGGACGTCGGACGATCGAAATGTGCGCGGGAGATGCCTATTGGTGGAGATAAGGTTCGCAACACATCACACCGAGTCTCTCGCGGGGGCGAAAAGAGAAGGATAGAGTGCTGCATCGGTTAAAGTGTGACAGAATATTCATTCTGCCTACCCTTTCGGGAAGACGGCGTGATGGTTAGATAGTTAGTTATGTGGACATAATTTACTTTATCACAAAAAAGAAGAAATAGATAAATTGTAAATATGTATATTTTACAACAATGTATGACCGAGTTGATAGGAAAAAACTTTGGAAGGTCTTGGTCGAGTATGGAGTGGGCACAAAACTGATACGCGCGGTCGCATCCCTCTATGAGGGAAGCACCGCTTGTGTCAGGATAAACGGGGCTGTCACATCTTGGTTTGACATAACCAAAGGTGATACCTTGACAAGCAGAGTTGTGCTTGACAAGCAGGGTTGTGTGATGTCCCCGTGGTCGTACAATCTATACTTGGACAAGTGCATGAAAGAACTTGAAGGCATAGACGCTGGTGCTAAGATGAATTTGTCAGTCAGCCGTTTGTTATATGCAGACGATGCTGTGTAAATCGCTGAAAGAAGAGACAATTTGCAAGTCTTAGTGTCAAGGATGTATTAGACATGCAAAAAGAGTGACCTGGTCATGAATGTGTCTAAATCTAAAGTGATGGTTTTCGAGAAAGAAGAATATATGACGATTTGTGATATAAGTGCAATGGGTGAGAAATTGGAGCAAGTTACCGAATTTACGTATCTGGGAAGCATGTTTACAAGAGACGGAAAAATGGAGAAAGACATCAAAAGAAGGGTTGGTGCTGGGAATAAAATAAATGGCGCACTCAAAGTCATTACTGCAAATAGAAATATATCCACAGAAGTAAAAATGGCAGTACACAATGGAGTTCTAGTGCCAACCCTCATGTATGGAAGTGAAGCTTGGAGCTGGCAAAAGAAGGATGAAAGCAGGATAAACGCCGTAGAGATGAGATCACTGAGAAGAATGTGCGGGAAAACGTTGTATGATAGAATACCGAACGATGAAATAAGAGAGAAATGTAAGGCAGATGACTGCGTCATGGATAAAATTAAAAAAGGATCCTTGAGATGGTTTGGACATATGGAACGAATGGATGAGAGAAGAATGGTTAAAAAGTTGTACACAAGCAGCGTGAGTGGAAAAAGAAGCCGAAGACGACCGAGGAAAACATGGCATGACCATTCGAAGTCGGAATGTGCGTGCATGGTACGATGAATGAATGTAGAGGAAGCCCGAGAGGTATGCCAGGACAGAGCATTGTGGCGATCCATCCTCTCTGCCTACCCCTCCGGGGAAATGGCGTGATGGTTAGTTAGTTAGTTATGTACATATTTTTCCTTGATATTTTATATATTTACTTACATCTTCTTCTTCTATATCCTTGCTATACACCTGTGTGATATATTCTCCAGAGGTTGCTCCTCATGTGGGATGGATTCACATCTGTCCTTTTATATTGTAGGAGGTCATCCACTAGACGAGTCCCGTGAGGCTATTTGAGTAATGCAATATAGGAGAGTCTGTTGGTGTCTAGTTCCTCCTTTTCTGTCTTCTCTATTTTCTAACATCATCAGCATCACATATCTATCTTATTCTGGTATTCCTCACGCGATATCTTAGTGTCTTATCTGCTATCATTCTCATTGTCTTCATCTCGGAAGTCCTCAGAACTTTTATGGTTTCCTTAAATGCTTATCTAATCTTTGAAAGAAACCTTGTACGTTTTAATGTTGCAAAATCATAAAACAAATATTTGTTATGTTTTATGATTGTATTATAAACTCTTGAATGAATTCCAATTAACGATCAAAACACAATTTCCCTCAAACATTTGATCGATGTAATCATATCTGTTTATTCCACGTCTTTCTATGAATTTTTGAGTTGCCTCCAATTTGTTTATACAATCTCTAAGGTCTTTAGAAAAAGTTAATAACCTCTGCGTAAACATTCGAAACAATTCGAACGTACGTCATGGGTCTCGTGATGTTGAGTTTCTAATCGAAAACGTGAATTTAAATATAAGCACAAAATAACATTTATTTTCGTTAACTTCGTCAAGTGTGCGTCAAGACTCGAGTTTAACAAGCACGTGAAAACCTTTTTCAAATAATAAAACGTTTCATCAGATCACGTGACTTGCAAATGATTCGATCGAATTGTGTAATGTTTTCTAAGAGTTTTTTCAAATAAGAAAAAAAGTTTTCTAATTGTTTTCTTGTTAAAACGTTTTACCAAAAACGTGTTTCGCAACACTTTATTTGAGTTAATTGAAATACAGGAATTCGTTTGCGTCATTAAGGTATACAAAAAAGTTTACACTCTTTTACCCACACCATCTTACTTTTAATGTATTGATCAAACGTTTTTAATTCAATAAAATGTTCCAATCAATCAATCTAAAGATTTTTTTATATCAATATTTTTTAAGAATAGTTTAATCTTTATTCAAATATCAGAGACATTTTCAGATTTTCTTCGTATTTTTTTCACCCCTAAAATATGAGTTGGTGGTGAAATGTTTTATTCAAATTGTTTTGGTCAGCCGCTGGGGTGACAAATGATATTATGGGGGTGGTGATTTCTTTATTTTTCGAGCCCTTTATGCGAAATGATTTACATAAACAAGGGCCATTTTTATGGGGTCCTGTCATTTCTACTGGCTAAAATAATTTAAAATCATTTTACGTAACTCTCTTTGCAAATAAATAATTTATGAAATGAGTGGGAGTGAAATATTGTACTATGAAATATTGTTTTATGAATTAAAACATGTTTTCAATTAAATTATTCGATTAAGCATCGCTCTCCCGAATAATAAGGTAAACTTACCTTTCAGAGATCCCAATGTGCTCAGAGTCCTACGTATATACAACGCGTTGGTTCGGAGCAGACTCGAAAGTGGTGCTGTGATATGGAGTCCCCACAAGGCGAGTTATTCCGATATGCTGGAGAGGAAAAAAAATCTGAGGTATCTCTACATGACTCAATCCCACGGCATTTCTTTAAGGAATGCTCGGAACCAATTCTCTTCAGCTTCGAAGAGATGGGCATCTCATTACCCATTTCTTTAAATTAATCAGGGGATATTTCGAGAACTCGGCCGTGCTAGAAAATATTGGTCTTTTTGTCCCTGACAGCACAGATTGTTTCACCTACCGGCCACCAGAACCAAACTGCCTCTGGTGACACCGGTGGGAAGAGCAATCAGTCTGCTGAATGCGGTCTCCTCTGAGATCGACGTCTTTCATATTAGTGAAGGTACGTTCAGGAGACAAATATTCTTGACTTTAGAAAGTATCTTGTCTTCCTAATGTATTATGTTCCTGGTATTATGTTGAATGTATATAATATTTAATAGTTTGTAATGTCTTTTGAGTTAATAAACTGATTTGATTTGATTTGAAACTTATCGAGAAAAATAAATTCATAAGTAAAGGAAACAGAATTTTAATTCATTGTAAATCTTGTTTATTTTATTGACATGTTTCGAAGGTTTTATACCTTCATCGTCAGAAGAACCGAATCATTTATATGGTTAGAACACACTATCTAGCCATGTGTCACAACGCTTAGTGACATGACGGTGATCGCTCGGTTCGATCGACGATTTGTTAATACGAAAGAAAACGTTTGTTTTCTAGAAAAAATATTATATTTTATGGGAATGACATGTTTTGCCTTACTAAAGTATTATCAAATATACAAAACTTATTGAAAATATATTTTTTCATTCGTGTTAATTTTTTATTGTTCAAGAAACAATAAATTGATTTTACCCGTTCACCAAGGTGAAGTTTTATGCACATAGAATGTATTTAGTAAATAATAATAATAAATTGTATAATTTATAATTATAACATCATCATCGAACCAATGGTGACATATGGTTCTGAGTTATGGACAATGACTCTAAAAGAACAACAAAGAATTTACTGGTTTGAGAATAGAATAGTAAGAATTATCCTGGGACCCAGACCCGGTGTTGCAGCGGGAACTTGGAGGCATAGTACCAACCAAGAGATTCGTACGATGACCCAGCAGCCCTTTATAACGAGCACCGTGAGAGCCGATCGCCTAGCATGGATTGGGCACGTATGCTGAGCCGAAGAGACCAGAGCAATCAAGACCCTGTACGCGTCTAGACCGACTGGAGTAGACTTCCGACCTCTAGGAAGGCCTAGACAGCGCCTAATGGACAATGTTCTGGCTAACCTGGCTAGGTTGGGCGAATCGGACTGCTGGGAGCAAAAGGCGCAGGATCAAGGAGTTTGACGAAAAATCATCAAGGAGGCTAAAACTCTTCAAGAGTTGTATGGCCATAGGAAGTAAGTAAGTATAATTTATTAAGCGCTATTTGGAAACTATCTGCAATCGGTGTGATTTGAAAATAAATGAATAAATTTATATCAAATTTATAAACAAATCCAATTTATATAGTACCAAAGAAAGCTATTTCGAATTCATTACATTATTATGTGTTAACTCTTTTGTTCTTGACAATATTGCGAGTCTCTAATAAAAATAATGTAATTACCTTTCAAACAAAGGCTGAATTCAAACGCAATTACCTTTATCATCTTTAATTCACTCTATCTTTGTTTCAACTCGACATCGCAGGGCTGGCAGACTACTGTTACGATACCGGAGTTAACGGATAATACCGTTACTATCGGCTCATGCTAATACTTGGTGAAGATTTTGTTTTTTCTAGAAAGAAAGCGTACGAGTATTATAGATCCAAGATGTAACATTTTTTATTGTAATGCATATGAAACAAACAAACAAACAAACCATCCCGCCGTTTCCCCGCAGGGGTAGGCAGAGAGAATGGACCGCCATACTACTCTATCCTGGCACACCTCTCTAGCTTCCTCCAATTCATATGAGTCATACACGCACGTCGATTCCTCCGACTTCTAACATGACCAACCTTTAAAATTGGATTAATTTGATCATACCATGTTTTCCTCAGTCTGCCTGGACTCCGCACCTCATTTACATCATTAACGTATACTTTCTTAACAATTCTTTCTCCATCCATGCGTTCCATATGTCCGAACCAATGCAGCGACCCTTTCATAATTTTGTTCATAATACCTTCTTCCGCTCTACATTCCTTTCTTATATCAGCATTTGAGATTCTGTCGTATATCGTTCGACCACACATACGTCTTAGGGACCTCATTTCTACCGCATTTATTCTGCTTTCATCCTTCTTCTGCCAGTTCCATGCTTTGCTTCCATACATTAGTGATGGGACCAGAACTCCACTGTGAACGGCCGTTTTCGCTTTCATTGATAAATTCTTGTTTCCAACAACTATTCACTTTGTTACCCGCACCAACCCTTCTTTCGACGTCACTATCCGTTCGGCCATCTGCTGTGAACATGAACATGCATATGAACATTCAACAAATATTTTCACACTCTTCATATGATATGACTCGCTAACGTCTTATTGAAAATATACAGTCCAATCAAAGAAAAAACAATGAGATGTCAACAAAACGAATTAATTTAAAAAAAAACTTAATAAAGTCCATTTAAACAATATCTGTTCATTAACATTAACTCTCCAATAGTTCTGTATAAAATAATCAAATGATTTTACTGAAATCTCTTGATGAAAGATTATCATAAATATAAATTAAATAAAACGATGTTTTTTTTTAACTATTTCGACAGCGACCGGTTTCGCCAGACTCGCAGGCATCGATAGACTGGTGGACAGAGCATTCTGTCGTTGCCAGCGAGTTCTGTATAAATATTTTACATAAATAAATAATATTAATATTTTTTTGCATAATCCACAATAAAATAATAAATAATGCGTTTATGGCCCCTTTAACGAGAACTCCACATTAAAGTAAAATACTTAATTAAATAATTAATATGAATGAAAACGTGAAGTTGTAAATATTTTATGGGGATAACATGTTTCCACTGGCAAAACTATTCTTCTTCTTCAAGTGCCCTGTCGGGTCCCCCCAACGTTGGCGATCACCTCGGCGAACCTGTCCCTGTCCTGCGCCGCTCGGAACAGCTCCTCAACATTTCGGATGCCGGTCCACTCCCTCACGTTTCGCAGCCAGGACATTTGTCTCCTTCCGGGCCCTCGGCGTGCCTCAATTTTTCCCTCCAATATCAGTTGGAGAAGGTAGTACCTTTCCCCACGCAGTATATGACCCAGATATGAGATCTTTCGAACCTTGATAGTTGACAACAATTCCCTGTCAACTCTAGCTCGCCTCAGGACTTCGGTATTGGTAACCATGTGTGTCCAGGGAATTCTGAGCATTCGGCGATGGAACCACAATTCAAATGCTTCCAGTCTGTTCATTGAGTTAATTTTCAGGGTCCAAGTTTCACACCCGTACAATAAAACAGACCACACATAGCATTTGATCATTCTCTGGCGGAGTTTCAAGTTTACGTTATCATTGCAGAAGAGTGATTTCATTTTACTAAACGTAGCTCTTGCTGCTTAAATTCTGCATTTTATCTCTACATCTGGGTCAAGAGATTGTGTTAGTATTAATATTTCAAAACTATTATCAAATGTTAATACTTAACCAACGGGAGACATGTATTTTCATAAAATATAATACACAATTGAATAATTAAAAAAAAATAAAGATTAAAAAACGTGAGAATGATTATTTATTTATGCATTAATTTGATTTTATTGTCTAAAATGGGTTCATACCATATGTGTGTACTTTTTGCAGTTTTATTCCTAGGAATTGAATTGAGCCCTTCTATTGAAATATTAAAATATTTATATAATATAATATTGAAATATTAATATTGAAATATAAAAATTGAAATATTCCTCACTCGTATTCTAAATATTCTCGTACTCTTTTTTGACTATACACGGTTTTTTTCATATTTATAACACAATTTTGAGTTGTTTGATTTTAAAATACCGATTCCTTATCCCTGCCGCAGCCTCCACGGTGTATCCTGCGCTCTCGGCACGAAACTTAGCCGGCGATACCTTCGCGATGGATGCTACAGGAAACAAAGTTACGCAGGTTTGTCCCGCGGAGGATTCACCCTTTCTGCGGATAATATCTTTAAAAGTTTCCCGGCCCTCCCTGGTACCCTTTACGTGATGGGGGTACCGCCGTACATCTCCAGGGTGAGTGATGGTTTTCAAAATGTACGTAACGTCTTGTCTTTCCTCTTATTAAACGCAATGACTTTCAAAATACGTTTATTAATGTCATTTTAAGTATTTAAATTTTTATTTAATTATTTTTTATTTCATTTATTTGAATCAAAATTACAAACATTACAGACATATAGGTAATTCCAGATCGTTTGCAATTACATTACAAGAATTTATAAGAGAAGCATATTTTTTTTATTAAGATTATGTAAGTAGAAAGAATCATAACATTGATTCTTTTTTTAATACACAACAGG
The DNA here is from genome assembly GCA_022606425.2 of Lepidostoma basale. Lineage (NCBI taxonomy): Eukaryota > Metazoa > Arthropoda > Insecta > Trichoptera > Lepidostomatidae > Lepidostoma > Lepidostoma basale. The sequence goes on along the minus strand of JAHDVF020000775.1, from coordinate 1,036,360 downwards.
TCGATTAAACCCAATAACTGTGTACAATTTATTTGAGCTATTATATTCATTCTCATGTCGTGTGATAGGTAGCAAATCTATCGCCATTTTATTGTCACGTGAATTCTACACCAAACCAACGACTGTGTGACAATCACACTGCCATCGCCAGGAATCGAACCCGGGACCTTCGGTATGGAAGTCAGAGCTCTAAACATTATGCCACGAAGGTCCAAGGTCGATTGCATCCCTAAGGCAACTGACACTATCACCAAATATGTCGACCTCCGAGGCGACCCGATCAAGAAATAAGATTGCCATACAGGTATAATCATTGCAACTAGTTGCAACCAGTGCAATATTCACAGAAGTAAAGATTTTCTACCCTTAAACACAAGTGGAAGCACATAAATAATAAAGAAATTATATATATTTTTTTTTGTTGTTTTTATTATTTAAAATGAACTTCTACCAAGAAATTTCAATTAAAAACATTAATTACTTAAAAAACTTGGTTCACTGTACAATCGTCATCAGTAATACAAAAACAACAACAACAAACCATCATCATATTTCCCCGCAGGGGTAGGCAGAGAGAATGGACCGCCCCACTACTCTATCCTGACATACCTCTCTAGCTTTCTCCACATTCATACAGCGAGTCATACACGCACGTCGATTTTTCCGACTTCTTCCATGGCCAACCTTTAAAATTTGATTAATTGTGTCATGCCATGTTTTTCTCGGTTTACCTTGACTCCGTTCTCCATTTAAATCGTTAACGTATACTCTCTTAACCATTTTTTCTCCATCCATGCGCTCCATATGTCTGAAGAAACGCAGCGATCCTTTCATAATTTTATTCATAATACCTTCTTCCGCTCTACATTCCTTTCTTATATCAAAACATTTGAAATTCTGACGTAAATCGTTATATCACATACGATACATATCACACTCGTATACGTCTAAGGGACCTCATCTCTACCGCATTTATTCAGTCAGTAATAATTTTTTTAATCAATGTATTTTTTTCACTTACGTTTAAAATTTCACATTTAAGAATACCAAATTGTTCTAATTTTGTTTCCTACACTTCTGTCATACAACAATTATCAGAACAAAATGTAAAATAATCCAGAAAAGTTCTCGGGCATGCGGATCGTGTACATTTCGAATTACTTTAAGAGAAAATCGATGTACTTTTCTCTCGCTCTCTTGTATTCAGAATATTCTCGTACTCTTAATGACATCTGTGTTTTCGCCTTTTTCTGTTATGATCAACTGTTTATTTTGTAAATACACCAGAAGTCTATAAAGTTAACTATGTATTATTGAGTGATGGCGTTCGGGTCAGAGCGTTGGCAACAGCTGTGCCTGCCACACCGAATGTTACGAGTTTGACTCACGGTGATGACTGTATGAAAAAAATTCTCACGCTCTCTTTGTTTTAGTAGAATTCACCTGACAATAGACAAACTACCATAACGTGTCATAAAAATCAATAGTTAAAAATTATACATAGGGATTCTGCTCAAATAACCAGCTATGTACAAATTGTGTATGTTAATCATACACAGATTTCTACACATTCGTCTAAAACATCTCATGTCTACTGCATTTATTCTACTTTCATCCTTCTTTTGACAGTTCCATGGTTCACTTTCATACATACGTGTCGGTACAAGAACACCGTTGTACAGCAGTGTACAATAACACCTTAAGCCCTTATTATATATATTAACCCATTCATCGCCACATGTTTGCAGAAACAGCGCGCCGGTACGCCACGTATTTTCTCCCAAACTATCGAAAAATATCGATCCTTTTTGCTTTGTTAATATTTAAAAATATTCTTAGATGTCATTGTGAGAAAATCGGAATTAATTTTGAAATACATCTTTCGAATATTGCAAAGCGCGCACAGCTGCGCTTATGGCGATCGTCTGCGTAGAGCGCACATGTGTGCTTACGGCGATCGTCGGGTTAATAAACATTAGAATAATAAAAGAGTAGGCATGAGAACTTGTTCCAAGTGGCGCAGGACAGAGATGTTATCGCTGCAGTGATCACCAATGTTGGGGGTACCTGACAAGGCACCAGAAGACGAAGAAGATATGCAATTGCTAAATTTTATATCGAATAAAAACAAGATAAGTTTTAAAAATATATTTTCAACCCAAATTTATGTGATCTCGAGAAATCTAGTATTTCTGTAAAAGTTGTTTGATATAAAATATATATATTTTTTAGAATAATCAATTCAGAATGTTACAATTTTGGAAAGAAAAATATTATAATATAAAATGTTATTCCATCTCATTATAATTTCTTAGAAAATGATTCGAAAGCTTTTCATTTCCAGAAATAGGAGAAGTTTCGGAAAGCAAGTTTTTACAAGCTCGGGGTTCCTTGTAACGTTAATGGGTACAGCGATTGCGCTTGCGTTGTACTACCTCAAGAAATATTACCTAAGTGCTTTTCCACCACACTTTTCAGAATCGTACACATGTCAAAAACAAACCCACTTGTTAGGAAGTAACGTTTTCCTGAAGGTGTAATAAGTGAGAACGTTTCTCGTTTAAGCTGAGCAATTTCCATGTTTTGGAAAACTTACTTCATTTTTTTAACTGCCATGAAATTGTGATTTTCAAATCTACGTATTCTCTCTTGTTATATCTCTACACATTATAGCGTTATAAATATAGTTCAATCATATAAAAATCCGTATTTTTCCTAATGTATTTTATGTCCTATTATATAGGGTGTCCCAAATTAAAGCAAGATTTAAATTGAATAGAAAACACAGTTTTTAGTCTTAAGGTCTTTTTTTATTGAATCATAAAGTACATAGTATAGGGTTATTTATGAAATAACACTTTGGGCAAATGGCCTCCACGGCTTTGTTGGCACATACGCACTCTTTTGTTGATACTTTTCATGACCGTTTTGCATAAATGTGACTGAATTTCGTTGATGCAGCGTTTAATTTCCTCCTGGAATGCACGGATGGTTGTGGGCTTGTTGACATAGGCCTTTGATTTCCAATGACCAATCTAATGGTGTTAAATCACACGATATAGGGGGCCAATTCTGATCACCGAAACGGGAGAGTACAGGACAAACGGATTTTCACCGTATTTTCACAAAATACATTGTAACACCCGATGATGTCAACATACCATGTAAGTTGATGAAACAGCTGTCGCGAAATATAAAAATACAATTGTCATACGTAAAACAATTTTATTTTATTTTAATAGTTTATTATGTTGAATGAAAAAATAGTTTATAATTAATCATACTTATCCGGTTATTCAGATTTTTTTAGAATAAAACGCATTTTTTTTTCGCCTCGTATTCATGCGTTTTTGTTTATGCATGATAAAATATGAAATGATGTCACATTAAGAAAAGTATTTTGTTTATTTGCAAGCTCGACGTGTGTACATGACACGATATATTAATGTTAATGAGGCGAGTTCAATAATCCGGGATAAGATGGTGTGACAACCCACCTTCTTCTTCCGGGAACACCGGGAAAGAAGTATATAGTTTTTTAAACTTTAGGTACTCGTATTTATAAAGTTTATATTCGACTTCTGACTTTTAAACGATTAATTCAATATGCCTACGTGTTCTTTGTTGTACGTGCGTGTATGACTTGCTGAATGAATGTCAAGGAAGCTAGATAGTGTGTCAGGATAAAGTAGTGTGTCTGTACAATCTATCTGCTTATATGATTTATATATTTTTTGTGTTGTGTTTGTGTTGGTAATGGGAATAATTTTATTTGTAAATAATTGCAATGTTTGTCAAATCTGTAGTGGTTTTGTTGCTTTCTTTGATAGAAATGTATTTGATTTCTTTAAGAAGCTATCGACGATGTATACCCAGGTTTAATATATCTAGAACATCAAAAAGCTTTTCGGAATTTCGGTATTACGTCATGCGAAAGATACACAAAAGTACGGAAGCGATCGGTTGCCATTGAACAGAACCATTCAACTGGATCATCCACCAAGAAAAATAGGTTACTCTGTGTGGAGTATAAAGGAGCCGAGGAAGGGAGAAACTCTTAGCAAACTTTTGTTTTGGCACAGCATCACAGCAGAATCCATACAGAAACATTCGAAAGTAGATTCACAAAAATATCGCTCTTTCAAAACCCCGCCAGACATATCAAAACATCCTCTCGCTTTCACATACAAGTAGCATTTTTATTATTTTCGTATTATTTATTGGCATAAAGATTATATATTATTAAGCATCTTTTACACCTCTAGAGGAACATAGCACCTTATTTATTTCGTGTTTTAAATTTATTTCTTCTAAAATGGATCAAAACTTATTAATTTTTCAAAACTACTCTAGATGATTCTTATTAATAATCTGTAACTTGTTAAGTAGGTGCCTCCATGAAGGTGTTATTTAACACACGATTCACCACAACATTATTGTTTAGCTGCTGCACTCACATTAAAATCACACTCATGTAAGTAGGTACTAACAATTAATAATAATACTAACACTGAATAATAATAGTACCTACTTATAACAAATAGCACAGGTAAATTTTTAAATTAGAATTTTTGAATCGAATTTTAAATGCGTTTTTTATTAGTCTTTCTTTGTTTAGTTTTTATTATATTTTTACACCTGAAGATGGAGGTATCCTCGCAAACATGTCGTGTTTTAAAAAAAAAATCAGTAAATAGTGGATAAAACAAAGTTTTTCAGTTTTCTAAGTATATTACTATGGAATTCCACAGTGTTAATGCCTTAGCGTTCAATAATATGATGTTGTGTTGTTTTTGAAGAGTAACAAGAAGTTTTATTAAAGTTAAATTATGTTTTATAGAAAAGGGCCAAATTTTGCAGTGCTAGTGCAGCAAAAAAGCATTCATTAAAAAGGCATTCTTATTAATAAAACACTGGTATTTTCACATATTACTTTTTTTTCCACTTGATGTTTTGAAAGTACTACGAATTATCATAAGATATAAACTCGGTATAATATTTAAGTTATCCTGACAATGGTACAAATATGTTAAGTAGATTATAAGACGAAAAGAAGCCATATATACTTAAATAATCTGAATAGCTGGATAAGTATGATTCAATTAAAATTACTTCTTCTATAGATTTTTCACGATTATTAAATACAATGCACACACAACTTTTTTAGTGAGCAATCATGAATCACTGAGCTTTGACTATTTCTTATATCAGTATTAATAAACAACAATGAAATAAAACAATGTTCTTTAATAACTACTTCCACTTTTGTCTTCATTTCGATAGTGACTGGCTTCGCCAGAACAGCTGGCATCAACATACTGGTCAGTTAGCTTGGCGAAACCGGTTGCTGACGAAATAGAAACAAAAGTGGTAGTATAGTAAGGTAATGAAATGTATCATCTTCACTAATACATGTAACGTATATTCCAAGGGAAGATTTATATATATTCTTGTTCACTATTAACGTACACGATGTTTGCACAAAGGACACCAGTTATCAGGACCCTTTCATAAATCCTAATTGCCGATGATTCTCCTTCAGGACCAGCCCGTTAGAGCGGGAGATAATTCGTTATAACGGCCGTTACTATTCGTGTAATTGGCCGTTATCGTGATTTTTATGGCAGATTTTATGATCCAAAAACTATTCAGGGAGGTGCTCCGTCCCCTTCACCCCTTTGTTCGGCGTTTCGGCTAATTAATACACCCGTCTTCCAAATAGGTAGCAATTTGATTTCAGATAAAATTCGCAAATGAGTTTATGTGCGACTACCCACGACTTGTTCGTACTGTTTCTAATGGCTTATTCGAATTTGAGGTACCGCAAAATTACTGTTTCGATAAGTTAAATGCCTAAATTTGTGTATATCTCATATTAAATCCTTATTCAAATTTTTCGTTGTAATAAGCAGGAGAACACCGAATAACATAAATCATTCTCAAAAACAAATTATTATTTATTTCTTGAACTATGAAATATGAATTACGAGTATTTAATATTTTAGAATAAATACGTTTTCTAGAAGATTTATTATAAAATAATAATATTCTTAATTGAATTTTCTGGGTAGAAGTTCTTTATTAATAATCAAAATAAAATAAATAATAAAACTCTTTATAATATGTATTTAATTTTGATTTTAAGTCTCTGTCGGTTTATCAGGTAGTTAAACCAGTTGATGTTAATAATTAAGTGGAATAAAAGTAAATATACAATATATAAGGATTTTTTACATATTTTCTTTGAGATATATTGTATTTTATGGAAGTGACAAATATTGCCATCTTTGATTTATTGCGACCCAGAAAGGCAAGACATGTATTTATAATTAAATATAAATAAACACTAGTAATATACATCAAGTATGCCATGAAATTGTTTCTTGAACAATGATAAAAACTCCAAATTAAATAATCAATACAAATAAAAACATCTGTTTTCTTGAAATGTCATTAAAATTTATATAAATGACACGTTTCGCCTGTTTAAAGCATTATCAAATGTCATTTGATATGTCATTTGATACCTTAGATATGTCGTTTTTTCGTTATGTAATAAATATAATGTAGATATCTAATATTTTCTTAAAATTTCTTACTGCAAAAAATCTTGAAATACTCGATTTACTCGAGTACTCGTAAATATCATAATATAAGGTAAATTTCATTTTCTTGCAAAATACTTTAATTATTGTAAGCAGTTTTGCCAGTGGCACTGAAAAAGACAATCTGAGAAACTATAAATTGATACAATTATTTTTAAAAAATATTGTATTATGGTGTTTAAATTATAAATATGAATCTATATTATTTTTTTCTGAAATAAAACGATAATTTGTGAATGCTCCATTTACAAGGTAAATCCTGTTTGAAGATGAAGTTATTATTCACTTTATTTATTATGATATATAGTATTTTTCACATTTTTTTCCGTGTTATAATATTTTACATATTCATAATACTACTGGGCTGGACACTTGGCTAGACAGAGTGGCAACAGATGGGCACCCAGGATAATCAGTTGGAGACCATGGGAAAATAGGCGAAGTGTCGGAAGGCCACCGATGAGATGGACCGAAGATATTATCAAAAGGGTTGGAAAATCTTGGATACAAAGGGGGCAGGATAGAGACGAGTGGAAGAAATTGGAAGAGGCCTATATCCAGCAGTGGAGAGAAGAAGGCTAGCAAAGAAGAAGAAGAATAAGATTCATAATACTGAATTATTTTGCGACGTTCTTTGCTGGGACCGCCTACGCAATATACGAGTATATGATTTTTTCCACTTATATAGGTTTCCATTCCTCCCATTATTTTTATATTAATATTTCATTGGCTCTTAACTTTATTTAAATTAATAATTTGTATATGTATTTACGATTCAATACTTATCATTTATAATAATATAATTTTTATTTTATTTTTAACTTATAATTTAATTCTTTATAATATTAAACAAAATCGTCTGTAATTTTCTTTGGATTCAAATATTTAGTAACTCGTATATTTATTAGACACAATATGCTTATTCGTTAAAGCAAATTACTAAAAAAATAGGGAAAATCATTCGATCAAGTTTTCCTCACTTCGGTTTTAATTAAGATTGGATTGTGCTTAACTTTATTGCGCCGCGGAATTGAAAAATTATTTCAAAGAAAATAACGCGCTAGGGGAGGGGGTAGGGCAACAGCCATTGAAGGTGAAGTATTCGCTCAACTTTTCTTCATTACGTTCGTTAGACTCACATAAAAATATCGTAATTAGTTCATTTTTAATTAATCATCACTTCCTGAAAAAACTATTTGATAGGTTATTTTTCTTTTTGATAGAAATAATATAAAACACATACCTTAATTGTGTTAATTTTTTCGCAATTTAAATGTAAGCTTGTTTTTTTTTCAATACAATGTGACAAATATTTTTTTAAACTTTGTTATATTATATTATAAAATTTTGTTTATGTTTCACGATTTTTATTATATTTTATTTCGTTACAGTTGTTTCGTCAACATATCGTCACCTGAGAGTAAGAGGGTTCCAACTAACAAAATTTCACATTTGGCTTTTTTTCGTGACAAGGGTTCTTACTAACCTTATCTATACGTACAATTTAAAAAACATGTAATAGTATCGTCATTTTGATGTTTAGAAAAGAATCAAGTTCCATCTGATCATTCAAAACACACTGAAGAAGGATTCATTTACACTTAAAATTAACACGCTTCTCGGTAAAAGAGTTTCATCTGCTTCAGATGGAACCCTTTTACTCCAAGATACACACCCGAAACCAACTAAAATTTGACCTCATTTTTCTCAGCTTTTTAATTTTGACAGTTGGAACTTTCTTACTCTCAGGTGACGATATGTTGACATCATCATTAAATCACGAATATTTAATTTTAACAGTCGATAAGTTATTAGAATGAACTTAATTTTATAAATTCTGGATATTTTATAATATTCCTAGATTGAAGTTTATCTTAAATTGAAACCTAATCAATCTAGAAATGTAATAGACCCATAATGACTTGTGTCAGACCCATAATATGTCATGTGTCAGATAATACAAGACATGTGTCAGACCCATAATGACTTATAGTATAGGATAGAGGCCTGACACAAATAGAACCAAAGCACTATTACGAACCGCCGAAATGAAGAAACTCCGCGCTATTCTGGGCAAAAAACTGAGGGAGAGAATCAGAAACACAGTAATACGTGAAACCTGCGATACCGAAGATATTGTCAGATGGGGCAGGAAAAGAAGACGCTTCTGGCGCGACCACGTAGAACGAATGAGCGACGATAGACTCCCCCAAGCAGCCGCAAACAACGTGCCAATGGGAACTCGCCAACCCGGAAGACCTGCGAAGAGATGGCGAGACAGTTGGAGTTCTGTGTCCCAGGAGACCTCGACGCCATAAAAACAGATCCACTGATCTATTAAAAGAGGAAGAAGAAGAAGAAGAAGAAATTGATACCTTAAGTGTTCGTATATTTATTTAAATAAATGAAAATAAATATTCATAGTTTCAACATAGAAAACAGAAAATATAAAATTGTTGGACTGTATGGCCTCGTTGAATGGCGAAAGCGGAATTCAGAATTCGCATTTCAAGTACTCAGCTGGGCGGACGCAGCCGAAAGCCGAAATGCAATTGCTTGTAATTTTCACCCGGCTAAGCAGCTATGATTTTTATCGCGCATGAATTACCACACCGTTAAACCCCAAAATCAATTAGCCAAACCCTGAGAGCCTCTCTCGAACGGGGGTTTTTGTTTCCTATTCCACTTTACTCAAAAAAATTAATTGAATAATTTCTAAATATACTTACAAATAAAAAATAATTAAAAAAAAATGCATGATGGGTTTTGTATGCATTGGCCGTTCATTTAATTTGCGTAAAAAAATAACGGTGAATTAAATAGCTAGATCATTGGTTTCCAACGGGGGCGGTACCGCCCCCCAGGGGGCGTTGAAGCATTCTAAGGGGGCGGTAGTGGGTCCAGAGATAAATGGGGGGCGTTAAGGCAGTGTAGGAGGGCGGCTGTGGCGTTTGATATTTTAAAAATGTTTTTAAATTTAATATATTGAAAAAAAAAATTGTGAATTTATCCTATCTGAATATATGTATAACATTTTTGATATATTAGACCATGTTTTTGATTTGGTATAGCGGCGAAGAGAAGTGCAGAGCAACCGCAACTACGGTGGAATGATGATCTGAACAGACACGTCGGAATAACCTGGATGCAGTCTGCACGGGACAGAGTGACATGGAAGTGAATGGAGGAGGCCTTTGTCCAGGAGTGGACGGGAATAGGCTGAGGAAGAAGAAGAAGAAGATAATAGCTGGTGTGTACGCCCCAGACACATCTAAGCCACAAAAAGACACCGACGAATTTTGCGACCTATCAATCATGACATATGGGATCGAGTGCAGGGCGGACACCACATATTCACAAAAACGCGCTTAGAGTGTCAGAAATGAAGACGCTAGGAAATATATCTAGCAAGAAACTGCAAGAGAGGATAAGGAATACACGGATAAGGGAGATATGCGAGGTCGAGGATGTCGTTAGGTTGGGAAGGCAAAGGAGAAGATACTGGTATGCACACGTGAGGAGAATGGATCCATCCAGACTCCCCTTTACTGTTTTGCACGACCCACCCCATGGTAGACGACCCCCGGGCAGACTACCAAAGAGATGGCTCAACAGCTGGGAGTCAACTTCGCAGGAGGCCAATTCCTCTTAAGAAACAGGCCACTATGTCTACACTAAGAATAATAAGAAGATGAAGACATAGCTGGTTTGGGAGAGTAAATGCGCAGCTGGGTGTTTCTGGAAAGAAGCTTGGACTTGAAGAACGTCTTCAAGCATACTGTTGCACGTAGGTCTTTTTGAACTCTGTGTTCAAACTCTGTTTGTATATTATCGTCATGACCGTACTGAGATAAGCGATTTCTCTCACCTGCTTAATTTTATCTACCTCCATTCAAATATCTCTCAGTGGCAACGCTAATTCATTATTCTTCCTGGATACCTTCATCCACTTGGTCTTTTGGGTATTGACTTATAAACTAATGCAATATAATCTCTGGAGTAATTTGCTTTTGTTCTGTTGTCATTTTGTACGGGTAATTAGTAACTGTGTCAATCATATTACTTTTTCGCAACTGTTAACTACTTTCGACACTGGGAGTATCTTCATCAGTGCACAATTATACAGGAAACAAAGTTTCTCTTCATTTTGTTCGACCATATGAAAATGCACAGAATTTTAATAATCCAATACTTGTTGAAAGCAATCTGAAAGGTATAAATTAAAATGATGTAAATGACTAAAACACCATCTCATTCTGACTGGTAGTACATTGAATTAGTCGTATAATAAATAATACTTTATTTATAACAAGTTATTTTATCTTCTGTTACATTACTAGTAAACAAACTCTCGTTTGCAACAAATGTTTCTAATAATTTCAGAAATATTTTATTGAAGTTTAATGTGTTAACACTGTGGGGTTTTATTGTAATTTGGAATAGAATTGATAACACTGTTTTAAATCCACATAACTCACAGTTTAGTTATATATTTAAACCTGAGAATGGAAGAGGTCACCTCCAAAACATGTTGTGATTAATATTTTTATTCTGTAATAATATTCAATAAATAAAAGTGGGTATTAACCCACACTGTGTTTACACAGTGTTATTAATTCTATTCCAAGTTACTTCAGAAATAACCACGATAACAACTATGTAATTCAAAAATAAATCTTTTAAATATATTTTAATTCATGTTGATTTCAACACCATTTTCCGCAGAAATGTTATGAGATGGTTCTTGTTTCTGGCCAATTTCTTATAATGCAACGCAAATTTTTCATGTTCAGAGACCATTGATTGTTCATTTCTTTTACTGTTATTTTTCTTGTAGAAATTGCCAAGTTTATGGAGGAATTGTTAACATTCCCGGGATATTTAGATTTCTCGGGGGTAGCTTGCTTTTCTATCAGTGGCGGCTAGTATTTATTTATTGAAATTGATATTCTGAATAATTAAACGTTTTTTCGATTTTATTAAAAGCTAAAATATACCGATATTAACATTTACACAAAAATACAGATGTAACGTATCAGGGTTTTTAATTTTTTTTTACGTAAATTACATATTTTTTATAACATTATATTGCATTTTACAAGGATTAATTGTATCTCAATAGAGACGAAGATGCAAATTGTTTTCTGGGAACAGAAGGTGGTGGTCGAGGCGCTTACAGGACTTATGACCTGTCATTGGTTGGGTTAATTTGCATCTTCGTCTCTATTGAGATACAATTAATCCTTGTAAAATAAAAATAATTTATCCGCAATGGGTGAAATCCAGTATTTGTCTACAAGAATTTGTATACATTCAAAATGTTGTTGTATTATATTGCATATTTTAAGATAAAAATCACCACTGGGTTTCTGTAAAATAATAATAAAGAAAATCGAATAGCTTTATTTTTTATTCAAATAACTTTAACTTGTTAACAGTTTTTGTAATTTTTTTATGAAAATATTTTTATCGACGTAAGATTTCTCTACGCATTAAAACCGTGTAATGTTTTTTTTTTGTTACATTTATCTTGTTTACCGTTCACTTCACTCTTTGTGCGTTTATGACGTTGGTCGTTCTATCTCATTGGCAAATTTATAATTTAATATTTGCACAATTGGGACCAACGTTCTTCTTTTTCAACATTCTTTCTTTCACTGCTGCATATAGGCTTCTTCCATTTTCCTTCACTCATCCCTGTTTTATCCTTTCCACGTTCAGATCGTCTCAGCTATTCGGGCAATGTCCTCCCAACATTCATTTTCCTCGTCCAACGTATCCATTTTAATATTCTGTGTGTCCATCTGGTACTGCGCTGTCTGGCTATATGTCCAGGCCATTTCCATTTAATTTAGTTGTTCGATATATGATGTCGACAACTTTGGTTTAACGTCTAATTTCTTCATTTCTGATTTTTTCAAATCAGTTTATCAACTCAAAAGACATTACCAACAGCAAAATGTTTAAGGCATCTATTGAGTACTTGTAAAATATTATAAAAATACAAAATAATACCAGAAACGCATTAGGAAGACAAGATACTTTCTAAAGTCAAGAGTATTTGTCCCCTGAACGTACCTTCACTAATATGAAAGACGTCGATTTCCGGGGAGACCGCGTTCAGCAGACTAATTGCTCTTCCCACTGGTGTCACGAGAGGCAGATTGGTTCTGGTGGCCGGTAGATAAAATAATATGTGCTGTCGCTGTCGGAGAAATCCATCAGGGACAAAAAGACCTACACCCTCTAGCACGGCCGAGTTCTCGAAATATCCGCTGATTAATTTAAAGAAATGGGTAATGAAATGCCCATCTCTTCGAAGCTGTAAAGAATTGGTTCCGAGCATTCCCAAAAGAAATGCCGTAGGATAAAGCCACGGATAACCAACATAATCCCTCATGTAGAGACCTCAGAAATTTTTTCTGAACCCTCTCCAGCATAATGGAATATCTTGCCTCGTGAGGACTCCATATCACAGAAACACTTTCGAGTCTGCTCCGAACCAACGCGTTGTATAGGACTCTGCGTACAAGGTCTTGATTGCTTTGGTCTCTCCGGCTTGGTATACCTGCCCAATCCGTGTTTGACGACCAGCTCTTATGGTGTTCATTATAAGGGGCCGTTGATACATCGTACGGATCTCTTGGTTGCTCTAATGCTTCCAAGTTCTCGTTGCAACACCGGGTCTGGATCCCAGGATATATAATATATATGCTATACATGTATGAACACTCCATATCACAGAACCACTTTCGAGTCTGCTTCGAACCAACGCGTTGTATAGGACTCTGAGCATATTGGGATCTCTGAAAACTCTTCCGGTCCGAATGATGAAGCCCAACATCCTCAGTGCAATGTCACATTGTGCATTTTTTTTCGGAGACTCACCCCGAGCATTTGCCCCTCCATGGATCGTTTTGTGCATTTACATTTATGGATACTTTGAATGACATACATTTAGGCAATGGATTTTCAACTTTAGTTAGTGGAGAGTGCTAAGGGTATTTGGATTAAAGATACCAACTTTCCAGGCGCTGCCAGTGCCCGCCCTCCGGTAGTAGCACCCCGAATCCGCGGCTCACCTCGCCCGCGCTAACCATGCATAAAAGAACGGAGGAAAAATACAAGAAAAAGAAAAATCTAAGACTTCCCTTCGGAAATAATAACGCTGTTTGCAATTCATTTGTTCTTGTTGTGCTCCGCGGGGGTGGAGAGATCTGCCTTATTTTTAGGGGTTGGGAATCTTACCCCTTTAACTTGCCAGTTTTGTATTAACAATGTTCCGGTAAAACGTTCTTTCTAAATTTATTTGATATTGTGTCTACCGAGAATTCTTTCGCCTGGGAAATTTAATAAAAGAGAATGAGTAATTTCTTCCTGTAATTATAATTTCAATAAAAATTTAAGAATTCTTTATCTAAAGTTTCATCTTCCAGCACAGTTGGTTTTTAGTTTTAAGTATCTTCAGAAAACCGAGTTTTCTGAAAATTGGTTTAAGTACCCTGGCTACTTGTAAATAAAGAAACGATTATTTTTGGTATCTTAAGTACACTTTACTTTGTAAATGTATTTAATACCTATCTCTGCTTCTTGAATAACAAGGCAATCAAAAATCGAATTGCTGATCACAAATAGCTTTATCACAGAGATATCTGATGGGAGCACTGTTCTGATCTCCTGGTGTTAGGAATATAAAGTTAATGAGGTTTAAAGTTACCTAGAAAGAATTCCTGCTGGACAAAATAATGACGTGTAAATAAACAAACAATAACATTGATATGTTTTGGGATCTTGGAAAAATCCGTGTAACTCGTCTTTCTGGACCGAAATTTTGCAGATCGTTGGTGTCTTCATCTTCAAATGACGCAGCAAATGAGAGAATAGTGCGCAAAAACTCTAAGATGTCTCATTTGCACTTACATTGCCGGAGTTACGGCACAGCGTAGATGCAGTTAAGCATACATCATCCACCAAACATTTATAACCACCCTGAGATGGATACTGCAACGATCTCCGTAACGTCGCATCGGTTAAGAAAGACGTTTTTCCAAGACCCAAAAAATATTTTACTACCAACCATGAAAATCAACGCAATTAATAACATTTTATGTAAATCGATTGGCGCTTAAAATAGTCAGATATTGAAACTGGTCACTGAGATGATAAAGGTATATGAAACAAATTGTGGAAAACTAAGTGAATAATAGATTATTCTTCTTCTTTAAGTGCCCTGTTGGGTCCCCCTAACATTGGCGATCACCTCGACGAACCTGTCCCTTTCCTGCGCCGCTTGGCACAGCTCCTACACACTTCGGATGCCGGTCTACTCCCTCACTTTTCGCAGCCAGGACATCTGTCTCCTACCAGGCCCTCGGCGTCCCTTAATTTTCCCCTCCATCATCAGTTGGAGAAAGTGGTACTTTTCCCCACGCAGTATATGACCCAGATGTGAAATCTTTCGAACCTTGATAGTTGATCAAGCACAGATTAAAACGTGATAACTCCACAATTATCGTGGTAGCTCCACTATGATACCTTAACATATTAAAGTATTTAATTAAATAACTTTGTTAATTGTATTTATTTTTATATTTCAGGATCTCAGGAAAATCTGTATAACTCGTCTTTCTGGACCGACATTTCGTAAATCGTTGCAGTCTCCATCTTCAAATGACGCAGCAAATGAGAGAATAGCACGCAAAAACTCTAAGATGTCATATTAGCTCTCACATTGCCTGAGAAGTAAATTTAATCTTAGTAAATTTAATCTTTTAGTTTTCACATCACGATGTATGAATATTAAGAAATTTCGAGATTATCATGATTGATCATTGTGGCGATCCATCCTTTCTATCTAACCCGCAGAAAAACTGCATGATGGTTATATAGTAACTTCATTTACTCGTAAATTCTTATAACATATCATAATTATCTCGAAACAGATAATACATATTTTGACAAAATCGGAAGTTAAGGTACGCTTGCTACACAAATTACACAATTTACAGGATAATTCAACAATCTGAAATTTGACAATTTTTAGCCAAATAGTTTTGACCTTTCGCCGAGGTTAACACGGTCCCTTTTGGAGTTATTCTGATTCACTATTAATCTTAATATAGACTATATTTTATAACATTACCTTTACCATGTACCTCCTGTAACAAAACAGACCATTGAACAACACAATATTGTTTTTCGTACACAATAATCTCATTTATACATTTAACTAGATTAGTGTGGGGATTTCAGTAGTACTAGAATTATTTATAAAATACGCAGAAAATAGCTTTATGAAGATGGAATCGGGTCGTGTCCAGGCTTAATCCAAGTCCCCTGGATTAGGAACCAAGCGTTCTGTCCTTTTATCCACCGCAAGTTATTAAATATTTAATGTATTGCTTATTTCCACATAAAAGCGAAATACGACAGTCTCTTAGTATAAAATATACAATTTGAAGCACGAGAACAAATATTACATTTCAGCTATTCGTCTCTCCGAAGGGTTGGGTTGAAAGAATGGATCGCCACACTGTTATTTTCTGACGTACTAATCTCCCATTCTTAACATTCATACATCGTGTCATGCAGGCACGTCGATTTCTCCAACTGCTCAAGTGGTCGACATTCAATAATTGTTTATTTTGACCGTATAACTTTTACCTCGGCCTTCCTCTTTTTCTAGTTAACATCGACCTTCGTGGCAGAGTGATAAGAGTTCTGACTTTCATACAGAAGGTCCCGGGTTCGATTCTCGGTGATGGCAGTGTGATTATCACACGTGAGGAGTAAGAGAAACGACGCGCGTGCATGACACGATGTATGAATGTTGAGGAAGCGAGAGAAATTTGTCAGTGTGGCAGTCCATTATTTCTGCTTACCCCTTCGGGGATACGGCATGATGGTTTTTTAGTAAGTTAGTTAGCATTTGTAATGGTTTGATTAACCGGGAAACACACACGGTTCGAAATTCGATTTCAGTGTTATTATTTTTAAAGTATTTTTAAAAACAGGATATTAGGAATACGAGTCTCGCTCTCCCAAGCCCTTAATGACTAAATAAGGAGCCGAAAGTTCCTCCTCCGGCAGGCGGGCAGCAGGGGCGTGTGGGCCGGGAACTTGGTCATTCATTAAAACTCGATAAACATGGGAAAGGTATTCAAATACCTGCTGTAAAATAAGTTATGGCTCTTTAAATCTACTCTTAACAATAATGTACCGTGCCGGATAATTGATTAACTTTTCAAAATTTCTCATACGTATTGTTTTAAAAATATCTTCGAAGAGGAAAATATTCACAAAGTCGATTTTTAAGATATGTATTAAATTAAACAAATTTATAGTGCTTATTTTATTCAAGAATCAATTGTATCTCAAAAGAGACGAATATGCAAATTGGAAGCAGAATATGGTTGATAGAGGTGTTTACAGGACTTATGACCTGTCATTGATTGGGTTAAGCGCACGCTTTATGTAATACAACATTCCCCATTCCACCTTTATTCTTATGACCACCATGTCCGACAAATTTTTGGAAGTTGTATATATGTTAATCTGTAAGACCACACTTTACATGGTAGTTTATTTCAATTTAAACACTAACGCCATCTATGAAGATTGTATTTTTAAGCATTAAGCAGAATATCTTTTTAACGCAATGTGAAAGGCTACCGCCATTTAGCGCATTGCTAGAAACCGCCTGGAGATGTCACTCCAATCTTTATGCTATAATTTTTTACCAGTTTATTTTATTGTTCTTTTTATATATTCGCCACCACTTTGTGTAAATGATTCACACTTTTTTTAAACCATTATATATTTTTCAAACATTATATTTTCAACATTTTTTTTCTAATTGCTTATTTGTAGAAACCCTTTCTCAGTGTCGAAAATTGAAGTACATATTAATTTAAAGTCTGTGATGAAACAATAATTTAAATAATTTATAATCTAAAAAGGTAGCGTATTATATTAATAAATGTCTTTACTTTCGTATAAAGCATTAATTCCTGGTTTTTAAATGAGTGTTAATAGAAATTACGTTTTCATTTAAAAAATATATATTTCTCATTTTAAATGTGTAAATTAAGTACTTTACGTTTACAATTTATAATTCTTATGAATTTAATTTTATTTTTATTTTATTATGAATTGAAAACGTCTATTTTCTAGAGGCTTTATTTTATTTTTAAGAAATGACATTTTTGGCCTTCCTAAGTCACTATCAAATGTAAAATTATGGCTTTGTTAATTCCTTAACGAGACAATAATTAACACGAATTTTAACGTCTGTTTTCTAGAAAATTTATCATATTTTATGGAAATGATATGTTTCGCGCTGCTAGGGGATTTTTAAACGTTAGTGATACCAAAAAACAGCTAATAATTCAAATGAAAATAGCTATTTCCAAGAATTTTTATTATATTTCATGTAAATGACAAGTTTTGTCTTGCTTAGGCATTATATTCCTTAAATATTTCATAATGCCTAAGCAAGGTAAAACACGTCATTCCCAATAAATATAATTATTTTGAATGCATAAAAATACTTGTAGACGGATACTGGATTTTATCCATTGCGGGTTATCTTTTTTAAGGATTTTAAAAATCTTAATGGATCTTAATGGATGGCGCTAGTGTAGATTGAACTAAAAGTGTTTCCAACATTGTGTCATATATACATCTTCCAAAAATTTGTCAGACGTGGTGGTCGTAAGAAGGGCGCAACGGGGAATGTTTTATTACATAAAGCGTACGCTTAACCCAACCAATGACAGGTCATAAGTCCTGTAAACGCCTCGAACACCATATTCTGTTTCCAATTTGCATATTCGTCTCTATTGAGATACAATTAATTCTTAAATATAATTATACTTACAGAAAAGAGACGTTTTAATTCGAGATAATTTGAAAACACTCATTAAAGATGAATGTTGTGTTTGAAATATAATATTGAATGTGAAGTATTATAATAACTATTCCCTTAAATAAATTAGAGCCGCCAGTCACAAGTACGTTGTTTACGACGCTGCCGAGTGCCGCGCCGTCCGATGGCCGCCGCTGTATGAGAGAGCTTTTATTCTCTTAACTCTAATTCCGGCTCAGTTAATAGTTTCTGGAGCAGTCTGGGACTTTATTAGTACATTAATTATTATGCTGTGGACCCGAGGATGCTAACCTCGTACGTAAATTTGTAAAAGGGGGCGACGTACAGAGCTAAATTGTTGAGTGATTGAAATATTCAAGTGCATGCTTCGCCAGCGCTGCTCATACCAAATATCGCATCGTGAAAATCACACTCACCAATCGGTGGGATCAGAAGGCACTTAAATCTTTCATTATGATTATTGATCATTTACCAATGTATTAAGTACCTACTTATATAACAATTTAGTACTTGCATTTAATAAAAGGTCGAAAATAATAAAATCGAAGAATATAGACCTAAACCTGAGAATACTCCTATGTATGGAGTATCTTGATGTACGGCTGCAAGACATGGTGCCTATCCGAAAGAGATGGACGGAGACTAGAGGCTTTTGAGATGTGGTCCTATTGAAGACTATTAGGAATTTTCTGGAGAGACCACATTACAATTGAGGAGGTTCTCCAAAGAATCGAAAGAGAAAGGAACCTGCTCAGGACCTTGTCCAAAAGGTGTGCAAGATGGATCGGTCATCAAATACGACAAGAAGGCCTCTTGCATGCCATAATGGAGGGTATGACCGAGAGGACAAACGCCGAGAGTACCTGAAGGACCTGTTGGTGGACGTGCGCTGTTCATCATATGCAGATTTCAAAAGAGCCGCACAAGACAGGGAAGAATAGAAGAGAAGATTAGAGGAAATTGCTGGATTGAAACAAGAGAGAGAGAGATAAAAAATCTGGTAGAAAAATTCATATTAACTATTTATTGTGTCTGGAACATTAATGTAAAACTCCATACTTAATATTTATCGTATATTTTCTAAAAAGTTTATTATATTTTATGCGATTGGCGTATTTCTCCTTGCTAATGCACTATCGAATGTACAATATCTATATTCAGCGAAATATGTCGCTCCCTCAAAATATAATAAAACTACAATAAAATAGACGTTTTCATTCAAATCAATAATTTAATATGGACAATCAAATGATTTTACTGAAATCTCTTGATGGAGGTTCATTTTAAATAATAATGAAATAAAACGATGTGTTTCAACTTTTGTCTTTATTTCGTCGAGCCTAGCGAAACTGGTTGCTGTGGAAATAAAGGCAAAAGTGAAATAATAACATCGTTTTTAAAATTATTATTTAATATGGAGTTTTAGATCACTGTTCAAAAAAATAATTTATTTATTTCATAACGTTTATTGATGATAAACGGATTGTATTTTTTACTTCCTTAACGGTTATATAAAACTCCATGCGAAAAAAAAATCTTTCTCAGACAAAAATATAAAACTCCATATTTATTGTTAGATTTCAGTAAAATCATTTGATGATCCATATTTGTCATTTAATATATATCAAAGGCTTGTTTTATAAAAGTTTAATTTTATTTTATGCGAATGTTATGTTTGTCGCTGTCATGTAATTTCATCACAGTCATCATAAAAGAGCCAATTTGTTATGTAGCTTTTAAAACTTCATATTATATTTACAAAATCCACCAAATAATATAAAAAAAACAAATAAATGAGATTAACTACATTTTTAAGTTGATTTGAAGGTTTCACAAGCAGAACAATGACAGGGGAATAATTTTACGAATGATTTCTCCAGCAGATTTTTGTCCAGCAAAACGTTTCAATCCTAGAGAGCAATAATCTAAAGTAGGTGAACGCCCATTCACAATGGTTATTAAAACGGAAGATCCGCCATGGAAGGAGACGATGGAAACTTTGTAGGTTTTTCAATAGCCCGAGACGCCATTAGTCGCCTCGGGCGGGCTGCGGACGGACGGGCGGGGTACGGCGGACGGACGGATGGCGGACGCGCGTCCGTTATCAGCTCTCCGAACACTTCTCGGGAAACTGTATTCACGGATTAAGTCAGGATTTAAAAATAAAGTTTGAAAGCTCCGCGGGGAACGGCACTCATAATTACTCCTCACAGAGTACCGGTTGTTACATCCTTTCCTTTGTGAAACAATGTTTAAGGCAACGTAATCGGATGGGCGAACTTGTTAAAGAAAGCTGAATTCTCCGCGCACTGCTCGAGGAATGTCGGAAACTTTTTGTTTGTTGCCGCGCCTTGTAACCCTTTTTTATTTGACGTTGAATTGCCTAATTATTATTCTTTTATACGACTGAAGCATCATCCCCGCCCACCCCCGGCCCTCAAGGAGGGTAGCTCCGTGTTAAGTAAATTTGCACATAATCGAATTAAGCCTTTTTTTTAACACTCGGGGCTGTTGAAAAATCCGTCGGGATTTATTGGCTTGTTAAAAGGGCTTAAAAAGTGGGATACAAAAATACGGCAGAAGTGTTTTACTCGAATATGACGGGGGCTATCCATCTCTTTGTGCTTCTAGAGCGGGGATGGGAAGCTAAGTTAACCCTCAATTTCATGATTTTTTAAAATTGAAACAAAAACAATGTTTTTATTGAACGCTAAGGCATTAACACTGTGGAATTCCATAGTAATATACTTAGGAAATTGTAAATAACATTGTTTAATCCACTAAATATAAAAAAAAACACGACATGTTTCGGAGGATACCTCCATCTTCAGGTGTAAAAATATAATTGTTATATTTTTACTTTTTTATGAACCCTGCTTCACTGACACTGAAAATGTCCACTTTATCACACTGTTATCGCCGGGAATCGAACTCGGGACCTTCCATATAACAGTCATAGCACTTTCCAATTGCCCACGAAGGTCGTCAATCATCATCATCATCAGCCGTCTGCCATCCACTGCTGAATGTAGGCCTCTCCCAAAGCCCGCCACCGCCCCCTGTCCATTGCCACTCCCATCCATCTATGTCCAGCAATCCTCTTCAGATCATCGGTCCACCGGGCAGGGGGACGTCCAACTCTGCGGAATCCTGTACGCGGTCTCCAATCCAGGTCCAATGTCCAAGGTCGTCAATAGATCACATAAATCGAGGGCGACCAAACAAGCGTTTGAAATATTTCTTATTAAGCATGAATATGTTTATTACAATTTTTGTTGTAAGCATGAAAACATGATTTTTGAGCCGGAAAGGATCCAGAAACGATTAAGGTATTTATACCTCAGGGAGTATAACTGTTATCCTTTTATGTACCCCTCACTGTTTCTCTCAGGAGTGTTGGGTTTCAACACTCTTGAAGCTCGTCGAATGATGTTTCTGGGAAAGCATTTTTTTAAACTGTTATCCGGAGGTGTTTTTAATCCAGAAGTGCTGAGAGAGCTAAATCTGTACGTTCCCCATAGTTATAGCAGAGCAAGGGGGCATATATTATTTTATGCCCCAAATTGCCGCACAGAGGCCCTTCGAAGTTCTCCTGTATTGAAGGCGATTCGTCTCTTAAATGAGGTTGCAGAAGAGATAGACCTCTTTGGATGCAATTATGGCGAATTCGTAAATGCCCTTATGATAAAGGCAGCAAGCAGATAACTGGCTTTTCCTATTCATAAGGCTCTATGTATATTTCCTTTGATATTCTTTTTTTTCACCCTTTACATCGATTTGGCTTGCGCTGTAATGATGTAAGGAGTTTTTTCAACAAAATAATAATAATAATAATAATAATAATAATTCTTCACTGTTTATTTTAGTAGAAATCTTTACCGCAAACATCCTGAGAATCCTTGTATGGACTATCCTGGCGGTGTCCGCTGCTCCCGTTCCCGCTTACATATTCTGGGCGCGAGCCGTCTCCGGAATATCTTTTGTGTCGGTAACAAACCCATGAATTAGGAAATAAATTTCCGGCATCTCGCATAGGGTGCCGCGTTCCGAATTTGCATACATTTTATTTTATGTATTCACATATTTGGCTCTTAAAGAAAGACCAACTATTTGCATAACTAGAGGTGCGGTCGAACCTTACGAAATCCGTGCTCCACAAAGGAATCGAGGAATTTTTCGTTCAATGATGTGTGTACTTTCGGGCTAGCGTTTCGGCTGCTGTGAGCATACTCAAAATCCACTAGAAATAGCACCGTGTGTGGTTTTATTTCGGTCGCTTTGGATTATTTACAAAGCATTGTATATCTCCTGTGACATTCCTCATTTGTTATCTTTAACTGTAGTCGGAATCATGGAAACCAAATATTCCATATTTATAAACTGTTAAATTATAAAACTTTGTTTCTATGTATCACAATTTTATTTTTTCGCGACAACAGCTTTGTCATCCTATGTTGACCTCATCAGGTATTACAACAATATATCAAATGAAAAATTTTCGTGATTTTTCGAACCTTTATGTGTATTTGTTCCTATGTCAATTTGAATAATTTCTTATATATTATTGTAACACCTGACGATGTCAACATAGGTTGACGAAACAGCTGTAGCAAAAAATAAAAATAAAATGGACTATTCCATATTTATTCTAGAAATTGAAATAAATCTAAATAATAATCAGAGAACACTTTTTGGAGTAAAAACAATATTTATTTATTTATTTTACAAAATACGAGTAAGTACAATAACATAATATAATTCACATTAGAACAATAGCATATAATTCATATGATTCACATAAGAACATACAAAGCAGATGGAATTATGAAAACGAGAATATATAAATAAAATCATGACAATGTACAAAAACACAATAATTTGATTATGATGGAACAGGTAGAATGATAATAATAATATAACACAGTAATACATAGAATTAAACTCGTTAAACATACTCGTACATAATGACGGGTACACATACGAGTAATAACACATAGAATTAAACACACAAAACACGAAAAATGACAGGTATACATAATAACACACAAAACACATATTGACAGGTCGCATAATAATAAATACTTAAAGCTTATAATATTTATAAATACTATACCAACAATTCAACTACAATAACTTATCACGAGAAAGTTTCTTATTTAAGTATATCATATAATTTCATCAATAAGTTTAACCTATTCTTTGAGTATAGATACAGTTTTTTTAAATGTATGTAAATTCTCGCATGTTACTCGTTATACAATACATGCATTCGTACATAAAAGCATGCAAGACTTCGAAACACAGGTCAGAGAGAAAGATGAGAAGAAAAAAGATAACATCGGGAGATAGTGGTGGTTCCACAGCTAACATCTTCCCCTGCTCTAGATGCCCAGAGTTTGTGGATCCAAGATTTGACTGCATAGTCACACAAGAACGAAGAATCTTAAATGAGTCTTCCTCGGATACGACGAACAGCCGATGATGACGAATGCATAATTTATGGGTTTTTTTGCTTTCAAAATCTATCACAGTAATAAAATAGATCCTTTTTATTATCGAAAACGTTGTGTTCTTCAGAGATGTATTTGGAAGAAAGGGGGTGGGGTGTTCACAATTAGATTGACCTCTCTGCCCCTTGTGCATAGTTGATTGTGAGCCGTTGGGGGTATCCATGCGCGAAAAGTGAGTGTGTGCATCGGGGCTCTGAATTCCTTGCACGAATTCAAATGAGTAGGTACCTAACCCGAACTTGTTCTATTTGTTCCTTGGTCTATTCTTAGTAGGTACTTTGCTTTTTAAAAGTATTATAATATAAGATATGTATTATTGGTGAAAACGTCGATTGAAGAGTTGAATTATTTTATTTTATGAGAGATATAATATATAAAAAGACTAACACCAAAGATTTAAATCAGTGGTATATGAATTTGTTTTACAATCTTCAATATAAGCAGAAAATTGCTCATAATTATAAGGAAGGAATCTGGTCATGTCCAGGCTTGAACCCAAGCCCCCTGGATCAGGAGCCAAGCGTTCTATCCTTTAGATCACCACCCCTTTAGTACGACATTATCTAACAATTTTGAGAACTATAATATAAAAAAACATTAAGAAAATCTGGCTGTCCAGTTTTAGCGACTAAACAGTTGGGAGTCAGTCGACCTACATCTGGTTGGATCGCAAGTCTTTGCGGAGCCATATAGGGAGAACCGACCACAAATAACGGGAAAAGGTTAGCGAAAGTAGAAGAAAACGTCCAGAAAATAGACGTTTTCACTTTTATGACATTTCTTATTTCATATAGAGTGTAATATCATAGTACTAGAAATAATTTCAAAAAGATTTTTAAATAGTTACATTATTTTACGTTTTAAGTTTTAAAATGTGTCGAAGAATGTGAAAGTAGTTTTCTCTATATTAAATATGATTCTATTAAGCCTGATTTTTCTTTAGCTTGTCATTCTTAATTTCAACTACAGGTCGTTTCTCGGGACTAATTGGGATTTTCCGGGTAATCAAACAGGCGCTATTTAAATTTATTATTTTTTATTTTAGAAAAATAAGGTATAAATCGATTTTTTTCCTCGGACTATTTATTGACTATGAAATATTTTTTTTACTGCAAAAACAAATATGTATTATATATAGTACATGTATAAAAAGGCTTATATTACTCTACAGTTCTGGAAAAATAATCAGAGATTTTTTTCAAGAGAAGATTTCCTCGTCTTTTTTTGCAGCTTAATCGCAGTACAGAACGCTTCATCATCTCGGCTTGTCCGGATAAATGACGTTCCGGTTAACTGACGTCCAGATAAACGAAGTTCTACAACTATGAGTTTTTCTCGTTCTTCATTGTTGTAGACCTATGTTGTCTGTTCTCCAGAGTGTTGCTCCTCCTGTGAGGTAGACTCCCAGCTGTCCTTCCATCGTTTAGGAGGTCTTCCACGAGGACGGGTCCTATGAGGCTGATTATGCAATGCAATATAAAGGAGTCTGGTGGTGTCCATTCTTTGAACATGACTGCACTAGTCCGTTCTTCGCTGTCTGCTCCATCTTATAATATCTTCAACCTCACATATCTCACTTATTCTGGTGTTCTTCACGCGATCTCTCAGTGTCTTGCCTGCTTTCGTCCTCGGTGTCTTCATCTTGTAAGTCCTCAAAACTTGGTTGGTTCTTACTGTGTTTGCCCTTGCTTCGACGCCATATATTTTTATTGGTCTTACACATGCGTTATAGATTCTCATCTTACTCTTAATGGCCATGTCTTTGTTTTTTCATATTGTGGATTTTAGAGCGCCAGAGATAGCTGCTGCCTTGTTTACTTGGGCTTGTATTTCTTCCCGCAGATCAATTTCTCCCACCACGTTTATGCCTAGATACTTGAAGGTCCTGACCTGTTCTATGGGTTGATTTTTTTATAACCAGGTTACATGTTTTCGGTGTTTTGGAGGTCATACATTTTGTTTTTTCGATAGAGATCGTCATGTTGTATTTCTTACAGGTGTGATGTAGTCTGTCCAACATTTTTTGTAAAAGTCATTATTGTTTTCAGCTATGATTATGTCATCGTCTGCATAACATACCACATTGACAATTTGAGTTTTGCTTGTCATATACCTATGTATATACGTAATATTCCAATTCGCCTACTAATTTCTGTGATATTCCTAGCCTTCCCACGCGGGGTACATTTCCGTGTATAATATGTACGGAGAGAGCAGTATGTATCTTTTAACTCGCTCCGACGATTCTAATATCGAAATCGGACGGGGGCGGCAGTACTAGGAAATTATTTATCGAAGGAGCGAAACTTTGCGTGGACCATAAATATTTAAGTGGGAGTGGAACGTATTAAGTTACATATTCCATTTCCGAATAAAGTTGACAGATAAACTTAAAGATGGCCGTTACGAGGAAGTCGATTATTCAAATATTAATATCTTAAGTACACTTTCAAACTGTTACCTTGTTTGAATTTCTCTGGAAGTAAATGTGTAAGGGTTGATTAGTTTTGCATACGTAATTCTGTTCACATTTTTATATAGATATAAATAGGTTACACAAACTTTTTTAAATGTGTTCCAAATTTAGTGGTATGAAATTTTCGGAATGCGTTGAATAATTAATTAATTTAATGAAAGACAATCGCTAAGCTCAATCCTTGTTATTAACAGACTACTTAAAAGGGTTTTTTAATCTTTCCTTTCCAATAAATTCAAAAAATAGAATGAAAATTAATAAAAGGCCTAAACTCATTGAAAACATATATAGTTAATATGTCTACTACTTGAATCATTTATATTTTTTAAATCCGTTGTAGATATTGTCTTGAGGTCATTTATCTTGCAGCATCGAATGAAACATAACTCTTTTGAGAAGTTTTATTATTTTTCATGAGATTTAGAAAGATTTTCTCTTGCTAAGAGTTTATCTTTTTTTTATAATACTTAAGCGAGGTGAGACATGTAATTTCCATAAAATATAATAAATCTTCTCGATAACATACTTTTCCATTCAAGTTAATGATTTAAAATAGAGTTATTCATCATCGTTCAAGGAACAATCATTATACCCACGGTCTTCCCCTTTTTCTAGTTCCATTTACATCGATAACATATACTTTTTCTTACCATTCTTTCTTCATTCTTTCTTTCCATGTGTCCAAACCATTTTAATGTTCCTTTCATTATTTTGTTCGTAATATGAGGACGACCTACGACTTCGATCATTGACGACGCCGAGTGATAAGTCTGGTGTAGAATTCACGTGATAATAAAATGGCGATAGATTAGCTACCTATCACATGTTACAATAATCAATATGATAACTATTCCCTTTGCATAGATTTGTCTTGCGCAGTCTTGTGATGTAAAGAGCGATTCAACAAAATAATAAAAATAATACTTTCATTCGCACCGCATTCACTTCTCATGTTTTCATTTGACACTCTATCAGACACAAATTTTCCACACAATCATTATGTTATGATTATTATTATTATTTTTTAATGTTATTTCATACGCCCCTGACTTCAACAATTCGAAATGTTTCCGAACACGGAACAGACGTGCAGAATATTTACAAACACTGTTTGCTAGGAAAAGCTGGCGGCAGCTAGCTCGCAGCTAAGACAAATATCGCATTCATTCAGATAATACACGGGACGTAAATCAAATTTTATTCCCAATTACATTAATGGACCTGGCTGCTGCATGCGGGATGTTACTATACCTGTCCCAACATCGATGTTTTATTACAACATGTATTTGTTCTGCTCTCTTCGTGCTATATTTTATCGAATCGTTAAATCACCCATGTATAATGGATGCATTATTTTATGTATTTGATGTTCTATACTATATGTACCCCTAAGATCCGTTCTAGTTTTTTTTAGTTTTTTGGCATTCCCTAAAAACAAATATTTCAAGTATGAAACTATAAGACAGAAGAAATTAATAAAGATATTCAGGATGAAAAAAATACTAAATAAAATAAAAATACTTTTTTAGCATTCGTATCAAAACCACTTTATTTGGTAACACCAACAGGTTTCGCTTCCGTCGGAGCTTCGTCAGGGTAAGAGAGTAAACCGTTTACTCTCTCACTCTGACGAAGCTCCGGCGGGAGCAGTGGCGGTACTCCCATGTAAGCCAAGAAACCCGGCTTGCGTAAGAAATTTTGAATCAAAACCCCCAAATCTAAGTAATCATGCCCCCGCATAAACTAGCAACCCACCAAATCATCTTCCAACAATGTTTCCATCAGAAATAAGAGGAATAGTCACATGAGCTGAACCCTCTGTAAGCCAGAAGAGGTTTTGATTCAAAATTTCTTACGCAAGCCGGGCTTCTGGGCTTCTATGGGAGAACCGCCAGTGGGCGGGAGCGAAACCGGTTGGTGTTACCAAATTAAGTGGTTTTGATACGATTACTAAAAATGTATAATATTTTGTCGTAGTGGTTTCCCGTTTCTTTCCATATTTTTGTGTTCAACAGATTATTTGAACCCAAATAATGAATACATTTTTTAAGCCAATGATTCTTATAACATACAATAGGTCTATCACCATTTTTATTGACACTCGAATTCTTCCAGACTAAAGACAGCGTGCAATTTTTTTTCATACGGTCATCGCCGGGAATCTATCCCAAAACCTTCGGTATGGCAGTCAGAGCTATTGCCACTCTGCCACAAAGGCCGTCAATTTTAATATGTAATGGGTTAAAAATATGATTCCAGGCAACATTTCCATTTCCATTCAGAGTTTCTTGCATATTCGTATTAAAGACTGACGCTAATTACAGAATTGGTTTAGTAAGATAGTCGCCACGTTATCACTCCATCGTTCAGCTCAACGTCTTGTGGAGCGGGGGCAATCATCTCCGAGATAATAGAGCGGCGAGGACCACCGCAGCCCGTAATTGCTATCGTGTCCGGTGGCGGTGGCCATTGCAGGGGGGCTTGAGCAGCTGAGAAGAGAGATGAACTCAAGTTTAAATTTAAGAACACATAATATCACCTTTTGTTTTATTGAAGTGCAGTTATAAAGTAATATGATTATGTTAGATCTGATGCTATACTTGAATAATTTGATTGACGTTTCGAATCCAATACATGTAATCGTTTGAACCCAATTACTGTAAATCCAATTTACAGTAATTGGGTTCAAACGACCTGTTGTATGCAAAAAAAAAAATATATCTTCATTTTCACATTAATTAATTTCGAAGTGGCTTTGACGAAGATATCTTCTTTAATAGCGCTGCGTCAGATTGAATGTGGCGAATGCGTTTTCTCCACAGCAATTTCCTGGGAAGTGTTACTTAAGTGATTTCTCCCCGAAGAGGTAGGCAGAAAGAATGGACTGCCACACTTTTCTTTCCTGACATATTCCTCTCGCTTCCTCAACATTCATATATCGTGTCATGCACGCGCGTCGATTCAATATTTGATTTATTCGATCTTGCCACGTTTTCCTCGGTCTTCCTTTATTTCTAGTTCCATTTACATTGTTAACATATACTTTTTTTACCATTCTTCATTCAATCATTCTTTACGTGTGTCCAAACCATCTTAATGATTCTTCCATTATTTTGTTCATAACACCATCATTCGCACCGCATTCACTTCTTATATTTTCATTCGACACTCTATCATAGACAGAGTATCTACACATTCATCTAAAATATGTAATTTCTACTGCATTTATTCTACTTTTATCCTTCTTTTGTCAGTTCCATGGTTCGCATCCATACATAAGTGCAATAATAACACCTATGTGCACTGCCATTTTAGCTTTTTTGGATAGGTTGAAATGTTTGTATATAATTTATATCCACCAATGTAACACCCGATATTTTACGACAAATAACTCTGTCACCCCATTGCAGCAGTCGTTACACGAGCTGTTTGGCAATCGGCGATTAATTTTCCTCCCGCAGCATCTTTGCAGGTGGGCGGGGAGGATGTGGGTCTAGGGGCGGGATGCGGGGGCGGCAAACCGGAATGAATCTGTCCACAGCAGACGATGCCGCATGTTTCACGACTTGTTAAAACTGCATCCAGCCTTGGAACTCCGGGAATTGGAGAGAATTCTGCGGAAACAAAGTAAAAACCGCATCTGTACCAGGAGAATTAGTCTTTTAATCTAGGAATGAGTACAAAACCTCCTTTAACTCCCTCTCCCTCCCTGGTGCATTCATACAATATTTTAAAGCGAAACATGTCACTCCTATAAAATATAACTAACTAACTAACTAACCATCACGCCGTCTCCCCGATCGGGATGGCAGAAAGAATGGACTGCCACACTTTAACTGATGCGGCACTCCATCCTTCTCTTTTATTCCCGCGGGAGACGCGGTGTGATGGGTTGCGAACCTCATCGCCACCAATGGACATCTCCCGCGCACACTTAGATTGTCCGACATCCACAAAAAAAATCTAAAACAAATAACATAAAATACAATTTTACAAGATAAATAAAATAAAATAACAAAATAATAATAATTCAACACATGATGTTTTAACATTGTTTCTTCAATAATTTTTCACTGATACGAAACCGACATTTTCGTCAACAATAAATATTTTCTTAATATGAAATTTTGCCACTTTTTTTATACTGATATGTTATGAGAGTGACATAATTCGCCTTCTTAGCGCATTATCAAATGACAATCGATAATGTTAGCCAGACAAAATCTTCGCATGCCAATTATATATAATAAATTTTATAAGAAAGAACGTATGTATCAAAATTAAATATTTAATAGGGAGTTTAATATCATTCTTAAAGAATTTTTGTATGTATTATTCTGTTGTTAATTGACACGAATAAAAACGTCTTATTTCTAGAAGTTTTATTACATTTTATGTAAATGGAGTGTTTCGCCTTATTAAAACATTTTCAACACACAAGCGGAGCGAAAAGAGAAGGATGGAGTGTCGCATCAGTAAAAGTGTGACAGTCCATTCTTTCTGCCTACCCTTTCGGGGAGACGGCGTGATGGTTAGTTAGTTAGTTAGTTAAAACATTTTCAAATTATGTAAAAACATTTCGTAAAGTCGTAGTAAGGCCAAACATGCAATTCCCATAAAATATAATTAAAATTCTAGAAAACAGACGTTTTCATTCGTATTGATTATGATTTTAAATAGAATTTTACATCATTGTTCAAGAAATTATAATTTTATTTGTGTTGTGGGAGCAAATGCAATAATTTGAAAATAAACTGAACATAATGCAATATAACAAATTAATTTCAAAATTAAAAAATTTTCATTGTACTCGTATGGATTTGATATCATCAATAGCTGTCTGTCATCCACTGTTGAATGTAGGCCTCTCCCAAAGCACGCCACCGCCCCCTATCCATTGCCGCTCCCATCCATCCTGGTCCAGCAATCCTCTTCAGATCGTTGGTCCAGCGGGCAGGGGGACGTCCAACTATTGATTTGATAAATAGTTTTAATATTCAAGTATCGATGAATCCATGCATTTTTGTTTTGTTTTGATAATAAATTTGAAAGTCTTACAATTTTGAAATATTTCCTCAATACACACGGGTCACGGAAAGACTTTAGGCTCGCTATTCCCAACCCTTCGTTTGTCTTCCACCCCTATAACCCCCTCCTCCCTATTGCCAACCACTCAAATCGGATTACTGAGCTACCACTCTGCATAGTGCCTTTCCGGATCGACTTTAAGCCATGTGTAATTAACGTCCAAGGAAAATAAAAACAGATTATTTTGCTACAACAGCAGAAACAAATAATCACCAAAACATTAAAAAATCTTAATTATTTCATTGAACTTACGTGCTCGTGGAAAATATACATAAAATTAGTATTATAATTGACGAATTTTCAAATAATTTATTTAGTTCATTACATATGAGTTTAATTTATTGTCTAGTTAATTATCACGTGACTTCAGCTCCAGACTAGACGGTGTGAGAATCACACTGTCATCGCCGTGAATCGAACCCGGGACCTTCGGTATGGCAGTCACAGCTATGCCACGGTGTTATGACTGCCACACAATGGTCGTTCTAATTCCACGTTGCTTCAAATTTTAAATTCTATAAAAGTTGAGAGTTTGATTCATTTATTGTTTTTTTGTATTATATTTTAGATGGAATGAAAAGTTTCGCCCTTCGAAGGCATTATCAAATGTCTTAGAAGGGTGAATAGTTAACATTTCTAAAAAACAAACTTACTAACTAACCATCACGCCGTCTCCCTGAAAGGGTAGGCAGAAAGAATGGACTGTCACACTTTACCGATGCGGCACTTTATCCTTCTCTTTTCGCCCCGCGGGAGACGCGGTGTGATGGGTTGCGAACCTCATCGCCATCTCAGCCATCTCCCGCGCACACTTCGCTCGTCCAACATTCACAAAATAAATCTAAAACAAATCATGAAATACAATGATATAAAATAAAATAAAATAACAAAATAAAAATATTTTAACACATACTCGTAGGTAGTGTTCTTTTTAGATGGTGCACATGTTGACATGAACGATCCGGACATTTGTGTTTATTTAATTTCTGTTACACGTATCCACCGTTTTTTTAAATGAGCTATAATTAGGCACTTATAGCAAACTAACACCAGCAAGATCTTTAAAATAATATTGAAGAAATTATTCAAATTGTCATTGA
Source organism: Lepidostoma basale (assembly GCA_022606425.2). NCBI lineage: Eukaryota > Metazoa > Arthropoda > Insecta > Trichoptera > Lepidostomatidae > Lepidostoma > Lepidostoma basale. Next base: position 1,003,694 of record JAHDVF020000775.1, on the reverse strand, counting down.
AACAAATGAAAAATAAATTTTTACACCTGTCAAAAATCATTATACGAGTATAAACGAAAAATTACTATATTTTTTACATCAAAATAGTACAAACGTATTACGTGTCACAATTAAATAAAACTTCTAGAATTAGAAGTTTTCAAATTAATTGTTTGATTTATATTTAACGAGTTTCTGCATAAACGATTTTTTCTCAAAGCCATATCATTTCATAGAATTGTGGGTAGTAATCAAAATATATACAAACTATATACAGCTGTTTTAAATTTATGTTTTGCGCGTGTTATATCATTAAAACGGCATTAACTTGTAAACAATCATGTTTATGAAATATCTCCCCTAAGAGAAGAATAATAAGGGTAGACCGTAGAATTATAAAAACATAAACATCCTAAGGTAAGCCACGCGCACGTAGACGTGACGGCCACCCGAAGCTGCGAGATATTGATTCAACGCAACTTAATCTATAAATCAAGAAGTGAAACTATTTCCTAATTAGATCGCATTTAGGGAGGCCCAGGGGGCTTCCCTTTCTTGGGCGGACCCTTTGAGATTTAAGGGTCATAACCAAAGGACCACCAGATGGTACAACCTGAGTTATGTTCGCTACAAATTTATAACGGGGGCTTAGAGCTTCTACGGCGGCGATTATCTCTTGTGGTCATCTTGAGGAGCAAACGAGGACGCGCCGAAGGGACAAATTGATTGGGGAATATTGACCATTAGGCAGCTCGTTATATTAATTTCACTGTTACGAACACAACCAACTCGGAACGGACAAATTAATACAACCTGTCATTCTGTTAAGCACCTTTTAATTGTTTTCCATGTAATTTTTCTAACAAAGCAAAAGTGCGAATACTCTTACTCTGTTTTTATTATCTGAAGATAAGCAAAACTACTTACAACAAATGCAAACATTACAAATACAGCAATATACCGTTAGAAAGATTCCTCAAAAGACATCATTATCATTGTATTCTTTAACCAATATATGTAACTTATGAATGATAATATACAATTATATACATTAAGAGTGACAACCCTCGTGGCCGAGTGGTAAGTGCTTTAACTGCGAGACCGAAGGCCTTAGGTTCGATTCCCAGCGATGCCAGTGTGATTGTCGTACTGTCTTTGGTCCGGTGTAGAATTCACGTTGTAATAAAGTGGCGATAGATTAGCTACCTATCACATGTCACTAGAATCAATATAATAGCACTAGAATTACATCGATTTGGCTAGCGCTGTAATTATGTATACAGCAATTCAACGAAATAATAATAATAAGTATTGAATGTATAAATGTTGAGGAATAGAGAAGAAAATTGTCAGGAAAGAACAGTGTGGCGGTCCAATCTTTCTGACGACCCCTTCGTTAGTTAGTTAGTTTTCCATAAGTAATGGTTAAAACTGCAAGACGGCTGTATTTATTTTGTGATATGGAGTTAAACATACATTACCCACCACACATTTATAACCACCATGAAAATAGAGACTGCAACGATCTCCGAAACGTCGTGACGTTTCGGAGACACTCGGTCCAGAAAGACGAGCTACACGGATTTTCCTAAGATCCCAAACTACATATTGCAACCAACCGCGAAAATATACGCAATTATTTGCAAGACGTCTATTTTTCTATCTACTTTTTAAATATCGTTTAACAGTTTATATGTTGTCAAATAACAAAAAATTTCTAATTAAACACCATATACTTTATATTATTTTTAAATTCAGAATGCGACCAGTGTGAAAGGGAGAAAACGTCGAGGAAGGTTAAAGAAAAACATGGTATTATCAAGTTAATAAATTACTTAAAGGTGGCCATGTTCGAAGTCATTGTCACGAGTAGTAACACTATTTTCCTATTTTAAAATCATAGTGATATAAGATTTACGCATAAATTGCTTGAAACTTGCGTTCAATGCCTATTGTATAACAAATTATCCAAATAATATAGAATTAGACAAGATGGCTCTTGTAAATCTCTTGGGCATTTATTTACCCAAATTCCCGCCAGCACTCCGCCAATAAATTTAATCGCGTTGTAATTCTGCAATTTACCATCTGTTGGCTTATTGTTTTGTCGCGTCGCTTAAATGTCTTACAGAATGTAGCCGTGAGGTAGTGTCCCCCTGGGCCCGTGTTACACATCCTTCTCGACGAGCGCTTAACGATCAGTACTAATTTACTAACAGCAGACTATACGTCTAAATTTATATTTTATTGTACGGTATTTTCTCTTTTTTTTTTAAAGAGAAACAAAGAATTTCCCGCCACATACCCGAGGCTGTTATAGCGCGTAGCGGCACCCTTTCGTTAGCCTCGCTCGTACACTCCCTGGGCCTGTCCCCGATCCATCCGGGACTTACATTAAAAAAAAACGAAAACAGCAAGGGGTGCGCCAGACCACATTTAATCTACTCTATTCTCCTTTCTATGTCCCGCCGTACTTTATTCAATAAATAACGCGAACGGTATATATATATTCTGTGATTTATTGATTGAACTTTGTGTTTATTTTTATTCTGGTGCCGTGTCAGGTCCCTACAACATATCGGTACCTATTTGGCAAAAGGTCCCAACTGCTTTTTTTAATGAATTTTACAGCAGAGCAAAAATAATAATTCTACATTATTTTGATTATTTATAAAAAAATTATTTGTGTTCCAAATTGTTTATTTCAAATGTCAATTTACGTAACATAACTTTATCTACAAGATATATTAGTAACTAAATTTAAAAAATATATATACATATTAAAAAAAAAATAGGGGCTGAATGCAATTGTACATAAAAATAAAATACATAAAAATATGTAAAATGGTACAGCTCTAACGTTTTGTCAAAACATAAAGTGTGCAAAAATAATACTGATGGTATATTTAACTCAATTTCACAAAAAAAAACGCATCTGGGACCTTTTGCCAAAGAAGTACCGATATGCAATCACTACATCTAAAGCATTATGTCCTGCACTATCACCTGTCCATAGTCAAAGTAAGAAAGCACAAAAGCCAGCCTATTTGTAGAAAAAAGCCTTCAAATCATCCAACATTGTTTATAAATTGTATTACAAAAAAATCAGTTTACGTGGCTGAGCGGATAACTTATCTTCTTTCTCTATTCCGCTGCCCGGCTTGGTCTCCGTGTCGTGTATAAAAATACTCATAATATGTTTGGAAAAGCGCAGTCCGAAATAGTGGAGGATTTGTAAATTCTTCGCCTCGAAGAGGATACATCCCTTTCACAAAGACACCCGTGGAATCCAATAAAGCCTCCTTATTGGTCGTCGGCCAAGACACCAGCCGTACATAATACTTCATACAGTCTGATTTACTACCTGCTGGCATTATGCAGTATTAAAGGGAGGACCTAACGCCGATGTCGCAATGGTTTGTGTAATTTTATGTAGCCACTAAATTATTTCATCATGAACCATATTTCGTGAAGTTTGCGAAGTAAAAGGCATGCGTATTGTTTTCATTATATAATTAATACCAATGAAAATGTTTGTTTTCTTGAATTTTTATTATATTTTATGAGAATGACATGTTTCACCTTAATAAAAGGTTTTCAAATATCTTATAAATGCGAAGTAAGTCATTCCCATAAAATATAATAAAACATCTAGAAACCAGACATTTTCATTCGTATTGATTATTCAATTTGGAGTTTTACATCATTGTTTCTTGAAGAAACAATAAATATGTTATATTATTGTTTATGGGAGTGAGATGTTTCATCTATATATAATATTTAATATATATTTTTCTACATTTAATATATTTTTTTAACCACTTGATAACCGTAGAAAGGCGAAACAAGTATTTCTCTTAAATACGAGTAAAACGATTTTTTATGAATTAAAACACTGTTTTTTCCACTTTTGAGTTTATTTTTCTCGACATGTTTCGAAGGCTTACGCCTTCACCATCGGGAGAACGATATATACTGATTTAATTTGATATAAACTGTTTATATCGTTCTCCTGAAGCCTTCGAAACATGCCGAGAAGAATAAATTCAAAAGTGGAAAGTGGAATTCATAAAAATTCGTCGTTATAGAATTCCACAGTGTTAACGTCTTAAGTTTATCTAAAATTAAAAAAATCTTAAATAATAATAAAACTTCTAGCAAATTGTCATTTTCATTTGCATTTATTATGAAAAAATAATACAATGTTTTATTATGAGAATAATTGTTATTTATAGTATGCCATTTTATACAGCGATTCTAAAAATATTAATTTACTAGTATTAGCATAAATGAATTTTTTTTAGCTTTTGAAAATAATACCATATTCAAAATAAGTGCCAATGATATTATATTAATTTTATTTTAATTGTTTCACTATACATGATTTCATCTTGTTTTTTTTTAACAAGACCGGGTCGGCTGAAAATGTAAGGAGACATTTAATATCTCCAGCATCTTCATTTAATTCCGTCACAGCTGATGCACCGAGAAAGTTACGCGGACTGCAGCTAACTGCGCCGCCTCTCTGCAAAGTTTCGACGCGGGAGGTTTTTGTTGACTGGGATTAAAAGGCGAGAGCTTTGCTGGGAATTTCATTCCAGAAGGATCATTGTCTCCCGTTCCCGAAACACTGTCGCTCCAGTAACCAAATTGTTACGTTCTCGTGAAAATGGTTAAGTACTTATTTCGTACTTTTACAAATGCCTTTACAACGCTTTAAACTATATCAGTTTATAATAATTGAAAAATGTAATTATCATACTATTTTTCCTGATAAATAGAAAAGCCACTCTCTTATTTCCAAACAAAAAGTCTTTTTTAAGATTTAAGATCTAATTGTAATAACTAAAAACTAGTTTTAATCCCTAGAACAAATTACTTCTTACACTTGATAAAGGTCAAATAATTTTAATTTATTAATACGAAGGAATGTCTGTTTTCTATAAGTTTTATTATATTTTATGGAAATGGCATGTTTCTACCATGAACATATGTTAATGCCACAGCAAGGCGCAACATGTCGTTCCCATAAAATATAATAAAACTTATCACTAGTATGGCTTATTTGATAAGAAGTTTTACAAAAAATTAATTATATTTCAGAAATGTTTCGGACAACTGGTCCTTCCTCAGTGATACGAGTATTATTAAGATACATATTTAAATATTATAAAATTGTTTACAAATATGATCAGTTTTGACAGATCTGTCTGATTTTTAAAAGTTAGTGTTGTATATACAAAGTATATAAAAAAGTAAAAGACAATTTTTTTATTTTTTATTTTTATTTTTATTTTTTTTATTTATTTTTTTTATGTACACAATAGGTCGTTTGGACCCAATTACTGTATACAATTTTTATTAGTTTAGCTATTATATTGATTCTCATGACATGTGATAGGTAGCCAATCTATCGCCATTTTATTGTCACGTGAATTCTACACCAGACCAAAGACAGTGTGACAATCACACTGCCATCGCCGGGAATCGAACCCAGGACCTTCGGCATGGAAGTCAGAGCTCGTAACCACTCTGCCACGAAGGAAAAGAAATAAAACATCTACAACACAAATTATAGCGAACATAGAAGAAATTTCAATTTTGTGATTGTTTTTTGGTTAAAAAGGAACCGTGCTTAAAATATTTAAAAAAAAATCGTGATTATATAATTTCAAAGATTTTATTTTTTAAGATTTTTAAAAAAATAGTTTTTTTAAATACTATAATATATAATAGCACATTTTTGTTCTTGGTTGAAAATAGCACAATGTTGATAGAATTTGAAGAAGCGTACGTGCAAGTGAATCGTTATTTAAAAAGTTATAATGGTAAAGAGAACAATGGTCACCGCCGCCTATATTAATCTCGATGCATGCCCGGGTCTTCCGTCCGGATTCCTCTCCCGGTACGTGACGTCACGACAACAACCGGCTTTTGTTATTAGAAGTTTTCAAAGTTCCTCAAGGCGCACAGTCAGGCGCAGATCCTGCACTAGGTGTAAGTTACCCACATATTGTTCGCTGCAGGTACTCGCCTATGGGTTGGACAGAAACTAGAGACAGCCGAGTAGATACTAGATTTGATTATTGTATTCGCCGAAATAACAAATTCACGAATACAAATTTCACTAGAAACAGTACTTAATTATTTCCACCTAAATAACATCCAAATCGTATTACTTCTGTTATTCTCAAATATATTTAATACTTTGTATGTTTTAATAGGGGGTGAATGAATTCATAATATAAAAATTCGTCGTTTGTTCAAAGAAAAACCGATTTGATCCTTGAAAAAGTGAGGATCGCTCTGTGGGATTTTAATTCCTTTTCAGAATAATAGGGTCGCGTGGGGGTGTAATCTGCAAAAAACATTCAATTATCAAAAGTCCTCACGAACTAACTGGATTGGTATTGCAGGTACTTTCGGTAATGCTGAATTTAGGGTTATGAAAATATTTCACGAATATAAAAATAAACATTAATTTAAAAAAATTAATATGATAAAATGATATATTAGGTCCTTACATATGAAATTGGCGTTTTGCCGTACTGGCAACTTTAATCTCAAATATCTTCTCTTTGGTTAGGAATTCCAAATTCAAATTTATACAGCTATTTACTCAAGTATTTGTGTTTTGAAAATTATAATTCATTTGTTTTTTCCTCAATTGTTTTTTTTCTTTGCGTCACTAAGTTTACAAAATGGAAAACTTGAAATATCGCGTTATTTACGAGTACGAGTTCCACCGTGGCACCAGTGCTGCAGAAAAGGCTCGAAAGATTAATGATGTGTATAGTGACGGTGCCGCAAAAGAAAACACAGCGCGTTTTTGGTTCCAACGTTTTCGTTCTGGAAATTTCGACCTGCAGAACAAGCCCCGTGGACGGCCGGAGACCAAAGTTGATAATGAAGAATTGAAGGCTATTGTGGAAGCGGATCCATCGCAAACCACGTCCGAGTTAGCTGCAGGCTGCGGTGTTAGTGATAAAACTGTTTTAATCCACTTGAAGCAAATCGGGAAGGTGAAAAAGCTTGAAAGGTGGGTACCTCACGAATTGAGTGAAGCAAATCAACAAACGCGCGTTGACTGCTGCGTTGCATTACTCAACCGGCACAATAATGAAGGGATTTTGAATCGAATCATTACCTGTGATGAAAAGTGGATCCTGTATGATAATCGGAAGCGCTCATCGCAATGGCTGAACCCTGCCGAACCAGCCAAACCATTCCCCAAGCGAAAATTGACTCCAAAAAAGTTACTTGTGAGCGTTTGGTGGACTAGTGCTGGTGTGGTTCACTACAGCTTTCTTAAATCTGGCCAGACGATTACGGCAGATGTCTATTGTCAGCAACTGCAAACCATGATGGAAAAGCTAGCTGCTAAACAACCGAGGCTGGTTAATCGCTTCATGATAACGCTGGACCACACACTGCACAACAGACCTACCAAATTAGAAGAGCTTCAATTGAAATGTCTAAGACATCCACCGTACTCTCCGGACCTTGCCTCAACAGATTACTATTTTTTTCGAAATTTGGAAAACTTCTTGCAAGGGAAAAAATTCAACTCCGATGGGGCAGTCCAAACCGACTTCAAAGATTTTATTGATTCCCGTCCGAATGGTTTTTTTTAGTAAAGGGATCGATGAACTACCTATGATATGGCAAAAGTGCATAGATAGCAATGGTTCATACTTTGATTAAATAAATATATTATATTTAAAAAAAATCAACTTTTTGTTTCTCCCATACAAAACGCCAATTTCATATGTAAGGACCTAATATAATAAAATAAAATTACACTTTGTATTTAATCACGGTATGGTTATTATAATTGATGCTAACCGCCCTGATGAAGCTTGTTGAGTCCAAACGAAACTAGTTGGCATCAATTATTAAACACTTTGTATTTAAATACAAAGTGTTTTATTATTTTATATCTATAAATTTATTGTTTTGATTTACAACTGATAAAATAAAAAGAAAATGTATTTTCAAAGCACGTTTTTTTATATCAATACAGGAATCGATTGCTGGATTTAAAATGATTAATTAATTTTTCAACATTTCGTATAGTTATAATACAATCCGAATTATTTTATATTCATTCCCATAAAATATAATAAAACTTTAAAAAAACGTTTTTATTCGTATTGATTACTAACTAACTAACCATCAAGCCGTTCTAGGTAGAGAGGATGGACCGCCACACTGTTCTAACATGACAAAACTCTCGCGGCTCTTCTACATTCACACATCGTGACATGCACGCTCGTCGATTGTTCATACTTCGAACATGGCCGCATTTCAATAATTGATTAATTTTGTCATGCCATGTCTTCGTTGACTCGACTCCTCGACGACGACCTCGACTTTTTTTTCCATCCACATTACTCGTATAGATAATATAAATTAAATTTTGGTTATTCATAACCGTCTAAAATATATGCGTGTTTGAATTTAGTATTCTTCTTCTTCTTTTAATAGATCTGACGATCTGTGACACAAAAATCATGTCTCGTCGGATGAGGTCCAACTGTCCTTCCATCTCGTACGCGGCCTTCCAGGTGGGCGGTGTCCGGAGGAGATTTCATAAGCGGCTGTATATGCAAGCCTGTCACCATCCTTTCGGGCTACATGGTCCTTCCAGTATCTTCTTCTGGATCTACTCCACTGAACGATAGCCTCTATTTCGCAAGTTTTCTTAATGTCTACGTTGCGGACATGATCTCGGAGAGTTTTCCCAGTAATTGATCTTAGGACCTTCATTTCGATGTTCTTAGTAGTACCTTGGTTCGCACAGTGTCGGCCCGCGTCTCTATATTATATGGAAATAAACAATAATATTATATATTATAATAATATGGAAATGCCATGTTTCACCTTGCTAAGGAATTATCAAATGTTTCAGATACATTAGGACATTTGAATAATTGTGTTTTTACATAGGAGCCACCCCTGTTTCGTCCCCCACAGGTGCTTTTTGAAAGAGGTGCTCGAATGAAAAATAACGACCGAAGACGAGTGTCCGCTCCGCTTTGATGTTGGGTCTTATGTCTCTAATATCTTGATCCTCTTAGGGCCTCGCGGGCTACAATGCCCTATGGTCCGATGACGCCGTGGTCCGGTCTGTTGGCTTGCGATTATAATTTTATTTGTTTGTTTTTAGCCCACCTACCAGGTGATACATTCTCCGTGATAACATTGCGACTGCGCCATTTTACTCGGTCAATATTTCAAACTTACTATCCGTCAGGTCGTCTCACTTTTTTTTCCTGACAGACGTATGTCAGGAGTGAAGTACACTCCTGACATACGTCTGTCGTTTACTTCAATATTTGTACATATACAGTCGAACTCGGTTATTACTGTTACAGAAATAACGAAATCTCGAATGTAAACTAACTAACCATCACGCCGTCTCCCCGAAGGGGTAGGCAGAAAGAATGGACTGCCATACTTTTCTTTCCTGACATATTTCTCTCGCTTCCTCAACATTCATACATCGTGTCATGCACACGCGTCGATTTCTCTGACTCCTCACATGGCCGATATTCAATATTTGATTTATTTGATCGTGCCAAGTTTTCCTCGGTCTTCCTCTATTTCTGGTTCCATTTACATCATTAACATTTGAGAAAGCTTAATTTTAAAATTGTATAAGAAGATTACATTAACTTATTGAAAGTCTAAGGCATTAACACTGTGGAGTTCCATAGTAATACACTTAGGCAATAGAAAATAACTTTGTTTATAATCCACAAAATATTTTTTAGAAATATTAAAAAACACGATTGTTTCGGAGGATACCTACATCTTCAAATCAATCACACCTCATCTTCAAAATCAAAAAATCACTCTCTTCTCACATCAAACCAGTTTTTTACACACAAAACAACCTTGGCGAACTCCTTTTAAATTCTAAACAAAAAACAGATATTTGTCAAAAAAGTGGTTTGTATAAAATTAAATGTAAGGATTGTGATGCTTTTAACATAGGCAAAATAGGATGAACATTTAAATCACGTATCAACGAACACAAACAAGCTTTCACCAAATATACTATAATATTTTTTCTGAGATGGCTAACCATTGTATTGAATTTGAAAATGACACAATATTTCTACACACAATTAACAATAGCAATTAATTAAACAAACTTGAAACTTTAGAAATCCTCAAGTCGGTGAAATAAGGTGAAAACATAATTAATAATCAGATTCCTCCTTTTACTTCTTTCTCCTTAAATACTTTGTCTACCTTTATCGTTTAAATAAATTAAATTATTGTATCGATTTTTAAATGCGATTTTTTGTATAAGTCTTTCTTTGTTTAGTTTTTATAATATTTTTACACCTGAAGATTTATCCTCCGAAACATATATGTGTTACGGGTGTGTAAATAAATTCAAATTGTTTATTTTTGTTTGAATTTTTTGTGTTTTGTTGCCGCTCCAGACACGTGACGTGATGACCAAATTAATCAATTATTGAAAAGCTGCTATGTTCGAAGTACATAGCGCGCGTATCACGATGTGTGAATGTAGAAGAGGCGCCAGAGTTATATCAGGATAAAAAAGTGTGGCGGTCCATCCTTTCTGCCTACCCCTCCGAAGAAACGGTGTGATGGTTAGTTAGTTAATGTTTCAGTGCTATCTCTTTTTTAACTTACGTTGATAACCGTCACGCCGTCTCCCCAGAGGGGAAGGCATAAATAATGGACAACCACACTGTTCTGTCTTGACATTCTTCTCTCGATTCCTCTACATTCATACATCTTTTCATTCACGCACGTCGATTTTCCAACTCCTCACGTGACCGACATTCAATATTTGATTGATTTGTTCGTGCGTCGTTTTCCTCGGCCTTCCTCTGTTTCTAGCTCCGTTCACGTCGTTTACACATACCTTCTTCACCATTCTGTCTTCACTCATTCTTTCCATGTGTTTAAACCATCTTAACGACCCTTTCATTGTTTTGTTCATAACACTTTCATTTGCACCGCATTCACTTCTTATACTTGCATTTGACACTCTGTCGTATACAGATTTACCACACATTCGTCTTAGAGATCTCATTTCTACTGCATTTATTCTACTTTCATCCTTTTTTTGCCAGTTCTATGCTTCACTTCCATACATAAGGGTATTTTTGTTGGAAAGTATTAGTAATTTTTACCTTGTTTAAAATCCTCTGTTTTTTTAGAAAATCATATTTATTTATTTTTAATTGTACAAATATAAAGCTCGTGAAAAAAACGTTATTATGAACAAGTAATCTCATCATAACGGAGGCCCAAGTGCTGCATGAGATATTTCGTTATGAAATAAAAGTGTTCCTAGGAATATTACATTAATTAAGCCCTTATTAGGTACGGCGTCAGTGCGATTTGCTCCAGCGTCATATAATATGTGACAGCCGTGGGGGCGAGCCGGGGGATGAAATGAGCTTACTTATCCCTATCAGATGAGACATGTGGAATAAAAGAAAATAATTTCATTAATGAGCCAACTTCCCCCAACAGTAGACGCTTGGAATATTACTGCATTTCGCAATTGTATCATTATACGAGTATTTACAATAATTTAATCATATCGAATTTTTTGCCTATATTAAAAATAAAAATGCAAAGATTCAATATTTCATTTTTACTATACCTAGTAATAAACATAATATGTAAAAATGTTGTGTTAATGACGTAAGTGTTTAAAGTAAATTTTTCTTGAGCTGCAGATATTTTATTATTGTTTAAATTGTTTTTTTTTTCTGTAACCTTAAGTTTAAATTATTTAGATTAACATTAAATAACATAAACAAAATTGTTATAAAAACCTAAACTAGCTACTAAATAGCAGCATAGCTGTAAAAATCCTTTTAAAAAACTAAGGAAATTTAAAAATAAATATAAACTTTCAACAAAATCAAAAACAGCCTCTAGTATAAAATAAAATAAAATAATTTTAAGTTATTATTGACGTTTAGGTAATTACTTACAACAAAGGAAATAAATCTGGACTTGACGTTAAATTTATTTGTTTATTTATAATATTTTGTTTATTTATGATTGCTTTTTTATTTAAAAAATTTCGAGATTGCTCCAAGTTATTCATTTAATTACTATCAATTGCTCAAAGTTATTCGTTCATTACTTTTACAAAGTCTATTATTATCTTTATAATATGAATGATCTTTTTCAATGAGGTGGTTAGTAAATTCAGAAAAAAAATTATTAAAGAGACATCTTATGTGTTATTTTATTCTTAATTTAAAATTACGCCTTGTTTTACCTATATAAAAAGATGAGCAATCATTACATTTCAGTTTATAAATCCCCGATTAAGAAAATTTATCTTCCTTGCCTTTACTATTTTTTATTAATTTACCTAAATTATTATTTGTATAAAACGCTGGTCTTATGTTACATGGGAGTTGTTTTGAATTAATATATGTTAAATTGTTATTGTATTTAAATCTACGCCATTGATTATTATTTATATTATTATTGATGGGAGCTGGAGAATACAAGATTGCTTTAGTATTTTTATTTTTGATTTTTCTATTTAAAGTATTATCAATTAAATTATTATTGTAACCATTATTATAAGCTATATTTTTAATTGTATTTAGTTCATTATTATAATTTTCTTAAGAAAGTGGTATATTAATTCAGCGGGTCAACGTGGAATGGAAAGCTCAATGATTATGTGAGATCGGATGGTTCGAAGTGTTGTGGATAATATTGTTTTTATACGTAGATTTTCGATAAATATTGAAATTGATTTTATTATTAATTACATTTAAAGTTAAATCTAGAAAATTCAGTTTTTATAAAGTTTTTTATACAATTTGTTTTTTTGAATGTGTACAAATACTTGTAGACAAATACTGGATTTTTACCCATTGCGGGTTAATCATTTTTAAAGATTAATTATATCTCAATAGAGACGAAGATGTAATTTTTTTGAAAACAGAATATGGTAGTCGAGGCGTTTACAAGACTTATGACCTGTCATTGGTTGGGTTAAGCGATCACTTTATGTTAACAACATTCCCCATTCCGCCCTTCTTACACCATCACCTATCATAATTTTTTTGGAACTTGTATATATACTACTTTTTTTAAAAACTTCACATTTTTGTAGGTAAATCTACACTAGCGCCATCTATTAAGATAATTTATAATATTATCGGGTTGTCCGAAACATGTATGATATTAAAAATATAATAATAGTTAGTGTTGTATACAAATTATGTATAAAAAAGAAAAAGACAAATAAAACATCTACGACACAAAGTATGGCGAACATAGAAGAAACAGTGTATTTCTGTCACACTTCAAGAGAATGTGCAAACTTTGAGATACCAGAAATAATGCATGGATTTTCCAGTACACAAAATTTAATTTACGAATCCTCAAGGGCCCGAGGGCCCAGGACGTCCGCGTAAAGTGCCCTTAATATTTTGTAGTAGGCTTTACAGCTCATTCCTACAATGCACGCAATGCTGCCGCAGTAGAGTATTCTTCAGAAAATCTATTCCTTCTATTCGAATTAACAACAAACTTGTAACAATACGTGGGGTGTGCGATCGAACGTTTCGACGGGTTGACATTGTCGCCGCCGCCGACCGGCTCCTGTGGAGATGGGCTCCAGTCTTATGGCAGACACTGCAGCATCTTGCGGAGCCGTTAGCAGTAATGCGTGTTGTTCGGACTTTGCCACTAAAGGGTCACCGCGAAATATGAGACCGCTAAATGGTCCGGACGGTACGCCTGATATTGGAGATATTGACGTCATTAGCTTTACGATGCGAAAGAAATATTATACAACAAAATAGCGTAATATAATGTTTACTGAGACAACTTAGAACGCATATTAGTTTTTTTTATGCAACATATAGTGAGTTTACTCAAGGTATCTAAAGCTTTTTTTATTAAATAGTCCATTGTTTTGGCAAACACTATATACTTCAACATTATTAAATGTTAACATTTATAAGACTTTAAACTATTGATGAATAAACTTTGTTTTTGTATCACAATAATTGTATTTTATTTTACGCGACAGCTGTTTTAATATTTTATTATTAAATATTTAATATTACCTTTAATATTTTCTCCTATAAATAGTAACTAAGCGTTCTTTTGAAATCACGAAAATTTGACATTTGATATATTATTATAACACCTGATGATATCAACATTGCTTTAATGAAACAGCTGTCGCGTAAAATAAAAAACAATTGTGATACAAAAACATAGTTTATTCAATTACTTTTAATATTATATCTTTAGAAAATATGTTTTTTTTTTTACTTTATACCGCAGTACTTTTGTACCATTATATTTTTTAAATTTATTATGTATCATAACTGTCGCAGAATCCTTGGATGTGTAATAACAAAACAGTTTAAATCTTATATGGTATATACTCGTAATATAATAATACTATAACAAGGATAGTACCTACATAGCAAACATATATTATATTATAATAACAGAGGATGTAAGATGCTTGTGTTGTTTTAGGTCCAAGTTAATGCGAGTCGTGATTTCACTAGAAACTATTGTAGAACATGGTTGTGTTTTTACTAAGAGCACTACTTTAAACCAACAATGTCATTCCATCATAATTATTTTTGTCCGCACCGCCTTTCGGAGTGGCCCTGGTGTTCCCACGGTAAGTTATTAAGTGGATTATATTGTGATATCTTTGGGCCGAAGTGGCTTTTAGGCGGATCCGCCTTGCCTGATCCCCGGGGCCGGGGGCGGCGCTAATGGCCGCCCATTTGTCTCCGAGCGGAGTAATGAAATTACGGCCTCCGAGAGAACTGACCGCCGCGCGCCGCGCCCGCGCCGGCCGGACCGTGAGGGCGGACTAATTACTGTCTCTTGTCTGTTGTGATAGCGCATTACTGCTTTGTTTTTATTATTACACTAAATGTTACTACTCCCGCTACAACACGATACACCGCAGCTGCGTACTTACTTCATTTGTGTTGTTCAAATCGTTCTCGGATTACCAATCTGCCCTAATATTTCATTCCTTGGACTCCCTCGAAAATAGACGTACGCTCAATGATATGATGCTGTTTCACAAAATCATTACCTATAAAATTGATAAATCTGAACTTCTTTGCAAATTGACACTCAATACCCCTACATCTCGCACAAGACACACCGCAAGCCAAGTTTTCCATCTCCCTGTTTATCGCACTAACAACGCTCAAAGCGCGGCAATGTACAGGAATTGTGACAACTACAATAAGTATTTTGGAGACATTGATGTTTTCCATTTGAACGAACAAAACTTCAAAAAAACTATAGGAACAACCTTTCGGCGTGGATGAGACCATAATGTTACATGATATTATAATATGTTACTTTTATTTTTACTTTTAATTTGGTTCTTATTTCTACTACTATTTTTATGTTTAACTCTTAATCATTTTGTTTGACCATATTTTGCCTTAGCTTAAATTCAATTAACTATTTATTGTAATTGTGGTAGCATGTAATTGGCTTTATTTATTATTTTTCCTAATGTTTCTTAATTAATATATTGATATCGCTGTAAGTTGCCCTTACTAAATAAATAAATAAAATAAATTTGCTTCTTTTGGTAGCTTGCTTCTGTTATTATTTTACTTTCATACTTAAACAGCCGTAAAGATCCGTACGATGACCCAGCAGCCCCTTATAACGAGCACCGTGAGAGCCGGTTGCCTAGCATGGATTGGGCACGTATGCCGAGCCGACGAGACCAGAGCAATCAAGACCCTGTACGCGTCTAGACCAACTGGAGTAAGACCTCTAGGAAGGCCTTGACAGCGCTTAATGGACAATGTTCTGGCTGATCTGGCAAGGCCAGGTATTGCGATAGTCAGTTTGAGAATGCCCTCGCAAGGCGAAACAAATTAGTCACAATTTATATAATATAATATATATACATTAAAATCAAGTATACAATCGTGTTTACTATTATAAAAATATATATTCTTCTTACTCGTGTGCTTAAAATGAAATTACGTCTTTTATTCTCATCCTATTGTGATTGAAGTTTGGGCGACGACGTGTCGTTTCCAGAAGCGCCTGGTATTTTAGTACACACATGGGGCTAATAAGTGTGCTAAAAAATTTAACGTTTGTCAGAATCTAAAATTGCTTTGACTGATAATTGCGTTTTGTGATTGATACATTTACATTTAGAAAAATTGTTTTTATGACAAATGAAAATAAGTTAATTTAAAATTAATTTTATCGGCTATTTGAGAAATAATGAAAAGATTAAAACCCCCGTAAGACTCCTACCTACGCCTCCCACTCGGGCGAATAAAGGAATACAAGAGGCTACCGCAAACTATTTAAAAGAACTCAACACAGATGGATGCCTGCGGCCAGTTGAAATATCATTTCTCTGGAAAAAGGTAAAAGGGTAATGGAGAATACGAAGCGGGGGATGAAGAGAGAACATTGAATTACACGCATACCGCAAGCTCTGCGGTGGACTTCTTTGGAAACTTTCCAAACAAATGTTTTCATCAAATTTCCCCCAAGTCCGCCGAGAATGTCTGCTGCAGCGCACAATCAAAACTTTGCGGGAATTTTCCCTGGACTTTCTTCGAATCTTCTTATTGTCGTGAGATTCCGCAGAACTACCCGTGTATGGTCAGCGCTCCGGAATGTACGGAGGAATGGAGTACTTGCCGAAGCGTTTACGACTCTAGCGCCATTTGCGAGCGTTGTCGCTGGGGCGTCGCGGCGCTAAGGGACGCAAGCGGGGCACACGGTGGCGTCGGATCCGCCGCAAATGTTTGGCCGTAATGAAACGTGGATATTATCTGCAATAGATGTACAGCGTCTTAATACTGCAGCTGTACTGGTCTCGGACCAAGGACCCTTTGTTTGGAGGGGTAGAGAAAATTAATATTTTATATTAAAACGCAATCAAAATTAAATTGCCCTTTATAGATATATACGTTTAATAATACGTATCAAATTTTATGTGTTAGTCTTTTCTTATGATTTTTCAATTTTCACTTATTTCTTATATGTACAATAATTATGCATTATAATCCCTTAATGAATGGATAGGGACAGACTCACGTGTACAGCCGCTTACGAAATCCTTTCCGGACGGCGTCCACCCGAAAGACCACCTAAGAAATGGAGGGACAGCTGGACCTCATCATCCCAGGATACATGTGCCACAGATCATCAGATCTATGTCAAGAAGAAGAAAAATCCCTAAATGTGATTTGTAGACCGTGTTATGAAAATTCTGTATAGTTTCGTGCCATCTAAGTATTTGGCACAATATTTTTTTATATTAAATATGAAATAAATTATATGCATGATTTGAGAAATTACACGTTTCGTTTTTTTTAAGTTGAACTAACATTAATCATTCTTATAATATTTTGTATTATTAAATAGTGATGCATACTTAAATAAATTTATGATATTTTGATCATTACTGAGTACATTTTATGTCGACATAACATTTAGAAAAATGCTTCTTAAACCTGGTAAAACACTAATTGTCAGACAAATTTATCAAAAATATTGATTCGCAATACAAAGTAATGGCGAAAATTACACATTTTTACTTAGTTAATGATTTTAAAATTATTTCTTACGTATTTATATCTCCCATGTTGAAATATGATACATATATTAACTATGAAAGATGCGAGTTAAGCTTTCGGTATTATTTAAAAAAAAATCCAATGTTGAAAATAAATCAATATTTCACCTTAAAGACAAATGTTACCGCATAGCGGGGAAACCGCGTGAAAATCCGCTGAGGAATGTTCGCTTCCGTAACACAAAGGCTCGGATTGATGATGGATTCATCTTCCTGCCGCAACCCCCTCCCCCACCCCTCCACGCAACCCCTAACAAATCATTACATCACAGATACATCATCCTGACTTCCTCACACGTGCTGTGGTGAGGTGAATTCGAGAGATTTTAGAATAACCAAGCATTTACGTCTCGGTAACTGATTAGATAATTCACAAAATGCTCGTGCTACAACTCAGTATCATTTCACATTAAAATTATATTACGTAATATTTGAAAGATACTGTGGGATTCCTTAATATTTTCACGCGCATTGAAAATATCTTATTTATTATAATATATTTTAATCTATCTAAAACTTGTAATTTATCTGAAAAGTCATAATTTATCTAAAACGTAATAATTTATCTAAACCGTCATAATTCATCTAAAACGTGTTATTTCCGAGTATCAAAAAAAATACTGATGCGTATTTGCAATTCGGCGTGTCTTTCCTTAGGCCAACGGGAAGAGGTGAAAAGAATGTAGAAGTATTTTGGATTTCGTCTTTTTACGTATACGAGTATACTGCTTAAGTACCTCATAACAGTATAGTGTCAGGAAATTGTAATTTAAATTGATATGATAACATTTAAAAAGTTAAAGAAATTGTGCTCAAAAATCAACATGTGAGTGTTAAAGAGACAGTATAAGACCATCCCTCGTGAGTCCGTTAGTTTGATTTTGGTGGAAAATTTGAGCATAAGACTCGTCGCTACTTGCCGAAGCAGTTGAATTTTCTTCAAAAACAATACCGTGAACAGGTCTCTTTGGACATGCTTGATTGTGTGAATTGTGGTACAACATTCATGGAATGTATCAGAACTAGCGATGAGACATGGATCTATGAGTACGATATGCAAACAAGTCACCTATCATCTGAATGGACGGAGAAAAACAAGCCAAAACCGAAAAAACAAGTGATGTCAAAAATATCAAAGTGATGCTCATCGTTTTTCTCAATATTCGCGTTATGGTTCATCATGAATTCGTTCCAGAGGGGCAAACGCTCAATAAGAAATAATATTTAGTCGTTTTTAGCATTTTCGTTAAAAAAAAACGTCAGAAACGGCTGAAATTGTGGAAAAACAATTCATGGATTATGGACGACAATAATGCGCCATCGCGTAGAACCACCATTGTGACCGATTTCATGGCCAAAAACGCGATAAATACCATCGATAAACCACCATATTCTCTGGATTTGGCTCCGTGTGACTTTCTTCTGTTCACAAAACTTAATTTACCGCTTCGTGGAACCCGTTTTACAGTCGATTAAAGCCATAAAACGAAATTCGTGGAAGGTGTTAAAGGCCATACCAGAAAGTGTCTCCCAGAACGGTTTTGAAGAATTTTAAAAACCCTGGCATATGTGTATCATCCAATGGATGATACTTTGAATGCGATAATATATTGATGAATAATTAAATATTTTACGTTTTAGTTACAAATTCCTGGTACCTTTTGGTCGAATTAGTATATTTAAATCATATATTTCTGTATTAAATACTACTTTTTTTATATTATAATAGTGTATTTATGTGCGGTATGTACTTATGTTCTTCAATTGTATATCTGCTTCACAACGGATAATTTTAGTTACTAATATATTTGTTTTATTTTGTATTTAATGGGAATTGCTTCTTTTATACGAAAAATATTACTTGTACATAAATATATTTGCAAATTACAAATTTTGTGACCTGACGCAAAAAAGTTGCTGCAAAAGAAAAATAATATGCACGAGTTAAAAATTAATAATAATCTGAAAAGAAAATTATGTTTATTCGTGAAATTTCTGTTAAATGTTTTTGAAAATGTGCATTTTCAAGTAATACACTTCTAAATATATAATAATAATAGCAGTAATGCAAACTTGTTTTGATGTTTTATTCAATAATATACCGTATTGACCTTATACTATAAGGTGAAGTTTTGATCAAAAAATAAGACACGTTAATGTGGAAACAGAGTAGGTACCAAAAAATTCTCTACTCTCGGTTAACGAAAGGGCAACATTGCAATAGTTGCGTTTAATGGTGAAATTCTTTACACATAGCCGTTATAAAGTTTTATTAATGTTTTAATGTGTTTTTTTTGTGCAAAGCTACGTTTTGACCATAAATATTATCTGAGCATTTTGGAAAATAAGGAACACGAAAAATCAAGTGGATCAATAATATGCAGATGACGTGATTCCAGTTTGAAGGTTATGGTAACACGTGCTGCAGAAACAAGGTATACTTGTATCTGTGAATACAATTTGGTAACATTGCTTGATGAATGAAGGTTCCTTAAGAAAATCAATCATAATACGGTGAGTGGCTTTATATCATAAATTTAAAGGTTTTCTGGTCTTGACCAATCTTATTCTTCGATAGTACTACAGCTCATGCAGAGTCCTTTCTCATCCTCTCATCGGAGTCTGGGCTTGCCGACCCTTATTCTTCCAACTGGAAGTATTATACCATTTCTCTTTGCTTCCCGAGACGACGGCATTCTCTTCACATGTGCAGCCAATCTTGACCTACTAAATCTAGCATGTCTAGAGAACTTGATTCCTTAATAAACGTTATATTATACCTTATTCTCCAGTTTCCTCTAACGTTTAAGGTCCCCAGAATTTTCCGTAATAACCTTCTCTCAAATATGTCCAGCATCTCTGTAGATTTTTCTGTCTTCTTTTCTACGCTTCGCACCTATGTATATATCGTTGGTTTGACCAATACAGCAATTAATATTCATTCTTATAGAAATAAAATGATTAAAACCACTAGTTGGCATCAATTAAAATAATCACACCGTGGTTAAATACAAAGTGTTATATTATTTTATATCTGTAAGTTTAAAACGTCTAACCTCAAAGTGAGTGCTTCCTATGGAAAAATATATATTCATTCGTTTTTATGTACTGCCATGAATGTTTTAGGAGAAAAGGATTTTTTGTTTACATAAACATTGTTATCTGTTGATGACGTAAGTATATAATTCAATTACTTAACCATCCCTAAAGTATTCTTTTAAATTCTTTATACAACGCGAGGCGCTGTCTTGTAAGCACCTCGTAATCATTCGAGGAGCAACTCCCCTCGGGTTTCGATTAACATGGAAAAGGGGAGTGTTTTAACAGCAAGATTTGTTTATTGGGACCATCACCTTTATACTTATTTTATTGCTCAATTGTTTTCGCCTGTTAAGCGCGCTTTTAAGTCTATCGATTAGATTTGTACGGGAACTTCTAGGTTTGTTCTCTTTTCTAGACTGTTTTATTGATCTCACCTTTTGTCTTTCAAATCTTGTGTATTTTTTGAATTCCAATGATTTATTTTATATATCTACAAGACTAAGTACTATTTATCTTTATTCTATGTATGAGGGCGTCTTGTGCAATACGACAGCAGTGGGCACCCGAGGTGAAGACACTGGGCGAAGGAAAGAAAAATCATGGGTTCATGTACTGCCATGGAACACCAAGGAGACGCTGATCTGAATTACCATATGCGTTGACAGTCCCAGTAACAATTTGGTAAGAAAGGCATATTTTTTTAACTAACTAACTAACAACCATCACGCCGTCTCTACGGAGGGGTAGGCACAAATAATGGACATACTGTCATGACATACTTCTTTTATTCCATTACACTCATACATGCACGTGTGTCATGCACGCAAGTCGAGTTCTTCAACTCCTCACATGACCGACATTTAATATTTGATTGATTTGATCGTGCCACGTTCACGTCGTTTATATATACCTCCTTTACCTTTCTGTCTTCACACATTCTTTTCATGGATCCAAACCATTTTACGACCATTTCATTATTTTGTTCATAACACTTACACTCGCACCGCACTCATTTATTATATTATTTATAATATTTGCATTTGACACTCGTCTTAGAGATCTCATTTCAACTGCAATTATTCTACTTCCATCTTTCTTTTGCCAGTTTCATGCTTCACTTACAAACATAAAGGTCGGCACATATTTTATTAATTTAATTTTTATATATTAAGTTACAAATTACAATATTTTTCCGTTCTCACAACTAACGCATAACAATGTTTATACAACATATTACAGTTTTAACAAATGTAACACTTTTAACCTTTATATTCCTTGTTAAGATTTTTTAATTTACATTATATTACAATCGTTAAAACCTTTCCACAAATTTTCTCTGCGAAATTTATGGAATTCATCATACACATGTTTTCTTCTTCTCGCTTGTCACACTCCGTTGTGCGTAAGAACTCGAAAATTGCAATACAGATTTTTAATGTGCAAATCATTTGTCATTACCAAGTATTTACACGTTTTTTTTTCTTTATTGGCGAAACGAAGAACGGCTTAGAATACCGCTATAATACAGCGAATGCCTTCATATTGTTTTTTTTCCATCTTCAGGGTTATCATAACAAACATAGCTTTAATTGCGAATAAAAAAAAATAGCTAAATACCTCCATATCGTTTTTTTGTGATCTTGAGAAAATCCGTGTGACTCATCTTTCTCGATCGACGTTTTGGAGATCCTTGCGATTTCTGTCTTCAGGGTAGTTTTAATTAATATAGGATATATTTTATCGTGAAACAAACGATAGCTAAATATCTTCATAATGAATTTTTGTGATCTCGGGAAAATCAGTGTAATTCGTCTTGCTCAATCGACGTTTCGGAGATCGTTGCAATCTCCATCTTCAAGGCAGTTAAAACTAGCATCTTCTTCTTCTTCTTCCTCAGCCTTTTCCTGTCCACTCCTGGACAAAGGCCTCCTCCATTCGCTTCCATGTCACTCTGTCCTGTGCAGACTGCATCCAGGTTATTCCGACGTGTCTGTTTAGATCATCCTTCTACCGTAGTTGCGGTCGCCCTGCATTTCTCTTTGCGGTCCACGGTCTCCAAGTCAAAACTTTAATCGCGAAACTAAAAATAGCTAAATATTTTTATATTGTTTTTTGTGATCTTGGAAAAAAACGTGTAACTGCTTTAAGGTAGTCACAGCTACCCTGAAGATGAAGACTATGAGAAAAACGAGTTACCGGATTTTCCCAAGAACACAATAAAACATATTGCAACCAACCATGAAAATTTAAGCAACTATATTACCTTCATATTATCACTTTACTTAGGAAATAAACAAATGAAAGATTCGAATGATTTAAGTGGAATAGTTTTTAGTGAACCAGTGTGCAATTGTATTCTTATTATGGACACTAGTGGGCTGACGACTATTGCATACGAATGTCGCAATCACCTTTACGCACGGATTTTTGCATCAATCCATTAGAACGCAGTCAGATCGCGAGCCAAGAGAGATATAAAGAGAAATTGTCCCCATAAATCAGGGGACTCTTGGTGTTTGTCTCCGAGGGGAGTTAGAAGGGGAACTATGTTACAGATAAACAGTTCCACAGTAGATAGTGCGTTGTTTTTATCTGTGTAAGGAAGTATGAAGACATTGTTTACAAAATGTTTCTGGGCATTCACAAATCTGTTTTTATTTTTATCCAAAATTGAGACATATAATTTTATTTTTTGCTTTGTTTTATACATTTTGGACAATGAAATTATAGTGCCGACCCTAATCTATGGATGTGAAGCTTGGATTTGGCAGAAAAATAATGAAAGTAGGATAAATGCCGTAGAAATGAGGTCACTAAGAAGAATGTGCGGATAAACAATGCATGATAGAATATCAATGATGACGTAAGAAAGGAATGTAAGGCAGATGAATGCGTGATAAAATTAAGAATAGTGCCATATATTGAACGAACGGTTAAAAAGATATATACAAGTGGTGTAAGTGGAAAAAGATGTCGAGGAAAGCAAAGGAGACATGGTAAGACCAAATTAATCAACTACTGAAAGGCTCGTTTGAAGTAGGAACAATCGACGAGCGTGCATGTCACAAAGCGTGAATATACAAGAGGCACGAGAGTTATATCAGTATAGAACAATGTGACGATCTATCTTCTCTGCGTAACCCGCCGGAGAAACGGCGTGATGTTTAGTTAGTTAGTTATTAAGTTTTTATATATTTTTATATAGTGCTGGCTTTCTTTTGCTATTATCTTCATGATTATCATTAAAAATAAACTTTTGAAAAACTACTCGCATTTATATAGGTAATGCGTTAGTATTATTATATGTTAGATGAGAAAACGTATTTAAGAAAATTTTCGATCCTTACGGTTTAATTGATTATTTAATAAAATCATTTAACCGACACTTTTTATACTCAACATTTTACATATAAACAAAAATTGATTTGTAATATATTTAATTTACAAATCAATGATAATTTAAGATTCATATAATCAAATTATTTTACTGAAATCTCTTGATGGATGTTCATTTTAAATAATATTTAAAAAAACGATGTTTTTTAACTCACCAATATACGAAAAAGTTCGGTTAACTAATCGTTTTATAATACTTTTGTCACAGACAAATTGTAGATTTTTCATTTTTGATTCAATTCAATAATGTTTTATCAACGATTGCTCCAATATATTAGCTAATTGGCTTTAACTCCATTCCAGAAAATATGATTTTCGACGAGTTTCTCGTGAATCAAAAACTTTCATTAGCGATAATTTTCCCGATAGAATTCAATGAAAAACTATTCAATTTACATGTCATTTTTCGTTCATTAGTCACAAGTTTTAGCTGCTCTTTTGACACTTTAAATGTACGGCCGCCTTCAGTGAAAAATATCATCTGAATCATGGGAATCGTTAATAGGATTCGGGTAGGTGGGCGGCAAGTTATAGTGGCTTCACCTCCGGAGGGGTGCTTCCCATAATATAACAAGGGGTTGGTATTTGGTATCCAAGAGCACCCCGAACGCTGATTTCTAATGGGCCATTTACTACTTTGTCAATTGCTTTCATAAATCTCAGCCGGCGCTGAGATGGCGTCAGGTCGCCTCAGTCGCCTGCACTCGGGGAAATTATAACGTCGTTTATTATCGTTACACACACGATTTAAGGGCGCCTAATGAATTTGTTAATCAAATAAGAAATGCGCTTTGAACATATGTAATGTTGTCTTATACTATAATGAACCAATTCAATCAATGAATTTCCAAAACTAACATTTTTTTACCAAAGTATATACAAAATATATTTTATAATTTCGAGCAACAATGCTGCGGAATGTCGTATTTTTAATTTTATTAATGAAAACGAGTATGAAAACATAAAAGCATTTCAATTAAAATAATCATAAATCATTTTAAATGCCAATTTTACGGAAAAAAATAGTGCGAATGAAAATGACTGTTTTCTGAAAGTTTGATTGTATTTTATGGGAAAGACATGTTTCGTCTTACTCTGCTTAATATAGAATAAATCTTCTAGAAAACGGAAGTTTTCATTTATATTGATTGTTGAATGTGAAGAGAACATCATTGTTCAAGAAATAACAAATATTTACAAAAAAACAGACTATTTTCGTTACAGTAGAAATACTTATTTTTATAAAAACAAAAACGCTTTAGAACAAGATATTAACTTATTTATAATTAATAGGATTAAGTTTAATACATAAAAAATATTTCCGTTAGTCGCAAGAAACTAAACCCAAGTAATTTAAAAAACTTTTAATATCTTCATTTTTTATAATAATTCTTCACATTATAAACTTTTATATTTAATTTTTTTTACAACAATACCAAAAAGCCATCACGCTGTTTCTCCGAAGGGGAAGGCAGAGAGAATGGACCGCCACACTACTCGATCCTGACACACGTTTTTAGATTCCTCCATATTAATAGGTACATACTTACGTCGATTATTCCTACTTATAACATGGTCGACCTTTAAAATTTGGTTAATTTAGTCATGCCAAGTTTTCCTCGGTCTTCCACGACTCCATTCACACCGCTGATGTATACTTTCTAAACCATTCTTTCTTCATCCATGCGTTCCATATGTCCAAACCAACGCAGCTATCTTTTCATATTTTTGTTTATAATTCTTTCTTCCACTCACAAATTCATTCCTTATATCAGCATTTAAAAGTTTCACAATTAAGATAATTAAAGGATTATACGTTATATTATACGTTATACAAGTTATACCTCCAAACTCAACAACAATATTACAAAGTTGTTGAGGGTCAACGACCTGTTTCTTTGTCTAAGCATTTTCGCGACGTGTTTATAAATGTTTAACTACTTTCGTTGCAAGCGCCGATCTATCGCCAGAATTACCAACGGGCGTCTCGGACTCTTTGTTAATTCATGGTCCCATCAGACCCGTTACCACCTTCCCCCAGAAGCTTCCATATACCCTACAAGAGTCCCGCCTATCCTACAAAAATCTACTTCAACTTTAAAGTGAAAAGATTCAATTAAGTCAAAAGGAAAAGTTATTTTTTACTTTTTAATCTGGTGGTAACACACTGGAAACATACTTTTTACGTAGTGCCTACAAACACATTTCCAGCATATAAAACTACGATTAACGTCCCGTTAAGTTTTGTTATATAATACTTCGTTTTTATATTATCTTCAGTACCTGGGGGCAAATAATACACATCGGCTAACTTTGACATTGTTTATAAAACATCGTTTCTATCCCACGATGCGCTAAACATGACAGACAGAGACGACGTTCTACGTCTCTTTCCTAAGCCCGCCGTGTACTGTGCGGTTATGCAGAAACTTATTTTATTTTTAATAAGATTTAAAAATAATGTATTTCTAAACACTTCAATCTTAGGAGTGCATGAGCGTGTAGAGGAATATGTTTGATTGTGCCATATTTCCCCAACCTTTTTGATATAGCGCTTCATTGATTTAATCAATTAATTATACACTTTCTTTATTCATTCATTTCAATGATCTTAATCGTGAAAGATGAATAATTAAATTTAAATAATATATTGTTTTTTACAAGAGAAATATAACGGAGATGAGAGCGACTGCACATGAGTCATAAGTGATCGACACGTGAGCGATCGTTTATCGAACAAAAAACGACGGTCGAAAAATGTGCGAAATAGCGAATTGTGCGAAAGTCGAGGGCCTGTATTTAAGAAATATAATTAGTTTATAAATTTACATTACATAAATAAAATAATAATACACTTTTAATTTGGGAACTTAGTCAGGGTGAGAGAATAAACAGTTTATTCCCTCACCCTGACAAAGCTCCGGCGAGGGCGAAATCGGTTTGTGTTAACAAAATAAAGTGGTTTAAATACAAATTTTAAAAGTATATTATTATTTTATTTAATGATGTCACTTCACAAATTAAGTACTTCATATGAAAGTGTATATTGTATAGTTCATATACTGTCAACTTAATAATATATTGATATTATCAGAACCCAGGCGCGAATGCTTAAGCAAGGCGAAACACGCCATTCCCATTTAATAGAATAACACTTCTTGAAAGACGAAAAAAAAATTTTGTAATAATCTTTTTAAAATGTATTTTATATTTAATTAAAATCTACTGATGTTTGTGTCTTCGACCGGTTTCTGCAGCTCGCTGCAATCTTCTGATGATGGTAAAAAATTTGTGTATTTTAAGTATATACATTTTAAAAAGATTTTTTGTAAAATTTTCATTTACCATGAAATTTCAAATATTTTTTTTTAATTAATGGTGTAATAGTTGCATTAGCTGGTTATAATATTTTATTATAACCAGCTAATACTCTATTTATACTTGTACGTAGGTACGTTGTAAATTTTCGCAAAAAGTTCAGTCACCCCTGATTTGGAGGTAGGTACTCGCCCGTCCCGTGTCACCAACTTTGTTTGGACATGTGGCTGGCTCGTACGTCGCCTCTGGCCCGTGAATTTTGTATGCCGAGTAAATATCTCAATATATCGCTCTCGCGGCAGTGTTTGCGGAGAATCGCTGAAGACCCGCCGATTGATGGACACGGGTCGGGATATTCCCAAACAATTAGAGCAGATATGGTCGCGGTGGCTGCGGGCGCAGGGGATAAACCGTGATGTTATTATCACTCATTCACGTAATGATAATTCATAATATATAATGATTTTACTGAAATCTCTCGATGAAAGTTCACTTTAAAAAATAATTAAATAAATATATGTTTTTAAAGAACTACTTCCACTTTTATCTTCATATAGATAGCGGCCGGTTTCGTCAGGCTCGCTGGCATCGACATAATTTTGTTTCTAGTGGACCAGTCTGTTGATGTCAGCGAGTCTGGCGAAACCAGTCTCGGTAGAAATAAATTCAAGAGTCTAAATCTTTAAATATCGTTTTATTTAATTATTATTCATAATATATAATTGTAAGTTACAGGAATCCAATAATAATCCCATTTGTATTTGACGAATTTTATAACTTATCAAAACACGTCGTTCTCATAAAATATATTATAATAAAACTTCTAGAAAAGAGACAATTTCATTAGGATTAATTATTTATATTTTAACCGGGTGGTGGTCTAGTTTATAGAACGCTTGGCTCCTGATGCAGGGAACATGGGTTCAAGACTGGACACGACCAGAATCCTTCTTATAATAATGAGCTATTTTCTGTTCACATTGAAGATTGTAAAATGAATTCTAATATCATTGATATATATCCTTGATGTTAGTATTTTTTTTTATTAATAAAAAAATCACTATATTTAAGAAAAAAATGCGAAATGGAGAATGTCGTTCGCTAAAGTAGATCCAGAAGAAGATACTGGAAGGACCATGTAACCAGAATGAATAGTAACAGACTTGCATATAAAGCCGCTTAATAAGTCCCTTTCAGGCAGCGCCCACCTGGAAGACCGTCTAAGAGATGGAGGGACAGCTGGACCTCATCATCCCAGGAGACATGATTTCTATATCACAAATCGTTAGATCTTTCAAACGAAGAAGAAGAGGGCTTTAATAACATAATTCTTTCTATTATTAAAGCCTTCTCATGAATATCACGGCACCATATATGTAACGGAAATAGTTCCCTCAAAACCTTTCCACTAATACATTTCGCACACATTAAATAGTTACAATAACAACTGTATATGAGTTATTAATTAACCGATATGTATCTTTTCAACTTAATTCGATCCCGAACAAACCGTATCGAAGTATGTCATGAATAATTACCTAGTGATTGAATATTCAAACGTTTGTTCGCAATTAACCCACGGAAACTATCGGCCGATTTCGGTCCAAATCAAACAGCGCCACCTGGTCAAGTCAAACTAAAGATTATGTTATATCGGCAGAATGATAGATTAGTCCTACAGCTAATGTATTCCGGCTAATAAGCAAACAAAACCGACCCGAAAAGTATGGCCCAACGGTCAACTTGATACGGACCTCGTAATCATTCGCCCTCGAGTCGTCTCAATGAAGTTTTTCAATGTGAGTTTATATAACAGATTTCTTTAACAATAATAAATTTACCATCACGCCGCCTGCCGTAGGAGTAAGCAAAAAGGATAGACTGTCATAATCCTGTATCCTCACATACTTATCTTTATCTCAATATTCATCGTTAATCTCAATATTCATCATCGTGGGGGGACCCACATTGATTTCTCCGATTTCTTATGTGCCCAAAATTACTATATAATCATTTTAAAGACGTTTTTCTATTTCTTCTTGTTCTTTATATTTATTGATGGTTGAGGTATTAGTTTTGTAAAACTCCATTATTAATTTTTAACAGTAAACACGATTGTTTAGTGGTTTTACTTGGATCCAACTAAAACCACTAAACAATAGTGTTTACTATTATAAATGTCTTCGTTTTCTTCACCCTTCTTGTGGATCTACTTGTATGTGGTCTGTTCTCCAGAGGTTTGTTCCTCATATTAGGTGGATTCCCAGCTGTCCTTCCATATTTTAGGTCTTCCACAAGGACAAGTCCCATGAGGCTGATTATATAGTACAATATATGAGAGTCTGTTGGTGTCCATTTTTTGGACATGGACGTACCATCCCTCCTACGCTGTTTAATTCATCTTATTGTATAATTTCTTTAACCTCACGTATCTCTCTTATTCTGGTGTTTCTCACGAGATTTTCTATTTACAAATGCTTTATTTACAACTTAATATCTGTGATATGTAATATCTGCAATAATGTTTAAACAAATTAGAAACTCAAATTATTATATTCAAACTCAAAAGAATACTGACCCTGCAAAAGTTCACATTCAATATATAAATAAATCAATAAGTTGAGTCATTTAATTTGATACAGTGTGTTATTAGATTTAGCCAAAAAAAATTATATATAGTTTTTAATGTGTACGAATACTTGTAGACAAATACTGGATTTTACCCTTTGCCGGTAAATCATTTTTAAGGATTAATTGTATCTCAATAGCGACGAATATGTAAATTGTTGTCTGGGAACAGAATATGGTGGTCGAGGCGCTTACAGGACTTATGACCTGTCATTGGTTCGGTTAATCGATCGCTTTATGTTAAAAACATTCCCCATTCCGCGTAAACGTATATTTGGATTCGTTTATAAAGGACTTAGTTTGCAATAGTGATACCAGTCTGTCGATGTTAGCGAGCCTCGCAAAACCGGTCGCTGTCGAAATATATGCAAAAGTGGAAGTAGTAAAACAACATTGTTATATAAAATTATTATTTAAAATTAACATCCGTCAAGAGATTTCAGTTAAATCTTTTGATTATCTTAAATAATGATTATATTACTTTTCCACATAGTGTTAATGTCTTTAGTTATTCAAAAAGCGATATCATTTATGCCGTAGAGGAGTGTGTATTTTTTTATTCGTGAAATATTATGTACATCAAATACAACATTAAAATGCAATCTTCATAGATGGCGTTAGTGTGTAGATTGAATAAATTACCATGCAAAGGGTGGTGATGCAGATAAACATATATACAGCTTCCAAAAATTTGTCAGACATGGTGGTCATAAGAAAAAATGTGGAATGGGGAATGTTGTATTACATAAAGCGTGCGCTTAACCCAACCAATGACAGGTCATAAGTCCTGTAAACACCTTGATCAACCATATTCTGTTTCCAATTTGCATATTTGTCTCTATTGAGATACAATTGATTCTTACATCAAACCTGTTTGAATATTTTTCATGTATTTAAAAATAGGGTAATAACTTATTACTTTTCTATGAAGCACTTTCAAAACTAATATTGAAAAACTGATCTCTGGTAGGGTGTTTGTTAGCATTAACTCTGTGAAATAGTGCTTAGGTAACAATGGTAGTTTATCAGGGAATAAGTAGAGTTGGTTAAATCAAACAGGGCAGCTGGTGATTAATCATTTATTTCACGCAAACACTCTTCTCCTCAGGGCGTAGGCGGGGGTGGGGCTTGGGCGGCGGGTCGCTCCTGGGCGGCTAAGTGGCTATCGAATGCGCTTGACTTATTAATGCCAGCACAGCTTTTTGCGTGATTTTCTGGCCTTAAATGGGTTCTTATCATATTTAAATAATGTATTCTGACTCACAGAATTTGAGAAATTTTACGAAGTCATGTACCAATTCTATATTATGGCGAATGGAGCCAATTTTTTAAATATAATACATACTTTCGTTTTTTTTGTTTATTATCTATACTAACAAAACTGAATAAATATATTTGACGATCGAATGAAAATAAATTTAATTCAGAAGAAATAGGTTTATGAGATTAATTTTTGGTCCATAGTGTTGTAACTCTCAGTTGAAAACAATATTATTTTACCTCATATTGCTGTACCCTAATTATTAGTAAAAGCATAAAATTATCGTTAATTGTATTTTGCGATGCCTTTTTTTCTATTAAAATATAAATAGGTAAAACCCGGATGTCGTAAAAAAAAAGAGTACGAATATATATTTTTTTGAACAGTATAAGAGAAAAATGCTTCGATTCTTTCAAAAAGTAATTCAAAATGCACAAAGTGCCCATGCCGAGAACGTTTCTGGATTATTTTAAAATTTGTTATAATTATTGTTGTATGACAGTAGTGTAGAAAATAAAGGAAAACAATTTGTTGTTGCTAATTGCGAATTTTCGAACACGCGTAAAAACATATTGCTGATTACGTATGTACATAAAAGAATTTCTTGTCAATATATCTGAAACATGTTTTCACGGAATAATATATCAAAATTCCGGATCGTCCAGCTGACGACAAGTGCACCATCTAAAAGAACATTATGTGTTTAATTATTTTATGTGTTATTTTATTTTATATCATTGTATTTTATGTTTTTATATCATTGTATTTTATATCATTGTATTTTATATCATTGTGTTTAGACGTTGAATGATCGAAGTGTGCGCGGGAGATGCCTATTGGTGGCGATGAGGTTCGCAACCCATCACACCGCGTCTCTCGCGTTGGCGAAAAGAGAAGGATAGAGTGCAGCATCGATTAAATTGTTGCAGTCCATTCTTTCTGTCTACCCTTTCGGGGAAACGGCGTGATGGTTAGTTAGTTATATATCAAAATTTTGAAATGAACAACTGTACCTAATGTTTATACACAAAACACCGTGTCATCAAATCAAAGATTTTTTAGAATTATTTAATTCATCAATGTGCATTTTTTATTTTAAACTTTTAACAATAAAGAACCCAAAAAAATTCAAGCTGACCTTGTTCCATTCGGTATTTCAAAAATGTAGAATTTGGTTTACTTCCGTAAATATTTGATAGGTTGCAATTTGTTTTATACCTATAACAAAATCATTTAAAATTGTTCACATTAGATTCTTGAAATTGTTCATAGAATCAATTTGATTTTCATTTGTGTATTTATGTGCGTATTTTGTATGTACACATCATGTACCACTTATGAAGAGCATCCACCCCCACGTGCCACCCCACTCCGTCTGGGGCATGTGCTACAAGAAATCGCACTGGACGAGCTTCCATGTCAAAAACAATAGCGGCAAATTAATGACCGCACGGACTAGTAATGTGATTGCCCCTTATGTGTGGAGTTTGTGTACTCACTAATTAAATTCCCATTGAACAAATAAAATTAATGATAGTGATGTTAATTCGTACATTATTGATTTTATTATTACGCTTACTAACCACCATGTCATCTCGCCAGATATACCTGATATACTTCTCTCGATTCCTTGTTCTACAGACTGTTAATTTAATAGTTGAAAGATGACTTGTAGTCAGTACGTTTTGCCATTTTACAGTGAATAGACTGACGTCAGAACAGCGCTTGTAAATTGTGCAAATTTACTCTAAAAACACCCTTTACTTTCTATACTATTATTTCTTCATTCATTCTTTCCATGTGTCCAAACCCTCTAAAGACTCTTGCATAGTTTTGTTTATAATTTCATATACATTTGCATTTATATACATTCGTCTAAGACAGTGGTTTTCAAACCGCGGTTCGCGAGCCAATTCAAATCATATCAAATCAGATAATCCGTTTTTTTTTTGCGGAAACACTTTGATATTTCAACATTATTAATTGTTTAAATAAAAAAACTTAATTATAAATATCAGAATCGATTATATTTTATTATCGGTTAGCAAAACAGCTGCAGCGACAAAATATAATCAATTGTGATATTTATAGAAAAGTTTTTTTTATTTAAACAGTTAATCATATCAAATCCGTTTTTATTTATCAATAACATTATAAAATCAAGTTTTAAGGCATGTATTGAGAACAGGTAGAATAATACATTGTAACATAAATAGTATACTACCTTGTATACTAAATACAATATATTATTTTATACTAGAAGATACTACCAGAAACGCATGAGAGATGGTTCGAAATGGCCAAATGTGGCTCTTTGGCTAATTGAATTTGGTTCATTTACGATTGACGTCTTTAAATAGTTTAAAAATATATACAAAATTATCAGCATTTCTCAATTAAAAACCACAATATACAAATTTGCCTTACACAAACTTTCCGAGAAAATACAAGGCCATTGTTTAAATGAGAAATGAGAATGTTTTTTTTTTATTAATCAAAATACCGTTTTTACTAATTAATAAGATTCTTCTAAAATATGGTATCTAGTATTATTTAGTTTACTTAATTGTAACCGACTACCAACATTTTTGGAAATCAATTTGGCTCTAAGCCTAAATAAATGTATTTCTGATATTTGGCTATTTTGATTAATGAGTTTACCAACGACTGGTGGATATAACATATATAATTTTGCAAGTATATTAATATTATATTGTGCTTCGTACACGTTACAAGTGCTTCATACGAAAGTGTAAAATGTATATATTCAATTGCATTATTATCGAATTTTTATTGTTAATTAATGCCAAAAATAATCAGGTACATGTTGAGTACTCATAATCAAGTACTGAAAACTCGTTAAATTGTAAGTCCCCAAGTATGGGATCTCTCGTATCCCTGCGTGCTGTAGAGGCGTAGCGTTTCCCTGGTCCAGCAACTAATATATTTAGCGGCGCGGTCTGCGGCCGGAGGTTTTTTACGATCTCACTTCACTTGCATTTTATACCCGCGGCGGCTGAGGCGGCCGTAAAAGTAAACCTGCCCACTTTCTCACTAACAACACCCACCGTTTGCCCTGAGATATTGTCGGGAGAAATTTCCAACCGTTATTCAGATTTTCGTAATCAGAAATGTTAATTAAAATTGAAACGATTCATGAAAGAAAATTTCAGTTGTTGAACCATTAATATGTCAACGCCTTCCAAAATTTTCATTTTGGAAATAATTGTATTAATCTCTTACTTACTTACTTCTTCTTCTTCTTCTTCTTCAAGTGCCCTGTCAGGTCCCCCCAACGTTGGCGATCACCTCGGCGAATCTGTCCTTTCGGGTGCCGGTCCACTCCCTCACGTTTCGCAGCCAGGACATTTATCTCCTTCCGGGCCCTATGCGTCTCTCAATTTTCCCCTCCAATATCATTTGGAGAAGGTGGTACTTTTCCCCACGCAGTATATGACCCAGATGTGAGATCTTTCGAACCTTGATAGTTGATAACAGTTCCCTGTCAACTCTAGCTCGCCTCAGGACTTTGGTATTGGTAACCATGTCTGTCCAGGGAACTTTGAGCATTCGACAATGGAGCCACATTTCAAATGCTTCCAGTCTGTTCATTGAGTTACCTTAATAGCTGATGTCCTTATACTTTTCCATGCATTCCTACTTTGTGCCTTTCACATCCAGTCATCAGCGATTTTTCGAATGTCATTGGAACATCATGTGGGGGGTCCTTCTCTGTTTTTTCTGGCGACAACAACCGTTATCTAAACGAGTTTTGATGCATCGACAAATGTTTAAAATTTTATTTAAATCCTTATTGTTAATTCGTTTTTTTTTCAAATAAATAATTGCTACTTACTTGATCATTCGTAACTTTTCTTCATTTTACACTACAATTTTGATGCCCCTTTAAAATGTTTGTAGGATTGTCCAATTCTCTTTATAAGATTTCTAAGAATTCACTTATCATGTTTAAAAGCAGTCCTATTTTCTGATTAAACCTTTCGAGTGGCAACCTTTTAACAATTTCTACGCCCCTTACATTTCAATCCATTACTTTGATGATGTCGAGTAAGCACAAATTATTTATAAAGTATAAAATTCGCAGAAAAGGTTAACGGGAATTGGTAATTGAACATTTAAACGCGTCTGTCAGCATCGCAGATAACAAAATATTCGATTTTCAAGCAGTGCTTGTGCCGATCAACATATTCACCAACTATATTTATAATTCATACAAGACGAAAATACTCCGCATTGTGCAAAATACTCAGGTAAAAACGTTAAATACAAACTCCGCCTGAGCGTGTTGGAGCGAAAGGTTGAGCTAAAGGTAGCCCGGGCTCTGGCTGAGCCACGTAGCTACGAGAGGCCCGGAGCAGGGATGGATCAAGAACCCCCTTTAGATTTTAGTACTAGTCGCAAATGAAATCATGTAAACTTACAAAATTATTTCTGCATTAAATTATTCGAATTTTTACGTAGAAAAGTTATGTGACGTAGAAAATTGGGCACTTCTTTTTCTTCTTATTCAGCCTGTATTGACCGTCTACTCCTGGACGTAGGCCTCCTTTCGCATTTTCCATTCTCTTCTATCCTGAGCGATCCGCATCCGGGCACTTTCCGCACTTCTCCGGACATCGTCGCGCCAACCCAACTGTGGGCGCCCAACTCCACGCTTTGCCGTCCTTGGCCACCAGCACAGCAGTCGTCTTGTCCACTTTTCATCTGGATCGCGAGCGACATGTCCCGCCAATCGCCACTTGAGGGTTGCGGCCATCTTGATAACATCGGAAACGTTTGTCCTGACTCTTATGTCCTCATTTCTGAGTCTGTCCCGTAAACCGATACCCAACATGGCTCTCTCTATTGCTCTCTGAGTGACATTGTGACTGTCTCAATACCATAAGTGAACACACCTCGCAAGAATTCTTGATGAAGTTCAAAGTTTACCAGCGCGAACATTTTTTTCCTTGTATACAACAGGTCGTCTGAACCCAATAACTGTATACAATTTATTTTAGCTATTATATTGAATTTTATGACATGAGATAGGTAGCCAATCTATCGCCATTTTATTGTCACGTGAATTCTACATCAGATCAAAGACAGTGTGACAATCACACTGCCATCGCCGGGAACCGAAGTCGGAGCCCTTACCACTGTGCCATGAAGGTCGTTATTTATTTATTTAACATTATTATGAGACCACAAAGAAAATAAATTAAGGGTCCTATTTAGAAGAAAAACCAAATCATAAAATGTTCCTTTACATATAAAGTACTGAATGATAATTTTCCGGAGGTCAGAAGTAAGAAGCATATGTGAGTACATGTTGAGGTAAAATCGCTAAATTGAGTAAATATGTAATTTTTGGCATGCAGATTATTTTTTTAATATGAACGGTTTTTATTAGAACATGTGTTATTAATGCACGTCTTAATATTTTCTTTTTTCGGGTATAAATAATTATTTCTTAGGTTGTAATATATAAGTTTATGATCAATCAACCAATTTCAATGTTTTAGAAAATTCTATGAACGAGAATTAAATATTTTTTTTATAGAACTGAAACTATCGACCGCCAAAATTATAAAAAAGTTTTACTTACGATAAGAAGAAAAATTAACATAATTTTACATAAAAAATGTGCGTTTTATGTTATGAATATATTTATTTATTTTTGTATATAGAACATCAGAAATAAAAACATAGAGACCTATCGTGGTTAGAATCCTTAGAGATAGGATTCCTAACGAAATGATCCATTGAACCGTAATTAAGAAGAAATCGTAAGATAGGGGTAGGCAGGGAATGCAATATTGGAGAGATCACGTTGAGAAAATGGACTTAGCGACGGTTGCAAGGATACACAAAACTCTAGAGGACCACCGACTTGAACGTTTTCATCATATGACCAAGATTGATATGAAATCTGAACTGATCGCAATGTCTATAAAACAGAATTAGTTTACGTAAAAGAAAAATAACCACCATTTTATAACTTGAATAGATTGTATTTGATTTATTATAAAACTGTAAAAAAATACGTTTTTCTGTCAAATGCACGTAAAACTATACACGTTATAAACATTTTACTGGGAGCGTTTTCCGGCCCTGTCAACCCACACAGCCTTCCTCTACTTACCGCCTATTCCGGAGCTGGGAAAACTTTTTCACCAACACTCTTCCACCAGCAAAAAGTGTACGGTCGCGTTCGTTGTGTGTGTAAAAAGTTTGAGCTCCAGCTCGATCCTTAAGGCGTTGTGTACACGAATACTTTGTACGAATCCAATGAGCTTTTCCTTGTTTATCGATCGCTTGCTCCATTCACAACAGACATTTAAATCTGGAATATGGGTCATTATATTTTATTTCGTAATTTCACGACATCGTGCACTCTCTAATTTTTATTAACCCTAACTGTTAGATTTATTTTGCCTATTTTAATCCACCAGTCTGTAAAATCTAGAAATAACACATACGAAAGGAAGGATAAAGGATTTTAATATGTTTTTTTCATAATTTCAAAGTAACAGGAATCTATATTAACTTAAATTCATTTACTTTTTCTTGAACAGCGATGAAAAACTCCCTACAATTTATTTATTTATAATATAACTGATTGAGGGCTTTTGTGACCAATACATGTTTGTTTTTTTATTATATTTTTTTTATTTCAGTAAGTGTTGGCTACAAAAATAAACATTGGTCAACTCCATATTAAATTATTAATATGAATGAAAATGTCTGTTTTATAGAAATATTATTATAGTTTATGGGAATGACATGTTTTGCATTTCTAAGGCATTATCAAATGTTTCAAATCATTTGATAATGCCTTAGAAAGGCGAAAAATGTCATTCCTATAAACTAAGAATATGCTACTTAAACGCTATTACCCCGAAAAAACTTAAATATTCTTAAATACTCGCTAAACACGTTTTTAAATTTTCTAATAACTAGGGCTAAAGGGGATCTTCTTTCTGGAAGCTGTTTTTCTGTTTCCTAGAAGTTTTATTATAGTTTTTGAGAATGATAAGTTCCGCCATTCTAAGGCATTTTCAAATGTGATTTGTGTTCAAACATTTAAATACATTAGAAAGGCGAAACATTTCATTTATATAAACTATTTCGACGTTTTAATTTGTGTTTATAACAAACATTTCAGTTAAAAGTACAAAACAACAAAATCAATGGATTTTTTTGTTTATCTTTGTATTTGCCGTCTGGGAATGGCAAGTTTTTTTAATTTTTTTTTTTCAAAAATACGATTAGTAGAGATCTAATTAAATTGGAGTGTCTCGCCTGCAAAGAGTGTTTGTGATTTGGGGTTGTATTTCAATGCGCCTTGTATATTTCAGCCGCAGTTTTGCCACAAATTTGTCCGAGTGAACGAAGCCTTAGCACACCAGCTCGGCTTCGGTGTATGTGTGAAAAGTTTTGGCCGGGAGTTTGAGAGCCGAGTACGGCGTTACGTTTGAATGTGTACGTAAAAAGTTTTCCCAGGGAGGTTTCGTGCCTGTGTTGGCGCGTTGAGTTCACGACAGTGTGTATGAAAAGTTTCGGGCGGGGAGGCGGCGGCCGCGTGTTGGTGCGGGCCCTGGCTGTGTTGGAGGAAAGTTTTGGCTCGGGTCTGAGTGGCGGCGGTGTGGGCGGGAGGTGGGCCGCGCCCGCGCACGCGCGCTCCCCGCCCGATCTCAAAACAGTCCTTCAGGGGACGTTTCAGAGGTAGGATCTTTGTTCGACGTCCGTCCGTTTTGGGTCACGGGACGTAAAATGATGACGTCACCCCGTAAAATGTTATAAACCAATAAAGAACAATGCGTCCACATATGTTATGACTTATATTTTATTTTAAATCATTAATAATAAACAAACACTTCAATTCGTTTTCAGATATCTACACATAATGAGAAAATTTTTAATATTTTACACTCAATTTTCAAATTGTCCTTCTTATTTTAACAAACATACTTTATACAGACAACGATTCCGTATCTTTAAATATACATAGCAAACTTAATTTACCTATTTTTATATAGGAATAAACTGAATAAAAACGGAATATATAAGAGCAATATTTTGTCCAGAAAGGAATGGAAAGTTACATATAAAAATCGATATTTAATAATGGATCAACTCTTTTTAATGAATTTAGTGTACAATTTATATTTTAGGTGATTTATTTTCAACTAGTTTCCAATGTAGAAATTGACTTAGGTACATATAATTATAAGCGAGTACTCGGGATATTGTGTTCATTAAAGTTACATAATTATATTACAAAGAATAATATATCTGGTAAATATAGAAAAATCAATTAAAAAAATTCCGACACAGTGTCAGACTTAAAACAGGGCGAATTCAGAATTTCCAATTAATTTCGCGTGTGAAAAATAAGACAGTTATCCCCGCGCCCGCACTACCCTGGCGGCAATCAATAGTGCCCCCTCCAGCGCCCCCCGCGGCCGCCGTCGGCCATCCTCGGACACCATCGGCAGCCTTCGGCTCTCGAAGACCACGGACCTGGTTAAAAGATCCAGTTAACCTCGACGGCTGCAGCCGAAGACGAAGCCGCCCCGGAGGTGAGTGGTTTCGAATTGACCCCCTCTAGGTCGCCCTTCGGACCTATATTTTGAAGTTCGCTCGGTGATAAACGGGATTTTTCAAGTCCCAAGTTCGCCCAGACTTCCCCGACTTACTTCTTGTTGTTACCAGTTGTTGAACTAGTGCCGCCGTTATTTAACTAACTTTTTCGCCCGAATCGATCCGGCCGCCTTGAAAGTTTTTGACAGTTCACAACATTGCGGCTGCAGGTTGATGGCGATTTGTTTATTTAAAAGTTTTGTCTGTTTTCGATTTTTTCGTCATGGACCGCTGGGATTCCCGCGGTGAGCCGGTTCGCGCGCCGCACCATCTTGCACCTCCCGTCGGCAAGTGAAACCGGCCGCAGTTAGCGACGGCATTTCATATATTTTAGAACCATTACTTATCAAGTGTCCTATTACCAATGTTATTTAATGTATTAAGTATTTTATTTATAAATCTTACAAATATTTCTTAAGTTTTGATAAAATTAAGGAGTTAAAACTGTGAAATTCCATAATGACGATTTTATTATGAATTCAATGAAAACCCTGAATTTATTATGAATTTAATAAAAAGTGGAAATGAGATCTCTTAGACGAATGTGTGGATACTCTGTGTATGATAGTGTCAAATAAAAATATAAGAAGTGAATGCGGTGCAAATGATGGTGTTATAAACAAAATAATGAAAGGATCATTAAGATGGTTTGGACATATGGAAAGAATGAATGGAGAAAGAATGGTAAAAAAATATATATGTAACGATGTAAATGGATGAAAACGTAGCACGATCAAATAAATCAAATATTGAATGTCGGCCACGTGAGGAGTCAGAGAAATCGACGCGCGTGTATGTTATGGAAGCAAGATAAATATGTCAGGAAAGAAAAGTGTGGCAGTCCATTCTTTCTGCCCACCCCTTCATGAGACGGCGTGATGGTTAGTTAGTTAGTTAGTTATGAAAGTGGAAAAAAAACAATATTTTAATACGTTTTTTTAATGAATTAAAACACTGCTTTTTCCACTTTTGAGTTTATTTTTCTCGACGTGTTTCGAGGACTTTACACCTTCATCATCGGAAGAACGATATAAAATCATGTTTTTATATCGTTCAATAGTTTATGTCGTCCTCCCAATGATAAATTTTTCGATACATGTCAGGAAAAATATGATCGAAACTGGAAAAAATTGTAGATTAATTAATAAAAAAAAGGAGAATTCAGTACAGGGTTTAACCCGTACTCAGTACAGTGTACCCCTTAGGTTTTCTAAAATTAATGTTTTAATTACTAAAGAATATGTTTTATGCAAATTAAAACACCCAAACATTTTAAAAGGATATCTTCGTTTAAACTTAACAATTCTTTGCGAATAATTCTGTAACCGTGGGAGATTTTTAGATACAAAACATCAACTCACCAAAATTTCGCATACATATAATTAACCAATGCAGCATCAATACGGTAGGCAGAGAAAATGAACCGCTACACTTCTCTATCCTGACACACCTCTCTAGATTCCTCCACATTCATACGGCGAGTCATACACGCACGTTAATTCTTTCGACTTCTAAAAAGGTCGACATTTAAAATAAGATTAATTCGGTCATGCCATATTTTCATAGGTTTTCCTCGACTCTGTACTCCATTAACATCGTTTAAGTAAACATTCTTAACCATTATTTTTTCATTCATGTGACGCAGTGATATTTTTATAATTTTATTCATAATACAATCTTCTGCTCTACATTCCGACCAAATATCGGCATTTTGAATTCTGCCGTACGACGTTTTATCATATAAACATCTAAAAGATCTCATCTCTTCTGCATTTTTTGGCTCTCATCCTTCTTATTAAAGTTCAATGCTTCGCTTCTATACATACGGATGGATTAACTTGACAATTATTAAATAGTTCATTGTTTTGGCCGGAACACTATACTTTCATGTTATAAACGGTTAATATTTAAACACTTTTTTTTCGTATGAATTATTCACTTTGTGGTTAGATATTAAAAAATAATATTACTTGTTGTTACTGTTATTATAAAGGTTAGGTTGTTACTGTAATTACGAAGCCCTGAGGAAGCTTGGGTACAAGCGAAACTG
Organism: Lepidostoma basale; assembly: GCA_022606425.2. Classification (NCBI taxonomy): domain Eukaryota; kingdom Metazoa; phylum Arthropoda; class Insecta; order Trichoptera; family Lepidostomatidae; genus Lepidostoma; species Lepidostoma basale. The sequence continues at coordinate 961,730 of JAHDVF020000775.1, read as the reverse complement.
GTCATTTATTAAAATAACCGCATAGTGGTGAAAAACAAAGTACAGTGTTTTTATTTTATTTTATTTTTAATAAAAATAATAAACAATATAAAACACTGTTAATAGTATCACAGTTTTAATTTTTTGGAAGAAAAACACCAAAATTTAATTTCAAAGCTGTCAAAAATCTCCACATAAACGAAAAACTTATATTATTTCAACACCAAACAAATCAAACGTATTTTGTTTTAAATAGTTAGTATTTCAATTTGTATGTTTTATTGTTTGTAACACCTGATGATGCCAACATCGGTTGGCGAAGAAGCTGTCTCTACACATAATACAAATTATGCTGATATCAAAAAGGAATCGGTCGATGGAATACCAGGATTGCTCCGTTGGTTTGGACATATGGCATGGATGGAGAAACAATGGTTAAAAAAGTATACGTTTACGATGTAAATGGAGTACGGAGTCGAAGTAGACCGAGGAAAATATGGCATGACTAAATTAATAAAATTTTAAAGGTTGGTCATGTTAGAATTCTGAGGAATCAACGTTCGAGTATGACTCGTTGTATGAATGTGGAGGAAGCTAGAGAGGTGTGTCAGGATAGAATGGTGTGGCGGTCTATTCTTTTTTTTTTTTTTTACGTATACAACAGGTCGCTTGAACCTAATTACAGTATACAATTTGTTTAAGCTGATATATTGATTCTCGTGACATGTGACAGGTAGCCAATCTATCGCCATTTTATTGTCACGAGAAAACTACGCCAGACCAAAGACAGTGTGACAATCACACTGCTATCGCCGGGAAAAAAAAACTGATTTGATTTGATTTGATTGATTTGAATCGAACCCAGAACCTTCGGAATGGGAATCAGAGCTCTTACCACTCTGCCACGAAGGTCGTCAGAGTGGTAAGAGCCTACCCCTACAGAGAAACGGCGCGATGGTTTGTTGTTGTATAAACATATATAGAAATATGCAAAAAAAAATTACCAATTAATACATATTCTTGTAAAATTATTTTACTCGTAATTTTTAATTTCTAAATCTTCACGTAGGTACCCCGACGGGCAAGTAGGTACCTATACAGTTTGCCGATCCTTCCCTTGATAAACAATATTGCACACGTATCTACTCTATCGTGCTTGTCACCGTGTGGTAACCTCACAAGATAGGGTGTGGTTACATACTACCAGGTGATTAGAAACTTGGTACTACCATCCTAATGATAAATTATGTTATGATCATATTAATTTTGTTTTACATTTACCAAGAGCATTACTGTTTATTAAAGTAAAATTGAAATTCAAACTTTTGCAAAATATATGCGTTTCGCTCCGTCTTGTGTTATTACTAGGGCTCGGATTTATATTCGCTAAAAAAGTTTAAAATATTATTTTTATGTGTGCCATAATATGCTTTTATATTCTCTTACCTTAGATTTTCTGTTAACAAAAAAAACCAAGATCTTATACGTGAAGAACTATTTTTTGCATCGAACAATTACATATTTTTTTTATATATTTTCGGGGGAATGACACAGTCGATTCTTTACTAGAGTTTTATTTAGGGGGTTAAACGAACTCCTGAACATGTAGATTGTGCAATCATATTTTTTTTGGTTCACCACAGGCGAACATTTTTGTACTTTTTTAGCTATCCTTTGCACCTTGTGGGGTAAACGTCATTTTATTGATACATGCTCGTATTAATAATTAACATTTACTTTCTTTGCCGTTACTTCCAAACCATTTCAGTGATCTATTTTGTTCATAGCGCTTTTATCTGGCCTACTTTCACTTCCTTTATCGGCGTATGACTATATTTTATTCAACTAACTAACCATCACGCAGTTTCAACAAAGGAGAAGGCAGAGAGGTTCGACCGCCGTACTGTAGTGTCCTGACATACTTCTCTACCTTCCTCTACATTCATACATAGGAACATGCACGCTCGTCGATTTTCCGGCTTTAAATGTGGCCGCCTTTCAGCATTTGATTAATTTGGTCATGCCGTGCTTTCTTAAGTCGTCCACAGCTTCTTACCACTTAAATGGCTTTTATACAACATTTTTCTCTCGTCAATTCGTTCCAATCTACCTCAGGGATCCTTTTTTTTATTTTTAACTATTTAAAACACATTCGTCTAATGGGTCTCTAATAATTGGGTAGATTTTCACGGTTGGTAATATGTTTAATACTAGCACATGTATCTACGATGAGAGATCTCGGGATCATCTATGAGAGTAGGCTGACTTTTCGTGCACATGTTGAGAGAATTTGTGGCACTGCACTGAAGATGTTGGGCTTCATCGTCCGGACCGGCAGAGTTTTCAGGGATCCCAATGTGCTCAGAGTCCTATACAACGCATTGGTTCGGAGCAGACTCGAAAGTGGTTCTGTGATATGGAGTCCTCACGAGGCGAGATATTCCATTATGCTGGAGAGGGTTCAGAAAAAATTTCTGAGGTATCTCTACATGAGGGAGTATGGTAGCTATCCTTGGCTCTATCCCACGGCATTTCTTTTGGGAATGCTCGGAACCAATTCTCTACAGCTTCGAAGAGATGGACATCTAATTACCCATTTCTTTAGATTAATTAGGGGATACTTCGAGAACTCGGCCGTACTGGAGGGTGTTCGGCTTTTTGTCCCCGATAGATATCTCCGACAGCGACAGCACAGATTGTTTTACCTACCGGCTGCCAGAACCAATCTGCCTCTGGTGACACCGGTGGGAAGAGCAATTAGTCTGCTGAACGCGGTCTCCTCGGAGATCGACGTCTTTCATGTTAGTGAAAGTACGTTCAGAAGGCAAATACTCTTAATTCTGGAGAGTATCCTGTCTTTCTAATGTTGAACCATCTCTTATGCGTTTCTGGTAGTATACTATATATAATATATTATTTTACCTGTTCTCAATAGATGCCTTAAAAATAAATTTTGTAATGTCTGTTGATGAAATAAACTGATTTGATTTGATTTGATTTGATTTGATTTATTTTATACTCGTATATTGGGTATAACTTTATCTTCTGCGATTTACGTTTCGAAGATCGTTCAGGTCTCTATCTTCAGGTTACTTAAAAGGTTGAATTCAGGGTACTTTTATTTTCAGGGTTATTATAATGGTACATTTAGGGATGAAATCGTCAGTTTTCTAAAAGTTTTATTATATTTTATAGGAATGACATGTTTTGCCCTTCTAAGGCATTATCAAATGACATTTGATAATGTCCTAGAAGGACAAACATGTAATTCCCATAAAATATAATTGTACTTCTAGAAAACTAACGTTTTCATTCGTATAAATTATTTAATATGGAGTTTTACAATCGTTCGGGAAACAATAAATAAGTATCTTTAGGGTACTACTATGCTTTAATTTATTGATGGTTTAGGCGTAAACACATTAGAATTGAATTAATAACGCTGTTTTTATTCCACGTATTATTATTAAACAGTATTATTATTTCAATTTCAAGGTGATAACTTGTACTCTGAAAGAAAAGGCTGCAAGATCAACAACAACAAAAATTGATCCACTGATAAGTTTGTAAAAAAATTGAAGCTTTACTTGTCTTAAAAGCTTCATCCTAATTTTCTCTGATCGGGTAGCAGCTTATTTCTGATTATACGAACATGAAATATGCTGTGAACCTTGTACGCTTCATCATGCGGTTTCGGTACCCGCTAGTGTCTGACGCTAGAGGTGAAGCGCGGTAACCGTAAATGGCATTTTTTCACCCCGCTTGTCGCCTCTAATGAGTGCATGTGACGTAATAATAAAGTTCCTGCGGCCACCGGAGCTGCGTACCGCTGACGGGGAAATTCGATGAAAATTCTTATCTAAATAATTACACTTGATTATCTTATTTCCCGGATGATCGCTGGAAATAAAAAATATCGTTGGAAACCTTGTTCTTTTATAAATAACAAGCGTGTATTCTAATGCAACGTTGTTTCAAAATTTCGGAAAAGTCGGTAAATTTCAAAATCTCAAAGCAATCAGTTTTTCAATAGAAGAAAAAGAAAAGTATATAAAACACCCGGGTATTTTAATGCAACGTTGTATCAAAATTTCGAAAAATCGGCAAATAACAAAATTTCAAAGCAGTTGTTTTTTTTTAAGAAAAAGAAGGAAGGATTGATTTTCATTCAAACTACTCTCAAAACCTTTCTGGGTTAAAAAATAACGAACTGTGAAATTTTCAGCGCAATCGGTTCAGTAATTTTCGAGAAAAGCACGGACAGACACACAAACATTCATTTGTATATATTATTATTATTATTTTGTTGAATCGCTCTTTTCATCATGACAGCGCAAGCCAAATCGATGTAAAGGGTATTATAGCTATCATAGTGATTGTCATGACATGTGATAGTTAACTAATCTATCGCTATTTTATTGTCAAGTGAATTCTACACCAGATCAAAGACAGTGTGACAATCACACTGCCCTCGCCGGGAATCGGACCCGGAACCTTCGGCGTGGCAGTCAATGCACTTACCACTAGGCCACGAAGGTCGTCGATGATATAGACATAATATAACGACCTTCCTGGCAGAATAGCAAGAGCTACGACCCCCCCCTCCCTGTATTTCTTGTTACATATATGTCGTTTGTATATACTATCTTTCCATTCTTTCTTCATTCATCCTTTCCAAGTATCCAAACCATATTAATAATTCTTTCATTATTTTAACGCATACGTAATTTATTGACGACCTTGGTGGCGGAGTGGCGAGAGCTATGACTGCCCAAGGTTCTGGATTCGATTCCCGGCGGTGGCAGTGTGATTGTCACAATATCTTTTGTCAGGCGTAAAATTCACGTGACAGTAAAATGGCGATAGTTTAGCTACCTATCAACATAATATCTATACCCTGTTCATCGATTTAGCTCGCGCTGTAATGATGCTAAGAGCGATTCAACAAAGTAATATTAATGCAATTGTGAGATGGAGAGGGAATACGTTTCTGTAGAGACCACCTGGACCCAGCTAGATTTTCATAATCGTGTTGCCCTAGAGTCCAGAAGGTCGCTGATCACCAGGACGACCGCCAAAGTGATGAAAAGAAAGTTGGACCTCTTATTAGATTTAACAACACAATTTTATTCCATTTTTATTCATTAAGTATGTTTATTCTATAAAAATATTTAATAAATGAAGGTGTAAAAAAAAGTTTTAATTAAATTAAAAGGTTTTCACAATGGAATTCCAATTTTAACACCTTAACCATCGATAACTTAAAGAGCAGTAGTACCTTTAAGATACCCTTTTAATTACCCTGAAGATGGAAGATGAAGCTTACCCTGAAAATGGAGACCTGAAAAACTTTCGAAAGTTGGACTTAGGTTGACATCCTGCCTGAGTACGAGTATATTACAATATCTGGAAATAAGACGAAAACTTAATAAAAAGTCATAAATTATAATAGTTATATTTAATGACGTATTCGTCTCATATTTTTCTAATCGTATAAGTAAAAATTAAACTTTTTGCGCGTTTCGCAGGTGTACATTTTCTTAAGTATACCTACCCTGTCATGGCGTGTGGTCATTATGTATGTACGTATATGCGCCGCACGCCATACCCTTAATGGGTCTGCAAAAAGTTTCAAAAAGTTTTGCGGAGAGGCAATATGGTCCAGGGATTCTCCCAGAAGCTTTCCGTTTTATTTCCATCCACTTGGCTAATAGGTTGATAAAACGCTTATATTAATATTTTGATAAAAGGTTTTTAATATTTCGGTACTCACCGCAGATTCTATTTCATCGTATTTTCTTTATTACTTACATCCGTGTTAACATTTACTAGTTAAGATAATGAATTGAAATAACATAAAAAAATATTGTAATTTTATAACACCCACATCATAGACTTCGGATGATTTTAATAAATGTGTCCACCAAAGGAGCATACGAACCATCCGAAACATGTCTGTTATAATGTTTTCTTAAGACAAAATGTTTATTTTAAATTTTCGTATGAAGCATTCACTTTGTGGTAAGACATTTAAATTTTTTATTATTATTTATATTTAAAATAAAATAGAAATAAAAACACTGCACTTTGTTTTTCACCACTTTGCGGTTATTTCAATTGCCGACTAGTTTCGCTTGTACCCAAGCTTCCTCAGGGCTTCGTAATAACGGTTTGTGAAATAAAAACCAAAGTTTATTCATTAACAGTTATATTTTTACTTGAATGATTCCGATTTCAAATGTAATATGATCTGATTAACTAATTTACAAAATTTGTTTTCGTTACAGAGGTCACACGCGCTTGATACGCTCCGGTAACTCAAAAAATGAAACCGGCAGAACAACAAAATAATTACAGATGGCAAACACACGGAATCGTAACAAAACAAAGTTTTTATTTTAAAAAAGTATAAATTGTTTATTCTTTGTTCAATTTTGACAATGATTGCTTAAAATTGTTCGACGGAAACATTTTAAATAAATGTATGCTCTTTCATGTATAATGAATGCTCGATTGCTTTTTTGGTTTAACATTGATTTATTTATGTACAAAAATATATAAACAGACGTCTTTTACCGATCCTTATGTATGGAAGCGAAGCATGGAACTGGCAAGAGAAGGATGAAATTGGAAAAAATGCAATAGAAATTAAAACTAAACAATCGTGTCGACGTTATCGTCTCTATTTGCCAAATCTTAAACCTCACATACTGTTCGGATTGTGGTGTTGTTACACGATCACAAATCTTCCCACATTTAAATATAGATATAAATGAACATATTTGGGTCAAATAATATTTTTAAATATAACATTTGAAATATTATCAAAATTTCTTCTTTAAACTAGCAAATCATTGCAATAAATATGATTCATAATAAGTTTAATTTATTTGATGAATGGGAAAACGTTGTTTTTTAAAACCTTACGTTATTATGTTAACATTAGATTTTCGACTGCGAGTAGTTACTCAGAATACATTAAAAAATTTAACATATACGTATATCGACTGCATAAAACCGCAGTGTTATATACCCCTGTAACCATAATTTCATAGTTTCATTTGCGGTCTTCAACGGGAATGGCGAGTAATAAATAAAGCATTAATCATTTATAATTTTAAGGGCATATCTAATAAGAGAAAACAATGGGAGAGCACTGAGAACTCAGTCATTTCCTCCGAGTCGCCGCCGCGCCGGAAATGCGACACCCTCTAGAATTATTGTCTATGACAGGTCGGGAAATAAGTGCTCCTCTCCGAACAATATCATCAAGAAAGTGTATTAAATGTGTACCTATTATTGTATTACAGACAAGGCGATTGTCAAACACCCTCCTCGCGGCTGGAGCGCTGTGCCGGGATCGAGGAACGATCACAATGTTTACAGAATTGACTAATAATTCTTACGGCCTTACTGGGGAAGCTTTGAAATTAAACAAGTATTGTTTCTCATAGATTTCAAAGTATAAAGTAATATTCTTCTTCTTCTTCTTCCTCAGCGTATTCCCGTCCACTTCTGGACAAAGGCCTACTCCATTCGCTTCAATGTCACTCTGTCTTGTGCAGATTGCATCCAGGTTATTCCGACGTGTCTGTACAGATCATCCTTCCACGATAGTTGCGATCGCCTTGCACTTATATTTGCCGTCCTCGTTCTCCAAGTCAGCAGTCTTCTTGTCCACTTTTCATCTGAGCTTCTGGCTACGTGACTTGCCCATTGCCATTTTAGAGTCGCCACCCGGTGGATGATGTCAGTGACTTTTGTTTTTTCCTTAACCGTATCGTTTCTGACTCTGTCTCTTAGGCTAATTCCTAACATGGCTCTTTCCATGGCTCTTTGGGTCAGTCGTAGTTTCTCGGCACTTTGTTTGGACAATGTTACAGTTTCAAGACCATAAGTATCAACTGGCAGGACGCAGGCTTCATACACTTTTCGTTTCAGGTTGATCGGTATTTTCCGGTTTTTAAGGATGTTACCCATGTTTCCCAGCAAATTAAAGTAAAATTACACATTTTTAAAACAACAACAAACTGTAATGCTGTTTTCCTTAAGTATAGGCTGAGAGAATGGACAGAAACTACTTTATTCTGACACCCCTATCCATTTTTCCATATTCATGCAGCGAGTCATAGTCGCACGTTGATTTTTCCGACAGGACCAACCTCGAAAATTCTGCCTTTTTTTTTCTGCGAAAATTGTATTCTATATGTTTTTCAGATATCGATGTTCTACATTCTCTGTTTTTGAAGACTTGCAAAAGCTTATTTTTGTATTTTGAACTTGCTAACGTCCATTGGGCAGTGAGGGGCGCCAATTGGACGGCGGTGGGCGGTGCCGGCGGGAGATGCACCCGGCGTGCATTCTACCCCGTTCACCTGCACCCCCCCCCCCCCACCCATCACTGTCTCCCCCGGGGACCAGAGCTTCCGCTTCTTATTCACCCGCTGACACCCCGACAAAGATGATTTTTTAAACACAATTTTGGTAATCATATTTTCATGTTCTGTACACAAGTTCATAATCTTGTCCTTAATATCAACAATAAAACATTACTTTGTATACTTCATTTATATTTTGATACGAAGCCATTATTTTGTGGTTTGACATATTAAAAAAAAAAATTTAACACTTTTTCATTTATGTTAATATAAACCACACGTTGAAAATTCATATTTTTTTATTTGTAACTTGAAACACCTTTTAGTTACAAAACAACATTGTTTTCTTATAAGTAAAACTGTTTTTTTTTTGTTCGATATTCATATACCCAGGTAGTTGAATACCAATCAGATGATCAAGGCTAAGATGGAAGAGATGCAACGAAATTATTACGAGTGTCAAGTTGTGGGGTCAAAGCAGAGGACAAAGGGAGTTTGAGGCGAGGAATAATGGAGGCTTAAGCTCGATATGGGCTGTAGGACCATCAGTGAAGTTAAATATTCGTTTATGAATTGAAATACCGTTTTTTTGTCGCTTTTTTCCAACACCTGATTAAGCTAATAAAATTAAGCCTTCTTCTCTAGTCACATTCCTATATTTTCTAAAAATGCGGTACAAAATTAATTAATTGTATATTAACTGTTTATTTCTTGTTTCAGGTAAGTCACCCCCGCCTTCCATCCCCGTGTGCTGTGCAGCCTGTTGACAGCCCCGCACGCGCGAGGGTAAGCCCAGCTTGACATGGCGAATTATTAATATTATCTTATCCGGCATTAAATAACTTGACAATTATTTGTTGCATGCCATGCTTAATTCCTTTCAGTCTGAATTTTTCATAGCCGTACCATTTTTTTAATTAATCATATAAACTATAAAATATATCATCTTATAATAAGAAATGGCATAAACTTGTGTATGTTTGATTTTTCACAAAGGACCATTTCAGACTTTGAAATAAGAATTGTCTGGCTATCTCTCTTTTAATGTGTGAGATGGTTGTAAACAAATAATAATAATTTTGAAATTTTCAACTTATGCCATTGCCCGTTTGTAAGTTTTTGCTGACTAATAAAACATAATACCTTTCGTATTTATTTTGTATTTTTAACACTACTTTAACCCTTAACGTACCGTGTTCAAAACAAAACGCTCGCTCCCATGTGGTCAATTCAGTTTACCGCTAACTTTATCTAAATATCAAGCATATGACTCGATGAATCAAAATTTAATTTATGTCATCTTGTAGGGAATTTCATTAGGAATAGATCGATATCTATAACATACATGGATTATTTGAAAAACATATCATTATTAATTTTTTTCTGGAACCATGCGATTTCTGATATGGAATGCGTCACAGCATATGAGCAACTGACACCAAGTATGAACTTGTCTCGCCCCGCCGCGGCGCGGCGCGGCGGGGCGAGACAAGTTTTACGTATGATAAAGGCACCCAGGCAAAATGTATGGTACGTTCAAGACAACGAGTACGTATTAATATTTGTCCCTTTTGGTAAAGTGTTCATATTTTCACAGTTCTGATATTATTAAGTTGCGTGCTGCGTTTCCGTCCACAGTCGGTATTATTACGTACCTATGAGAAAAGGCCAAACATATAATTTATAATACGTTCAAAACAGCGAGTAAGTATTTGTCACTTTTGATAAAGTTGTAAATATTAGCAAAACAAATTCTACCTTAACACGAATGAAGGTGAGGGCAGTCTTAAAAATTTTTTTTTTTTGGGATGAAGGAAGTAATTTTTTGCTTTTTTTATATTACGAAATATTGAGAACACTTCAATGGAGGATTACATTTTTTTTATAATATTAGGGTCCATAGGTTTTAAGAAAATCAACTTTAAATTGGCAGTGGAAACTCAATTGACCACATGGCAACGCGACGGTTAAAACAGAACATTTCAATATTTTCATAAATCTTTTGGGTACTTTTGTTATATTGAATCCAATAAAAATAGTATGCATAATTTGTTTTTGCTGCTTTCTATGTTATAATTAAGAAAAAATTGTTTGGGTTCCAAATTAAATAGCTCGTTAAAAACAGCAAAAGAGAAGTCTGAAGTCGTACTTGATATTTTTATTATTATGTTGTACTTGAAGATTATTATTATCAATTTTATACATGAAGGTTTTAGTGGATTTATCTACTTACTTTAACTTGTACAGCCGATATCTTCCACTGCTCGACATAAGTCTCGCTTATACATCACCACATACTCCTATTGAGTGCCTTCTGCATCCAGTCACTTAAAATTTTTCATATATCATCAGACCATCGGGTCTCTACTCCAATACCTTTCTGGTCCATCTTTAATGTACCAGTCTGGCAACATGTCGCGCTAATGGCCATTTGAGCTTAGCTACCCTTTCGACGACGGCATCGAATTGGTCAATTTAAAACATATCAATTTTGTTTTCCCTGTTTTTGTATTAATTTTGAGAAATGAAAAATAACGGCGCCACTGGCTAATATAATATCTCACGTGGCTTCGTCTAACAAATTATGCAATGTGCATTCGTGAGCAACCCCCAGTGGCAGGGGTGGGTCGGAGGGGTTGTATCGGATATCACAAGATTACCTTTGGAGCACTTTCATAAAACAATGTATTACCCCGAGCGCTCTCAAAGACTGCCTGAATTATTGCTTTCGATATTGCTAGAACAGACTTCCATGAGCACACGAGTGTACTCGGTACACAAGTAATGAAACTTCAGGATTTGTTCGGAGCGAGTCAGCTATCAGATATTTTGCTTTTCATATAACATTATATATTTATTCTTTTATCAAGAACACTTTACAATACATAAAAATATAGTATTTTATTTCGTAATATATTTGACATCTGCTTAAGTGTTATCATCATCAGGATTCAGGTAATTACTTACAACAAAGGTAATAAATCAAAGATTGGACTTGACGTTAAATTTATTTGATTAGTTACAATATTTTTAATTGATTCATAATATTTGTTATGACAAAAGCGTAAACGTTCTAAAATAATATTTTATAACATCTGTCAAAATTGATCATATTTGTAAACAATTTTATAATATTTTAAATATGTATCTTTATAACATGTATCACTGAAAAAGACTGGTTGTCCGAAACATGTCAGATATGTAATTTTAATAGTGTTGTATCTTCTTCTTCTTAACGTGTCCTGTCAGGTCTCCCCAACGTTGACTATCACCCTTGAGTTGGCTTCCCTGTCCTGGGCAGCTCGGAACAGCTCCCCCACGGTCCTCAGCCCTGTCCACTCACGTATGTTCCTCAACCAGGAAACCTGCCTTCTCCCAACACCTCGTCGACCCTCAATCTTACCTCAATCTCCCTCAATGTAACCTTAATCTTACTCAATCTTAGTGCTGTATATACAAAATATGTAAAAAAAGGTAAAGATATAATTTATTATAGTATTTCAAAGATTTTACGAACGAAAGTAATTAAGTTTATTTCTCAACTTGAAACAATATTTACAACACAAAACATGCGGTAAAAAGTACTTCCCGTTTTGAAAGTCTAGTTAGCGTTACATCCAGAAATGGGCTCTTCTTGACAGCATAAACCTGCCGAAGTTTCGCGTGATTTGGAAAACATAATCATTCTGTCGTAGTATTTTACGGTGACAATGGCATCCGTGCCGTGCCCCTCCGCTAACGTTGGCGCAGTAACTCTTTACGTCTGAATCCACTAATCGGGGTGCATTTAAAATATCAATATCGGTGTTTAATTGCCACGTGACACGCAGGCAACAAATAACATTCCGCTAATACGTCAAATTTAATATCTTAGGGAAATTTACACCATATTTCATTGTCTTCTTTATACGTAAAATACCTTGATTATATTCAGTTAATCATCTGTCTCACACGATGTTTTCAACGTTTAACTAACATATTATTTTTGAAAAATGATATTTTTTATTTACTTTATTTTCTCGCGTTAATTGAAGACTTAGTCCTATATGTGGTTGGCTCAGAAATCAACGTGGATGGAAATAGAATTGAGAATGTCCAAGAATATACATACCTGGGACACAATCTTCGATTGGGCCGAGATAACCAAACCGCAGAGCTAAAAAGAAGAATTGGACTAAGCTGGGCAGCTTTCGAAAACATGAGTTACATCCTTAAAAACCGGAAAATACCAATCAACCTGAAACGAAAAGTCTATGAAGCCTGCGTTTCGGATGTTGGTACTTATGGTCTTGAAACTGTTACAGTGTCCAAACAAAGTGCCGAAAAACTACGAATGACCCTAAGAGCCATGGAAAGAGCCATGTTAGGAATAAGCCTAAGAGACAGAGTCCGAAACGATACGATTAAAGAAAACATAAAAGTTACTGACATCATACACCGGGTGGCGACTCTAAAATGGCAATGGGCAGGTCACGTAGCCAGAAGCTCAGATGAAAACTGGACAAGAAGACTGCTGACTTGGAGACCGTGGACGGCAAAGAGAAGTGCAGGGCGACCGCAACTACGGTGGAAGGATGATCTGAACAGACATGTCGGAATAACTTGGATGCAATCTGCATAAGACAGAATGAAATGGAAGTGAATGGAGGAGGCCTTTGTCCAGGAGTGGACGAAAATAGGCTGAGGAAGAAGAAGAATAGAAGTGGTTGGCCCAGAAGTTTGCCAGCTGTGGCGCGCTTGTGCAGCACAGATTACTCCGCGCACATATTTTCTTCTTCTCAGTCGTATTCCTCATGATTGGGGGTTATGCCCATCCTGTTGATTATAGAGCATGGCACGCCATGCGCTCCTGTCACCTGTCAGTCTCCAGGCTGCAGCTAATGCAAGACCCGTAAGCGCCCTGATTTGATCGGACTGGAGGCTTGATGGTCGACCTTGTGGTCGCTTTCTCTCTACTTTATCCATGATGATAAGCTTTTAAAAGTGTGTCCTGATTTCTTCGGTCCACATATACAGCATTATTATTCATATGTTGTTGAATAGCTCTCTTGACATTATTACAGCGTAAGCGAAATCATTGTAAAGGGTGGGAAAAAACGACATCAAAGGAAATATGCACAGAACCATGTGAATAGAATTATGGCTCTTTGTTGCTTTTATCGTAAGGGTATTCACGAATTCGATATAATTGGATCTAAAGAGTTCAATCTCAGTATGTCCTTTCGCCACGAAGTATCCCCTATCATATCAAGTTGTCCCTTAATCCAAAGAGAAATTAGTGTGATTTTGGTTAACAAAGTATGATTTCTCCTTCTCGACCGACGTTTCGGAGATCGTTGCAGTCTCCATCTTCATAAACACCACCACATTACTCTATGGATGGAGACTGCAACGATCTCCGGATCATGGGTTGAGAAGGAGAAATCACACGTTGTTACCCAAAATCACACAAAAATATTGCTGCCAACCGTGAAAATCTACGCAGCAATTAACCAGTTTTGTGAAAGGGCAATTAAACGTTCAACCACTATTCCTGTGAATACCAAGATAACGACCTTCGTGGCAGAGTGGTAAAAGCTCTAATTGCCATACCGAAGGTCCCGAGTTTGATTCTCGGCGATGGTAGTATGATTGTCACACTGTCTTTTGTCTGGTTCATTCAATTCAATTCACGTGACAATAAAATATCACTCGTCACTAGAATCAATAAAATAGCTAAAACAAATTGTACACAGTAATTAGGTTCAAACGACCTGTTGTATAAAAAAAACGCAGAAGAAGTATCAGGAGACCACAGACAAGATGAATGGATGATATGGATGCCCTGGTAGTAATTAGATACAAACAGTCAATGTAAGAACGACATGGGAACAAATGGAAGAAGCTTTTGTTTTTGGTTGGACATCTAGACTAAGAAGAAAAATACGACGAAGCATCAAATTGTGCAAAGTATAATATATTTTTCTTTGTTTACACGAAATGATAGAAAAAATACTTTTCTATAGATTTTCATTTATATTCAAATGCTTGAATAAACATAAAAAAAATTCCCTTTTTATTTTGATGCATTCGAGAAGCAATTGCGTGCTGTTTCTTTTATTGAGCAATTTATCGTTTGGGGTTTCTTAAGGTGAGGGTTTTACGCGAAGAGTTTTTTCTATACAATGTTAACGACTAAATAATACCGTTCCTTGGCCGGCCTCCAGTAGCGGAATAGTTGTCACAACTCCCATGCGGATGGTTTCGGATTAGAAATCTAACAGCATTTTGAGGAACCACGCTTTCAACGATAGTTACGCAAAATGTATTGAATTTCATACCTATTTATTGTTTCTTGAACAATGATGTACTCCATTTTAAATAATTAATACGAATGAAAACGGAATGACATGATTTGACTTTCCAAGGCATTATTAAATGACTCTATACGTTTTTTAATGTTTCTTTTGTATATGTGTATTACACACTCATATATGTATTAAACATTTGTTTCGGACTAACCAGCCCTTCATCAGTGATATTATATAAATATTTAAAATATTATAAAAATTATTCTATGTTCGCCATACTTTGTGTTGTAGATGTTTTATTTGTCTTTTTATTTTGTTTATATACTTTGTATATAAAAACAAAATTAAATATCAGACTTCTTTCGAACAACCCAGTCCTTCCTCAGTGATATTATAAAGATATTTAAAATATTATAAAATTGTTTACAAATAAAATCCGTTTTGACAGATGTTATAAAGATTTATTAAGATGTTATAAATCTTTATAACATCTGTCAAAACTGATCATATTTGTAAACAATTTTATAATATTTTAAATATCTTTATAATATCACTGCGGAAGGACCGGGTTGTCCGAAACATGTCTGATATATTTTTTTTAAGTTAGCGTTGTATATACAAAGTATACAAACAAGAAAAAGAAAATATTTTAAAATTGTTTAAAAATATGGTCAGTTTTGACATTTTGACATTATAAAATCTTGATATTAATTTTTTTTTAATAAATGTGAGTGTCGTATACAAAGTACTCGTATATAAACAAAGAACGAGTCTACATATCTTTACCCTAGAAGTCCGCCAGCCCGGCCGCGCTTCTTAAAGCTAGAGCCAGGTCCTCAGTGCAGGTGATTGGGTAGCTCGAGGAGTACGTCCCATCGCCACAAAGAATTCCCTGTCCTGCCTAGTTGTCCCTAGATCTACCAATGCGTTTACACAGTCGATTAAGAATCTTCCAGTTCTTCCAAGGCAACTCTTACCCTTATATTTTTGTGAATGTATACTTATACTTGTATACGAATCCTGGATTTTCACCCATGGTGGGTGGTTAATTCAAATTTAATTGTATCTCAATAGAGACGAAGACGCAAACTGGAAACTGAATATGGATGATCAAGGTGTTTACAGGACTTATGACCTGTCATTGGTTGGGTTAAGCCTCTAAGCTTAGCCTTTTGGTAGTTGGTGGCTAAGCCTTGGGTAGTTTGGTGGCTAAGCCTTTTGGTAGAGCCTCATTGGGTTCAAACCAGCTGAGACACCTTTAGTTTATTTTTCATTCGTCCAGTTTTTTCATTTCCGTTCCACGTAACAGTTATGCACTGAAGTTTAGAAAACTCTTCTTTAATTTTAGTATCGAGGACTAAAATTTTGTGTTTGAAAATTGGGTGCCTAGTGTTATTCAGTATTTTTTTATACTTCCACGCCTCTGGCAGTGCTTCTTTTTACTTTTTTAATGGACTATTCTAGCAATAATATTTTTTTGAAGGCCCCAATTTTTGGAATTAAAATGAATATATTATGTTTGGGAAACGCAACAGTGTAGTAAATTATGTATTATAAATGTGTGTAAATAGTCCATTATTTTGACCGAAACACTATATTATTACTATTCTTCAACATTATTAATAGTTAAAATTTTAAACACTGTTATGATATCACAATTTTTATTGTTTGTCGCAACAAATCCAATTCCAGCAAGAACTTAAAAATGTTATCAAAGAAATTATTCAATGGTACAAATGCACACAAAGGTTCGGAAAAATCATGAAAAATAATTATAACAATGTCAAAACTCTCCACATAAACGAAAAACTTATATAATTTCAACACCAAACAGAACAAACGTATTTTGTCATAAATTATAAGTCTTTCAATTTGTATCTTAATTGCTTGTACTCCTGATGATGCCAACATCGGTTGGTGAAATAGCTATCGCGACAAATAATAAAAATTGTGATATCATAACGGTGTTTTAAATTTTAACAGTTAAGAATTTCATGTACATAATTAATATGCTATTTTAAAATACATGTGAGTAGTTCCTTCGACTTTCGTGGCCGAGTGGTAAATTCTGGGTTCGATTCCTGGCGAGGGCAGTGTGATTTTCACACTGTCTTTGGTCTGGTGTAGAATTCACGTGACAATAAAATGGCGATTTATTAGCTACCTATCACATGTTAAGAGAATCACTATGATAGCTATAATAATAAATACCCTTTACATCGATTTGGCTCATGCTGTCATGATGTAAAAGAACGATTCAACAAAATAATAATAATAATATGTAATAGTGTTTCTTTAATAGCTGGATTATTTAAAAAACGTGATTGTAATTGAGGAACTGGAACAGAAAACCGTAAATTGTATTGTATCCCTTTGATTCTCCTGGGTGTGGTAGCAATTTTCCGATACCCCATATTCACGCGTCTCCTTTATTTTCAGAACAATAAAAAAAATCGTAATAAAGCAATTTGCGTCAAACTTTGGAGGCGTAATGCCCCAACACAATGGACGAGTTTCGAAACAAAATTTCGCCGAGATGAATTATCGCGTAGCTAACGGCTTTCTTATATCGATAATGCCGTAATAGATTTGAAATAATGGCTGAGAAATATGCTGGTGTTTCTTTTTGCCTTTGTTTTGAAAATAAAGTAATTATTTTTTTATTCATTGAATGGAAATTGAGTGAGTGTCTTCCATAATATTTAAAAAAAAAATCTCAATGGTTACGGCCACCCAAGAAAGAGCTATGCTTGGTGCTTACAGCTACGTTGAGAGCAACCCAGCGATCCAAACATACGTCGTACTATTATGATAGCCACACTGCACGCTTCGCGCCACGTTTTCTGACTCTACAGTGGAAAAAAATCACCTAGCGTAGCACAAAGCGAAACACATCGGTGTGGCTTTAGCCAAAGTTATTTTTTTAAAGTTTAAAGTTAGTTGGTTAGTTCTTTTTTTAAAAGGCGTTTTTATAAAATAATTTTACCAACATTTCTATTATACTTTCGTATGAAGCGCTTAATTTGTGCTGTAGCATTATTTAAATTAATTAAATACCACTTTTATATTTGAATTCTCATGTGAAGTACTCACTTTGTGGTTAAATATTTTAAACTTATTCTTCTTCAAGTGCCCTGTCGGGTCCCCCCAACGTTGGCGATCACCTCGGCGAACCTGTCCCTATCCTTCGTCGCTCGGAACAGCTCCTCCACACTTCGGATGCCGGTCAACTCCCTCACGTTTTGCAGCCAGGACATTTGTCTCCTACCGGGCCCTCGGCGTCCCTCAATTTTCTGGCAATATAATATACTGTTATTATATTGCCCTGATAAAGCTTGAGTCCAAGCGAAACTAGTTGGCGTCAATTATAATAACCGTACCGTGGTTACATGTGTTTTATTATTTTTTGTGATAATATACTTTTCAATTTTTTACAAATTTCATTCTTAAACACATTTTTTACCATCAATTAGAAAATTTCTATAACCCTGACAAAGCTCCAGCGAGAGCAAAACCGATTGGTTCGTACAAATAAAGTGGTGTAAAAACGAAAAATACGTGTTTTTAAAGCTTCGCTGTAATAATGTAAAGAGCCTGTCTACAAAATAATAATAATAAAAATGTCTGCTACTAATATAAATACATGGGTCTTTAGCCACGTGAAGACCCACAGCCATGAAGGACAGTCGTATACGAAAGATTGCCGATGATTATTATTATTATTATTATTTGGTTGAATCGCTCTTTACATCATGACAGCATGAGCCAAATCGATGTAAAGCGTATTATAGCTATCATAGTGATTCTAGTGACATATATAAGGTTCCCACCACCACTCGAGACTATTATAGGACGCAGCGACGCCCTTTCGTCAGTCTCGCTGCACTATATAGGCCTGTTCCTTGTCCATCCGAGACTTACGTTAATTTAATTTAGCCTTTTCTTGTCATCAATCAAAAGGAAGACAGACCACATTTAATCTATTCTTTTAACCTTGTATATCTCCCGCGCGGCCTCACATCTCTTTATTATTAAATAAAAACAGAAGTAAATATTATATCAAACACACCTCAAATTAGTAAAAACACATTAAAATGATATAAAACAGACATTAATAGACAACACACAATAAGACAAATATATAAACTAAATTTTAAAACAGGAAGAAGATAGTGTATGAAGGAGGCGGGAAAATGTAAAGTAAGAATGAATAAATTGGGATGGGATGGATGAAAGACAGGCTTAAGAAAGAGCAGAAATGAATTAAGAAAACAGTTTATACAAAAGACACATTATAAACAGAAAAGTAGATCAGAACACACCCACCAAGGGACAGTGTATTCTAGTGACATGTGATAGGTAGCTAATCTATCGCCATTTTATTGTCACTTGAATTCTACACCAGACCAAAGACAGTGTGACAATCACACTGCCCTCGCCGGGAATCGAACCCGGAACCTTCGAGGTGGTAGTCAATGCACTAACCACTCGGCCACGGCCATTATGATGAATAATCAATAATTATTTTTTTAATCAACGTGATAATGTAAATATTTGACAATTAAAATTATGTTTTTTTAACGGAAGTAAAGAAATCAGATTGTCTCGACACGTATCTAAGCAGGCGAACGCGACGTTTCCAAAAACACGTTATTAATATCACTTTCGCCGCGCGGAGGGAGGGGTGATTAGGGTTATTAGTTGTAAACGCCACCGCTAGATGGCGCTGATAGCGGAGATGGCGTGTGTTTACACGCGACACGGGCACGGCCTGGCACGACGGCCGCACGCCGCACGCCACGTCCGGTGGGCGGGAGAAGGGGCTCACCCGCTCATTTACCCCGAATAATCACGCCCGAGACGGGCTATCTTCGCCTTGTGCGATGCAATTACAAATCGAAGTAATTTTTAAAAATATTATCATAAGTACATACTTATTCGCGTGATTTAGGTAGGTACTTTTCATAAATACTACCATATCATATTGAGAAAGATCTCCAATCATGTATGCTATGGATCTCCTGGTTCCAAAACATACTTGGTTGGCTGGGGATTGGAACAGTCGAGGCGCTTTTGAAAATATTTTATTTTCACAACACTTTTTTTAAACATGTTTCGGGACACAGAATCCCTTCCTCACACATAAAAAGAAGAAGTATTCAGACTTCTACCTCATTTTAATACTTGGTTATTTCTCTAACACTATCAACTAGTTTTATTTCTGTTATCATCATCATCGGATTTCACTCGTACCCTAGGAATACTTCTTCACGATTGTGGGTCATTATAGGATTAAGCAATCCAATCCTGGACCCACACGCTTTGGAGTATTTAGAGTAAGGAAAGACGTTTGCAGTGAGACCGCCAACGTTTCTAGATGTCTCTTTTCGTCTTCTTCTCCTCTCTGCGATGTCGTATATGCGCTGTACTCGTATGTACTGTTATTCTTCATCTAAGTCTGCCTTCTGCATTTTTACAGCATTTATATTAAATAATTAATACGAATAAAAAAGTCCGTTTTCTAGAAGTTCTATTATATTTTATGGAAATGACATGTTTCGCCCTTCTACGGCATTATCAAAATTTATATTATATTATTCAAGATGATCCTCCTCTTCTTCCTTAATTAAGACAATTATTCAACTTATATTGTATACATACAAATGTTCATGAATCATAAGAATAATCGTTCAGCATTTTTACTATAATTGTAATTTCATTGTTGAATTTTCGCAAGTGGAGTTTTTTAAACGGTTTATCCTTTTATAACGAAACTTTATGAGAAATGAAACTTTATAAAATACTGCACCAAACTGCAAGGGGAAAGAGCATGATTTAATATTATGAAAAGCTCAGTTTTAAGAATGAAAACAATGCACAAGATAGAAAAACCAATTACAAAGATAAAAGATCCTCGCGCGGGGTGATCTGCAGCCCTCGGGGGTGGAATTTTTCAGATTGCATAATATTTTACCGAACCACACAACGCAATATGAATTTTTCTTTTTCATACTATTTTTTCCGAGAGGATCTATATTTTTTCTATATTTATATTTTTTCTATTTTTGGAGAGGGATATTGAAAGAAGGGTTGGAGCATGCATCAAAGTGAATGGTGCACTTAAAGTTGTCATCGCAAACAAAAACCTACCCAAAAAAGCTAGAATGGCAGTGCACAATGGTGTTCTTCTACCGACCCTTATGTATGGAAGCGAAGCATGGAACTGGCAAAAGAAGGATGAAAGTAGAATAAATGCAGTAGAAATGAGATCTTTTAAACGAATGTGTGGATACTCTGTGTATGACAGAGTGTCGAATGAAAATATAAGAAGTGAATGCGGTGCGAATGATGGTGTTATGAACAAAATAATGAAAGGATCATTAAGATGATTTGGACATATGAAAATAATGAATGGAGAAAGAATGGTAAAAAAATTATATGTTAACGATGTAAATGGAACCAGAAATAGAGGAAGACCGAGGAAAACGTGGCACGATCAAATAAATAAAATATTGAATGTCGGCCATGTGAGGAATCAGAGAAATCGACGCGCGTGCATGACACGATGTATGAATGTTGAGGAAGCGAGAGAAATATATCGGGAAAGAAAAGTGTGGCAGTCCATTCTTTCTGCCTACCCCTTCGGGGAGACGGCGTGATGGTTGGTTAGTTTTTTTTTCTTTAAGAATGTAAATTTATGATTAATTAGAAAATCAGTTTAAGAATTGTATTTCATGCCTGAACAGTATTTTTATAAACTTTTCTTTTTGTCCAAAAGAAAATGCTTATTCTGAAGTTTTGTAACCTTGGGAAAAGTTGGTAAAACACGTGATTAACAAATTTTATTTTGTTAGACCACGTGTTTTTAATTTTTCGTGAATCTAGTATCTAAGAAACACCATGCTATTAATTAAATTGTATTACATAAAATAATACAAATCTGAACAACAACTTAAGAACTTTTTTTCTTCTGTATATGATCTCACGTTTATATTGTTGAATCGTGGGCCTCTAAAGTTAGTATCGGGGATCGGCTGAATTCATATGAAAGGTGGCTGCATTCCAAAATGTTGTGCATTCTTTGGACCGATTTGGTCTGCAATATGATAGTTCTCCAGAGAGGCAGAGCTGCTAGATCATTGTTCACCAACAATAATGCTTGTAAGGTGTCATTTTTGGGTCACGTGATTAGGGGAGAAATGTATGAATTTCTGCACCTGATCGTTGAAGCTTAAATAGGGGATCAGCGAACTGTTTGCTGGAGGTGAATTTTCTGGCTTCACAACATAAGAGACTTGAGATATTTCGAGCTGCCAGGGATGGATATTCCTTCTAATAATTTAGGTATAGTTAAAGTCGGGGGACCTTGACATGACACCGCTTGAAGAAAGTGATCATAAATGTTGAGCATAAGCATTGAAAATATTAAAACTTATCACTGTTTAACATTCTTCTTCTTCGTCAACCTATTCCCGTCCACTCCCGGACAAAGGTCTCCTCCCGTCGCTTCCATGTCACTCTGTTCTGTGCAGACTGCATCCAGGTTATTCCGACGTGCTGTTCAGGTCATTCTTCAATCCTTCCACCGTAGTTGCGGTCACCCTGCACTTCTTTTTTCTGTCCGCGGTCTCCAAGTCAGCAGTATTCTTGTCCAATTTAAGGATGTAACTCATGTTACCGAAAGCTGCCAAAACTGTCTGTCAAAACTGACCACATTATTGTGATAAAATTATTATTGATAAAATATGACCACATCATTATTGATAAAATCTGTTTATTGTTACTTGAACAATGACGTAAAACTCCATATTAAATAAATAATACGAATGAAAGCGTCAGTTTTATTAAATTTTATGGGAATGTCACGTTTCGCCTTTCTAAGGCATTATCACATGTAATGAATTTATACATTTGAATGGTGAAATATGAATATATTTTTTTAGTTTCCATTTATTGTTTCTTTGTCAGTGCTGTTATGTTCCATCGTTTATTTATTAATATTAATGAGAGCATCTGAATATTATTAAAACAATATCAAAATACCATAGAGAGTTTATTTATAATAATTATCAATGTAAATCCGTATTAAACATTTAGATAATTTTATGGGGATATTAATTTCTTTGTCTTTATATCCAACACATAAATTTTAAAATTTTCCTTCAAATAAGGAAACGGAACGTGCCATCTCGAGCACTAAGAAAATAATTTCGCACAGCCTTCCATATATCGCAGCTGGAAATATAATTGATAAATGAGAAAAGTTGAACCATAAACAATAACTGCTCGGACGGCGCTGTTCTAGAATGTTCCCTGCGCCGGCTCCTGGAGGGGGTAATATTTGAAATTTCGAAATCAGAATCTTCATTCTGAATTTCTCTTTTTTAATATCAGAGAAAGGAAAGCGGCCTAATAAATTCATAAGCGTTTCCGCGATGCCAGCGTCAAAATGGTCGATATATAACTTAACATGAACTAAATTTTGTTTATAAATAGTCATGAAGGAATTTAATTGGTATCATAAAAAGGGACAAGTGAATTGTTAAACTAATTATATTTTAAAATGTGTAACGAAAACGCAATTGCTTTATCGGTTTTACAGAGCTTTTTATTTATTTATTTATAAATATTTGTTTCGCCTTGCGAGGTCGTTCTTGAACTAGTTTGAGAATCCACTCGCAAGGTAAAACAAATTTTCATATACTTTTATATAATATGTAAACATATAATTATTGTACTTACTTCCTATGGCCATACAACTCTTCAAAAGTTTTAGCTTCCTTGATGATTTTTCGCCAAGCTCCTCGATCCTTCACCTTTTGCTCCCAGCAGTCCGATTCGCCCAACCTAGCCAGGTCAGCCAGAACATTGTCCATTAGGCGCTGTCTAGGCCTTCCTAGAGGTCTTAATTCCTAGAGAAATAATTATTTTAAAACTGATAATGTAATCGTGCTTTAATTATGTATTTTATAATGGAGTTTTACAAAATACAAACCACAACTTTCAATGATTATATTTTGTTTAGAAATTATCTCTATAGATGTTCAATTATTTCACTTGTACGAGTATATAACTGGTTGAGATAATTTTTATTGGCAAACCTTTTCGATTGCTTTTTAATTAAATATGATTAAACTGAACGATAAAGATTTTCTTCTCCGGTCTCAATCTAATGATTGGTCTGCAGCAAGGAGACGCATCTCCTCTTCCACTCCGCTCGGTCCTGGGCAACTCTCTTCAACTCCGCATAAGAGGTGCAGCCCATATCTTGGCAAATCTGGTCTTGGTACTCTTGGCGAGGTCGTCCTCTGCCAATCGATCCCTCGACCGTTCTCTCCAACACATTATGCAGGAAACATTCGTGTCGCAACACATGACCAATCCATCTTGCGCGCCTCTCCGCTATGGTGTTCAATGATAAAGATAAAAGTGACAAAATTAAAATATTTAAAAAAAATTAATTCCTTTATAATATACATTTAGTTTAATTCCCGTTATGTTTATGGCTTTGACCGGTTTCGGCAGTTCTAAGCCATAAATCTAAGTGAAAGAAAACTTAATGTATATTGTTAAGATACTTTTCTTTAAAAAAATCATTTTATGCAATTTTAAGTGTTCGAATGTGTATGAGGTATGCATGCGAAATGATCTGATGATGAATGTTAATAAGTCCAAGGTAATGATTTTTGAAAAGGAAGAAACCATGACAGTCTGCAACATTAGCGTGAATGGTGAAAACTTGGAGCAAGTAGTTGAGTTTGTGTATTTAGGTAGTATGTTTACAAGAGATGGGAGAGTGGAGAGGGATATTGAAAGAAGGGTTGGGGCAGGCAACAAAGTGAATGGTGCACTAAAAGTTGTCATCGCAAACAAAAACCTATCCAAAAAAGCTAGAATGGCAATGCACAATGGTGTTCTTCTACCGACCCTTATGTATGGAAGCGAAGCATGAAACTGGCAAAGGAAGGATGAAAGTAGAATAAATGCAGTAGAAATGAGATCTCTTAGACGAATGTGTGGATATTCTGTGTATGATAGAGTGTCGAATGAAAATATAAGAAGTGAATGCGGTGCGAATGATGGTGTCATGAACAAAATAATGAAAGGATCATTAAGATGGTTTGGACATATTGAAAGAATGAATGAAGAAAGAATGGCAAAAAATTATATGTAAATGATGTAAATGGAACCAGAAATAGAGGAAGACCGAGGAAAACGTGGCACGATCAAATAAATCAAATATTGAATGTCGGCCATGTGAGGAGTCAGAGAAATCGACGCGTGCATGACACGATGTATGAATGTTGAGGAAGCGAGAGAAATATGTCAGGAAAGAAAGGTGTGGCAGTCCATTCTTTCTGCCTACCCCTTCGGGGAGACGGCGTGATGGTTAGTTAGTTAGTTAGTTAGTTAAGTGTTCGAACGCTTTCAGAATTATTTGATCACTACATATGTGCTGCTTTCTGGAGAAGCTTATTATCTGATATGCCGTAGTTGTTTCGTTTATGCTATTTCCCCTTTCGACCCGTGTCCACATTCCGTTAACCTGTGCGCCGCGGACCGGGGCTCGGCCCCTGGGTCCCGAGGCCCCCCGGGCCGCCCGCAATATGCGGCGGAAGCGTGTTTACACAACCTTTGAATGTTATAATGCACACAGCAGCATTAACTGCTCCTAATTTCATGCCCGGGCGACGAGAGAACCAAAATAGTGTATTACCAAAAGTTGTTGGCATAAGGCAGTGACAAATACGGGCCCTTTGTCATATTTTCGCGATAGTTTTCTTAAAATTATTTTGTAATTACACCGAACTAACTAACAATCACGCCGTTTACCCGGAGGTGTAGGCATAGAGGATGGGCCGCCAAACTTTTCTTTCGTGACATAACTCTCGCGCCACTTCTGCATCCACACGCCGTGACACATTCGCTCGTCGATTTCAGAATTTGGTAAATTTCGTCACGTATAACATTACATTTTATTTCCATAATTATATATATAATTGACACGTCTACTAAATTTTTCTTCCATATTCGCTTTCACTTCAAGTTGTGTTCACATTTCCGCAAATAATAAGAAAGACATTTTTTTTACAAATGACCAAGATTTTTTGATTAACCACCCTACGTATTTGAACGTACGTGATACGTTCACTTTGACTGTACCATTCTGCGCTATCCCGTATCACGTACGCGCTTGCGAAAAAGTAATGTACCTAAAATGTACAAACTGTTAGGGATACGCGCGTGTGCCAACAACACTTGAGTACAAGTCTTCATAAATATGATAGTTTTACAAAGGGCAGGCGAAGTGTGCGGCCGAGTATTTGACGTTTCGTAATTTAAAAAAATATAATTATTATGTTATTAAATTTCATTTATAAAAAACCGTTTTTTTTTGCACATTTCTCGGAAAATTACTAGAAGGTAGGGCGGTTAAGAAAGATTCTAAACAGTGATTTAAAAAAAAAAATAAGTCATCCTATACAAATTATTGATATTAAAATTCGTTACCTTACGAGGCCTTTTGTCTTATGTCAATTTACTATTTTTGAGAAATGTCAAGAACATTTAGCCTGACATTAGTAGTGATCCCAACTGGCGCGGGAGCTTCCCCCTTCGTTTCTTACACGATATTCGCATTACTTAGTCGTGGATGATAATAAAATTTAATATAAGCTTACCCTTTGAGATCTGTGTCTGACCACACGCTCTTTCCTCTCCCCGGCTAACACCGCCATCATTCTAACCGAGCAGATAAAGCCCTGATTCAACACTGTATTACTGCAATCCGACACTGCTTCTTGTATTGTGAAATTATCTTTACATTTAAATACCGTTTAAATATGTAATAAATTTTACGTTTATTTTTCAAATTTATAAAGTAATGATTAAATGTTTTTTGAACACATAGAAAAAGACTTCGTATTTTCTTCTTCTTCTTCTTCTTTTAATAGATCTGACGATCTGTGACACAGAAATCATGTCTCGTCGGATGATGAGATCCAGCTGTCCTTCCATCTCTTAGGCAGTCTTCCAGGTGGGCGGTGTCCGGAGGGGATTTCATAAGCGGCTGTATATGCAAGTCTGTCACCATCCATTCGGGCTACATGGTCCCTCCAGTATCTTCTTCTGGATCTACTCCACTGAACGATATCCTCTATTTCGCATGTTTTTCTTATGTCTACGTTGCGGACACGATCTCGGAAAGTTTTTCCAGTAATTGATCTTAGGACCTTCATTTCCGATGTTCTTAGTAGTCCCTTGGTTCGCACAGTGTCGGCACGCGTCTCTACAGCGCAGCGTACGTCATAATAGGTCGCACGCATGTTTTATTAATTCTGATTTTGCTGTTGATACGCATGTGTTTGGTCTTCCAGACTAGATTCTTCAGGTATCCTGACACGGCAGAGGCTTTACTGACTTGTTCTCGTACTTCGGTATAAATGTCATTTCGGCTGCAGGTCTCTACTCCCAAATATCTGAAACTCATTACTTACTCCACAGATATACCATTTTCAGAAGGCTTATTTGTTTTTATTCGCTGACGTCATTATATTTTTTTTAATCGTGAATCCCTAACACAAGGTGTTGACGAACTTATAATAATAATAAGAGTAAACTGTTAAATTCAAATACTTTGTTTTATGTATCACAATTATATTTTATTGTACGCGACAGATGTTTCGTCAACCTATGTTGACATCATTAGGTGTTACAACAATATATCAAATGTCAAATTTTCGTGATTTTTCGAACCTTTATGGGTATTTTCGAACCTTTATATTGTAAAGGTTCGAAAAATCACGAAAATTTGACCCTATTGGTGGCGATGAGGTTCGCATTCCATCACACCGGGTCTCTTGCGGGGGCGAAGAGAGAAGGGTGGAATGACGCATCGGTTAAAGTGTGTCAGTCCATTCTTTGTGCCTACCCTTTCGGTGAGACGCGTGATGGTTAGTTAGTTAGTTTACTAACTAACTACTCAACAATACTTTGTTGAAAAAAACTTTATTATTCGATCGGTTGCAATGATCATATTACGATATTTATGAATAATTTTTGTTTTTACACATTAGAGCTATGTTTTACAGATTAGAGTTAGTTATGAAACCTTCGAAACATGATAAAAAAAAATATTTACAAAAAAAACATTATTTTGGATTCCACATATAAAAAATAACAAAAAAATATCACATGTGATCACTTATTACCTCAATCGTATTGACATTTGATACAATAAGATTTTAATATACGTTTTGCAATTATACCTTATTTGCCGACGGATATTCAATCATTGTCGTTCTTTTGATTGTTTTGTAGCATTTCATTATACAAAATCATATAACCATTGCGTCTGGTCGTTCAATTATAATCTCATCTATAGTTACCCCGTAATACAAATGAAACGATTTCAAACGATTTTCGTACCCTTCGACAAATACCCCGTGCATCAAACGGTGGGGTACGTTCGGGGATGATTGCTAAATGTAGCTTTTAATTAGAAGAAAGGGAAAATTGAGAAAATAATTTGAGCGAACTAAATTTCAGACTGTTCCATTCATTTTAAATGACGTGAAATTAAGAAATCATTATATAAATAATAATTAAATAAAATTAAAAACTAACTAACGATCACGCCGTCTATCCGAAGGGGTAGGCAGAAATAATGGGCTGCCACGCTTTTCTTTCCTGGTATACTTCCCTCGATTCCTCAACATTTATTCATCGTGTAATGACGCATGTCAATTTCTCCGACTCCTTACGTGGCCGACATTCAATATTTGATCGCGCCACGTTTTCCTCGTCATTTTTTAATAACTACGATTTTTAATATTAAAACTTCCATTTTGCCAGGCTGTCTGGCATCGACTGGTCAATGCTGTCGAGGTCAGCCAACCTGGCGAAACCGGTTGCTGTCGAAAAAAACCCAAAGGGGTAGTAGTTTATAAAAACATCGTTTGTTATTATTACATATTTTAATTGAAGTTAAAATCAAGAAATTTCACAAAAATCATTACATTATAGCAGAAAATTTATATGTAGGTTTGCTAATGTTTTACAATACATAGGACAGATATTTATGATAATATGTGCCTCATCCAATTACATTATACAATTTTACTTATTTTTCCAAGTCATCTTCATTCATAGGATCCCGCTAATAGTCCAACAGCCATAACACAAAAGGACACCTCAATTGGGGTGGGACACCCCAGGTGCAAGAAATGGGCGCCTCGCCACCCGCTGCTCGCGCCCCCCTCGGAGCCTGTTTTATCTTCCGTGAAATTCAGGAACCACCCTTCACGGTGATTTCTTTCTAATGCTTATCCAGTTAAAGGCACCACTAAGAGCCAATTCCAGGCGTTTCTCCCAAACCCAGTGGCGCAATCAGCTCGTGAGATAACACATTAAAACACAATTTTGGTTCATTAGAAAATTGCATAATCATATTTAAACATTTTTTTGTCTTGATTTTATGATTCATGGACAAAATAACTAATCATCACACCATCTCTCTGAAGGGGTGGACAAAAACAATGGACTGCTACACTTTTCTTTCCTGATTTACTTCTTTCGGTTAACATATATTTTATAGACATTATATATATATATTATATATATAGACATTTTAAACAAATAGATATAAAATAATAAAACACTTTATATTTAACCACGGTATGGTATAATATAATTGATGCCAACTAAGTTTGCTTGGACCAAGCTTCATAAGGACAGTAAAATAACTTTTATAAAATTTATAATATTACCCTAAGGTTCCAAGTGAAACAAGTTGGCATCAATTATAATAACCATTCGGTGGTTGAATAAAAAGTGTTTTATTATTTTAAATGTAATCAAATAAACGACTATATAATAAAAATTGAATAGAAAACTTATGTTTGGAAGCGAAGCATGGGGCTGGCAAAAGAAGGATGAAAGTAGAATAAATGCAGTAGAAATGGTGGATACTCTGTGTATGATAGAGTGTCAAATGAAAATATAAGAAGTGAATGCGGTGCGAATGATGGTGTTATGAACAAAATAATGAAAGAGTCATTAAGATGGTTTGGACATATGGAAGGAATGGTAAAAAAAAAATATGTTAACGATGTAAATGGAACTAGAAATAGAGGAAGACCGAGGAAAACGTGGCACGATCAAATAAATCAAATATTGAATTTCGGCAATGTGAGGAGTCAGAGAAATCAACGCGCATGCATGACACGATCTATAAATGTTGAGGAAGCGAGAGAAGTATGTCGAGAAACAAAAGTGTGGCAGTCTATTATTTCTGCCTACCCCTTCGGAGAGACGGCGTGATGGTTAGTTAGTTAGTTAGTTAGTTACCACACGCATTTGTCTAAGGGATCTTATCTCTACCGCGTTTATTATGTTGTCAACCTTCTTCTACCAGTTCCATGCTTCGCTTCCATACATAAGGGTGGAAACCAAAAATCCATTTTGAGTTGCCATTTTGACTTTTATTTTGAACGAAATTATCAATGATGGAATCAATTCGTCAGTATTCTTATTTATCTCTTCTCGTCTCGTATCTCGTTTTTCATGTTAGTGAAAGTACGTTCAGGGGGCAAATACTATTGACTTTAGAAAGTATCTTGTCTTCCTAATGTCGAACCATCTCTAATGCGTTCCTGGTACTTAGTTGTATTTTTATGATATTTTACCTATACTTAATAGATGCCTTAAACATTTTCCTGTTTGTAATGTCTATTGAGTTAATAAACTGATTTGATTTGATTTAGGAGAGTATATTTAAGAATCATAAATTTTTCTATCACAATAAATATCTGCAAAAACATTTTTAAGCGTTTAAAATACGCCCCTGTTATCATTTTGATAATCGTGCTACATGGACTGTGTAATACATTTTAAATGCATCGGTTTGTTTCTGAATAGATATGATCAAAGAATATCTTAGAAGAAAATTGAAATTGAATAAGAAAGTACACCAGTAAAACATTACGTATTGAATATTTTCCTTTCAAATTTATTGACGACGGATGCCGGATGTGTATGTCTTGGTCATTTATATAGCATTGGGAAACTATCACTTTAAAGCACCAAGTGGCATCAGCAAAAATATAACATTATGGCGCAAACTAAACCCCTAGGATTGAAAATAAAAATATAAAAACGTAAAAAACTATCATATACGTTGCGGTCATTCTTTCTAACTACATCTATTTATCGCAATGTTGATATTCGTCTGTCTGAATCAATCGATTTCACATTCATTTTCTAACATTTAATAATTCGCACTTTGTATCAAACCAACCTGACCTACATACGAAGCTAGATCGTTATAGTCACTGTGAGTTTTTGATTCACTCTCTATTAAATTGTTTTATGATATTTTCTCGCAGTTTATTTGGCACAAAAGATCAAACATGCATTTTTTATACAATATGTAAATAAAATTTTATACGAACTCTGATTTGATTGAAAACAAAATTTTAGTTTATTTCACTGAATTATGTATCTTAATACCTAGCATACATCAAAAAAGTCCTCTAATTTATTAATTAAAATTGGGTTTTTGTCAGAGATATTTTTATATTCTTTCTTGAAATGAACTTGTATTGTTACCTTGATTTTTTTAATAATCAAAATCAGCATCTTTAACACGTGCATATGTACGTATTCGTCATAATGAAATTTTGTTCTTATATATGTTAAATTAAAAAAAAACTATTTTATATTGGGTGTTTCAGAAAATTCTGTCACTTTTTTTTGTATGAAAATCGCAATTATTTAAAAGGTTAAATAAAAAATTCACACCAATCAAAATATTGTCCATCGTTAGCCACTATTTTTTTTATATTTCTGGCAAAAGATGAATCCTCGTCGAAAAAACGCCTTGCCTTTTGAGGTGATCCTGGCATCGACCCAATTTTTGATATCTATATATACTCGTATGTGTGAAAATGCTGCTCTTCTAAGGCATGCGTCATGGATCTGAACAAGTGGTAGTCCGATGGTGCCACGTCTGGTGAATAAGGCGGGTGTGTTATAATCTTCCAACCACATTCTGCATGCAGTTTTTTTACAGCAATTGCGATGTGAGGTCGAGCGTTGTCGTATTGAAGAATCAGCTTGCTGTGCCTGTTCCCTCATTACGGTCGTTGTTTAGCCAGTGCCTGCTTTAATCTTACTATGTTGTGAAACGGACCGATTTTTCCGAAACACTTATATAAAATACGACAAATCAAATCTCTGCAATTTATTCTATAAAATTCTTCGACTTCGTGGTTTAGACTTTGCTCTCTGGGCCAAGTTCCTTTTAATTCTCTTGAAGATCGTCCTTCAGGTAAACCACCCTTTGCTGCCCTTACTAAGCTACGAAATTAATTATTAAAAAAACGCAATTAGAAATTAAATAGGTAGATTTTATTATTCATAAAAGATTAATATATAGCAATTTCTATTAGTTCAGTCATTGTCTAATGATAGATAAAGTTATAACGATATCTATTACCTGGCAAAATTGCTTTCAACGTCAAAACAAAACGTTATTTCGCATACGTGTATTTACCGAAGGTCCCATAGTTAGTAAACTTTAATAATTTTCTCTTCTCTTGGTAACGATGGAAGCCTCAAGTGAAACCACTGCATCTAATTCGATTTCTGCACTGCGCTTGTTCCCGTATACTTCACGTATATGCATGTGCATATTTATTATGTATGCAGTTTTGAGCAAACATTGTATTCTAGAGAAACACCTAATTTTACCTTTTGTCTCATTTATTTTATATATTTTTTACTTAACATAATTATTGTATTTTAATATTACTTTTGTACGGAATCATGTTTATCAGCCCTGATCTGTATGTATATAGAGGAGGAGGTTTATATCATTGTCACCAGTCTGTCGATGCCAGTGATCCTGGCAAAACCAGTCGCTGTTGAAATAAAGTAAAAAATTGAAGTTATTATTATAAAAAAGAACGTTCTATTTATTTATTATCGTGTATTGTTTCTTGAAAATTTATTTAAAACTAATAATTAAATCATCAATACAAATAAAGACTTCTGTTATCTAGAAATTATACAACATCATACTTTATTTTATGGGAATAACATGTTTTGCCTTTCGAAGGCATTATCGAATATCATTTGATTATGCTTTAGAAAGGCGATTCATGCCATTCCAATGAACTGTAATAAATCTAGAAAGCAGACGTTTTCATTCGTATGCATGAAAACATTATTTTATGCACATTCTAAAACAACTAAACGATCTTATTATAATAATAATAATAATCATAATATGCTAACTTTTAAAGCGCCGTTTTCGTGATGTAATCACATCAAGGGCGCATTAAGACGTGTTTTTAATCTAAATGTGAACGCTGCATCTGATTGATATTCGCGATCGATTAGAAAGTATGATAGAACAAAATCTGCAAGTTTTAAATTATTATGTCATCTTTCTTAGCTTTAAATTGCTATTTACTTTTTTAAAAGTTTATGTTAATAGAAGTAGGTTTATGCATTATTTGAAATTAATGTAATTTTTACAGCTAATTCAAATTTACCTGACGTTATAATGGTATTTTGGTAACTAAATCTAATTCAATTAAGATTGGTTTTGTTTAAATTGAATTATAAAATGACATAACATTTTTTAAATCGCAAGTCGCAATGTTTGTTATTTACAAGGCTTTAGAAGTACGTACAATAAAATTTAGCATTTACAGCGCACTTACCAAGCTAAGATCAACAGCTAATTAATTTTACGATTCTGTCCACACGTGTGATTTGTGCTGCACTCCACACAAAGGGGGTCCCACGTCCATTTCACGGTTGACACTCCTCTGGGGTAATAATTTACTACCCTTACACCTTCCACCCTCCGGGGTTTAGCCCGCCCCCTCCTGGCTGACACCCCCAGACCCCACACCACCCCAGATGGCGGCTCCGAAACGTTATTTATAAGTGTAAACATTAGCATTTTCTAATGAAAGTTATAGCCTTCTAAGGAGCTCAGTGTTAGCGCAGATTATTCTGAGCGAACCATCCAAAATGGTTGCTCACAAGTCTATACGATATTGACTTAGAATCGCAAATTAGTATAATCATTCCTTGTTCGAATTAAACATTTGAATACGGGGCAATATATTTTTGGTTTAAAAATAAAATTAATCACTACATTGTAGATTTACAACAACTTTTTTGCATTATATACAAACATATTTCGGACAACAGACGTCCTTCCTCAGTGAAGAATATTAAACCTCAATGTTTTGAAATGCAACTGTGGTGAATTTTTTTTTAAATGTAATCTTAAAATACAGTTTACATTTAAAAAAACAATGAGGCTACATTTTCTACACCGAGGAAGGGCAACGAGGACTGAAACATTTTTGTTAAAATTGCAAAAAAATATTGTGAAAAATAGATGTTTTAAAAAAATTATACAATTGTTAATTCACAACACAATGTAATGTAATCTATTATAAGATACAAGCTTACGCAAAAATATGGGAATTTTTTGCATTTTATGTATTGTTACAATTCTTTCTTATCTAATTCCGGTTTTACTATATTTTAATTAAAATTGTCTAGCATTAGTCTCTTCTGTCACATGCGGACCCGACAACCTAGCAATACAGTCTTTTTTTTCGGACATAAGGGACAGCCAATAATGATGATGCTAAGTTTATCCAATATCATCAAAAATATTGCCGACAACTGTTCGCAATTTTAAGTGGAGCATATTTTTAGTATGCGGGTACTAACTGCAGCGTCTTCCGCGAAGAGCCGTCAGTATAAAACCACCTTGCATTTCATTTTAAAATTAAGCAGCAAGCGTGTATAATATACTGGAAAGTTGTAGCTCCCCGCCACCCCCAGGCACGCGAGGGGCGCTGGGTACTGCGAGGTATTTTATCATAAAGCTCGGAGGCGTTTTACGTGGCATGAGCACTGCTCTCGGAGCGTTTTAGATTAATACTGAGCTGCGTTGATGAGGTGAAATTTATGGTTTTCCTCTTTTATGGCTTGGGAGTTTTTCATTAGAAGAGCATCATACCGCGAAACGCAGATTTGTATAACTTGAGAGGTTTTAATGCCGCGTATTTACATTCTTGGAATCATAAATTATAGTTCCCTTCGATAATTTAACACGTCTATTTACGAACAACTCTATGGTAGAAGAATTAACAGTAGATGGTAAAAAATTAAAATTGATTGATTTCAAATAAGCATTATATGCATTACTTTCATTATATGCATTAATTTTTATTTTAAGTTTTAAATCCTAAGGATTTGCAGCATTCTAACATTTTCTTTTCTTTACATTTTGCTCCTCTACGTTGGCAATCACGGGCGAATGGTGTCAGTAATTCGCATCCCATGGATATGGGACTCGATATATTATAACATTTTGTAATATAACGTTATTGTAAAAGTTTATTAATCAAAAATTGCATGATTCTAGTAGAATAATGCATAAAAATTAGCGCATTCATAACATGTATATTTAATAATACTTGGCAACACAGCTTTTTTGTGCTACACTTCACAATTTTGTTTTTCAAATCTGCCGTTGATTTAATATTTTTTTTAACCTCTCTTAATAACTAACTAACCATCACGCCGTCTCGCCGAAAGGGTGGACAGAAATAATGAACCGCCACATTGTTCTTTTGCTACCTACTTATCTTGATTCCTCAACATTTATACATCGTGTCATGCACGCACGTATATTACCCCGATTTCTCACGTGGTCAACATACACCATTTGATTTAGTTGATCTTGCCACGTTTTCCTTAGTCATCCTCTATTTCTAATTTCGTTTACATCGTTAACGTATACTTTTATCATTATTTTTTCATTCATTCTTTCCAAACCATCTTATTGGTCCTCTTATTATTTTGAGTAAAATATCACTTCCAATATTTTTATTCGACACTCTATCACACTCAGATTTTCAAATATTCGTTGAAGAAATCTCATTCCTACTGCATTTGTTCTATTTTCATAATTATTTTGTTAGTTCTATGCTTTACTTCCATACATAAGGGTCGGTACAAGAACACTCTAAAAACCTACTTCGAAATACGAATTCTATGCTAACCTAACTATTTTATCTTAGCTCTTAAACTTCTTTAAATTTACATTAGTCAAATTATTATTGTATCGTTTATTAAATTCCCATGCATCAGTTCAACCTTTAATCTCTTAGCTACACATTCTATCCCTCATGTTGTAGGCGGATCCATGAATATGGGAATGGGGGAGAGGGAAGATGCCTCACTTCTTCGCACCATACATCGTGTCTTAAAATAATTGCCGCAATGCAAGTGAGTGCGAGAACGTTCTAGAGACTGCTCCTTCATTAAGTTTTACATGTTATGTTAGTCATAAAAAGCCAACGTAATGATTATGAGTTGCTATGAATATATTTCAATTTAAGTTATTCACGCGTCTAATTAAATTATGAGGATCACTTACTTAGAAACCCTTACGGTTCTTGTAAATATCTTAGTTTTAAAAAAAAGTTGTATTATATAGTCTTTGGTAAAAAGCCAAATTTCGGTGGTTTGACATATTAAAAAATTGGATAAAACACTTCGAATAAAATGACTTTATTTTTTAGTAAAGAGCGCAAACCGGAGTCACTCAGTAACGAGCTTCATCAGGGCTATTCACACAAACTAAAACTTAGTATACTAAAACTCAGTTTTAGTTTGTATATAGCCCTGATGAAGCTTACAGAGTGAAACCGGTTGGCACTCCTTACGCAAAAATAAAGTCGTTTATACAAAGTATTTTATTAAATTTTGGTTATATAGTCGTTTATTGATTACATTTTTGAGATTTTTTTATCATAATGTAGATTTATTTTTTATCTTATAGATATAAAATAATATAACACTTTGTATTTAGCCACCGAATGGTTATTATAATTGATGCCAACTTGTTTCGCTTGGAACCTTAGGGCAATACAGTTATTATATTGTACTGATGAAGCTTGGTCCAAGCGAAATTAGTTGGCATAAATTATAATAACCATACCGTGGTTAAATATCTTCTTCTTCTTCAAGTGCCCTGTCGGGTCCCCCCAATGTTGGCGATCACCTCGGCAAACCTGTCCCTGTCCTTCGGCGCTCGGAACAGCTCCTCCGCACTTCGGATGCCGGTCAACTCCCTCACGTTTCGCAACCAGGACATCTGTCTCCTACAGCGGCATCCCTCAATTTTTTATAATATGTATCACTGAAGACGGACCGGTTGTCCAAAATATGTCTGATATGTAATTAATTTTTTTTTCAAAGTCAATGTTGTATGTATATACAAAGTATTATAAAAAGAAAAAGAAAAATAAAACATCTACGAATACTACACAAAGTATGGTGAACATTAACACAGAAGGCGAACACAGGAATTAAAAATATTTAATGAATCCAAGAGTTATAGAGAAATTCTTAACCTTTTTATTTTCACTGTTTCTCACGAGTAGATACAAAATTCGTGTTAACAATTGTATTTTATTGGGTTTACTAAAAGTTTCTTCTTTTTATCAGCCATCTGTTATCCACCACTGAATGTAGGCCTCTCCTAAAGCATACCGCTGCCCCCTATCCATCGCAAATCTCATCCATTCAGGTCCAGCAATCTTCTTTTTGAGTTTATCATTTCATAGGTTTTAAAAGCTTTTATAGTTTACCATTCTTTAAATATAATGCATACAAATGATAGCTAGTCCGTAATTATTGTAATGTTATTAATATTGATTTGATCCCCTTGACCTATCTTCCAGCAGGGGTGCGGAGAGGTACGTCCAGACAAACAGACCCCCAGTGTCCGAAGTAAATATCGCGCCAAAGGGATGCGGGGAGATTCGGGTGTACGGCGTTCGGGGCAATGCAAACTCATCAGCAACCAGGCAATATATTATCCGTGAGGTTCCCAGTAATGAGCCGCAGCCCCTACTGCCGGGGAGAGGAGGGGAGGAATTCGGGGCAAAAACTTATCCGTACTGTTTTGTCTGCAGCTTGCCGCCTGCCCTGCGCTCCTCTCGTCTCCACTTAAAACCGTTTATTGAATAGTGTGTACATCTTAAATTATAAGCATAACTCTTAATATACCCTGTTTACATACGTTTAACACAATTATTCATACAAAAAATACATAATTGAGAACTGACCATTACAAAGATCACAAGTATCAAAAGGCAGAGAAAATGACCGCCATACTGCTTTGTCGTGACATATCTCTTGAGAATCCTCTACGTTCATACATAGTAACATGTAAACTCGTCGATTTTTTCGACTTCGAATGAAGCTGATATTATAATAATATATTAACTTGGTCATGCCATGCTTTCCATGGTCTTCAAAAAATTTTCTTTCCATTCACACTGAATATGTACAACTTTTTAACTATTATTCTCTCATTCAGTCGTTCCATATGTTCAAACCATCTTAGGGATAATTTTTTATTTTACGTATGATGCTATAATCTGTCTTACATTTCTTCTTTATTTCGTGGTTCAGTATTCTATCATAACATATATCGTTGTCTCGCACATTCTTTTCCCTTATCTCATTTCTACGGCATTCGTTATCTTACTTTCATCATTATTTTGTCAGCTTCAAACTTCATCTCCCTGCATAAGGGTAGACAATACAACTCCATAATGTATCAAAACAGTCAATAATGAGTTTTTGATTCCAATTGGTGTTAAACATAAAGCTAATAACTGGGCAAAGGTGCAAATTGAATAATACAGTTTAGATCAAACTTCGCCCTAAATATGCCAAGACGAAATAATTAAATCAAATATGAAAGTTAAATCAATTAAATTGAAATATTAATAAGTATTAAATCTGCGAAGATTCCATCATACTCTATTTAATTTATGATATGACCTTACTTACCTTACTTAGGCAACTTTTCCTTCACAGGTTATATATTATGTTAAATGTCTTGACCCAACATATTACTTACTCGTAAGTGATTTAGATTGCTCACAAACGACGTAAATTGCCAAAACTTTTGAGTCATCAGAATCTCCTCTTAATCTGCATTCGTTTGAACTCGCTTAACCCCGGGTAGAGTTGGCCCCTCTCTCCCTCACTATTCGGTTATGCATCCTACCCCGTGCGCCCCTTGCCCGCCCGTCCCCGCCCGCACACACTAGGCCGGGCGCCCGGCTCCACACTAGACACTCTTGACTTCTCTTCAAAATCTATTTTGCCCCAAATGAGTAGGTGAATTTATGAGAATGCCACGAAGTCTAATGTGCAGGACCGGCGAAAGAAACTTTAAGAAACCGTGAAAACTTTGAAATTAACTAAATGCACTGCTTTTTTAAATATCAAACAAACTATCACCCCATTTTCCCGGAAGAGCGGGTAGAGAGAGTTGACACACCTCTTTAACTTCCTCCATGCGCATACGGTAAATAACACGCACGTCTATAGTTCCGACACCTAACACAACTGACACATCGGTTTCTCGGTCTTCCTTTACTCATTCACATCGTTTACGTATACCAAAAGTATTTTATAAATGTCGCCAGTCATTCCTTCATATTCTTGCGATCTTTGTGGCCGATTGGCAAGTGCTATGACTGTTACACCGAAGGTCCCGGGCAGAATTATCCGCGATGACAGTGTGATTGCCTGTCTTTGGTGTAGTGTAGAATTCACATGACATATTAGCTACCTATCACATGTCTTAGGAATCAATTTGATATGTATACCAATTAAATCGATTTGGCTCTGCTGCAATGGTGTAAATAGCAGTTCAACAAAATAATGTTTTTGTTCATAATGCTTTCTTCCGCTCTATATTACTTAAGGATATCTGTATTTAAAATTCCATCATACATCGTTTTACTACTTTGGTTTTCCATATTCAATAAACATTACAAAAATATCATATAATAAATTTAGTTTCCGATGGAAGGTAATCGTACTATTATTTATACTTATATCATATATTATCGGAAATATTATTTATGCGTGGTGAATGTTTCATGTTATTACAGCAATAAACTTAAAAAAGAACTTACTCACTTGTACTAAGTGACATCTATACGCGGGTAAAACTTCTAATCACGAATACCTTACCACATAAAACACATTAACCCAGAGCTCTTAAAATATGTTTTCCTAAAATCATGGCCTGTTTTTTCAAATGTTTTTATTATCTAAAATAAAATAAAAAATATGTTTATACATTGTTTTATACCACGTTATTTTAACGGAAAAAAACGGTTTCGCTCTTACTAGAGCTTCGTCAGTATTACAGAAACTTTCTAATTGATAGTCAAAAAAAGTGTTCAAGTTGGCATTTTTTGACAACTGCAAAAGTAATTTCGATTTTACTTTCATATGAATTTATATTTTGGATTTTGGAATTTTTCTAGTAATGAAGAGATTTATTCTGATAATTTTATTTGTAAAAAAATGTTTTCTTCATATTATTAATTTGTATTGTACCCTTAATAGTATTTAAATCGGCCCTGTCTGCCGAGGCGCTCGGTACATGGATGGGAGAGTTATTATCGCTCCTATCCAAGTCTAGCCGTTTAACAATATCTGGCGGCAGGTTCTGCTATCTAATAATATGCAATAGTGCAGCTCTTTTCCGCATTCTTCGGTTGCCACCCCCATACGCCGCTACCCCTACTCGTGCGGGAGATCTAATGAATACAGGTACAGCCGCGTGCTCCTGCCCGGCACACAATGGACGGATGGAAATTAATTTCAGAAGTTCGGACGCTAAGCGGTGCTTCAATGCTCCGTTTTAAAATACGTAATCACAGATTTTAGTATAAATTTACAACTACAAATACTTTGATCTTCTGGCATACGGAGATTCAATTCTTACTCGTATAACTAACTATTTTTCTTTCGGTGTCATGTCAGATCCCCCACGATGTTGATTATGGCTTAGGTGCATCTGTCTCCGTCAGCTCGAAATAGCTCCTCAACACATTTTAAGCAAATCCAGTAGATTGTATTGTAGAACTGAGATATTTCCCTTCTGCCAACTCCTCCTCGACCCTCTATTTGCCTCCAATGATCAGGTTCAGCAATTTATAGTTTTCTCCTCTAAGCATATGACCGACATATGACAATTTACGAGCTTTAATATTCCCTATTAGCTCTGTTTCTCTAGAGAATATTTAAACATTAGGTCTAATGGAGAACTGATTTGATTGTTTACTTAAGAGAGCGATGGCAGATTTAGGATCCAAGTTAACAAATTCGATTTTTGGCCAGGACTACATAAACCACTTCAATACCGTAAGGCCACTAGTGGCCGCTACATAGGTGCACCATCAATACCGTAAGGCCACTGGTAGCCGCTACATAGGCGCACCATCAACACCATAAGGCCACTGGTGGCCGCTACATAGGCGCACCATCAATACCGTAAGGCCACTTTGCATAAAAATGATTCCTGTAGGATTTTTAACATTTTTTGTGTGACTATCAACATCTATACACTATCTCTGCAAGAAAAATGAACCTTCTGACGTTGGTCGATCATATTGAAAAAGGGAGTTTACCCAGATCACTTATGATGAGATTGATATAAAGGATCAAAAGGATATCACTAAAAAGAATTAAATTTCAAGTGATAATAGACAAGAACTGATACAACATACATATTTTTTAATGTTTGCTTTCAATATTTTTTTTTATGTAATATATAAATGTAAAAATTATATTTATTTATGCTTGTGACAACCTTGAAAAAAAAATCAATTATACGAAATTTCGATAATGCAACTTGAAAATTTTAACTTTGATATATCATTTTAAAATCCATTAACCCTATTTTTTTTAAATAATTAAAACATGCGTGAGTGTTCCTAAGCTTATAACATCACGATAATAAAACGGTTAATGAAATACCAGTTGACGTAGGCCTTCCAGATTGTGATGATATAAGTATATATTATATTGTGTATATTTTTAATATAAACTTATTTTTCGAAGCTAGAGTAAAGATAACAGTGCGTGAAAAGGGAGGTATTAAGAAATATCACATTTTATTCAAGCTTCAGGCGTTAACACTATGGAATCCCATTGTTTATTGCAAAACTTCTACCGTGGAAAAACTTTTTTTTTGAAAATTTTTAGTTTCAAAAAAATTAAATAAATTAATAAAACACATTTAGGTGATGTACCTCCTCGATGGAATGCGAAAATATATCCGAAACTTGTTGTGTTAATTTATTTTTATTTTTTGAGAATAAAAATATATAAAAAGTAATTTTACACAGTGTACAATTTTCTTGATTATAATAATGATTTTCAATATTTTTATACTTTAATCATATTGAACATCATTTATTACATTTTTTTTTTAAATAAATTGTAATGGCTCGTTATTGACTGTTTCGTTAAAATATACTCGTATCTGAGGCTGAAGATTTTTAAATGTTTACACCCAAGATTTAAATCTCACAAGAAATCAGTACTACTAATAATTATTGGACTCGCCGGGTGGTCTGGAGTGCTTGATTATAATTCAAACAAAATTGAATTGTTGCATCAAATAAGATTAAATTTTGAAGAATCTCATCCCAAAATATTTTACCCAGTCCTTGGATTTATTTTTAATCGCCGGTTTAAGGCCCTCCCCGCCGTACAAATAATTGTTTAGAAATCTCTCCCACCAGAAACCCATTTGAAAATTTCATCCCCCGAATTTGTAATCTTCGAAAACCGTGCGATAGAACAAATTCGTATTTATTCCTTTGATTTTATGTTATGTACTTTATTTAACCCTGTCTAGGTGGTGCTCACCCCACTAACCCCTTAACAGTTGCTGGAAAGGGTAGAATGGGGCAGCATCTAAGGCGGTACGTACATATAATGCACCCACTCTAATAAAGCCTAATATTTGCTGATGAAAATTGACTAAAAAGGAAAAGCTACTGCATACATGTTCGCCAGAGCTGAAAGCTTTTACATTTTGTGTCTTGTGCCGCACGAAAACCGTCTTGAAATTAAATTTCTTTCGGCTTTAGGACCAATTTGGCACAAAGATGACATAATATTATTTCTCGTCGAAAAATTCTGAATTTTCAATATTAAATAGTATTTTGAACGACATTTGTCCACATATTTTATTCCATACTCAACATGAATGAAAACGTATATTTACTAAAAGTTTTTTTTTAAACATTTTTAAGAGAATGATGATTCAAGACATTATTGAAAACTAAAACCGATTGGTTATAAAAATTAAACGACTAAAATTTCCTTTCTAATTGAATACGAGTAATATGAAAACAAATGTTTATTCTTAAAT
The DNA here is from genome assembly GCA_022606425.2 of Lepidostoma basale. NCBI lineage: Eukaryota > Metazoa > Arthropoda > Insecta > Trichoptera > Lepidostomatidae > Lepidostoma > Lepidostoma basale. Next base: position 918,777 of record JAHDVF020000775.1, on the reverse strand, counting down.
GTCGACATATATTAATATCATGGTAAATTTATAACATAAAGTTAGTTAATTAGTACGAATTAAAACGTATATTTTTTATGATTTATAGGAATGGCATTTTCAAATGTAAGCAAGGTGAAAGATGTCTTTTCCGTCACTTATAATAAAACTTATAGAAAACAGACCTTCTCATCTATTCGTATATGAGTTATTTAATACGATAATAATATCAAAACTCTTGATGAAACATCAAAATGACAAAGTTAAAATTTCATACGAAGCACTCACTTTTGTGGTTAAATACTTGTATTAAAAATTATAACATTCATTAAAACTATGATGAAATATAATAATTCAAAGAATTTAATTTGGCTTTGAAACATTAGTTATTTACAAATGTTATTTTATTTTATAAATTTAAAACCATTAAATTAGTTTTAACTCTGATCTATTGTAGGCGGCTCCTAACATACATTTTATTTTCAATCCTAGTATTAATTCATACATTAAATTGAAATTAGAACGTAAGTTTAGAAAGGATGTGGTGGTTCTCCTAAAGTTACAAATAAATAATAAATAAAAACAATTTAAACAAGATTATTTGTTAATTGTATCTCAATAGAGACGAAGATGTAAATTATTTGGAAACAGAATATGGTGGTCGAGGCGTTACAGGACTTATGACCTATTGGTTGGGTTAAGCGATCGCTTTGTGTAATACAACATTTCCCATTCCGTCCTTCTTACGAACACCACGCCTGACAATTATTTTTGAAAGTTGTATATATGCTACCATGTTGAGAAACATTTCACATTTTCTAGTTCAATCTAAACTAGCGCCATCTTTTGAGACTAGATGTAAGCATCTATTGAGATACAATTAATTCTTAATGATTAACCCGTAATGGGTAAAATCCAGTATTTGTATACATTTAAAATATATATATATATATATATATATTTGTGTTAAGCTGAGCTGTAAATGAATATTCTAGAAAGGTCTCTGTTTTCTCATCTCATGTTTAGTCTAGTCCAGTGTTATGATAGAGCTTCTATGGAATGTTTTGTTATTTCTGGTCCTGGCGCCGCCCTCCGCCCCTCCGCCCCAGGATTACAACCGTAAACAATATTATTTTGCTTCTCGTCCACCTCCGAAGCACTGTTATTCTTACATTACAAACATAACAAGTATTTGCGTACGTTATCATCATGAATTTAAATTAGACATACCAACAAGAAAAAAATCTCCATAGACAAGACAAAGAGCATGGTAACAAGGCAACCAGTACGATGCAAGCTTGCATTAGATAATAAAATAATAGAACAAGTGATGCATTTCAAGTACTTAGGTGTTGATGTACTCGTATCAAGCAGTAGTGACCTCTACGGAGAACTAAGTGAACTAACAAACAGGGCCGCCGTTGTGGCTGGCTGCTTGACGAATGCTGTTTGGAAAAATAAAAAAATGCTAAAGGAGAGCAAAATTCGAATCTACAAGACATGCGTACGCCCTATAATGACATATGGAATAGAAACGAGAGCTGACACCATCAGAACAATAAGTCTCCCAAGAACCACTGAAATGAAGACTCTCCGATCCTTTGCGGGATCGACACTCCGCGACAGAATAAGAAATTCTGAAAGAAGAAAGATTTGCAATGTAAAAGATGTCGTGCGATGGGGAAGACTGAGAAGACGCTACTGGAGAGATCACGTGGAAAGAGCATGTTCTGAAAGAGTGATAAATATAGCCGCAAATGAAGTACCAACAGGAAATCGACCTGCAGGAAGACCACCTAAAATATGGCGAGATAGTTGGACATCTGCATCCCAGGAACAGGCTCCGAGAAATAACAGGGCACAAGTAGAAGAATAACAAGAAAAAAAAATTCAAATATAATCTTCTTGATATAATCTTCGTAATGATGATTTTTTATGAAATAAAACATTGTTTATTATTTAATTTTTGAGAATGTTTTACTCGACACTTTGCAAAGGCCTTCACCTTCATCATTGGGAGAACGATATAAAAATAACGATATGAAGTTTATATCGTTCTCCGATGTTGAAGGTGTAAAGCCTTCGAAACATATCAAAATAAATAAACTCAAAAGTGGAAAAAACAGTTTTTTTTATTGATAAAAAAAATAGTTTTTGTTTAAAGAAAGCTTATATTTTTGCTGTTTATATCGAGATTGCGAAAGAAGTTTTTACAATTCTTGTATACGAGTGTAACTATTTCATTTTGCAATATATAATAGCAAAAATAAATGAAATGAATTGAAATGAAATAATAATAATACCGTATAAAATTTGAATATGAATATTTAAAAACGTATTACTCACATGTATCTAATTTTTCGACATATTTGTGTATTGTCGTTGTTACTTATATAATATAATGTTTTCTTAAGCGAAACCCAGGGTGAAAATGTTGTTTATAATTGTATGCGCGAAGTTTCCTTAGTATCGGGTACAGAAGGACTTATTCCGCCGTAGTAAAACGATGTATTCTCCATTATTAGCATATATTTTAATAGAGGCCGCTCGGAGCTGGCAGCAATAAATTACTTTAAAAATACACCGACAAAACCAAGAGCCATTTGACGGCCATTAAGCAGATGGTTCGCGCTTGTAAGGCGTTATTTACATTACAAAAAATATATTCCCGCCCATAGCAGATAGACGTAGACTTTGGAAAGAATTAACTATGAAATATGTATCTGGAGCAGGTAAGGGATGTAGGTGTGATTTATGGGCGGCGCCCGCTGCGAACTCCCGCCTGCCGCCATGCCGCCATGCCGCCATGCCGCCCTCCGCCGTCCCGCCAAAAGGCGGACACTGATTTTTTCCTGGCCCTAAATTATTTTTTAATGCGCTGCTCCGTAATATATTGCTTCGGGATGTGTCGCTTGCAATTATAGGCCGGGCTGAGGCAATCCGCGTGCGCGCCTTCCCATTTCCTCCGATCCTGTTCCACAGTCATACCTTCCGGATAAGGTCCAGGTGATTGCGCCTTTAATATGCTTTTATTACGCTGGCGTACGAAAGGGATTAAGGGTATAATGCATTTTAAATTAAGTTTGCAACCGTTCTCCTACATTTATAAGCCTTTTTATATGAACCAGTTTTGATTATTGTATCTAACAGACACGGAGTTTATTATATTACCCAATTAGTTACTTTTTAGGTTTTAATGGCTAATATTGTAGCATTTATTTTAAACATGCTCTTATTGAATAAAGAAACTCTATAAAAAATTTGTATGAAAAAATTCTTTGTGAGTTATAAGATTATAATAAAACTCTAAAACTTGTGCATTTTGTTATTGATTTATAATTATATACTATATTTTTTTCAAGTTCTTGTTATTGACAAAGATTTGATTCGAGTTATATTTAAAAAAAAAAATTAAATAATCTTTAAACTCACCTGAAACAATTTGCTTGTATTAGAAATAACCGAGATGTGTACAAAATCAAACCCACCCAATGCTATAGGAATTTTGAACATATTAGCTATTTAAACAATGTGACCAGAATAATTGATAATAGGTATATCCAAAAAGGTTTACGAAGATTTCACCTATATAAAATTAATAAAAGTTTTAACAAACAGTTATTATCGTTTTTAAAACATATATTTTTATAATTGTTAATGCAAAAACTTTGTTTTATATCACAATTGTATTTATTTTACGACAGCTGTTTCATCAACCAATGTTGGCATCATCAGGTGGAATATATTTTTATTTGATAATGCCTTATAAACGCGACATACAGGTATACAAATACCCACAAAATATATTAAGACTTTTAGAAAACAGACGTTTTCAATCAAATTAAGTATATTATCATTTCTACATACCCCATTTTACAGTTAAACATTTTAGTTAATTTTCGGACATTGAATCATAACGTCTTTACATAAATTCTAATTTCTCGTGCGATGCTGCTTTGAACATCCTTGATATCGTTCTCTATCGAAATGGTGAATTACAAGCGCACTATTTTCTATGTTAACCCAAAACGTGGAGTATTACATATACTATCGGATCGCCAAGTCAACTGCAGCCTTACCGAAGTAAGGGCTCTGGGATCTGATTATTAGAATATAGTATCGCCTTGAGACCGAGTGCATTCAGGGTTACAGCGTACATTGCTAGAACAATAAGACTCTGGAACGTTGTTTGCGAGTGCAATATTATTCTCGTTCGAGCTTTATTGCTATTTAATGAGAAATGCAGTGACTATTTGAATAGCGAGGTCTTGTTGAACCCTCCCGTTGAGACTTTCCTATTTTATGAATATTATATATATATGTATTTACCATTTTACTAACGATAATATTATCTTATTATTAGGTATAAACTGGCCGTAAAAGCAACCAGTCAAATCAAACAAAAACAATCATTTTATGAACAAAACAAATGGAACAGCCCAAATCTGAGAAGCCTGGCAATGTTTCTTTTTTAGAAATTATTATTTTATTTTTAATTTATCTTTATTTTAATTTACAACTAATACTAACTTACTTCCTATGGCCATACAACTCTTGAAGAGTTTTAGCCTCCTTGAGATTATTTGACAGTTCTAACCACAACTTTTTTCTTGTAAAATTAAAACAAATAATTTAAAAATAAACACTATACCAATATATGGATTTTAAGTGAGTTTCTTTTCGGATTCAGATTTTAAGTCTTAAAAATAATTTTACAAAAACAAAACAAACGAGCAATCACGCCGTTTATCCGAGTAGCAGAAATAATAGACCGCCATACTACTCTATCCTGACACACCTCTCTATCTTCCTCCACATTCATACTAGTCATACACGCACCTCGATTCTTCTGACTTCTAGCATGACCAACCTTTAAAAATTGATTAATTAGGCCACGCTATGTTTTCCTCGGACTACCTCGACCCCGTACTCCATTGACGTCCTTAACATATACTTTCTTAACCATTCTTTACCATCCATACACTTCATATGACCGAAATAATAATTTTACAATTATATAAATTTAAGTAATAATATATATTAGAATTATACATATTTGAGAACGTATTTTAATATACGAGTATTAATATTTAATTTACTCATGTCAAAAGGAAAAATCCGTATACTATAAAATAAATAACTTGCGTTTATTTCCATGCCCTGATTATCATTACTCTTACTTACGAAAATTCGTCACACGCTGGAAGACGGGTCCTTACCTTTGACAAGAAACTTACCTGTGACACGTCGCGACGCCTTTCCTTACGACGCCGACGCCTACCCTGAAGTGGTGAAGTGACAAGTCACGCGGCGCGGCGTCACTTAGCGCCCGCAGCCCTCAAAGGGCGTCACTCTGAAAACCAAACGAGCTCTCAACAACACGTTTGCGGGACCCGCTACAAAGTAACTCGACTAGGTGCTCATTTTTATTCGTGGCTTAAAACCACAAACTCAACGAACCATCGAAGACGTTAAGCTTGCTATCCCAATCACTTCATTGTTGCATTGCACTTTAATTGTATACTAGTTCACTTGAATTAAAGGCATTTTTTATTCAGATTTATAGCAAACACCAAACTATAACACTTATGTGATCAAAATTTCCATATAAGTCATTCTCGTATCTTTGTAATGTACTTTTTGTAGAGATTTGATTTTCGACTAAATTCATGTTTTTATTTATTTTAATCGCCAAATTGTACATAAAATGTTGATTAACACGTATTTTTTGTAGAAATTTTACTAAACGTATTAAATATCTGCTATATTATGCTAATTCATTATCATAATTAATATTACAAAACATAAATGTATGATAAAGATAAGTTTGCCCCAGATAATCATCTGTGTCAAAGAGAACATAGATTGCTTAATTTGCACCAACCTGCCTATGGTTAGGCCTTGAAATTAACAAGTAAAACATCTGATTTACAGACGATTTCCCCAATTTTTCATAAATTAAATAAATAGTTTCATGAACAACGTGTTTTTTTGGGAGTTTTTTATATTTAATGGGAACTATATGTTTCGCATTGTTATTCCATAATTTTATTGTTATTCTCGACATGTTTCGACATGTAAAAGAATTCCACAGTGTTAATACCTTAAGTTTATTTAAAAAAATATATTTACGTTACCACAAAACTAATCAATATCGAATTCAACAATCCAAATGTTTGAAAATGATTATAATAAAAGAGCTATGTATTTAAACTAGGCAAGGTTAAATTTTTAATAACTGTATTAAATACAAATATTTCCTTGACATATTATATTTCATCTGACTCCCCTTTCGTTATGATCTCTTACATTCCACAACTGCCATAGAGAGTGACCGCTGCTCTCCTTAGTAGCCCTCCAGGAACATGAAACGGATTATTATTTGATATTCACGTTTATTTCAGCCATATCAAAGGAGTCTGAAAAAGACCTAATGAGCGTGATCCTATTACGGTGATGTATTTCTTAACTGTACACCCAGAACCGAGGGGGCTACTCAGTACATGTGCATATATACTTTTTATTTATTATATATAACCTTATTACGTTTAACTCTTTCAACTATAGTACTATTTAACCCTTAATTGGGTGCAAGAAAACGAATTATTATGAATAATATTGTTTTTAATGATGACGTACAAAAATATACTTACTTATTTCCTACGGCCATACAACTCTTGAAGAGTTTTAACTTCCTTGAAAATTTTTCGCCAAGCTCCTCGATCCTAAGTCTTGTAAACGCCTTGACCACCATATTCTGTTTCCAGTTTACATCTTCGTCTCTATTGAGATACAATTAATCCTTAAAAATGATAACCCGCAATGGGTAAAATCCAGTATTCGTCTACAAGTATTTGTATACATTCAAAATGTTAGAAAATATCTCATTATTTTGAAGAAGAATTCCAGTGGTGTCCATTCTTGGCCCCAAGTTCTCTGGATCAAGAGCCAAGCGTTCTATCCCTTAGACACCAACTGATCATGCGTGTGTGTTATATGTGAGTTATAATAATTTTAAATCATTACTAAGTCAATTTTTTTCTTATGAACAAACTAATTTTCTCACCTCCTCGAACGCCTGTCGAATTAACATACTCGAACATTCAACAGATTCTTATTTTTGAGAGGCATTTCCGCCTCGAATACTTTCGCCAGGAAATCTTGATCATAATTAATGGCGGCCGATTTAAAACATTTATGCACTTCCCAGCAATGGGGCTCAGTCGGCGGTTACAGGAAGCGAAAATACTTCACTAAACTCCAGCAGCAAAAGGGAAAACTTTTCTATCAGGGAATCATAAGAGGCAGCCTGTTTGACAGCGGTTATGGTTCGGGTGTGCTAAGGGAGCGGGGTGCCGCGAATTGACGGGTACGACGCCGCACACTGGATCCATTTGGCAAAAACATGGACTTAGGGGTCGAAATCCGAATTTTTTGTGTGATTCCAAATCACTTTTGTCTTTTAACTTTTTTTGATATAACTGCTATTTCCCAAAGAGAAAAATGTTGTTTTTTTTGTATGAAGCAAAACTGATTTTTTCAATTATTTCGGAATCAGGTGGATACGTCAAAACCAAACTTAGTAAGGATTATAGAGGGCATAATCTTCTACATTACTTGTTACGACACCTACTTAATCTAATTAATTAATTAAAATTTATAATGTCTGCTGCTTTTAAACGGGCGGAGATATGAAGTAGACGTCGGAACAAGTAATGTAGAGGATTATGTCCTCTACAATCCCTTTTAAGTTTGGTTTTGACGTATCCAACTGATTCCGAAATAATTGCAAAAATCAGTTTTGCTTCATACAAAAAAATAATAACATTTTTTTTATTGGAAATTAGCAGTTATATCAAGAAAAGTTCAAATGTAAAAGTAGTTTGGAATCATACAAAGGACCTAATTTTAAAAAATTAGGGCAAAATTCGGAGTTCGACCCCTAAGTCCATGTTTTGCCAAATGGATCCAGTGTGCGCCGGAGTCCGTGGGGGGAGGGGGCACTAATATATTTTTCGTCGATGTAACACGATTTCTTGTTGGCTCCGGGTTACGTGATGGATTAAGCTCCAGGCGGAGCAGCCAGCAGATTAACAGGCTGCACACATTATGTGCGGATGTGCTAACTCCATTTCATCCCACTCTTTAAACGATGTAAGGCGAGGCATTACGTGCAGTCAACTGATTGGATATTTTCTGTTTCGATTGGACATGTTTACTGTTTTTATAAAAATAAATTTCTTAATAAAAACTAACTAACTAACTAACCATCATTTCCCCGGAGGGGTAGGCAGAGAACATGGATCGCCACAATGCTCTGTCCTGGCATATCTCTCGGGCTTCCTCTACATTCATACATCGTACCATGCACGCACGTCGATTATTTCTACTTCGAATGTGACCGCCTTTTAGTAATTGATTTATTTGTTAATGCCATGTTTTCCTCGGTCGTCCTCGGCTTGTGATCTCATTTCTATGGCGTTTATCCTGCTTTCATTTTTCGTTTGCCAGCTCCAAGCTTCACTTCTATAGGTACATGAGGGTTGGCACTAGAACTCCATTGTGTACTGCCATCTTTGCTTCTGTGGATATATTTCTATTTGCAGTAATGACTTTGAGTGCGCCATTTATTTTATTCCCAGCACCAACCCTTCTTTCGATGTCTTTCTCCATTTTTTTCTCTTTTATTGTTAAAAATAATTTCAACACTTTAAATTTGTTTTTAAACCCATTTATTTTGCTTTATCGAACTAATCGGCTTCGCTCCCGCCGGAGTAAACCGGTTTCGCTCTCGGCATACAAAAAACGAAGTTCAGCCTGAGTTCATTTAACCTCAGTTTATTTTTGTAACCCTGACGAAGCTCAAGTGGGAGCGAAACCGGTTGGTTCGATTTAAAAAATTAAAGTGGTGTAAAAACAAATAACACAAAAATTATGTTATAATTAATTTCTAATAATGCCACACCACAAATTAAGTGCTTCATACAAAATAATATTTATTGTTTCTTGAACTATGACGTAAAACTCCATATCAAATAATTAATACTTATTGGCATCACCGATGGAAGACATTTAATAATGCCTTATCAAGATGAAACAAAAATGAAAAAAAATCTCCGTATAACTCTTTAGAGATGTAGAATGGTGGTAAAATAAACACTGAAACCTTATTTAAGAAAAGGCTATACTTAATACTTAAGATGGTTTGGACATATGGAAAGAATGAAGAAAGAATGGTAAAAAAATTATATGTTTACTATGTAAATGGAACCAGAAATAGAGAAAGACCGAGGAAAACGTGGTACGATAAAATAAATCAAATATTGAATGTCGGCCATGTGAAGAGTCAGAGAAATCGACGCGCGTGCATGACACGATGTATGAATGTTGAGGAAGCGAGAGAAATATGTCAGGAAAGAAAAGTGTGGCAGTCCATTCTTTCTGCCTACCCCTTCGGGGAGACGGCGTGATGGTTAGTTAGTTAGTTAGTTAGTTTCTAATACTTTATTTCGATTTCTCCGACTCCAGATTTGATTGTGCTACGTTTTCCTCGGCCTTCCTCTATTTCTAGTTCCTTTTTCGTCATTTATATACTTTCTTCATAAATCTGCCTTATTAATTCTTTCCATGTGTTCAAACCATCTTAATAGGTCTTTTGTTTTTTTGTTCATAACACTTTCATTCGCACTGCATTCACTTTTTATATTTGAATTTGTCACTCTATCTTATACAGAATTACCACACTTTCGTCTAATAGATCTCATTTTCTGTTTCGAATTCTGTTATTTTAATATTTTATAAAGCAACGTACTTTATTTAAAAGGATCACATTTTCGCAATACTCCGCGGCTCCATTCGCAGTACAACACAGCTCTCTAATTAGTATTCTTCGTCCACCGCTCGGCTGCGTACAGTAAACACGACTTGAAATTCTTCTCTTCGACAATCTCCGTCTTAGTCAGATGCTGTTTAAAAATCAAGAGTGGTTCCTCCAGGGATTATGGCTTGCGGACGGCATTATACTTACCGCCCGAGGATTAGGTGCAGAAATTCGGGATTAGCGGAGACGGAGGAATAGGAGAGGCGAAATGAGAGAATTAGGGAGGCCGATACACGCAGAGGGAGTCGATTTTATGAAGATTGGATGCGAGATTAGCGAGAGACGTGTTTCATTATGATAGAAATGCACTAAATCGTAACGGCTATTGATCATTCGCTCCGTTGAGATGTGCAGAGCCTGGGTCTACTAAGGATTACTTTGTGCGCTTATATGAGTGTACATATCTACTATCTATCTATATAAATAAAAGCCAAAATGTGTTATTGTGAAAACCATTTACTCTGTAAATAGGTAGAAGATCGAGCTAAAATTTTCACCATTGATTAATTGAACTTCGGCGGTGGTTATAGACATACTTTTGTTACGAATCGAGCTCTAATTAACTTTATAAGTTAATGAATTAATTGTTAATTTTCGTAGTACAGGCGAATACAGACATTAATAATCGGGCTCTGAGTCCAATTTTTCAATTATATTGATTCTTATGACTTGTGATAGATAGCCAATCTATCGCCATTTTATTGTCACGTGAATTCTACACCAGACTAAAAACAGTTTCACAATCACACTGCCATCGCCGGGAATCGAACCCGGGACCTTCAGAATGGAAGTCGGAGCTCTTACCACTCTGCCACGAAGGTCGACTTTTTGGAGTTCATATTCGCTTGGCATAGCCAGGTCGCGTTTTAGACGTTTCTTTTAGTCAAGTCGTTGTTTTTATTGCACGTATTTATTGTTTCGTGAATAATGATGTAAAACTCCATATTTGATAATTAATAGGAATGAAAACGTCAGTTTTCTAGAAGTTTTTTTTTATATTTTATGGACATTTGATATAATGCCTTAGAAGGTCGAAACATGTCTTTCCTATAAAATATAATAAAACTGCTAGAAAACTGACGTTTTCAATCGTATTAATTATATTGCACGTGTTTTATATATTCAAATAATTTTCACCAGTCTCGCTGGCATCGACAAACTGGTGACCGGTCGCTGTCGAAATAAAGACAAAAGTGGAAGTAGTTAAAAAACATCGTTTTATTTGATTATTGTATAAAATGAACTTCCATCAATAGATTTCAGTAAAACCGATTATCTTCAAATAATGTTACTGAAATCTTTTGATCTTCTTCTTCAAGTCAATGGCAGGCTAGTTTTGTAATGACGACCCTGAATATGGCTTTATATCTTCTATATATTGCCACTGTGGAAGGTTTTACCGACTTTGTGTCGTTTCCAAGTGTGACCTATAAGTTTATGTTATCACCACACGCGGAGGCACCTTCGTTGTCCTCAAGCTTTTGATGGAAGTTAATTTTTTTTTAAAAGACTAATACCAAGGATTTAAATCACTGATATTAGAATTTATTTTTACAATCTTCAATGTGAGCAGAAAATAGCTCATTATTACGAAGAAGGAATCTAGTCGTGTCCAGGCTTGAACCCAAGTCCCGTGAATCAGAAGCCAAGCGTTCTATCCCCTAGACCACCACCAGATTTAATTACTTCCTCTTTTGTTTTCATTTTGACAGTGACGGTTATGCAAGACATTTTTTTTTAATTTTTGTAACCCCGATGAAGCTCGGTGGGAACGAAACCGGTTCGAAGAAAAAAAGTTGAGTGGTGTGAAAAAAATAAAGTATAGAAAAGTATGATAATATTATTAATAAGTTGTTTTATTTGATTTCCTTCGCCTTTCTAGGGCATCTCTTAAAGTTAAGTGTTATAAGTTATTAAATAATAAATTCCATCTTTTACATGGTCATCTAATTTTATATAAAGTTTTACACTATAAACTAATGTAGACCAACATAGATGCTTACCCACCTTTTACCCAAAGGACGCAGCGGCTCCCTTTCGTCAGATTCGCTCTTGCAATCCATAGACACGTCCCTCATCCATCCTGGGGAAAGCATCGTTTCAAAAAAAGCAAGATTGATCCCAGACATGATACAAACCTAGATTGTTTCTTGACCAATGGTGTAGAACTCTATATAAAATAATTAATACAAATGAAAAGGTCTTTTTTATTGAAGTTTTCTTAAAGTTAACTTTTTCATACAATATTTTTATTTATATTTTAACCCTTAACGTACCGTGTTCAAAACAAAACGCTCGCTCCCATGTGGTCAATTCAGTTTACCGCTAACTTTATCTAAATATCAAGCATATGACTAGATGAATCAAAATTTAATTTATGTCATCTTGTAGGGAATTTCATTAAAAATAGATCGATATCTATAACATACATGAATTATTTGAAAAACATATCATTATTAATTTTTTTCTGGAACCATGCGATTTCTGATATAGAATGCGAGACAGCATATGATCAACTGACACTAAGTATGAACTTGTCTCGCCCCGCCGCGCCGTGGCGCTATAATTTTACGTTTGATAAAGGCACCTAGGCAAAATGTATAGTACGTTCAAGACAACGAGTACGTATTAATATTTGTCTCTTTTGGTAAAGTGTTAATATTTTCACAGTTCTGATATTATTAAGTTGCGTGCTGCGTTTCCGTCCACAGTCGGTATTATTACGTACCTATGAGAAAAGGGCCAAACATATGATTTATAATACGTTCAAAACAGCGAGTAAGTATTTGTCACTTTTGATAAAGTTGTAAATATTAGCAAAACAAATTCTACCTTAACACGAATGAAGGTGAGGGCAGTCTTAAATTTTTTTTTTTTTTGGATGAAGGAAGTAATTTTTTGCTTTTTTTTTATTAAGAAATATTGAGAACACTTCAATGGAGGATTACAATTTTTTTTTATAATATTAGGGTCCATAGATTTAAAGAAAATCAACTTTAAATTGGCAGTGGAAACTCAATTGACCACATGGCAACGCGACAGTTAACAGAGATAGACGAAACACTTCATTTACATAAAATACAATAAATTTTCTAGAAAACAGACGTTTTCATTCGTATTAACTATGGAACAAACATTTTAAATATCGAAGTTCTAACTGTTTTATCGATTTAACGAGTGCATTTGATTAACATTAATTTGAAGTGGTTCTTCCAGCACCAACCGCCCGAACAAGGGGTGTATTGATGCTTGTGCTAACAACCTTATATCTTAAATAAACGAAGATCGTATAAATATCAATATTCCAGTAACCTCACTTCATACAGCAACTTCGTTTAAAGTGAATATTAAAATTGAAGTGTGTGCTTTAACTTCGGCTCTAGACTTCTCAAAAAGTTTCTCTCCCATAATGAGTTGGAGCGATGTTCTAAGAAAATATCGGCAGCCCCGCGCTCAAATTAATTTATATTTGCATTGCTTTTCCCGGAGCTTTGTAATAAAACCGAACCGCGAAGTTGCTGCTGGATATTGGTTTTTGATCACGACAAAATGTTGTCTCTTGTAATTGGCAAAATATGAAACACGTACGGATGTTGACTCAGTAAACAGGACCGGCAAAAGTTTCCGAGTTCTTCCACCTACAAATGCCGGATTATAACCGGAATCCGCAGATTAATATTACTAAAATAAGACGGGATCAATCGGTAGCGCCGGGACCTACCCGGAGGGAAATTTCTCTCTAAAACAACTTGTAAGCCTTTCAATTTGGAGATCCCAACCCCAAAATACAAACAGAATTAATTCATTCTATTGTAGAGGTGTCTATTAAATTATTTCATATTTTTTAACTTCGCATATCTCATTCACAGTTCGTAAAGAAAATATATTATAAGCACATACGTATATAAGGATTGATTGTATCTCAATAGAGACGAAGATGTAAATTGTTTTTTGTTTTTGTTTTTTGGAAACAGAATATGGTGGTCGAGGCGTTTACAGGACTTGTGACCTGTCATTGGTTGGGTTAAGCGATCGCTTTATGTTAACAACATTTCCCATTCCGGCCTTCTTACGACCACTACGTCTGCCAAATTTTTGGAAGTTGTATATATGCTACTATGTTGGACCACACTTCACATTTTTTGGTTCAATCTGTAGTAGCGCCATCTATTAAGAATAGTTGTAAGCATTGAGCAGAAAATCTTTATTAATGCAATGTGAAAGGCTACATTTTCTAGACAACGCCAGGAGAATACTTCTCCAATTTTTATGTTTTTTTAAACTTGGACCAGTTTTTGGTTTTTCTTGAATGTTACCAATATTTGTAGACAAATACTGGATTTTACTCATCGCGGGTTAATCATTTTTAAGGATTGATTGTATCTCAATAGAGACGAAGATGTAAATTGTTTTTATTTTATTTGAAACATACGTATATGGTGAATTTATTACTATAACATGTTATTTACCATGTAGCGAATACTAATGTACTTTATGTATGTCTCTTCTTATTTCTGTATCATATCAGGTCTCCCTGACGTTGATTCTCACTTGAAAGAAGCGTATCTATCTCTGGCAGCTCAAAAAAGCTCCTCAACGCCCCTTAAGCCATTCCAGTCCCTTATGTTTTGGAGCCAGAAGATTCACGTTCTGACCTCTATTTTCCCCTCAACGTTAACTTATTTTTAAAATCTTATTTATATTTTATATTACATTGATAAACAATTGTTATTTCAAACATTACATTCATATTTATTTATGTATCGTCATTAAAAAAAACTGATAGATTACTCGTGGCTAAAACAAGGTCTCCGATTCTCCCTGCTCTCCGCAAAGTCGCACCACCAAGCATAGATTCTTAATCAGATCACACCAGAAGATTGCAGAAGATCAGGATCTTCTTCTTCTTTTACCTGAAACACTTTCTATTATAATACTTTATCCAGTTAAATCAAATCAAATCAGTTTATTTCATCAACAGACATTACAAAATTAATTTTTGAGGCATCTTTTGAGAACAAGTAAAATATTAGGTCCTTACACATGAAATTGGCGTTTTGTATGGGAGGAACATAAAGTTGTTTTTTTTTAAATATAATATATTTATTTAATCAAAGTATGTACCATTGCTATCTATGCACTTTTGCCATCTCATAGGTAGTTCATCGATCCCTTTACTAAAAAAAACCATTCGGACGGGAATCAATAAAATCTTTGAAGTCGGTTTGGACTGCCCATCGGAGTTGAATTTTTTCCCTTGCAAGAAGTTATCCAAATTTCGAAAAAAATAGTAATCTGTTGGGGCAAGGTCCGGAGAGTACGGTGGATGTCTTAGACATTCCAATTGAAGCTCTTCTAATTTGGTAGCCGTCTGTTGTGCAGTGTGTGGTCTAGCGTTATCATGAAGCAGCAGTGGCCTAGAGCGATTAACCAGCCTCGGTTGTTTAGCAGCTAGCTTTTCCATCATGGTTTGCAGTTGCTGATAATAGACATCTGCCGTAATCGTTGGGCCAGATTTAAGAAAGCTGTATTGAACGACACCAGCACTAGTCTACCAAACGCTCACAAGTAACTTTTTTGGAGTAAATTTTCGCTTGGGGCATGGTTTGGCTGGTTCGGCAGGGTTCAGCCATTGCGATGAGCGCTTCCGATATTCATACAGGATCCACTTTTCATCACAGGTAATGATTCGATTCAAAATCCCTTCATTATTGTGCCGATTGAGTAATGCAATGCAGCAGTCAACGCGCGTTTGTTGATTTTCTTCACTCAATTAGTGAGGTACCCACCTTTCAAGCTTTTTCACCTTCCCAATTTACTTCAAGTGGATTAAAACAGTTTTATCACTAACACCGCAGCCTGCAGCTAACTCGGACGTGATTTGCGATGGATCCGCTTCCACAATAGCCTTCAATTTTTCATTATCAACTTTGGTCTCCGGCCGTCCACGGGGCTTGTTCTGCAGGTCGAAATTTCCAGAACGAAAACGTTGGAACCAAAAACGCATTGTGTTTTCTTTTGCGGCACTGTCGCCATACACATCATTAATCCTTCGAGCCGTTTCTGCAGCACTGGTGCCACGGTGGAACTCGTACTCGTAAATAACGCGTTATTTCAAGTTTTCCATTTTGTAAACTGAGTGACGCAAAAAAAAAACAATTGAAGAAAAAACAAATGAATTATAATTTTCAAAACACAAATACTTGAGTAAATAGCTGAATAAATTTGAATTTGTAATTCCTAACCAAAGAGAAGATATTTGAGATCAAAGTTGCCAGTACGGCAAAACGCCAATTTCATATGTAAGGACCTAATAATATATTGTGTATAGTATACTACCAGAAGCGTATGAGAGATGGTTCAACATTAGGAAGACAGGATACTGTCCAAAATTAAGAGATTTTATACTTTTTTTAATTAAATTTATATTATATTAGAAAATTTATACATATTTTATTTATTAAATTTATATTAAGTGTGCTTCCACTTGTGTTTAACTTCGACCGGTTTCGGCAGCTTACTGCCATCTTCTGGTTACTATAATTGATGCCAACTAGTTTCGCTTGGACCCAAGTTTCACCAGGGCTGTACAATAAACATACCGTGGTTAAATACAAAGTGTTTTATTATTTATACATATAAGTTTTAAATATCTAACCACAAAGTGAGTGCTTCATACGAAAATTTCATTCGGTTTAATTGTATTTGTAATGCCAAGTTTATCAAAATTTTACCTTACTACATTGACTAGGAGAACTAGTATGTATAACATTTCAAATTAGATCCATAAAAATGCAATGCATAAAAAACACTTACAAAGTTTTGGATTTTCAGGACATCAAAATAAATTCAACGCGTCTTGAATTTCCTCAGCAAAGCCTAACGTAAATCGAGCAAGTGGCTTCTGCCTTTTATTTAAGAGATGCTGTAAAAAAGCAGTGCGTCGTTTATCTGGGCCCAGTTTGCTGCTACATCACATAAAACCGTCGTAACATTATTCGGGGCTCCACATTGACAGCGTAATGGGCAATTGATAGTGAATTGAAACATAAAGATGCATTACCACGTGAGCCCCGCTTCTTTACTTTACATTTTCTTGGCTAACGTTTTGTTAACAGAAATGCGACATGTAATAGAAAATTGAAAAACAAATCTTAAAAATTGTTAATTCACAATCGCTCAGTGTTGTAGATCTACAATTGAATATTTGTTAAAAAAAACATTGTATTTCCATAACACATTTTCACAAACATGTCTTGAATCGCCGACGTCCTTTCTCAGCGTATTTTTTTTCATTATAATCAAACCCCATAACCTTTTAATTGCAAAAATGAAGTGCAATTATTGATATGTTCTACTTTTCTACAATCACTTAACTTCATCCTCCTTTCATTTTGTATGTAAGAAACAATTTTGTCTCATTCTATAGTTTAAAAAATACACTGAGGATGAATATAATGCGTTCTTCAATATGTTTGTGAAATGTCTAAGCAATGATTTTCAAAACATATTCAAATAAAAAAATATATGTCAGATTGTTATGTCATATTGTTATGTGAGATTGTTAATATAGACATAATTTTAAAATAAATAAAATATTAATTATCTTTCATATTGTTTTGCTAGTAATAATAAGGGAATCTCTATATGTAGTCAAAACCTATCTCTATAGACATATCTTTTTATTTAAAAAAAATATTAATGACCTTTCATATTGTTTTTTTTTTTTTTTTTTTTTTATTTAATTTATTTTTTTAAAAACCCAATTGGGTTATATGGTTACATTTCTAGATCCTACCACTAATTATGTACTGCTTCAGACACTTCTTATATTGAGTTGTAGTGAGATTCCTTGTGTCTTTAGGTAGTTCATTGTAAAGTTTCAGTCCATTGTTCAATATCCTTGATTGTCCTGTCTTAGTTCGTGCAATCGGTAAGTGATATCTGTCACAATTCCTGGTCCAGTGTCTGTGTATGTCTGAATTTTTAGTTAATTTGTAGGTGCTGTCTGTTGTCTTTTCCATGGTCACTCTGTGTACAATTTTTAAGGTCTCATATTTGGTCAGGTCTGATATGTCCATTTGTTTAGTTTGTCTGTAAACTTGTATGGTTGGGGTATGGTAGTCAATGTTATATGCTAGTTTTATTATTTTATTTTGTTGTCTTTGGAGTCTGGAGATGTCCTTTTGGTTTCCTGTCCCCCAGAAGGGAATCATATATGTCAGTCGGCTTTTTACATACGCTTCGTACATCATAACTTTTTCCCTTCTTGGTATGTAATTCTGTATTTTGTAGAAGAGGGAGTATAGCGATGCTAACTTGTCTGTTAGGTTGTCTATGTGTTTTGTCCATTTTAGTTGTCTGTCCATTGTTAGTCCTAGGTACTTTACATAGTCGAGTTCGGTTATTGCGTCATTTTTTATTTTTATACACATGTTATGGTTTTTCTTGCTTGTTTCAAAGTGTATAATGTTACACTTTTTTACATTTAAGGTCAGGTAGTTGTTGGTTGTCCAGTTGGTTAGTGTCTCTATATCTATGTTCATTTGTTTACAGGTCTCATTGTCGTTGTCGTTTTTGTTTTTTTGCTAGTAATTGTCCTTTTTGCTAGTAATAATGAGGAAATATCTATATATGTAATCAAAACTCTATATAATCCAGGGTGTCTTATAAAACATAATTTACTAGTGTATATAAACTGCAACGAGTTGAAGTTTCGTCACATTTGATAATGCCTTAGAAGGGCGAAACATGTCATTCCCTTAAAATATAATAAAACCTCTAGAAAACTGACGTTTTCATTCGTATTAATTATTTAATATGGAGTTTTACATCATTGTTCAAGAAACAATAAATAATTTACTTCAATAAATAAAGTCTTACCTACGTAAAAACTGAAACCGAATACACGAGAAGGAAATGCATTTATTTGTGTCCGTGGGTAGGCACCAATATTTAAATATCGTACACCATCACGAACAGAATCAATTAAACAACCCCTCTAGACCCGGCCTCGGGAATGAAATAAGTCATCACGGAATTACAAAATGCTAAGAATCACCATATCACCTGTCAAATTATCAAAACGCGAATGAGAGAAACCATCTGAGAATGACGTTCTACATGCGAACCCCAACCCCTGTGCGGGGCCACCCACCCCTGCCCCCTGCCACCCCCAGGTATTAAAATTTCACCAAATTATTTACACAAATACGGGCGTACGAAAAGTCCCAGTTATTTGATATGGGAAAACTTATAATTTTGTGCTTATTGAAATTACAGAGACGAATTACTTAATATCGTAAAAACGAATATTTTTATTTTTCCTAAATCACGATCGCTTTACATTACACCATCTTATACGTATAAATACAATTTACTCACAAATACAACATAACTGTGCACAATGGTGTTCTTATACCGATACTTATGTATGGAAGTGAAGTATGGAACTGGCAAAACGAAGATGAGAGTAGAATAAATGGAGTAGAAATGAGATCTCTTAGTCGAATATGTGTATGATAGAGTGTCGTAAGAAAATATAAGAAGCGAATGAAGTGCGAATGAAAGTGTTATGAAATTAATGAAAGGATCAAATAATGAGTTGGAAACATGGATAGAATGAATAAGGAAAATGTTAACAATGTAAATGGAATGAAAACAAACGAAAAAGTGACTCGAACAAACCAATCAAATATTAAATGTCGTTATTTATTAAGTTGGTTAGACACATTATTCATTGAATTGATACCACGTTTGTTTAACTCTTGACATTGAATTATACAATTGAATAATGAAAACGTCTTAAAAATGTATCCATGTACGATTTGATTTGAATATATAAACAAAAGTAGGATGAAAGTAGAAAAAGTATCAAACTATAAAAGTGTTTTAAATTATTTAGAAAAATAAGATCTCTTAGATAAATGTGTAGTAAATCTGTACATGATAGTGGCAAGTGCAAATACCATATACGAAGTGAGTGCAGTGCGAACGAAAGTATTATGAACAAAATAATGAGAGGGTCGTGAGATGATTTGTACGTAAACGGAACTAGAAATAGAGGAAGACCAAGGTAAATGTTGGCCACGTAAGATGTGAGAGAAATCGACACACGTGTATGACACGATGCAAACTGTATTCACCATTTTTTTCCTACATTGATTCTTTCTATATGACTAAACTATCAAAAATTTTCAATTCCAGATTTTTGTATTGCTTTTATAAATAGTAAAAAATGATTCATTATAATTTTTTTAATCAAATTACAATAATACACTTAGGCAATTGAAAATAACTTCGTTTATTGTCCACAAAATATATAAACAAAAAAACCACATGTTTTAGAGGATACCACACTATCTTCAAGTGTAAATACGAGTATATAACAAAATTGTAATTTCGAAAAAACATACATTTGAAAGACATAATTTTTATAGAATTAATTAAAATATTGATTCTCGTATATGATTGGGAATGTGAGCTTGGGAGACCAAAACTATTTTTTTTATATTATCATTATGTATAATTATTGTTTAGTATTATTTATAAAGTTCTTACTAATAAAAAATAATTATGAGTACTTACAAAAATTAGCCCAGGTTAATTATTAAATTTAAATTATTGTATCGAATTTTAAATGCATTTCATAAAAGTCTTTCGTTGTTTAGTTTTTATTATATATTTACACCTGAAGATGGAGGTATCTTCCGAAACATGTGGATAATAAACAAAATTATTTTCAATTTCCTCAGTTTATTACTACAGAATTCCACAGTGTTAATGCCTTAGCTTTCAATAAGTTAAATTACAATAAGTATTTTGGTTCATTTCTCCAATCAAAACCATACAGTTTTACGTACTTTACGAAATTATTTTGAAATAATTATACTTTGTTGTTTTATAAAATACACTGTCACTGCCAATATTTTGCATTTTTGCTCGTCATTATATAGACGCGATGTAAAATCATATTTACATAACATTTTTTTGCAATATCCCTTGTATATTAAGACGCTCGATTCAGGGATATCTGAAAGGACTTAGGGAAACCGTTACCGCGTGCTTAATATAAATATCATAATTTGCATTCTATAATGGAGTATCGCCCTCCCCTGATATCCCCATTATCTATCCGGTGTTTTTATCAGTCTTTTTTGTCCGTTTGGGATTCGATTTTTCTTCGGCTAATGCCATTTTGTGGCGGTTCTCTTCGGGGAGCGGAGCTATGCGGCGGCGTCTCCCGCGTATGATTAGTTTTACATCTCTGAAGGGAATAAATGAGCCTCACCCCCGCGACACGCGCACTGCTTTAGGCGCCTAATTATTCGACATTCATTCCGTGTTTACCCGCAATACAGATCATCATTTAATTATTTTTATTTTGTCATAAAAAAGACTACACGTTGGATCACAAAAACACCGTTGTACACTGCCATCTGAGTTTTTTTAATAGGCTTTCATTTGCGATGACAATTTTAAATAACTTCAATATCATCTGTAAATGTAAATTAATTGACACAATTATTATATAAAATAAAGCACTGTTATTAAATCACATTTCGGATATTTAGTTTTTATGCCATCGTCATGTCAACTTTGAAGCCGATGTTTAAGAATCATCAGGCGTTATCAACTAAACTCACATCTGGAAAGACATTAAATGTGAAAGACGCATTAGTGTGATTAATTATTGTTAAAATTGAATAAGTGAATATATTATTAACATATATATATTTGATAATGCATTAGCCAGGTGAAACATGCTTTTCACATAAAATATAATATCTTTCATTCATATTAAATAACATATATTTATTTTAAACTTTGGAAAGAAGCTATTACTTGGTGGTTTGACATATTTAAAATTAGAATTAAACACTTCTAAAACGTTGTATAAAACCACTTTATTTTGAGTCAGGAGCGCCAACCGGTTTCACTCTGTAACAAGCTTCGCCAGGGCTATACACAAACTGATTTAAATACATAGTTGCAAAATTAAATACATTGTTGCGACCGGTTGGCGCTCCTGACTCAAAATAAAGTGGTTTTATACAACGTTTTAAAAGTGTTTAATTCAATTTTTTATATTTATTTTCATTTTCAAACTAAGATGGCAGTACATAATGGTGTTCTTGTACCGACCCTTGTGTAATGAAGCATTAAACTGGGAAAAAAGGATGAAAGTAAAATAATTGCATAAAATAATAATTTACTTTAGACGAATCTGAAGTAAATCTGTATATGATAGAGGGTCAAATGCAAATTTAAGAAGTGAATTGCGAATAAAAGTGTTATGAACAAAATAATTAAAGGTTAATTAAGATGGTTTGGACATACGGAACGAATGAATGAAGACAGAGTGGTGAAGAACTAGAAATAGAAGAAAAATAATAGAGAAAGATCGAGGAAAACACAGCACGATCAAATTTAATTAAATATTAAATATCGGCCAAGCGAGGAGTCTTAGAAATAGACGTGCATTCATATCACGATGTATGAATGTAGAGAAATCGAGAGAAATACATCAGGATAGAACACTATGGCGGTCCATTTTTCCTGCCTTCCTCTTCGGGGAAACGGAGTGATTAGTTAGTAAGTTATTAAAGTACGTATTAATAAATATTTACTCATAGTGGAAATTTTTAAATGATATGTCGTATAAAGATATAGTTATTTTTAAGGTTTTTATCGTGTACTTGAAATAATTTCCGTAAATTGTCTCCCGTCCGCACAAACGATGATTCATTCCTTGACAGAATAAACCGTCCCCTCGAAGAACAAATTCCATATTCGTCCTTCAAGTCATTACTGGCCTCAAGTCCTTCATTACCGCCCTCCTGCAACCCTTCCGCTGTCCCAGGAGCTGAGGGCTCACAAAGTTATGACATCCAACCAAAATCGATGTCATAATAAATCAATTAATAGCATCCCTTCCTACCTTTTACAATTTTCACGCTGAGAGACATAAGACAACCTTAATTACTCGTAAGTCCTAATATTTATGAAGAGTTTTGTGTACACATTTAAAAAAATCTCTGAAACAGTTGAGCGTTTATTTTTGAAATTGGAATAAGTCTGCTTTTGGAAAAAATAAGTTAATAGTAATTTTGGTAAGGTCTTAATTTCATCTTTATATGTTTATTATTATACATTCAATGGACTACAACTTTTTCTATAAATTATTCAATAAAAAAAAACATGTAAAATGTAAAGCCAATGTGTATAAAAATAAAGCTTTATTTTCCTCTTGTTTTTATTTCTGACAATATAACTAACCATCACGCCGTTTCCCCGATGGGGTAGGCAGAGAGGATGGACCACCACACCGTTCTGTCCTGACATACCTCTCTAGCTTCCTCCACATTCATACATGGTAACATGCAAGTTCGTCTGTTTTCTGACTCCGAATGTGGCCGCCTTTCAGTATTTGATTGATTGGTCTTGCCATGCTTTCCTTGGTCTTCTACGATTTCTTTTACAATGTATTATTATTGAAAGTACTATAAGTTCATAAGGAGTTAAAAACCGTTTATTTTGTTTAACAAATACAATTATCATTATTTAATGTTATAGTTTAACAAAATTACAGTAGTAAAAACATCACCCAAATTGTTTAACATTTGCAAATATTTTTAAATTCATTCAAATTCTTAAATATCTCGAAACATGAAAATGTTTACTAATTCCACAAAAATAACGGCTCATTTCACAATCCACAACCTACACATGATCGTTACATAAAGCTTGTGAGTAAACGTATTCTATCATCAATAATAAATGTTTTTAAAACATTATTTGAATTATTATTTGCCATATGGAACGTATGTTTGAAGAAGTAATGGTTAGAAACATATATAAAAACAAATAAGACAGATAAAGAAGTCTAAAAAGGCTAAATAAAACATGGCATGATCAAATTAATTAATTACTAAAAAGGCAGCCATGTTCAAAGTCGTAACAATCGACGAACGTGCGTGTCATGGTGTATGGTTGTAGAAGAGGCGCGAGAGTTATGTCGGGATAGAACAGTGTGATGTTCTATTCTTTCCTGGTAGATACAAGGGATCGTTAGTTTTGTACCATATCTGCATGTGTAATTATTTAAAAGTTTTTGTAAAACTACATAATTTTTTTTGTGAAATTACAATGTTTTTAGTGATATTACATCAAAATACACAAAGAAAATCGCCTCTAATGAAAACCACACACATTGTATTATGTGCCTGCCGGTTATTATTATAATTAAATTTCTTTCGATTATTACTGGTAAGACAATTTCAACCGATTAATACTGCTAACATATTTCAGTACTTTTAACAAGAATTTTAATTTTAATTTTGAAAGGATTCACAAAATTTTCGGTATCACTTTCTGTTGCCTCCAAGATTTCCCACTATTCGGTTTTTCTGGGATTGAGTCAGTCCCTAGGCGGGGAAGGGTTGGGATGGGTCGCCTAAAGGGTTGATGGAAGAAAATTAGTTTTTTCGCCGCGGCGACGATAACGAGCGCAGCGGTAATTTAAAGGGCAGTTATGTGACAAAATAAATTGTGTAATTATCTCGTTTTCTGGAATAATTTTGCCATTGGCTCGTTTTAGTAAGGCTTTTTTAATCGTTTTTCTTCCTATAAATTACGCACTGCCAAAATAAAACTTGGTAAATCCAATAATTCGTTTTTAGATAACATTAATTATATTTGAATATATATATTTATACTTTATATTAAAACACATTTTAATTTTCACTTTACACATACATGTTTAAAATTGTGTACATTGATAAAGGTTACTTGTAACCAAAACACGTATGTGTTAAGTGAAAATAAAGAACTGTTGTAATACAAAGTTTAATTATATTTATTCGAATATGTATCCACAACACAAAGTGCAGGAAATTATAGAAGAAACATTAATTAATTTTATAACTATGTTATTTAGTTGCAACCCGTGAATATTCTTAGAAGTAAAGATTTTCTATCTTTAAAATCTTGGTTTATTGTACATTCGTAATCAGTAATAAATCTTAGTATTTAATAAAATACTTGTTTTTTACTAAGTTACATTTTTCACAATTAACAAAACCAAATTGATATCCTTTTATTTTTTATAATACTGACATACAACAATAATCAGAACAAAATTCAAAATGATCCAAAAACGTTCTTAGGCATGCTCATCGTGTGCATTTCAAATTATAGAGAATCAAAGTATTTCTCTCTCGCTCTCTTCGTTTCTAATTATTCTCGAACCCTTTTTGATGATGTCCAGATTTTGCCTATTTATATAATGATGCGTTGCAGATTCTACTCACAAAAACCTACAGAATGAGAACAGATAACTGATGTTTATACTATTCAATGAAGTAACATTAGCACTGTGGAGACGTTGTTTTGAATGTCTTAACGTAGATACCTTTTTCTAAAATTATAGTAAACTTCGATGGTACCTAACAAAACACGAGATGAAGAAAATATACGACTTTCTGTCGTACAAGGACATTTTAACATTAAAAATTATTAATAATAAACAAATATATTTTTAGAGTTTTTTTAAGAGAGAAGATAAGTTTAATCAGAATATTTTGTTTTTTGTTTCTTGAACAATGATTTAAAACTCCATATTAAAAAGTTAATACGAATGAAAACGTCAGTTTTCTAGAAGTTTTATTATATTTTATGGGAATGACATGTTTCGCACTTCTAAGGCATTATCAAATGATACATTTGATAATGCCTTAGAAGGGCGAAACATGTCATTCTCATAAAATATAATAACACTTCTAGAAAACTGACGTTTTCATTCGTATTAATTACAGAATATTTTAAATAACGATAGTTATCAATATATCCCTTGCAATGCGATTTGAGATATTTCATTTTTTTTAACCGATTTATTTATGTTATGCTTGTTACACTACCCCTATGAAACTTGGGTCCAAGCGAAACTAGTTGGCATCAATTATAATAACCATTCCGTGGTTAAATACAAAGTATTTTATAATTCTAAATCTATAAGTTTTAATTATTTTATCTATTAAACTCTTTTTATTAATAAACTTATTATATGTTTTAATAAAGTTAAAGCAGGTCATTTTGATTACACACCGGAAGAGCTATCATCTTTGAATTGCACTGCCATAGAGGGAGAAAGGGGCGCATGATTTGTGCTGGAAACTTCTCCAACTCTCCGGCACTTCCTCCCCTTTCACCCTACTGCCCCCTTTGACTACGTCTCTTCTTCCATCGCCATCTCTCGGTTTCTTTCTTCAAAAGCAGTATTCCACTATTGTTTCACAGAGAGATACAGACTCAGGCGGAGTTCTTCTTGTGTATCGACTCTTTCAATTTCAATTAAAACCGACCGACTGAATTGCTTCAAACGAATTTTATTTAATTTCCTGTCGTACTATGTAACTTTATGAAAATTTAACTTTGATTTCTTAAAACCGTTTCAGATATTTGATGAATATCATGCTTATTTATCGTGTAACAAAACATAATTATATTATACATTATCATTCATTAAAAGCATAAATTAATGTAAATATATTGTTATATAACATTAAAATTTGAAAACCATACAACTTTTTTTGGTAATGTTCTATAATAACAGGGGAACATGTCACTCCTTAAAAATGTCACCAAACTACTCTGTATTTTTTATCTCAATAGTTCATTGTAAGTGAACAACCATAAAGTATATAGAGGTATAAAGTCTTTTTTTATATTCGTAAAAATACGAAGTGTAATAGTGTAATATATTGATTCAATTATATATTCTAAACTGTTAAATTTAAAAAAAAACTTTGTTTTGTATATCACAATTGTATATTTATTTTTCGCGACAGCTGTTTCGTCAGTATTATTGTAACACCTGGTGATGTCAACATAGATTGACGAAACAGCTGTCGCGAAAAATAAAAATACAATTATTGTGATACACAAAACAAAGTTTTTTAATTAAACAGTTTATAATTTTTAAGTATCATAGTGTTTCGGCCAAAACAATGGACTATTTAATTATGTATTCGTCTAGAAGTCTAATCATTTTCAATTGAAGTAAGATGCTTCGTCTTAGTTGATAATTTTCTTCAAGGCAAGACAATTTCAACACATTTTATAGAAAACTTAATCATTAATTTTTAAATATAATTTAACATTATTAGTAAATAGGAATGAAAACGTATGTTTTTAGAAACTTTACGTATTTTATGGCTTTAAAATATTTCGCCTTGCTAAGGCATTATCAAGTTTGTTAAAAATCGAAATAAAGTTCCAACTGTTGTTCAAACATCATAAACACATATTTTTAAAGTTCTGTAGTATTTTTTTTTATTGTTACTTATAGGTATTATCTTAATTCTAAATAAAATATATTATTTATGCAAGTTTTTAATGAATATATACTCGTATTACAAAATGTGTACGCGAATATACTCATAGTGATAAAATAAATGTTTTTGAGTACAGGGAACTTAATATTTGTAGACCTTAATGGCAGGATGGGGTACGGCTACGGCTTCCACACCGAAGGTCCCGGGTTCGATTCCCGGTGATGACAGTGTGATTTTTACATTATCTTTGGTCTGGTGTAGAATTCAGGTAATAATGAAATGGTGAACGATTAGCTACCTGTCACATGTCATGAAAATCAATTTGATAGCTACCCTTTAGATCGATTTCACTCGCCCTGATGATGTGATGAGCCATTAAACAAAATATTAATAATAATAATAATTATCATTTTTATAATATAATATATAATTACAATAATAGATAGACCGATAGAGGTTAACCTCTCCTTACAGATAAAGCATAATCAATAATGATTTTTCTTATTCTAAGATATACAGTGCATTATTTCCCTTCTACTTGATATTATCTTACCCCAAATATGTACCAATTGCTCCATCCAATGTCACCAGTGATCTCTCCCCTGGGCGGGGAAAAACCAAAACCTCCCGAATAC
The DNA here is from genome assembly GCA_022606425.2 of Lepidostoma basale. Lineage (NCBI taxonomy): Eukaryota > Metazoa > Arthropoda > Insecta > Trichoptera > Lepidostomatidae > Lepidostoma > Lepidostoma basale. The sequence continues at coordinate 890,950 of JAHDVF020000775.1, read as the reverse complement.
CCATAAGGGATATATTGAAAATAATTGTGGCATTTCAAAGCTCCAAATATCCAAAACCTTTCTCCTTTAGGATACACAATTACGCATTATCAAAAAAAATGTCCTGTCTCGCATCTTTAACAGAGATTTTGCATTCGAAATCCACGAAGCTACCGATAATAGTGTATTTGCCTCTCTTTGTATAAAAAGGAAATGATATTTTTTTCTGACACGTATTTTAAAATGTGTTCTAATTTTTTTTTTCAAATCTACGAGTATTATACTTTACTTACTTCAAAAGATTCAGACGCTATTTGCAAGTTGACGATACTGGTTAGAATTATAAGTAAATACACAATACTTAAAAAATCTTAATCACTGATTTATTTATATTGAATCGAACCAATTTCGTTCGTTTCCAAGCTTTTTCAGTCGTATTTGGAATATTAAGATATTTTCAAATCAAAATATAGTTTCAATTCAAGGGATTGGTTTGCAGCAATGTGTAATATTTTTGCTGGTTCCTTACTGTTGGGCCTTTAATGTGGTAGTTTCCCGTTGCTCTCCACATATTTACAAAGTTATTTAATTATATTTATACGAGGAACTCCCTACAAAAAAATACATGCATACAATAGGAGTAGGTGAAGTTTCATTTATATAAAAGTTATACATATGTATATATTTTTTAACGTAAATATTTTTTTTTATTGCATTTATAGTCTTATTTCTTCCATATGGCATCTTAATCGCCCTACCTTCGGGTTATTTTCCGAGAAACATGCAAAAAAAAGCAATTAAATTTAATTATACAATAATTTTATTTTTTTAAATTACGAAATGTCAAAGATTCGACCGCACACTTCGCCTACCCCTTGTAGAACTATCATATTTGCGAAGACTTGTACTCAAGTGTTGTTGGCACACGCGCGTATCCATAACAGTTTGTACATTTTAGGTACATTACTTTTTCTCAGTCAAACTGAACGTATCACGTACGTTCAAATACGTAGGGTGGTTAAATATAATTGAAAATTTAAAAAAAAACTTGTAAATTTAATATCAAATTAGCACATTGTTAACGCTTATAATTAGTTGAACGCTAATAATTGGCTTATAACTTATAAAAAAAAAAATTATAATTTATCTGATTCTAAATTAGTGAAACTAATCAATTATCAACATTATTGTATTATTCTAACCCCCCATATAGCTCCGTCTACACGCTAAAAGGTCGGCAACTAATTCAATATTTAGAAATCCTTTTTGGCGAATTTCTTAAGGGCTGTACGCACGCAAACCGGATTGTGTAGGTACCTGCTAGAGATGCGGGCCTACCTAGCAAGGCATGCATGTAAACAGAGCTAATTATAAGAAAACCCGTATGGTGTGTCGTGTTGTATTACTCCCGACTCATAGAGCTGGGTCCGGCTACATGGATACAGTACATTTGTTAATCTAGAGTAAAACTTTGGTGCTAGTAAAAAGGTACACAGAGAGATTCTGTATTTTAAGTTTTAGACCTTTCCTTTATGACAATGTAAAGTTTTTTTTTAATACTGTAAGAATTCATAGTATTGTCACAACTTTATTCCACTCTTCACTTATAAATTTCAGATGGTTCTTATCCTACTTCGGTGTACAAATTAAAAATATGTACACCAAATGAGGATGAAAATCATCATAGTTATTTATGATAATGGTGAAGTAAATTGTGTGAAGATGCAATGTTTTCAAATAAGAGTATTTATATAATTGTGAATTCATCACAAATACTACAAAGTAAAGACGAATATAAATGAAAAAATATATGAATAAGTATCTACATACATATTAATAACTGCATATAAAAAAATCAAAATCGATTTTATTATTAATGCAGTACAATTTTTTTACGATGGTATTTATTTAACAAACATAATATATATTATTTACATTATTTTATATTTGTTTCTCCATAGTGTGTTTCTCTTTATCTCAGTTTTACGTACTTTCTGTACGTTTGTTTGTGTGCGTTTTTACTTCAGGAATATGTTCGTCAAAACACACAAGCCATTTGAGGATTTGAAGCACCCTTTATTTGAGTGCCGTCTCATTTTGATTCCATTCTCTTATCCCTGCCTTCATTTAGCCCTGAGGTTAGTACCAGGCGAAGGGCATTCTCTGCTTTAGGATGTACCCAACACGTTGATGTTACCACGTAAACACCTTCGTTTACTTAAGGGTGGATATTTCACCGTGGAATAAGCGGCACTAGAACAGAAATACGGCGTAATAAGGTGGCTGTACCAACATGGCTCTGTTCGCGGGAAAGATTCGCAAAATGAAGCTAAATAGAAATTGCGAACATGTTTCGCGCGTGTGTACATTGTTACACTATAAACTCAAGCGCGGTGTTAGTGCATGTTTTTTATACCGACGCTAAAAGAGTACATTCTGCTACTCACTCTCAAATTGTTCTTAACTCTAGTAAACACCGTGTTATGCCCATACTTTCCTTGTTAAGGAGAACTCACACAATTTAACGTATTTTTACGTATATTCTTCTTCTTTTTCTTCCTCAGCCTATTCCCGTCCAGGCCTCCTCCATTCGCTTCCATATCACTCTGTCTTATGCAGACTGCATCCAGGTTATTCCGACGTGTCTGTTCAGATCATTCTTCCACCGTAGTTACGGTCGCCCTGCACTTCTCTTTGCCGTCCACGGTCTCCAAGTCAGCAGTTTTCTTGTCCGTTTTTCATCTGAGCTTCTGGCTACGTGACCTGCCCACTGCCATTTTAGAGTCGCCACCCGGTGGATGATGTTATTGACCTTTGTTTTTTCTCTCACCGTATCGTTTCTGACTCTGTCTCTTAGGCTTATTCCTAACATGGCTCTTTCCATGGCTCTTTAGGTCAATCGTTGTTTCTCGGCAGTGAGGGGTAAAGCTCCACCTGGTACTGTTTAACTAACTGATATCCTTTATTTATTAATTTAATTTATTAAATGATAATATGAAAGATTACATAAAATATTCGATATATAATAAATCAAATACACCAGTGTCTTTTATAACCCTGGCGATACTCCGACGGGAGCTAAACCAGTTGGTTGTTGTAAAGAATAAATTTTGTAAATACAAATTTTCAAATGTGTCAATATTATATTTATTGTGTTTTTATTTGTATTTAATAAATTTAACATGGTATCAAAACAGCATACGAGAAAGTAATGTATTAAAAAACCTCTTACATTTTACTGTTAAAATTTAATATCACAATTTCTTTTTATTCACTCCGAGTGTCGCGACAGCTGTTTCGCCAACCGATGTTGGCATCATCAGATGTTACATAAATTAATTAAAACAATAAACAATAATAAACTAACTAAACAGTTTATTGTAACACCTGAAACAGCGCGACACTCGGAGTGAATAAAAATAAATTGTGATAATAAGAGGTTTTTTTTAATTTTAACAGTTATAATGTTGAAGTATCATCGTGTTTCGGCCAAAACAATGGACTACTATTTAATTCTTACATTTTATTATCTTTTGGATATTATTATTTTATGTGTGATACCTACGTATATTTTTTATTAAATATTATGTTAAAACTGTTTAAAAATAAATAAAAACTTTGTTATAAATATCAGAATTGATTATATTTTCTCGCGACAGCTGTTTTGCTAACATATGTTAGCATCGTCAGGTCTTACAATCAACAACAGTTGTTGATTGAAAGACATAAAATATAATCAATTGTGATATTTCTAACAAAGTTTTTTTTAAACAGTTAATAATGTAGAAATATCAAAGTGTTTCCGCCAAAACAATGGATTATCTAAATATAATGTCTCAACAGAAACACTGTTAAATTTATAATCATATTTCTTAGAGTTCAGAGGATAATGTTATTCGCTAACTGTTGCACGGCAGTCTATTCACATATTGCACTAGTAATATTCGGTTGACTCCCAATATTGAGTTCAAATACCTTCGATATCCCTATACGAATTAAAGAAAGTCCCTCCGCAGTGCAAGCGCCGGGTGGGTTCCAGACGTGAACTTGGGGTCGGTCGTCCAGACTTAACACCTTAGCTGACATAATTCTTTGCAATAATACTTAGTAGATTCCTTTTTTGCTTTTAACGTCAGTGTAATTTATTATAAACGAAATGATTGATTTATAAATAATGTATATTTTATATGGAAGTGAATTTTTTCGTATTGTTAGGGTATATTATTTAAGAATTGACGAAGATATACCATCTTCAAAAAAATGCCTGATACATAAAAATATTTATTACAATTAAAGTGCGTTTTCTGAAAGTAAATAAGTGTTCTGAATTTAACATAAAATTTAGACGAAACTGTACTGATTTCTGAATTGTAATACAAAGTTCGTTTTTCTCAATCAAAAAGCATGTTTTCTAGAAGTTTTATTATATTTTATGGGAATGCCATGTTTCACCTTGTTACGGCAGATAGACATTTGCGAATGCCTTAGAAAAGCGAAACGTGTACGACCTATAATAAAACTTCTAACAATGATATAAAACTCCATATTAAATAATATTTACGAATGAAAACGTCAGTCTTTTCTAAGTTTTATTATGTTTTATGGGAATGACATGTTTCGCCCTTCTAAGGCATTTCATTTCATTCAGGCAAATGCATTCAAACATTTGATAATGTATTAGAAGAGCAAAACATTTCATTCCCATAAAATATAATAAAACTTCTAGAAAACTGACGTTTTCATTCGTATTAACTTTATTATATTTTTAATGTTTATACAACATCACTGGTGAAGGGCTGGTTTGTCCGAAACATGTTTGATATTTTATTTTTATTTTTTTAGTAAATTAAGTGTTTTATTCAAAGTATATAAAAAATAACCATTAAACATCTACAACATAAAGTTATGGTGAACATAGAAAAAAGTTTACTTTCGTATTAATTACAGGTTTGTAATTTTTTATGTTTTCCGTTGACATGTTCCTTTTTAGTTAGAACTTAAGGAGTTAAGGAGCAGCGCATGAATTGGCTATTAGCGGGCCGGTAGACACAGTGGCCTTAATGAGGACCTTTGGTCTATCCACGCTTCCCTTCGTTAACGGGCCCTCTTCTCCCCCACACTAGACCCGCCGCTCCTCGGGGCCACAGCTTGCCCTTTACGTTCGCTACACTCGTTTGTATCCTAACTAGATTAGACGGTGTAGCTGTGCGGTGCTTTCATTGTACTCTATTTACTAAATAGTTTGGGACTGGACGAGTACGTGGGATTTTCGTAGCAAAACCTCCTTACTGATTTATTTTGAAAAAAATATATTTCTTCATAAAAAATATTAATCAAAATCGCTGTAACATAAATGCGCTTAATTTATTGTATCTTACACAACGATGTTAAACTACATATTTAATAATTTAGAAAACGTCTGTTTTCTATAGGTTTTACTATATTTTATTAAAATCACATGTTCCGCTTGTCTAAGGCATTATCAAATTCTCAACCATTCTTTCTCCATCTATGCACTTCACAAGTCCGAAATTTATAATTTTGTTCATAATACCTTCTTCCGCTCTACATTCCTTTCTTATATCAGCATTTGAGATTCTGTCGTATATCGTTCTACCACACATACGTCTTAGGGACCTCATCTCTACCGCATTTATTCTGCTATCATCCTTCTTCTGCCATTAGGGTTGGGACCAGAACTCCATTGTGAACGGCCGTTTTCGCTTTCATTGATAAATTCTTGTTTCCAATAACTATTTTTAAAGCCCTTCTTTCGACGCCACTATCCGTTCGGCCATCCGCTGTGAATATGCTTCCTAAATACACAAATTCACTCACTTGCTATTACAATAATTATTATATATTACAATATAATTAGCTATGACAATAATAATTGTCTATTACAATAAATTATAAATCATAAAACATATTTTTTCAAAAATTCGTTTTCGCATGATTAACGTCGAAACGAATCAAAAGACTATCGCTGTGGGAGACCTCACCGCACGACCTATCGTCGCAAACGGGGGACAAATAGGCGAACTGTGAGGTCGTATTAGCTTGCAACTCGGGAGGCCTTAATAGCCTCCTTCCAGTGTTACCAACACACAAAATACTTCGTATACGTGAATTAATAAAATATTTATATCCGAAGCAAGATTTTTTTTTATATTCACAATTACTTTGTGTTGCGGATTCACATTGAAAAATATTTAATACTTTGTAAAACAACACTTTATTTTAAAATTTAAAATTAAATTAACTCAAACATGTTTCGAAAAACAGAAGCCCTTCATCAGTGAACTGTATATATAATATATAAACTAAATTTTCATGGACATGGTCAGTTTTGACAGATATTAGAAATAGAGTTTGCTTATCTTGTTCTTCTTATTTTTGTCCTGTCACACCTCCGTGGTGCATAGGGCCTCAAGGAACCTTCTCCACCCGACTTTATCGCATGCCTGATGCCTAACATCATCCCAAGTGAGGCCTGCCGCTTTAACCTCGTCCTGCAGGGCTCTTCTCCAGGTGGCTCTAGGTCTGCCTCGCTTTCTCTTTCCCCCCATAGGGGACCTGACCTGACTGAGCGATACAGGCTGGGTTCCGTCTCAGAGTGTGACCGATCCACTGCCATTTGCGTCTAGCGACTTGTTCTCTAATTGACTTTTCGCCTGCCATGGTCCAGAGAACGGCATTTGACAATGTTAGGGGCCAATAGATTTTGAATTTTGAGTTTGCTTATAATGATTTGAAATTCAGTTTTTTTTAAATAAATATTTAATTGTATTACACTTGTACGTCCAGTTCCGACAGATAAGCTATGTGTTAGGGTCCTGTGGAAACTGTTCAGAACTATTAGAACCCGTTAATATAACTGAATACTTATTATTGAAAATATCATTATTTTCATTATATACAATGAATTTTAGTAAAAAAACATACATAATTTAAATGTTATCATACTGCTACACCGTACTCTTAAAATCAATTTGTAATCAATTACTAAACACAGTTATTTTTGGTAGATGAAGCATAATTCATCATTTTATGCATATTAAAGAATATTAATATTGAACTTAAGTAAAATAACTTTATTTTTATTTATAAAATTTATTAATCTTATGTACTTATTTGTTTCTTGAGCAGTGATGTAATACTCCATATAAAATAATTAATACGAATAAAACGTCTTTTTTAACTAACTAACTAACTAACTAACTAACCATCACGCCGTCTCCCCGAAAGGGTAGGCAGAAAGAATGGACTGTCACACTTTAACCTATGCGGCACTCCATCCTTCTCTTTTCGACCCGTTTTCGCGTCTTTTTTATAGAAGTTTTATTATATTTTATGGGAACGACATGTTTCGCCTTGCTAAGGCATTATTAAATAACTTTTTGATTATGCCTAATTAGTAATGCGAAACATGTAATTCTCGTAAAATATAATAAAAAGGTAAAAATGGTAAACCTTAAAACTACTGAAAAGAGCTTTGATTTTATTAACCACAATGAAAAATATTATCTTATTTTTATTGAATATTGATTAGAATTTTACTAATATTAGTACACATCTAAAACAATTAAATTCAAACCAAGCAATTAAATAGAATACATACTTGTTAAAAATTCGTTAAAAACTTGTTAAAAGTTTTTCGATATACATAAAGTTTTGATTTCGTATATTGATATTATCGATAAATACATGGAAAGTTATTTTTATATCCCAAGTAGATACTCGTGTGTGAGAGTTAAGGAAAATTGAATTAATTTATGTTACCGCCTACAGCGGCTGTGCTTCTTAAACTTTCGCCTCCCTGTAAGGCCCACGCGACCCTTCCTCTTGAGGACGCTCGTCCCTTTTTGAATAGGCTCATCAGGTCCTCGTATACTACGGGAGTAAAGGGATGATATTACCCTAACAGTTCCAGTCGTGAATCTGTGTTTACCTTGTAATTCTTCTAAGTACGAGCACATAGAATAATAACTTTTAGTAACTCTTTACATAATGCTACCATATGTATTTAAATACAAAAAAACACTACTATGTTGCTAATTCTTAATCGCTCCATTGGTAATATTCAACTGACAAAGTAATTACGCACATATTCCACAGACAATAAGATTCAACATGATTCATCATGTCACCTCACATGTGCCATACTGCAGCGACAAAGTTCTGTTGTCACGTCAGAGATGACTTATGTCCCTGGGTTAAATAAATGATTCATCCCAAACAAATAACATTTAGGCAACTCATTTGAATACAAATCAGGTAAACAAAAATAACAAAGTATACAACACAATGAGAAACAAAATATTCCAGAAAGGATTCTTCAAATGTCGACGCCTGTCATGCGGCGATCTCTTTCTAGTAGAGATTTTGTTTATGAAACCCAACTAACAAATACCAAAAATGCTGTGGATACATCCGAGGCATAATTCAACGTCCGAAGTGCTTTTCCAACTAGTTTCACTAAAAACTGGTTGTTTCTGCATCCAGGAGTATCTGGAAAAGATAAGCCTATCTGTTCCAGAACGTAGAAGTTCTTAATAGAATCCAGAATCATTTCAATGATACAAATGATATATACGTGCATGACAAGATGTATGAATGTAGAGGAAACGAGAGAAATATGTCAGGACAGAACAGTGTGGTGCTCCATTATTTCTGCCTACCCCTCCGGGGAGACGGCGTGATGGTTAGTTATTAAGTTAGTTAGTTTATTATAATAATCAATAATATTGACAAAATAATATATTTTTTCTCGTATGAAGCACTTAATTTGTAAGAAGCATTATTAAAAATAAATTTTAAACATTTAAATATTTTGTTTAAATAAACCGACCGGTTTCGCTCACACCAAATTGACAAGCTTTTGACAATTGCACTAGAACACATTTTATGACTATCAATTCGAAAGTTTCCTGACAAAGCTCCGGCAGGAACCAAATTACTTTATTTGTTTTCATACCACTTTATTCATTAAAACAAATAAAGGGGTGTAAAAACTAAATATAAAACTGTTTTTAAATTATTTTTGAATATATTTGTGACTGATTTATATGAGTTGCATTTAAAACAACATGGTGCAACCATTTTAATATATATATTTTTAATATCGGCTAATGAAGGATTATAAAAATATTATGAATAAGGATTTAACAGTATGGTATATGTATTATGCCCCTTTAGAAAAATGGTGTGATGGATAGATTGTTAGGTGGTTCTTTTTTTAAACGATAACAAAATTTTATATTTTCTGTCGATTCAAATGATACATATTTCTGTTCAGCTAATGGATCCCACGGGGATGTACATAATTTGCAAAATTTCATCTTTGTGTCAATCATTTAGGTACCGGATTCGCCCCCTCCCCTCACGGCGGTGAGGCGGTCTCGGTAATTACGAAAGGCAAATTAAGCAGCGATGCAAGTGTGGTCTCTGCCTTTAGCTCGGTCCCCCAGGAAGACGTGTGGGTGGGGGGCGCCCCCTCCGCAAGGGATGCAGCCCCCGTCCCCCCGAGATTCTCGCCTTTCATGAGATTATAAAGCCCTCTAACCTCAAAATTTATTCGGCATGGCTACACATGAGCTTAATAGTATATTGTCTTAGAGCTTTATTAGGAAATTTTCGTTTTTTTGTTTCATAATACCATATTTGTTAATTTTTTATTTCCTTAATTTAATTTTATTTAATTCTTATTTTGAACCTTGTTTTTAGCTTTATGAGAAATGAAACGAATTGAGTGTTTGGTTGAACCTAATGTGTTCCATTGGGTTTAATTTCGATATTTATGAATAAAGATCACAGATCATTATCTTTCTTTTACAATGGACTAATTACGTAACATCTTCTAGAACAGACATAATTAAATTTAAATTCATCGGGGATTTATATATTTATGTGAACTAATCTATCATTATATAATTAAATATACATTTATTTATTTTTATATGTATAGTATTACAATTTCTACTTACTTAATTAACATAATGCTTTATTAATTATTTGTATCTATTTGATAAGGCTCAAAATATCTTGTGTTTCATTAATGAACTCTCTTTTTGTACTCATCTATTGAAAAAAAAAATATTTAATTATTCGTACAAAAAATGTATGTAGCTATTTATTTGATAGATTTTGCTTAAATCTGATTTCTTTAATTCGCTTTAATTTAAATAGCAGTAAAAAAATCACTTAAATAATTCAATTAAAAATAATCCTATTAAAGTTCATAAATTTTGTTTTAGTGTAATAAATGCATCGTCATGAACATAATTGTATGAAATTAGGAAAATATTTGCCTTTTAACACTTTGAACTATAAGGCTAAGCACTCGATACGATAGTTATGACGTCATAGCGATGACGTCGCTAATGAGTCAAAACTATCGTATCGGATTTTTTTTCGCGTATCGGTATTCCAGGCCGTAGGGAAATAAAGATAGGTGTCGAGGCCGGTAAATCGGCCATTGTGGCATATATCTCTCTCCTCCTTAAATAGGTTAACTCTTAAAAATAATAGAATATACATATTTGGCAACATATTTCTCCATTAGTCCGTACATTAAAAAAAGCTACATACCGTATATACCTGTGCGTATAAATAAATCTCATCCCGCATCTTGCATCACGGAGAAAGCAAATGTTACACGAGTCCTTGGTTATCTAAATTAGCGTACAAGATGTAGTAAGCTAGGTACCTACCCCTGTCTATGGCGGATCGTGGGTAGCTACCCGCTGCCGCTGTTGCTTCTCTATGCATAATAATATAAATATCTATGGCCCCGTCTTGATAAATATGGCGGGCACGTTTATTGGTGAAAATATTTTGTTTTCCTTCAACATCTTCCTAATTAGAGCTCCCCTCTTTCGGTTCATCCTAATTCACTTAGTTAACGTAAAATAATTATTGCGATGAATAAAATCTCTCGTATGATAAATTTGTTTTCGTGGAAAATCTTCATAGAGATAAAGGAAATGAACATTTTCATAATTCTTCCGTTATGTTTGTCTTAAAATTAATGCAATTAACTAAGGAAGCCATTAATATCTATATATACGTATCTTCTATTTTGTATTTAATATGCAAAATGTTAAATCATAGTGGTTTTCAAAGTAATACATATTACATATTTTAAAATAATCCATTGTTTTGGCCGAATCACTATGATACTTCAACATCATTAACTGCTTTCATCATCAAGAATTGAGGATTTTGTAACACCCGGTGATGCCATAATCGGTTGGCGAAACAGCTGTCGCGACGTTCTCAAAAAGGGTATAATAAAAATTGTAAATTTAATACAAAGTTAATAATACTATTTTTTTAGATTTGTGAATGAAACGGTAATACCTTATATTGTGAATGATACATTGTTATAATAGTTATTTCCATTATTTTTTAATTCTTAGATAATCTTAAAATACTTTGATGGCGTACATCCATAAATACTCAATTTAAGTGAAATTAATAAAATAACTAAGTATGGAACTATGCGTTTAATTTCCAGGACTAGATACCATTTTTTAATTTAAAACAATTATTGCTTCTGTGCGACGTACAAATTTCAAAAGGTCTTTTTTACGTTTTTTTTCTGTATTTATTACTAAACAGTATTTGCTGAGGCCACTGATGGTTCGTAAAAGTATAACAATTATTTATTTATTATAATCATTTAGTTCTATTCCGCTCGTTTTCGGCAACTCTCTACCATATTCTATGTTAGGTGATCTGCACCCGAAGATGTTTTTATTATTTATAATAAAGACATCCGTAATTTTTCTATAATGCAAAATTAATTATGTACATGTTTTGCACATAAATATATGTATTTTTAAAAGTATGGGAAATAAGTTGCGTTAATGTTCAGTACGCATTAAACTTTTTTTTCAGTTTTTAATCTACATCATCAGGTTAAATGTCGCCAAATATTTTATCTATCCAAAAATACAAGTACGAATTTTAACTAACTAATTAATTAATCATCAGGCTCAGGGGTAGGCAGATAGGGTAGACTGCCACACTGTCCTGACACACCTTTCGAGATTCCTTTACATCGTACCACGCAGACTAGTCGATTTTTCTTATTTCGAATGTGGCCGCATTTTAATTTAATAATTTGGTCATGCCATGTTTTCTTGGCTTCGCCTTATTTTTCGCCTTATTCTTCGTCTTCGCCTTATTTTTAAATTCATAGTGCTTGTTTACACATTATTAATAAATTCATTTGTTTCATATGTCCAAACCACATATGGATTTTATTAGAATAATCAAATGATTTTACTGAAATATCTTGATGGAAATTCATTTTAAATAATAATTAAATGGTCTGGCGGACGGGACTGGTTTCACCAGTCTGTCGATGCCAGCGAATCTGGCGAAACCGGTCGCTGTCGAAATATTTTTTTTGTATTTTATTAGTAAATGATCTCTGATGTCATTACACCACGTGATTACGGGCCGTCTTATTAAAGCGGACTTATGTTTTTAAACATTTTTAAAAACATTATTTTCTCTTATTTCCCTTCCATGCCTCCAAACCATCTACGAATTTTATTTAAAAATAAATAAACAGCAATTTGAGTATTGTCTTATTCGGGGGTGAGTTCAAATAAAACACTTATCATCCCATCCGTGAAAACTACACAATACACATTGGTGCCGAATTGGGCACACACTACGGAGGTTATCTTCCATGAAATGGAGAGGAGCAGTCCCTCACAATGTGATTGGTAGCGTTACATCAGCTTCATTTAACAGGAATCCATTCACAAAAGAATTCCAAAGAAATAACAAAGTGGATGGGGGGATCCCTCGAATCATTTCCAGTAGTCGTAAATAATGCTTTTGTACAGTAGAAGCCGAAAGAAAGTAAACAAAAAGTGAATAACATGGTTTCTCTTGTGAAATTAATACTACATGTTACTAAATTACTTACATCAATCGGTTTTACTATATTAATACATTAAAAAAAAAGAAATCATGACAGTCTTCAACATTAGTGTGAATGGTGAAAATTTAGAGAAAGTAGATGAGTTCGTGTATTTGGGTAGTATGTTTACAAAAGATGGGCGAGTGGAGAGGGATATTGAAAGAAGGGTTGGAGCAGGCAACAAAGTGAATGATGCACTTAATGTTGTCATCGCAAACAAAATCCTATCCAAAAAGTTAAAATGGCAGTGCACAATGGTGTTCTTGGAAAAAAATGATTGAAGAAAGAATGTTAAAAAAATTATATGTTAACGATGTAAATGGAACTAGAAACAGAGGAAGACCGAGAAAAACGTGGCACGATAAAATTAATCAAATATTGAATGTCGGCCACGTGAGGGGTCAGAGAAATCGACGCGCGTGCATGGCACGATGTATGAATGTTGAGGGATCGAGAGAAATATGTCAGGAAAGAAAAGTGTGGCAGTCCATTCTTTGTGCTTACCCCTCCGGGGAGACGGCGTGATGTTAGTTAGTTAGTTAATTTATTTTATCATCTTAGTGATCACTGAATTATGGCCACTACTGTAGTAAGTAGTTATCTATAAGACTTCTCAGAGTCCGTGCATTGTTTGTTTGTCTTTCACTAATAAACTGTAATTGGTAACAGCGACCTTAGCGACATCTATTTGTTTATCTGTTCCTTCTACGTGGAGAAATCTTCTGTAAATTTGTCAAATAAGAAAAGAGATTTTTTACTAAGGTTCGGAAATTAAATTGTATAATGCGCAGTAATTAATATTATTATTTTTTACAATGTTTAATTAAACATTTGATAACTCCTTCTTCTTCTTCTTTCTCAGCCTATTCTCAACCACTCCTTGACAAAGGCCTCCTCCATTCGCTTCCATGTCACTCTGACATATCTGTTCAGATCCGACATGTATGTTCAGATCATCCTTCCACCGTAGTTGCGGTCGCCCTGTACTTATCTTTCCGTCCACGGTCCCCAAATCAGCAGTCTTCTCGACCATTTTTTGTCCGAGTTTCTGGCTACGTGACCTGCCGATTGTTATTTTAGAGTCGCCACCCGGTGGATGATGTCAATGACCATTGTTTTTTCTCTCACCGTATCGTTTCTGATTCTGTCTCTTAGGCTCCTAACATGTCTCTTTCCATAGCTCTTTGGGTCAATCGTAGTTTCTCGGCACTTGGATTGGACAAAGTTACAGTTTCTAGACCATAAGTACCAACTGGCAGAACACAGGCTTCATAAACTTTTCGTAATGTCTTAGCATGGCGAAACGTGTCATTGTCTAAAAATATTTTTTGAATAATCGTTCACATTCGTATTAATTATATACTAACTCTACAATCTTCCTGGTGGTCTTACTTCAATCGATCTTGACGCGTACAGGGTCTTGATTGCTTTGATCTCTCCGGCTTGGCATACTTGCCCAATCTAAGCTAGGGGACCGGCATTCACGGTGCTCATTATAAGAGGCTACTGGAACATCGTGCATCTATTGGTTGATTCTATGCCTCCAAGTTCCCGCTGCAATACCAGGTCTGGGTCCCAGGATCATTCTTAGGATCCTAAACTCAAACCAGTTGATACTTTGTTGTTCTTTAAGAATCATTGTCCATCACTCAGAACCATATATGTCACCACTGGCTCGATGATAGCATCTTAAATGCGCAGCTTGGTGATTCTGAATAGATGCTAGACTTTAGGATCGTCTACAAGTAGGCTGCAGCCTGTGTGCCTTTTGAACTAAATGTTCCGGCGTGCATATCATTGACTTCCGTCATAACTATACCGAGATAAGTTAACTATCTAGTTCAATTTGATCTACCTCCAGGGAAATATTTCTTAGTAATGAGACGAGGCATTCTCTCATTCACTTGATGGGTGACCTATTGACATTTTTAAAATCAGTGTTATTAGTTTTTTTGTAAAATCTCCAATATGAGCAGAATCATTGTAAAGAAGAAATCAGGTCGTGTCCAGGCTTGAACCCCTTCCCTTCTATCCTTTGGATCAGGAGCCAAGAATTGTATCCCCTACACCACCCGGTTGCAAACCAATTCCAGCTGCTGCATCCTCTAACTTTGAGTATATTTCTATTAACTCATCTGTTCTATCATCAGTCAGCACCAAATCGTCTAGATATCCAAAGACATTGAAGTGCTCCGTGGTGTGGGGGATACAATTCTTGGCTCCTGATCCAAGGAATAGAAGGGAAGGGGTTCAAGCCTGGATACGACCTGATTTCTTCTTCACAATAATGAGCTATTTTCTGCTCATATTGGAGATTTTACAAAAAAAAACTATTACCACTGATTTCAAATCGGGTGGTGGTCTAGGGGATAGAACGCTTGGCTTCTGATCAAGGGGACTTGGGTTCGAGCCTGGACACGACCAGATTCCTTCTTCATAATAATGAGCTATTTTCTGCTCACATTGAAGATTGTAAAATAAATTCTAATATCATTGATTTAAATCTTTGGTGTTGAACTTTTTTTAATTATTGCTTATATTAATTTCTTATACGATAAAAATAAAAATAATGTTTTTCTGTATGAAATATCAGATTTTTATATTTGTATTATACATCTCTGTGAGTCGTACGAAGGCATAGGTTCCGATAGCTTTTCAATTTCCGCGCTTCCAAATGCGAGTTTATATTCCTCCCGGGCGCAAACAGTTATCCATTCATTAATCCGTTCAGGAAAACAAACGGTTTGTGGAATACATTCGCTGAGCACTCCAGCAGAGGTCGAGCGATGTTAAGTCCCGACTCGAGCAGCCAGGGCAGGGCCGGCGGCTAAGCCAGTGTTTTATGCGGGCCCGGGATTTATGGCGGTGTAATGGGGCCAGGGGCGGCCGACATCACCATTTTGTCGCCCCGGAATGACCCCGCCGCCCCTCTTTATCACTTCATCCCCCACTGGCGGCTGCGGCTCTCTAATCAATTGGGATTTGTATGTTTTGCCATTTGGCCATTATGTTATGTACGTCTTGCAACGCTCCGCCGCCTTGCGCTGGTGTGAGGTCGCCCCGGCTAATACGGTCCCTGTTTTACCAACCGTTCCGAAATCCTCGAGTATACAATAATCCGCAAATTAAATATGTATAATATGAAATACCTTAAATAGCCATGCGTTGATAAAGAAAAGCTACACATTTTATCAAGAAGCCTCTCATCTTTCATCCATATTTTCGAATTATCTCAACTAACACATTTTATAATAGTTAGTTAGAAAGTTTCAATCCTGGGATTGGTTTGCAGCAATTTCTTCTATTCTTCTCTTCCATTCTTCCCTGTCTTGTGCGGCTCTTTTGAAATCTGCATATGATGAGCAGCGCACGTCCACCAACAGGTCCTCCAGGTACTCTCGGCGTGGGCGTCCCCTAGAGTTTGTCCCCTCGGTCATACCCTCCATTATGGCATGTAAGAGACCTTCTTGACGTATTACATGGCCGATCCATCTTGCATGCCTTTCGGACAAGGTCCTGAGCAGGTGCCTTCCTCCTTCGATTCCTTGAAGAACTTCCTCATTCGTGATGTGGTCTCTCCAGAAAATTCCTAATAATCTTCTATAGGTTATAATAGATTTTACATTAATTCAATTTATTGAAAGCTAAGGCATCAACACTCTGGAATTCACCAACAAAACATAATTAATAATCAGATTCCTCCTTTTACTCCTTGCTCTTTAAATACTTTGTCTACTTTTAGTCTCGCAAAGTCTCATTCTCAATCATATGAAAATTAATCATTTATTAATTTTTATATAAAATATGTCTTTTCAAATATACGTTTTTTCCGAATTTCAATTTTTATATTATTATGTATTATTATTGTTTCATATTATTTATTTGTTTTTGCTGATAATAAATAATAATATTAGTACTTATAGCAAGTCTCCCTGTCAACTCTAGCTCGCCTCAGGAATATTGTTAACCATGTCTGTCCAGTGAATTCTGAGCATTCGGCGATAGACCCACATTTCAAATGCTTCCAGTCTGTTCATTGAGTTGACTTTTGTGGTCCGCGTTCCAATTTTATTGTAACTAGACTAAATGTTAGATATTATCATATCTTAATTAGAATATTTTTTGATTGATTGAATTATCAATTGTATTATACGTTTAAAAAATCTATTTATGTTATTTATTACTCAAATGTATACGGTTTATAAAGCCTCCTTTTGAAGGTTATTTATAGTTTCCTATGACATGCGAGTATACGAGTAATATGGAAAGGATTGCGCACACCGACGCCGATGCGACATTTAGATCGCGCGGCCTCCGCCCCAGCGGGCCACGACACGCGAGCGGGGAATTTGTCGCGGTTACTGAGACCGGTATACGGTTGCAGTACATGTCAAATGCGAATTATCGCATTGTCCTGAATAAGTCTAAATATTAGCGTGTTCGTGAACGGGCAATTCCACAGTTTCTGGAATTTTATTTTATTTTTAGACCCATTATTGAAACATTTAGAACGATTTGCACATGCTCACATTAGTATTTATTTCATTACAACATTAAGGGGTTAATTAATGTAACTGAAAACAATGATTTTTCCTTGTATAGTGACCATACAATAATAGCCTTCTTATAAATCATAATCTATTTTTTTATTGTTTCTAGAACTTCTAGAAAACAAACATTTTGATTAGTTTATTTTTATTACTTTATGTTTTTTTGTATTCTTCTTAATGTTTTACTGTGAAAGTTGTATAAACATGAATATATTATTAATATATTGCATTATACAAGATGATAAATCCTAATTGTAAAAATAAAATTTAATCACCATTTTTTTTAAATTTAAACACAGTTTCGATTTCAATAACATTTTTTTATTACACACTTTTTGAAAATGTCGCGACAGCTTTTTCGCAAACCGATGTTGACATCATCAGGTGTTACAAACAACAGTTGTTTGTAAAATCTTATGGTGCCGAAATCGGTTGAAAAACAGCTGTCGCGACATTCTCAAAAAGTGTGTAGTAAAAAATTGGCGTATAATAACAGTGTTGTAAATTTAACAGTTAATATTGTTGAAATATCACAGTGTTTCAGCAAAAACAATACATTCAATATGTTATTTTAATTCGTTGTTTCTGACACCAGTTAGAACTAGTAAAACAAGTTGAAAAATACGTTTTTAAAGTTATTTTATTTTTTATTCACATTGATATTATTCCAATAAACATAAATTTCATTTTAACATCCAAATGAACAACTGTCTTCAGTATCATATTTTTAATCGATTAAACGTAGTACCTACTTACAATTTACACTAGCTTTCACGTTACTGAAATTTAAAGTCATGGATAGGATGAGATAATTTTTTTTATCTAAAATGTAAACATGTAACACGACTCCTCTACAAAGCATATCAGTCTACGTGAGTACGTGACACTTCAACTTTCACATTAAGATGCCGCAGTGTAATGACGTCAGACCACAACAGGCGCAATAATAATTTATCATACTCAATTTTAATTCTCAAATTAGACGCTAGGTGCGCCTTCAACCCTCTCGCGGGTCGGGGGCGGGCGGATAGTCGGCCAGGCAGCCCAAGGAGGCGCTGCGATCCTCCGACACATTCGGATGGAACAGCGGAATTAGTCTCAGCTGAATGAACGCCATAATAGACCAGTGTTTCGGCAAATTATACCCGCCACGCCGCGCCCCGGGTTATTTGCGAGGAGATTCATCCCCGGAGGGGGGCATCTAGTTTCGGATCGTTTAAAGGTTTAATAAATCAACTTATTAATTTTAATTTTTATCTATAATATATTGGTGAACAAAACACTGATTATCATTAGATCCATAGCTATTTTTATTATAAACTTTAGGTAATATTTATTATTGTTTTTTGAACAACGATGTAAAATTCCACATTAAATATTTAATATAAATGAAAATGTCTGTTTTTTAGAAGTTTTATTATATTTTATGTTACAAACAACTGATTTTGTAACACTTGATGATGCCAACATAGGTTGTCAAAACAGTTGTGACGACAAACTTATTAAAATAAATTGTTATACGTATTATATAATACAATAACAGTATTTCTAATTTAAATACTTAATAAACTTCTGGCGTTAATACTGTGGCATTCCGTTATGATGAATTTTTATAAAGACAGTTTTTTTTTTCACTTTTAAGCTTATTTTTCTCAACACGTTTCAAAGGGTTAATACCTTTGTCATCGAGTCAACGCTATTAAAAATATAAAAAATAACTCTTTTGCATAGTTTTTCCGATTATGAAAGTGTACACCTTCGTAACATGTCGAGACAAATAAATTGAGAAGTGGTAATAATAACTAATTTTTATAGTTATCGTTTCTTGAACATATTAATAATCTCGCTTATTTAGCCTTGTTCGTTCGAAAATGTCTCTTAGATAAGTAAAACAAAACAACCTTACTACGGTAGTGAACTTTAAAAGGATTTCCATTTCATCCTGCATCCTCATTACGCAAATTCAGTTGTACAACAATCAATAGAATTAATTTTGGTTTACCACCCCCTTCTCATCCCTTATAATAATCGAGGACCATCCTCAGGGGCCGTGCATCTATTTCTTCATTTTAAATTTATTTTAACAAATGTCAATCGCAACATTACTGATGTCAGATTTTTTATTTTTATTTTTTTAAGTATTATGATATTAAGCTTCTACGAGTATATTCGCCATCACTTTTTGTTGTGGATTCACATTTGAATATTTTTTTTAACACATTGATTTTCACAAAAAAAATTGCGCTTTTCCCAAACATGTTTTTGGGCCGCAGACTCCTTTCCTCAGTGTAGGCATTTTGAACGAAATTCTGGCATTGTTAAAATTTCTACATTGATTAAGGGCGTCTGCGTCCCGATACATGTTTGTGAAGGCGCAAAAGATTTTTGTTAAAATGTTTTTAAAAGTTATTCATATTTTAATACATGATACAAATGTAATGATGCAATAATAAGTAATACATGATAAGTAATTATACAAATGTTTGATATTGAATCAGAAGAATTTTATTTCAAATAAATATTGTATAGAAGATAATTAATTAATTTGGAAGTAGAATTTGTAACACTGTTTATATCTAATTTATTTATTAATAAGTTTATATTATAAAATTAACAGTATTATAAGTTATTTTTTCCAAATTAACGACAGAATTCCACGGTGTTAACGCCTTTACCTAAAATAAAATAATAAAACTCCCCAAAACGTACAACTTTAGTTATAGAAAACCGTTCAAATAATAAAAAATCCATTCTTCTTCTTAGTATTCATCTACTATCGGAGGTTGGATAACATCATGACTATTTCTACCCTTATACAGCAGCTCGAAACGGGGATGTTGTGCTGGAACTGAAACATTCTAGAAGGTTTTCTAGTCAGCATTTTCTTCACAAGTTCTTCTTCACGTGTCTTGCAGGGTCCCTCCAACGTTACTACCATTTCGGAGAAAGCTTTCCTGTCCTGGGCGGCGCGAAACAGCTACCCCACAGTTTTGACGCCGGTCCATTCTCGGATGTTTTGAAGCCAGGAGAGCTGTCTTCTGCCGACCTCTCTTAGGCCCTCGATCTTCCCCTGTATGCTGAAGTACGGTGTATTTGTTGCCTCTCATTACATGGCCAAAATATGATATTTTACGGAGCTTAACAGTGGTGAACAGTTCTCTATTTGCATTGGCTCTACGTTATACATCAGTGTTTGGTATCATATCGGTCCAAGATATTATTAGCATTCTACGGTGGATCCACATTTCAAACGCTTCAAGACGGTTTATTATATAAACTTTAAGAGTCCACGCCTCTACACCGTAAAGTAAGACCAACCATACGTAACATTTGACCATTTTTTGTCTCAGCTTTAGGTTTATATTGTCGTCACAAAGAAGGTTTTTCATTTTATTAAAAGCTGTTCGTGCCGCTTCTATTTTGCATTTTATCACAGTGTCAGGGTCGAATATTTCAGTAATGATGCTTTTCAAGTACCTGAACTGTTTCACCTTCTGGATACCAACACCATTTAGTGCGAGATGGATATTTGGATGACTTTCTCGGCTTAAAACTTCATTTTAGTTTTGTTCACTTTAATGTTGACATTAATGTTAATGTTAATTAATGGATAATCAGTTGCAGATCAGTTATATAAAAACACAAAAATATAATGTTCCCTCACAAAAATATGTCATTTTTATGATATGTAGTAATTTATATTTAACTTAAGATATATTATATATACATAGATTAAGCTGAGTTCCTTACTGTATATAAAAAAATTAACCCTTTCTATAATATGAGAGCAATGTACCAATTAGTAATTCAAAAATGCATATTTCATTGTGTACTAAATTTATGAAATGTCCATAAATTTATTTATACTTCCATAGCTTTAGATAATAATAACCTTGGGAGTCTGTAACTTCTTGCTAGGTAATCTACAATCACGCCAGATTTTTTTAATTACTTTATTTAATTTATGATTTAGGAGAAGATTTAGTAACATTGTTTATATCCATTTTATTTATTAAATTTTAAAACATGTTTTTGAGGTTTTCGATGTACATTCTGTAACTCGTACAATCTTTATTTTTTCAAACCGAAAAAAGATAAATGTTCCACGTGTCAAGTATTTATTCTTTTTCTTCCTCAGCCAGCGGGAGATGCCTATTGGTGGCGATGAGGTTCGCAACCCATCACACCGCGTCTCCCGCGGAGCGAAAAGAGAAGGATGGAGTGCCGCATCAATAAAAGTGTGACAGTCCATTCTTTCTGCCTACCCTTTCGGGGAGACGGCGTGATGGTTAGTTAGTTAGTTATATTTAACTTTTAAAATCTTTAATTTGAATGTTATTTTTACTTGCCGTAATTTGTTATTTGTTCGATTGTTTAGTTTAGTTAGTTTTAAGTAATTTTATGTATAATTTTTCACTAACTACAATAAGTTTAAAAGAACTCATGTCATAAATAGTGTTTAAAATAACTCATGTCATAAATAGTGGGGTATCAATAATAAGAGGCGTCTCACGATACATCCATATTAAATTGAATGAAAATAAAATTGTGAGATATTTTATATGTCAAAAATTATCTGCTGTAAATCAATTTAATGTCTAGGTGCGTAGAGGAGTAGTTTGGTTGGAGGTGAGGGTAGATTCTAGGGGTAGTGAGACGGGCGGTTTCTTCCGAATAACGAAGCGGTTAGGCGGTGGCTGGCGGCTGGCGCTTCTCGTCTCCATGAATAGTGGAAAGGCGGGCTAATTGTCTGGTTATTTTGATGGGAAGGCGATGAGCGCCCGCGGTGGTTCCCCGCCGCCCCGCCGTATCCTGGGGTGTGCGGTCTATATTGTGATAGAGTTAAGAAAGGACGTATTATGCATCACCGATCCTCTCACGTGTACGGGAGAAATTTTCAATTTTCTTAAAATGCCCTTCATCAAAATATATACGAGTAGTTAAAATTAAGATTAATTTTTCTACTCATCCCGTAGGTAGTACTTAAGATAAGAGCAAAAGCTTTATTTTGAAAGGGGGGTTTGTCTTCTTCTTTTTTTTCCCTTGTCGGTCGTTTGAACCCAATTACTGTATAACTTAATTTTAGCTATTATATTGATTCTCACGACATGTGATAGGTAGCCAATCTATCGCCATTTTATTGTCACGAGTATTCTACACCAGACCAAAGACAGTGTGACAATCACACTGCCATCACCGGGAATCGAACCTGGAACCTTCGGAGCTCTTATCACTCTGCCACTAAGGTCGTCTTTAATAGATTTGACGATCTGTGACACAGAATTCATATCTCGTCGGATGATGCGGTCCAGCTGTCCTTCCATTTCTTAGGCGGTCTTTCAGGCGGGCGGTGTCCAGAGGGGATTTCATAAGCGGCTGTATATGCAAGTCTGTCACCATCCATCCGGGCTACAAGGTCCCTCCAGTATCTTCTTTTGGATCTACTCTACGGAACGATATCGTCTATTTTGCAAGTTTTTCGTATGTCTACGTTGCGGATACAATCTCGGAGAGATTTTCCAGTAATTGATCTTAGGACCTTCATCTCTGATGCTCTTAGTAGCCCCTTGATTCGCAAAATGTGGACCCGCGACTCTACAGCGTACGTCATGAAAGGTCGCACGCATGTTTAATAAATTCTGATCCTGCTATCGATACGCATGTGCTTGTTCTTTCAGACCAGATTCTATAGACATCCTGACCCAGCAGAGGCTTTACTGTCTTGTTCTCGTACTACGGTATAAAGATCATTTTGGCTGCAGCCAGGGCTTTGTAATATCGTAAATACATGAATAACGAAATAACTGGTATTGCAATAAACGTCTACATATATTGTATTATATAATACAACGTTTTTCCACTTAGGTTCATTTGATTTCAATGTTTATTCATCATAAATTTCACCTCTTTTTTTAATTATTATTGTATGTTAATGGTTAGGAATCTAATTGTGTAAAAAAACTTTGATATTTTTTTAGCACCAGCGCTTAAATTCCATAATCAAGATATGTTGTCAAATTAGGTTCCTTCCAAATCGACGGATTACATTCTACCATTTTTTTTTTCCTTTTGTGGGTCCATAAAAATAAACATGAGTTATTACGCATTTCTTTCATTGTCCGGGCTCCATACATATTCACTGCATGCACCCGAAAAGATTGCACCCTCAGTATTCAATAAACCCGTCCTCATATTTCTATTCATACAAATCTATCCTCCCGTACAAATGCGATATAAACTTCCATCTTACACAATGTCTAGTACTATATCTCAACTCTCGGCCGCGTTGGGGCGCAATTATTTGTTATTGCCAGTCCGGAAACTACAAAAACAACCCCAATCGACGCACAAAATGTGCCGCATTCCAAAAAGGGATCTCGTAACATTTCTTACAATAAAATTGAATAGTAGACGATGGTATGTTTTTGGTAAAGGTTCTTGTTGCTGATTTTCAGCTTATGTATTTTAGGACGTGGCTTTATGGCCGGTCCAAGAGCCGGTAGATAAGAATACAAAAAGTTCAATAGAAAATACGAGAGGTTTTATGTATGGGATTCTGCCCCGCGGCGCCCACAATTTATTCTAATATTTGTCATATTATTCCGATCACACGCTCTCCGATAGTATATATTGGACGGAAGATCGCCCAAAGGAAAGATATTCTCTGCAGACTTTCTATGATGTATTCAAATTTCAGATGAATAACTACAAATATATTTTTTTGTGAATGTATACTTATACTTGTATACGAATACTGGATTTCACCCACGGTGGGTGATTAATTCTTGAAATTTAATTATATCTTAATAGAGACGAAGATGCAAACTGGAAACTGAATATGGTTGATCAAGGTGCTTACAGGACTTATGAACTGTCATTGGTTGGGTTAAGCGCAAGTTGTAACGTATATACAACCTCCAAAAATTTGTCTTACATGGTCATAAAGAAATAGGTGGAATGGGGAATGTTGCAATTACATAAAGCGTGCGCTTAACCCAACCAATGACAGGTCATAAGTCCTGTAAACACCTTGATCAACCATATTCAGTTTCTAGTTTGCATCTTCGTCTCTATTGAGATACAATTAAATTTGACAAATATATATATTTTTTTTTCACAGAACAGAGAACTGGAAATGAAGAATTTTAATATTTACAGAGGCCTAAATATTAAGGCTCTTTTTAAAAAGTTTTATTATAATAATGAGAGTGATATATTTCGCTTTGCTAGGGTCATGTCAAATGTGATTTGATAGTTCTCTAGCAAGTCGAACAGCATAATACGACGACCTTCGTGGCTGAGTGGTAAGTGCAATGACTGCCACCCCGACGGTTCCTGGTTCGGTTCCCGCCGAGGACAGTGCGATTGTCTCTCTGTCTTTAGTCTAGTGTAGATTTCACGCGACAATAAAATTGCGATAATTAGCTACCTATCACATGTCACAATAATCACTATGATAGCCAGCGCCCTTGAGATGAGCAATTCATAAAAATGGCGCTTTATAAATTATCCAATTTATCATTATATTATAGCTATAGCTATAATACCCTTTACATCGATTTGGCTCATGCTGTCATAATGTAAAGAGTGATTCAACAAAATAATAATAGTAATAATAACGATAAAAAACTGATAGAAAACAGACTTTTTTAGCGTACACGTATACTTATATTATAAAAGAAAATATATAGTTTTATAACTCAAAATATCCCGAAAAAATCTTGGGGATTTTATTAACACGTTCACTGCTGGCAACGCGACTGCCGCGTTCTGGTGATATGTTCACAACGCGTCTCCCGCATTCCAAACCCGTGCCAATAAATGCGGCTTGGATTTTCCTGGCACTAATTGGCTCTTATAATTTGTATGAATGAGACTTGAAAGTCTGTCGACAAAGTCATAGGAACGCGTGAGCCGCGTTGCCACTGTGAAAATGTTAAAGTGAAAAATCCAATCAATGACGTTATTTATATTATCTTCCATTGTAACAGACGATAATTTATGGTTTGAATTGTAATCTCTCGGCTAAAATTTTCAAAAATCGGTTATACTCATTTTCATTCTGAATTAAAAAAAAACAAAAAATGGTGTGCTTGGTTCAGACTACACCTGCCCTCTCTAAATAAACACACTTAGGCCAAGTCCGGTGATATTACGCACGGGTGGTTTTAGAAACCGAGAATAAAGTGAGGAAGTGTGGGCCGTGACGCCATTTTAAAATTGTCCTACTTCCTGTCATTCGCTGGGCTAGGAAAGGAAGCGTAATTTCCTGTGTTCGCAACAGCTGTCGAGGAATCCTTAAACGTAGAAAATTTTATGGACAGAAATATAGAAAACTGCTTTGTTATTCCTCCCAGGGCCGGATCGGGTGTCCCATTTCCTAAAACTTTGCCGCTTTGATTGTTAATGTTATTTTTGAGCGAGGTATCTCATTTCTATTGTGTTATTAGAAGTGAAGTCATTTCAGCTTTCAGTATCTTTATTTGAATGTGTTTTATTACATCTGTATACGAATAATTTATTTACTATTACAATTGTATCTTTCAGTGTATTGAATTCATGAAAGATGCTTACAATAAACACAAATTCCACAATGGTGTGCTTTCTTATACGTTTTAATTAAATTTTCATTTTATTTAAATTAAGCTTTTTTATAAGTTAAATATTGTGCTTGACATAGCTCATCAGAAGCTTTTAAATTAAAAATTGCTTAATGATGTCACAACTGAATACTATACTTTGAAAGTTCCCTCCATATTGTTTTGATCAAGTATCTAAGTATATATCATTCATACTTATTTTATCATCGATTCGTAGAAATCGCCGTTCGTGCATGACACGATATATAAATATTGAGGATCCGAAAGAAATATGCCAGGAAAGAACTGGCGGTTCTTTATTTCTGCCTACCCCTTCAGAAAGACGCGTGAATTATATTTATTTTTTCATGAACAAACATTTTTTAAAAAGAAATCGTACAATGAGACAAATTCGACGTAATTCTAACTTATTTATCAGCTGAAGAAAAAATATTTTTTAAGACTAGTAAGTACTGTTCATAATTTTTGGGACTTATATCAATGTTTTCCTAAATAATAACATCTCTTCACGAAACCTTCCTTTTACGTTTTAAAGCAAACCTTTATGTAAAAAAACGATTTTTCCTTCGAAACGCTACAGATTTTATTTTTAAGACTACTTATTGAATAGAATCGATGTATAATATTACGTATGAAAATAAGAACAAAATGTAAAACAGTTTTCTGGGTATTATTTGATTTTATTAAAGCACGTAAATACATTTTGTATCCACCGCAAGCGATACAAACTTAACTTCTGTGTACGTTTTTATTAAACCGGAATTATAAAAGCTCACAATGCTCGCACGGCCATATATAACACAAAGTGCTTACATTCACGTCTGCTCCCAATTGTATTCTAATGTATTCCTCCAAAAATGTTCCCAAATATATTTTCACTTGTCGGATTTACATAGCCGGGAAAGTTTACAATCGTATTTGCCTCATCAGCTGAGGGATGGCATAATTCTTCTTTCCTCTCTGCCCCCGGGCAGCTTGACTATACATAAATATCCGCTCCGGTCATCCCTTAAAAACATCCCCGTTCCGTTGTTGGATTCTGCGAAATATATTGCCAGAGGACATTCACGGGGAAGACGTATTTGGAAATTCACTGTTGCTCGAATATAATCTAGCCCGATTTATTAAAATTAATGTTTTTTTCTCGAAAGCATACTTGAATACGTATTTCGTGCGTGTTATTTTTGTCGATAAGTTTTTGTCCTCTCAAAAACAAAATCTTCACATTTGTATATTTTTTTAAATAAAAGCAGTGTTATTATTTCTATGATTGAGTTAACAGTTTTCGGAATGTTTAAAAAAATATATTATTTAAAATTTGAAGTTTGTATTATTCTCCAAAAGTATTGTATTATTTCACATTCTGTGTATCGAACGAAAAGAGGTTTGCCGAATAAGGATAATCTGTTTTTACTGACTTAAAAACAATAACACTGTCGTCTCTGAAGAAACCGCCACACCGTTCTTCGTTACATACTTTTCGTGCTTGCTCAATATCTATACTTTGTATCATCCATACATGTCGATTTCTCCGACTCCTCAAATGGTCGAAATTTAATATTTGAACGTGCCACGTTTTCTTTAGTCTTTCTATATTTTTTGTTTCATTCACTTCATTAACTAATATGTTTTCTTTACGTTTCATTCTTCATTCATTTGTTCATGCGTCTAAGATTTTATTTGCACTGCACATATTATTATATGTTTGCATTTAGCAATCGTAAACACATGTTTATCACACTATCGTCTGAGATATCTTATTTCTACCGTATTGACTGAATAATAAAATGTACATTATGACAATATGTATCGTTTAAAATGTGTGTAAAAGGTAGACCTGGAATAAATGATATAGCGAATCTTATTTTATACTATGTTTATATAATGAATCTGTTTCTGACACGTGGATATGGGATATCCTTTTCACCCATTGAAAGTGTAACGCCTTCAAAGATAAACCACTCTCGTGTCATGAGGAAGCACTATCGGTGTGGCGTCCAGGCGCCTACACCAGGTGTCGCCATTTCCGACGCTCCCTTTGTCCGTTCTGACGTCGGCACAATGCATGTCCTAATCACACTTCACGTCTCTTAAAATGAAGATAGTTTTTTAACACATGACTGAGAAGATTTTGATTTAATGAAGATCTTATCGATATAGTATCCCGTGATTATAAATACTATGTATTTAATAACTCCCGTTCATACCATGATTCAATTAGTACCAGTAAAAAGGAAACATCGTTTTTTGCTTTATTCCATTATACGAGTATATAATTAAATAATTAATAAAATAAACAACTAAAATATTTATATATTCGTCCTCACTTTGTGTTATAGATTCACGTTTGATTTTTTTTTTCGCAATGAAATAAACTCCCAATTCAAGTCCCATAATTGATTTGTTTCCTTTGTCCCACAATTCTCACTGAATAACAATCAACCCTACAAAATTAATTCTCCTACCCATTTTTCATTTTTCATATAGTATTTAAGTAACGATTTTGTTTCGTTGTATTCTTAAAATTTCAACAATGAGGAAGGGTTTCTGTGTCCCGAAACCTGTTTATGAAAAGTGCAAAAAACTGTTATGAAAATATAAAGTTTTCAAAAAATTATTCAAACCACAATATTCACCACATCGGTTAGATATTTTTTTATTGTGTGTTTTGAAATGACTACCAAAATGATTTGTATTAAAATATTTATGAGGTTTTAATAATTATTTAAATTGAGTTTTAATGTTTGTGTTTCGAAGAACGTCGTCTCTAAAATTGAATCACGAACCAAGCTTTTTGTCCTCTAGTCTAGATTAGTATCTGAATACGATACAATATGGTTGACCATTTCTTAGTTATTTTTTTATTATCATGTTAACATTTTTTTGTAAAAGATAAAATAAATTGGTCATTTAAAATAACGAACGATAACATCTTCTGATTGTAGATATTGCGATCTGTTTATGCAGGATATCAACTTCCTGTGATGACGACCAGCGTTCTCACCATCTCTTTGGTGGTCGTCCTGGTGGTCGACGGCCCTCTGGTGTCTCGTGCATCACGATATTAGGAATTCTTGCTGGATCCATTCTCTCAATGTGGTTCCTCCAGAATCGTCTTCTCTGCCTACTATATCTCATTATTTCTTCAATTTTGTAGGATTTGCGATTTTCTTCATTGGGTATCCTATCTCTAAGGGTTCTCCCCACAATAGGTCGCAATGTTCTCTTTTCTGCTACTCTTAAGACATGTTTAGTTCTGACAGTGTCTGCTCTTTCTTCGATTCCGTGTATGATAACGATTACATATTTTTTTTATAAGATTTAAATACCAATAAAACATAATAAAAATTTCGATAAAGCCGATGTGAATATTGAATACTATATAATATGAGGTTGAGCATCATTCAAGAATAATGCATATTATTACATTATTACATTTTTTTATTTGATTTTTATACCAACTTTTAAAAGTAAAGAGTTCGAATAAGTTAACTTACAATATGAGAAAACATAACGATGCTTGCCTTTAAAACGGCTGCTTTCAAATCTTATATATTTATTCCGTCACATGTCTACCCTTCTAGTCACGGTCGGAGGGGCTGACAAAGACGCTGAAACATCCGATCCACCCTTCCTCCCGGAAGTCCTATCGCGTGGACGTATTTTACAGATTTGGCACAATACATTGGTCCTTCATGCCACTGTTTCCATTCAATGTCCCGAGATGAAACTTCGGCTGTTAAGGCACCGGGAGACGTGAGTCTCTTTCACCCGAGTCCCTCTGGCCGCCTTGTATAATATTTGGGGAAACCTAGAAACTACTAAACTAAGCCATGCAACTCTTAAGATATGATATCTTATAGTTTTATTTAATATCAATAAAATATATTAAAGACATGTTATGTATTATTTCTTGAACAATACTTTATATTGAAAAATAATTAATACGAATAAAAACGTATGTTTTCTAGAACTCATAGAAAACAGACGTTTTCATTCGTATTAATTATTTAATATTGAGTTTTTAATGGAGTTGTTCAAGAAACAATAAGTAAAATAAAGACGTCCGTTTTATAGAAGTTTTATTTTATATTACGACAATGATATGTTTCATCTTGCAAACGCATCGGGAATCAAGTGGATATTCGGTCTAATGAAACAAAATAAGGTACTGAATGCAGTTACGATACCTAAAAAGAAAGCTTTTATATTTATTGGAGTTTTGCATGTTTGCTTAATTAATACATAAGTCAACTTATAAGATATATTCGTGACCTAATAATCTCCTAGAAAACTCATTATAAATTTATATTCTGTTGACTATATCTTCTCTTCTTTCCCTTTGCTATTTCCCATCATCTGGCGTCGGCCCTCCTCGTACGAAAACGCCAAACTCTTTGACTCATTTCCACTGTCAGGTTCTCGCGTTGGAGCTCCTTTTCCATGTTGGCCCACCATGTTGCCATTGGGCGACCTTTTCTTCTTGGTTTTGTGGGAATACTGGTATACATATTTAAATTATTGTAAACAAATTAAATGAACGATAACCAATGGAATTGATAAAAAAATAAGTGTACCACAAAAATGGGAACAGGGTAGGGGAGAGAAGAATAATAATTTAAAGTGATAATTTATGATATATATTTAAAAATAATGTTCCAGAATGGAATCCATATTTATTAATATTTAAACAAAAAATGTATACCCTCTTAGAACATGCACGCGTTCAAATATTTTTATCTGAAAAGCGTTGATTTTGTTTAAGTTAAAACTTATTTATCTGGTGTATACTTAATCTCCCAAATAGTTGAACGTTGAAGTGCAAATCTAGATATAATTAAGGGTGAATAAAGGGACCCACGTTCCCTTAATAATGGAGGGGATTGCGGGTGAGGATCGGACATGGTGACGTCACACGGAGAGGCTGACGAGGGTCCTCTCGTGTCCTGATGAGGATGCGTGCATGCATACATTAGGGTTAATTGTGTTAAATTAACCAATATTTTAGCATTTATTTCTTGTTGGCTTATGTTCCATTATCAACATGATTACGTGTTATCTTATTTCTGTATCAACATACTATGTAATATAACATGTAGTAATACAATTTTCCATCTACTTAAATTTATATTTAGTTAAAAATACATTAATTAGGTATGCGTTTTATTAGTGCGTAGATACTTGTGTTTGAAACAATTAACAGCGTTCTATTGAGATTAATGATTTTATTTAAATCCTTTTTGAAATTCCTTCTTTGCGCAATTAGTTTGTTAGTTCTTAAAGCGGCCTGTTGAAGAATGGGTACAAGCAAAACTAGTTGATATCGATTATAATAACCAAACCATGGTTAAATACAAAGTGTTTTCTTATTTTAGATCTATAAATTACATTTATTTTCACTCAAAATCACTTAATTCATTTCTCCGACTCCTCAAGTGGTCGACATTTAATGTTTGATTGATTTGATCGTGCCCCGTTTTCCTAGGTCTATTTTTTTTATTTTTTGTGCTATTGATCTTCTAATTAAATATATTAAACATTTATTCAAGTGAGTTAGAGCTTAGCTTAGTTAGAGCAAGCTTGCATTAGATAATAAAATAATAGAATAAGTGATGCATTTCAAGTACTCAGGTGTTGATGTATCAAGCAGCAGTGATCTCTACTGTTTGGAAAAAAAAATATGCTAAAGGAGAGCAAAATTCATATCTACAAGTCATGCGTACGTCCTATAATGACATATGGAATAAAAACGAGAGCTGACACCATCAGAACAAAAAGTCTCCTCAAAACCACAAAAATGAGGACTCTCCGATCCGTTGCGGGAACGACACTCCGAGACAAAATAAGAAATCTGAAATAAGACAGATCTGCAATGTAGAAGGTGTCGTGCGATGAGGAAGACTGAGAAGACGCTACAGGAGAGATCATGTGGAAAGAGCATGTTCTGAAAGAGTGATAAATATAGCCGCAAATAAAGTACCAACAGGAAATCGACCTGCGGGAAGACCAACTTAAAGATGGCGAGACAGTTGGACTTGTGCATCTCAGGAACAGGCTCCGAGAAAGAACAGGACACAGTCCTAAATAAAGCAGAAGAAGAAGAGGAGATGAGTTATAAACAAGAACTTTTTTAAGCTGCTTAGATAGATATTGATTTTTAGTGTTCTCTTAACAAAATGACATATTTTTGATCGATGTTATATATTATCAAATAATTGAAATTTATAATAATCGACAGTTAATCATTTCCGAAAAATTTTATGTTTCTCTTAAAATGCATTATTTTGAATTATGTCTTCAGTAGCCTGGAACCGTTGGCATGTTGGCTACTCCTGCTGTGGTCATCGATTCAAGTCCCAGCGGGTTTCGACTTGTCTCTTTTTATTTAGGATTTATTTGTGCACCATCGCGACTCCATTTGTTCTCATAGAGGGTCCGTAAGCCACTGTATCAAGGGAAATAAAAATATTCGTTTATTTTCAATTTTCTCACCGACCGCGAGGTACAAATCTAAAATACTAAAATAACCACTAAAGCGACATATTTTATAGCTTAAAACCATCTTCTTTTTCTTTTTAATAATACTTATTACGAGTATATCTTCTTCTTCATCTTGTCAATGTCCTACTTATTTTGTAGGGATAGACCTAAAATTTACCATATTTCTCTTCTACTCTTGCCATTGTGGTGGAACCTCTTGTCAATGGCATGCAAGTTTTGTAGGGATGCCCATAAAGATGTCATTTTTTTACTTTGACTGACCTCTGTCCTTCGAGGTACCCCCCTTCCCCCTAAAATACTCGTATAATTGGTATAAAAATTTAAGAAACGTTATCAAATAGTCCATTGTTTTGGCCGAAACACTATGATACTTCAACACTGTTGAAACACTGTTATAATATCACAATTTATTTTTATTCACTGAGAGTGTGCGACAGCTGTGTCGCCAACCGATGTTGGCATCATCAAGTGTTACAATAAACGTTATCACTTTAAAGATTTTTAAATTGAATTTTGATGAATTAAATCACTTTTGATATTGTATTTATCGTCATGTTTCGAAAATATCACATGTTCATCATATTCTTTGTATCATATAAAAATTATTTTACTGATCTCAAATCACTCACAATCGCTAATTTTGTTTTTGCACTTAAGGTCTACAGAAATATTATTCCAGGCTGAAAAGCTAGCTACTAGAAAGAACTCCAAATTTGTGAATGAACAGCGTTTCGGAAAAGATAATCCATCCACCGCAGATGACATTGCTGATAGCAATGTAGAGCCACAGAAAAAAAACTGAATTTATATAAATTATGAGTTTCAATAATCGATTTTAAAAGCTGTCCTTTTTTTAATGTTTGCAGAATTATATTTTAAATATAAGAAAAATTATTCTAGTAAATCAAGAATCCAAATTTCGAAGTAATTTCCCATAATATCTTTACAGCACTCCAACGGTCCGTTTCGATTGAATAGTTTTTACGAGAGCAACCAACGTAACTGCTAGTGGGCTACTTAAAAGCGCCTATATATTTCCCCGGGTAATATTGTTTGTCGGCATTATACAATTTGAGACACTTAAATTCTCCCCGCCGAGCCCCCGATAGCTATATCGAGGTATAAATCTCTCCTCTTTTTAGCTCGACTCAAAACAGGAAAATGATACATTTTTCACCGTCTTCTCCACATATTTGTGGGTAATAATCCCTCGCTCCCTTGTTTATTGCCGCTTCGATAGATAATGATGCTTATTCAAAAGACATTAAGTTGTAAATGAGAGTGCCTCTAGGGTTCTTTATTCAAGGATGCCACTATTATTGACATTACGACAACCGAAATGCGTTATTTTTTGCACGCGATCGGAATGGCTTTAATATATTACAATTATTTTAAGCATTACCATATTTGAGAAATGTGATGGTTCCGTTGAAAATTCAGTCGTTCAAGCTAAGTATACCCAAAAATATTTTAAGTAAGGTATTGACTTCAAAAAGCCGTACAACTTTTCAAGAGTTTCAACCTCCTTAATGATGTTGTTTCAAGCTCTTAGATCTTGCATCTTTTGTTCTCAACGTTGCAATTCACTAATAATTAATTTAGTCAGATCAACCAAAACATTATCATTACGATCCTATTATTAAACAAATAAATTCTTTGTGGTTCATTGTCCATTAATTAAAGTCATATCTTCTTATTCTTCTTCTTCCTCAGCCTATTCCCGTCCACTCCTGGACAAAGGCCTCCTCCATTCGCTTTCATGTCACTCTGTCCAGTGCAGACTGCATCCAGGTTATTTTGACGTATCTGTTCAGATCATCCTTCCACCGTAGTTGCGGTCGCCCTGCACTTCTCTTTGCCGTCCACGGTCTCCAAATCAGCAGTCTTCTTGTCCACTTTTCATCTGAGCTTCTGGCTACGTGAACTGCCCATTGCCATTTTAGAGTCGCCACCCGGAACAAAGAAGAAATTTTACATTATTGTTCAAGAAACATATACACATTTTATTACTAGTAAATTGATTTACACGTTAACTGTTTTTTCCTCAATACGAATACATTTTTTTTAAACTGCAATGAAAAGAACAGAATGAATATTTAATAAAATTATACTATTTCACCATATTTTAAAATTGATATTTCGTTTTAACCCAAGTTGAGCCTAGCGTCTGATCGAATTTTATTAGCCAATATCAGTAATATCTGCTTATGCGGTGAAAGGTAGTAAAAGGTCCTGACGCACCGGGCACTAGGATAATCTCTCGGGGGTAGATTTTACCCTTCTCAAGTGACGTCACTACGCCTATTTTATTATTCATAGTGATAATCATTCATTATTTTAATATTAATTAGATCATGTACGATGAAGGTGGATGGATCAATTTGATCTTTATTGATTTTATTGAATTATAAAAGTAGTAATAAAATAAACTCGTATATTAATTTTGATATATTTCATTATCATTTGCACATTTTACTTGAGATTAGTATGGTATAGCGAAGACTTTTTTTCTAATCATATAAGTTTAAGTTATTCTCACTTAAATAATTTATTTTGGGATTTTTCGAGTGCAGATATCTTCCTCGTCGGAAGAACGACATAAAAAATTTAAATCGTGCCTCGATGCCACAGATTATTT
The DNA here is from genome assembly GCA_022606425.2 of Lepidostoma basale. Lineage (NCBI taxonomy): Eukaryota > Metazoa > Arthropoda > Insecta > Trichoptera > Lepidostomatidae > Lepidostoma > Lepidostoma basale. The sequence continues at coordinate 855,742 of JAHDVF020000775.1, read as the reverse complement.
ACATTTGAAGCATAGCAAAAAAATAAACAACGTGATTGAAAATAATAGATTTATTATTTCTTTAACAAAGATGTAATATCCATATTAAATAATTCATATGAGTGAAAATATCTATTTTTGTAAAATCTTAATCATTTACTAAGGTATTATCGAAAGGTTTTTTAAAACGACATTTGATAACACATTTGTAAAGAGAAACGTATCATTCCATATTTCTAAAAAAAAAACTTTTCATTTATGTTAATAATAAAATACAAAAGTTTTTATTTTATTTTGTATTTATAAATTCATTATTGAATATGATTACTAAAATTGTCAACCGCTAAGAACATCTGAAATGAAGGTCCTAAGATCTATTGCTAGAAAAACTCTCAAAGATCGTGTTCATACCTCAGATAAAAGAAAAACTTAAAAAATAGAGGATATATTACGGTGGCGTACATCCAGAAGAAGATACTAGAAGGACCAGTAGCCATAATGGATGATGACAGTTTCACATAAACAGCTGCTTACAAAATCCACCTGGAAGATAGCATAAGAGATGGAGGGATAGTTGCATCTACATCATCTCAGAATACATGAATTAACACAGACATGAAGGAGACATCTTCTGACGACCTTCATGGCCGAGTGGTAAGTGCTTTAACTGCCACCCCGAAGGTTCCAGGTTCGATTCCCGGCGATGGCAGTGTGATTGTCACACGGTCTTTGGTATGGTGCAGAATTCACGTGACAATAAAATGGCGATAGATTAGCTTACCTATCACATGTCACGAGAATCAATATGATAGCTATTACCCTTTACATTGATTTGCCTCGCGCTGTAATGATGTAAAGAGCGATTTAACAAAATAATAATAATAATATGAATCTGTATCACAGATCGTCAGATCTATTAAATAAAAAACATTTTTAAAAAATTCCAACATTAATCGATATGTCATTGAAGGTAGTTTTTCTCTATTCAATTTAAATTTTAAAAATTCTAGAATACGACTATACGAGTATTGTAGCATAGCAGAAAGGATACAATACAAGCTCTGCTGGACGGTCTAAAAGGCATTGCATGGAATGGCACCAGCTTATATATCTGAACTCTGCATCAACGAAAACCTGAATGCTAGACAGTCTACACTGCGATCAGCTAAGTCTTCTGCGATCGGTAGATTGACTGTGCCAAAACGCTGTCCAAGCACAAACTTTGGCGACCGAGCCTTCGCGGTAGCCGGCCCTTCAGCCTGGAACAGTCTTCCAGCAGACCTTGAGTGCATTGAGAATCAATCAGAGTTTAGATCGAGACTCAAAACCCACCTTTTCAAATTATCATTTCCTGACAGGAAGGGCTGATTGACTTCGTCATGTGCAGCCCTCATAGAACGGAGCATCTTCTACAGCGCCCTTGTGATGAGTAATTCATAAAAAGGGCGGTTTATAAATTATTCAATTTATTATTTTTATTATAGCAATATTTTCTTGAAAATCGAATGAATTGGGTTATAAATGTATTTATAATATAAAGATACAAATCTCAAGACAACCGAAATAGGTAATACAACTTTTATTACTCGAGGCGATACATTTTCTATCTGTACATATTTTATACGTGTGAATCCAATCTCCCCGTACTCCAGTGAAAACAGTGCAAGATGTTATCTTCCCTCGTGAGGCCCGGGGCTGAGCGGGCGCCGCGACGCGCCGGGCCGGAGGAGCGCTTCCCCGGGCACATGCACCACACTATTTGCCACCATTACTTCTTGTCTGCTTGATACTGTTACGCCAAGTTTTACTGTCTGCGTTCCTCTATAAATATTATATAAATATTACGTAACTTTGTATTTCAACCATAAATTAACGAAGCATTTATTGTTTCTGGAACAATGGTGTAAAAATCCATATTAAATAATTAATGCGAATGAAAACGGCTGTTTTCTAGAAATTTTACTATTGTGTATTTTATGGGAATGACGTGTTTCGCCTGTTCAAGGTATTATCAAATGTTTGATGGACGGGCGAAACGTGTCATTCCCATAAAATATAATAAAAATTCTAGAAAACACACGTTTTAAATGTGTATTAATTAATTAACGGGGTCTCCGGAATTTTCCATTGAATATTTTTTACTAAAAGTGTAATAGTTTATAATGCTTTATAAATTTTGATATACGTAAAACGCTGTTGCGGCAACCCTGGCATATTTGTACGAATAAACAATTTTTTTTTTACAATTTTGTGCCATTTTGGTTTCATATTGATTTACATTTAAAATGTATGAAAATAATAGTGACAAATTGGTATTGCCTTGCGAGGACATTCTCAAACTTAAATTGAGATACTTGGTTTGAGAATACCCTCGCAAAGCGAAACAAATGTGTCACTATTATTAATATATTTATTTTTGTATATAAATAATAAAAAAAATATTTGAAACCAAAAAACAAACTGTAGCGTTTTTTATACATACTCGTACTAAATTTGTACCTTTTGTTTTACATTATTGATTATTTTATGTTATAAGATTCTAAAATATGTATCTACATGTATATTCTTGTTTATTCTTTATTTTAAAAATATCATAACAGCTACTCACTATCTTACACACAAATTACAACAACTTGATGATATAGACTTTTCAAATGTATCAATATGCTTGTATTTATATAGCTAATACGTTAACAATATCATGCTAACAATATACGAGCACGGTTCGAGTCCCAATATGAAATTCCCTGTGGCAAAGTTTGGTTGGTTGCAGTAATCGTTCCTTATTCCCTCTGAAATATTTCTGGTTCTCGTGTCGTGTTTTCGTAGTGGTTAATTACAAATCTACAAGGACCTTCCCTACCCTCAGACGGTAGCGGCTCCGTACACAACCGGGGGTAGTTTGGTTAGTGCTGGCTCCTAACCAGACTACATATTGCTTATAAACTGTCCTACTACATGTTATCTACTATCAAGTTTGCATCTCTTTCGTATCTTCGTGCACCATTGTCCAATTACTAGGAGTATTGACTTTAAATTAATAATTTATTATAATTTTGTCATTGCAATAAGGTATAACACAAAAAGATTAAATATTTTGAAAACAATATGACACTTAATTATTTAAATAAACATTTTTGCGCACTTGTTATTCAATCAAAATAATCACTGTAATTGATAGCGTCGAATTAGGATTATGGTTAATTATATATTTATAATTCATTGTTTGCCTTCATGAAATCAGTTGATAAATTAATAAAACAATAATAGCTCCGGCTAGAGCGAAACCGGTTGGTGGTTAAAAATTAATCGGTTGTTCAATGAAAAATCATTAGCTGTTTAAATAAAAAAAACTATAAATAGTCTATTGATTTGGCCGAAACACTATGATACTTCAACATTATTACTGTTAAAATTTATAACACTGATCGTAATGATAATACACGAGAGTGTCGCGACAGCTGTTTCGCCAACCGATGTTGGCATCATCAGTTGATTGTAACACCTGAATAAAAAATTAATTATGATATTTTATATCAGTGTTATAAATTTTAACAATAATAAAAATAAATTTTCCTGTAAATATCACAATTGCTGTTAGAATCGTGATTGTAAGAATCATGAAACAGCTGTCGCGACAAAATATAATCAATTGTGATATTTATAACAAAGTTTTTTATTTAAACAGTTAAAAATGTCGATGTATCAAAGTGTTTCCGCCAACACAATGGATTATCTAATGAAACTTCTAAAAAATAGACGTTTTCATACGTATTAGGTAAAAAATGTTAATGAATTATGATAGACTTGTGTAAATACATTCTCACAGCCCTTTCGTATCGCGTTTCAACCCACATCTTCACATCTAAACGATCTCATTTCCACCGCATTAAATCCGTTTCTCCTTAGATACACAAATAATTTATCTCATTAGATACACACTGAACGTTAAATATTTTACGTCGTTTAACCGGCTCCAAATCCCGTAAAATCCCAATGTGTAAAATGTAGTGTGGTAATCCGGTTTAGGTGTCGTTAAGTTCTAATCATCACACACTATAGCCGTCCCAATAACCTTTGACCTCTCCTTATCGACCGGGGCGACAGAGCTAAGCCTCCCTGACCACTATCGTCTAATGAAGGACCTCGCACCTATTCATCCTTTTACTCACTTTGGGGTCTTAATAATCGTGGTTCAATCTCAGGAGAGCACAGGGGTGGAGCGAGTATCCTATTTCACATTGATTTGTTTCACTTTTTATATCAAACACTTTCTTTGCATTTCAACATAACATTTTTTTGTACATTTTTTTTATACGTTTTTTACGTTTAATATATTATTTATTGTTTCTTGAACAATGATGTTAAAATCCATATTAAATAATTAATACAAATTAAAACGTCAGTGTTCTAGAAGTTTTATTATATTTTATGGGAATAACATGTTTTGCCCTTCGAATGCATTATTAAATGTTTCTGAAATACTTCTCCAACTTACACATTTGATAATGCCTTAGAAGGGCGAAACATATCATACCCATAAAATATAGTAAAACTTCTCGAAAACTGACGTTTTCATTCGTATTAATTGTTAAATATATTGTTTTCTTTGTACTCTTTAAAATGTGTGGGTAATTTTTCAAATAACGAACAAACTAACTAACTAACTAACCATCACGCCGTCTCTCCGGAGGGGTAGGCAGAGAGAATGGACTACCACACTTTTCTTTCCTGACATATTTCTCTCGCTTCCTCAATATTCATACATCGTGTCATGCGCGCGCGTCGATTTCTCCTCCTCCTCACTGACTTACTGACATACTTCTCCAACTTACACACGTGGATTTCTCGACTCCTCACGTGGCTGACATTTTATATTTGATTGATTTATCTATGCAACGTTTTCCTCGGTTTTTTTCGTTTACATTGTTACCATGTACTTTCTTTATCAATATTTATTTATTAATTATTTCCATGTATCCCGATAATCTTAATGATCCATTCAATATTTTGTTCATAATGCTTTCATTCGCACTGTATTCACTTATTATACTTGTATTTGATTTTGATACTCTATCATATAAAGATTTCTCACACATTATTATAAGAGTTCTATTTCTTTAAAACAATTGTAAATAAGATAGAAGGTAATAAAGATATCACTTAATAATACAACTGTTTATAAAAAATTGCAATTTCTTATTTTTTGCGTGGTGAATAGTCTCATGGTGTCCATCTATTAAGTGTGATAGTCCATCTGATTTTCTATTTATATTAACTAGTTGCAACCCGTGAAATATTTATGGAAGTAAAGATTTTCTACCCTTTAAAAACTTGGTTCACTGTACAATCGTAATCCGTAATAAATTTTATCTTTTTATGTAAATTTTATTTTTCACCCACGTTCAAAATTTACTGAATTTCGTTTTCTACACTGCTGTCATACAACAAAGATCAAATCAAATTTCAAAATAATCCAGAAACGTCTTGGGCATGCATTGAAGTATTCATCTCTCGCTCTTTTTTATTCAAAATATTCTTGTATTCCATCTTGATGATATCGGAGTTTTTGGCTATTTATATTATGATTGTTCCGTTACTTAATAATTGTTTTAAAAATATTGTTTACGTTACATCTTAATGTTAAGTGATGTCTGTGTAATATGACATAATTGAAGAGTACAAACTTGAATCAGTAATGATACCGAGGTTAGTTTGCTTATCGTAAGTAGTAGATGTCTCATTAAAGTCCTCGGCCACCTCTGCGACCGATATCTGATTAGCGTCCACCGGACCCAGGCCGTCCCGGAACGGGAAGCGGAAGCAGAGTTCCATCTCCCCATCACGGAAGTCCCCTTGCCCACCCCAGCACCCACTACTGCCTCTGCCTTTGTGGCGGTCGCCCCCGCATTTAGCTAATCTCCCCCTTTGTGAGATGGATACGGGAATTTTTCTGCGAAGGCGGCTCTGTCAAAGTGATGCGGAGTGCCTTTTTGCGACCATTCCAACGATCTGCCTATTGCGGGGGTTTTAAATCTCTTCAAATCGTGATATTATCGTTTCGGTGCCTACATAATATATTTCTAATAGAAATGAACTCATATTTCAAATTATTAGTGAAACTAATTAATCTTAAACTTATTGAACGCTAAGGCATTAACACTGTTGAATTCCATAGTAATATACTAAGAAAATTGAAAATAACTTTGTTTAATCCACTAATTATTCAATAATATTTATAAAAAAGACGACATGTTTCGGAGGATACCTCCATCTTCAGGTGTAAAAATATAATAAAAACTAAACAAAGAAAGACTTTTCTTACTGTTAAAAAAATAATTATTAGCGCTTAAAACAAATAGCCCAGGTTAATTTTTAAATTTGAATTATTGTATCGAATTTTAAATGCGTTTTTATATTAGTGTTTCTTTGTTTAGTTTTTATTATATTTTTACATCTGAAGTTGGAGGATATATCCTCCGAAACATGTCGTGTTTTAAAATATTTGTTTAATAATTAGTGGATTAAACAAAGTTATTTTTAATTTCCTAAGGGGAGGGGAGGGAAGGGGACAGAACAATCGGTTCCTGATCCAGGGGACTTTGGTTCTAGCCTAGACACGACCAGATTCCTTTTTCATAAAAATTACCTTTATTCCGCTGACATCGGTGTTTTCATAATAAAATAAAAGGCCCTTGATTAAAATTATTGATGAAATAATTACCAATGAATCAAGAAATGTTTCTCAAACTTGGTATTAGTTGAATAAAATAATATTTAATCAATAAGATTTAGAACGATTAAAATATTATGTGTTTATCTGGGAATGTATTTTATTTAATATTTAGGAAACAAAAATGCAATTGTGTTTTTTTTTTATATTTAATTATTTGACAGTTTTGTTATACAAACCATAATACATCGAGGTTACATATTTATATACAAACAATTAGTGCATTTAAAATTAACATCACTGACTAACATAATTGAACAGTTTAAATTAACAAATATTGATTATATTTTAAATAATTTTGTGAAAAATGAATAGAGAAAACTAACTTTTAGATTAATTACATTATACAATCGTGAAATTCTTATAATTTAAATAAAATTAGTAACATTTCAAAAAAATTTTTCAACATTCAAAGTTATAGAACATTGTTCTCTTCATAAAAAATGAGGATTTTTCTGTTTCAAATAACTAGAATGAAGTATTGTATTTCTTAATAATTTTTTTGACTACCGTCTATCATGATATTAATTTAAAAATTGTCACAATATTTTTGCATCAATAAGAAAAAACGGTTTGTAATGTATGCATTTACGATTAAATAAATATGTATGTTAGGTTAAAAAAAATATTAATGTAAGGTTAAAAAAAACGTTGTATGAATGACTCCCTTGTTTTGCGCAGCTCGACTGTTGCTCCACATTAATAATTGAATAATGCCTGCAATAGAGCATTCCTGCGCTCCCCATATTAAATCAACGGCCTTGTTTGTGAAAAAATCTCCCACCTGAGTAGGTACCTTCCTTCCCGCTGAGTATTGACGGGAAGCGACGTACTTCCTGGCGCCGCTACCGCCGAGGGAATCCCCGATCTCCCACACAGTACCAGAATGGTTTTCAGGTGGGAAAAAGTGTCGAAATATGAATAATTAAATATTATATTTAAAAAAAAAAATTTGATGGTTGAGACTTCAACATTGTGGAATTCCATTGTTATCGTGTAAGGAGAAAATTATGAATGGAGGAGGTCTCCTCCGATTTTTATTTTGTAAAAATATTTACTAAAATTCAGTTGATGGGTAATATTCTCCGTCAAAATTCAAACGTAAATAATCTATTAGGTTTATTATAGATTACTCGTATGTGAATTACAAGTTTCATTTGATAATGCCCTAGACAGGCGGAAGAGTTTTACACCATTGTGCAAGAAACCCAAAATACATATTGTTTCTTCTATATTCACCATAACTTTATGTTGCGGAGTCATTGACCAATTTTTTTTTACTTTGTGCGCAACACCAACTTTATTAAAAACATCCATATATTTTTTTAAGTTGGTGTCGTGTACAAAGCTAAAAAAAGCATTGTACATATTGTTTATTTATATTTTCTTTAAAAAAATACTTATAAAAATTGTTATTATTATTTTCGAATAATTTATGAACATTCTTACAATAAGAATTTACATATTATTTACTATTTGTCCGCTAAGACTGACACTGATTCTTTCATATTAGAGGAAGAAACTGCTCAAATCAGTAATTGCTTTTAATTATTTGGTTTGTAAGTAAATATTGTTTTAAATATGATATTTTATTCAAAATGCGTCAATGACGAATCTGCCGCGTAGCGATAACAAATAGAATAAGGTTTAATTAACGGTATGTGGTTAATACGTTCAACTTACAACATTCTTTTACTTCAAAAATTCAGCAAATATAATATAATATATATCCTTGAAACAACCGGAACATATAAATTTAACGTTAGGTTAGGTTCAATCATCAAGCATAACCAAAAATATATTACGTTGATAAACAATTAGCAACAACAACAAAAAAAAACATCACGTCATTTCTCCGCAAAAGTAGACACACTACTCTTACCTGACACATATCTTTAGTTCCTCCACATTGCACGTCAATTCTTCCATAAGTAATAAAGTGATAATCAAAGAAACAATTTATTAAGACTTGTTGTTTTAAAAATGGATTTGAAAATATTGTGGAACGTAAGATATCGAAATTCAAATATTTTTAAGGCGCAACAGAAAAATTCTGTTTATATTTAAGTACTTATACACTTTGAACGTCCCTTTTTTCCCGCTTTTTATTTGAAAGCTTCTACCGTACGCTCGGTAAACACCACCATTCAATATTAGCTCCCGCTCAAATCTGTTTGACAATGTTTTTCTTTGATAAATGGAAATAGAAACACGCCGGCTGGATGAATGTCTTTTGGCGGGACACTTCCTCCCGCTTGTCTATTGCATTCCTTTTTCAATTTTTTTTTATTATTTTTCATTGGCATTTTTCTTGTATACAATACGCGGTTTGGTCTGTATTTACCATTTGTTATTCCTGACGCCAGCAAGTTTCTTGAATTTGAATGGAGACGTTTTTATTTGAGAGATAATTTTTCATGTTTTTTTGACGTCTAGTCGTTAGTCTTGAGTAATTAATATGCAGTCAATTTAGAATTCTTTGTACTGCTCAATTTTCTTCAGATTTCGTTAGGGGGAGATTAAAATGATTCTGTGTTCCATCTGTTATGAATCTTGATTTATATATATTTCCTATATGCGAATATTTCAAAGAGACGTAATACAGTTTCAATATAATTTAATAACATTATTTTCCTTATACACACAAAACATCTAGCCTAGTTATAGAAAATCAACTTAAGAACAGGTCAGGATCTTCAAGTATCTAGGCATAGACCTGGTGGGAGGAGCTGATCTGCGGGAAGAAATTCAAACCCAGGTAAACAAGGCAGCTGCAATCTCTGGTGTCCTAAAATCCACAATATGGAAGTACAAAGACATGGCCATTAAGAGTGAGATGAAAATCTATAAAGCTAACGTTAGACAATAATAATATATGGCGCCGAAGCAAGGGCAGACACAGTCAGGACCAAACAAGTTTTAAGGACTTCCGAGTTAAAGACACTGAGAGCGATAGCAGGCAAGACACTGAGAGATCGCGTGAGGAACACCAGAATAAAATATGTATTGTGAGGTTGAAGATATTATAAGATGGAGCAGAACGCAAAAAAGGGACTTGTACGGCCATGTTCAAAGAATGGACACCACCAGACACCCCTATATTGCATTACATAATCAGCCTCATGGGACTCATCCTCGTGGAAGACCTCCTAAAAGCTTAAAGTTAGTAATACGAATAAAAAGTCTGTTTTCTAAAAGTTTTATTATATTTCATGTGAGTGACATGTTTTGCCTGTCTAAAGCATTATCAAATATGTATTTGATATAATTCAAAATACGCAAAACTCAAATCATTTGACTAAACATTATTTTAATGTTTTAAGTTCACCAAAAATTCATAGATATTTTATTACATAAAAAGATTTTCCTTACACCCAGTAAAAGACATTTTCAATCTGTGAGATGGAGTCCGACCGCCTAAAACGTGTTCTGCGTGTGTCTGTCTCAATAATTACAACTCAAGGTAAACACGAAACATTTCCGAGAATATTAATTTTAAAATACCTCCATTGTGCGACGGGGGGAGCGATTGTTCATCTCCCGACAATGAGTAACATCCCCGACAAAAGAGCGGTCATTCACCACCACCCCCATACATCAGGCATCATCTGCTCCACACACGCGCCCCCGGCAACCGCCCCTCGCCCCGCCCTCCCGCCCACCCTACGCGGGATTTTCAATTGTAATTAACATTCGGCGGAGGCCATTAGTGTAATTAAAGTACCGCCGTGTCGCGCTCGTGATGCCCTACTCTACACTTTTCCGAAGAACTTTGCCAGCTAATAGATATACTCCGAAAAAGCCGAAGGACCCGTTAATGTTTTGCTATTTTGCAATTAGTGAGGCGGCGATACCACCCTCGCCCCCGCGCACTAAATCCCTCCCCCGAGAAGCTTGGCAGACATCAGACGCGACACATTATCGAGATAACTTTGCAGCTTTGATATTGCCTTAATTTCATTTAAATCTTGGTACAAATTAAGTGAAATTAAGGCAAATCGCACGGGCGCTTAATTAAAAGGGATGTCGGCTTGGACTGGTAGCGTCTTCTTGCGTAATCCAAGACGCGGCCGGCGAATGAAAGAAACTTTCAATTTGAAGATTGCCAATTTTTGGGAGTGTAGAGGCGAAACACGAGAACAAAGACACTGTAAACGCTCTTCAATTAAGCAAAACCTTCAGGTCCACCTTAAGGATTATAGAATTAAAATATTGGATATATTTTTTTTATTTGTTACTTATTAATAATCTTTCGGTATGTTTGTATCCTGTAAATAAATAGTATTGATTAATTTTGACCAAAAGGACGTCTGTTTTCTTTATGTTTAATTTTGTTACTTCTGTAAAACGGACGTTTTCATCGTAATTAATGCAAAAAAAAAACCTATAATAAAAACTTAGTCTATTCTGATCTCTACATATGATAAAACCTCTTAAACAGGGGAAACATGCCATTTACTATATTTAATTCAATATATTAAAACTTCTCGACAACAGACGTTTTCATTCATGTTAAAAATTTATTAAGGAATTTTCACCATCGTTCAAAAAACAATAAATATTATATAATGGAAAAAATATGTTTTTATTTGAAATTTCATGGTAGAAGTTCATTGTTCATAATGAAAATAAAAATGTTTTTGTAAAAGATAATTTTTAAATGTGTATTTAGTGAAAATCCATTAAAGGTATTTTGGGAGACGCCGACGGCCCGGTAGGAGACAGATGTCCTGGCTGCTAAATGTGAGGGAGTGGACCAGCATCCGAAGTGTAGAGGAGCTGTTCCGAGCGGCGCAGGACAGGGACAGGTTCGCCAACGTTGGGGAGACCTGACAGGGCACTTGAAGAAGAAGAAGAAAGGTATTGGATCCATCCAGAAGATGGCAGCAAGCTGCCGAAAATGGTCGAAGACACAAACATTAGTGGATTTTAACTAAATTTACATTTTAAAATGTTTTTTTACAAAAAAAATATTTTCAATACATATAATGCTTTAGATGGGTGAAATATGTCATTTTCATAAATAATAATAAAACTTCTAGAAAACAGATGTTTTCATTTGTATTAATTATTTAATGTGGAGTTTTACATCATTTTTCAAGATACAAATAATAAGTTTCTTTATATTTTTCTAGCGGATTCGTATCGATTCGATATGTTTTCATTTCTAAATCAGCTCAGTAAATTTATCTCCGGGAATTCTCCAAACACAATCCAATCGTACCTGAGAGTCGAAAGTAACGGGGCAACTTGTCAAGGGGGCCCACCTCTCTCTCTCTCTCTCTCCAGTCTGTTCTTCTGTAGTCCGGGCACGCGCGCTGCCCGCGAGAACAATAAAGAGGATCAAGTGTTCTGTTTTAGTACAACTTTCATCAAAGGGCCAGCCTTGGACCAGGTTACTAAAGATTTTTCCCTCAAGGATTCCGTAAGGAGACCTTGTATCATTACTCTTTTTCATTTCTCGCGAAATCCCGCTACTAATACCTACGTTAGTCGTCAAATTTATCTTATTTTCATAATTAAAATAAGAGCGTTTTTGATAATAAGAGATAATTTTACTATGCACATATCATTGATATAAGATCTTCAGTCTGCGAATTGTATATATTACTTGATTACATATTTAATCTTTAGAACTGTATATTATCCAATTTAAACATGTTACAGATTTTCCGGATGGTAGATATGTCTTCTTCTTCTTCTTCTGCTTTATTGAAGACTGTGTCCTATTATTTCTCGGAGCCTGTTCCTGGGATGCAGATGTCCAACTGTCTCGCCATCTTTAAGTTGATCTTCTTGCAGGTCGATTTCCTGTTGGTAATTTATTTGCGGCTATATTTATCACTCTTTCAGAACATGCTCTTTCCACATGATGTCTTCAGTAGCATCTTCTCAGTCTTCCCCATCGCACGACATCTTCTACATTGCATATCTTTCTTATTTCAGAATTTCTTATACTGTCTCGGAGTGCCGTTCCCGCAACGGATCGGAGAGTCCTCATTTCTGGGGTTCTTAGGAGACTTATTGTTCTGATGGTGTCAGCTCTCGTTTCTATTCCATGTGTCATTATAGGACGTACGCATGTCTTGTATATTTATTATATATTCAATACATTATAAGATTAGACCCGAAACTGAACTAAGACAGAGTGTATTAGGGAAATCGTGTCTGGAAGGTTGTCTCCACTTAAAGTGGGAAATGGCAAAGATATATAAGAAAATTTGTATACGTTATAACTAACTAACTCAACATCACGCCATTTCCCTGGATGGGTAGGCAGGGAGGATGGACCGCAATACTCCTCTATCCCGATATACTTCTCGAGATTATTCTACTTTCTTACATCGTAACATGCACGCTCGTCGATTTTTCCGAGTTCGAATAAACTTTATTCAACAAAATAAAAACATTCTTTCAGAATTCTGTTTTGTTTTAATCACTCTTTACTTCAATTGATACTTGCTTTGCTATAAGTACGATTACTATGAAAAGTGGTTGAAAATATTTATTAAACTTATCATGTGTATCACGAGGCATTAACTGACAATCCTGGCTAGAACTCAAAATTTAATACTGATATTATTAAAGTAAACATAATTGTCTATATATTCATGTAAATTGGTATTATTAGTTTTATTTATTGCCCTGATGAAGCCTAGGTACAAGGAAAACTGTAATAGTTGACATAGGAATAATTTCGTGGTTAATATATAATACAAAGTATAATTTTATATTATATATGTAATACAATGATTTTTATTTTAGGTAATACCGTTTAAACTTGAAATAAAAAAAATATGTATTTCCTTCTGACCACGTGGCCGTCAAGTGAAACCGAATCAAAGTAATAATGGCGGTCCGAAGCGTTGTCTGAATGATAACACTCTTGTAGGGGGCCCTTTGTCTCGACACATTCCGCGTTCCACAGGGCTCTCAGTTGCGCCCCGTAACTAGCTTAACTTACGTGGCTATTCAATTCTGCCCTGAGAACCTTTTCGGAGAGAAGTCACTTGACATAACCTCATTAAGGATTTATACTAATTTTTTTTTCCTTTTTCTCGTTGCAGGCGACAGTGAGACACAGGGTCCCATCGCAGTCTGACGAGGGTAAGTTATTTACACATTTTATTGAACACATCTGCTATTTTATTACATTTTTACATCACTTCACCAAAGTACTAAAACGAATTGTTTTTTATATCAATTCACTATGCTTAATTAGTTAAAATAAAACTCTCGAAGACAGTGAAGTCACTGTATTGTTTAACAAATAAATGTATTCAATATTGTTTTACCTTGTTACCATATCATTTGCTGTTTTATTTGTAACACTGTTTTAATATCATAAATTATTTATTTTATTGTTAGGAAATTGTCGCGACGGCTATTTCACCAACCTACGTTGGCATCATTAGATTTAACAAACAACCTTAGTTATTATAAAACATTTTGTGTTAAATTATTTTTATTTTGTTATTTTATTTTATATCATTGTATTTTATATTATTTGTTCTAGATTTATTTTGTGGGTGTTGGACTATTGAAGTGTGCGCGGGAGATGCCTATTGGTGGCAATGAGGTTCGCAACCCATCACACCGCGTCTCCCGCGGAGCGAAAAGAGAAGGATGGAGTGCCGCATCAGTAAAAGTGTGACAGTCCATTCTTTCTGCCTACCCTTTCGGGGAGACGGCGTGATGGTTAGTTAGTTAGTTATTTGTTACACCTAATGATGCCTATATAGGTTGGCAAAACAGCTGTCGCCGATAGCGATAATTTCATAAAAAAATCAATAAATGAATTGTGACAGTATTCCAAATTCAACATTTAATCATTTTAAAGAATCATAATTTTTTCACCAACACAGTGGATTATTACCATGTCATGTAATAAAATTAACATAATACAGACGTTTTCAACAATATTGAGTACTTAACGTGAAGCTTTTTGGCCATTTTTCAAGAAATGTTAAACATCAGGTAAGTGAGTATTTTTTATGTTTAAATCATCATATTCCTCCCCTACGATTCCATGTTGTCATACAATGTCTTATAATATAAATAGTTAAGTGTCACCTCAGTCAGTTCTCACAAAAAATATGCTACGAGTATTATGTTTTTAAAATAGCTCTGTGATTTAAAAGAAAATGTTTTGTATACATTTTACTACCCCAGAGTCCAGAGGCGCACTGAAAGTAACAATCCAATTAAAGTTATAGCAATTGTTAATAATTCTGATGTATTATATTTTTGATCATTTTTATTTTGTTTAATTTGTGTCAACTACGAGTATTATTGCCACACTAAACGAACTCCGGACTATACTTTAGTAATGGCATTGATAAAAAAAATAGTTCAAACCTATTGAATTATAATAAAAAAACATAATAGTTAGGTGAAGTAAAGCATTGGGCACTGTGGAATTTTTGTAATGCCATTTTTTTGTGAAGTAAAATACTATTTTTCCCCCTTTTAAGTTTTTTTTAGCTATATTCAGAAGGTGTATATTGTTTTACCGATGATGAAGATATAAAATCTTCGAACATTTCCTGAATAATAAACTCAAAAGGGGTAAAAAACAGTGCTTCAATTCAGAAAGATAAATTGATTTATTTTAATCCATTGTTTTGGCCGAAACACTTCGATACTTCAACATTCTTAAGTGTTTAATTATAAAACTCTGTTTTTATTCTTCGCAATTTTTATATTCATTTTTCGAGATAACTTTTTCGTCAACCAATGTTGACATCATCGGGTATTACAATAATTTATCAACTGTTAAATTTTCGTGATTTTTCGAAGACGATTGATTTTTATTTAAGAAATAATATTAATAAGATATACGTCATCAATGTAAATGGATATCGACAATCACATGTTTAATGTCGGCCGTGTTAGAAGTCTGAAGAATCGTTCTACGTGTATGACTCGCTGTATGAATGTGGAGGTAGCAAAAGAGGTGTGTCTGAATATATTAGTGTGGCCGTCCATTCTCTTTGCCTACCTTTTCGGGAAAACTGCGTGATGGTTTGTTGTTTTTGTTAAGAGTGTAAATTTGAACAATATGTTTTTTCTGCGATGATAAAATCTCTGCTCCACACCTTTTAAAAGTGGGCAAACGAGCCGTCACACAATCATCTACTTCCCACTGTTGGTAAGTAAAAAGACAGCTCCTATGCGCACCATAGCTCATATAATATTTATTCCTCATATACCGTAATTGCAGGGGAGAGAAAATACGTAATTTTCTACAAAGTATTTTTTCACCGCAAAACTACCCCACTAGGAGTGGCACGCCGCCCCAGCGTATCTCACGAGTTACCTAAGAGCCAATTCGTTCAACACTAACCTATAATTTAATAACGTTTCAGAACCTCTCTCTGTTTTTTTTGTTCTTCGAGCGTTTTGAACTATTATTTTTTCATTATATGCGTAGCAATTTATACAATTTTTTACCTTGACACATAGTTTAATACGTTTGTGTTCGATGTTTTTTGATCTTACAAACATTTTTCTATCAAGGTTCAAAGTCAACGAAAAGGCGAAATAATTTAACATCTAAATTTGATAAGTATTATTATTATATCATATAATTATTGTTTATAAAAACTTATGTAAAATTACTAGAAGTTTTGCCTTACTAAGGCATTACAAAATATTTTACAATTCCCTAGCAACACCGAAAATGAACCGATCGCGTCTATTAAACATCGAGCTCCTCACACGAGCATTCTCACGTAAGGATTCATATGATTCTGGAGAAAGCGATAAGAAACCATCCCATGATTACCTTTCGCCGTGGACTTCTGGTGAAGATAGAAGCGGATCAAATAATGAACATAGTTACATTATCCACAAGAAACACTCTGTAATATATTAATAGATCTATAAAAATGTGCTTTATTTGTAAAAAAACGTATAAAAGACAAAAAATTCGTCAAATATGTAAACATATTTTTTATTCTAAGAAAAGTATTTAATTTAATCAATCCACTCAATATAATTCTCGATATTGTGAGATTTCATAATGTCTTTTTACCGCTTTTTCTTGAGATTATCCTATAATCAAATTTAATATAAAATATGGCATTATTTTCCCCTGAATGTCGGCAATCTGTGTTCTGATTCCACCCCAAGTCTCGGGGGATACGAAAAAACGACTCCTTGTGCAGATTAGTAAATATTATCATTTCCGGGATGTATTGGCGTTACTCTTTATTGAGTTACCCCCAACAATCCGCCATTTCCTGCGCCGGAATGGCGGGGGTCGCAAATATTCTTTTTATCTTTTTTTATTAATTTTCCTGTTTTCATTATTCTGTGTTTCGTTTTAAAAATTCCTTTTTGATAATTGCAATGACTTTGCATACTTTAAAAAAATATGTATGGTATACATAACATATTTTTATCTTCTCAAAGCTTTGGGAGCTTTGTTACAGCGTGGGTATTTTAAATTAAAAGTTGATAATCATAATTGTTACACTTGTAAAAGTATTTACAATAGAAATAAATGTATCGAAATGTACCCAAATAATGAAAATATATGTTAAATAGTCCATTGTTTTGGATGAAACAATATGATACTTCAACATTATTGGTGTTAAAATTTAAAACACTATTATAATATCACAATTTTTTTTTATTCACTGAAATTGTCGCGACAGCTGTTTCGTCAACCGATGTTGGAATCATCAGGTTTGTTATAACACCTGATGAAGCTAACATCGGTTGGCGAAACAGCTGTCGCGATACTCTCACTGAATAAAAAGAAATTGTGATATTATATCAGTGTTTTAAATTTTAACAATAATAATATAAGTAAGGGTCGAAAAAATTAAAAAAAAAACAAAATCAAATCGACAGCTTCTTTCTGAAACATGAAGATTTATAACATCTGTATATAAATGTTTATAACATCTGTCAAAATTTGATCATATTTGTAAACAATTTTATAATATTTTAAATATGTATCTTCATAATATATATTACTGAAGAAGGCCTGGTTGTCCAAAAGATGTCTGATATGTAATTTTAATAGTGTTGTATATACAAAGTATATAAAAAAAGAAAAATACATATATTAATATTATAACTATTTTTTGTATACGACGCGTCGTTTGAACCCAATTACGGAATAGAATTTTTTTAGCTGTTATATTGATTCACATGACATGTGATAGGTTACTTATCGGTTGCAATTTTATTGTCACCTGAATTCTACACCAGACCAAAGACAGTGTCACAATCACACTGCCATCGCCAACAATCGAACCCGGTACCTTCGGTATGGCAGTCAGAGCTCTTACCATTCTGGGAGACTCTGAGAGTCACTCTTCAATCAATGTAAGATATTTACAATATTTTTAAAGGGTTTTGGAGTTATTAAAAGTATATTGCGATAACACCATCAATACTTCTACCAAGTCCTATTCTTTAGCGTTCACTGGTGGTCTCTTGAACCCCGCGAACCCTGGATAATGACCACTGACCAGTATCACACCAAATATAATATAATGTGAAAAATGGCGAAATTCCAGCGCCAAAAGAATGGATTTTTTCCGGATAAAGGAAGGCAAATAAATCCTATAGAAGAGGCAAAGGAAAACCACTCTGGATATCATTCTCCAGGTTATCACTATTAAGAGAAATTCAGCCATGGCCCCGAGTCCCGGACGACCCTAAAATGGGTCAGTAGCGCTAAGAATGCCCCAGGACATAGATACCAACTCTTGTTTAATTATATTTATACACTTAGTTAAGCGCCGTTTTTGTGATGGAATCGCCTCAAGGTTATGACGTGTTTTAAATCTTAAAATCTAAATATGATCGCTGCATTGGTTAGAACGCTTAAGGAAAAGAAGAAGAAAAGTTATGAGAAGCAATGTTTATTAGCTACACAATAAGGAGTGAATATTTTTTTAATTTTGTTTTTAGCAAATAAAGGAGATATTGATAAACTACAGCTTTTATAGAATAAAGGAATGAGGGCTATACTCGTACTTGTTTGGGGTAGATATAGTAGAAATTCAACAATGTTAAGCAAATTAAAAAAAATTAATTCAACAAAACTAGTTCTTTACAACCCTTTGATTTTAAAATATATATTATTTGTATTTAAAATAAAATAAAATAAAAACGCTGTACTTTGTTTTTCACCACTTTGCGGTTATTTTAATTGCCGACTAGTTGCGCTTGTTCAAGCTTCCTCATGGCTATTACACGTTATTACGAAGCCCTGAGGAAGCTTGGGTACAAGCGAAACTAGTTGGCGATGAAAATAACCGCATAGTTGTGAAAAACAAAGTACAGTGTTTTTATTTTATTTTAAATACAAATAATAAAAAATATTAAAATGTCTAACCACAAAGTGAATGCTTCATACGAAAACTTTCATTTTTGTTTATAACATTAAAAGTTATATGGTGCCTGCATTTCTAACTAAAAATGTACCATATAGTTATGAAATACATGACTATTTGACGAGAGGTCGTGATTAATTCAGACTCCTGAGACCCAGACTTAAAAGCACAGAGAAATGTGTTTTTTTATAGAGGATTTAAATTATATAACGAATTGTTAAATCAGGTAAGAGATGCCGGTTTTCTTGCGATCTTTCGTCGAAAATGCTTACAATATGTTCTAAGTACCGATATTTAATGTTTTTGCTATTTTTCTCATTTGCGATTTTTATATTTAATTTATGTTCCACGTATTCACCGTTTTTTTACACCGCGTCTCCCGCGGGCCGAAAAGAGAAGGATGGAGTTACGCATTGGTTAAAGTGTGACAGTCCATTCTTTCTGCCTACCCTTTCGGGGAGACGTCGTGATGGTTAGTAAGTAAGTAAGTGATTTTTATATTATTAATTAATTGTTTATAAAAAATTGTTTTATAAGTTGTAAAATGTTCCTGTATTTTTTATAACTTTATTAAATGAATAAATTTTAATTAAATTTTAAAAATCGTTTACACAAAAATTTTAATATCAAAAAATATACAACATCATAGCACCAATCCTCACCACATTATACCTGTGTACTAATATTTCAAAGACCCGAGCATATTTCATCACAATTTATACAGCGTGAAAAATAACCAATTATGTTTATTATACTTTCCCACTTGCGCCCCCGAGTCGGTGGAAAACAAGGCCGCATCATAGCTCAGGAAACTGCTACAAATTGTTTCAACACGACAATTTTCAACGCAATTTATCAACGTAGCAATTATTGCGCCTAAAAACGTCACACGGCCAAACACTCATACATATTTAATGTTTTACAAAGCAGAGCGTATTTTTTTCCATTTCGCCTTTGGGGGAGACACCGAAGTGGAATGGTTAGTTAGTTGCATGTGAATTTGGGGGCTATTTCCGTGTCATGAATAATGCAATTGCGGGAATTATTTTCCTGATTCTTACATTTCATTCCGGTAATTCCGTTTTCCGTTTAACATTCGTGTTTTCTAAACGAGCAATTGAGTTGTCACAATTATATATTTTATGAATAACAACCAAACGCTTTTTAAAGCTTTCATAATTTTAATCATCAATTTCTCACCAATTCTCCCCATGTCTTAATTTATCTATTTAAACCTTAAAGGATTATTGTATTTTATTTAAACTTAATTCAAAACACTTCCTAGATCTGCATTATTTTCTAAAACGCATTATTTAATATGACAATTTAAATCTCTTGTCGTTTTTCAATCTTACAAATACTGCGCAGTATGAATAGTATGACAATCTAGTGATTTTAATGCAATCTCTTGATGGAAGTTCATTTTAAATAATAATTAAACAAAACGATGTTTCTTCTATGTTCGCCATCCTTTATGTTGTAGATGTTCGTATATACAACACTAACTTTTAATATAATATCACTGAGGAAGGACCAGTTGTCCGAAACATGTCTGATATTTAATTTAAAAAAAATTTAAAGAGGGTGTTATGCGAGTATATAAAAAAGACAAATAAAACGATGTTTTCTTTTAAGAATAAGTTCCTCTTTTGTCTTTATTTTGACAGCGACCGGTTTCGCCAAGCTCGCTGGCATCGACAGACTCGATAAGTCTTCACCACAGTTATAAGATTTGTCACTATAGGACTTTTTGCTTGTCCCTGTATTTTATATCTTAATCCCCACAAGCATTATATCATGCTTCCCAAATAAAGCTATTCTCGCGGCTCGCAACCCTTTACGAGAACAAATTATTTCTTCATGCGATTCTTAACACTTTATCATCTGCACGAGTAGAGTGCCGAATGGAGCGTATGGGCGGCGCCTGCCGTGTTAACACGCCGAGGGCGGGGGCGGAGGCGGGGTGCATAGGGGATTCGAATGTGAAAAATGTTATACGCCACCTGTAGCTGGCGGGAACCGCTATATGTTCTAGATCTATCTTCCACTGGCCGACCAACGTGTCAGTTTTAGGTCAGTTTCATTTAAACGTGTGATTAGAAAACCAAACATATAAAATTCAGATATGATTCTTATTGAGGTTTTAACTTTAACTGTACTCATATAGTTAGCTAGTCAAAAAGTTTCAATACTGGGATTGGTTTGCAGCAAATTCTTCTTTTCTTCTCTTCCATTCTTCCCTGTCTAGTGCGGCTCTTTTGAAATCTGCATATGATGAACAGCGCACGTCCACCAAGGTCCTCCAGGTACTCTCGGCGAGGGCGTCCTCTAGAGTTTGTCCCCTCGGTCATATCCTCCATTATGGCATGCAAGATACCTTATTGACGTATTACATGGCCGATCCATCTTGCACGCCTTTCGGACAAGGTCCTGAGCAGGTGCCTTCCTCCTTTGATTCCTTGAAGAACTTCCTCATTCGTGATGTGGTCTCTCCAGGAAATTCTTAATAGTATTCTATAGGACCACATCTCAAAAGCCTTCAGTCTCCGTTTATCTCTTTCGGATAGACACCGTGTCTCGCAGCCGTACATCAAGGTACTCCATACATAGGTCTTAATGAGGAGTATTCTCAGTTTTAGGTCTATATTATTTGATTATATTATTTTCGACTTTTTATTAAATGCAAACCTTACCTGATGCATACGGCTGTTGACCTTGCTCTTAGACCGACCGGTCCATGTTATTTTGCTCCCGAGGTAGACAAACTCTTTGGTTTTCTTTTGTGGAACTCCTGACATCACTACTCTCATCTGATGTTGCGTTCAGCCTACAGTAAGCAGCTTTGTTTTGTCTTTATTTATCTTCGTGTTGTAGTTATCTTGAAGAATGCCTTGCAAAGTTGCTAAGGCCTCCTGCAGTTCCTCCTCACTTTCAGCAACCATAGCAATATCTGTATATCATACTCATATAAAACCACAACTATTAACTTCTTCTTCTTATTCTTATCTTATTCTTAGTGTAGAGGCCTAGTTGCCTGTTTCTTAAGAGGATTTGGCATCCTGCGAAGTAGACTCCCAGCTGTCGATCCATATCTTTGGTGATCTGTCCGGGGGTCGTCTACCATGGGGCTGGCCGTTTAACACAATGAAGGGGAGTCTGGATGGATCCATTCTTCTCACGTGTGCATTCTAGTATCTTCTCCTTTGCCTTCTCTACCTAACGACATCCTCGACCTCGCATATCTCTCTTATCCGTGTATTCCTTATCCTCTCTTGTAGTATCTTGCCAGGTATATTTCTGAGCGTCTTCATTTCTGACACTCTGATCGCGTTTTTTTTGTGATTGTGGTATCCGGCCTGCACTCGATCCCATATCTCATGATAGGTTGTACACAAGTCTTATAAATTCTTATTCTGTCACTATTAACTCTTCAATCAAAATACGAGTATGTTCTAAAAAGATCACTTTCATGTTACATTAATAAAATTGTTATATATCGCTAAGTATTCTTGCGATTCATATAATAATGTTATTTTTTTAAATCTGTAAACACTTCAAAATTTAACCTCAATGAAGGTTATTTTTCAGAGAGAAAAGTGTTTGCTGTAGTTTCATATAAAATAAAATAATCTTTATATTAACAATATTCTTCCATAGAGCATCATTATCATTAGCCATAAGTCATCTAGTGATGGACATGGACCTCCCTTTATGACTTTTCTCAAGTATCTATCCCTCGCCATTCTCTGATATTTACCTCCTGTCACTCGTTTAATGTTATCAGACCATCCCTGGATCTGCAAACACATGTACTCAGTTAATTCAGGGTCTTCTACATCTTGCATGGCAGCACATGTCCGGCCGGTAAAACCACCTTGAGTTCCAACCTACTAGAGCTGATACCATGTGATATTTATACTTAAGACCCCATGGATTTCACAGTAAATATATAATGAGTACATATTTTATTTATACTATTACCTTTATGACAGAATATGATATAAAACAATAAGATATAAAACAACAACGACCTTTGTGTCCGAGTGGTACGTGCATTGACTGCCACCCCGAAGGTTCCGGGTTCGATTCCCGGCGAGGGCAGTGTGATTGTCACATTGTCTTTGGTCTGGTGTAAAATTCACGTGACAATAAAATGGCGATAGATTAGCTACCTATCACATGTCACGAGAATCACTTTGATAGCTATAATAAATACCCTTTACATCGATTTGGCTCATGCTGTCAAGATGTAAAGAGCGATTCAACCAAATAATAATAATAATAATAATAATAATTGTCAAATAGGGGCGTCAAATGTGAAGATATCGTAACAAGCATGTCAGAAAATGGATCCCAACGATAGCCCGAGATAATCTACCGGAGGGATTCCAGCCACGTGGCCAACCACCGAAAAGATGACGCTAAAGTTGTAAGTCCATATCCTAGGAGGACGGAGATGGTACCAACAACAGGTCATTAGACCTATAAAAAGAAGAAACATTTTTTTATTACTTTTTATAGACGTTCTATTTAATAATATAATGAATCAAACATGTGTTAATATGCTTCATACTGAAAATAAGATATTTTGCAGCCCAAAAAAACTTGCGCAACTCGTATTATTGAAGGGTCACATATTTCAAACGCTTTCTTCTCTCGTTTATTTACTTCCATCAGATAATCCTCGAAGTGCCTCCTGTAATCCTCCGCCTGCCCCGGGGCCGAGAATGCGATCCTTTTTTCACATTTCCCGCCAAAGGAACAGGAAATCATTCGTGTAACGAGGTGTCGAGCCGCGCTCGCCCCTCGCCCCGCCCTCCCGCCGTGTTATCGCCCGGAAAAGGATACGGAAGGGTAAGGTTACTACTGTTACAAGTGCCCCCATAAAAAAATAACGTTTGGGCTATTCCATAACATTTCTGCACTATTTTTAAAATAAATAGTTTTTAACTGATTTTATGTTTCTATAACAATGTTATAAAATTCCACATTAAAAAATTAATACGAATGAAAACGGAAAAGATGTAGGTACCAGAAGAAGGGAACAAGCTGCCGAAACCGGTCGACGTTTCCAAGAAATTTCAATTAAAAATATTAATTGTTCTAATGAAAACGTTTGTTTTCTGGAAGTTTTATTATATTTTATGTGAATTTATGTGAATGACATGTTTCACTTATCTAAGGCATTATCAAATTGTAACAAGTTTCTATTAAATCTAGAAAAAATCTGTGTAATCTATATTTAGTTTAATTCGACGTAAATTAATGGGCAGGACGTGGCAGAAAAGTGCCGAAATCGGTCAAAGCCATAAAATCAACTGGAATTAAACTTTTTTTTTTTATTATAAAGGAATTTGTTTTTACTTTGTTTCCTATTTACTTTATCCAAGAAATTTATATGTTAAATGTTACTGGTTAAATTTTCTAGTATTTTTATTATTTTATTTCGAATCGTACATAGTAATATATAATGTTACATATACATCTTTCCCTTGCCCTTCTTACGACCACCACGTCTGCCAAATTTTTGAAAGATGTATATATGCTACTATGTTAAGAAACACTTCACATTTTTTAGGTCAATCTACACTATATATACATATGATCTTAATAGTTGGCGCTATGGGGAATGTTGTTAACATAAAGCGATCGCTTAACCCAACCAATGACAGGTCATAAGTCCTGTAAACGCCTCGACTACCATATTCTGTTAAAAAAAAAACAATTACATCTTCGTCTCTATTGAGATACAATTAAAATACATTTAAGTTTTTATTTATTTATAACAAGTCAATTGACGAGGAATGTCTCACCGTGAGAGAATAAGAAGCTAGCCCTTGGCTATGGTGATACGGGCTTACGAGGGATTACAGGGGCACCCAGTCCGTTATCCCTGTAAGAAAGAAAATCCTCTATAAACATGCTAAACGAACTGAACATCCCCTCTTCTGTGGAACTTCTCAAATATTTTTTTACTGTTATCTTTGTAGCTGTAATTCAAACAGATTTCTATTGAAACGTTTACAGCGGAAAGAAAACAAACTGCGAAAAACATTTCAATCTTTTTTATTGAGAAAATGCAATTAGTAAGAGATATTTATATAAAAATAATTTAAAACACTTGCGTACTTTGTATTTTATTTTATTTTATCGAACCAACCGATTCCGCTCCAACCGGAGCATCGTCATGGTTACAAAAACGATCTTTATAATTAACAAAGAAACGCATAATATATAAATATTATACATTATCTTTATGCACTTAAGAGTACGTTGTAAATTTGATTATGATACATGGATATGCAATCGCAAAATATTAATGTTGGTTATTGAAATTTTCTCGTAGAAGTTCATTATAAAATATGTACGAGTATTTAGTTTTATTCCACGCAGCAAGCGATCGAAACAAGATGAATATGGGGAATAAATCTAATTATTAGTTGATATTGGTTGTTTTCTTATTTCATATTCATCAAATGAAGTATTTTATAATTTATTGAGAGTTAAGGCATTAACACTGTGGAATATCATTGTTATATATTTGGAAATTGAAAAATAACGTTGTTTATTATCCACTAATATATTAAATAATACGACATGTTTTGGAGGAGACCTCCAGTTTCAGGTGTAAATATATAACAAAAAAACTAAACAATAGAGGAAGCTAGAGAGGATAGATTAGTGTGGCGGTCTATTCTCTCTGCCTACCCCTGCGGGGAAACGGCGTGGTGGTTTGTTTGTCTGATTCTTAATACTGGATATTGAAAGTGAGAACTATGTTAATGCAATAAGACTATTTATTATATTTAAGAAATTTTAATTTATAATTCAAATTACTAGTATGTTTTATTAATTATATTCTGGATGCCATGTCACTTGTCAAATGTTAATAATCTTAATAAAATTTTAAAAACGTATTTTTTTTTATAACAGTTAAATAATGGGTTGTTTCTTTCGAGTAGCTTTGAATATTATTTTTATATCAATACACATATTATATTTTTAATGTATATTAGAGGTACACATACGTATACAATTCAAACAAACAATTGGAAATAGGCCGAGTTACAATCAATAAACAAAATAATACCCTTAATAGAATCAGGCGCGGAGGGTAGGCATCCCTTGAGTACTATTTGTTTGTCAATTAGCAGCACAGGTAGGTGCCTACAGGTACGGGGTGGCGAAGGCTGTAGTCTATTTGGGACCCAAATCATTCAATGCTTAGGGATCCACCTTAACCAATATTATTGCTTTTCTTACATGAACATTTCAAAGAATTTTCTATTTTAAATAATTATAAGAACATGTCTCTTCGACAATTATTAAATATTTCATATGGAGTTTTACATCACGGTTTTAGAAAAATGAAATGTAAACGGCCTACGTTATTTAATGTATAAAAGCGAAGCATGGAAATGGCAAAATAAGGATGAATAAATGCAGTGATATGAGATCGCTTAGACGAATGTGTGAAAAATCTGTGAATGAGAGTGACAAATGAAAATATAAGAAGTGAATGAAAGTATTATGAACAAAATAATGAAAGGAACATTAATATGGTCACATGGAAGGAAATAATGAAGAAAGAATGGTAAAAAACATATGTTAACGATTTAAATGGAACTAGAAATAAAGGAAGACAAAGGAAAACGTGGCACGATCAAAAAAATCAAATATTGAATGTCGGCCACGTGAGGAGTCGGAGAAATCGTTTATGACACGATGTATGATTGTTGAGGAAACGAGAGAATTATGTCGGGAAAGATAAGTTTGGCAGTCCATTTTTTCTCCTACCCCTTTAGGGAGACTGGGTGATGGTTAGTTAGTTATTTAATTTTTATATTGATGATGAACACATTATTTATTTTACGTGTACCATATTTCAAATTTTACTTTAGATCCTCTTAAGATGTACATTCACTATTTTTAAATAAAATAAAGTTTACCAGTCATAGTTATTTTTAGATCTTATACTCGTATAAGCTAACTTCTCAGTATCTTCTAAACTATGTTTATGTTCTCAAAAGTCTGGTGAATGAATTCAGAAATGCATAAGATTGGGTAATGCTTATGAAATACCTAAATAGTTTTAAATGGCATCGAAAACTGCAGCAGTGTTTATTAATCCGTTCAACCCTAAAATAACTAACGTAATCATATTAACAAACAAATATAATTCTCTGCCAATCACACCCTTGCTACGCCATCAATCCTTTTCAACAAATTGCTTTCGACCGCACTAAAGCGCACATATCTACAAAACACGCATTTTGTAGTAACCCTTTCTCGTAGCACACTGAGCGTAGATGGCGCGGCGTAGAGGCTTACCGGCCAAGCGAACGTAGCGCGTAGCACATTTAGTGCAATTCAGCTGTAGCCGCAGAACAGATTTGGGATGCGGGTTTGCCGTTTGACTATTTGCTCTTTTGCAAAAGGATTATTTGCGCACGTCGATTTGTAGGTTTGTTACCGGCCCTCTTCAAATACACTTCTTTGCGAGGTTATTTATTTAGTAAGCATATTTCGGAGATTAACCTTAGATTCTACCACGTTTCCTTTTATACGTACCCATGTTCCAATTATTAACGATAGAATATTCTGTCGATTTTGTAAATCACCATCACCAAAAAAATATCAGCGAATAGCTGAACGGATAGTGACGCCGAAAGAAGAGTTGGTGCGGGTATCAAAGTGAATGGAGCTTTAAAAATAGTTATTGGAAACAAGAATTTATCAATTAAAGCGAAAATGGACGTTCACCATTATGAACGTACATTTTCGCATTGTTAATTCTTCTTTCTAATAACTATTTTTAAAACTCCATTCAATTTGTTTCCCGCACTTCTTGAGTTCTGGTCCCAACATTTATGTCTGAAAGCGAAGCATGTATCTGGCAGAAGAAGGATGAGAGCAGAATACATGCGTTTGAGATGAGGTCCCTATTACGTATGTCGTATGTGTGATAAACGATCTAAGACACTTTTCTTCTTCATGTCAATGACAGTATTATATAATATATATTTTAATATAACCTTAAAAAGGGCTCTATTTATCTTTTTCTCATTGTGATAAAAGGTTTACTGAACTTTAAGGCATATCCAGGGATGTCAAGTGTCATAGTTTTACTAATACCACACGTGAAGGTAATCTATTTTGTACACTTAATACTCGAAAAAGGTAGAATTCACATGACCATAAAAATAGACTAGCAACCTATCACCTGTCATGAGAATCAATAGCTAAAACATTGTTTACAGTAATTGGGTTCAAGTAACCTGATGCATACAAATGTGAAATGCAACGGGAAACTACATCATTAAAGGTTTAAGACAGCAAAGATGTTAGGCTTGCTGCAAACCAATCACTAGGTTTGAAACTTGAAAATATTAACTAAGTAACTAACTAAATGACAGAAAGAATGGACTGCCACACTTTTCTTTCCTGACATATTTCTCTCGCTTTCTCACCATTCTTACATATTGTCATGCACGCGCGTCGATTTCTCTGACTCCTCACGTGACCTTATATTCCATATTTGATTTACTTTATCGTGTCACGTTTTCCTCGGTCTTCCGCTATTTCTAGTTCCATTTACATCGTCAACATATACTTTTTTACCATTCTTTCTTCATTTGTTCTTTCCATATGTCCAAACCATCTTAATGATCCTTTCATTATTTTGTTCATGACACCATCATTCGCACCGCATTCACATCTTATATTTTCATTCGACACTCTATCATACACAGAGTATCCACACATTCGTCTAAGAGATCTCATTTCTACTGCATTTATTCTACTTTCATCCTTTTTTACCAGTTCCATGCTTCGCTTCCATACATAAGGGTCGGTAGAAGAACACCAGATGCACTGCCATTCTAGCTTTTTTGGATAGGAAACTTGGAAACATACATTCGGAAAATTTCTTAATGACAACAATATCATCTCTGTAATGGAACTTGTACTCGCAACTCTTGCATTCTGAGCGTACCATCTCAATCTTGGCACACTGAGATCCTCCAGATGTAATGTTTAAAACAGAATGAATTTTTCATCTTAATTTGCGGTGTAGGACCCTCGCTGTGGCCCGAGGCGCGAGAGATTACTCGGCCCGAGGCGGCAGGTTTATCGTAAGTAGAAGCAGATAGACCGTAACAGGAAAAGAATGTTCAGCCTTACTTTACAATTTTGGATGCTTTTTATTTATGGGCTTAATTTTATTTTGTTCCGCACATAACAATAAAGCGGGTGGGGGTTGCCGTGGATGGGGGAGACTTGTCGCGGAAATGTTTTCTATGTGAATTTTTTATACAATAAATGGATGTAGTTTATAAAATTTACTTTATTTGTAGCATGAAAAGTTTTGAATCTCTCATATGATAACGTTTTTTTTTAATCTTTTGAAAAACTTTATTTAAATCAGTTTATTCCACTCAGAAATAGATTTAAGTGTTTTTTAATAACTGTGATGTAAAAAAATCGAATCGATTAGTAATCTCTGTTTTTGAAAAAAAAAAAAAAAAAAATATCACTGAGGAAGGACTGGGTAGTCCGAAACATGACTGATTTTTTATTTTAATTTCTTTGAAAAGTGAGTGTTGTATACAAAGTATATAAAAAAATAAATAATAAATATATAGTTAAAACTCATTACCTCTGCTTGTTTTTCATATATTTTTTTTATTTTTATTTTTTAGTGTTGGTTGTTGGAATTTCTTCAAAGAAATTAATTTGAAATAATCAAATAGTATATATGATAAACATATATATATATATATATATATATATATATATATATATATATATATATATATATATATATATATATATATATATATATATATATATATATATATATATATATATATATATATATATATATATATATATATATATATATATATATATATATATATATATATATATATATATATATATATATATATATATATATATATATATATATATATACATATATATAACATGTATAATATACACAGTTTTTTCCTATTTATTCTTCATGTTCTGGGTGGTTTAGGCAGCCAATTTTCTTGTCGGAATTTGATGAAAAAGTAAGTAGAACTATGATATACTAATATATTATTTGTTTTTTTTTTCATTGTATACCATTTTCTCCCAAACCGCTAAAACAACAATATAATTATTTTATCGACAAAACAACTAACCATTTAGCCTTTTCATTGGAGTAGCAAGTATAGAAGATGGACGGTCATAAGTTTATCATCTTTATTTTATTTTACTAACTTAGTTCCTAAGATTTTCATTAGCCGTATGATAAGTCATTCATTCGTATATCACTGTCTATCACGAGGCAATTTTTTTTTGTCTGAAATAATCAAAATGTAATTTCAATATTCGCAACCACCCTTGTTCATAGTGGTGTTTCCAATTTATTCTAGGAAACAGCGATGATACGAAAATAAGTACTGAAATTTGAAATCTGCAATGGGATCACCCCCATCTCCCATACCCAACCT
Source organism: Lepidostoma basale (assembly GCA_022606425.2). Lineage (NCBI taxonomy): Eukaryota > Metazoa > Arthropoda > Insecta > Trichoptera > Lepidostomatidae > Lepidostoma > Lepidostoma basale. The sequence goes on along the minus strand of JAHDVF020000775.1, from coordinate 825,173 downwards.
CCCCATACCACAGAAACTACTCCGGCTAAGGCCCGTATAGTAATCAGAGAAAATCCACGTCTCTCTATTGGATATTGTTTTCGTAGAAATTCAGTACGTTAACCGCGATTCTATGTAAATAAGTTCTGTAAGTGTGTGCAGCGAACAATTTTCAACCGAGCACTCATCCACAACACGGTGTTCCACTCTCGATTTACAACGAGTATTATAAAACAATGTACGAGTATAGTTTTTTAACTTGTTTAAAATAAATCAAATTTTAAAGTCGGCCATGTTCGAAGTCGGATGAATCTCTGTATGAATATGTAGGAAGCTAGAGAGGTATGTCAAGATAGATTAGTGTGACGGTCTATTCTCTCTGCTTAACCTTCCGAGGAAACGGCGCGAGAAAAGGCACCAGCCTATATATCTGAACTCTCTGTTGCTGATAGCCCTAACTTGCGGCAAACTCCTCGGCAATAGGCATATTAGTTGAGCCAAAGCGCAACCTCCGGATAAATTTCGGAGATCGGGCTTTCGCAGTGGCAGGTCCATCCGCCTGGAATATGCTTCCTGCACGCCTCAGATGCATTGACAATCTGACTCAAAATATCGCATAAAATTTAAACAACGGTTTTCTGATTGCTGGTGTCACATGCAGCTCTCATGACTAAAAACACTGTCAGAGCGCCCTTGAGGTGAGCTTTTCACGAAAACGGCGCTATACAAATTAGCCTAATTATTATTATTATCCAGACATGTAATCTATTTAATGCAAATCTTTAAATTATTTCGTAATAACCCTGTATCAGCTCCGTGAGCAGTGCATCTCCGCGTTATGTTATTATCTCTGCAAGCACTTTGGTTTCGCCCGATCTCCTCGGAGGCTGAACGGTGTACCATGTAGCGGGTGCGGGGATCCTGGTACCGGGTACCCTACAGCGGGTAGCGCCCACCCCGTGCAGTGGCGAGGGCGCCCCCCGACGGGTTATTAGAGCCGAAGCCACGTATCTCACAGGCTTCACTTGATAAGGCGCACTAATAGTTGCCACTATGCTGCAAATACCCTTATTATTATAAGTTAAAATTTCATTTCTATGTAATTTTCACTTATGGGAACATTATGAAATGTTTTGTGTCTAGTATATGAGGTATGCATGCGATGTAATTTGATGAACTAACTTACTTACCAACACGCCGTCACGTAGGGAAAAAGAATAAATCGTCACACAGTTCTTTTCTAACATATATCTATCGCTTCATCTATACATTCATACATCGTGTTATGTACGCACGTCGATTTCTCCGACCCCTCGCGTACCCTACATTGAATATTTGACTGTTTTGATTGTTCCACGTTTTTCTGGGTCTTCCTCTTTTTCTTGTTCTATTTACGCCGTGAACATACGATTTCTCTATCATTCTTTCTTCATACTTTCTTTCTATGTGTCCTAACCATCTTAATGACCCTTTTATTATATTGTTCATAACATTTTCATTCGCACTGCGTTCACTTCTTATATTTGCATTTGACACTCTATCGTATATAGATTTATTTCACATTAATCAAAGAGATCATTTCTATTGCATTTATTCTACTTTCATCCTTCTTTTGTCGGTTCTCAGATTCATTTTAATACAAAAAAGTCTAAGCTATACATTTAAATGAATTTATATTCTTTTCTCGCATATATTTAAGAAGTAAACAATTACCATTAGAAACATGTTTTCATTTAAACAAAGTCTTCTTCTTCGATGACCCTTCAGCCCATATCGAGCCTCAGCCTCCAGTATACTTCGCCTCCAACTCCTCCTGTCCTCCGCTTCGACCCTCCAATCTGACACTCTTAACAATTTCGCCCATTTAAACAAAATACTTGTAAAAAAATAAGATTGTTATTTAAAATTTCATGATAGAAGTTCATTTTAAGTAAAGAATTTTGTGTAAAATCTTTCAAAAATGTATTTTTAATTAAAATCCACTGATGTCGTTCACCAAAAGATGGCAGCGAGCTGCCGAAACTGGTCGAAGACAAAAACATCAGTGGATTTAAACTAAATATTCATTTGATAATGCCTTAGAAGGGCGAAACATGTCATAATATAATAATAATAATTAAATAAAACGATGTTTTTTAACTACTTCCACTTTTGTCTTTATTTAGACAGCGACCGGTTTCGCCAGGCTCGCTGGCATCGACAGCCTGGTCCACCCTGGTCCGACAGACCAGTCTGTCGATGCCAGCGAGCCTGGCAAAACCGGTCGCTGTCTAAATAAAGACAAAAGTGGAAGTAGTTAAAAAACATCGTTTTATTTAATTATTGTTTAAAATGAACTTCCATCAAGAGATTTTAGTAAAATCATTTGATAATATAATAAAACAATTTAATAAAACTTCTAGAAAAACATAAGTTTTTTCATTCGTTTTAATTATTATATATTTATGTTAAAAAGATTTTTTACGAAAAATTTCATTTTCATTAAAGTACTTATACATTTTAAATACGAGTATATTCTGTCAAATCTACTAAGAGCCATACATAATGTTTAAGATTTGGTACAAAATAGGGTAAATAAAGCGTCAGACGGATGCTTTGAGATCTGAAGTATTGTCGGTAGAAATGTAATTCCACGATCACTTTCTATCATTCTTCTCTGCAGTCTGTTCTCTCCACACTTTGTGCATTCATTTTCATCTGCGGATTAGAGATTGCACTCATCTCGGCTCCTGCCTCCCAAATGGCCCCGCCGAGACACGAACCGCACCGCGGGCGACCCCCTCGCCCTCTGCCGCCTCCCACCCCCCTAGAATAAAGGAACCTACCCCTCAGATTTGCACCCGAATCTTGGCAGACTTCATTGTTTTGGAAGCTTCTTTAAATTTTGTTGGACACAACTGATAATTTCTTTACATCTGAACGAACAAGAATTTTCGTGTACTCGACTTTTCCTCATTTCACAATCATTCGTTCGTACATTTTAACGCTTACAACTGATTGCAAATTAAAAATCTCATCTTTTTAATCTGTAACATTTTTTTATATAACATATTTTGTTGAATAACTAGTTGTGGATAAACGAAATAGTTAGTTTAAAGATTGATTTAATACTTAAAGACAACTGATATTCATTGCTATATTTAAAGAAGTGTATTATGTTAGAACAATACTTTTTGCTTCTCTTTTTCTTTTTTATACACTTTGTATATACAACACTTACATTAAAGAAATTAAAATTACATAGACATGTTTCGGACAACCAGTCCTTCTTCAGTGAAACATATTAATAAGATACCTATTTAAAATATTATAAAATTGTTTACATGATCTGACAGATGTTATAGAAGAAATTCTTTTTGCGATTACACTTTTTATTTTAGATATTCGGGATAAAATGTATCTTCTTGGAACATTATCAACGTTGATAATATTATATCATAACAGAACAAAACTGCTTTTGAACATATAAAAAATGTGAATTTATATAATAAAGATTTCAAATTATAATATAATATCAAACGCGATTGTTTGAGCAGTTTTACATAGATTTTATTTACATATTTACATTTTTACACAAAATATATAAATATGAGTTATAAAATCGTTTCATCTAGTGTTTTATTCTTAAACATTTTATTAATAGTGGAGTTCTCCAAAACCAAAACCCTAACCATCAATGAAAGATTTTTTTTTGTTTTAAAAAAATTATTTCGAATTATTTTTTCTACGAAATGCATTGTTACGTTTCAAATTATTGTTTCTTTCGGTTTTAACTGAGTATCATTGAAATGAAATTATACAATAATTAAGCACTTTTTCATCTACATCGAATAGTAGTAATAAAGGTAATTACAACGCTACTTAAATAAAATATTGAAATAAGAAGACACGATGTTTTTGTACAATTGTATCTCTTTCGTGGCTGCATTTAATTTCTTCTTATTTCCATCTTACAATAATTTAACTGATAAATAAGAACAACCGTCTACCATTACGGTTCCCGGCTGCATATCTCGCCCACTTAGAGCAGCTTTCATAGTTCTCTCAGGAAACATTCTGCATCTTCCTCGAAAATGCTCCTTGCAATATGCTGCAAACTGCATTTTGGAATATGCGGGAAATGTTCGGAACTACCCACAGACATAAGTTCCAAGTTTTTGGAGATGTTACCTGATATATAATATTATAAAGTTATCCGTATGTTTAAATGGTAACATCTTACTTACTAAATGGTATATTTCAATTTTTCTTTGTTATACACTTTGTATATATAACACTTACATTTAAAAAATTGAATTATATAGACATGTTTCGGACAAACAGTCCTTTTTTAGTAAAGATGCATTTATAAAACATTTTTAGATACATTTTTAGATACATTTAAGATAAATTTTAGATATATTTAAGATACATTTTTAGATACATTTTAAAAATCTTTATAACATCTGTCAGATAATGTAAACAATTTTATAATATTTTTAAAAATGTATCTTTACTGAAGAATCAAATCAAATCAAATCAAATCAGTTTATTAACTCAAAAGACATTACTAACAGGAAAATGTTTAAGGCATCTATTGAGTACAGGTAAAATATTATAAAAATACAACAAAATACCAGGAACGCATTAGAGATGGTTCAACATTAGGAAGACAACATACTTTCTAAAGTCAAGAGTATTTGTCCCCTGAACGTACCTTCACTAATATAAAAGGCGTCGATCTCCGAAGAGACCGCGTTCAGCAGACTAATTGCTCTTCCCACCGGTGTCACCAGAGGCAGATTGGTTCTGGTGGCCGGTTGGTAAAACAATATGTGCTATCGCTGTCGGAAAAAACTATCAGGAAAGAAGGAAGAACTGTTTGTCCAAAACATGTCTGTATAATTTAATTTTTTTAAATATAAGTGTTGTATATACAAAGTGTATAAAAAAGAAAAATAGAAATAAACCATCATAACAACACAAAGTATGGCGTATATTGAAGAAATTCTTACCAAATGTTTTGCATGCACATAAGTTTAATATTATTATGGGGAATCGCTCTTTATATCATTACAGCGCGAGCCAAATCGATGTAAATAATATTGCTATTATCGTATTGATTTTCATGACATGGAATTGGTAGCTTATCTATCGCCATTTAATTATCACGTGAATTCTACACCAAGCGAAAGACTGCGACAATCACACCACCATCGACAAGAATCGAACCCGGGACCTTCGGTGTGGCAGACATAGTACTTGACACTACGCTACGAAGGTCGTCAATCGTCACACGCATCCCCATTTAATTTTTATATTTTATAAAAACAGGACAGGATATGTTTTTTGTGTTATATGATATCTAAAAAAAATCTAAAGTATGTTTAATATGAGTAAAAACTTATGTTTTCTAGAAATTTTATTATATTTTATGGGCGTGTCTTGACTCGCCTTGCTAAGACTTTATCAAATATGTCATTCTCACATGATCCAAAAAAAATCTCGAAAAAAGTCTTTTTTTTTTTTTTTAATTCTAGGGATTAGTTTGCAGCAAGTCTTCAACAACTTCTTTGTTAGTTCTTGGGTTCATCTGCTACATTTCATTCATATTAATTATTTACCGATGATTGCGTTTTTTTTTGTAAAACTGTATTAGAAATTATAATGAACACGCGATTGATTTATCGGTTTCACAGAGATTTTGACTTGTTACAAATTTGTAAGTTTGAGAATGCCCTCGCGAGGCGAAACAAATTTGTAATAAGTATAATAAATAATAAATAAAACAATGTTTTTTAACTACTTTCGCTTTTGTCTTTATTTCGACAGCGCCCGGTTTCGCTAGGCTCGCTGGCATCGACAGACTGGGCATCAGCAGTTTGTCGATAACATCGTTCTATTTAATTATTATTTAAAATGAACTTCCTTATTCCATTGGCTTATCTTAAAAACAAGTATCTTGTTATCAACTATCAAGGTTCGAAAGATCTCACATCTGGGTCATATACTGCGTGGGGAAAAGTACCACCTTCTCTAACTGATATTGGAGGGAAAAATTGAAGGACGCCGAGGGCCCGGAAGGAGACAAATGTCCTGGCTGCGAAACGTGAGGGAGTGGACCGGCATCCGAAGTGTGGAGGAGCTGTTCCGAGCGGCGCAGGACAGGGACAGGTTCGCCGAAGTGAAGAAGAAGAAGAAAAACAAGTATGATTTCATATAAAATCTCTGTAAAACCGATTAAGCAATCACGTTGTCATTCAAATTTAAAATCAATTATTTCCTATGAAATTTCACATAATTGTTTAAGAAACAAATTTAAAAAGCTTAAGTGATATGTCAGGATGGAACAGTAAGATTGTCCATTGTATGTGCTTAAACCTCTAGTTGGTTAAAAATGTATTAACTTCATTTTTAAATATAAAAGTTCACCACATTAAAATTTGATTTTCGAATATTCGAAATTCGAAGATTTTGTTTGTCGGGGATAGAAAGAGACAAAGTGTGGTTTTTTGTTTACCGCGAGTTTAATACGGCCGGGGCGTTCGGCACTTTATTGCATTACTCCCTCTAATCCGGCCAATCTGAGGAGCACGGTGTCCCTTTACGAGCCCTCTCTAAACAGCACCCGACCGCCGAGCAAGTTGGCTCCTCCGTACATAGCGGAACATTTCTTAATTATCCGTCTGAGTGTGTGTAGCCATATTAGCCGTCGCGTTATTATGTTAATAACCGCCACTCGGATAGAGGCAATATGAAGGTGCGGCTGTGCCACCCTGTACTGGGAGCTTTGTGGCTTCGTGCGAAAAACCGAATCGCAAACAATTTGCGCTGAGTTTTCGTTTTAAGAACAGCTTGTTTTTTATCTCCTGTGGTCTCGTGCAAATTAATTAGGACATGTTATGATCACACTATAGTTTCAATCTCACATAGAAAAATTAAAATATTTCATTTGTTTTTTCTTTTAAATATTAACCATTTATTTGTATTGCGGATTCAAAATTGACCAATAGTTGTTACTTTGTAACATAATAATTTTATTAAAATATAATTTGTTGGGGCAGGTAACAAAGTGAAAGGTGCACTTAAAGTTGTCATCCCAAACAAAAACCTATCCAAAAAAGCTAAAATTGCAGTGCACAATGGTGTTCTGGTACCGACCCTTATGTATAGAAGCGAAGCATGGAACTGGCAAAAGAAGGATGAAAGTAGAATAAATGCAGTCGAAATGAGATCTCTTAGACGAATGTCTAAATACTCTGCGAATGAGTGTCGAATGAAAATATAAGAAATGAATCCGATGCGAAGGATGGTGTTATGAACAAAATAATGAAAGGATCATTAAGATGGTTTGGACACATGGAAAGAATGAATGAAGAAAGAATGGTAAACAAATTATATGTTAACGATGTAAATGGAACTGGAAGTAGAGTAAGACCGAGAAAAACGTGGCACGATGCATGCATCGATGCGCGTGCATGGCACGATGTATGAATGTTGAGGAAGCGAGAGAAATATGTCAGGAAAGAAAATTGTACTAGTCTATTATTTCTGTCTACCCCTTCGAGGAAAGAGCGTGATGATTAGTTAGTGAGTTAGTTTAAAATATTAAAATTTTTACATTAACACAAACATGTTTCGGGACACAGAAGCCTTTCATCAGTGTAGTATACTCGTACATACAAAATAAATATTAAAACTTTTTTTTTTCGGAAAAAGTTTGTTTGTATTAATTCCAATTGATTTTATGGCTTCGATCGGTTTTGGCAGCTCGCTGCCATCTCCAGGTAAAGTTTCCAGAAGACTAAATGTACATTTTATATCTTTTTCTTCCTTGTTGTAGACCTTTGTGGTCGGTTCTCCAGAGTGTTGCTCCTCTTATGAGGTAGACTCCCAGCTGTCTTTTTATCTTCTAGGAGGTCTTCCACGAGTACGAGTCCCATGAGGCTTATTATGTAGTGCAAAATAGGGGAGTGTGGTGATATCCTTTATTTTTAAATGACCGTACCAGTCCCTTTTTCGCTGTCTGCTCCATCTTATAATATCCTCAACCTCACATATCTCTCTTATTCTGATGTTCCTCACGCATTCTCTCAGTGTCTTGTCTGCTATCGTACTCGGTGTCTTCATCTTGGAAGTCCTTAAAACTTGTTTGGTCTTTAGTGTGTCTGCCCTTGCTTCGACGTCATATGTTATTATTGGTCTTACGCATGCTTTATAGATTCTTATCTTACTTTTAATTGCCATATCTTTGTTTTTACATATTGTGGATTTTTGAGCGCCAAGGATTGCAGCTGCCTTATTTACTTGGGCTTGTAATTCTTCCCGCAAATCAGCTCCTCCCACCAGGTCTATACCTAGATACTTGAAGGTTCTGACCTGTTCTATAGGTTGATTTCCTTTAACCAGGTTACTTGATGTGAGTGTTTTGGAAAAAGTCATACATTTTGTTTTTTCCACAGAGATCGTCATGTTGTATTTCTTACAGGCAAAAATTTGGTTATATTAATTCCAATTGATTTTATGGCTTCGACCGGTTTTGGCAGCTTGCTGGCAACTCCAGATGAAGTTTCCAGAAGAGTAAATATACATTTTATATAACCTTTTTATTTAAGAAATATACATATTTTTTCATCCGTTTTTATTCATATTTATGATATCTCACAACTCATAAAACAGCTATTATTGTAAAATCACCGCCAGATTCTATCTGCGCTCATGAAGTATATCTTTTAAATTAACAAGTATCTAAAATTTTCAATGCCCGATACATTTAAATAAATTATCCATACACTAGCGTTTTGTAGGGCACTCCGCAGTATCACTGATTTAGTGTAAAGCCGCGTGGTGGTCGAGGGAACACCGAAGACATCCTCGTGGAGTCAAGACTAGGAGAATAGTGGAGAATAGGGAAGAGGATGAGAGGTTAATGGAGTGGAAGAAACCGCGCCACTCGCAATCTCGGCGGCAGGGAGCTCGCGAACCTATTCGTTAGTGCCTTATTATATCACATGCACTTAATTTACTTATCTTTAATGAATTTCTACAATTTATATATCGTTAATGTTGTAGACATAATGACAAGAAATATTTATTTATATTTCTTATATTATAAACATTGGACCAGAAACTGTTACAGATATCACTTACAGAATACACGAACAAAGACAGGACAATAAAGAATATTGAACAATGGATTAAAATTTACAATGACATACAAATAGAACTTAAGTATTCATCTAGAAATAATTGTTAAATACATCTGAAAAATAATAAAATGAAATGTAATTTGTAAATAACCTTATCACCCTTATAACCTAATAGGGTTTTATCAATTAAATTAAATAAATAATAATTAAAATAATCAATTCTTCAACAGAATAAATACATTATCAATAATGTTAATGTTGATAGAATTTTCCGTTAGATTTAAATATAGTCTTTGACCAATTTTTTGTGAAATAATATACTGTTTTTTTTTCAATTTTGAGTTTATTTTTCTCGACATGTTTCGAAGGCTTAGGAGAACGATACAAAACTCGTTCTCCCGATGATGAAGGTGTAAGCCTTTAAAATGTCGAGAAATAAAAACTCAAAAGTGGTACAAACAGCGTTTTAATTCATAAAATATTCGTCATTATGGAATTCCACAGTGTTAACGCCTTAAGTTGATCTTAAAATGTAGTGTCTTCAAATAAAATGTTTCATTTGACATACTTATACGAATGAAAACGTCTGTTTTGTAGAAGTTTTATTATTTAATAATTTATGTGAACGACATGTTTCTCCTTTCTAAGGCATTATCAACAATTACATTGTATAATGCTTTAAACAGGCGAAACATGTCATTTGCATTAATTATAATTAAACATCTAGAAAACAGATGTTTACATTCGGATTAATTATTTCATATGTTTTGCAATTACGCATGAAATATGTTTGTGTAAAAAATCTGTACAATATCGTAATAGAAGGATATCCTATTTTGAAATATTCTGGTAACAGGTTATATGGCTCATTAAAAATCAAAGTAAAATTATATCTTGCAAAGCATTATATTTATCAGTTTTCCCACCCAAAATATTTAGCGCATATAAAATTTGCACTCGGAATACGAAGAAATTATTGTCGCGAGCAGACTATAAAGCTAGCTGGAGCACGTAATGAACAAATGCTGGAACTCAATTGAGACCTGCAGGAGTAAATAACCAATCCCTTCTCGAGACGTGATTAATGAAGTCGTAAATCAAAGAACCTCGAACTTTCCAACACAAATGACTCGGTTTTGCGTTTTATACTCATTTTATATTTCATGCTCAACAAACGGTTCTTTAACAATTTTTAATATTCTTTAAATTTTAAATTAACTAACTAACCATCAGACCGTTTCTCCGAAGGGTTAAGCAAAATGAATAAACCTCTACACCTGTTTTTCCTGACTTACTTCTCTCACTTTTTCCTCAACATTCATACATCGTGTCATGCACGCATGCGATTTCTCCGACTCCTCATATGACCGACAGTTAATAATTGATTATTCCGGGTCTTATAAATGTTCTTTGTATGACGATTACTTCTGTAAATACTTCAAGAACATTTTCTTAAAAAAGTCTACCTTATTTCTTAATTTTTTAATGTGAGATGTTATTTGTTTTGAAAATATTATTTTTCAGTAACTCAGGATATATTTTTTTCACTAGATAATTTTAAGCTTTTGAAATGATTTTTACTGAAGCTCATTTTTTAATCAATGTTTTTATATCGTTTGAAGAATTTTGTTATTCAGAAATGATATTTTAAAAAATGCGATGTAATATTGTAAAAACAAAAAACAAAAGTATTGTCTTAAAAATATTTTTGTAAAACAATACAAGTATCCCCTAACAATGAAATTATTGCGTAGATTTTCACGGTTGCCAGCAATGTGTTTTGTGTGATTTTGGGTAACAACGTGTGATTTCTCCTTCTCGACTGACGTTTCGGAGATCTTTGCAGTCTCCATCTTCAGGATAATGTTACCACCACCACAATTCACTGAAGATGCAGACTGCAACGATATCCGAAACGTCGGTCGAGATGGAGAAATCACACGTTGTTACCCAAAGGCACACAAACAGAATGAAATGATTGTATTTCGTAACTAAATTACTCTAAAAAATATAGAATCGGTTCATTTGTTTTATTTCATACGAAAAGTATTCATTAAAATAGGCAAAATCCGTATAGCGATTTAACAATTCATCATATTGTAATATAACTAACTAACTAACTAACCATCACACCGTCTCCCCAAAGGGGTAGGCAGACGGACTGCCACACTTTTCTTTCCTGACATATTTCTCTCGTTTCCTCAACATTCATACATCGTGTCATGCACGCGCGTCGATTTCTCTGACTCCTCACACGGCCGATATTCAACATTTGATTTATTTGATCGTGCCACGTTTTCCTCGGTCTTCCTCTATTTCTGGTTCCATTTACATCGTTTACATATAATTTTTTTACCATTCTTTCTTCATTCATTCTTTTCAGATTCTTTCATTATTTTATTGTATAATTACTATTATAATATAATTCGAGATAATCAGTTGACCCTGTTTTCAAAACACTTAATCCTTGAAAATTACATTAAATTAATTCCTTGTTTCTTGTTTATTAAACCTATACTGAATTCTTCTATTTCATATTCTTCTTCTCGGTAAATTAATAAATTCATAGAATTTTTTTTTAATAAGTAGAAAATGTTCAATTAAATAACTTGGTTTTTGTATCACAATTATTTTACGCGACAGCTGTTTCATCAACCTACATATATTAACATCATCAGGTGTTACAATAATAACATCAAATCGTATATCAAATGTCAAATTTTCGTGACTTTTCCAAACTTTATGTGTATTTGTTCCTATGTCAATTTGAATCAATTCTTTGATATAATTTTGAAGTTTTAGCTGAAATTGAATTAGGTACCTAAATATTTTAATTAAAAGAACGGTTAGTTACTATTTATAGGAGAAAATATTAAAGATGGAAAAAATCAAAATAATAATAATAAAACAGTAATTAGAAGGAACAATTACACATAGTATAGAGTCAAAAACGATTAAACATAACTAAAACTAACTAACTAACTTACTATCACGCCGTCTCTCCGGAGAAGTAGGCAGAAAGAATGGAACGCCACACTGTTCTATCCTGACATACGTCTCTCGCTTCCTCTACATTCATACATCTTGTCATGCACGCACGTCGATTTTTCCGACTCCTCACGTGACCGACATTCAATATTTGATTGATTTGATCGTGCCACGTTTTCCTCGGCCTTCCTCTATTTCTAGCTCCGTTCACGCCGTTTACATATACCTTCTTTACCATTCTGTCTTCACTCATTCTTTCCATGTGTCCAAACCATCTTAATGACCCATAATAAATTAAAAACGATAAACAATAACAGGAAGTAGATTACATTAATAGGAAAGGTGACAAAAGTTGAAGATAGTATTATTATTTTTTAGTTGGAAACCAAACCAACTCGGTCAAAAAAATGGACTATTTAAGTAGAAAATGCTTTTTGGCTCCGATTAGAAAATTGTGCAATAGGCTTATATAGGAGATATTAAAATAAATTATTCTTTCCGTTTTTCTGGGTTCGCACTGATTTTTCTCAACCCGCAATCATCTTCCATCTGCAGCTAGGTACCGAGATGCATCTCCGCCGCATCTCCCCATCCCCCATCCCTCGCCCCCACAATTAGATATCTCTTCACCATAATTCATGTGTAATCTACCGCGGTCTCATCTTGCATTACGCCGCGGGTACAAACAGTCGTCTCTGGTACATACTGCTAAAACCCCTTCCAGATCTCAACAAGTTGATCTCCATCGAGGAACCTACATCCAGTCACTTCATAAAAAGGTTAAATCTATTACTAACTTATAAACAATAACTTTAACATGGATAATATATTTTGATGAACTCTTGATGCTTGATGGTTTTATAGTCGCGTTGTGGCCGCGGTTTAAGATGGGAATATTTACTAAGTAGTACGCCACTTGTTTGATATAAACACTTGCCTATTAACAAATGTGCCCCCACTATAAAACGGGAGTGCATGAAATCGTTCCTGAAGCGATACTTATCTTCATCACGGATGCAGTGCACTAATGCTTGTGAGAGATGCCAAGTAAAACTACAATGTATTTGAAGCAAGTTTTCCGAAAACTCTTCTCTAATTACACAGAAAAACGACTACGCAATATTAGATAAACGTGCGCGATTTATCCCTCTAGTATATATATGGTCTATTAATACGAGTAAAGGGATAAAATTGTATGATACACTTCTATTCTCTTGTTTTTTTTTAAATACATTTTTAATTTAATCGAAGGTAAGATAACATCTTGGTTATTTCTACCCGTGATACAGCAGTTTTAAACAGTGATATTGTGTTGGAACTGAGCCAGATTTTCTGATTCTTCCGACACTTCTTCTTCTTTCTCAAGTGCCCTGTCGGGTCCCCCCAACTATGGCGATCACCTCGGCGAACCTGTCCCTGTCCTGCGCCGCTCAGAACAGCTCCTCCACACTTTGGATGCCGGTCCACTCCCTCACGTTTCGCAGCCAGGACATGTGTCTCCTACCGGATCCTCGGCGTCCCTCAATTTTCAAATCCAATATCAGTTGGAGAAGGTAGTACTTTTCCCCACGCAGTATATGACCCAGATGTGAGATCTTTCGAACCTTGATAGTTGATAACGGTTCCCTGTCAACTCTAGCTCGCCTCAGGACTTCGGTATTGGTAACCATGTCTGTCCGGGTAACTTCCGACACTTGATTTCCGTTAATTATGTTTCAATGACCTTTTACATCCTCTATAAACATGTTTTAAGTTTCATGTTTTCACCTGATCCTGTTAATTTGATTGTCGATTTTAGATTTTGTAAAATAATGTACGTATGTACATTCCATTGTGCATAGAGACGTAATTTAAACGATCCTATGCTCGTATATCTAATGAAATAACCCGAGAGTATTAGTTCCGCAGATGAAGATTTATTATTTTAATCTGCTAAGATATTCAAATTAAACGAGTACCATTAATCCCCCCCCTTCGTTTATAGAACAGAGTATCTACTTGTTAGTAGGTACATGCAAATAGTTCGGCTTACTTGGAGAATCGATATCTGAGAGTTCATTCCGTGCATTGTCTTAGTATGACGAATCCGAGATCACTATCGCGAGTGTTATGACCTTGGGCAAGTAGGGTGGCAGCCGGCGGGGCTCGGGGGACGGGGAGGGGGTGACATGGAACCTTAAGGCGGAGACGTGTGAATGTTAATGAGACGCCGTTTCCTGTTTGGATAATGCACGGCGAGACTCGACATCATGTCGAAATGCATGAGCAGTGATTAAGGCTAAACGAGAAATGAGCGCGCGAGGCATGATCCAACTTATGAATTTTGCGACACGACGTCTGGCTTGTTATTGGGTTCTGTCGTATTCCGTGATTTCGTTCATTTGTTATAATTTGAATTCTCAATCGAAATTTGAAATCTTTGAGAATGTATACGTACTTTATATGTATATTACATTAGTGTTTCTACTATTTTTTATGATATAATTTGAATTAGCAACGTAGTTTTTAAAAAGATTTTGAAAAAACAAATTTCTAGAAGTTTAATTATAGATTAAGGGAATGACGTGTTTCGCCTGTCTAAGGCATTATGAAATTTCTCTGCGTTTGATAATGCCTTTGAAAGGCTAAACATGTCATTCCCATAAACTACTTCTTCTTCTTCGAGTGCCATGTTAGGTCCCCCCGACATCGGCTATCACCCTGGCGTAGGCCTCTCTGTCCTGTGCCAGACGGAACATCTCCCCCACCCCCGAATTCCGGTATATTCCTTAATATTCTCGAGCCAGGACATCTGGGGACTTTCCACACCGAGCCTACCCTCGATCTTCCCTTTTATTATGAGGTTCAGCAGATCGTATTTCTCATGGCGGAGAATGTGTCCATAAACTACATAAAATTATTTAATCACCTTGTTTTTATTTTATTGGTAACGACTTTAACAGTAGAAAGCTAATTAAACAAAAATCTGTTATTCTAATAATATGTTCCCAAAATACTACAAAGTCACTATTTACATACAGAAGTGTCATCTCATCCCAGCCCCTCTCAGTAAACTCGCATTCCACCCAATTTCCATATCTCAGGTACTCCGCGGTACTGACTTACCTGAAGGCGTGTGAATGTATCATTTCACGAGCCATTTCACGGGGCACCGCTAGCGCCATGTGCCGCGTGGAGGCTTGCTTTGGAAAATTGTTCCTTTTTAGACAAAATAACAGCCCCCCTTTGCTCGTTTCGTCAACTTTACAAAGAGTGATGTGCGCCACCGTTAACAGGGAATGCTGTATTTCAATGCGATTTTTGAAACATGCGATGTGCTTTTAAAATCACCCGATGGGGCGAATATCCAAACTAGTTTAATTTTTTTTTGTTTTTTCAACAAAAAAGTTTATTTTTGAATAAAAAATCTAAATTTGGATATATAATATAATACTAGTAACCTTTATTCGATTGCTTTGTTAATTGAATTTTATTTTAACACCGTAATATTTCAAAATGAAAAGAAATACAATTTAAATAATTCTAAAGGAAATAAAATAATTCCATTAGAATGCATACACAATTATTAAGGAAAAATCACATAAACATGTTTATGATTTTACTAAAACAGTTATGAAAAACTGTTTTTTGAATATTTAATTTTAACATAAATAAACGAGTATATAAAACGTTTGTGTAAGGTATTTCTACCAGGATTCTATATTCAGGATATCTATTTATTTTGTATATATAAAACTATAATAATATAGTTTTATAGATACGAAATTATAAAACACTTTGGATTTAAGCACCGTATGTTACTAAATCCATGCCGTGGTTTAATATAAAGTGTTTTATTGTTTTATATCTTTAAATTCAAAATGTCTAACCACAAAGTGAGTGCTTCATATTAAAAATTAAAATATAATTTTTATCTTAAAATGACGATAAGTCCATACTTTTTAGTATATTAGAAATCTTGGTTAGTAATTCAAGTTCTGTCCTGGCTACCATACCAGTCCTTATTCATTAGATTGACTTATTATTTATCCTCGTATAAGGATTTCACTGATGTCATTTAATTATATTTTTTTGAAGGACAAATATGGAAAAAAATACATCAAATCAAAAGAATATTTGTCCATGTCTTCCCCTTAAATGGCTAGATTATTGTGCCTGAAAATGTGATGTTTGAACATTATTTATAACATTAAAATTCTTTGAGAAAAAGGTTTGCGTAAAAATCAGAATTATTTCAACACTTTTTTAAGACTTTAAAAACCACACTGAATTATTTATGTCTCTACCGTAATTTTATTTTGAAATTCAAGTACCTTTATATAAATAAAAAACACGATAAATTATTAAAAGTGTTTTTAAGTACTCTGTCTTTTTGTCTATTATGTTCAAGACATTGTTTCTAGAAAATGATTTCGAACGAAATTAACAATGCCACGTGGAAAGTTACTGAATAATTATAATTACTAGCCTCTATCATGCCGCCCTACTGGAAACTCGACTACTTTTGTGTTAATTATTTTTTTAGTGTCAAACAGTTGAACTTTAAAATTTTCTCAATAATGCTGGATAACGGATGTTTGCAAACAAAAACACGGGCATTTAATGTTTCTCACTTAGAAACTACGCTTTGTATTTTTCAAAGTATTTCGGAAGCCATTATTTATATTTTAACAATCTTTGTTATCCGACTTTAGCAACTCGTCCACTCGAAAGATTTTATCTCAGAACGGTGATAAATGAATTTGCACCTGAAATCCTAATTAAAATTTTAAAGCGCTCATCTAAGGCACTCTAAGTTAACTTTAAAAACTGCTAAGTGATCCTCAATTCATTATATTAATATGTATTTATATTATATTTTAATTCTCCATGTATATTATTATATATATTATTATATATTCCATATATATTTTTTAATTCTCCATAATTTTTCCCTAATGAGCATGACTCACCGTCTTAACAGTCGGTGAATATCAGAAAATATATTGTGTCTTAATATTTAGGTAGCTAAAAATATTTTTCCATCGCGATAGTCAGTTAGTTTATTTTAATAGATTTTTGCTTTGTTTTGTGTTAACAAGCTTTAAATCACCAATTTGAGTAATGATTTTAAAAGTGTTGAAATATAATTAAAGTGAACCGAATCTTTAATACTCTTCTGCGTCTGAAATGAAATCTCTAACCATTTACGCATAATTTGCCCGCAACCCCCGGATAATGTTTATTAGTATCCGTTTTGCATCCGCCTGTCATGCGGCTTCATCCGCCGTACCTAGTTGCCAGTGAAACTCTACCGGGTGAACTTTCTTCTTGCGAAACTATTCTTAATCCAAGTGATTTTACTTTAGCTATATTAAACACTTAACACGTACCGTACAAAGCTTCAATTATTTTGTTATGTAACCTTTCCCTTATTCCGCTAAAAAATACGTACATAACGGTGCTGTCAATCACCACAAATTATAAAATGAGAATAAGTTTTGAATTTAGAAAAAAACAGCATTCATATTATTGCTTTAGTTAACGACAGGTCTGTTCTACTATATGGCTGCAAAACCTGGACTCTGAAAGTGAACAGTGACTGCTGCGTTCGAGATGTGGATAAACCGCAGAATGCTTCGTATACCGTGGACCGATAGGGTCAGTAATGCAGACGAACTACAGAGAGCCGGAACCAATAGAGAGCTTTTGTCGAGTGTGAAAATTAGAATGGTCTCATATTTGGGTCATGTGCTAAGAGGAGAAAAATACCACTTCCTTCGACTGATATTAATGGGTGAAGTGGAGAGATGTCGGGGAGTTGATAGAAGGCAGCTGTCCTGGCTGCGGAATATCAAAGAGTGAACAGGAATAACAAGAGTTCAGAACCTGTTCCAAGTGGCGCAGGATAGAAATTCCTTTGCTCCAGTGATCGCCAACGTTGGGAGGACCTGACACGGCACCGAAAGAAAAAGAACAACAGGTCAAGTCAAACGTTACAATATTAACATCTATCAAGCGAGGAGTCCTCGCTCGTGATAAGCGTCTAGGACGAATAATCTTACTTGCTTATTTAGACAGCCGTTGTCGTACACTACTGGACATGGGCCTACCCCATACTTCTCCACTTATCCCTGTCTTGTGCCTTTTCCATCCAATCCCCAGCAATTCTTCTAATGTCATCGAACCATCGTGTGGTCTCCCTCTGTTTCTTTTGTCTTCGCCGGGTCTCCACTCTACTATCCTTCTGGTCCATCTATCGTCTACCAATCTGGCAACATGTCCCGCAGATTACCATTTGAGCTTAGCTACCCTTGCGACAACATCTGTTACTCCCGACCTTCTACGTATTCCAGTATTTCTTATCCGGTCTGAGAGTCTTACATGTAGCATGGCTCTTTCGTGTTTCCTCTGTGCTACACGGAGTCTCTTTATGATCGACTTGGAGAGGTTTAGTGTTTCTGCTTCATATGTTAGTACTGGAAGTACGCATTGATCGTATATTTTGCGTTTCAGATATTGGGTAATGTTACTATTAAAGAACTTCTTCAAATTGCCATATGCCGCCCACCCAAGACCGATTCTCCTCTAAAGCTCAGCAGTCTTTTTATTTCTGGAAAGTAAGATGCTGTGGCCGTTGGTACTCGTTGGCTTATTCTATTAGCTGATTGTCAATCTCTATACCACAACCGAATATCAGATTTGTCTTTATATTGGACTAATTATGGAAATATAACAATAAAAAATGTAAATTTCTGTATATATTATAATACTCGGATAATTAATGGTGACGACGGTTGAAGGTTAATGATTCTATTTAATCCTTAAGTGTTAGGTGATTCCTAAAGCTTTTTTTTATTATTAAACAACATAGTTCTTAGTTTCTATTTATAGAATTTGAAAATCACATTACAAAAATATACATATTAAAATAAAATAAACTTTTTTAGAAAGTAAACGAATATACAATCTTTTTCTCTGGTTTCAATCCTGGGATTGGTTTGCAGCAATTTCCTCCATTATTCTCTTCCATTTTTCCCTGTCTTGTGCGGCTCTTTTGAAATCTGCATATGATGAGCAGCGTACGTCCACCAACAGGTCCTCCAGGTACTCTCGGCGTGGGCGTCCCCTAGAGTTTGTCCCCTCGATCATACCCTCCATTATGGCATGCAAGAGACCTTCTTGACGTATTACATAGCCGATCCATCTTGCACGCCTTTCGGACAAGGTCCTGAGCAGGTGCCTTCCTCCTTCGATTCCTTGAAGAACTTCCTCATTCGTGATGTGGTCTCTCCAGGAAATTCCAAAGAGTCTTCTATAGGACCACATCTCAAAAGCCTCTAGTCTCCGCTTATCCCTTTCGGATAGGCACCATGTCTCGCAGCCGTACATCAAGACACTCCATACATAGGTCTTGATGAGGAGTATTCTCAGTTTTAGGCCTATATTATTTGACTCTATTATTTTTGACCTTTTATTAAATGCAAGCCTAGCCTGATGTATACGGCTGTCGACCTCGCTCTTAGACCGACCGTCCCATGTTATTTTGCTCCCGAAGTAGACAAACTCCTTGGTGTTCTTTAGTGGAACTCCTGACATCACTACAATATAAATAAAAACAAAGTTTTTTTTATATGAAATCAATGAATAAATATTATATTAATAGCCAGTACAATGAAAATAATAAATCAACAAATAAATTGTTTTTCTCCGTAGGAAGTTTGAAAATCTCTTTTTTAATATTATGTGGCATCGGAACAGGATGGCAATAGATTAGAAGTAACCAAGTGACTAAAAGTTTAAAAAATGGTGTACTAAAATAACTATTATTTAAGGAAAAATATCTGAGGATATTGAGCTTCATCTTATCACTTTCATCTTCTCTGTATTTTATCAATATTATTGACGACGTTTTTTAATACATTTTTGTTAATTTTCACTCTTGCTGTTTCAAGAATTAATTAGCTTAAGCTCACCTTGTTATAGTGAGAGTAGAGGATGCTCCACCCGCGAGGACATAACGGGGAGAGGTAGAGTGGAATGTGTGGTGTGTTTAAAGACGAAGGAAACACAGCTGACGAATATGCAAATAGCCCCTCTCACCGCTGGTGCCGAGCACCCCTTCCTTCTTAGGTCTCACATCCCTTCATGTCCCCTTCACTTCTTATTTAACCCCCGCCCTTCAACTTATACGATGACAGAAGTTCATTTTAAGTTTTATGAACTCTGCTTATTTAATTTTTCTGTTTACTTCTCCGAAACTTATTTACATTTCACCGATTTGTTTAATATTATTAAAGATAATCAAATGATTTTACTGAAATCTCTTGATGGAAGTTCTTTTTAAATAATAATTAACTGGTCTGTCGGACCAGTCTGACGATGTCAGCGAGCCTGATGAAACCGGTTGCTGTCAAAATAAAGACAAAAGTAGGTTGTTAGAAAACATCGGTTTATTTAATTATTTTTTAATATTATTTACAAATAATTATTGACTTCTGAAAACGAATATATTTATCAGTTCTATAAACAAACTATTGTATAAAACATGTCATTCTTTGCAAATGTAAAAACATTTTTTGACAAAATTATGATTGATCTAGGCATGTGTTACAGAAAAATATATATGAAATATAAAAATTTTGAATAATATTTTTTAAATATCGATTTCCACAGTGTAAATGATGTAAGTTTTGTTTAAAAAAATTAACAAAAGGCTGTTTTTCCTCTAAAAAATACAGAATTTTCTGATTTAATTTGTAGGAACAAAACGTGTTTTAGTTTGTTGTTAATTTTTTTTAAATCTAACTACCATCACGCCGTCTCCCCGAAAGTATAGACAGAAAGAATGGACTGCCACACTTTAACCGATGCGGCACTCCATCCTTTTCTTTTCATCCCCGCGATAGACACGGTGTGATGGGTTTCGAACCTCATCACCACCAATAGGCATCTCCTTAAATCTAAATAATATAATATATTTTGTTTTTTTTAATGTATACAAATACTTGTAGACAAATACTGGATTTTTACCCATTGCGGGTTAATCATTTTTTAAGGATTAATTGTATCTCAATAGAGACGAAGATGTATTTTTTTAGAAACAGAATATGTTAGTCGATGCGTTTACAGGACTGACTTGTCATTGGTTGGGTTAAGCAATTACTTTATGTTAACAACATCCCCATTCCGCCCTTCTTACGACCACCACGTCTGACAAATTTTTGGAACTTGTATATATGCTGCTACGTTAAATCACTTCACATTTTTTTAGGTTAATCTACACTAGTGCCATCTATTAAGATTATGGTGATAATGACAGGTCATAAGTCCTGTAACGCCTCGACTACCATATTCTGTTTCCAAAAAAAATTACATATTCGTCTCTATTGAGATACAATTAATCCTTAAAAATATAATATATGTTAAAGCTCCTCAAAACATGCCACTCCTCTGAATTTAGATCTAAATTTACTATCGGAAAATAAAATACGTCACGTATTTGAAATTCAGGGAACGCTTCTGAAAAATGATTTTCTTTCCCGCCTTTCTAATCCCTTCTCCGGGCGCCGCGCCGCGCCGCCAATCACCGCGTCTCTCCATCTCATCACCTCGGCTGATGTATGTACATCCGGGGTATTTATCAGTAAAAAGCCCGCGCGCGGCACACGTGCGCCCGGAACTTATTATAATCCTTTTGAGTATTGTTTTCGTTAGCGGCGGAATCGGCTCTCCGGCAACTTTCCGCATTAGCATGCGTGCAAGACGGGTTTGAATGTATTACCACATCCCGCGAGAGGCTGATTCAAACTTTCCGTTGACGAATGGAAAAAGAAACAAAGGATCGGGATTAGAGCCCCGCGCCGCGGAATAATACATTTAAATTTATTTTCTCATTATGTGAATATTTGCCTACGACTGTGTTTGAATGTGTATCAATCACTTCGCGAGGTGGCGCGGCTTATAGGGGTCGGGTAGAGATTTACTCGTACGGGAGTATTTTTAACTCGAATAGAATACTATTCAATATTTTTTGTAAATGTATACTTACACTTGTATACGAATACTGGATTTCACCCACCGTGGGTTATTAATTCATGATTTTTAATTGCATTGCAAACTGGAAACTGAATATGGTTGATCAAGGTATTTACAGGACTTATGACCTGTCATTGGTTGGGTTAAGCGCACGCTTCCACTTTTCAGTTTACATCTTCGTCTCTATTGAGATACAATTAAAAATCATGAATTAATAACCCACGGTGGGTGAAATCCAGTATTCGTTTACAAGTATAAGTATAAATTCACAAAAAATATTCTAATCATTCTGGTCAAATTCTTTGGCATATAGATAGGAGTGACATCTCCAGGCGGCTTCTAACAATGCTCTAATGGCGATAGCCTTCACATTGTGTTAATAAAGTAGTTCTGCTAAATGCTAAAAATTAATCTCCATAGATGGTGTTAGTGTGTGGATTATATAGATTAATCTTAAAAAGATTAACATATGTAATCAAAATCTACATAGATGGCGTATTGAAACTGACATGTGAAGTTAAGCATAGATTTGTAACATATATACAACCTACAAAAAATTGTCTTACATGGTCATAAAGAAATAGGTGGAATGGGGAATGTTGTAATTACATAAAGCGTGCGCTTAACCCAACCAATGACAGGTCATAAGTCCTGTAAACACTTGATCAACCATATTCAGTTTCCAGTTTGCATCTTCGTCTCTATTGAGATACAATTAAATTTCATATATTGTACTTGTTTATCTTCTTCTTCTTCTGCTCTATTTTCGGCGACTGTCCTATTATTTCTCGGAGCCTGTTCCTGGGATTTAGATGTCCAACTGTCTCGCCATCTTTTAGGTGGTCTTCTTGCAGGTCGATTTCCTGTTGGTACTTTATTTGCGGCTATATTTATCACTCTTTCAGAACATGCTCTTTCCACGTGATCTCTCCAGTAGCGTCTTCTCAGTCTTCCTCATCGCACGACATATTCTAGTTTATGTGTATTATAAATATATTATGGCAAGTATCACTTTAGAAATGCGAATAAGAATAGTTCGATATTACGTGCTAACCGTATTCTTCTGCGGTATAGAAACATAGACCTTGACAAAAGCTATTGCTAAAAAGCTAGATGCCTTTAAGATGTGGATATATCATAAAATATTTAAAATATCATGTACAGAGAGTCACAAACGAGGAAATATCATGTACAGAGAGTCATAAACGAAGAAATGTCTTTCATATTCGTGAAAGTACGCTCAGAAGACAAATACTCTTGACTTTGGAGAGTATCTTGTATTCCTAATCTCGAACCATCTCTCATGCGTTCCTGGTATTATGTATTTATTATATTTTACCTGTTCTCAATAGATGTCTTAAACTATAATAATTGTTTGTAATATCTTTTGAGAAAATAAACTGATTGGATTTGAAATATGGCAGTGAATAAAAAAAGAAAAATAAATTGTCAAGGCTATAAAGTGCAGGAAACTGAAATACTTCGGGAACATTATGAGAAACGATAACTACAAAGTTCTGCAACTGATTTTAAAAGGTAAAATTAACGGAAAACGAAGTGTCGGAAAAATAAGAAAATCCTGGCTAGTAAACATTCGAGAATGGTTCAGTTGCAGCATAATATATCTGTTTAGAACTGTTATATCAAGGGTAGAAATAGCCATGATGCTTTCCAACCTCTAATATGAAAGGAACAACAACAACAACAAGAAGTATGATATGTAAATCATTTTATTTTAATGTCTTCTTCTTTTCCTTAGTGTAGGCCATGTAGCCTGTTTCTTAAGAGGAATTGGCCTCCTCGACTCTCGACTCTCAGCTGTCGATCTGTTTCTTTGGTAGTCTGCCCGGGGTCGTGGGGTTGGCCTTGTAATACATTCAGAATTTGAATGTATGCATTTTAATGTAATTTTTCATATATCAATATATGCGATGTGAAATACTTAATCTAAAAATAAAACATCTTTTGATTTATGTAACTTCAGAAACACTAGTGCGATATTCGCTATCATCAAATTTAAAATCGAATAAGTAAACGAATTTACAAGTTTCGTCTTATCTGCTAAAGATTTATAGTTCAGGGTTAAAAAATAATCCATATACTTAAATTGTAGCCTAAAAACTTAACTTTGCTTTAGAAATATGTATTACTGAAATACCATTTTAGATATCTCTCATGATTTATACAATACAATGTTATAATTAATAGTATTTAAAGTTTCGCTTGCACCCAAACTTCATCAGGGCAATATATGAATGATTTTATAACCAAATCTTGGTAAACTTCAAAGCAGCTTATTAATTTTTATCTTCATAAATTGAAAATAACTAACCGTTAAGAAAATATTTAAGTACCAGAAAACGATTTCTTCATTCGACAATTGAAAGAGTTTTTTTGAAACTCAAATAAAATAAACTTTTTTACATAATGATATATACTCGTATCTGTGTCATATATCTGTGTCAATCTGTAAAAAAATGATTTTTTTTAATATTTTTATTTATATGCGTATTTTTCGCCTCGTATTTCAGGAGATGCGTAACACCCTTCGGTGTATCCACATCTCAAAGACCTCTAATCGGTTCAATATATTGACTTTAAAGGTCCATGACTCCACCCCGTATAACAGCACAGACCACCAAACATAGCATCTGACTATTCTTTGTCGTAATTTTAAATTAACTATTGTCATAATTACACTTAAATATATAATATAAGAAATAGCAGATAAGAACTATATTTTTACTTTTTTACAGATTAAATCAATAAAATAAATCTTCTTTGTATTCTTCATTCTAACGTGTATTTTTTATATTTATTTAGGTAGATTAGCCTTAATTTTGAATGCTTTTAAACGCAAATGTAAACCTAATAAGAAAAAAAAATACTTTGATGATTATCGAGATTTTTTATATATTTATTTATTGAAGATGAAACCCTTTTACAAATGAAGAGAAAAGTTCAAGTGCCTCCACCCCGCCGTAGTGAGCATATGCGACTGCTTCCATTTGAATTTGAAATTTTCCTCACACGACGATGGAGTGTACTTACCGTATTTTTCAAAGAGTGTATAAATGAATAGTAAATTGAATAAAATCTTCATACGAGCATATTCTCTTATCTCTTAAATCTCGGTAATTCCCGGGTGTGTCGTAAAAAACCGAATATAGAACTGAATGTATACACGATTTTGTTCATAAGGAAAATAAAATTTAACAATTTCACGCCTATACGTAAGTTAAAATAACTTGACTTTATATAGTATCGTCCAATAGGTAGCCAGAGATGATTGGGTACTGATTGATGGTTGATTCCTGAATGTATCATAAATAACCAGTAATTTTATTCATATGGAATATAACTTTGAATAATCAAATAATCACTATTATTATTCATTTAAGATACACTTACGGCGAGTTTATATCGTTATCGCGATAATGAAGGTGTAAGCCTTCGAAAAATGTCGAGAAAAATAAAATCAAAAGTGGAAAAAAATGTGTTTTAATTCACGAAAAATTCGTAACTATTATAATTCTAAATAGCACATACATTATCCTCGAATAGAGAGGCAGAGTTGATCGGCTGCTAGATACTTGAATCCTAACATACCTCTTGATTTGTCTTAATTCATACGTCTGGTTATGAACAATGTTTTTCCACCTCGTAACACAGCTGGCTTTACGTATTGAATTTATTTGGCCATTTTATTATTTCTTCGGCTTTTTAGTGACATTTTTATCTTTCTTCCTTATTCTATTAATTACATATTCTTCTTATTCTTCTTCCTCAGCCTATTCCCGTCCATTTCTGGACAAATACCTCCTCAAATATTCCGTCATGTCTGTTTAGATCATCCTTCCACCGTAGTTGTGGTCGCCCTGCACTTCTCTTTGCCGTCCACGGTCTCCAAATCAGCAGTCTTCTTGTCCATTCATCCATTGCCACTTTGGAGTCGCCACCCGGTGGATGGGGTCAATGACATTTGTTTTTTCTCTTACCGTATCGTTTCTGACTCTGTCTCTTAGGCTTATCTATAACATGGCTCTTTTCATGGCTCTTTTAGTCACTCGTAGTTTCTTAGCACTTTGTTTGGACAATATTACAGTTTCAAGACCATAAGTACCAACTGGCAGAACACAGGCTTCATAGACATATTAATTACATATATACTAGCAATCTTGGTCATCCTTTGTAAATTTTATTTAAGTTTAATTAATCTGCACTATTTACTTACGTTCGAAATTTTGTCTTCATATTTTCGTCGGTATTTGTTATCATGGCAATCGTTTTATTGTGCCGTATCAGGTACATCGACGTTTGTGATCACTGTGGTAAATGCTTTTTCGCCATAGTGATTACCTCGGAAGTGTCACTGGAGTACTTTCCCTTAAATGATGGGTTTCGCGGCTATGGTGCCGAAGATACACCATATGCCATGTTTGTTATGACCCTGATGGTAAGGTCAGGGATCACATAGCGTGATCACAAGAACCACTCTAGGACGCCAGGGAGTCGAACTTAGAGGAATCAAATATAATCAAATCAGTTTATTAACTCAAAAGACATTACAAGCAGCAAAATGTTTAAGGCATCTATTGAGTACAGGTAAAATATTATAAAAATACAACATAATACCAGGAACGCATTAGAGATGGTTCGACATTAGAAAAAAAAGATACTTTCTAAAGTCAAGAATATTTGTCCCCTGAACGTACCTTCACTAATATGAAAGACATGTTCCCACCAGTGTCACCAGAAGCAGATTGATTCTGGCGGCCGGTAGGTAAAATAATCTGTGTCGGAGATATATATCAAGGACAAAAAGACCAACACTCACTAGCACGGCCGAGTTCTTGAAATATCCCCTGATTAATCTAAAGAAAACGAAAATGAGATGCCCATCTCTTCGAAGCTGTGAAGAATTGGTTCCGAACATTCCCAAAAAAAAAATGCCGTGGGATAGAGCCACGGATAACTACCATACTAAGAAGTATTGCTGTTGTCATACAAGGTGGCATTTTATAAGTGCCGGCCTTCGTATAAGTTGACGGCCTTCGTGGCAGAGTGGCTACGAGCTCTGACTTCCATGCCGAAGGTCCTGGGTTCGATTCCCGGCGATGGCAGTGTGATTGTCACACTGTCTTTGGTCTTGTGTAGAATTCACGTGACAATAAAAAATGGCGATAGATTTGCTACCTATCACATGTCACGAGAATCAATATAATAGCTAAAAAAAATTGTATACAGTAATTGGGTCCAAACGACCTGTTGTGTACAAGTCCAGACATTCGATTCCCTTCATTTCTCAAGAAATGTAAGGATTTAAAACCCTCTTTCATATTTTTTATAATAGTTGAAAATAACAGATTTTCAACTGTACATACAAAATAAGTATATCATGTATTGTAAATTTTTAAGCGATGAATGCAAAATCTTTCATTAAAGCGTTCTAAACAAGGTGTAAATTTAAAATAAGGAAATTTTCACACCCGGCTTTTTGCAATCACGGTGGTGTTCATAAATTAAAAAACGAGCGGGAAAAGCGAAGAAATGGGAGAAATCTCCGGGACGCAGCCCGCCCTTAAACCCTGCGGGATATTTCTTTCTTTGCCGATTAAAACTTCATTATATCACTTGAGCTGATACCACCCCTCATTCCTTAAGCATCCCCTTTGGAACAACACCCTGCTAGGCTAACGGTCGAATATCGCACCACTCGACTTTCTTATGCACTATTAAAAAATATTATGTCTTATAACATCTATTATAACTTACACAGTCATGATATTTCAATTTTTATCAGATTAAAACACCTTACATAGTTTTGTTACTGTATGTGTTTTTTCGGTTCTAAGCATAGTGACACACTCCGATAATGAAATACCTGCTGAAACCGGTCGACAATTTTTAAGTTATTAAAATAGGTAAATAGTGAAAATAAAGTATCTTTAAATAGAATTAGCCAATTTTGTGTTTTAATCAGAGTTTTTATAGACAAATTCAAATTTGTCTATTGAAATATGTTAATTCGGATTTTTTTAAATAATTATATTTGTAAACTAAGACACTGGCCTGAATCGAAATGAAATAATATTAACAATATTCATTTACCAAATAGATCCTTATGATTTCTCACAGTTGTAATATTGGTTTTTCATATATTTTAAATGACACGTTTTTACTTGAAAGTTCATTGTAGAATATCTCATTTGATAATGTATCTCTCATAAAATTAATCTTTTAAAAGTTTATTTAAAAAATTATATGGTATTTTATATAATTGTTCATGCAACAATATACTCGTATACACAATATTTCTATAAATAATATCTTAATTGGATATTTGGGCCTTTTATACACATATTATAATTTATTTCAAATTATATATCTTAGAATATATAATACTTAACGGAATAAATAAATCTTATGATATTATACGTATTTTACTGAAGCTTGTGTGAATTGTTACAAAAGTATTAACATTGACATATTGGTATTAACATTAACAAGAATCGTTACATTTTTATTAATTGTAGGAATCACAATTATTTCTCAGAATAAATAGCAGATACGAAAGCTAAAGCGTTTTTTTCTTGGTTAATATTTTAAAGGCAACTTAAAAAGCCGAACCAACCCCTGTGCTCGTTTCCCCCACCTGAGGGGATGAAGGTGAAATCGGTCCCAAAAAACAAGGTAAACAGATGCGTCGGGTGAAATAACTTTTTAAAATATCGCCATCTGTGATTTCGGCTTAATTTTATTCCTTACATTTCACGTTATGGTTTCGGGGTCCTTCTTATTAACATTGTTCGGGACCATTCATAAGATTTTATTTTAATATACAATTTTATGAAATCAAATTTAAAAACACATATTTTTACGTTTTTAATTAAATCAGTATGTTATTCCTTCGGCTTTTATGTTATATTTAACGAATCATCACGCCATCTCCTCTACGGAGTAGGCAGAATTAATGGACTGCCACACTATTATTTCCTGATATAACATACGTCTTTCAATTTGTTCATACAGTGTTTCTTATACGCACTTTGATTTCTCCGACTCCTCCTCACATGGCCGACATTCAATATTTGATTGACTCGATCGTGACACGTTTTCCTCCATCTTCTTTTATATCTTGTTCCGTTTACGTCATTTACAAATACTATCTTTATCATTATTTCTTCATTCATTCTTTCCACGTGGCCAAACCATTTCACCCGTAATAACTTTTTAATCTTACAATTGCATTTGACACTCAATCACATACAGAATAACAACACGTTTGTCCAAGAGATCTCATTTATATTTCGCCATTCAAATTATATTTGACACAGCCTTTGAAAGGCTTGACAAGTCTTCTTCCTCTTCTTCTGATTGTAGATCTTGCGATCTGTTTATGCAGGATATCAACTTTCTTCCTGTGATTAAGACGACCAGCTTTCTCTCTATCTCTTTGGTGGTCGTTCTGGTGGTCGACGGCCCTCTGGATTATCGTGCATCACGATTTTATGAATTCTTGCTGGATCCATTCACTCGATGTGGTCCTTCCAGAATCGTCTTCTCTGCCTACACCATCTCACTATGTCTTCAATTTTGCAGGATTTGCGATTTTCTTCATTGGGTATCCGATATCTAAGGGTTCTACCCACGATATGTCGCAATGTTCTCATTTCTGCTACTCTTAAGAGATGTTTGGTTTTGACAGTATCTGCTCACTCTTGCTTCGATTCCGTAAGTCATTATGACTAAACAAGTATTCTTTTTCTTTTTTATAATAGATCTAAAGATCTGTGACACAGCTGTCCTTCCATCTCTTAGGCGGTCTTCCAGGTGGGCGGTGTCCGGAGGGGATTTCATAAGCGGCTGTATATGTAAGTCTGTCACCATCCATTTGGGCTACATGGTCCCTCCAGTATCTTCTTCTGAATCTACTCCACTGAACGATATCCTCTATTTCGCAAGTTTTTCTTATGTCTTCGTTGCGGACACGATCTCGGAGAGTTTTTCCAGTAATTGATCTTATGATCTCCTCCGATGTTCTAAGTAGTCTCTACTAAACAAGTCATGTTATTTAAAATGGAGTGTTACATAATTGCTCAAGAAATAATAAATAATTAGGCAATACGTATACAGTCTAAAAACACGTTTGTGAATAGTGGATAAAATACAATGTTTTTCAAACGTAAATTTATATCTATGTAAATGTATTTTAATATAGTTTTGCGTAGGCAGTACGCGAGTATATGAATCATATAAATAATATGCCTCCCTCTGCATCCCATTTGTATTTAAATACATTACCGGATTATTTAAATTACCGTTTAATTTATAAACCGAACATCCTACCCTCGGCGTATCTCGGAGGAGCGTCGCCCGCCGTAAATCACGACTTTTCACAAAAACTAGATGTGTTTGCGCGGGAAAAACGTCCGCCATATTGCGTGGTGCGGCCCATTTGGCGGGATAAGAAAAAGGAAATACCGTCATTAGCTCATAATTACTGTAATTAAAATACACAAATAGAGCGATAAAGGAGGCGCGCCGTGAAGGGTTGTCTTCATCATGCGCGCCCGGAATTTATATTTTCTTATGGTCGCAATCACGACATGCAAATACCCCCACTTTTTTTTTGATTTTGATTTCTACCGCGGTATTCAATTTCAAATTCCTAAATCGCCGCAGCCGTTCACGTGTATATACTTAATTATTTAAATTAAGAATAACGAAACTAATTTCTCTTTAAAAAAATAGATTAAAATACAAAAAGGCAAAAAAATATATATTAAATACTTACCTAATTAACCCTCACACTGCTCCCCGGAGGTTTGGGCAGAGAGAATGGATCACCATACTGTTATTTTCTGGTACTTCTCTTGCTTCCTCGACATTAATAGATCGTGTCATGCACGCATGTCGATTTCCCCGACTTTAACGTGGTACACATTGAATATTTGATTGATTCCATCGTGCCACATTTTCCTATGTCTTCTTCTATTTCTCATTCCGTTTACGTCGTTAACGTTTACTTTTTCATTCATTCTTTTAACGTGGATACATTTCACATATTTAAAATATTAACATTACAAACTTGGTTTCTTTGTTATTAATAAATATACGTTATTTTGATATAAAGATACGTTATTTTGATAAACGTTTTATTTTTGATATACGAGTACCTTTAGCATATTTAGGATTTATATAAGTACAAAAAATATTATTATTTGGTCTTCATTAAAAATGTTACCATTATATAAATTCTTAACTCTATCTGAGGAGTGAGTTCTCGTGGCATACGGTTGTCACTCTATGAGAAATGCCGAATGACGTCATAGATATTTTGTTGGTCGAATTTTCAGTTTGGTAATGTAGGGAACCACTTTAAATATTTGTAAAATTACGTGACAAAGTCCATAGATATCAACAGAAAACATATATTTTATTTAAATCAGACTGCGCTTGTAGTATAGGTGCGGACGCGTCGGTGAGTTCATACTCCTTTGAGATTTTTTTTCTACTGGACGCGCCCGTGCGTCCATACTCAGGGAGAGGTTAACAGAATTGAAATACTTTAATAAGTTGCAGGTATTACTTTCATATATTAGGGTTTTTATCTTGCCTCTTGATGATCATATTAATCCATATCTAAAGGTGTCGTATCGAAATCGACGTGTTTTCATGACACAATACATGAATGTTGAGGTATCGAGAGAAGCATGTCAGGAAATGATAGTGTCATCATCATCATCATCAGCCGTCTGTCATCCATTGCTGAATGTAGGCCTCTCCCAAAGCCCTCCACCGCCCCCTATCCATTGCCGCTCCCATCCATCCATGTCCAGCAATCCTCTTCAAATCGTCGGTCCAGCGGGCAGGGGGACGTCCAACTCTACGGAATCCTGTACGCGGTCTCCACTCCAGAACCCGTCTTCCCCATCGGCTGTCGGTTCTCCGACAGATATGGCCAGCCCACCGCCACTTCAGCCCGCCTATCCGTAGAGCCACCTCAGTCACCTTGGTTTGTTGTCGAATAAATTCGTTCCTAAATCTGTCCCTCAAGGTTATTCCAAGCATGGCTCTTTCCATGGCGCGCTGGGCAACCTTGAATCTGTAGACTAGACCTCTTGTCAATGTCCACGTCTCGGCTCCGTACGTCATGACTGGCAAAACGCACTGGTTGAAGACTTTAGTCTTGAGGCATTGTGGTATTTTGGAAGTGAAAACATGACGTAATTTCCCAAAGGCCGCCTAACCCAACTGAATTCTTCGGTCGGCTTCTTTCTTGAAATTGTTTCGTCCTAATTGTATGATTTGGCCAAGATATGTGTTTTCTTTTACCACTTCGAGGGCCGGCCCATCGACGGTTACTGATCCCGAGATAATATGTTCATTATACTTGACTTTCGTCTTGTCCAAATTCATCCCGAGACCCACTCGTCTGGATGCAGTGTTCAAATGATAGTGTGACCATCTATAATTTCTGCCATCCCCTTCGGAGAGACGACATTGTGGTTAATTAGTCAGTTTTTACTTTTAATAAATTAAAATGCATGTTAATGCTTTGTTAATAGATAATATTATCATAAAATTATATATTTTCATTCGCCGCTTACATATCGCGTGTACAGACTTTATTATTTCAGCACTGAATCCTTTTTTTATTTTGTGGTGTAAATGAATTCAGTTGCAGCTGCTAGGACACTAACCGCCCTCGACGGTTTACGGCCGAGGCTAATAACTGTCCCGCGGTGGTCCGGGTAATATTCCCACAATTTCCTAACCGACTGCAAAATTGTCGCAATTAACATAAAAAATAATAACAAGGCGCACTCATCACTTGTCCAACGTGAGCCGGTAGGAACGGCGTGGTTTTAATATTGTAAGGTTAAAATTTAGATCATTTTATAAATATAGGATGATTTTTTTTACGGGTTTGGTTTTTAAACTGGCAACATTATTTCTACAGACCGTCAATTTGACATTTGACAGTTGATTTGTAGTCAACACGTTTTGCCATTTTACTCAGTTGCTCAATAAAGGTGTCGAAATTTGGATTTTTACGATTGCGCTTCATTCGAGCTAGCCATGGCGCCATATAATCAGTAAAATGAAAACAATTGTGACATCATTTGGATGATTAATACGAATAAAATTATCTATTTTACAGAAGTTTTGTTATATTTTATGGGATTGATATGTTTCGCCTTTCTAAGGCATTATCAAATTTGTCATTAATTTGATGATGCCTTAGAAAGGCGGAAAATATACTTCCAATAAAATATTGTAAAACTTCTAGAAAATAGACTTAATATGGAATTTTACATAATGAAAACAAAGAAAAAATTTATTCAAAATTTATTTATTATTATGTATTTTGTGAGCTTCCACTTGTGTCTATGTCCGAGCGGTATCGGCAGCTTGCTGCAATCTTCTGGTCAGGCTTCTGAACTTCTTCCAAGAAATTTCAATTAAAAAAATTTATTATGGTATTTTACATCACTCATACGAATCAAAACATCTATTTTTTTAATTTTTATTTATTTCGCCTGACTAAGGCATTATCAAATGTTTTCATTTGTATTAATTATTTAATATGCAGTTTTGAATCATCGTTCAAGAAACAATAAATATCATTAGAATGTATAATATTGATGAAAATATTTTCTAGAAAGTTTTTATATTTTATGGGAATGACATTATATCCTCGCCTGGCCTATGCCGTCACCTTGTTA
The DNA here is from genome assembly GCA_022606425.2 of Lepidostoma basale. Taxonomy (NCBI): domain Eukaryota; kingdom Metazoa; phylum Arthropoda; class Insecta; order Trichoptera; family Lepidostomatidae; genus Lepidostoma; species Lepidostoma basale. The sequence continues at coordinate 791,329 of JAHDVF020000775.1, read as the reverse complement.
ATTTCATGAATTCAATATAGCTAGAAACAAAGCGCAATATGAAATACGATATTTTATTAAAAATAAGAAGGAATAATGGAAATATATTTCATACAATATTTTTTTTTTTCGAATTAAAACATTATTTTTTCACTTTTGAGTTTATTTTACTCCTCATATTTCGAATGTTTTACACCTTCATCACCGGGAGAACGATATAATCACACAGTTTATATCGTTCTTCAGATGATGACGATATAAAATCTTCGAAACGTGTCAGGAATAATAAACTTAAAAATAAACAGAATTTTAATGGATAGAAAATTGTCATTGTCGAATACCACAGTGTTAAAACTCTAAGTTTATTTTATTTATTTTATTTTTTTTTTTAAAGACTAACATCAAAGATTTAAATCAATGATATTAGAATTTATTTTACAATCTTCAATATGAGCAGAAAATAGCTCATTATTATGAAGAAGGAATCTGGTCGTGTCCAGGCTCGAACCCAAGTCCCCTAGATTAGGAGCCAATTTAAAATTAATATTTTTTAAATATCTGGTGAGGGAAATCTTAAATCGTATTATATAAATAAAAATGTTTTGTTATTCATTTTCACTTTGTTATTTTTTATGTAAACAGCATTTTATAAGAGAGTCTCACTGCGACATGAATAATAAACAACAATTTCATCCCCCGTTTTAAAAAAGGAACGATCATGGCCCCTTGGAGCGGCCCCGCTTAATTAAGAGCCTTGTTCCGGCCAAATGAAACTACGACTTAACGCCTTGTTTTGTTATTGTCGCCAGCCCTAAAGACGGAGGCCCTTTTGGTTTTATGACGGCAATGTGATAGAATGAAGTGCCCCGAGTGTTTTTTTGCAAAATGTAATTTATCCTTGCCTTGAGTGAATTTTTTCAAAAATCCGAATGATACTTTTCAACGTTCGACAGAAATTCTAGCTATAGAAAAGTAAATGGAAAGCAAATATATTTTTTTAAATGTATATAAACTTTAAATTCCGAACTTATTATAAGAACAGTTATTTTTATTTTTAAATTGCATATTTTGGTTTAACATTTACACATTGTACAATGCCCAAGCATGCCGAAATATGTTTTTATTTTTATTTTTAAATCTAGAAATATATGGTTATCTATATTAAATATTTTATAAAGAGTGCTATGCATATAAAATACATTTTGTTTTTTTGGGTAGCAAAACTTAATACCAAAAACATCGTTTTTGGCATTAAATATGGGGTCATTTCGTTTTACCTTCAGTAAAATATGATACGCATGTAACAATAAAATCCTCGATATATATTTATATTTTTTGTATACAAAAGGTCGTTTATACCCATTTACTGTACACAATTTGTTTTTTTTAGCTACTATATTGATTCTCATGACATGGAGCTAATCTATCGCCATTTTACTGTCACAAGATTACACAAGACCAAAGTCAGTGTGAAAAATCATACTGTCATCGCCGTGAATCGAACCCAGGACCTTAGGTGTGGTAGTCAGAGCTCTTAACACTCTGCCACGAAGGTCGTCGATTTTGAGTTATATGTATATACGTTTTCGTTTTAAAATGCTTTTTAGTTGATTGACTTTCCTTACAAATGTCGCTAAATCATCTTCTATGTGTAGTTAATCAATTATAAGTTCTGTCTCTCAAAGGAAAATAAAAACTTTATTATCTTTATCATATAAACTAACTCACTAACTAACCATCTCGCCGTCTCTCCGAAGGGGCAGGCAGAAAAAAATGAACTGCCACACTTTTCTTTCCTGACACATTTCTCTAGCTTCCTCAACGTTCCATTCATCTTGTCATGCACGCGTCCATTTCCACTCCTCACTTGGCCGCCATTTAATAATTGATTTATTTGATCGTGCCACGTCTTCCTCTATTTCTAGTTCCATTTATATCGTTATCATATATTTTTTTTATCATGTAAGTATTTTTATATACTAAATCTACTATTGAAATCAATATACAATTTAATATTGTATTTTATGGTAATGATAGTAACTCAATCGTTTTGTTTATAGTAAAAAAATTAACTAATGTAGTTAATTTTTAAATCAGTATTTCTTAAAAATACACATAATTACTTAAATAAGTTTAGAAATAAAAAATATTGAATATGATTTGTTTATAATTTAACCCTTATGATATTATATTCTATTAAATTCCGAAATTTCCATCACTTTGTCAAGACTATGCGCCAAAGTTCACGTGACAGGCCAAAGATCAAACTTTTTTTCTTGGCGGGAAGATGACAAATAAAGAATTTGCATTTAAATAGGGCATTTCCATCTGTGATGCTCCCCCGCACCCCTCTCGGGCTTCACACAGCCATCCATCTGACGTCAAACAAATTGAACTCTTTGAAATATGGCGTTTTGAAATATGCACCTTTACCGCGATAATTGAAACAATCTGAAATTAAGTACGTTTTGAGATATTTTATTAATATTAATCTGATATTCAATTTAAGAAAGATTCCTAATATTTTATGTTAAAAACAGTTGAACATTTTAATGTTTAAAACCGTTTTTAACTGGTAAATTTACAACACTATTATAATTGCAATCTAAAGAAGTTCTTTAATAGTAAAATTCCCCAGTGTCTGAAACGAAAAATGTATGATCAAAGCGTACTTCCAGTACTGACATATGGAGCAGAAACGCTAACCCTCACCAAGTTGACCATGTAGCACAGAGGAAACACGAAAGAGCCATGCTACACGTTAGACTCTCAGACCGGATAAGAAATACTGAAATACGTAGAAATACAGATGTTGTCGCAAGGGTAGCGAAGCTTAAATGGTAATTTGCGAGACATGTTACCAGATTGGTAGACGATAGATGGACTAGATGGGTGGTAGAGTGGAGACCCCGCGAAGACAAACGAACCAGAGGGAGACCCCGCACACAATGGTCCGATGACATTACAAGAATCGCTGGCGATAGGGATACGTGGAAAGTATGGGGGAGGCCTATGTCCAGCAGTGGACGACAACAGCTGTCTAAGTAAGCTCAGTATGATAATATCACAATTTATTTTATACACTATTTGAGAAGGTGTGGCATCATAAGGTGTTACCAACAACTCGTTTCAAACAACTAAGTTGCTTGTAACACCTGATGATACCAACATCGGTTGGTCAAACAGCTGTCGCGACATTCTCAAAAAGCATATAATGAAATATTGGGATATAGAAAAAAAAATAAGTAGAAAAACCGACCATTCAACTTACATATATGTATAATATTTATAATACTCGTTTATCAAAAATGTCATTATATAGAATTTCAATATTTTTTTTTTATATAATACAACAAAAAATCTTATTTATGATAATAATTAAAAACTTAAATAGTAAGTTATTTGGGTATTTAATGAGATCTTCTTCCTTGTTGAAGACTTGTGTGGTCTGTTCTCCAGAGTGTTGCTCCTCCTGTGAGGTAGACTCCCAGCTGTCCTATCGCTTAGGAGCTCTTCCGCGAGGACGAGTCCCGTGAGGCTGATTATGTAGTATATAGGAGAGTCTGGTGGTGTTCATTCTTTGGACAAGACCGTACTAGTCCCTTCTTCGCTGTTTACTCCATTTTATAATATATTTAACCTCCCATATCTCTAATTATGGTGTTCTTCACCCAATATCTCAGTGTCTTGCCTGCTATCGTACTCAGTGTCTTCATCTCGGAAGGCCTTAAAACTTGTTTGGTCCTTACTGTGTCTGCCCTTGCTTTAATCATATGTGTAAACCAAATGTTGGTGCAATTGATATGCAATTGATATGCACCACCCTCGTGTATGATAAGTAACAATCGGACAAAATAAAGTAATATTATTATATAATAAATATAGTACAAAATAAATAAAAAATACAAAAATTCAATTCAAGTGTCCCCTGTTTCAGAATATTTGTTATATTTAAACTATTACAACATTTTCGTTATCTAACTAACTAACTAACCATCACGCCGTCTCCCTGAAGGGGTAGGCAGAAAGAATGGACTGCCACACTTTTCTTTCCTGACATATTTCTCTCGCTTCCTCAAGATTCATACATCGTGTCATGCACGCGCGTCGATTTCTCTGACTCCTCACATGGCCGACATTCAATATTTGATTTATTTGATCGTGCCACGTTTTCCTCGGTCTTTCTCTATTTCTGGTTCCATTTACAACATTAACATATAATTTTTTTACCATTCTTTCTTCATTCATTCTTTCCATATGTCCAAACTTTCGTTATCAACGAGCAAAATAACTCTCCTGATATTTTCTATAAATGAGCGTAGCGTATTAGCATATAATTGAACCTTCTACTAATTATCATTGCTTTAAAATATAATAACGAATATTTTTTTGCATTGAAAACATTGTGAATCTTACGCTTTAAAATGTATAGAAATTTAACATTTAAATATTGAAATCTTAATAATTTGCATTGCCTATCAATTAGCATTCATTATTCAGTAGCTTTTCTTTTTTTGTGTAAAAATTAGAAAAGTTTTTTTTTCCTTAATTCGATGAACTCCAAAGCAGTATCCTTGTTTGCGGTACATAATCTTCATTTGGCCAACTAGCGTTTCTCTTTTATCTCCGCGGCCAGGAGTAATCGGCGGGTTTATTGGAGATGATAATTGATCGGATGCTCAAAGGACCACCTCAGGGGTAAACAAGCGGGGGCCAGGGCCGACGAGGTCCCGGGGGCCGGGCTTTGTTTTCCTGCCCGGATAATTTCATTAGACAACCCCCTTGGAAGATTTCTTTGTGGAAAGCGAGCCGAGTGATTAAAAATATCTTACTAAATTATAATTGACGGCGGAGCCTTCTTCACTCCGGGATTAACATTGTGCCGGGGGCCGGATGAATATCCATTAATTTTTTTTCGTCTCAAACGCTTCTTAATTTTAATCTCATTAGGAGCAAAATTATTTCACACCCCGCGGTTTTTTTCAAGATTTTTCCAACAACACCAAAGGACTGAGAGTCATTTCCATTTTCTTATGTTTCATTCGAAATATGTATTATCCCTATCAACTTCTCAGTCATAACATCGTGTATTTTTTTTCCTTCTGATTCATTGAATTGCAGTTAAAAATTCCTATATTTGTTTAAATAAAAGTGCGTTTTTTTAATGTCTTCATAATCAAGATAACGATTTAAATATTTCGTATACAAATCACAAAAAATATAATTGTAATAACTAAAACTTTTCAAAGTGCAATCATATATATATTGTATATTGTTTCTTGAACAATGATGAAAAACTCCATATTAAATAAATAATACGAATGAAAACGCCAGTTTTTTTAGGTTTTTAATTTTTTATGGGAATGACGTGATTCGCCCATTTGATATTTTAACATTTGATAATGCCTTAGAAGGACGAAACATTCCCATAAAATATAATAAACGTCTAGAAAACTGACGTTTTCATTCGTATTAATTATGTATATAATATTTTATAAAAACTAAAATACAGAATTACATTTTTGAATACCTCACGTTCGAGTCTCGACGTCCTTCGATCGACGTTTTGAATATTGTTGCACTCTCCATATTCAAGTACTATCCTGAAAATGAAGACTGCAACGACATCCAAAACGTCAGTCGAAGAAGATATCATTAGATACGGATGCATTAAAGATTGCAGTAATTTTTTTCAACCAAGATTGACGATTTACGCACATATAACATAATGTTACAGCTTTCATGGTTTTAAAATTTAAATACAATAACATTTTACAACCGTCTGTGGAAAATGATAAAACGATATACATATTTTTTTTAACTTTCCTATGAAGCATTTTATTTTTGGTGTGACATTATTACATTAAATAATAATAAAATAAAAATAATACACTTTTGATATGTGTATCTAAACCACTTTTTTGTTATCACCAACCGGTTTCGTTCCCACCTAAGCTTCGTCAGAGTGAGAGAATAAACAGCTATTTCTCTCACCCTGACGAAGCTCCGCCAGGAGCGATACCGGTTGATGTTAAAAAATAAAGTGGTTTAGATACAAATATCAAAAGTGTATTATTATTTTATTATATATATTTTTATTAACTACTTCCACTTATTGTCTTTATAACGACAGGTTTGGATCTTTGGCAGGTTTTTTTTTGTTTAGTTTAGAAGACAAAACTGGTATAAATATAAATTTACAAGTGTATTAATGTTATACAATATTCAAAATATATTTGTTTTAATTTTCACTCATATTTTAGATGGATATTGAAAAATTTAATTGTGTTTCGATGGCGGATATGTTACGTTAAACTTTCATATACTATATATGATATCTGTTGATTTCTTCTATTCTCTAATCGTGACAGGTATAAACCTTCATGACGTGAGGAATAAGGTAATTCTATGACGTCATAGAGTATGAAAACATGCCCCCATGTCTCACGGGCTGTGTCAACAAATCCCTGGCAATACAATAAAGAAGAATCCAATCATAATATACGGCTCGTGAGGCGCCTCCCGCACCGTCACCAGCGGGCGAGGCAGGGGCGGAAATACACGTCCCCATTCTTGATACTTTCCGCAAATACTCATATTTTTAGCAACCCCATCGGCCATTTCGATCACTATTGAAATAATCTTACTACCTTATACAACCGATGTCGTCCACGGCTGGACCTAGGTCCACCCCGTACTTCTTCAAATTTTATATACATATGAAGAAAAAAAAATTTAAATCGTATGTTAATCTAAAAATTTTACGAGTTATCAATATGATATAATTTAGTTAAATAATTTATATGCGTATAATTTAGTAAAATGCTATAATTATAAAGTTTAGTATCACGGAGTGACAAATGGTGATTTGCAACATATTTCTGATATATCTAAACGATATTAAGTTTTTAAGATAATCAAATGATTTTACTGAAATCTCATGATGGAAGTTCATTTTAATTAACAATTAAACAAAATGATGGCGTTTCGTTTTATTTAATTAATATTGAGTTCGAACAATGTTTTTCAATCTTTGTAAATAATGTGAACTGTATTTTAAAAATTAAAAAACGTATATGAATTCATGAAAACACTTATAAAAGCTTCTGTGTCCGAAACATTTTTGTTTATTTAATTTATTAAATAGAGTTCGTGCTGCTAACACAATTTAAAAACACATTGTTCAATGAATCCACAACCCAAAGTTATGGCGTATATAGAAGAAACACTATGTTTGTTTTATTTTCAACAAACTATTTAAATGTGAACCCAAAACACTAAGTGATGGCGAATACACAAGAGATTTTTTCACAGCATGTTATCTTAATTTATTTTCAGTGTTTATGCTAACAAAATATGTATACTAAAGTTCCCGGCATTCTATCACCATAACACATATTAAATTATAATTTGTACATAATACGTTTAATATTAAACATCTCAATAATCATTTTATATGTATATATCCTAGGAATGGTTATTAACTTGCTTTGATTCCAGTGCCTCTTAGAAAACAGGAAGAAATCCTTTGTTTGTATTGACATCCCCATAACCTGGTTACAGCCTCGTAAGTTTTATTTACTTCCTTCCGGACGTTTGCTTCCACCCCCTCTAACCCCTCATCGCCCGCAACCCTGAATTATCAAACAAGGGGTTGAGTTATCTATTACACAAGAATAAAGCAAATCTCCTGCATTCATTTTTACCTGCCCGTATACGATCTTGTTTGTTTTCAATGGCAATAAATGTTCGAGCACTGTTTGATTGAATTAGGATCGTGCTTACTAGATCGACAATAATGTTTTAAGTTCATAAATATTATATACCACATATTATTGAATGTGTAAATTGAGATATGGATATACCGCAGAATGTTCCGTATATCGTAGACCGATAAGATGAGTAATGTAGACGAACTACAGTGAGCCGGAGCCAATAGAGAGCTATTGTCGAGTGTGAAGTTTAGAAAGGTATCATATTTGGGTCATATGCTAAGGGAAGAAAAATACCACCTCCTTCGGCTAGTGATCATGGGCAAGATAGATGGATGACGGGGAGTTGACAGAAGACAGTTGTCCTGGCTGCGTAAAAAATAAAGGATTGGACAGGAATGAGATTTAGGAATCAGGAGAGTTTGGAGAAAACCTATTTCAAGTAGCATAGACGCATATGGTAGATGCTTTCGCTGCAGTGATCTTCAACTTTGGGGGTACCTGGCATGGCACCAGAGGAAGAAGAATATTTAAATTTGAAAGTTTACATTATGCTTTTAAATTAGAAGGAATAATCCGAATTACGCGCTAACCACACGGACGATGAAGATACGGGCTTATACATACTATATAATGCAATGTCTACCCTAATTAGTTCAACTTTCTAGCCTTTCATTCTTCTTTTGACCATTGTCTATAATACTTCTTTTGACCATTGTCTATAATACATGTCAACCTCCATGCATTATCTGTATTGAATTTTTCAATTGTTATTTATACTTGAAATTCCATTAATGTGTCATTAAATCTAAACGTCTTGATTTGTTAAGACTTGCAAATAAAATATTTTCACAAATCTTATACACTCACAAATTTTCATTTTTACAAATTACAATTCAAAAGTACCTTTGAGTGAAATCCGAGCACGCGAATAGAGCCCCTTTAAATTTTCCAGTAATGCAAATTCCTCGGAAACAAATCCAAAAAACATAGTTTCTATTTCCAATAATCGCATTCATACCAAACCACTACTAACTTCCTTGTTATTTTGAGGGTAAATTCTTCCCAGCTCTTTAGATTGCCGCATCGATAGCGATTCCCACATGTAAGGAAAATAAAGGAAAATATTTTAAAATAGGGAAAATGAGCAGTCAAGGGCGCGTAGGTCCTTCAGCGAATATAACTACCCTCTCGCCCTGAGGGCGGTTGAATGAAGGGTTGAAGTTGAGTTGAGTTAAGAATGCCCTCTTTTTTTAATTTTTGATTCCCCTTTTTCGAGGCGTTCCGCTCTTCGGCTCGCCGTTTTATGACGTGGATACTAGAAATTACAACGATTTAAAATAATATGATATCCCGGTTTTGCAAAATACATATACTTATTTTGATTATACTTGCATGAATTAAATTATAGTGATAAATAGAAAAAATGTATTGCACTCAAGGAAGTCATGTTTCAACTTTCTTTCTCAACTTGCGATTGAGAATTTCTATAATCATTTTATATATAAATTTATTTCGTTATATAATTATAATTAAACCATTTAATTGTTCCCTAATGAACGATTAACTGGTATAATATGTTTTTTTAAATCTAAAATAAAAATAAAAATAACTATAGTCAAAAATAGTGGTTTAATTGTACGATTCATAATTAATTCACAGTGTTTTTTAAACCTTGAGTTTATTAATAATTTTACAAAAATATTGATAAATGACATAAACAGAATAAGAAACAGAAAAACCGAGGACAACCTAACACGATCAAATCAATCAAATATTCAATGTTGGCCACATAAGAAATTAGAGAAATCGACGTGCGTAACACGATTTATGAATGTCTCAGAGAGATAACGTGAAGGTTAATTAGTTTTTTTACAAAAATATTTTCTAAATGTATATTTTGTTAAAATCCACTAATTTTTGTGTCTTCAACCGTTTCAGCAGCTCCGGAAGATGACAGCGAGCTGCCGAAACTGGTCGAAGACACAAACATTAGGGGATTTTAACTAAATATACATTTATTTTACAAAAAAAAAATCGTTATTACTGTTACAATTTTAAATTTTATTCGTATTATCAGAAAATTATACTCGTAATATCACAATTCATTTTTATTCACTGAGAGTGTCGCGACAGCTGTTTCGCCAACCGATGTTGGCATCATCAGGTGTTACAATAAACTCCAGTTCACTGTAACACCTGATGATGCCAACATAGGTTGGCGAAATAGCTGTCGCGACACTCTCAGTGAAAAAAAAGAAATTGTGATATTATAACAGTGTTTCAAATTTTAATAGTAATAATGTTGAAGTATCATAGTGTTTCGGCCAAAACAATGGAATATTTTCATTATTTACAATGAACCCTGACCATGAAATTTCAAATAACTATATAATATATTTTTTAATATTTCATTAGCTGATTTTGAGAAATTTCGGGGAAACTATAATATAATAAACATTTTTTTATCATTTTTAATAAAACACAAATTGCATTTACAGAATAGTTCAAAAAGAAAACGATCATTTAAAATTCCAACCGTTAGTTTGTATTTTTTGCATATTTTTCGTAATAAATAACAAATATCATTACCCTTTACAACACCCTTCCCGCAACCCTTTCACGACCCTCCGTCCCGCGGTGTAATGAACAATGTTATGCATAATTGATTTGCCGATAGGAATTCCTTCTTGATCCTGAGAGCAGAGAGCAGCTACCCGGTCTTCTCTGCCTACCCAAGAAGCAGCCGGGCATAAATACGCGATCAATTCTGTATCCCGCCATTCTGCCTTCGCCGTTTTTAATTCCTCCCCTTGAGAGAGGGAAAAATTCTCCATTAAAAATTATTCAAATAAAAACAATTATGTAAGATTTTTATTGCCGAGGTTCGAATTGGGATTGCCATAAATTAGCTCTGCGGTGCGGAGAACAATGAATGATTATATTTTTATTACCGTCTTTGGGGAATTGGCGGCTCCCTGTGATGGCAACACCGAAAATACTAAAAAAAATTCATCGAAATAGAATTGATGTCCAAATTTATTTTATTTAAAACAAACCAAAATAAACATAACTAGAAATATAAATAATATTATATGTTATTGTTATGGTTCTAGATTTTTCTAATTGACGACCTTCGTGGCTGAGTGGTAAGTGCATTGACTGCCACCCCGAAGGTTCCGGGTTCGATTCCCGGCAAGGGCAGTGTGATTGTCACACTGTCTTTGGTCTGGTGTAGAATTCACGTTACAGTAAAATGGCGATAGTTTAGCTACCTATCACATGTCAAGAGAATTACTATGATAGCTATAATACCCTTTACATCGATTTGGCTCATGCTGTCATGATGTAAAGAGCGATTTAACAAAATAATGAGAAATCCAAACTGAGTATAAATAGTCCGTTATTATAATGAAGGAATCGGGTAGTCTCCAGACTTGAACCCATATCCCCTGGATCAGGAGGCAAGCGTTCTATCCCCTGGACTACCACTCTTTTGTGTTTTTTTATGAAACTTTTTTATTAACTAATCGAATATTTTTTTTTTATATATTTCACATATCCCTTTCACGTGTCTTGCAATGAATTTAATGAATCGTTCTTCTATATTTATCATCACTTTGTGTTGAGGATTCACATTTGAATAACTTTTGAAAAACACAGTATTTTCACGACTTTTATTACATTCCTCACAAATATGTGTCTTCTTCTTCTTTTTCTTTTTGTCTTGTCACACCTCCGTGGTGCATAGGGCCTCAAGGAACCTTATCCACTGACTCTATCGCATGCCTGATGCCTAACATCATCCCAAGTGAGGCCGGCTGCCTTAACCTCGTCCTGCAGGGTTCTTCTCCAGGTGGTTCTAGGTCTACCTCGCTTTCTCTTTCCCCCCATAGGGGACCAGACTAGTGCACCCTGAGCGATGCAGGCTGTATTCAAGTGGAAAAAATTACACCTACACTTTTATGAAAGTTTGTACACTGAACTTGGATGAGAACCGTCCAAAACATGTTTATTATTAGAATGTGTAGTGTAATAGAGTGTTACGAAAATACAAAGTTTTTAAAACAAACGTATGTATTTGTAATTGTTATGTTAAAAATAAAAAAAAGTGTTTCAATCGAGTGTTGGGTTGAAAGAAAATAATTCAGAAAAATCCGTTTTGTTTCGCGTTTCGCTTAGCTTATTTATAATGTATGCTAACTAAAGTACAATCGCGGGAAATTTTTAATCTTGACGCTACACCAACCACCTTTTACATCTTGGGGACGCCAAATGAAAAATTTAGATTGCATTACCTCACACCCCCTCCCTCTGCCGATCCGTCCCCATCCCACCCTACCTTGGTCTACTCGGTATGTACTTGGCTACCTACCGCTGGGGTGGACTCTTCACAGAAGCGACTGCAAATCAAGTAATTAGCTTCCCCACCGTGCCTGGGCCGCCCTTCCAAATTCAAATGATAATTTTCATTTTAAGAACTTTTTCGATACTCGTTTGTTTTGAAGGCGTGCTTGATACAATATGCAAGGAATTCGGCCGCTTGCAAAAACGTACGCATAGCGTAATTGTTTTTTTCCGTGTGAGTCCTCACTAGGCGAAATATTCCAATTAAATGAAATCAGTTTATTTTCTCAAAATATATTACAAACAAAATAAAAGTTTAAGGCATCTATTGAGAACAGGAAAAATGTAATGTATAATACCAGAAACGCATTAGAGATGGTTCGACTTTAGGAAGACAAGATACTTTCTAAAGTCAAGAGTTTTTGCCTTCTGAACGTACTTTCACTTATATGAGAGACTTGTTCAGCAGACTGATTTCTCTTCCCACCGGTGTTACCAGAGGCAAGCTTGTTTCTGGCGGCTGGTAGATAAAATAATCCATGCTGTTGCTGTTGAAGATATACAGGTACCTATATCAAGAACAAAAACACCAATTTTTTCCAGCATGACCCAGTTCTTGAAATATTTCCTGATTAATCTCAAAAAATGGGTAATGAGACGCCCAATTCTTAGGATCTGCAGAGAGTTGGTCCCAAGAATTCCCAAAAGCAATGCCGTGCGATAGAGCCATGGATTGCTGCCTTAGACCTTCATGTAGAGATACAAGTACTTCAGATTTTTTTCTCAACCCTCTCCAGTACAACGGAATGTCTCGTCTCGTGAGGACTCCATAACCACTCTCGAGTCTGCTCCAAACCAATGAGTTGTATAGGACTCTGAGCATATTGGGATCTCTGAATACCCTTCCAGTCCGAATATTGAAGTCCAACATCCTCAGTGTAATGTCACAAATCCTCTCGATGTGAGCATGAAAAGTCAGCCTCCTCACAAACATAACCCCGAGATCTCTCATCGTAGTTACATATGATACATATTCCATTAGGATCTAAAATAAGAAGATTAAAAAATGTCAAATGCATAACTTTTATGTATATCTTCAGAGTTATGTAAAAATAGTTTAATAATTAATGTTTTAATAAAATGCTACTTGTAAATTTTGTTTATATGGTGTCATATGTAAAACACAAAAAAATTTTTTTGTTAAACTTACCCTTATAATATTTTTTCTCTCAAGACTACGTATTGAGATAGATTAACCGAACCGGCATACATCAGCACACCTGACAGAAAGTTTTAAACTGTTATTTAAGTTATCACTCGGGAGCTTGGAGTATACTTCGCAGTGCAGTGTCTGGAGATCGAGATTATGAAAGATTTGTGCGTTTCCTCTCGGTCCGGTAGGGCTTAGCTGAGGGCTTGGTCCGATAGGTGATACCTCCAAATTTGAACACATTTAATTTTCTATTTATTGTGATTAAAAAAAGTCCGTTTATATTTGACGAAATCTCTTGGTTTAATTCTTTTTCTTCTTTCGGTGCCGTGTCAGGTCCCCCCCACGTTGGCAATCGCTGCATCAAAAGCATCTCTGTCCTGCACTACTTGGAACAGGTTCTAAACTCTTGTAATTCCTGTCCACTCTTTTGTGTTCCGCAGCCAGGACAGCTGCTTTCTACCCCGACTACTAATTCCCCGACGTCCCTCTACTTTATTTATTAATGTCAGTCGAAGGAGGTGGAATTTTTCTCCCCTTAGCTGCTAAGGCTTAGCACATGACCCAAATATGAGACCTTTCCAATATTCATTCTTTTGATTTAATACCATTTGTTAAATAATAACTGACTAACTAACTAATCAACATGCCGTCTCTCCGAAGGGGTTGGCAGACATAATGGACCACCACACTGTTATTTACTGACCTACTTCTCTGGAATCCTCAACATTCATACATCGTGTCATGCACGCACGTCGATATCCCCAACAACTCAGGTGGCCTACGTATAATATTTGATTAATTTGATTGTGCCACGTTTTCGTCGGACTTCCTCTGTTTCTACCTCCGTCGACTTCATTTCTTTCCTTTACCATTCTATCTTACCATGTATCCAGACCATATTAATGATCCTTTCATTGTTTTCTTCATACTACGTACATCCGCATAATATTCACTTCTTATATTTGCATTTAACACCCTTTCATATACAGATTTACCACACAATCGTCTAAAATAACTCCTTCTACTGCATTTTTTCTACTTTCATTCCTCTTTTATCAGTTCCATGCTTTAGTTTCATCGTACATTATTTCAAGTTAATATTTTCATATTTGATATTTTTATTCTAAAATTTTTTAAAACGTACGTTTTTGTGTCTTATTGCTTGCTTTTGGTACACCTACCCTTTCCCGGTTTATCTCGGGCAAGTTCCCCCGAGGAAGTGGCGGTCCTCAGCTTCCCCTTCCCGGAGTAAGTCACCGCCGCTGCGAGGATAAAGGATAAAGAATCTCGCGCCACAGTACACACTACGTCAGCATTTTTATATCCATTTTGCTAGGAATTCCAGAATATTCCATTAGCCGCGTAAAGCACATTCTATATAACTTTACCTCATATTATTATTGATAAACTGTTATTCAAATAACTGTAATTTTTCTGTATAACGTACTTCAAAGCTTTAATATCACTATTTTAGAAGCAAATTTAAATATTCCTCATAAAATCATTTCGTAACTTAAAAATATAAAAACTCAATTATAACGTAGTATTATAATTGCGTTGATAAAACTTGGGTCCAAGCGAAACTATTTGGCATCAATCTATTATAATAACCATACCTTGGTTAAATCCAATGTGTTTTTTTTATTTTATATCTATAAATTTACAATGTCTAACCACGAAGTAAGTGCTTCATATGAAAATTCAATCATTTTGTACCTCATATTTTTATGGATATATTGTTTTTCAAATAATTGTATTTTTTCTGCAACACGTACTTCAAATCTTTAACGTCATTATTTTAGAAGCAAATCGAAATTACTCATTTGTTTAAATAGATGTCTCAATAAATTAATTTCATATTTTATTGATAGATGTCTCAATAAATTAATTTCATATTTTATTGATGTGTTCGATTACAGTGTAAAAAATTCGAACATTGTTTTAAAAATCATTCGCAATGAATAATATGTTTGAAATGTTGTGAATTCATAACAAACTAAACATCAAACCGTTTCGGGAGCAGAGATAACTTAGTCTAAAATAACTCCTTCTACTACATGTTTTCTACTTTCATCCTTCTTTTGTCAGTTCCATGCTTTAGTTTCGTCGTACTTTATTTTAGGTTATATAAGTTAGTTTAATCGCTACAATGCTCTATCTTTCTTTTTTTTAATTCATAAAAAATCGTTAAAATAAGATTGCAACTAATACATAAACATTTTTAGAAATAATAAAATATTTTAAAACAAAGTGGACAGGTGTTTTGTATTGTCATCATGACGTCTGTATAAAAATATAAGATTTTCCAGAATTTTTTCCGCAGATGCAAGGGGATGTAGAGAACGGAAGCTATGTGCAGAATGCCCTTAAATCCGCGAGGGCGCGCTACCTGCGGTCCAGATTATATCTTGACACTTGATGGATGAATGGTTATTGGATCTCTACACTTTTATCATATTTTCCTGCTAGTGTATCTGTACCGTCGCACGCCACTTCCGGTTCCTAGTAAAATCCCCGCTGGATTTTCCGCGGATGATATATGTTCCGGTCGATAGATATTTTCTCACTGAGTGGGTAGTCAATAGGGGTGAAGTGGTATCTTGTTTGACTTTGAAATATGGCCGGGCCAATTTGAAGTTTCGAGTGTATCTACAAAGATTGCATTCGCCTTGAGTTTACTTTGAATTTATTACTACCAGCAAAATATGATAGAAATATTTAAAGGAAAGGGTGAAGTTAATTTTTTTCATAAAATGCCAACAACCTCATCTTTTTAACCCTTGAATTAAACACATATCAAAATTTTATTGTGTGTGGCTTTCACTTAGATATTGGTACTGTGTTCAATCGAATATAAGTTAATAAATTTATAATAATTTATACTCGAATATAAGTTAATAAAAGTAAAATTTCAATCTGTTAATTATCCATATATCGTACGTGATTTAATGATGAGACCTACGAAGCATTTTAAATGGAATACACTGCCTTTCAGATAATTCAAAAAGCCTTAGATTTATCTCATTTTTCTCTGTATCTCATCATGCATTTATTGAACGCATTTGAACGACCGTAACGTTGAAAGGATGGAGAAATTTAAATCCCTCGGCAGCATACTTACAAAATCTCTTGACCCAGATGTAGAGATAAAATGCAGAATTGAGGCAGCAAGAGTCACATTTAATAAAATTAAATCACTCTTCTGCAATGATAACATAAATTTGAAACTCCGCCAGAGAATGATCAAATGCTATGTGTGGTCTGTTTTGTTTTATGGATGTGAAGCGTGGACTTTAAAAGTCATGTCCATGAGCAGACTGGAAGCATTTGAAATATGGCTCTGTCGCCGAATGCTCAGAATTCCCTGGACAGACATAGTTACCAATACCGAAGTCCTGAGGCGAGTTAGATTTGACAGGGAGCTGTACTCAACTATCAAGGTTCGGAAGATTTCACATCTGGGTCATGTTCTGCGTGGGGAAAAGTACCAACTTCTCCAACTGATATTGGAAGGGAAAATTGAGGGACGCCGAGAGCCCGGTAGGAGACAGATGTCCTGGCTGCGAAACGTGAGGGATTGGACCGGCATCCGAAGTGTGGAGGAGCTGTTCCGAGCAGCGCAGGGCAGGTTCACCGAGGTGATCGCCAACGTTGGGGGGACCCGACAGGGCACTTGAAGAAGAAATGGATTAATATACGAATAAAAACTTTTGTTTCCTATATATTTTATTTTATTTTATGGTAAAGACATTTTTCACCTTGATAAGGCGTTTTTTAAATACATACATATGTGATCTAAGATTATACTCCTGAAGTCGTATCGGAGTCTTCGTATATATGATATTATATATTTTTATCTTGAATCTAGAAGAAATATGAAAATAAACGCGTCACTTTTAGTGTCAATTGTGAACTTTTTTGTAAAAATTCGCACCCTCCTCTTTTTGAATCATGAAAATATTTTCGCACTCGTAAAAAAGCCTTGTTCACATAAACACCATAAAGGATTCCCGTAAACGTTGTCAATTAACGTCACGGGGTGCATACGTTAAGCGCTAAGCAGCCCGGAGCACTTTCGCCATTCATAATATTTGCATATCCAATAAAAATTCTGGTACTCTTTACACAAGTTGATGATAACACCTAATACCCTGTTCTCTCGGGATCATTTTACGACTTTGAATGGCTGTTTTTCTAGACAAAAAATCCTCTTATACTTAAGATACTTAATTCAGTGAGGGTACGTATATATTTTAGATTTTTTCTATAGAACAAGGATTTCCATTCCATAGAACAAGGCTGGTAGCACGTAACATCGAACTCTGATTATTCTGCTTATCTACATATGTAATATATTTATATAAAATTTGAAATATTTATACATAATGGGCAATGTAATCACTGACCTTTCCATCAGTGTCATAGCAGACAAGGAGAGGGCGTATGGCTTAACTTCGGCACCACAAAATGTAAGCCCACTAGCTAAGGGAAGGTAACCCCAACAGAAAATCCCCGTAGAAAGTAACGGGAAACTACTTCAGTAACACTCTGCGAGAAAGTATTCGAGTTCAGTGTACAATGAGAAAAGTAAATTAATTTATTTTCTGAAGTCCAGAGTATTTTAAATGATCATTATTTTCAAACTGCATTGGAGGAATCGTAATTTTAATACACCAAGTAAATTTATTTATTTATTTTCTCACTCGTATATGTATATAATTCTTTGTTGTTTTATATTTAAATACGGTTATGTCTGGTTTCGATTAATTTGATGTGTAGATTCTTATCGAAGAAATCGTAAAATTGATCGGAAAACAAACGTTTAATCCAATTCTCCACGGGACACGTCATGTTAAGTTGTACCTCCGTACATTATAGCAGCAGCAAATTGAATGAAATGGAAAAACGAAAGCGTTTCTGCCGAAATGAAAACGGTGAACCTTGAATTCGGAATAAGTGATGATTATCTTGTAACGAATTTACCGCAAACGTAAACGAAAACACCACGAAACGGAGCAAATCAAAATCGAAATGTATTCTATCCACGCACGGCCCTGTCAACATCTCTGTTTCTTTCTTTTTTCATCTATTTCACAGCCCCTCCGAGGAAAACACAGTTTAAAAAAGGGGAGATTCTTATCATGTCGCTTCTAATTTACTTATTCCTGCTTTAAAGACTTATTTACCTTCGGAATTGTATTGTTAGGAGTTCCGACTTAAAAAAAGTTCCGTTTAAATAGCAGGAAATAATAACATTGACAATATGCAGGTCGACATTAATTGCCGAGATAAGATTCCATAAAAGAAATAGCTTTTTCATTATTTTTCGTCGCATACAGATCTTGTTTACTTCCCCTCTTTTATTGTGATTTCTTCTCGAAATTTTATATGAAAAAAGAAACACGGATTATATACATTATTTTACTTACATTGTCTTACATCTATGTATTTTAAAGGTAATTAAAAATAATAATTACATGTATATCTTAAAGTTTACATATTTGATCTGTTTGATATTATAATAGATTAGGACATAGGTACTCATTATTTACTTAAGAAAAATCGGAGTAACCTCACAAGACAAATGTTTTGGCTCTCTCTACTCTGAGTGCAAATCTTGGAGGAAACTACGATGGAACTATTTGACACTTTTTCCCAATTTTATTTATATTGTCTTTAGACTGGCCTGACAGGACACATAAAAATATATGTTTGATTTGAATGGTTATTCAACAAGACTATCTGAATTCCCCATATTGATGCTTGCTTAATTAATTAAACAATTTGAGTAACTTTTGAAAAATATTATACTTTTATAACACTATTTTACTGAACACATCTCACGACTTGCGACTTTTAAAGCGATGTAAAACAAACTTGATGACTGTTTCTCGGAAGAATAATGGCCTAGCATTGCCACTGAGAGATACTTGGATGTGAGTAGAATCGAACAAGTGAGAGAGTTCACTTTTCTCGGTACGATCATGATGGAAGCCAATGATAAGCAAGTGGAGTTAAAACACAGAGTTCAAAATAGTTTACATGCTGCGGCCTCTTTGAAAAACGTTCATTAAGTTTAAGCTGCACATTTAAAACACTATCATATTATAATTAATTCTGTAAACACTGATGTTGACATATTTGGGATCCTTCTGAGATTCTTGAGAGTAATTAGTCTGCTGAACGCGTGGTCCTCGGAGACCAACATCTTTTATATTATTTAATGTACGTTCAGAAAACAAATATTCTTGACTTTTGAGAGCATCATGTCTTCCTCATGTAGAACGATCTCTCATACGTTCCTGGTATTATATTGTATATATATTATTTTAATTGGACTCAATTGATGCCTTGAACATTAAGATGGTTTGTAATGTCTATTGACATAAAAAACTGATTGGATTTGATCATCAAGTGGTGACATGTGGTTCTGAGTCATGGACAATGACTCTTAATAAAGAATAGATAATCTACTGGTTTAAGAATATGATCCAAAGAATGATCCCGGGTCCTAGGCCTGACTGTGCATCAGGAACTTGGAGGCATAGGAGCACCCAAGGGAATCGTACAAAGATCCAGCAGCCCCTTATAACGAACACAGTGAGATCCGGTCGCCTAGTATGGTTTGGGCACGTATGCCGAACCGGAGAGACCAGAGCAATTAAGATCCTGTACGCGTCAAAACCAACAGGAGTATGACCTCTACATAGCGTTTAATTGATAATCTTCTGGTTGATTTGGCTAACTTGAACGAAACTGACTGCTGGAAGCAAAAGATGTAGGATCAAGAAGCTTGAAATAAAATCATCAAGAAGGCTTAAATTCTTCAAGAGTTCAATCATTACTTCGTCTTTTTAACAAAACATAAGATTTTCGAAATTTTGCTTTTCGTATTTTTAACAAAACATAATATATGCATTAATGTAGTTGTTTTTATAGTATTCCTAAAGTAATATCAGTTTTTATATAACAGAATTTTATTTCCCATCGTTTTGTGGAATGCTTTTCGAATAGAAACGTATTTTTATGCTCAGATTTTTAAGAATTATTAAGAAATAAAATTTATTCCCTAAAAACCAATCTAATAATGGAATATTTGTTCTGTTAATTATATTTCGGCTAAAAATAATAATAGGAGTCATGATCCATATATGTGTATGTATAAATTACCAATACATGATTCAGTATTAATTATTCTATCAACCTCTCTCAGCTGTTCCAACAGCCAAAGTAGCAAATGAAACTGAAGTTAAGTATTACTCTGAACATTGCAAAGTTTCCCGTTATATTTATCCATGGGGCCGAAGTTAATGATAGAATCGCGGTATCGACCCCTTTTGCCGTTTAGAAGTTTTTGTTTAAAACTTTCATTCACACTATTAGCAATCTTTAGGAACTTTCATTTTTAGTTCAAGGTCTCAATTTAAACTTGCTTCTTCTTTTTCACAAATCTTTCTTTCACTTCTGCGGTCTGAAACTTCTCGCCCCACATCTTCATCGATTTTTGTTCTTAGTTGTTCTTCTAAATGTTTTTTATTCACAACATTTATTCCTCTGGAAAGAGATTTTCCTACTCCCTGTCTACTGAGGCCACTGACTTTTTCTTTGGCTTACCTTAACATGTTTATTTTAACATGTGTGTATAAATGAATATCTATTGATGTAATAACAATAAGTCATAATTTATTAAATATTTAACTGATAACTTATTTATTTATTAAGGGTAACAAACAGCGATATCAATAACATATAATAAAACATTTAGAATAATTAAAATATGGCCAATTACATGCTACCACATAATGTTTAAAATTCTAAAGTAGTCAATTTCGGATGACTAAGTTTTGCATGCTGGATGGAAAGATGAATAAGTTGTGGGTTAAACTGTCCAGGGTGTATTTATATGTATATATTTTATTAGTAATTTTTATATGCTCTCCTT
This sequence comes from Lepidostoma basale, assembly GCA_022606425.2. Lineage (NCBI taxonomy): Eukaryota > Metazoa > Arthropoda > Insecta > Trichoptera > Lepidostomatidae > Lepidostoma > Lepidostoma basale. Next base: position 770,136 of record JAHDVF020000775.1, on the reverse strand, counting down.
TATCTAATTTGAATTATTGTAAATAATTGTCACAACACAAGCTTCTCTCTCTCTGCCCAAATCGAACCTTGGCCTCTTATAGCATGTGCCTAAAATTTCGCCTCTCTTCAGCTGCCATCTTCCAATTCGCCACCTGGAGGAACTGCGCCGCATCCTTTCCGACCTCATCCTCCCATCTCAGCCTGGGTCTTCCCACTCGTCTCCTTCTATCTGGGTGTCCATTCATTATTCTTTGAGGGACCTGTGAGTCTGACATCCTCTGTAAATGCCCATCCCATCTTAATTTTGAGTATTCTCATGTGTGCTGGGAAGCTAGGGCCTTTAATATGCAGTACTTATATTAATTTTGTTATCTTAAAATGTGTGCTAGAAGTATAGTAGCATATTTGTTTAAAAGTTGGTTATGTGTTATTTAAAATGATGCTTTGTTCTACAATTCGTATTAATTAATGAAAACATAATTAATAATCAGATTCCTCCTTTTACTCCTTTCTCCTTAAATACTTTTTCTACAATTTAATCTCCCAAGCTCCCATTACCAATCAAATGCAAATTTATATTATCATCATGTATTATTAATATTAAATATTATGTATTAGTTCTTACTGTTAAAAAATATTTGTTAGTACCTACTTATAACAAATAGCACAGATTAATTTTAAATTTTGAATTATTGTATCGAATTTTAAATGCGTTTTTTAATAGTCTTTCTTCGTTAAGTTTTTATAATATTTTTACACCTGAAGATATCCTCCGAAGGTATCCTCCGAAACATGTCGTATTTTTTAATAATTTTATTAAATAATGAATTAAACAAAGTTTTTTCAATTTCCTAAGTATATTACTATGGAATTGCACAGTGTTAATGCATTAGCGTTCAATACGTTATATTATTTTCGTATTCTGCAATGCCGTGACTTCAATTATTATACATAAGTAAGTTTATGTCACTTTAGAAGCGAATAATTTCGAATTTAGTTTGTTTTATTTTCCTCGAAAGTTCGTATAAAGCGTTTCCCTTGTAAAATTTGATGAGTTACAACTGCACGATAATGTCCTCCCGCGAGATACGACCGAAGAGCGGGTGGCTTTCATAATTTTTCATACCAAAAGAAAGCAACACAATTGCCGGTGTCTAGAAACGCATTTCAGCGGTGTTTTCTTATCAAAATCATATCTCGCCAGTGGCGCGGCGGGAAGGGGCTAGACGTATAATTAAACAGTCAGGGGGTGGGTCTCCCAGCCGAGGATCCAGCACGTGTAATATCACGCCATTTTACAGCGTAATTCCCTCGCCCCGCGTGTCTGTAAGGAGCGGAGCACATCCGACCGAGATGCTAATGTTCTCTCCCGTAAAACAGTACCGATCCGACTGTATAAAACGAATGCACGTGATTATGAATTCAGTATGTGCTGTTAGAAGATTTGAATTCCGTTTGCATATGTTGAATTTTCAGGCGAAATTTTAGCAGTAAGAAATTCAGTACTAAGTTACTCACGTTTTATTGCTATCGCTAGCTGCTTGCTGTTTTATAGGAATCATATGCGGATTCATTTACAATTTATCGGTTTATCTCAGAATTTACCGCTCAATACAAAATACACAAAAACTAGCGAATCCTAATATATTTTATAGATTTATAACATAATAATCACAATTAATGGTGGTTTACAAACATAGCTTATACTTAAGCGGTGAGTTGTCTTATTTTTTTATAATGATCTAATAATAAACCAATATGTTTCCTCACGGATTATATTTAAAAAATGTATTGATCAAGATTAAATCCAGCATTTTTTTCATAACTGTAATCTGCTAATTAACAACCAAGTATATTTAATTAGTTAGTACAAGCCGTTTCTCCGAAGGGACAGCCAGAGAGGATGGCCAGCCTCAATGTTCTACCATAATAAACCTCTCGAGGTTCCTCTTTATTCATACATCTTGACAAATGCTCGTTGTTATATTATGATCAATAGGATGGACGGGGAACGGGCCTAGGAAATGAATAAACGAGGCTGACAAAAGGGCGTCGCTGCGCCCTATAACAGCCTCGGGTAAGCGGTGGGTACCTCTTCTATGTCTATCTATGTCTAATTACATTTTATATCATGATAACAGAATTTTAATTATATGTTTAAATTGAACACGCAAACAATTCGTTTTTTTTATATAATTACAATAATCAAAATTTATACATGTTAATATGCTTCAAAGCATAAGTGTAATTGTTCTTGTCATTATATAAATTATCTTTAGAATCAAACGGTTTTTGCCTTTCGATGTGGTAACGTCATTTTTATCATACACGTTTTTGTATGTAAAATGTACAACGTTAAATATTCGCTCAAAGCAAAATGCAATTCTCTTCTCAGATGAACTCAAAAATTACTTCTCCCATCAGGGCACAGGAGTACTTAATGCTCTATCCATTATCCTAAAACCTACACTTTGTAGCCGCTTTTAGAGCCTCCGGGCTATCGAGGCAAGGGTTGAACTTATTGCTGATTTCTTCAGCGGCTCTAGCCCAAGGGTGGGGGGAGGGGGCTACGCGTTACGCGCCCCGCATTTAAGATGTGATGCTGTAAAGACTTTATGACTGAATTTTCTTATGCAAAGTACTGCACGGTGAGATTAAGGCGTTAGAAGTAAAAAAATAATTACTAATTTGCAAGATAAATTTTATGCCTTTTTTAAAATTTGGTACCCTTTCAAGTTTTCTATTACCATATATCATAATAAATCTTTTTTTTACAGGAAATGCATATACGCTAACTGTGCAACAAATTGCATGTCGAGATTGAGGCGTAGGAAGTAAAAAAGACTTACAAATAAGATTTCATTCATATGGCACTCTTGCAAGATTACTATCAAATCGTATTAAACATTTTTAAAAGAAAATTCTTCATCAACTTTTTCAAATGTTAATATAAAAATTCGTATGATTATCGGAAACAGTATAATAGTCTTTTTCTTCTTTCTGTGTCCTGTCAGGTCCCCCTAACGTTGACTATCACCCTTGAGTAGGCCTCCCTGTCTTGAGCAGCTCGGCTCTTCATAGTGATGACCTGGGGAAAAATATCCAGAGTGGTATCCCCTTGCCTTCTCTGGAGGATTTTATGTCGGGGTTACTTTCCCTTAGCTGGGTGTATCCAGTTTTATGGCGCTGGAAACTCGTCATTCATCCTCTCTCTATCTGCTATGGCACTAAGTAATATGTGCCACATTGCCCGGGGTTCGCAGGGTCTTTAAAAGACCTCTCGTGGACGCTAGAGAGTTGGACTTGATAGCAGTGTTGCTGTTGTAAATGCAACATGGCGCCTTACGACATTTTGTATAGGCATGCTTTCCAGCAAAACATAGATAACTGAAATATAAATAGATTTTTTATGTTTGTTTTTTTTTTAATTTTCAATATTTGGATAACTAGGACTAAACCCGTTTCCTTGGAGTGAATTAGCGATGTAGAATAATCAAATCCAGTAAACGATAATCTTATGTATTAAGTAAGGTAGGTACTATCTATACACATATAACTTAGATAATAGGGTAATACAAGATTAAACAATGTCTCGGTTATTAAATTACTCAGCTTAGCTCAGCATTACACGGTTATATAACCATTAACCATTATAGTAATTTGGGGAACGATACCAGGGGATCATGTATTCGAGAGTAATCGTAATTATTCAATAAGAAAGACACGGGCGGGGGCAGCGGATCGGCCCGCGGGGAGGGGGTGCCATCGGATGATTGATCAGCGAGCTAATTGGATGATCGATGGCACGCCCCGCCCTCCCCGTCCCCCCTGGAGCCGATTGCGGTCTCATAAGTATCACCCGCCCGAAAAGTAATCTTCTATCATATCATGATGCCCTGGTATATCTTCGCAACATTTATTTTGCGAATTTTCATTTTTTTTAAGTACAAACTGACCAGCTGTATGACAGAATTCCTGTATTTCCGGTCTTATTCATCCAAGATGCTGCAATGTATTGTTTAATGTTAATTTACGCTGCTCATCTCTTTCATGCCTTCCATATCAAATAGATCAATAATAAAGTTTAATTTTTAAGGTTAAACTTCATATTCAACAAGCAAAACATGTTTGTTCAAAAACACACTTGAGTTTAACACTAGGTAAAGTTTAGTTTAACCTTGTGTTAAACTCATTGTCGATCCAAACTGTTTTAGGGTAAATAATATGTTTTCCTTGTTAGAGTATTTTCTAAATAGACATTATGTTAAACAAATTTTTTAATAACTAATTGACTACATGTTATTATATTATTACCCATTTTATAGTATCCCTGAGGGGGTAGGCACTTATAAGATGTCGACCTTCGTGGCTAAGTGGTAAGAGCTCCGATTTCCATTCTCAAGGTCCCGGGTTCGATTCCCGGCGATGGCAGTGTGATTGTCATACTGTCATTGGTCTGGTGTAGAATTCACGTGACAATAAAATGGCGATAGATTGGCTACCTATCACATGTCATGAGAATCAATATAATAGCTAAAATAAATTGTATACAGTAATTAGGTTCAAGCGACCTGTTGTATACATGGAGAGAAAAAAAAAAAAAAAAGATTGCGTAGATTTTCACGGTTGGTATATGTTTTGTGTGATTTTACGTAACACCGTGTGATTTCTCCTTCTCGACCGACGTTTTGGAGAACTTTGAAGTCTCCATCTTCAGGGTAATGTGGTGGTGGTAATAAGGTTATTTCCACCACAATTATAAAACATTAGACGAATGTGTGGATATTCTGTGTATGATAGAGTGTCGAATGAAAATATAAGAAGTGAATGCGGTGCGAATGATGGTGTCATGAACAAAATAATGAAAGGATCATTAAGATGGTTTGGACATATGGAAAGAATGAATGAAGAAAGAATGGTAAAAAAATTATATGTTAATGATGTAAATGGTACAAGAAATAGAGGAAGACCAAGGAAAACGTGGCACGATCAAATAAATCAAATATTGAATGTCGGCCATGTGAGGAGTCAGAGAAATCGACGCGCGTGCATGACACGATGTATGAATGTTGAGGAAGCGAGAGAAATATGTCAGGAAAGAAAGGTGTGGCAGTCCATTCTTTCTGCCTACCCCTTCGGGGAGACGGCGTGATGGTTAGTTAGTTAGTTAGTTATTATAAAACATATTTTTTGCCCCAAAACAGTTTGGATCGACAATGAGTTTAACACTAGGTTAAACTCTACCTAGTGTTAAACTCAAGTGTGTTTTTGAACAAACATGTTTTGCTTATTGAATATGAAGTTAAACTTGATCTATTAGAGTAAACAAGACATCCTTTTAAAAATATATGTATTTTTTTAAGCACGAGAAACGCTTTACATATTTTTATTTATTTATAACACGTTTTTAAATAGTTTTGCCTGCGCTAACAAAACAAATTCTATAATTCTCTTGATATGGTGATAATACCATTTTTTTTAGTTAAGATTAAAATGCATCAACTTAAATAAATATACGATTATTTATAATTATTAAAAATACGATTTTTTAAATCCCTAAGACGTATGTGTGATAGAACGATGTACGACAAAATCTCAAATGCTGATATTAGAAAGGAATGTAGAGCGAAAGAAGGTATTCTGAACAAAATTATGAAAGGATCGCTGCGTTGGTTCGGACATATGGAGCGCACGAGTGAAGAAAGAATGGTTAAAAAAGTATACATTAACGATGTAAATGGAGTACGGAGTCGAGGTAGACCGAGGAAAACAAGTCATGACCAAATTAACCAAATTTTAAAGGTTGGTCATGTTAGAAGCCGGAAGAATCGACGTGCGTGTATGACTCGCTGTATGAATGTGGAGGAAGGTAGAGAGGTATGTCAGGATAGAGTAGTGTGACGGTCCATTCTCTCAGCCTACCCCTGCGGAGAAATGGCGTGAAGGTTTGTTGTTGTTGTTAAATCAAAATCAATAAAAATATTTTACACAATGAATAGCAATACAATAAATAGTCACATATCGTCGGTTCAAAGGTAAAACTCATTAAGTGACATTTAAAAAAAAAAAATTGCAATTTCTGTATCAGACTTGTGAATTCTACGTCAGAAAATAATCACCAAGTGTTTTTTTATAAAATAATAACTCTTATTCTTTAATAAATACACTTGGTGATTATGTTCTGATGTAGAATTCACAAGTCTGATACAGAAATTGCAAAAAAAAAAATTAAATGTCACTTAATGAGTTTTACCTTTGAACCGACGATATATACCAATTAACGAGGTACCTTACGAGAGTCCTTATAACAGCAGCATAATGTTATGCGAACTCGTTGGGTTATTTCGACTTCTATTATTATTAATAATATTTTCATTCGTCCGTGTATCCATTCAATATTCATACATTCCGTTCAATTGGTATAAGAGATACTTTTTTTTTTTAACATTCCCTCCAGAAATTTCTAATTTTGCCATAAATTGTATATCTTAACATATGTTAAATGACATTAAAACAAATAAAGTATGATTGTTGTTTTAAAATATAGATATTCAAATCGTGTAAACAAATTGTTATAATGCCTTATGATTCAGTGTATTGTGTAATTAATACACACATTTGTATAATTAAGTGTTTGATTTTGTTTCATGGAATTTAACAATTCAATGACTAGAAAAAAATTCAAGACCGTATGTAAATAAATTTAGATAAAACTGATTAAACATTTTTAAATAATCGATCGAAATGCTTTTTAAATACGTTTTAAGCCCATATTTCCGACGTAAAACATAAATTATCATCCTCTTAATTACGTAATTTCCTTGTTTAATGTCCTGGTGGTGACGTAAATCTCTTCACATTTACAAAACACCCTTTTCAACATCCGATCCTAACGAAATATCTCCATGATGAGCATCTACTGGAGATAAAATCCTTCAGCAACCCCCACCTTCCCGATTCTAACCCCTTCCATTCCCCACTCCCCATCTAAATGCTGGCTGCTTCCGCTATTCATCAATTCGACATTAATAGGATAAAATTCCAAAACGGCGGCCTATATAATCAAAAAGTATACAATATTATATTTTATATGCATACATTGATAACACATTTTTCTTCATAATAAAATGTGGTACCTACCCCAAATTTTAAATCCAAATATGATTCTTTATTTAACTAACGTGAGTTAATGATTCGAAGATTACATATCTACATCATAATGTCAATGCATGTCGAGGTATATAAAACTATTGTAAATGTTTATATTATAGGCGTTCATTTATATCCTAGGTTCTCAAAGTGGGCGATAACGCCCCCTTGTGGGCGTTTGAGACTTTCAGGGGGCAGTAGAAGACCCAGAAAAAATAGAGAGCGTGGGCAGATAAAAAAAAAGTCTAAAAAGACAAAAAAAACACTCTAATCATTTCTTCCTTTTCTTCGTTTGGTAATCTACTATATGTCGTTTTCAGATACATAAAATATTTAATAATATTTTAAAATTCAACTATGTGTTTCGAAATATTTGGAATAAATTTTATGGGAGGGGGGCTTTGAACGTTTATTTTTCTTGTAAAGGGGACGGTGGCCCAGAAAAGATTGGAAACCTATGATTTATGGTAATGACATGTGCAGACTTGCTAAGGCATTCTTATTTTGAAGCACATTATTTTCTAGGTCCAAGCTTACTAATGAGTTTATTAATGTCATATTTTCTTAGATCTTCATCGACTTCTGTGTTTCATTTACACAACTTTAATGTTATTTAGAAACCATTAAAAAAAATCGTGTGAAGCACTCACTTTGTGGTTAGACATTTTAAACTTATAGATATAAAATAATAAAACACTTTGTATTTAACCATGGTGTGGTTATTATAATTGATGCCAACTAGTTTCGCTTGGACCCAAGCTTCATCAGGGCAGTATAATAACTAGTTAGTTTCCATCTAACTAACTAAACTAACTAACCATCACGCCGTCTCCCCGAGAGGGTAGGCAGAAAGAATAGACTGCCACACTTTAATCAATGCGGCACTCCATCCTTCTCTTTTCGCCCCCGCGAGAGACGCGGTGTGACGGGTTGCGAACCTCATCGTTGAGAAACCATTCATTCATTATTCAATATGTTCATAACATTTAAATATTTTTTTGTAATTTGAATTGAAATGTTTTCAATTTATACTATACTATATTCTAAATATAACATAATGTACAGCATGTAAAATATAATCCTACGATATTTACAAAAACGTATCGATTTTTTAATGCGACAGAGCCGTTAAAACTTTAATTACGTTTGTTCCTTATTGGTATTTGTTGACCCTTTCCGATGGAAAATGGCACTATCTCTGTACATGTTTTTTCTCTCTAAATGCTTGTATTTTCGTATTATCATTGTTGATTTGTACTGTTTGACAACTCTTTCCAATTGACACTTATACTATATCTTATTTGTTGTAACCTTTAATTCGAACTTTTAAATTAAATTATAATTATTATTGTAAATATTTGATAAAAATGTCTTCTTCTTCTTCTTCTTCCTTATTGTAGACCTACGTGGTCTGTTCTCCAGAGTGTTGCTCCTCCTGTGAGGTAGATTCATAGCTGTCATTCCATCTTTTAGGAGGTCTTCCACGAGGACGAGTACCATGAGGCTGATTATGCAATGCAATATAGGGGAGTCTGGTGGTGTCCATTCTTTGAACATGACCGTACCAGTCCCATTTTTGCTGTCTGCTCCATCTTATAATATCCTCAACCTCACATATAAAAATGTGAAAAATTAAATACATTATTTAACGACTTTGTTGCATTAAAAAATACACGTTTATCGTTTGTTATATATACCGCACGGTTATATCATATATGCTGTGTATTATGTCATTGATATCCAACGGGTCATTTCTTCAAAGGGCTGAGATACGCCTCTCGCTCCGCTGGAGCGCGGGTTCCCGAATATGTCACATACGTTTTCCAAAATAACTGGAATTTTCCGTATAATCTCGCGTATCCGCTTCCTGTCGGTGCACCCATTAATTTTATTAATATCGGCTATGAATTTAAAAAATGCCTTGTGTAGGAATGCATTAGGGGTTGCCTTCAAAGTATTTTTAGGCAGTACTTCAGGCGGTCGTGCTCGCGAGACCGTGCTCTGGCTGGAGAACTCGGAGGGGATTCTAGCATGGAAGATTTTTCTTTTATTATTTTCTGCGTAATTCTCATTAAAAACATTTGTTTAAAAATACATATTATTCATCAAAATTGTTTACCCTTCAACAGTCTGCTACTAAAAATAGAGAATCTATTTCAAAAATATCTACTTTCAATTATAAACCCCGAATATTAATGAGGCGAGATAAGAATACCAAGATCTATATTAAGCTACTTTTGTAGTGATGGTCCTAAAAATGACCAAGTTTCTCCTCTTCTCTTGCCATTGTGGTGCAAGGTTTGGCCGACTTTGTGATGTTACCAGGGGCGCCGAGTGTTATAGTTATAGTAACACCACACGTGAAGGAACCATCCTTGCCCCATATGCCAAAATAGAAGAGTATGTCACTCGATCACTTTTAACTACCTTTTTGATTGAAAATGGCGTCACACTTTGTAAGTTGGTTGATTCTAAACATTAAAACTATTTTTAAAGTAAAATTATTTAACATCATATATTTTTGTTTACCGGAGGTTTCTGAATAAACAGATTCTAATACAATATTCGTGTGTAAATTTTAACGGATTATTTTTTAATAGTTTTTCATTTAACGTTTTTTTAATTAAATGATTTAATTTAACTTATTGAAAACAACTATTTTCATTTACAAACAAATATTTACAAAGCTCCCAGTCTCTCCACACAGGTCAGACTGAATAGACTGAGATGGGCCGGTCACGTGCAGAGGATGCCGTCATCGCGAACCCCAAAAAGATTGCTGGAGTGGCACCCAGGTGGTAGAAGACCAATTGGACGACCAAGGCAGCGATGGGAGGATGAAGTTGGGAGAGATGGAACAAGATTGTTAAGAGTGTCAGATTGGAGGGTCGAAGCGGAGGACAGGAGGAGTTGGAGGCGAAGAATACTGGAGGCTAAGGCTCGGTATGGGCTGTAGGGCCATCGAAGAAGAAGAAGAAGAAAACAACTGTAATTTCAAATACGTATTTAGGTTTTTATTATATGTTTGGGTCTTAATAAAAATATGAAGAATTAATTTTTAAAAAGGCAAAAATATGAACAAGAACAGAACAAGGCACCTTTGATTAGGTAAAGACTTGAAGGTAGAGAGTTTTAAAAACCTAGGCAGTCTAGATATTTGAATTGGTGTTCCATCTCTTCTTAATCTCATCTTAATTGCTGGGCGCAACGTCAAGAAGAAAAGTCTTCCTTATCAAATAGTATATTGCATTAAAAAAATACATATTTCCCTACTTTTAATGTTTGTAACTGGTTTCGATGGATTGGGGCCAACTCTTTGTAATGAAGAAATCAGTTTCAAAAATAATAAGAAGGAAATATAATATTTTACATTTATCTTTTCTCTCAACCTTCATTAGTTTTCTTGCATTTATCAGTTTCTCGGGAATAATGACATACATAAAAAAGACAACGGTTGTTTCCAGTTTTATTTAACTTTAAATTTGGGCAACACATATATCAATTTTTTTTTAATTGAAAGTAAATAATGTTGAAAGCATGGCTGTATTCTGAGAACTGAATAGAAGTCCGCCGATGCCTGAAATATTTGATATATCGTTATTTTATTAAACGTATGTGGTTGATATTCGATAGAAAAGTTTGGAAACATATTTCCTTTGCATTATGGAAACCCAACTTGTAGTTAAACCCCTTGTCAATTTGCAAATTGAATTTTCCTTCACTATATCAATTTATGAGTTTTACAAACTTTCAAACAATATTACGTATTTTAAATGTATTTTGAACACTACATTAAATCAATGTTTAAAATGTTAACATGAATTACAGTATTCATTGTTTCTTGATCAATGATAAAATAATCTATATTAAATCATGAATATGAATAAAAACGTGCGTTTTGTGGATGTTTTAATATATTATATTTTTGGGAAAAACATGTTTCGCCTTTCTAAGGGATTATCAAATAGCATTGATCAAATATCATTGTTCACGAACATTTGATGATGCTTTAGAAAGGTAAAACATGTAATTCCCATAAAACATAATAAATCTTCTAGACCTTGAATAAAAGATTCACATTTGACCTTATTTAAACATTGAGTTTTCACAACACTTTTTGCACTTTTCACAAACTTGTTTGAGGCCACAGATACCTTTCCGCAGTGTATAAATTTTACATATTTCTACATCAAGGAAGAGCGTCTGTGACCAGAAATATGTTTGTGAAATTATAATGTTTAAATAAATCTAATTCTAGAGTTACTTTTTTTAATGTATACAAATACTTGTAGACAAATACTGAATTTTACCCATTGCGAGTTAATCATTTTTAAGGAATAATTGTAACCAACCAACCAACCAATTGCTTAACCCAACCAATGACAGGTCATAAGTCCTGTAAACGCCTCGGCCACCATATTCTGTTTCCAAAAAAACAATTAACATCTTCGTCTCTATTGAGATACATTAAATCCCCAGAGTTACTTATCTACGATAATAGAAACGGCTTGTTTGGCCACTAATTAAAAAGTGCAAAACCTTTTCTTTTTGCGTTTTTAGCTGTTAGATACCAAAATAACATTCCATCGAGGTGGCTTAAAATCCCAAAGGATCCGACTAGCTGAGGATTGCACAGTACCAGCCCTCGTTACTAACGGCTGCATACAAAAACTGTCTAGAAAGTTTTGTGCCTCTCTGGCTGACAAATGTGTATTGATCGGAACTTGGCGCTGGAGAGGTGAGCCCACGAGTAAGGAAAATCTCGGCTCTCCTGTGACCTATCTCAAGTAAACATTTTGGGGTAGTTATGACAATAAAATATTTATTATTTTAATACTCAAATAAAATCATAAAGCGTTTTTAACAACGATGTAAAACTCCATATTTAATCATTAATACGAATAAAAACGTCTGTTTTGCTTGTAGTTATTTGATTTATTATTCTTCTTCAAGTGCCCTGTCGGGTCCCCCCAACGTTGGCGATCACCTCGGCGAACCTGTCCCTGTCCTGCGCCGCTCGGAACAGCTCCTTCACACTTCGGATGCCGATCCACTCCCTCAAGTTTCGCAGCCAGAACATTTGTCTCCTTCCGGGCCCTCGGCGTCCCTCAATTTTCCCCTCCAATATCAGTTGGAGACGGTGGTACTTTTTCCCACGCAGTATATGACCCAGATGTGAGATCTCTCGAAACTTGATAGTTGATAACAGTTCCCTGTCAACTCAAGCTCGCCTCAGGACTTCGGTATTAGTAACCATGTATGTCCAGGGAACTCTGAGCATTCGGGATTATTTTATTTGAGCATTATTTGATTTAAGCATACTTAAACAAACTTTGTCGTCCACCGCTGGACATAGACACATTCTCCACATGTTTCTGTTTTGCGCCTTTCTCATACAATCGACATATTGATATTTTGTATTTTTTTGGTAAATACACGTTTCGCCTTACTTGGGCATTATTAAATGTCACATTTGACAACGCATTAGTAAAGTGAAACATGCCAATCACATAAAATATATTACAGTTTCTTCAAAACAAGCGTTTTTATTCGTTTTCATTAAAATAATACAACCTTCAATACGTTTAAAAATAAATATATTCTTAAACTGTTAAATTAAATAACTTTGTTTTTTGTATCACAGTTGTATTTTATTTTACGCCACGGCTGTTTCATCAACCTATGTTGACATCATCAGGTGTTACAATAATATATCAAATGTCAAATTTTCGAGTATTTTCGTATCTTTATGTGTATTTGTTCCTATGTCAATTTGATGATGTTAACATAGGTTAATGAAACAGCTGTAGCGTAAAATAATATTCAATTGCGATACAAACAACAATGTTATTTAATTTAACAATTTAAAATGTTAAGGTATCTGTTCCCAAAAAAAAAATTACATCCGAGTCTCTATTGAGATACAATTAATCCTTATAAAATAATAATTTATCCGCAATGGGTAAGTTCCAGTATTTGTCTACAAGAATTTGTGTACATTCAAAATTTTGTGTAAAATAACTGGTCCAAGTTAAGGCATAAGGCGCAATCTAGTACTGTATGATAATTGCAAAGCCTTTCACAGTGCATTAATAAAGATTTTCTGCTTAATGCTTCCCAATCTTAATAGATGACGCTAGTGTAGAGTGAACTTAAAAATGTAAAGATAAGCATGGGATTCTAGCATATATACAAGTTCCAAAAATTTGTCAGACGTGGTGGTCATAAGAAAGGCGGAACGGAGATTGTTGTTAAATATACAGCGATCGCTCAACCCAACCAATGACAGGTCATAAGTCCTGTAAGCGCCTCGGCCACCATATTCTGTTGCCAAAAAAAAAATACAATTTACATCTTCGTCTCTATTGAGATACAATTAATCCTTATGACATATTCTTTATATAGAGTAGGAAAGGAAAAATGTAATAACTTAATTCATATTTGATATAATTAAGTAGTTAAAAAACTTGTTTACATCTTAAGAAGCGATGAAACAAAATAGTGATGCGAAGTTAAGATTATTTATTCAAATTGCTTTTATTCTAGTAAAATATTTAATACAATGAATACAATTTTCTCAGAACCATTTAACTAGAATACACAATATAATAATAAAAAATCGTAGACATGGTAGTAATGTATTCTCGAATTTGCTCTTGATCGTCCTGACGTTGCAAAGCTCCGGCAGCGCCATCAGTCTGAAAGTTCTAGAGGAAATTTCGTCTGCCTGCTGTCTGTCCGCTGTCAGGCTGCTAATTACCTGCTCCTGTACTTCCACCTTATGAGTATACTCGGACAGCTATGAACACCAGGAAAACTAATGTCGCCTCTTTGCGAAAATAACGTGACATTTCGAAAAAAGTGTTTTTTTTTATTCGATAATCAAATCCGTCGTATTCAACTTTATTTTCTACTAAAACATGATATTTTTAAAGTTAAAACAGAGAATTTATGAGGGAAAGAGACAACACAACAGTGGTATATTGTGTTGTCACGTTGTCTCTTTCAGACGGGTATCTTGTTTCATTTTTCAATTTTTCGAAATAACATTGTCGCAAAGAGACGATATATTTTTAATATTTTATTACAGTTACTTAAACATTTTTAAAATACCCATGAGCTTTATATTACCACGTTCTTTCAATATCAAAACCGAGGACGATGGCAACTTTACTTTCATCTTCGTAACGTAACCTCGTTCACAGAAAAAATGATGAAAGTAGGATAAATGTCGTAGAAATGAAATCACTGAGAAAAACATGCGGGAAAACGATATATGATAGAATACCGAACGACGAAATAAGTAAAATTAAAAGAGCATCTCTGAGATGATTTGAACACTCAGTCATGTCAGTCGATGTGGACATTCTCTAAATGACCTATGCGTCCTTTATGGATCACATGACCTATGCGTCATTTAAGGTACATGCCACAATTGCTGATATATGCGTTTTAATAAATGCTGATATATGCGTTTCTAAAGACCTGTTGTATACAATAAAAAAAAAATTAAAAACTAAACATATGGAACGAATGGACGAGAGAAGAATGGTTAAAATTTTATTTACTATCTTTGTGAGTAGAAAGAGAAACTGTAGAAGACCAAGGAAAGCATGGCATGACTAAATTAATCAAATACTAAAATGCGGCCACATTCGATGTCGGAAAAATCGACGAGCGTGCATATTACGATGAATGAATAGGGAGGAAACTAGACAGGTATATCAGAACAGAGCAGTATTGTGGTTTATCTTATCTGGCTGCCCCTCCGGAAAAACGGCGTGATGATTAGTATGTAGAAAGATAGCTATATTTCCTAACCAAAGTATGCAAATTTCCCAAATAGATCGAATTTACTGCTTTACCTTTGGCGTTTTTCTCCCACCCTTTCCGAGTTGATTTATGAACTCGGAAGTTCCATGCCGGATCCCATAAATGTGCGGAACATTCCTTTCCATCTTCCGGGAGGGTTGGTACCACTTCTCATTAGAACCTCCAACGCCAAGGTATCCAGCTTGTTGCAGTTCACCCGCGTAATATTGCTTGAGAAAATTCTTTACTCTATTATTGGAGCAAAGTTTGTATACAAAACTCATATATATATTGCTTGAAATATTTATGAATTTAATTTGTTTTTATTACATTAATCATTATTATATTACTCTAACTAACTAGCTACAAATAAACCTATTGTAGAAATATTCCAAGAATTGAATTTGCTCTATGACTTAACCATTCAAGTAAATTACAATACACATATTTTATTTTTCTGTAATATTGAATGTTTATTCTTTTTTATATGCTATTTTTGTATACAGTATGTACCAGAATAGATATTTTATTTGATTTAATTGTTTTTGTTATACGTTATGTTATCTTGACCACATTGCTGAATTACCTCTAATTTTGGTTATTTGTACATACTCGTATTTGTTTTGGAAAAAGTGTGCATTCTCATAAGCTTGATTGTGTATGAAAGTAAAGATATAAATTAATAAATAAATAAATTGCAGTGTTTTAAAACACAGTTAATGCTAGTGTAATTTGTCAAATGTAAGGTATATTATCAAATATACCTTACATTTGATTAATTACATCTATATTTATTTAACTAATTGATACAAATGAAAACGTCTGTTTTCTAGAAGTTTAATTATATTTTACGAGTATATGAATGACATGTTTCGTCTATGTAACGCGTTATCAAACCTTAAAGACATTTGACTCCGACAGGCGAAACATTTCATTCACATAAAATAAAATAAAACTACTTGAGAACAGACGTTCTCATTCGTATTAATTATTTTATATGGAGTTTGACATAATTGTTCAAGAAAAAATAAATTTATATAACTATGTGAATATTATATCAATAAACAGTAACATTGTATTATATTTTCCAAGAAACACTTTAATGTATTTGATTACATTTTTCAGAGCTCTGGTATATAAACGGCTTCACGTTTGATTCTCACCACATTTCATAATACCCAAGCAAGGTGACACATGTTACTTCCGTAGAATGTAATTAAACTTCAAGAAAACGTCATTTTTCTTAAATTGTATATATTTGGGCATTCTAGAGATGTCGACGAGAAACCACTCCAGTAACACTTTCCAGGAAATTACTATGCGAAACCAATCGCCACAGTGATCACCAACGTCAGGGAAACCTGACACCGCACTATTAGAAGAAGAAGAAAAAGATGCATTCATTAGAAATTCAATAAATTACATTAAATTGTTCGCAGTTTTGCGTAAACGTAACGTTTTTTATCTGACTAAACATCGGAATTCATACATCATAAAAAAAGTTGAAAACACATCTCCTCCGTAATGCGTCCGTCGTTTGTCCGACGCCCGTCTGATATTCGTCCGACGTCTTGCATTGTCAGTCACGCCCCGCACAGCCAGTGTTAATTACTAATTAATTGTTCAAGTGTTTGACTTTTAAATGGGAAAGTTAAACTGCGGCCGGGCCTAAACGAACCCTTCCCGCACGGCCCTTGCCTTATAATTGTTTCTGTTATTAAATTTGGGCCCCATGCCGAGCGAGAAATGTCTAATTGTTTGCCCACCGGCCGCCGGATCGCATTACAGGCGGGTGGTGTGAGCGGACGCTGGTCACTGGGAACCGACCGGAAATATTGGCGGTTGCATTCAGCTCGAGTCTACTTACTACTTACTAATAATTTCCTGTTATTGGTGTATGTTTGAATCATTAGCTACGCATAAGAAATCATAAATTAGGAATACTGATAAAGATATTGTTAGGATGATGGCAATTAGTTACAACTCATTCACTCGCAATTTTACAGGAGAGCAAAATCAAAATCTACAACACACATTACAAACTGGAGAACAAGGGCAGCAGACAAACAGGGCCCATCCTGGGCTGTCGTGCTTATGTCAGATTTCCCCGATATTGGCCATTACTTCTGCAAAGGTTTCTCTGTCTTGTGACGCCCAGTATAAATCTTCGCTCCTTATTCATTTGAGTTATACATATCAAATAATAAAATAAGGATGTTGAATAAATACGATAACTTTCATGGGAGAGTGGCAAAAGCTATGACTGCCACATGAAACGCCCCGGGTTCGATTCCCGAGGATAATAATTATAATAATATGCTAGCTTTTAAAGCGCCGTTTTTGTGATTTAATCACCTCAAGCGCGCATTTAGACGTTTTAAATCTAAATGTGAAAGCTGCATCTAATTGATATTCACGATCGGTTAGAAAGTATAATAGAACAAAATATGCAAGTTCTAAATTTTGGGTATGAAATATGAAAAAGATGGGTTTTCAGCTTGGATCTGAAATCTGTCGAATCATTTATGTATCTGAGGTGTGACGGAAAATTGTTCCAAGCTGATGGTCCGGCTACCGCAAAAGCTCAATTCCCGAAATTTGTACTAGGGCAACTCTTTGGCTCAACTAATCTTCCTATTGCCGAGGGCCGAGTGAAGTGTGGATTTCCTTGTATTTAGGCTGTCCGTTATACAAAGTTCGGATATATTTATATCGGGATGGCAGTGTGATTCTCACACGGTCTTTGGTTTAGTGTAGAATTCACGTGAGAGTTAAGATAGCAATAGATTAGCTACCTAGCACATGTCATGAGAATCAATATAACAGCTAAGTTATATACAGTAAATGGGTTCAAACAACCTGTTGCGTACAAAAAAAATATTGATGTGAATTTCTACTCCTCGTAGTGTGAAGCTTAATTCAATGTACATAATTCTTACATATAACGCCGAGGGCCCGGTAGGAGACAGATGTCCTGGCTGCGAAACGTGAGGGAGTGGACCGGCATCCGAAGTATGAAGGAGCTGTTCCGAGCAGCGCAGGACAGGGACAGGTTCCCCGAGGTGATCGCCAACGTTGGAGGGACCCGACAAGGCATTTGAAGAAGAAGAAGAAGAAGTATAGAGATAAAAATATTTTGATTAACAAGAAGAATCATGTTACTACATAAAATGTAATAAAACTTACAGAAAATAATATTTTAAATTAATATTAAAAAAATAAATACAAGTATGCACAATGTACTGCATAAGGAAACCACATTTTGTAGCATAGAATTGATTGATAAATGGCACCAAGCGTTCAAATCCGAGAAGCAAAAATTGAAAATCAGTAAAATAAAAGTTACTTTAAACATTGTACCTTTTTTTATATTTATATAGCAAATATACTCACTAAAGGTACCTATTTGGTTAGAAATATTGCAATGGGACTCCAAATAAATGAGAAATGGCTAGGTGACTAGAAGAATAAGTATTGCAATAACATACGAGTACACGATATCTTGTATTCAACTGTTCTAGTGCCTATGTAAACTGCCAACATGTGAAATAACCTGCAGAAAATAATATATAATTCTCTATTCAATCAATTGTTAGTTTAATATTGAATTTATAAGGGCAAATTAAAATTTAAATACATTGTGATTGCAGACTTTGTACATAGTTTGGTTTACCCTACCCCCAAGTAGGTACATTATCCTCTCTAGTCGCAAATTAAAATTCAGAACCTCGCTGACCCTCCGTCGTGCTTCATGTCGCTTTAAATCAAAATGTATAAGTCCGCAGGGTGGGGGTAGCCGGACCTTTTTCAGTTAAACCTCTTTTTATCGTGTAAATCTGTACAAATTCGCGTATGTCGGGGGATGTCTTCTTTTGTCACGTATTCTTAATTAAAGCGACCTCCTGGCAGTCGCCGGGGATGATCCTTCAGACAGTTGCCAGGATACGGTACTAAAGCATTTTCGTTATGTTAACCACGCGCAGGGTTTTCAGATTTTTTATATTTTTAAATTATTTGCTGTTAGTACGTCCTTGGTCGCTTGTTGAGTTTTTCCACGTTTCAATTAAGTTTTTCATTGTGAATACACGCACCACGTGAATTCACACACATGTTCATAAACTTTCTGGAACATATTTTTAAAAATGATTTTTTTGTTGAAAAGTTCTTAAACAGCACGAGCCAAATCAATTGTTTATTGAAATTTCTTTGAAGAATTTCATCATAATAAAAAATAAACTTTTTTTTTTTAATAACAAATATTTTTAATTGAAATTTCTTGGTAGAAGTTCATTTTAAATAATGAAAAAAAAAAAAATTCATACTAAATTTCTTTATTATTATGTATCAAGTGTGCTTCCACTTGTGTTTATGTTCGACCTGTTTCGGCAGCTTGCTGCCATCTACCAGAAGATGGCCGCAAACTGCCAAAACCGGTCGAACATAAACACAAGTGGAAGCACACTAAATACATAATAATAAAGAAATTTTGTGTAGATTTTTTTTGTTTTCATTTTTTAATATTTTTTTAGATCGGTTTATTTCTGTCTAATTTAAGATTTAATAAAATACCCCGCGAATAAGTTTTTTTATAAAAGCAAAAGTTTGCATTCTTCTGAAGGAAAATATAATACTAAATAAAACATTGAAACTATGAATGGTCAAACGACCGTGAAAACGTCTTCCTTGAGCCGCTAGCCGCCCCCGCTACACTCGGGCCGCGGGCCCCAGCCGCCCTCGTCTCCAGCCCTTGTGTCCAGCTTGTTGAGCACGCCTGCTTGACCATTACGTGGCGCGGCCCAACTTGTATTGTATTTTTATTTCAGCAAATTCATGCGCAAAAGCCCGAACCCACATAAGTCTTAAATAGGGAGATTTTGCGCTTTTATTCAAATTTATTTTTTACTTTCGCTTCTTTGTCACAATATTTAAATGTACATGTCTGTAAGATAACCTAATAATTCTACTGAAATCTTTTAATGGAAGTTCATTTAAAATAATAATGAAGTAAAAATACGTTTTTTTAAAAACTACTTCTACAAAGTTAATGTTGCAATTTAACTTGTCATCGCAAACAAAATCCTATCCGAACAAACTAAAATGGCAGTGTACAATATTGTTCTTATACCGACCTTATATATGGAAGCGAAGCATGAAACTAGCAAAAGAAGGATGAAAGTAGAATAAATGCAGTATGAATGATAGAAACGAATTTGTGGAAAAACTGTGTATGATAGAGTGTCGAATAAAAATATAAGAACTGAACGCGGTGCGAATGATGGACAAAATAATGATATTATAAAGATATTTAAAATATTATAAAATTGTTTACAAATATGATCAGTTTTGACAGATGTTGTGAAGATTTAATTTTTTTTTTAAGTTAGTGTTGTATATACAAAGTATATAAAAAAGAAAAAGAAATATAAAACATTCACAACACAAAGTATGGCGAACATAGAAGAAAGTATATATTTTTATTTACTATATTTTCTAATATGTGTTGTCTCTTTCCCATCTCAAAAAAAAATAAGACAACCTTCGCTGCAGAGTGGAAAAAGTGATGACACCCACACCGAAGGTCCCATGTTCAATTCCTGGCGATGACAGTGTGATTGTCACACTGTCTCTGGTCTGGTGTATAATTCACGTGACAATCAAATAGCGATACATTAACTACCTATATGTCACGAGAATCAATAGCTAAAGAGTTGTATACAGTAATTGGGTTCAAATAAACTGCTATAAAAAAATTACCACATTAAAATCCCAAGTGGCATCTCAA
Organism: Lepidostoma basale; assembly: GCA_022606425.2. Classification (NCBI taxonomy): domain Eukaryota; kingdom Metazoa; phylum Arthropoda; class Insecta; order Trichoptera; family Lepidostomatidae; genus Lepidostoma; species Lepidostoma basale. The sequence goes on along the minus strand of JAHDVF020000775.1, from coordinate 749,412 downwards.
GAACAAGTAAAACCAGCAAACCAATCCCTTGGATTGAAACTAGGAAAACGGTAAAAAGATATGACATAACGTTTAAGTGATCGGTTTGCTGTAGTATTTTGCTCACGCAATTTATTTTGAGTAAAATAGCAACTCTTTAGTGTATCTACTCGCTAACAACGCACCCTCTGGCGGGGAGAGGCTAACCATCATTTTTTCAGTAGTCTCAATGACACTCTCCCTTCTCGATGTCACGTGAAAATGAGCGAAAATCGGGGGGAAATCGCGGTGAAAAGAGTGTCAAATGCACAAACACTCTGCTCGCGAGAGGAGGGATTTTTTTCATCGAGGCTTAACTCCTTAGCGATTTGGGAGATAATCTTTTTCCACTGGGGCAGGATCATCTCCGTGTTGACATGCCTTTGTCCTCGATACAATGCCGCCTTTTTAAATCTCTGGCTTGAGTGTTTGTTTGAATGAAAGTAGCTATTAAGTAACGCAGTTTAGCGTTAATGGTAACTTTTTCATTGACTTAAGTAATTTTAAAGAAGTATCAAGTATGTACTTTGTAGTCAAAAAAAGAATAGGCTTTTCATATTATTTTGTAAACTCTCAATTTAAATGTTTCAATGTGTCATTTGTCTTATTTCAGGTTTGGTTTTAGTTTCTCATATCTTTATTCTTTTCGCACGACTATATAATTTTTTTTAATTGATTTTAACAGACCGTTTAACAATTTCATTCATTTTAAATTTCTTCTTCTTCTGCTTTATTAAGAACTGTGTCCTGTTATTTCTCGAAGCCTGTTCCTGGGATGCAGATGTCCAACTGTCTCGCCAACTTTTAGGTGGTCTTCCTGCATGTCGATTTCCTGTTGGTACTTTATTTGCGGCTATATTTATCACTTTTTCAGAACATGCTCTTTCCACATGATCTCTCCAGTAGCATCTTCTCAGTCTTCCCCATCGCACGACATCTTCTATATTGCAGATCTTTCTTATTTCAGAATTTTAAACCTTTTTCTTATACGAGGGTCATCCGGAAAGAAGTACCCGTTTGGAAATATAAAAAATATGAACATTTTATTTGTAAAGAACATACCTTAAACTACTACTCTACATAGTCACCTAGCAAATTTAAGCTTTTGTCGTAACGTGTGATTAGTTTTTTTATCCCAGCATTTTTTTCCTCCGCCGCCAGTGTATTGAGATACGTAGTCCTTCAATTGCCTATGAATATCGCAAGATCGCACATTTCTTGCGTTGAGAAATTTAATCACAGCTCATACTTCACAACTGGTGGCGTTCTCTATTTTCTTGAACATTATAAATACTTACAGATACAACATAGTCAATACCAGTGAGATTTTAAGTTGCACACAGAAAGCTGAAATAAAACTAAACGTGTTAGTACTTGTCCGGCGGCTACTCTTTTCGCCAGCGCTCCGCACGGCGTAAACGGGTACTACTTTACGGATGACCCTCGTACTTTTAAGGAAAACCTTAAAAAGTCTCAGATTAATTCTTAATTATTTTTCTAAACTTGGCAGAATACCAGAAAATGTATTTTATGTATACTCGTATTATATGTATGTATGTAAATTCTTAATTAAGAAAAACCTGTGTTTATTATTTTTTATTATGTTTAGATACTTTGAGACCTTACTAACGTATTATTTAATATTCCTCAACCATAAACAAATATCTGACAATGCCTCTGCAAGACGAAATACGTCACATTCTGAAAATATAATAACTCTTCTTGTAATTTTGGCCAGTACGCTTTCCTCAGTATTAAATTTAATATTCAATATGAAGTTTTGAACCATCGAAAAATTTATATTCATTAACAATTTATGGACATTACAAAGGTGCCAAGTGTACAAAAAGTCAAAAACGAATTATTGATGCCAATCGGTCATAAATATATGGGCCAATAACTGTGCAGAAGTGTGTAATTATTAAATAATGTAGTGTAGTTCAAACGTCACCCTAAATATGCAACCCGTGGTACATGACGTATGGAACAAAAATACAGTTTTTGGTTATTTTCTCTGCTTTATGTTTAAATCACTTGGCATCTTTGTAATGTCCAGCCTTCAACCAACTAACTCACTAACCATCACATCTTCTTCTCCTACAAGTGCCTGTCGGGTCCCCCCAACGATGGCGATCACCTCGGCGAACCTGTCCTTGTCCTTAGTTTTCAATTTCAAATCAAATAAATCAAATATTGAATGTCGGCCATGTGAGGAGTCAGAGAAATCGACGCGCGTGCATTACACGGTGTATGAATGTTGAGGAAGCGAGAGAAATATGTCAGGAAACAAAATTGTGGCAGTCCATTCTTTCTGCCTTCCCCTTCGGGGAGACGGCGTGACGGTTAGTTAGTTTTTCTTTTATGTCAGTTGGAGAAGGTGGTCCTTTTCCCCACGCATTACATGACCCAGATGTGATATCTTCCAAACCTTGATAGTTGACAACTACACCACGGAGGTGTGACAGGACAAAAGAACAAGAAGAAGAATAATTCAATATCATTTAACTGTTAAAATTCATACACTGAAGAAGGAATGTTTGTCTCGAAACATGTTTGTGAAAAACGCAAAAAAGTGTTGTGATAATACAATGTTTCCAAAAAGTTATTTAATATGTATTATCAATTTACTTGTCTATAATGGGTTATTCTCGTATTAATTTCAGATTTCATTTTTCAACTAAAATTCTTGAGCCGTCCTTGTCGTGTCACTCTAAAATATTCGCTTGTTGCATTTTTGATGATTCTAAATTTGCCGTATAAGTGGTGCTCTGCGATCATGTAATCCTTCCTCGCGAATGCATCCCGCCGGGGGGCGGGGAGGCCGGTACTAGGGGGCGAGTAATTAAAAGTTTATAAGAGCGGCTCCCAGACCGTCTCAACCAATCAGCGAACGGCTGCGATGCCAAACAGGGCCTACCGCTGCATTAAGCGGCATTACCGGTCTGCTTGCTACAAATATTCAAGTGCTAATGCATGAGTGAAAATCTAGAAGACACAACATTTTAATACCTTAGTAAAGAAAATCTGTTATACACTGATTTTAAATAAAAATTGTGTTGTTCCTTTAACAATGATGTAAAACTCCATATTAAATAATGATTACGAATGAAAACGTCTGTTTTCTAGAAGTTTTAGTATATTTCATAGGAACAATATGTTTCGCCTGTCTAAGGGATAACCAAACTGCAGCGCAGAGCTAAAAAGAAGAATTGGACTAAGCTATGCAGCTTTTGGAAACATGAGTTACATCCTTAAAAACCGGAAAATACCGATCAACCCGAAACGAAAAGTCTATGAAGCCTGCGTTCTGCCAGTTGGTTCTTATGGTCTTGAAACTGTTACATTGTCCAAACAAAGTGCCGAGAAACTACGAGTGACCCCAAGAGCCATGGGAAGAGCCATATTAGGGATAACCCTAAGAGACAGAGTCAGAAACGATACGGTGAGAGAAAAAACAAAGATCACCGACATCATCCACCGGGTGGCGACTCTAAAATGGCAATGGGCAGGTCTCGTAGCCAAAAGCTCAAATTAAAAATGGACAAGAATACTGCTGACTTGGAGACCATGGATGGCAAAGAGAAGTGCAGGGCGACCACAACTCCGGTGGAATAATGATCTGAACAAACACGTCGGAATAACCTGGAAGCAGTCGGCAGAAGACAGAATTACATGGAAGCGAATAGAGGAGGCCTTTGTCCAGATGTGGACGGGAATAGGCTGAGAAAGAAGAAGAAGAAGAAGAAGAAGGTATTATCATTAAGGCAACATTTGATAATTCCTTAGTCAGGCGAAACATGTCATTTACATGAAATATAATAAAACATCTATAAAACAGACATCTTCTCTCGTATAACTTATTTATTTTTTTCATTTTCTTGATTAAACAAACACAACAGAAACTCGTTTTCTAAGTATTAAATTTTTTTTTTTTATGTTTTACATTAATACTTAATTATTCCAGACAACCAGCGGCACTTTCGCAGACTTACTTCTCGACCTTGGAAGCCGTCTTAGCTAAGTACTGAAAAAGAAAATCCATTAACCAGACTTAATAAATCTTTAAAATCCCCCTCCCCGACTCGTGGGCCCCTAGCTGGAGTAGAGGGGATCACACCCTCTCTATAACTAGCGATTCTTCGATTTCCTTTTTTACTTCAATGCACCTAAATCCATACAAACTGCTAACAAAGGTTTCTTTAATTATATTCTTTCCTTTTAATACGAAATCTCTAACATACGAGTATTATTCAATGCTCTTGTTCATAAAATATATACGAGTATTATTTGTATCAAAATCGAAATGCTTAAATATTTTTCTTCATAAACTGTTTACTGATTGATATTCTTTTGTTTTCTGTGATATTTCTGGTAAATTTTTTTTAATTGAATTAACTTGTTGACATATTTTGATTTACCTTTAATAGTTTTAAAAAATGTATACATGCAACAGGTTGTTTGAACCCAATTACTGTGTACATTTAATTTTAGCTATTATATTGATTCTCGTAACATGTGATAGATAGCTAATCTATCGCCATTTTATTATCACGTGAATTTTGCACCAGAACAAACATAGTGTGACAATCACACTACCGTCGCCAAGAATAGAACCCGAGACCTTCGGTATGGATGTCAGAGCTCTTACCACTCTGCCACGAAAGTCGACTGGTCGTTGTTACATATATGACAATGACATGTTTCGCTTTGCAAATGCATTATCATATTCTTTATCATATTGAAATTTGATAATGCCTTAGCAATGCGAATAATGTCATTCATTAGAAAACAGACAGGAGTTTTACATCATTGTTCAAGAAGCAAAATGTTAACAATTCGTTTAACTCTTTTTCTTAATGTGAATTCTTTCTGATATAAAGATGTAAATATAATAGATTAGAATATCCATCACCTATTGAAATTTAATACGTATATGTATGATAATTTTATCTACCAATAAGTAAATTGGGATATATTATATCCCCTTGTTTCGCGCCAAATTATTTGTGGTCTCTGTTTTCGTCAGTCGGCGGATACCCTTGTTCTTAATTAGGTCCCGAATCTGCGGCGGACACACGGCGTAGGTACCCGCATACGCAACACATACGCACACTCCCTGCCCTTACACTAGCACCGTACAAGTAAGTACCTAACATGCACATAAATGTGTACGTTTCGACCCTCACGAAACAATGGCCTATCTCCATCGAGAACCTTCGTAATCTTCAATTTACAGATATCTTTTTCAATTTCAAGGAATTTACCCCCACCTGTTACACTGATTTTTTACACTCTCTGTATTAAGGGATTTTAAAACTGTTGTTATTAGGAAAATCTACCCTTAAAAAATGGTTTAGAATAAATACCATAGCCGTTGTAAGATATGACAATTATTAAAAATAAATCTTATATACTCGTATAAGACATAGCTATTATTCCAAAGCCCTAAATACTACTTGTGATACGTAGTAAGACGAAGTATTCTTAACTACGTCTCACAAGATCAGAAGCAAGCGTTTTATCAACGAGCATAACCCAGATATATTATATAAATCTGAAAATTCATGTCAGTATTTTTTTTCTCTTAAATATGAACATTGTATAGGAAATCTCAAGATTTTACTTATATATCCTGATAGCAGTTTATAACTAACTAACTTACTAACTAACCATCACGCCGTTTCTCCGGAAGGGTAGGCAGAGAGGATGGATTGCCACATTGTTCTATCCTGACATAACTCTCGCGACTCTTCTACATTCACACATCGTGAAATGCACGCTCGTCGATTGTTCCTACTTCGAGCATGGCCGCCTTTCAGTAGTTGATTAATTTGGTCATGCCATGTCTTCCTTGGCCTTCCTCGACTTCTTTTTCCATTCACACTACTTTTATATATCTTTTTAACCATTCTTCTCTCATGCATTCGTCCCATATGTCCAAACCATCTTAGTGACCCTTGTTGATTTTATTTATCACGCATTCATCCGCTTTATATTTCTTTCTTACTTCATCATTAGATATTCTATCATACATTGTTCATACATAGCAGCTCATTTTTAATTATAATGATATGAAAGTATGTTTTTTAAGAAATGCTTGAAATTTGTCCCTATTTCGACAGGCTTGCTATCTTCGACAGACAGGTGTACCGGAAAGAAATCATTTTATTTACTCCATTTATTTCACTGTAAATCAACGAATTGTTTCTCTGCTGTTTAGATAACCCTGGTAGTTAGCTAGTAAGCTTAGGTTACACGTCAAAAGCGGTGTATTGTACCATCATTTCGTTCACATACACGAGCGGATCTTGCTGAAGACGTGTGGGGGTGGAGGATGGGCTAGGGGAGGGGGAAGGCGGATGCAGCGGGCTGGAGGCAAATTTCCCTGCCTTGTCCGTTTACTCATTTAACCCCGCTGAAGGGCGCCCTTTCAAATGACCGGAGGTTTGCAGTGGGTAAGTGTCTTCTAAAATAACTTCGATGGGCTCAGATTTGCAAACCGAATTTCAATACTAGTCTTGTTTGCGAATCCTTCAAATAACTTTCAATATTCCTATTGCAAATGTATAGTTTCAATATTGTTAAGGTCTTAATCAAACTCAATCCAGATATAACAACGCAGAAATATCTCGAATGTATAATATAAATAATTGTAATTTTGCAATCACTCTGAAATAAAAAGCACTTTTTAATTATTTGTTTCTTGTACAAAAAACAAGTAGCCAACATTTCTTATGAGACCTTAGTTAAAGTATTTTATATTGATAAAAACGTCCGTTTTCTCCTATGCCTTGCCATTATCAAATAAAAGGCAAATACAAGAACTTGATAAAAATCAAAGCCAAGTGAAACGTGCCACTCCAACATATAATAATATACTAAAACTTCCAGGAAACAGTTTTATCTTATTTTTAATAACAAGTAGTTAATATTTATAAACATAAGCCCATCTATTTGCAAAATCACAGAAATCAAAACTAAAATAATTGAATTAAAGTTTTTGTAATTGAATATATTATTTACTTCAATCATTATTCGTTATACTCCTGTGTCACCGTATTTTAAAAAAATGAGCATTATTTGAAGGGATCAGAGGCTTAATTTGTTTCCTTTAATGGTTGATCTTATTCCTTCTTTCGCCGTGTCAGGTCTCCTCAACGTTGACGATCACTGCAGCAAAGGCATCTCTGTCCTGCGCCACTTGGAACAGGTTCTGAACTCTTGTTATTCCTGTCCACTCTTTAAAGTTCCGCAGCCAGAACAGCTGCCAACTCCCCGACGTCCATCCACTTTACCCATTAATATCAGTCGAAGGAGATGGTATTTTTCTCCCCATAGCACATGACCCAAATATGAGACTAATTTTCACACTCGACAACAGCTCTCTTATTTAATAAAATAAAATAACAAAAGATCTAAAACAGCTTATTTTATTTATATGGCTTACCTCCGGATTCTACCAGCGGACTCCTTACGTAGCGTAAAACCCAAAATATATTATTATATATTCGTGTACGAGTATATGAAACAAAAATAGTGTTCATAATGTAAAATAAAATCTTTTATTTACTTTATACATTTTATCAGAAAATAATAAACTCTTATTTACCTTTTTTTATTCTTTTTTATAAAAGGTTATTTAGTATAATTATTGTAAGTACCTCAGTAAATTGAAAGAAGATACATACCTTGTATTAATGGCGAGTCATCAGGGAGTCATTTTTGTTTTAAAATAATACCAAATTGACTGCAGCCCACCCGACCCATGATTACGCTAGAATATCTCCGTATATATCGTTTTTTCCTTCCGCGTCATGTTAGACTTAACAAAAATCTCGGTTCACGCAATCAATAGACATTTTTTTGATACGCTCGCTTCGTGAGATTTGGGGTTTCAGTCAATCCTGCATTGAAACGCGGATGAATGTGTATAGTGTGAATGGGGGTTTCGTACCTCCGCTGTAAAAAATGGTCCCAAGTGTGAATAGCAATATGCCGAGTAACGTTTGTTATCCGGTCGGCGTTATTAATGATCTCAGCCCCCCCTGGAGGATGATGTAGGTCAACTACGCCCCTACCTAGTCTAGTACTGCTCTCTACAATAAACGTATACTCTATGCTTCGATTCGAATGCAAAATCGAACCGTATTCAAAAAGTCAACGTATTCTCTGTGATATACAAAATTTAGGATCTCTGCTCTATGCTTAAAAGTCGATTTAAAGAAGTTTCACTGTATGCATTTTACGGATGTTAAATTTTCCACTTTTCTAGTAGATTATCAATATTGAATTATGCTCTTGCAAGGTAAAACATGTCACTTCCATAAAATAAACACCATACACATTTTCATTAATATTAAACATTTTAAAAAGATACTTAGGAAATTGAAAATAACTTTGTTTAATCCACAAAAAAATTAAAAAATTATTAAAAAACACGACGTGTTTCGGAGGATACCCACATCTACAGGTGTAAAAATATAATAAAAACTAAACAAAAAAGACTAATATAAAAAACGCATTTAAAATTCGATACAACAATATAAATTTAAAAATTAACCTGGGCTATTTGTTATAAGTACTAATATTTGTTGTTCATCAGTAAGAACTAATAAATAATATTAAACAATAATAATACATTATGATAATATAAAAAATATAAAATTGTAATTCAGAAAAAATAAATAAATAATTAATTTGCATATGATTGGGAATGGGTGCTTGGGAGGTTAAATGTAGACAAAGTATTTAAGGAGAAAAGAGTAAAAGGAGGAATCTGATTATTAATTATGTTTTCAGCTAATTTCACCGAATTGAGGATTTCTAAATGTTCAAGTTCGTTTAATTTATTATTATTTTTAAATTTAAATTGTCGTATCGAATTTTACATGCGTTTTTTTATATTAGTCTTTTTTGTTTAGTTTTTATTACATTTTTACACCTGTAGATGTGGGTATCCTCCGAAACACGTCGTGTTTTTTAATATTTTTTTAAATATTTTGTGGATTAAACAAAGTTACTTTCAATTTCCTAAGTATATTACTATGGAATTCCAGTGTTAATACCTTAGCGTTCAATAAATTTAAAAAAGATTTTAATGTCATTGTACTTAAACAATAATCATATGCACAAACAGCTGTCGCGACAATTTCGAAAGAAATATAATCAATTGTGATATTTTATAACAGTGTTTTTATTTAAACAAAAATTAGTATTTTAATAAAATAATAATAATAAATTATTGAAACCAATAAAGATAAAAAATACATGCATTTTCACCATTACTTTATGTTGCGGATTCACATTGAACAGTATTTATTACTTTGTAAAACACTTTATTTTTAAATTAAACATTAAATTAACTCCAACATGTTTCGAACACAGAAGCCCTTAATCAGTGTGTTTTACAAGTGTTGTTTTACAAAGTTATAAATATTGTTTAAGAAGAAAATAGCTTGCGGAAATTAATATATGTTAATTGAATGTTTCAATTTCTCTCAATATATTTGTACGTGTCTTATTCATAATATATCAAAATCAACGTCCAGTTAGTGTTAATTATTCCTCCGTCTCTAATCTTCGTCCATGCAGTCTTTGGGAGTCTGGAGTATTAATCATAAGAAGTAAAGGGTGCACCGCGTCCTGCTTTGATTAATAGCATTATTGTTTGGCCATAATTCTTCCGGCCGTCATGAGCAAGCCTTTTCCTTTACCGCATTATTGCAAACGGACGAATTAATTAAGTATCGATCTTTATATAGTCTTTTGTATGTATTGTATTTCTATACACGTTAGAACATTGATGAAATATATGGGCACAATGAGGAAAATTTTCACACCTGCTTACATTAAAATAAATGTTATTAATTATTTATTTTTTAAAAAAACTATAAATTTGTAATCATTCTTATTATTACGATTACCCTGGAGACTTTTTTATTTTCTATTAGGATATTGAAAAATCTTTGAAAGTCATGCTAACTTTCTTTAATTTTTCCAGAAGGATTTTTTAAACACCGTAAGTGACATCATACCTAAAAAATGCTTTTAATATACGCTCTTGCAACATCAATTGATTGTTTAAAAAACTATAACCAGTTAGTTGTACTCTAATTGTGACAGTAAAATGGTGATAGATTAGCTACCTATCACATATATCACGAGAATCACTTGTATAGCTATAAAACTCTTTACATCGATTTGGCTCATGCTGTCATGATGTAAAGAGCGATTCAACAAAATAATAATAACAACAATAATAATTACACTGGATTTTTTTCAAAAGCAAACACTGTTTAATATACCACTATACTATATTTATAGACTACACAACATGTTTTTGGGTTACCTCAATCTTCAAGTGTAAATATACGACGTATAACGCCCTAACTTTCAACGCCTTTTCTTTCAATAAAAAGTTGTATTCTTATCTGTTTTTTTTATTACTATTATATAAACTTGGATTTTTAATCAATTATGTAATATTGGTTAATTTATTGTATTAATTTTTAAAAAAATAAATGCAAATTATACTATTGATTATTCATTTCATTATGTTAAAATATCCAAAAATAAGAATATTCACTTTTTAATTTATTATCTGTTTATTCTAACAAAAATATTCGCATACCTACAATACAGAGTTATGAAACAATTTCCAAAATTAGCAGTATTCATAATTGCAACAAAAATAAAGTGAAATTCTGAATATCACATCAACAATTCAAATGAGCTAAAAAATATAAGACAAGACAAAAGATTTCATTTAGTCTCGGAATATAAAAGTCTCCACTTCATTAACGCATCGCTAGGCAATTGTTTTCATCGGCGTTCTTCCTCCGAATTTGAATAAAATTTGGGCGGGAAGCCGCATAAATTAGCCCCTTTTGGCGGTAACCGATGTCTGAATCAAAAGCGACAAATTGATGTCGATGACGTTATTTTCTACCTGGCCAAGTTATTCGGTCCGGCCGACAATTTGTCGGCAGATGTCGTGTTAAGGAGGTTCCAGATTTAAATTGCAAATATGCGGCGGACCCAGAGGGTCCAGGGCCCCGGAGACTGCGGCCAGGGCGGGCGTGGGGCCGTGTGCAGGGCGGAAGGTGACGGTGTTAAGAACACCACTTGTCAAGCTGCCCCGTTTTAAAACGTTTACATTTGGTAGGAACTTTAATTGTAATGCCATTTGGATATTCTCTATCCAATTTCGTCATTACATTCGAACCGTTTTTTGATTGTCATAAATTTAACTAACATTACCCTACACATGTTTGGTTTCTTGGATCTTATGAATAATATAATCACGGTTTTCGCATCATTCTTATACTGCGGTTTTAACATGGTTACAGTCTCAAACATATACACAATTAATGTTTTTATTTATTAACTAACTAAGCATCACGCCATTTCCCCGGAGGGGTAGGCAGAGAGGACGGATCGCCACAATGCTTTCTCCTGGCATACCTCTCGGGCTTCCTCTACATTCATACATCGTACCATGCACGCACGTCGATTATTCCGACTTCCAATGTGGCCGCCTTTTAGTAATTGATTAATTTGGTGATGCCATGTTTTCCTCGGTCGTCCTCGGCTTTTTTTTACACTCACGCTGCTTGTGTAGAATCATTTAACCACTCAACTTTCATCCATTCGTTCCATATGTCCAAACCATCTCAGAGATCGTTTTTTAATTTTATCCATGATGCAGTCATCTGCCTTACAATTCTCTCTTATTTCATCGTTCGGTATTCTATCATACAGCGTTTTCCCGCACATTCTTAGTGATCTCATTTCTACGGCGTTTATCCTGCTTTCATCCTTCTTTTGCCAACTCCAAACTTTACTTCCATACACGAGGGTTGGCACTAGAACTCCATTGTGTACTGCCACCTTTGAGTGCGTCATTTATTTTTTTCCCAGCACCAACCCTTCATTTCCCATTTTTCCATATCTTGTATATTTGCTTCCCAGATACGTAAATTCGGTAACTTCGCACTTATATCACAAATCGTCATACACTCATTTTTTATTACAGTACTTATCTAATGAAATTATAATTTCTTTCCGTTATTATAATTTGATTAATTTAATAAGGATACATTGAAAAATTATCAGTTAATTCAATTTGTTAAAGACAGTATCATATAATTTTTTATGAATTTGCCTTCACGCTGTTTCTGTAAATAAATATACAATTTTGTTAAGAACCAAAAAGAAAGATAATAAACAGAAGAAAACTTTAATAGAGAAATGCTAGCTGGAAACCGCTATTTTCTTAATTTTTTTTGATAAAATAAGTATTTTATTCGAAATAAATCTCGAAATAAAATTTTTAATATTCTATGACTTTTAATTTAAACAATTTTTTTACATAAATCATTGTACTTTGTGTATATAGTATAATATAATATTTTCCATTCCATTTAGACTATTTACTATTAACTGATTATGTACATTATTTACTATTGTTCGTTATTTAATCGTGTTCTTAAAATGTACTTACCTTTTTGGAATATTTCATTAAGTACCTAACGCAAATAGGCACCAAAGAAAAATGAATCCACAGATTAGCTTACTTGATTGTGAGATTGTGGTTTTCTCCTCTCTCCTAGTCGTCCCCTCTCCTCGCCTCCTGCACCCGCCCAAGTCCTGTGGAGAATTCAAATCAAGGAATAATAAACGTCAACAAATAAAAGTGAAGCGTTACTAATTACTGCCTCTCTAGCTCTCCTTAATATAAAATGTTTGAGTTGAAGTCAATGGCGTTAATTTTAAACTTCCCACCACTAAAGTAAGGGTGCTGGGGTCGCAAACTCAATGCCTCGTCACACTGAGTCGTCAGTTGTTCGTACCATTGATGTACGCATAATTATATTTATTATTTCATTTTGACATAAAAAAAATCTTTTATAATCGAACTTAATTTTTGATTGTTAATAAATTACCTTGTTCAATCGGTGATTCGAAAGAGAAAAACTTTAATACATTATGGTGTTCTTGTACCAACCCTAATGTATGGAAATTAAATGTATCAATAGGTTATATGAGTTTCGTTAACATTTTTTATGCGAAATATCTCAAATTATATTAAAACAATGATTTTAACTTATTGAACGCTAAGGCATTGACACTGTATAATTCCATAGTAATAAACTTAGAAAATTACTTTGTTTAATCCACAAAATATTTTAAAAAAAAACACGGCATGTTTCGGAGGATACCTCCATCTTCAGGTGAAAAAATATAATAAAAACTAAACAATGAAAGACATTTAAGGACATAAAATGCATTTAAAATTCCATACAATAATTTTAAATTAAAAATTAACCTGGGTTAATAATTAAATGAAAATTATTGTATCGAATTTAAACTGCCATTTTTATATTAGTCTTTCGTTGTTTAGTTTTTATTATTTTTTTACACCTGAAGATGGAGGTATCCTCAAATACATGTCGTGTTTTTTAATATAATATATTTTGTGGATTAAACAAAGTTATTTTCATTTTCCTAAGTATATTACAATGTTTTTTAATTAAGATTTAATTTGGATTTCCTCCTAATCAAATATTAAGAACGTTTTTATGGTTAGAATTTAGATAGTATGCGTTTCGTTTAATTCTAAAAAAATCAAAAAAAATAATAGCATTCTTCTTCTTCTTCTCGGTGCTACATCCCGATGTGGTATTTGGTCTCCTTCACAACAGTCCTTCAATGGCTCCTGTCCTTGGCCATCCCTCTCCATTATAGATCGTATGAGCGAAGCTGACGAAAGGGCACCGCTGCGTCCTATAACAGCTTCAGATAAGCGGTGGGTAACCTTCTATGGTCTCTTTTCACGCGGCACTCGTATCGATGTAATCTTCAGTGCTCTGCCCTCTGGCATAAAATCATTATATAAAAAAATTTTATGTATCATGAGATGTATTCTATCTAACTAATTTGACAATGTATATAACTGAATATTCACTACGGCAGTTGAATAAATTATGCATACTTTATTCTGATAAAATTCACATAAATTTTAAAACCGCACTCCTTACAAACACAGAAAACTTTCATTTTTGTATTACAATAACGATTTTTTTATATATAATTACACGTTGTGTGCACCTGCACCCGGCTAATGAATGAAGAAATTCACCCTCGCCACCCTCCACCCTGTCCCTCTCCCCTCCCAGCCTCTTTTCCATCACGTCCCCCGAAGGACTTTATTGGAAAATGTTCCTAGCCAACAATGTAGGCAACACACCCCCACCGCATAAACATACATCTTTATGCGTCAGCGCTTACCAATTTAAAGGATCTTAATTGATGAAATTCTTTTGTTTGAAGGGCATGAATATATAATATTCTCGTGAATATATTATGTACTTATTTCATTTATAATATTAACGATTACTAATTCTTTCTATGTAGATTTCCGTTTCCTATAAGATTTAATATAAATTATAAACGTAACGTGTTTCAGTGTCATGCTCGATTAACTTTTGGTATAAAAACAACAATATCGGTACATTTGATAACACCCTAGCAAGAAAAAACAAAGAAGTCACTCTAATATCATCATTAGCCGTCTGTCATCCACTGCTGTATGTAGGCCTCTCCCAAAGACGCCACCGCCCCCTATTCATTGTCGCTCCCATCCATCCAGGTCCAGCAATCCTCTTCAGATCGTCGGTCCAGCGGGCAGGCACTCTAATATAGTATAATATTAACTATTTACTGACTTTACCAACAATAGTAGGTATATTTTCTTCTATGTTTGCCTCCACTTTGTGTTGTGGATTCATATTTGAATAAATATAATTATACTTTGTATTACAACACTTTTTATTTTCATTGAACTCAGACATATTTCGGTTACAAGTAACCTTTATCAATGTATACAATTGTAAAATTGTATACATTGATAAACGTTACTTGTAACCGAAACATGTCTGAGTTCAGTGAAAATAAAAAGTGTTGTAATACAAAGTTTAATTATATTTATTCAAATAGTATATTTAACTGATCTTTCCATGTAATTTAATTTGATATTCAATTCATTCTTAAGATAACATGACGTTTTTAATAAACTTCATTGATTAGTAGTTTTTTTTCAAATGAGCTTTCTATAATTTTCTTTATTAAATTTTAGGATGTAAGACTTTAATATACTTTAACAATCACATAACATTACACAATCGATAGTATTATTTTGTAATGTATCTACCTCAATTTTAAATATTTGGATAATTATTTATATAATTTGGTAAATAAATATTTGATATTATATAGAGTTTATGACACGAGTATATCAAACCGGATTATTTGATTTCAAACAAGTAGAAAGTTTCCTTGAAAATAAATTGAATATTTCTGGCTCCTCAGAACGGCTCTTCAGACCCCCAATGTAACTGGCTGTTCTTAAATCACCCCTCGCCAATCCCCGTCAGTCGATCGATGATAATTAATTATTTTTGACATTATCGCTATAAAATCCGTCTGTTTTCTTTTGCTAATTCATGGACCGACTGAGAGGCTGCTAGGAAGCTCTCGGCGCGGAGTTTGCATTCAAAAGTTTTCATTACGTACCCTCCGCCGATTTTTTTTTCTATTTTCAATTAAGAATATTGGGGCTGAATGACAGTCATGATGCGGCTGATTTTTATCGTAATTTTACTAAGCTTTTATTATGGGTTATTAAACATTCAAGCTTAGTATGCAAAATCAGAGATAATACCTACTTATCAAAGCGGTTTAACATTTTGGACTGAACATAGTATAATAAATGGAAGACCAAAGGTATAATATCAAAAAACATCCCTTCGTTTCTCCGGAGGGATAGGAGAGAATGAATTGCTACACTGTATATCCCGATATATATTTGGAGCTTTCATAAACAATGCAAACATCGTGACATGCACACTCTGATTTCTTTGATTACTTCTCAATTTTCAACTACTTTATCTATTCACACTACTTTCTCTTTCTTTTCAACATATTAACCATTCTCTTTTCATCCATTTGTTTCATGTGTTAAAACTGGCATTGTGACGTTCTCATCATTTTAATGGGGATTCTCATATTTGTTTTAATTATTATACATATTTATATTGATGCACTCTGACTGCACCATTTACTTTGATCCCTGTACCATTTTTGTAACATTCTACATTTTTTTAAATGATTTCTTTCAAATACGTTAGAAACGATAAAAGATACATTGGATTTAATGGTTTTTGGTTTGGTGAGTGCATTAAAATACTCATGTAACGTCCTTTTATGAATTAATATCTAAAAGAACACACTGCGATTTTATTATATTTTGTGTATCGTATGTTTTTTGCACTGAATCTTGAAAATTTGTATTGTTCATCAGTTTATATAGTAAAGCAAATTTACCGTAAGTCTTATTACAAAGTGGAATATAGTGTGAAATAATAATATTATATAACTTATCTGCGTATGTTTTGCTTCTCACATTTTCAGAACACACGTTTAAATTGTAGAAAACCCACCGATAATAATTAATTACATAATGTACATATATGCGTTATTGATACTCGAGTGCCCACATGCCTGGTGCTTCCCATACAAACCTCAAAGCAGCTTACTTTAAATCGCTTCAAATGAAATTCGCTGTTTTCTCGGTGAATAACTATTGATTCCTCCCTTCGATATGAGATAAATTAGAAAATTTACAGAATCTGGTGGTCGGATTGTAGGCATCTAGCGAAATCCTTTAAATAAACAAATTTATAGCTGGTTTCCAAATCACCACATCTTACACCAAGAACCGGCAGCTTTGTAAAAATCAATTAATCATCTACTTCACTGTTGAATGTATGGCTGGTTGCTCGACTCGCCCTTGCCATGCGGGGGATGCAGATTGTTTGCGATTTGCATTTCGCTGGTCGGAATCGGTATTAAGCTCACAGCGCAGCCCGTTCTGCCGTACAGCTAATCACTTTTATTAGCCTTCCAAGGGATGTTGCATTACTTTCACCCTTCGAACATACACCCTTCGGGAAGCAAATTTCCTGTAACGGACGATCAGTAGCCGTTGAAAACTGTAAAATATAATATACGTATATTTAATGTAGACTTTCCCTACTTATACATTCATCTATAATACATCATCTGATATTACATAAATTATGGCTTACCATTTAATCATTTTCATTCAATTTGGTAACATGTGTAAATAAGCAAAAACGCGGTGTCCAACAGTAAAAGAAATAAACAAGAATAAATTTAAATCATGTCACCGCGATAAGTTTTGTTTGATTTAATCCCTAATTTTAAATCCTAGTTTTTTTATTTCTTCAACAAATTGTGTTTAATTCTTTAAAAATTATATAAAATAATCCAGAATGGACACCCTTCATAAGTATTCACTAGAAACATAGCATTTCTAAAACAATGTGTGTATATTAAGAATCTATTTTTTTTCTTGTTTCATATACTCGTATTGTTCTGTAGACGATTTAAACCAAAATGTGCGCAAGTTTAAGAAATTTTAAGTGTTACTATTTTGAATACGTAATATTTTGTTTTATATTATGATAAATTAAATAAGTACATATTATTCCAAATTCAAGGTCTTGTTTCATCCCTGAACAAAATTACAACTAATCTATCTCTGTTTTTCAACCAAGAAAAAAATATGTATTTTAAATCCAGCTTGTATAATTTTAAATTTTCTATGAGTGTAATTTGTTTAAACATTTGTGTGCATTAATTGAAAAAATGTTAACATTTATTTTTTCTTTCCTTTCAGAAGTGGAAATCTACATCAAAGAATCTGATGGTGGCATGGAAAAGGTAAATAATAGTCTTTTTTTTTATATAAAAATCGATTTAGACTTAAAACAATGTTTTACACCTTCGTCATCGGGAAAACGATATAAATATATACAATTCTTGGTAAGTTTTGTCTTTGTAAGCATTTTTCATACGAAAGTATATCCTTTTAATATTGCCATATGTAGTTTTTGTTCACGTTTTGTGAGAGCAATTTATTCAATACCACTCGAGGACATTGTTGCCGAAATTGAACAAGATGCCCCGGTGCAAGCAGAGCTGGCAGCACGAGCCCAACCGCCCCAGGGGGGCCGTTACAGGATCCACGAGCGCTACAGAAAATTTGCCCCAATCTGTCAATTTATCACGCTCTCAGATTCTTAAAAACCTTTTAAAAATAACACGTTAATCGTCTTTACGATTTTCTTCAAATTCACATTATTATTTTTTTACTGTTATCCTGCGTTCAATATAAATGTCCATTTCAGACGTGAATATTGAAAACTAAATATTGTATAAATTAGTGGCAATATAAAACAAAACAATTTTTTTTATCAATTGTTTAATTTTCTCAACATCTTCCAAATTTTTCATTTTCCTCAACATGTTTTTAGGGCTTAACTTAAACCTTGATCACCGGGAGAACAGTATATACTGTTCATATTGTTCTCTTTATGATAAAGGTTTAAAGCCTTCGAAAAATAAATTCAAAACACAGTGTACTAATTAAACTTTTCACGAATGTGGTAAGTTTTGACAGATATTAAAATTATTTTAATATCTGTCAAAACTGACCACATTCGTGTTTTTTTTTATTTTATGTAAATGTATTAAATTAAGATACATTTAATATATATTTTATTTTAAAAAAGGGTGGACACGTGGAATATAAATTAAATAAACACAAATGTCCTGATCGTCTAGCTGACGACAAGTGCACCATATAAAAGATCCTTTTTTGTTAAATTATTTTACTTACTAACTTACTAACCATCATGCCGTCTATCCGAAGGGGTAGGCAGAAATAATGGACTGCCACACTTTTCTTTCCTGGCATATTTCTCTCGCTTCCTCAACATTCATACATCGTGTCATGCACGCGTGTCGAGTTCTCTGACTACTCACGTGGCTGACATAAATTATTTTGTTATTTTATTTTATATCATTGTGTTTTATATAATTTGTTTTAGATTTGTTTTGTGGACGTTGTACGATCGAACTGTGCTCGCGGGAGACGCCTATTGGTGGCAATGAGGTTCGCAACCCATCACACCGCGTCTCTCGCGGGTGCGAAAGGAGAAGGATGGATCGGTTAAAGAGTGGCAGTCCATTCTTTCTGCCTACCCTTTCAGGGAGACGGCGTGATGGTTAGTTAGTTCGTTAGTTTATATAATATCACTGATAAAGGACTTGGGTGTCCGAAACATAATAATGTGTGGGTTGTATTCAAAGTTTATAAAAAAAGGAAACATTATTTTACCTTATTTTAATTATGGGGAAGGTTTAGCGTCAGATGCCATTTGAAAAGAAACAATGGGGTGTTTTCACGTCCCCGTCAGTATGAGCGATCCGCGGGGGTTATGGCCGTCATCACGCCATCAACTCATTACCGCCAGCCTGTGGTACTAGCTTCAGCTCGGCCTGATGACAAATATCGCACAATGAAACATTGCGATTCGTCTTGTAACCAAATAACTGTTATTATTTATTGTTTCTTGAACAATGATGTAAATATCCATTAGATAATTAATATCAATGAATACGTCGTCTTCTAAGAGTTTTTTATATTAAGATGGAATGACACGTTTCACCCCACTTAGGCATTATCAAATATTTGATAATGCCGTAGAAGGGTGAGTTTAAATTTTCAAGACTTCAATACTTATCTTACATTACAAAATTATACACGCATAGGGTGTTTTTTTTAAGTTTTTTTTTTTTAACTGGCAACATTGTTTCTAAAGACTGTCAATTTGACAGTTGACAGTTGATTTTTAGTCAGTAAGTTTAGCCATTTTATTCAGTTGCTCAATAAAGGTGTCAAAAATTGGACTTCACGATTGCGCTTCATTCGAGCTAGCCGTGGCGCTCATATGCCCGAAATCATGTTTAAAAAATAATGGCATAAAATTATTTATTAAAAAAAGCCAATATCATAGACATTAACATTATTTAAATGTGTTTTTTTTTTTTCATTTTGAATTTGCATACCTCTAAAAAAAATCACCCTTATACACATTGTTACGTAAAAAAAATTAAATATTCGTTCTATTTATTGTCTCTGGAACAATAATGTTTTTTTTATGGAATCACATGTTCCACCCTTCTAAAGCATTATCAAATGTCATTTGATAATGCCTTAGAAAGGCGAAACATGTCATTCCATAAAAAAAATTAATAAAACTCCTATAACACGGACGTTTTCATTTATATTAATTAAATATTTGTTTTATTAAAAATTATCATAAACCCATAATACATTATATCATCAGCCGTCTGTCATTCACTGCTGAATGTAGGCCTCTCCCAAAGCACGCCTTCGCCCCCTATCCAATGCCGCTCCCATCCATCCATGTCCAGCAATCCTCTTCAGATCGTCGACCCAGCAGGCAGTTTAATTCCGCATAATCTTCGGGGAGACAGCGTGATGGTTGGTTAGATTGTTAATATTCTAGTCAGTGCAGAAGACAACAGAGAGCTCTCAAAACTGGTAGAAGCCATAAACCTAAGTGAATTTAAACAAAATATATATTATAAAGCTTTATAGATTCTCATCTTACTCTTAATGGCCATCTCTTTGTTTTTTCCATATTGTGGATCTTAGAGCCCCAGAGATTGCAGCTGCCTTGTTTACTTGAGTTTGTATTTCTTCCCGCAGATCAGCTCCCCCCACCAGGTCTATGCCTAGGTACTTATAGGTCCTGACCTGTTATATGGGTTGATTTTCTATAACCAGGTTACATGTTTGAGGTGTTTTGGAAAAGGTCATACATTTTGTTTTTTCGATAAAGATCGTCATGTTATATTTCTTAGAGGCGTGATGTAGTCTCTCTAGCATTTTTTGTAGGTCATTACTGTTTTCAGCTATGATTATAGCATCGTCTGCATGACAGACCACATTAACAATTTGCTCTTCCATCCTATATCCCAGTTGTAGCGATTGGGTCTCCTCTATAAGTTTATCCATTATCAGATCGAACAGAAAAGGGCTTGGGCTGTCTTTCTAAGCTTTATATTGTCATCTACGACCCGTAAGCTCATCCGTTCATCTTTTTGTGGTGTGTATCACGGTGTATTAAGGAAAAATATATATATGAGTTAGTGTATGCTTGAGTTGGGTGATAGTAAGAAATGTGCATAAGACAATATGGCCGGGTTGGCCGTACGGCGCGGCGCGCACATCTCGCGTGACTCGCGGCCAGGCGCGGTCACGGCACGGGCCGCTGTTTAATCAATACCGCCCATCGCCTCCGTCGCCTCTGATACGCGCGTGTCGCCAGCTCCTCGCACGCCTGCAACGCCTACCACGGCCGCTCAATTCCTCATTCATTACTAATGTCTCCATACTGCAGTCATTTCATTCAAATAACAATAAACTTGTTATTGGAGACAAGAATTTAATAAATCAGCGAAAATGACTTTTCACCAGTAAGTGCAGGTGCCAACCCACAGTATCAGGTGGTAATCTGGAGGATAGAATGCTTATCTCCATATAAAACTAAGTACAATGTAATTGAATTTCAAATTATGATATCAGTAAGAATGAATAGCGGAAAAAAGTCATATAAACAAAATTATAAAAGTTTGGACATATGGAGCTCATGTCATTGTGAAGTCGAGGAAGACTGAATAAACCATGGTATGGCCAAATTAATCAAATTGTAAATATCCAGCCATATTGCAAGTCGAATGAATCGACGGAGTCTGGTGGGACCCAGTCTCTTTTGAGACTCCTTTGAAGCAGTCCCATTCACGTCAACTTGGGCCTAGCATGTCCATTTTCATGTCACCTTCCGTATTACTTTTTATTCACTTTCAATCTTCTTCTTTTGGTGACGTGTCAGGTTCCCCCAACGTTGGCGCTCACTTCAGCAAAGGCATTTCTGTCCTGCGCCACTTGGAACGGGTTCTGAACTCTTGTAATTCCTGTCCACTCTTTGATGTTCCGCAGCCAGCGGGAGCTTATACCAACTCCCCAACGTCCCTCCACTTAACCCATTAATATCAGTCGAATGAGGTGCTATTTTTCTCCCCTTAGGACATGACCCAAATATGAGACCTTTCTAATTTTTACACTCGACAACAGCTCTCTATTGGCTCTGGCTCTCTGTAGTACGTCTGCATTACTGACCCTATCGGTCCACGTTATACGGAGCATTCTGCGGTATATCCAACGCTTCGTTCTCGAATGTTTCCAACCGGTTCATTACATTCACTTTCAATAACAATTTAAAATACAAAGTGAATATTAATATTGAATAAATCAATTTACTATTGTATATTAAGATGATTGTGTATTTTGTATGATTGCTAATTTTGACATATTTTTTGAAAAATGATCTGAGGCTTTTGACACAGGTTTGTCATTAAATTAATGAACAACACACACATACGTATAAACCTGTGCCTAAACTGTGATCGTTTATCCTCCCCATTACACATTCAGCAAACTTTAATAACGCAAAGGGCCCAAGTACCAGTAAAACTCTAAATTATAATTCCGAGACCCGAGCCGATACTTGAAACGGCAAATCCTCTTAAATGTATACCGGGTCCCGGCGAGTCGGTATAATTAATGTTCAACGAGGAACAAAAAAATCTTCTCCAAGAACATTCATGTAAAAATATAAAGCTTGTCATTAAAAGTTTTCAAAAGTCAACGCGCCGCTTTGTAAATAAATACGGAAAAGCTGTGCATTATAACGTGCTTAGTACAAGTAAGTGTGACCGGTTCGCATTTCTGTTCCCAGGGAAAAGTTGGCCGGAATTTTTTCCTTTGAGCGGTATAATGACACGAAGCAAGACATTAATTTTTCTTTGAAAATTTCTGCTTCCGAGGTATAGTATTAAATTTCGTCTTATGTCAAAAGTCAACTTTTACAATAAGAGCTTGTTAAATATAATTTTAATTTAGAACTGCAATTCGAATATGTTTTCTGTGTTTGTGTAGTTTACTTGCATTCATATTTTACTAACTAGGCACAAGTTAAATTCAAGCATTATTTTGATTATTTCTAACTTAAAATATTTATTGTGTCGCCATTTTCTTTGTTTGTCTTATTTTTCAGTTATCATACCATTCACTGTAATGAATGGTAGGAAATACCCATAGGAGAGATAAACGCATGTATATCAATAATCAACAAACTATAAGATTAGAGGGAAATTTCTAAATTGTCCATAAGGCCTGCAACTGGAAGATGGATGAATCAGACCGGCCTTCTGCAACGCGGATATCTGCAGTCAAGAATGACCGTGAAGCTGAGTCTTATTAGTAGAGTCGAATTCAAATAATGGGAAATGATTAAGAGAAAGAAGATGTAGCGCTCGTTTTTTCTCTATCTCTTCTTCTTGTGGTGCATAGGCCCTGTCACACCTCCGTGGTGCATAGGGCCTCAAGGAACCTTCTACACCCGACTTTATCGCATTCCTAATGCCCAACATCATCCCAAATGAGGCTTGTTGCTTTAATCTCGTCCTGCAGGGCTCTTCTCCACGTGGCTCTAGTTCTGCCTCGCTTTCTCTTTCCCCCCATAGGGGACCAGTCTAGCGCGCCCTGAGCGATGCAGGCTGGGTTCCGTCACAGAGTGTGACCGATCCACAGCCATTCGCATCTAGTGACATGTTCTCTAATTGGCTTTTCGCCTGCCATGGTCCATGATGCTGTTTGGGGCCAATAGATCTTGAATATTGAGCGAAGGCACTTATTTATAAACACCTGGAGTTTTCCAATAACGTCCGCGGTAGATTTCCCAGTCTCACATCCCTACAGCAGTAGGGGTGTGAGACGCTACTGATGAATATTTTTTTCTCAATACGTAGAATCAATAACACTACCACTTACTTGTTGTTAAAATGAGATTACTTTTGAAATAAGTCGAAAGTCGAATCAGCAAAACCGGTCATAATGAATAAAAAAAAAGTTTTATATTTCTTTAACTATAATAATGAGTTGATGAAAACTGAAAACCGCTTGATTTCTATATTAACGTTAGATTAAATAATAGATCAAGTGGATTGTTTAGGCTCTCTCTGTGAAGTTTAATTCTGATCCATCTTAAATCATCATTCGCTAATATTCGATTCAATGACTCGAGTGCTGAACATTTCCCTACTGAATATCGACTTGGGATTTACTAAAATTAATTTCTCGTTTTAAACTTTCCATCGAGTCGTCCAAGTTGATAATGGTGCTGTCTGGTGTTGCCAATCGCGGAAGACAATTGAGCTAATCCTGCGGAAGGGACATTTTAAACAGGAGTAGGGAAGGTTGGAAGGCGATAAAAATATTGGATGCTAATGGGATTTATCAAGGCTCCGAAATGCAAAGTTTGTATTCTAATAAGAATTTGATAAACCGAGGACATCACAGTGTGAGAATCCATAATTCTATTTTTAACCAATTTAAACACTTTTTACGTGTATGAGTTTAGTTGCCTTAACATTTTCCAAATAAATTTATCAACAGATGAATAATATAGGGTGTTTTTTAGAGGCATACAATACATACATCTTCAAAATAAAAAAGTAAAGAAACACATTAAAATATGTGATTGTCTATGATATCGGCTTTATTTAATAGGTAGTTTTATGCCATTATTGTTTAAATATGATTTCGGGCATATGAGCGCCACGGCTAGCTCGAATAAAGCGCAATCGTGAAATCCAATATTCGACTATTGTCGTCTTTGTGGATGTATATTATCCACTAGAGTGTACGTAGTGCGAAAAAGATACATAATCTTCCGAATAACTTGCTCAGATGGACGATTATGTCGACCGTAAAATGGACGTAGTACACGATAAGTTTGGCAAACAGAACCATGATTTTCAAAATAAATTTGCACAATTTGCAAGCGCTGTTCTGACGTCAGTCAATCCATGGTGAATGGCAAAACGTACTGACTACAATTAAACTGTCAACTGTTATATTGACAGTCTGTAGAAACAATGTTGCTAGTTTAAAACTAAACCTCTAAAAAAAACACCCTATATAATCGATGTATATTTCTTTCAATTATTATTAAGGCACTCCATAATTAACTCATATAAATAAAAATGACAGGATTTTCTTCAATATATTTCAATAATACTATAATATAATAAAAAATGGAATAACTTCCGAAAAGATTCATTATAAATTACTCTAGTGTGGTGAAATGCATAATATAAAAAATGTATCGAAATGCATATTTTTTTAATTGTTTCTTGTCATGGAGGTAGAAAAAGGATTGAAATACCATGGAAAATGTTGAGGTGGAAGGAAGACCTAAAAAGTATGCAGCATAACATTTACCAGTTCCAATTTGGAAGACGGCGGCTTACGAAAGGATCAATTTGAGGCAAATTTTAAAGGAGGCTAGGCTCGATTTGGATTCAATGTTATGTTTATATTCGAGACTAATTTTGCTTTTTGACTAACTAACCATCACGCCGTCTCCCGGAAGGGGTAGGTAGAAAGAATGGACCGTCACATTGTTCAATTCTTACGTACTTCTCTGACTTCCTCAACATTCATACATCGTGTCATGCTTGAAAGTCGATTTCTCCGACTCCTAACGTGGACGACATTTAAAATTTTATTGATTCGGTCGTGCCACGTTTCCCTCATTAAAACAATGATAATGTCCAAACATGACGAAAATAGCTTTAAATATAAATGTGTAATGAAATCAATAAGTGGAATTGAAAACATTTTTATTTTATAAAGTTTTCTATATGTTATATTTTTTTGTATTAATATGTCTTAGCTGTTTTCGTGACAAATGACATTAAAATGCGAACATTTTATTTCGATAACAGATATTCAGTAGGAAATCGTAGTATTTTCGCTCAAATAATGGTGCGTCAGTTTTCCCTTTAATCTATAATAAAACAGTTTTCCCGAAGCATTAGTATTCCCTGCTAGTTCTTTCTCTATTTCCCTTGACTCATACTTATCTCGTTAGTTCCCACACTATAATTTATAGGGAAAACGCCTTTGCCGATGTCTTCTGCCTGCGGGTCGTGAGGGTATCCCGTAATGATACTTGTAAAGTTTGGCGGTTTTTATGTAACTCGTGTCTGACGTCATCTGTCACACGTGTCGCCCACGTGATCGCGTGTCCCGATCGGGGGATATCTTTCACTATCGTCATGGTGCAGTGGTTAACAGTTTTGTTTCCCTTATCTTATGAATTTTTACCGACCTTTCCTCTTCGAGCTTTCAACATTTTATTAAATTGTACCTTCATGTTCAATACTCAACACCATTAATAACTAACAAACTGACCAACACGCTGTGTCCCGAGGGGGGTAAGCAGAGGTGACGGTTGGATATAATCTTATATCATATCACAACTAAAGATTCCACCGTATTGTAAAACGTTCTCTTGACGAGTATTTCGAAAACATACATGGTTGCCATTAAGTAAACGTGTAATCTAATTATGAAATCCTTGCCCTTTTTTTTATGCACACTTCTTGGATACATATTTTTGCCCATCATACACTTATCCATAGATCCTAGTGTCTCGGGGGGTGATAGGTGACTTCACGTGTATTGTTACTAAAACCATAATACCTAGTACCCCCGTAAATGATACAAAGTCGGCAAAACCTGTTACCACAATGGCAAGATAAAGAGTAGAGATAAGTCCCTTTTACTGTCAGCCCTCCTAATATAATACTAGAATACCATTAAAACGAAGAAGATTAACAAGCTATGGTAACTCTTACGCCGTTTCTCCCGAGGGATTGGCAGAGAATATAGACCGCCATACACTCTCAGTTCCGAGATACCTCTCTAGATTCCCCTGCATTCATACATCGTAACATATACCGTCTTCGATTTTTCCGACTTTGAATGTGGCCGCCTTTTAGGATTTTATTAATATGGTTATGCCAAGCTTACCTTGGTCTTCCACGTCTTTTCTTTCCACGCACACTGCTTGTATACAATATTTTAACCATTATTCTCTCGTCTATTCGTTCTATATTTTCAAACTATCTCAGGGATCCTTTTTTTAATTTTACTCATGATTCAATCATCTGCCTTACATTTCTTCTTTACTTCGTCGTTCGGTATTCTATCATATATCGTTTTCCCGCAAATTCTTCTTATTTCTAATTTCTACGGCATTTATTCTACATTAATCTCTTTTTTTGCCAGGTACGAGCTTCACTTCCATAATAAAGGTTGACACTAGAACTCCATTATGTACTGCCATCTTTGCTTTTAATTATTTTTCAATTTTCGAAAGCTCGCCAGCAGAGCAAACAATGGCAACTGCCGAAACCGGTAGGAAATAGAATATGAATACTTGTAATAAAAGAACGCATAGAACTTGTGTAGGATAATTAAATTAGATATGGCATCAATTAATGTGACTCTAAAATTGACAAAGTTCACATTGACTTAAAAAATTCTAAAAATGTTTTTAAGTAATTTATTTTGCTATTTCAAGTTTCATTGTAAATAATGAAAATAAATTAAAATTTAAAAAAAAAAAAAAAAATTTAATGTATATTTAGTTATTTAGCACATTATTATAGGAAGTTAGTTGTGACACGTAATACGTTTTTACTGTTTTAATGTTAAAATTATATAAGTATTTTCGTTTATATAAAGAATTTTGATTGGTGTAAAAATATTTTTTTCATTTGTTCCAATGACAATTTGAATAATTTCTCCAATAATATTTTTAAGTTCTTGCTGCTGTTGGATTATTTTAAGTGCCTAATTACAGTTAGGTAATTTAAAAAAAACGGTGGATACGTGGAATCTAAGTTAAATAAACACAAAAGTCCGGATCGTCCAGCTGACAACAAATGCCCCATCTAAAAGAACATTATGTGTTAATTATGTTTTTATTGTTATTGTTATTTTATGTCATTGTATTTTATCTAATTTGTTTTAGAATTATTTTTGTGGACGTTGGACGATCGAAGTGTGCGCGGGAGATGCCTATTGGTGGCGATGAGGTTCACAACCCATCACACCGCGCCGCTCGCGGGGGCGAAAAGGTAAGGACGGACTGCACCATCGTCTAAAGTGTAGCAGTCCATTATTTCCGCCTACCCTCTCGGGGAGACGGCGTGATGGTTAATTAGTTATAATAGTTAGTTACTATCACAAATATACTTGAATTTTTTTTATGTATTTTCATTAATCTCTAAGGTTTTTAAGTTTGATCTATATCATACATTTCCACGAAAACACAGAAAAGGTTTTTTATACTAATTGTTCAATACCCTTTATAGCCCTGCCATTGGTTAAACAACTGTCTGCCAGATTCAATAGATTGCAGTCGGATCAATTTGCATAAGAAAACCTCAATAAAAAAATATTGTCCACAAATCCATTTATTTTTTGTAATAAAACGCGCGATCTCTCGCTCTCTGGTGGATAATTTAGCATTGCCAATCCGGTCTGAGATCGGTCATTATTATTTCAATAAGACGAGAAGCTCTGCGGCGAGGGGCCGGCGGGTTCTTTAATTGATTCCTCCGTAATACAGATAAAAATAATATTTGCATTAGGAGCACGTACCGGCCGGGAAGAAACAGACGCATAAATGACAGAGGTTTCTGCAATTTAATTCCGCTAGATAAAATTTACATCTGAGGTTTAATAAATATATTCATTATTTGGACCATTTGAAACATCTCTCAGAAAAAAGTTGCGTAATATATTTATTTTTTTAATAATTTTAATTACTAGTTACAAATGAATCCTAAAGATGTTTATTACGTTAAGTGCCTTAAGAATATGTGATATACCTATGGAGCAAGTAATGAGTTTCAGATATTTGAGAGTAGAGATCTGCAGCCAAAACGACCTTTATACCGAAGTACGAGAACAAGTCAGTAAAGCCTCTACCGTGTCAGGATGCCTGAAGAATCTGGTTTGGAAGAACAAGCACATGCGTATCGACAGCAAGATTAGAATTTATAAAACATGCGTGCGACCTATCATGACGTACACTGTAGAGACGCGGGCCGACACTGTGCGAACCAAGGGTCTACAAAGAACATCGGAGATGAAGGTCCTAAGATCAATTACTGGAAAAACTCTTCGAGATCGTGTCCGCAACGTAGACATAAGAAAATCTTGCGAAATAGAGGATATCGTTCAGTGGAGTAGATCCAGAAGAAGATACTGGAGGGACCATGTAGCCCAAATGGATGGTGACAGACTTGCATATACAGCCGCTTAAGAAATCCCCTGCGGACACCGCCCACCTGGAAGTCCGCCTAAGAGATGGAAGGACAGATGGATTTCATCATCCGACGAGACATGATTTCTGTATCACAGATCGTCAGATCTATTAAAAGAAGAAGAAGAAGAAGCCTTAAGAATAACCACATATCAAAATGGCAAGAATCATTTAACGTTTAAATGAATACAAACTTAATATATCTGCTGTATTTAAAATATTACTTATTCAACATTTGATTATTTTTAATTCATACTTTTCGACGTTTTATCAACGATATTATACCTTCATCATCCGGAGAACCAGATAAACCAGTTTTATATTGATTGAATTAGTTTTATATCGTTTCCTTACGATTAACGTACTTGTAATTAATACAAATGAAAACGTCAGTTTTCTAGAAAATTTATTTTATGTTATGAAAATGTCACGTTTCGCCCTTCTAACGCATTATCAAATGTGGCGATATTTCAGCTCGTTGCTGGTTATACACTAGTAAATGGAGCAGAAAATATGAATTCACGAAAATTGATGTGGCTTTATACATTTTTAACAAATAATTATTTGGGTAGGCCAGAAATACTTGAAAGTGGTTTCTTGGAACTCATTAAGAAATTTCTGAGAACTGAAATTTTGCCACATTGGATAATGCCTTAGAAGGGCGCAAAACATGTCGTTCCCATAAAATATAATAAAACTTGTAGAAAACTGACGTTTTCATTTGTATTAATTATTTAATATGGAGTTTTACATCATTGTTCAAGAAACAATAAATTAAACGTACTTGTTTTTATTATTTTCAAAACAGTCGTGAAAATTTTTCTCAAATTTAATTTTTCTTTAATTTATTCAATATTCATTATTATAGAATTACACATTATTAACGCTTTACGTTTATCTAAAAAATCGTTATTTATATTGATTACTACAGTTTTATTTATCACGTGTACAATGTATATACTCGTATATGTATGCAAATTTTATTTCGAATAGGCAGGGTTTATTTATGTTGAAAAATAACGTATTTTAAGTCAATCCATCTTGTGTTTTATGTTTTGTAGTGTATACATTCTAGTGTTGTATATAATTTTAATACCGATCAACCTGAAACGGAAAGTCTATGAAGCCTGCATTCTGCCAGTTGGTACTTATGGTCTTTGAAACTGTTACATTGTCCAAACAAAGTGCCGAGAAACTACGAATGACGATCAGAAACGATACGGTGAGAGAAAAAACAAAGGTCAATGACATCATCCACCGGCTGGCGACTCTAACATAGCAATGGGCAGGTCACGTAGCCCGAAGCTCAGATGAAAAGTGGACAAGAAGACTGCTGACTTAGAGACCATGGACGGCAAAGAGAAGTGCAGGGCGACCGCAACTACAATGGAACGATGATCTGAACGGACACGTCGGAATAACTTGGATACAGTCTGCACAGGACAGAGTGACATGGAAGCGAATGGAGGAGGCCTTTGTCCAGGAGTGGACGGGAATAGGCTGATAATTACCTTCGTCAAAGACAGCACAGATTGTTTTATTTGCCGCGCTGCAAAACCAACCTGTCAATGGTTATGCCTGTGGGTAGGGCAATCTTATTTCTTAATCGGATCGCCTCGGAGGTCGACATATTTCGTGTTAGTGTGAGTTGCCTCAGGGATGCAATATCAATGTTATGATTTTTTCTTATTCTTAATCTTTTTTTTTAATGCTTCTCTTTTTATAATGTAATTGCAAACGATGTGGAATTGTATGTCTGTAATGTTTGTGATTTTTATCAAAATAAATGAAAATGAAAATGAAGAAGAAGATATAATTTTATTGTGAAATACTTTAGGTGAAATAATAAAATTTTATTTAAGAATATCTTGGTGTACGATTCAATTATAAAGCCACCCAATCCGTCTTAAATCTGTTTAATTCATTTCCTTTGCCGTCCTCTAATGCAGAGTCCCTCCCCGAGTGCAGCTCTCCTTGGTCCTCATCTCCATATGTTCCTTCGTCAGCTGCGCTTTGTTTCTTCGGCTGGGGAAATGGCGGCTTATTACAAATGCAAAATTTCCCATTCATATTCAAAATTTTATATCCCGCTGTGTGGCGGAGGGCACTAATTTATTCAGCCTCTCGGGTCGATGCCGCCCCCGCCCGGGATGTTGGCCGCCCTAGGATGTCAATTAGCTCTGAAGGACGCGGCCCTCCATCCGCTGGGATGTTGACTTGGGCCAGATCGGAATCCCAATGCAGCGAACGATTTGACAGCGCGAGAAGCTAAATGAACCCCAATTATTGCAATTTGATTTACCTAACTCCCCAGTAGGCGCAGCGCATCTTCTAAGATCTTTGGGAGGTAGTAATTACTAGAAAGGTAGTCTTTACCTCTTCTTTATAGCTAATTCCCTCGTTAGTTCATTCTCCATTCTAGTTGCTAGTAGGGCCTCTTGGGCATGCTGGGGACCAATAGTTTACAGATAAGAAGGGATGGCTGCATACTTACCTTATTAAAACTAACCTATAAATCTGCTGTACTCGTATTTTAATATCTATTTTATAAATAATGAAAAATTATAATATTATGGTTAGAACAAGGACATAGAAGGTTCTCACCGCTTACCCGAATCTGTTATAGACAGTTATTTACAGAGAAGGGGAGATGAGTGCACACTTACCCATTTCTTCAGACTTATCAGGGGATTCTTTGAGAATTCCGTCATCTCGGAGGTTATCCATATTTATGTTCTGGATGGTCATCTTCGACAGCGTCAGCACAGTCCTTTTTATCTCCCAGCATGCAGAACCAACCTGCCTCTGGTGATGCCGGTGGTAAGAGCAATCAAACTGCTGAACATTATCGCTTCGGAGATCGATGTCTTTCATATTCGTGAAAGTACGAATATGAAAGACATCGATCAAGAAGACAAATACTCTTGACTTTGGACAGTATCTTGTATTCCTAATGTCGAACCATCTCTCATGCGTTCCTGGTATTATATATTTATTATATTTTACCTGTTCTCAATACATGTCTTAAACTATAAAAATTGTTTGTAATATCTTTTGAGAAAATAAACTGATTTAATTTGAAAGTATTATAATAATGAATGCATAAAATTATTAAATGTTTGCTAATTATATAAAACTAACTAACTAAGATTCGAACGAAAAATACGGCAACGAATCTGTGGACCCGTGAGAGAAGATAATCAATGGCGCATCAGAAACAATGAAGAACTGTACAGCATATTCAAGGCCCCTAGCATGACTACTCAAATTGAGATGGGCTGGGCATGTACAGAGAATGCCAGACTCACGAGTCCCTAAAATAATAATGAATGGAAACCCAGGTTGAAGGAGACGAGTGGGAAGACCCAGGCTAAGATGGGAGAATGAGGTCGGGAAGGATGCGGAGCAAGTCGACAAGGTGGCTAATTGGAAGACGGTGGCAGAGGACAGGCGAAGTTGGAGGCATCTGTTATGTATATGATTTGAGCTGTAACGCCATCAGAGAGAGAGAGAGAGAGAGAGAAAACTAACAAACCGTCACGCTGTCTACTCGCAGGGGTAGACAGAAAGAATAGATCGCCGAACTGTTTTTTCCTGACATACTTCTCATGATTCCTCAAAATTCATAGTTCGTTTAATCAAAACTCTGCTAAACAAGTATTTATAAATGTGTCAAATGTAAATATAAGAAGTGAACACAGTGTGACTAAGAGTGCAATGAAAAAATAATGAAAGTGTCATTAATACTTGGACACATGATAAAAATGAACGATAAAAGAATGTTACAAAAAAGTATTGTATATGTAAACGACGTTAACAGAACTAGAAATAGTAAAAGACTGAGGAAAACCTGGAACTATCATATCAATCAAATTGAAGTGAGGATTCAAAGACTTGCGTGCATGACACAATGTACGAAGTTGAAGAATCCTGAGAAGTATGTCATAAAAGAACAACGTGGTCCATTTTTTTGCCTACTCTTTAGGGGATACGGCATGTTGGTTGGTTAGTTAGTTAGAGTTCTGTTAAGTATGGACGGATGAATTGGCGTGCAAATGACTCATTGTACAAATATGGAGGAAACTAAAGATATTTGTAAACTAAAGATATTACATAATGAAGTCGACGAAAGGGCGCCGCTGCATTCTATGAGTATAACAGCTTCGGGTAAGCGTTGGCTAACATTATATTATTCCGTAAATTCATATTTACAAGACTGTTTGATTTATTTTTTGAGAACGAAAAGTCCCGAATTTGAGTCTCAGTTTTCTGAAATGTGGGAATAAACTTTTAGTGATTTCTAAAATGTTATTTATTATTATAATAAAGTCGAAGGACGCACAGCTTTCAGTTTTGGCCCGCGTTTTGTACAAGCGGGTATCCCGCAGAATATCGGACTCTCCTTATTATTATAATTATTATAATTGTAAATGTTTATCCAGTTCTAATCGTAATAGACAATGGATGAGAAGATAAACATGGATTGATTCAAGTATCTCCATTCCCAAGTTATCCCCAATCCCAATTACACTGACCACGTGCGGATGACATTATCAACACGGTTATTAATGTACATTGCTAACCCCAGCACACGAATACAGCGCAATCACTTTCGAAAGTGCCATGACAAATGCCCTTCAAATTGACCGATACACCACGATTATTCGACTTCCGGTTCCCGCCACAGGCAACCCACTTCCGGCGGGTCCGGGGCGCCCGCCATCCGTTTATCTCGCCATTGCGGGTGAAAAATGACCGCCATCAATACAGTCTCATTGTTTGTCCGGCATCGGATATTCATCGGTCAATAGTGCTCACTGCTCACGCCGGACATATTGGCCTCTGATGGAGTACTATCATTTGTCAAACCGAGATATTGATGCTGGCAGCAGTTCATCATTTCACTTGCTTTGTTATCTATGTATCTTTTCTGGAACTTGTACAAATAGTTCCTGTTTTTAAACAAAAAATGGTAATTTCTCTTATTCTTTTTTATATACTTTGTATATAAATACAACACTAACATTAAAATTGTTTTAATTACATAGACATATTTCGGACAACCAGTCCTTCTTCAGTGATACATTTTATAAAGATACATATTTAAAATATTATAAAATTGTTTACGAGATCTGACAGATGTTATAAAGAAGCGCACATAACATAATATAACATCTGTCAGATCATGTAAACAATTTTATAATATTTTTAATTGTATCTCAATAGAGACGAAGAAACAAACTGGAAACTGAATATGGATGATCAAGGTGTTTACAGGACTTATGACCTGTCATTGGTTGGGTTAAGCGCACGTTTTATGTAATTACAACATTCCCCATTCCACCATTGTTATTATGATCATGTATGATACATTTTTGGAAGTTGTATATATACTCCTAAATGCTAAACAATCATTCTTCATAGATGGCGTTAGTGGATGGATTGTATAGATTAATCTTAAAAAATTAATTAGTACAATCAAATCTACATAGATGGCTAACTGGAACTGCCACGTGAAGATAAGTATGAATTTGGAGTATATATACAACTTCCAAAAATGTATCATACATGATCATAATAACAATGGTGGAATGGGGAATGTTGTAATTACATAAAGCGTGCGCTTAACCCAACCAATGACAGGTCATAAGTCCTGTAAACACCTTGATCATCCATATTCAGTTTCCAGTTTGTTTCTTCGTCTCTATTGAGATACAATTAAAAATTTAAATTAACCACCCACAGGTGAAAATCCAGGATTCGTATACAGATATAAGTATACATTTCACAAATAATTTTATAATATTTTAAATATGTATCTTTATAATATGTATCACTGAAGAAGGACTGGTTTTCCGAAACAGGTCTATGTAATTTTAATTTTTTTAATGTTAGTGTTGTATATATAAAGTATACAAAAAAGAGAAATAAAGCATCTACAACACAAAGTATGGCGAACATAGAAGAAAAAAGAAACGTTAACTCTGTTTTTTTTTTATTCTGATTTTAAATGATTAAAACCGCTCTTTTTCCACTGTTAGGATTAATTATTACGTATTTTGAATGTAACGTATCTTCACCATAAAACGATATAGTTCTCTCAACGTTGAAGGTATATTACCTTCGAAACAAATCGAGATAAAAAATCACAAAAATGTATTTTTGTAAATTAATTGTTAACTTTTATTGTGAGTAAGATGAGAATTTATAAAGCATGCGTAAGACCAAAAATAACATTTGGCGTTGAAGCAAAGGCAGACACAGTCTGAACCAAACAAGTTTTGATGACTTCCGAGATGAACACCCTAAGGATGACAGCACTAAGAGATCGCGTGAAGAACACCAGAAGAAATTACATATGTGAGGCTAAAGATATTATAAGCTGGAGTAGACAGCAAAGAAGAGACTGGTACGGACATGATCAAAGAATGGACACTACCAGACTCCCCTATATTGCACTAAATAATCAGCCTCACGGGACTCGTCCCCGTAGAAGACCTCCTAAAAGATGAAGGTATGGTATGGATGAACCATATAGATCATCAGCAAGACAGAAAAAGATGAAGAAGAAGTTCATTTTCATAATAGACTTGATTTAAAACATTTTATTAGTTTAAATCAAATAGAAATAAACCACTTAGGCTCGTGATTCAATTTAAAGTTACAAGCAATGGAAAATAAACATTTGTTTTTTAAAATAATGATGTTCATTTTCATATTCAGTTAACGCCACCTTGCATGAAAACAGACAGACAAGACATCCCCGGCGTTCAAAAGTGATCTTCATGATCCCACGAGCCCCAGGCAATGTGATGACTGACTTTATCATCTGAATTATAACAGATAGGGATAAGGCGTATGCTGTATTTTCGGCGCTACAAAACCGAGAACCACCAGCTAAGGAATGGTAACCCCTACAGAAAATCCTTGAAGAACTCAACCGCAAACCACTCCATTAAAACTTCCCAGAAACTGACCAACGTTCGTGGGACCTGACACGATTAATATAATATAAGGAGAAGTAACTGCTAAAATTTGTAACACTGTTTTCATGATATCACAATTTTTGTTATTTGTCATGTCAGCTGTTTCGTATTTTGATATAAATAGTAAGTTTTTCAATTTGCATATTTAGTTGTTTGTAACACCTGATGATGCCAACTTCGATTGGCAAAGCGTCTGTGGCGACAAATAATTAAAATTGTGATATCATAAAAACAGTCATCAATTCCAACTTCTTAGTATCATCGGCCAAAACAATGTACTTATAAGGAGAACGTTACATAATAACAATATAACTTCAAAAAAACGATAGGAGCAACCTATCGGCGTGGATGAGACCATAATGTTACATGATATTATAATATGTTACTTTTATTTTTACTTTTAATTTTGTTCTTATTTCTACTATAATACTATTATTATGTTTAACTCTCAATCATTTTGTTTGACCATATTTTGCCTTAGCTTAAATTCAATTAACTGTTTATTGTATCTGTGGTAGCATGTAATTGGCTTTATTTATTATTTTTCTTAATGTTTCTTAATTAATATATTGATATATGCTGCCCTTACTGAATAAATAAATAAATAACAGATTAATAAACGGAGTAATACATTATCCGCTTTTGAACTTGGTAACTATACTTATTTAAATATTTGGACACGTGCCTTTTTGAGTAATCAAGAAATTAGTGCGTAGTTTGCCCAAAAACATGTCATTGTTCGGCCGTAATTTCAGTGATATCGAATCATATTATAGTTACGACCAAATTTATTTAATCGACAGAACCCCTAACTTTTCAATCACCCCTCACCCTCTCCCCAATCAAACATCAGAGCACGCGGAGATAATACGTATAATATTTATTCTCGTCCACTCAGAGCGGAAAGGGTTGGTCAAAAAGTTTGTTTTAATCGCGCTCAGGTTTAACAGCGACCCGATCAAAATGGATTATTCAGGTTAATGAATGTCATTCCACCGTAACGAGTGTGTGTCGAGTTTAATAGATACGAATTATTAATTGGGGCGAAGGGCCCGGAGTTCTAACCGCATTCGGCTATTATACCCCCGACCGTTTTTCCAAGAAGAAGTTTCTAGGAATAAGCTCGCGCTTTTTACTCATTAAAAGAGCTTATTAGAATCCATTCATTTAAACTCTTTCAGATCACAAATCTCTTATCATGCCTTTGTTTTAATTTACTTAAAACAAAACGGGTTATCAAACGGTGATTCTTTAAATTCCTAGATAATCCATTATTTTAACCGACACATTATGAAATTAATCATCGTCTGTCATCCATTGCTGAACGTAGGCCTTTAACAAAGCACGCCACCACCCCCTATCCATTGCCGCTCCCATCCATCCATGTCCAGCAATCCTTTTCAGATTGTCGGTCCAGCGGGCTGGGGGACGTCCAACTCTACGGAATCCACTCCAAAACTCGTCTTCCCCATCGGCTGTCGGTTCTTCGATAGATATGACCAGCCCACCGCCACTTCAGCCCGCCTATCCTCAGAGCCCTACAGTCACCTTGGATTGTTGTCGAATAAATTCGTTTCTGAATCTGTCCCTTAAGGTTATTCCAAGCATGGCTCTTTCCATGGCGCGTTGGGCAGCCTTGAATCTGTAGACATTTTATCAGTGTCCACGTCTCGGCTCCGTACGTACAGACTGGCAAGACGCACTGGTTAAAGACTTTAGTCTTGAGGCATTATGATATTTTAGAAGTGAGAAATTCGGGTGGTGGTCTAGGGGATAGAACGCTTGGCTTCTGATCCAGGGGACATGGGTTCGAGCCTGGACACGACCCGATTCCTTCTTCATAATAATGAGCTATTTTCTGCTCATATTGAAGATTGTAATATATATTCTAACACCATTGATTTAAATCATTGGGGTTATTCTTTTTATTTAAAAAAAAAAAAGAACATGACGTAATTTCTCAAAGGCCGCCCAACCCAAATCAATTCTTCGGTCGGCTTCTTTTTCGAAATTGTTTGTACATAATTATATTATATGAAATTAATACTTCAACATTATTAAATATTTTATTTTTTAAACACTCATTATACACATCACAATTTATTTTTATGAGGTTGTCGCTACAACTGTTTCGTCAACCTATTTCGACATCATCAGCTGTTACACACAACAGTTATTTGAAACACCTGATGATGCCAACAAAAGTTTGCGAAACCGCTGTCGCGACAATCTCATAAAAACAAGCTGTGATACGTATAAATTTAATAAATAAATAAAAATTATAGTTTTTTGTGCATATTTTTTGCTCATTTAATGCATATTTTTATCGCTTTATTTTTAATGCACATTTTTATCGCGATGTTTTTTCATTGGTATGTTTTAAATAATTAATTTGTTATATTTTATTGGAATATCTTCTTCTCCTTTCTACGTTTCATCATTGCGGAGGGTCGTAATCCTTGGAGCTACCCGTGGTTAAAACAAAACGTCTCCAATCCTCTCTGGTGTTCGCAGGCCGCATCGCCGAGTAGGGGTCTCCCCCACTCATCTTAATCTGGGCACACCACCAGCACTGGAGACCTGCCTCTACTGAATGCATTATCAAATGTTCTGAAAAATGACATTTGATTGATAAAACTGATAATGGGCACACATCCTAATTTTTTTAAGGATAATCAATATTATCCAGCATAAATATCACTGCAAAACAATAAAAAAAAATACAAACTAATGCTCCCATTCATAAAAAAAAACAAATCTCAGAATTCCTTTAATTTTCTTCTTCTTCTTTTAGACCTTTGGTCTGTTCCTGAAATCAGGCTAGCCTCTCATGGGACTGTCGACTCCCAGCTATCCCTCCATCTCTTTGGTGGTCTTCCGGGGGGACGGTAGCCGGCAGGAATCTGATGCGCCACAGCGTGCGGGATTTTGGTGGGATCCATCCTCTGCACGTGCGCATTCCAGTATCTTCTGCGTGGTCTGCCCCATCGCACGACATTTTCCACCTTGCAGATTTTACTGACAGCCGTGTTCCTCACCCTATCTCGAAGAGTCTTTCCTGCTATCATCATCAGCGTCCGCATCTTTACCACCCGCACTATAGTCTTCGTTCTTGTGGTATCTGCTCTGGTCTCAATGCAATATGTCAGTATAGAATTTACGCAGGTTTTGTATATTCTGACCTTACTGTCAGTTCTCATATACTTGTTTTTCCATATGATATCCTGATATGATGTCCTGTTCTTTAAATGTATGAATATATTCCGGAGGAAGTCAGAAGTGATCAGAACATGAACAAATTTAGAATCGAATTAAACAAATGTGTTATAAAAATGTTACTTTTTCTAAATATAATCTATTGATTATAATTTTAAATTGTTTAAACGTTTTTTATTAGAACATGTGTTTATGTAGATGTGTAGGTACTATTTCAAGTAAACAAATAAAACAATGCCTCAACTAGATGATAGATATCATTCAGATAAAATAAAATAAAACAGACGTTTTCATTCATATTAATTCTTCATTCATGATTGTTGTG
The DNA here is from genome assembly GCA_022606425.2 of Lepidostoma basale. NCBI lineage: Eukaryota > Metazoa > Arthropoda > Insecta > Trichoptera > Lepidostomatidae > Lepidostoma > Lepidostoma basale. Next base: position 709,666 of record JAHDVF020000775.1, on the reverse strand, counting down.
AGTTCAGAATATCGTCTATTTAAAATAAGACAAATGTTTTGGTGCAAAGGTTTATAAACCCTTTTATTAAATTAAATTATTAATGATGACCAATGGATCGCACTTACTTAGAAATTTTAAACTTTGTTTATCGATAGAATTGTTAAATTGAAGGGACCGACGTTGACGTGGAAGGGAATACAACTTTTGTCAGATTTACCTACTAAACATTTCGTTTAGTAGGTAAATATATTAGCGTTCATTAAGTCAAACCGTGCTACGATTAGTACGGAATTACTTTACCATGTTGACATATAACTCTTATCGTATGTAGTACCTTCAGTGTTAAACAAAACAAATTATTCAGTGTTAAACATAACAAATTAGTAAATAAACGAATAATAATAATAATAATAAGAGTAAGCAATTTAATATATTAGATAAAATCTCTCTAATGATAGCCTCATTATAGTGACAAATGTCTACATCAGATTTTAATATATTAATGTTGGTGTGAATTTTTTGTTAAAGAAGTTCATTGTAAATAATTAAGAAAAAAATCATTACATTCATATTATAATAACCTTGAAATTGAATTTATAACGCTATTTTTATTCCACTTTTATTTAAAAAATATTTTTATAAAATAAACATATCAAACACTCCAACCTCAGGTGTAAATACATAACTGAACTCTAACCAAAGAAAGACTTATCTCATATATATACATTAAGTTAAGACATTAGTTCTGATTTTGAAAATTTGGTTTGGTTCATATGGTGCTCCCGTCAATTTGGAGATATTTCGTGTATAAGTGGATTGTTTTGGTCAATTTGATTATTGCCGCTCTTTATGATAGTTATTTGTGCCAAAAAATACGTTTTTACTGTTTTGGTGTTAAAATTATATAAGTTTTTTCGTTTATAAAAAGAATTTTGACAGGTGTAAAAATAAAATTTTCATTTGTTCCAATGACAATTTGAATAAATTCTTCAATGATATTTTTATGTTCTTGCTGGTGTTGGATTGTTTTAAGTGCCTAATTACAGTAAATAAAATAAAAACAGTGGATAACGTGGAATAAAAATTAAATAAACACAAATGTCCGGATCGTCCAGCTGACGACAAGTGCACCATCTAAAAGAACATTATGTGTTAAATTATATTTCTTTGTTATTTTATTTTATATCATTGTATTTCAGATAATTTGTTTTAGATTTATTATGTAGACGTTGAACGATCGAACTGTGCGCGGGAGATGCCTGTTGGTGGCGATGAGGTTCGCAACCCATCACACCGCGTCCCTCGCGATGGCGAAAAGAGAAGGATGGAGTGCCGCATCGATTAAAGTGTGGCAATCCATTCTTTCTGCCTACCCCATCGGGGAGACGGCGTGATGGTTAGTTAGTTAGTTAAGTTAAATATTATGACTAATCCTTAAAAATTGGCCAACGTGGAGGTCACCTCCGAAACATGTTGTGTTGAATATATTTATATTATAATTTTAACAAATAATAGTGGAATAAAAACAGCGTTGTTCTTTCCATTCCAAAGTTATTACAAAGAAATTTCACAGTGTTAACGCCTTAACATTCAATTAAATGCATATTATGTGTTAAAATGTATTCAATTTGCTCTAGAACAAGTGGATGAAAGCTTATCTAGACTTATTAAGACCTAAGATATTATAAAAAAATCATAAATATTATTCCCTTAGATTTATCATTTTGTAGTAATCATTTTGAGGTTAGTCGATATAATTGATAATTGTTTTCAATCAATATAAACCTTTTTATATCGTATAATTAACAAAAATATATTCATGGACTGTATAATGTTTTTGAAAATGAAAAGTAATGCCATTGATGATAGATTTATTAATTGAAATTATACCATTAATAAAACATTTCTTCGTAGTACAAAGTACTTGCTTTTGGAGATTTCTGCAAGTAGTCATGCGCTACCAGGAGAATATGAACATCTGATTCTTACGTTTATTTATATATTTTTTTTTGTTAATGTACAATAATTCAATTTACTTAAACGTCACAGAAGCTGTGTATCTTTTTAAATTCGTATTTAAAAATCTTAAATAATTCAGTGAAATGTGAATTTTCTTATTAATGAGCAAAACTTATTAAAAATAATTAATTATTTTTTTTCTAACAATTTGACTATTTTTTGTATTGTTTAAGAGGAACTTATTTTGTTTCCAGAATAAGCTATTATTGCAAACTTATGTAATACTCGTTATTGTCTGTTTTACATGGGAGAAATTTGATTTAAATACCCTTTTTGGAATCCAGAAGGCTTAGATTTCGGGGAACCCTTTAACAATGCGCAGCGGGAAGGGTACATAGCACAAAAATCGGAATCAGCCGCCGGGTGTTGGCGTTATTATTGAAATTAAAGTCTCGCCGATTATTTTATTAGCCGGGGGGGGTAGTGGGCCGGGAGGGGGTAGATAAACATTCCAGTCGATGATTAAAGTAAAGAATTGTATATGACATAAAAATAATACTTTGATTTTCATATTTTATTTATTTCAAAACTAACTAACTAATTAAACATCATGCCGTTTCCCCGAACGGGTAGGCAAAAGAATAAATCGCCACACTGTCCTTTTCTGATAAACTTCCCTGTCGCTTCCTCAACTTCATACATCGTATCGTGCACGCACGTCGATTTCTCCGGCTTCTCACGTGGCCCACATTGAATATTTTATTTATTTTCCACGTTAACTTCGGTCTTCCTCTATTTATTGTTCCATTTACATTGTTTACTTTTACTTTCTTTGCCATTTTTTCTTCATTCATCATTTTCATGTGTCAAAACCATCGATACGATTCTTTCTTATTTTTTTTCAAACCACTTTCATTTTAATTACATTCACTTTTTATACTTGCATTTGGCAATCATACACATTCATATTCGTACACGAGAACTTATTTCTACTGTATTCGTCCTTCTTTTGCCAGTTCTATGATTCTCTTCCATACATAAAAGTCGGTATAAGAACATCATTGTGCACTGCCAATGTGGTTTTTACTATAGATTTTTATTTATTTATTAACTATTTAATTTGGAACACTGTTAAGATATCAGAATTTATTTATATCTTTCTTTTAAATTGTCACGACAACTGTTTTCCAACCTATATTGTGACATCATCAGATGGTACGAACAACTAAAGTTACAACTTGAAAGACTTAATATATATGGTTCATTACTCATTTGTGCGCTTATTCATAGTTAATATCAAGTATGTGAAGACTTATATAATTACTCTTCAATAGTTGCAATTTAACATCACTGGAGATAATTTAGGTTTTTAAATGGAATTGTCGATAAATAAATAAAACTTCCAACCAAGGATCAACAACAACAAACCATCACGCCGTTTCCCCGCAGGGGTCGGCAGAGAGAATGGACCGCCACACTACTCTATCCTGGCAAACCTCTCTAGCTTCCTCCACATTCATACAACGAGTCATACACGCACGTCGATTCCTCCGACTTCTAACATGACCAACCTTTAAAATTTGATTAATTTGGTCATGCCATGTTTTCCTCGGTCTGCCTCGACTTCGTACCCCATTTACATCATTAACGTATACTTTCTTAACCATTCTTTCTCCATCCATGCGTTCCATATGTCCGAACCATCGCAGCGATCCTTTCATAATTTTGTTCATAATACCTTATTCCGCTCTACATTCCTTTCTTATATCAGCATTTGAGATTATGTCGTATATCGTTCTACCACACATACGTCTTAGGGACCTCATCTCTACCGCATTTATTCTAATCTAATCCTTCTTCTGCCAGTTCCATGCTTCGCTTCCATACATTAGGGTTGGGACCAGAACTCCATTGTGAACGGCCGTTTTCGCTTTCATTGATAAATTCTTGTTTCCAATAACTATTTTTAAAGCTCCATTCACTTTGTTACCCGCACCAACCCTTCTATCGACGTCACTATCCGTTCGTTAAATACACAAATTCCCTCACCTGTTCCATGTTCTCTTCGTTCACACTTATATTACAAATTGTAATTTGCTCTTCCCTTTCGAAAACCATCACCTTTGACTTTCCGACATTCATCATTAAATCATTTGACTTGCATACCTCATACATTCTCAACACCAAGACTTGTAATTCGTCCGCACTATCCGCAACAAGAACGGCATCGTCCAAGGATCAACTGCCTCTTAAATCCAAAACAATTTAGTACAAATCATCTTAAATATTAAGGATATTTTCTTCTATATTTGAATTCACTTTGTATTGCGCATTCACATTTAAATTAATAGAATTTCATTTTTTTATTTTTTCACATTTTTTTACAACACTTTATACATATTATATTACTCTTCGTAGACATATTTATTGTTTCTTGAACAATGATGTAAAACTTAAAATTAAAGCATCAAAACGTCATTCACATAAATTATAATAATACTTCTAGAAAACAGGCGTTTTCATTCGTATTAATTATTTTCATAGACATGCTTTGATTGTCACACAACCAATTTCGATTTTCTCATTAAAAATAAATATTTTATTATATTATATAATACAATTATTTTTTAAGCTTAAATTTTGGGCATCGTAAGAGATTCTGTCACAACCGAAACATGTCTGCAAAAAGTCACATAAAGTATTGTGAAAATACAAAGCGTTTGTTTGTTGTTCTATTTATTCAAACGTTTGTTTTATAATCCGCCATTTTGTATTTCTTTCTCCGTTGCAAATTAAATTTGATTCCGAGTTTAATGCATTTTCCCTACACAAGTCATTCAGTTTTCCAGCTGGTAAGTCCTCGGGCCGCTGCTAGGCGTAAGAAATGTTAATTAACAGACCCATTGTTCAAGATGGTGCCCGCTCCGCTACCAAACCGGCGCGGCGGCCATTTTTATGATGTGCATTCAACATTTTATCCTTTCACAACGAAAGCGAATCAAGAAATATTTTGTTAGATGGAAGAGTTTCCTCTCCGCTCATGCGCCAACCGAAATATCATCCAATAATAAGATTTTTTAATTTTTCGAAGGTTTTACGCCGTTATTATCATGGAGAACGATATAAACCGTTTACTATATAATCAGTTTATATCATTCTCCCAACGATAAAGGTATAAAACCATCGAAACATGTCGAGAAAAATAATCTCAAAAGTGAATTAAACAATGTTTTTCGTAAAATAAACGATGGTGAAGTCAGAGAGGAAAGAGGTAAAAGATGGAAAGGTATTGTATGTACATGTAAATTCACCCAGACAACGCAAAAGTTTAAAAAAATACCAAAATCAATTATAACGTAAGATAGCGTAAATCGTAACGCCTCCTAAATCGTACCACAATGCATTTTGAATAGATTTAGATTAGTGCCATCTTTTGATCAAATATATAATTAGTTGCGAAATTAACTACTAACTTCATGACGTATGGCCGCGACAAATCTTGATACGTAAGAAAGTGACAGACAGTTTGCCTGTATTTTTTTTAGTTTTTCATAATAATCCTGTGTTATGGTGAGTTGAATTTGCTGAATACCTTGAATTTGCTGATCCTTTAGAAAGCACATTTTATTTTGTATATTTATGAGTACTTACAATTATTTTTTATCTTTATATTAAGATTAGAATAAAATATTTCATATAAAGCGGTCTAGCTGTTTAAATATTAACTCTAAAGTGTCTGCCAATATTTCTAAAAAAACGACCTGATAGGTAGATACCTACTTCTATTATATCTCTTCAAGTAGAAGAACTCAAAAAATATATTTTTGAACTCAAAAACAATTCAAATCTTATTAAGTGTGTTATTCAAAATATGTGTAATAAAACTCGCATTACTCGCATTTGCATGATTAAGTGTGGCGAAACATGTCATTCCCATAAAATATAAGAAAATTTCTAGAAAACAGATGTTTTCATTCGTATTAATTGGATACTATATTGTTTGCACACTAAGTGTACGTATAGTGTACAATCTTTGTTTTTCTTCTAATGTTTCTTTTTTATATACTTTGTATACAACATTATAAGAAAATGTTATAAATAATCAAATAAATTAAACGTCAAGTCCAATCTTTGATTAATTTCCTTTGTTGTTAGTTTATACCTGAACCCAAATAAGAACTTTAAAATTTAAATTTATTCATAATATTTGTTATAACAAAAGCATAAACGTTCCAAAATAAATCATTATAACATCTGTCAAAACTGACTATATTTGTAAACAATTTTATTATACGGGTATTTTAAATATATATGTTTATATAATATCACTGATGAAGGGCTGGTTAGTCCGAAACATGTTTGGTATTTAATTTTTATTTTTATTTTTAAAGTTAGTGTTGTATACAAAGTGTATAAAAAAAGAAACATTATTGTTAGTTTTTGCTATAATATCTTTATTTTCGGTGATGATAATGTGATTCTCACACTGTATTTGGTTTGATGTAAATTTCAAATGATAATAAAATGGTGAAAGATTAGCTACAAATTACATGTCATGAGAATCAATATCGATTAGGCTCGCGCTATAATGATCTAAAGATCTATTCAACAAAACTAAAATAATAATAAAATTTTAATTATTTCTATATTGATCATTGAATATCTTAAATCCTTATTCCCCCAATACTTCCTCCCTAACCCTATAAACCTATTAAAATGCTTACGTGTATGGAACAATATAACCCAATCCAGAGGCATTGTATGCAATTTTCCTCGCTTGTTTCTAAGATCGACATGTCTCCCCTACTTGCTCGACCCCCTTCTTTAGGAGCCCCCTTTGGCTTGTCGAAGTCTCAGCACCGCAAGAAATCATAATTTTACCTCCAGATTTTATTACCTGTCAAATGAAATTTGGATCCTGTTAATTTTATACGTGCTCTTCCGGTTTAACTTAATCGTTGTCAATTTTGATAAATATATTAAAAATTAATTTATGGTTTTAAAAACTTTAAAACTTTAAAAATATTTTTTTTCTATAAATTTATTGTGATGATATTTTTTGCTTTCGCAATACTATGACGACTTTCGTGTCCGAGTGATAATTGCTTTGACTGCCACCCCGAAGCTCCCGGGTTCGATTCCCGGCATTAGTCATTGATTGTCACACTGTCTTTTGTCTGGTGCAGAATTCACGTGACAATAAAATGGCGATATTTTAGCTACCTATCATATGTCATGAGAATCAATATGATAGCTATACTCTTTACATCGATTTGGCTCGCGCATTAATGGTGTAAAGAGCGATTCAACAAATTGATATTTATTTATTTATTTACTTATAATAATGAAACTTACTAACCGCCACGCCGTCTCGCCGAAGGGGTAGGCAGAAGGAATGGTCCTTTGCTTAATAGACTAATAATAAATCTGTGATTAAAATAAGTCTCTGATTAAAACTAATTATCACTATTTGTATTATCTAAATAACATAACTAACAAACTTACCATCACGCCATCACCCCGAAGGGAGAGGCAGAAAAAATGGACTTCCACACGTTTCTTTCCTGCCATATTTCTCTCGCTTGCTCAACAGTCCCACATCATGTAATGCACGCGCATCGATTTTTCTGACTCCTCACGTGGCCGACATTCAATATTTGATTAATTTGATCGTGCCACGTTTTCCTCGGCCTTCCTCTATTTCTAGTTCCATTTACATCGTTAACATATACCTTTTTTAGCATTCTTTCTTTCCATGTGTCCAAACCATCTTAATGATCCTTTTATTATTTTGTTCAAATCACCATCATTCGCATCGCATTCACTTCTTATATTTTCATTCGACATTCCATCATACACAGATCAACACATTTATCTAAGTAACATTGATTTATCAAAAACTTTTTCTTCAAATGTGTCACCTAAACATCCATTAACTATTATTAACTAATTTATTAACTATGTTTTTATGAACATAAGACATTGACACAGTGGAACCGAAATGTATCGTATTGATTATAACGTTCATTTCTATAAGTTTTGTTATATTTTATAAGAATGACGAGTTTTACAGTTAGAGTCGTCGGTAAATATAATTTTGGGTAGCTATGTCAGATACCTTCAACTTATTAATTTTTTCTTAAATAATGACATAATAAATAATTATCCTTTATTAAAACGTCTGTTTTATAGATGCTCTATTACATCTTATGGGAATTACATGTTTTGCCTTGCTAATGCAATAGTATACGAACGTTTGTTTAATAAATAATTTTCATTTCTTGGTGGTGTTAACCCTTTTCAAAATTGATTAACATTATTTTTTAAATATTTTTAAGATGATTATTTACATTTTTTTCCTAAAGGGTGGATGGGGAGGGATGCGTGACTCTGAAGGCACATGTGACCGTAATTGTACACTTTTATATAGATGTTACCTTAGATGTAGAAAATGTCTTATTTTGTAAAAAAAAAATAGTATAAAAGGTAGGTATAAGAATAAAAATATGAGAAGTAAAATTCAATATGACACCCGGGGCCCCTGGAAACAATATAAAATCGGTTAAACCTTCCACCAATTGGCAAGAGGAATATAAGAGATGAGACCATCCTTATCGCCATTAACACGAAGAAGAAGATTTCTCGGAAGGCTCTGGTATTCTTCTGCCATTCTTGTCGTCCAAGTTCCGTCTCGTCACGCATCACGCACTACTCCGGGGCGAGACGGGGCCCGCGGCCCCGGCAGCGCCCCCGCCCCCATCCGCGGTATGCTAATCACCGACCGCCTGAATAATTAATTGACATTCTTTACCCTCCCTCGCGAGGCTGCGGGTTTGATGGGGCTTTTCTTTTAAGCGTGAAAGGCCATTATTTTCTCCGCAAGTTGCCGACACTTAAGACGCAGTTCTGGCGTACAGTCTGGTCCGCATCCAGCCTAGAATACCAGAAAATCGAGGCATCTTACTATTTAAAACTACATATTATAATGCTCAGATTTTTTTATATATTCGCATATTATCTTGTTAATAGGATTTAATGAATTGAATAAAAAAAAATTTTTTGATAACATTATATTTTCACAAAACTTCATTGCACTTTACACAAACATGTTTCGGGCCACAGGCGCCCTTCCTTGGTGTTAAAATTTCTAAACTGTTCAGGTTGTGAAATTCAATGTTTTCAAGAAATAGTTTCAAATGTGAATCTATAACCTGACAGCGAATGTAGAAGGATTATATGATTTTTTAAATATTGAGGTAATTTTTTTCTTAAAAGTAGTTGTTGTATCTCAATGGCGATGAAGATGTTAATTGTTTTTCTGGAAACAGAATGTGGTGGCCACCATAGTTTCCCAGAAAAACAATTTACATCTTCGTCTCTATTGAGATACAATTAATCCTTATAAAAAAAAAATTATCTGCAATGGGTAAAATCCAGTATTTGTCTACAAGAATTTGTATACATTCAAAATGTTGTAGCTGTTGTGTTTGTTTCTCTATCTAGATGTAATCTAGATATAAATGGTTTATATATAATATTTATATATATCAATATAATATAAAATATATTATAATATAAAATATCAGAGAAATCGACGCGCGTGCATGACACGATGTATGAATGTTGAGGAAGCGAGAGAAATATGTCAGGAAAGAAAAGTGTGGTAGTCCATTCTTTCTGCCTACTTCTTCGGGAGACGGCGTGATGGTAGTAAGTTAGTTTTTTTTATCATATATCTGTGCGAAAGTGACGAATTTGTTTGTTAGAACTCAAGAATTAAAACCTTTTTTTTTATTGAAAATCATGTTTAAGTCTTAATTTTCTTGTATATTTTAATCTCGTATATTACACGTTTTGTCAGCTTCATGTAAAGGCAAGTTAAAACTATGAATATGCATCGATCATAAGTAGACTTAAGTCGCTAGAAATATTATACTCAATCTCAATTACAATCCATCACAGGCGGTACGGCAGTGCGCAAAGTAAAAATTCAATTAGGAGTAAGTCAACATCACACCGCGAAACACGATCCGCATTCAAATTCAATCAAAACCAATCCATTACACTAAAAAATACATCGATTCTGAAATATCCGATTCCCTTCCCTCGCGAAATCCTGCAAGATCCGACATCAAGCTGACGATCTTCAGATTGTTTTGAAATCCCCAACGAGATATCATAATAAGTCGGAGGTAAAAATGGCGGGAAGGCGATGCAAAATGGAGGGAAACGGGGGAAAAGAAATGAAATCCTCTCCTACCAGTCTGACGGATAAGAGAAGCCCCTACAGATGATTGATGCCGAGAATAGGCACCCCGAACGCAGTTTAAAGCGGACTGCCATTTAAATACCCAATACCGAAAATTGAGATGATTGTTATTTTATTTGAGTTAATATTCCCGTTCCAGCGCGGCCGCCATGTTGGCCTCCCCTAGATTAATTGCCCGACAAGGAATGTTTCTATTTCGCGTATTTCACGTTTTGACAGACGTCAGATGGGCCCGTGGCAGTTTATCTTCGTGTCTTTATTTTGATGATAATTAATTATTTCCAACTTTGCACATCAAATTTGGAATATGAACGATTTCATCCCGTGTCAATACAATATTCAACTTTGTAACGACTTCTTTAAAATTGCAAGTAACATTGTTGGGTTTTTTTACATATCACAATCACTATAATTACAAGATCAAGTAAGTCATACAAACTAACTAACCATCCCGCCGTCTCTCCGAAAGGGTAGGCAGAAAGAATGGACTTGCACAATGAAGTAATGAATTAATTGATCAATTCATAATTTATTTAGGTCCAAACAATGTAGTATGATTTTTTTTCATTATTGTAAATTTTGTATTGGCTGATGATTGCTCTTTGAGAAACGACTCTCCCTTAACAATTAACCTTTAATTATAAACGCGCATTCCAATCGAGTGTTCGCTCAGCGAAGCGCACATCAAGTGATGAGACTGCGCCAATAAACAATGTGTGCCGACAGAAGCATTTAATCACATAAGGAGGTAATTGTGTGAACATGTGTGTATGGAGCAAACACTTAGAATGGTAACACGAGATGTTGTGTGTACAAGTATAACACTCAACTCAAGTATTGGGGAGGAAACAGAGGAATATTGAAACAAGTTGCCAAGTTCGAAGTTTTCGGAGTTTTTAAGTAGTGCCTACTCGATGATCATTTGCTGTGCGATTTTTTCCCCTGAGGAATGGCTTACAGTAAAGACTATTAACGCCTACTGCCACGCCACTTGGGCCTTTTGAATGTGGTAGCTTTCCGCATTTTTGTATACAATAGGTTATTTAAACTCAATTATCTCATAAAATATTTTAACTATTGATTCTCATGACATGTGATAGGTAGCTAGTCTTTCGGCATTTTTATTCTCACGTGATTTTCACTAGACCAATGATAGGGTAAAAAAAATGTTCACACTATTATCGCCGAAAATTGATCCTGCGACTTTTGGTGTGGCTGTCGTAGATCTTGCTAGTCTGCCACGAAGGTCGTCAATTTCTCGTCGTCAATTTACTTATGTCATCAAACCATCGTATAGGGGTTCTCGTGACATAAGAATATACTGTAGAAACCCTCTAATTCGTCTGCTTTGAAATGGTCAGAACGCAAAAGGGTGAATTTTCAGAAAATACAGAAAAACACGGATTTACAGTAAAATAAACAATCTCTGAACTCAAAAATGACTATGTATCGTTCTCCACATTAAAATATTTGCAATAAACTGCACAAAAGGCGCTTTTATTATTGAAAAAGATCAATGTAATAATACAATACATACATGTATCAATTGAAGTCAGCGAATAGTAGAATAAAGTTCTACTTGTCTTTTTCTTTTTTATATACTTTGTATATAAAAAAAACTTTGTATATAAATTCGGACAACCGATCCTTCTTCAGTGGTATTATAAAGATTCATATTTAAAATATTATAAAATTGTTTACAAATATGATCGGTTTTTTTAAATAAAATAAAATACAGAAAAATACGGATTTACAGTGAAATAAACAATCTCTGAAGTCAAAAATGACTATGTATCGTTCTCTACGTTAAAAACATTGCAATAAACTGCACGAAAGCCACTATTTTATTAAATATAATAATTATCAATATAATAATACAAAACATACAATTTTTTTTTTTAAATTTCCTCATATTTGTAAACAATTTTATAATATTTTAAATATGTATCTTTTATAATATCACTGAGGAAGGACCGGTTGTCCGAAACATGTCTGATATGTAATTTTAAAAAATTTAATGTTAGTTTTTATATACAAAGTATATAAAACAGAAACAGAAAAATAAATCATCTACAACACTAAGTATGGCGAACATAGAAGAAATATAAAGTAAACTTTTAGATTTTTGTTTAGCAAATGAAATTCTAGACTTAGATGCAGTGTTCCTCCATTTCTTGATCAGATCGAGTCGGGACAAGTTCGGCTCCAGCACGGTCAGATCAACTCGAGTGGCGGACCAACCGAGTGCGGACGACAGGGTTCTAAACTGTATTAGAATAATGTTTAATAAACGCGTATGTTTAAACATAAATAAGCTGTAATGTGTTATTTTTGCGTTATCCGATTTTCTTTTCTGCCCCATTGATACATTTTTGAATAAGTACCTGTCTCGCTTGCGCCTCGCCTCCCCAATCGTTAACTGCACATTTCCCGAATCGGCACACGTTACCTCAAAGTCGCGGAACCGTTTGAGCCGCGAACCGGCGGCGAGGGCGGGTGAGGAGGGCGTCCTGGAGACATCTTGAGCTATCAAATTCAAAAGCCATTTAGCGGCGCTCTGGGGGGCGCGCTCTTGTTTTGCATAATTTCGGAAAGGGCTCCCGGGCCCCAAATATGACGGAAGGTAACCTCATGCATATTACATTCTCACACACATTTTCTCAAATCTGTGAGTGATTGTTTTGAGATTAGACTGAAGATTCAATGAATTCAGAGTTAAGGAAAAATACATTCTACTTTGTAGGCTCGTCATGTTCTTTCGGTAAAATTCGAATAATACATTTTATCATCAACATAACGTTTTAAAAAATATGATAACTTCTTCTTCTTCTGCTTTATTTAGGACTGTGTCCTGTTATTTCTCGGAGCCTGTTCCTGGGATGCAGATGTCTAACTGTCTCACCATCTTTTAGGTGGTCTTCCTGCAGGTCGATTTCCTGTTAGTACTTTATTTGCTGTTATATTTATCACTCTTTCAGAACATGCTCTTTCCACGTGATCTCTCCAGTAGCGTTTTCTCAGTCTTCCCCATCGTTCATATTTTTTCTGAAATGATAATATGTCTTTTGTTTAAATAAATGTTTTTCCGTAAATTATTGAAATATATATTTTTTTAATAAAACATGACACCAATTCTTGATAAATGACAAGCCATGTGAAAGCTGGTAATGGGACGTTAACATTTTATATAAATAAGTACGTTAACTTTGTATGCAAATAAATAAACAATTAAATTTGAATAATTTTATAAAAATGTTATTATACTTTTTTTGTACTTTTCACAATCACGTTTCGTGCCACAGACGCCCAGCTGCAGCCCGAATATGTTTCTGAAAAGTGAAAATAAGTTTTGTGTAATAAAACATTGTTTTTCAAATAATATTCAAATGTGAACACAAATTGATTTGGAATATAAAATAAATATTTTGGATTTATTCAATGTTTAGACTTAAGTTTATAGAAAATATATATAATGTGCGTCGTTCTGTGATTATTGTGATGACGCCAATTCATTTGTATGTAATTATGTAATTAATTCAGGAATAACGGCACCTCTCGAATAGTTCGCAACTGTCACACGAGTGTTATCGCCTCGAGACAGCTCACCGACGAAATAACCACTTACACCACACAATGCCCGCGCCTCTTCGCTGTTCTGTACTCTACCACTGCGTGTGCACTAATAGTTCAGGCACTCCGGGTACAGCTGAACTCGACAATTTATCGAATTACTATTCCACAAATGGCAAATCTTATTGTTTCCTGAAATCATTTCTGCCACGATAGTCGAATTTGCGAATTGCTTGGAATCAAATATTTAACAAACCCTATAAAACATTAATCAACTGATGAAAATTCAGTAAAATTCTCATTTAATACTTTTCTTTTTTAAAAACGCTTCTATATAGAATGTTAAACTCTATATTTAGTTATAATATTGATTAAAATGAGTGTTTTCTAGAAGTTTTATAATATTCTTTGTCCACTCCTGGACAAAGGCCTCCTCCATTCGCTTCCATGTCACTCTGTCCTGTGCAGACTGCATCCAAGTTATTCCGACGTGTCTGTTCAGATCATCCTTCCACCGTAGTTGCGGTCGCCCTGCACTTCTCTTTGCCGTTCACGGTCTCCAAGTCAGCAGTCTTCTTGTCCACTTTTCATCTGAGTCGCCACCCGGTGGGTGATGTCAGTGACCTTTGTTTTTTCTCTCACCGTATCGTTTCTGACTCTGTCTCTTAGGCTTATTCCTAACATGGCTCTTTCCATGGCTCTTTAGGTCACTCGTAGTTTCTCGGCACTTTGTTTGGACAATGTAACAGTTTCAAGGCCATTAGTACCGACTGGCAGAACGCAGGCTTCAATATTCGCCTTTCTAGGGCTTTCAAATGTCCTTACAATGGAGGTAAATATTATGCTTATTTTTTTTAATATTGATATCAGTTTAGCTTGTGTTGTATTTGTTAATAGATAAATTGATTACTAAGCCATGATATAAATCACCATATTAAACATTAACTATTAATGAAAAAACAGGGTGGTGGTCTAGGGGGTAGAACGCTTGGCTCCTGATCTACGGGACATGTGTTCAAGCCTGAACACGACCAGATTCCTGCTTCATAATAATGAGCTAGTTTCTGTTCATATTGAAGGTTGTAAATAAATTCTAATACCATTGATATAAAATCCTTGGTGTTAGTCTTTATTTTTAGAAGTTTTATTATGTTTTATATGGGTGCTTGTTTCGTCTTACTAGGACATAATCAAACATTTGTTAATACTACAACGTGGCGAATTTCTTGATATAAAAAACTTTTTTATCAATATTTAATATAGAGTTTAACATCAATTTTTAGGAATTGTGGATTTGAAATTTTGTTAAAAATTTTGCCTTATTTTTAATAGAATCTTGTGGTTCAAGTGTCCTCAATAATTGATTTTACGGAATATTATCGTGAAATAACTTTATTTCGTTTTATGCCCTTGTGATAAGGAATATTTCAAAAGTATTTTTCAAATCTTCCAAGTTATTAATTATCTCAAGGTTTTCATTACTCTAACTCTAACTCTTATCTTTTTAGATGACTGATGTTTTTGGAGATTTAATGTATTTTCTAGTAGAACTAGCACAAGAGATGAGCAAAGCACTTCCTGATAATTTAAGCTTTCATTCATATATTTATAATTTCTAATACAAACAAAAAATGGCTTTATAAAATTCGCATCTTCGCAAAAGCAAGTTCAAATTTATTTAAATGAATCCGAAATTGAAGACAACTTAATACACTATCATCCCTCATTCGAGGGACCGAACTTCGCGTACCTACAGCTTTTCCGCCCATCCTCATATTGATATTAAGGCCTCCTTTATTCCAAACACGTATACGATAAAACATCCCGATTTCCATTTTTCCCTTATGTCGTCGGCAAAAAATGAACCATATTTTTCATAAAGGCAGCTAGATAAAATATGATGAAAACGATGTTTCTGTAAAAATAAGTTCAGATACTCTTTTGAGTATATTGTATTTAATATATTTTTTCTAAGAATATAATTAAATACATAATTTAATATATATTTAAACATTAAATAATACGCATATACTCGTATAAACATGGTTCAACTCATACATAAATTCATTAATTAATTTGTGAAATATTTTACAATATGCCAAACCACGTTTTATGTATTTTTTATTTACAAAAAATATTTATACGTATACTACATGTTTCACAGATATACTCT
This sequence comes from Lepidostoma basale, assembly GCA_022606425.2. Classification (NCBI taxonomy): domain Eukaryota; kingdom Metazoa; phylum Arthropoda; class Insecta; order Trichoptera; family Lepidostomatidae; genus Lepidostoma; species Lepidostoma basale. Next base: position 693,713 of record JAHDVF020000775.1, on the reverse strand, counting down.
TTCTTCAGGTAAAACGTATGTTATTTAATATGACAAACATTAACTGAAGTTCTGAATTCAAAAGTATTCAATCTGTATCATTTATAAATAAATCATTAACTTGATTCTTTTTATTATAGTTTTTTAATATTTTAAAAACTTTTTGAAAGGAAAGATTTATATTTTTTCTTAAATACTAGTAGGATAAATGCCTTAGAATTGAGATCACTTAGAAGAATGTGCAGGAAAACGATACATAATAGAATACTGAACGACGAAATAAGGAAGAAATGTAAGGCAGAAGATTGCATCATTAGTCAAATTAATTAAGGATCACTGAGATGGTTTGGATATATAGGACGAATGGATGAGAGAAGAATAGTTAAAATTATGTATACAAGCAGTGTGAGTGGAAGGAGAAACCGTGTAAGAAAACAAATTAGTAAGTACTAAAAGGCGGCCACATTCGAAGTCGGGAAAATCGACGAGCGTGTATGTTTCATCGATGAATGTAGAGGAATCTCGAGATCTATGCCAGTACAAAGCAGTTTGGTGATCCAATATCTCTCCTAGCTCTCCGAAGAAACGGCGTGATGGTTCATTAGTTAGTTAGTTCAATTCGTATTTTATATAAATGAAATTGCAAAGGCATCATCACTACATTTGATAATTACCTACTTAGCAAGGTAAAATATGTCACTCCCATAAAATGTACATAAAACTTATAGAAAATAGATTCAAGTGATAGACAAGTGTTCTGAAGCTCATTGAATTGTAATATTTATGATAATCAAATGATTTTACTGAAATCTCTTGATGGAAGTTAATTTTAAATAATAATTATATAAAACGATGTTTTTTAACTTCTTCCACTTTTGTCTTTATTTAGACAGCGACCGGTTTCGCCAGGCTCGCTGGCATCACGACCAGTCTGTCGATGCCAGCGAGCCTGGCGAAACCGGTCGCTGTCTAAATAAAGACAAAAGTGGAAGTAGTTAAAAAACATCGTTTTTTTTCATTATTATTTATAATATTTATTATTTATACAATAGTGTTTATGTAAAACAAGACATAATATTATTTTCCCATGTTTCTTCCATATGTTGTGGATCAGTGTTTTACATGAAATGAAGATGTATTGTCAGGAATGGACGCGCCTCCCGCGGCCTAGAGCCGCCTATCGGCTAGGGGCCATACATCACTTAGGGTCAGTATTCTCTTGCGATTTACATTGAGGAAAAACTCGTTTTCTTTTTTTTTTCACCGCCTGTTTCCATTCCGATTATATAAAAGTACGTATTGTGCTTTTGCGTACGTACATCCTAGGCTTGTCCATTCAAAAGTAAATTTCATATATTGAAATATGAAAACTGAAACATAAATCTATGAGTTCGTATACATACGTTTACCCATTTTCTGTTAACCAATGATTTGATAAATATTATAGAATTTCCAATTAATGGAATTGGCGAAAATTATGTTCATAATGTTATAACAATCTTTATCTTATCGTTGTCTTAGGTTCATAAATATGGTTTTAACACGTGAATTAAGTAAATATACGTTTACAATGTTAATTGAACAACTTTTTTTTTTGCGACAGATGTTCCGTCAACCTATGTTGACATCGACAGGTGTTATTATTTTTTTTTCTCAACTGTTAAAATTAATCTTCGTGATTTTTTAACCTTCATGCGTATCTATTTCTATGTCAATTTGAATACGTTCTTTGTAATCACTTTAAAGTTCATATATTATTTGTCTTAATCTTAAAATTGTATTTCTCCCGTTAATAATCTTTATACCTGAATTCTTAAATTAAGTAGTTTCCTTTCTTTATTATTCATCATACCTGTATTCTCATTTATAATAGTGTCCTTCTTTCATTAACAACCTAATACAATATTTACCTGTATTCTTAAGACTGATCACAGACTTAACTTGACTTAGGCTTAATTTTTACCGCTACTCTTAAAATGTTCATAGATTTAAGTAAACTGTCCGTATTTAAAAAAATGTATTGGAATTTATTCCGTTTATAACAAAATAAATATAGTAAAAGCGATGAAAACGTGGCACGATTAAATCAATCAAATATTAAATGTCGGCGACTCGAAGAGTCGAAGAAATCGACGTACCTGAATGACAAGATGTACGAATGTTGAGAGAACGAGAGAAATATGTCAGAAAATAACAGTTACGTGGTCCGTTCTGCTTACAGCAAAATCCCGTTTATTAGTTTAAAAAAATTACTTTTTTGTTCAAATATATATTGTTTGTATAAAATAAAAAAACTGTATTAATTTATTGTTATATTGTATTCATTTAAATTACGGTGAGCCGAGTACTTAAATTACATTTGGAAAATAGAAAACGGATAAATTTCATTAAAATGGACCCCGCATGTTATATTTCCATCCAGCCCCCAGTAAACAATATTTATTGAAGCCTCGGAATATTTCCCTCACAATATCTTCCGCCATTAATCACACTTTCCTTCTGACTTCATTTTAGCAAGCGGCCCAAGCGACTATATCAGAAGATATGGTCTCATCAGATGGTCGTGGACGGACGTAATGAAAATTTGTGCGAAAATTTAAAACAATTCTTTGTAAATGTATGCAAAAATAATTCGTTTATTGTTAGGGCACAAATGAAATATGTGTATACAATTTTTCTTATAAAAAATATACATGAACTAGCACACAACAATACACAATAATAAACCAATATAATTTTATACTCTGACATACCTGCGATTATATTAAAGTAGTTTGCCTCCTCCGTGCTCTAAAGCGTACTACATACTATTTTATGTAGCGTACTACATACTATTCTCCATACTACATACTATATATAGTTGCGTGACTGACTTTAATTATGTTTTATTTTTCGTGCCCAATTTTCCTCTGCCGTCTTTCAAATCATTCGCGTATACTTTATTTAGCATTATATTTACATTTGTGTCTCATATCTTCGAAAATTGTAATGACATATTTTTAATATTCACGATATAAAATCGTCTTGAATCATATAACGTATTGTTGTTATATTTTTTAATTTATTTCACAAGTTTATTATTATTGTGACATATAAGCGTTGCTGTTGTCAGCGACAGCGATACGGTTGAAAAAAAATCCAGTAATAGTTTCATGTTCTATTCGTAACCATTTCATACTTGTATCAGTTAATAAAATCTATTGAACAATATTTATCGAAGAATAATTTTAAAGAGAGAAATTCAGTTGGTCGACTTCAGATCTGGTTAAAACATCTGCCCATATCTTTCTGGATTATAGTTGTCAGCTGAATTTCCAATATTCGTACAGAGATGGCGTTGTTAAAAGAAGAACCAATAAATTCTAAAATCAAATTATCAATTAGAGATTTTTAGTGACCAGCCTTTCTTTAGAATACAAGTTTTTTTTTAATATCAATTGTAACGTTGTTTTATTTTTCTTCTTCTTCGAATCAATGGTAATAACACTTTATATATCGCAGAGGTGCCTTTATCTCATCTTTATTTTCATGGTAGTAGAAGGTTTGGCCGACTTTATCGTTTCTAAGGACGTCGGGTGTTTAATTTTTTTTTATGTACACAACAGGTCGTTTGGACCCAATTACTGTATACAATTTTTGTATTTTTTTAGCTATTATATTGATTCTCGTGACATGTGATAGGTAGCCAATCTATCGCCACTTTATTGTCACGTGAATTCTACACCAGACCAAAGACAGTGTGACAATCACACTGCTATCGCCGGGAATCGAACCCAGGACCTTCGGCATGGAAGTCAGAGTTCGTAACCACTCTGCCACGAAGGTCGTCATAATAATAATAATACATTAATAATACCACACATAATTAAAAATACCACACGTAGGAGCACCTTCATTGCCCCCATAATACCAGTATAATAGATTTGTTAGCTAGATGTATTTATTTTTTAATTTATATATTATAACATCCTGATAATCGTTAATATTGTATAAGATATCGCGAAAAGCTTTACCCTTCGCCCCTATATGAAAAATGTTCCTGCTTGGAGTTGGGGCTGGAGCGTGGAGAGCGCCAATCGTAAATCCCAACATTTTATTGCCGATTCATAAAATTCATTCTCGGTAGGGGTGCCGCCTTCTCAGTCTGATGTCTTCGTGTTATGAAAATCGAAAAGCTTTATACAAGGGCACGAAGTTTATACTGGGGTACTTTGCTTCACCAACGTCCATATTTAAAAACTAACCATACTAACCAAACTAACTAACTAACCATAACGCCGTCTCTCCGAAGGGGTAAGCAGAAAGAATGAACTGCCACACTTTTCTTTTCTGACATACTTCTCTCGCTTACTCAAGATTCCTACATTGTTGTCATGCACGCACGTCGATTTCTCCAACTACTCACTTGGCCGACATTCAATATTTGATTTATTTGATCATGCCACGTTTTCTTCGGTCTTCCTCTATTTACAGTTCCATTTACATCGTTCACATTATTTCTTCATTCATTATTTCCATGTGTCCAAACTATATTAATGATCATTTCATTATTTTGTTCATAAGAAGACTCTGTTCACCTGAATGCCTTAAACATGTTCCTGTTTGTAATGTCTTTTGAGTTAAACTGATTAATTATTATTGTATGTTAACTTACCTAAATGGGAAATAATCAATACGAATGAAAACGTCAGTTTTCTAGAAGTTTTTCATTAGTCACCTTGCAATATGCAAAATTATTTGTAAACATTTTGTAAGAAGATGTCTTTCTTAGAAACCCTTTTTTGTTTCCTACCCCAAATAACTTATTTTTATTTATACTCATATATCATTTAGTATCCCCTAACTATGTAATCATTGTCATAAAATTTCTCAACGAGTTCTAAGAAACACTTTCCAATATTTATGGGCCTACCCAAATAATTCTTTGTTAAAAATGTATTAAGTCACATCAATTTTCGTTAATTACCATATTCTGCTCCGTTTACTAGTGATAAACTGCAACGAATTGAAGTTTCGTCACATTTGATAATGCTTTAGAAGGGCGAAGCATGTCATTCCCATAAAATATAATAAAACTTCTAGAAAACTGACGTTTTCATTCGTGTTAATTATTTAATATGGAGTTTTTCATCATTGTTCAAAAAACTATATATAAATGGAAAATATTTAGTGTAAGGTTTGATTAATATATTTTTTTCAATCACGTTTTGAGTGTTCACACTGTTCGGTCTTTTAAACTTCGTTCAATAAAGTTTTATCCTGTCTATAAACGCATTAAAACTGTTATTCTCTATCCGACAATCAATTCCGCACACATAACAATCCCATAATATCAAAAGCCAATAGACAGTCCCAAGACTGCGGCATTAGTCCGAAGATCATCCCCCGAAGGATGGCAGCTTTACAGCTACATTTTACAGCTTTTATGCATATTTGATGGCACCCTATCATCTTTACAGCGCGCAATAGACGATTCACACATACTCTTTGTACGATCGGTTTGTTACTGAGAGAAATATTTCAACAGAGCACTCAATGCCAGCATAACGGCTATTTTCAAAGAAAATATTATAAGTATTTTATAATACTACATACATACGTATAAATAATTTAAAATATATAATCATATGGTCACTTTGGACAATACTTTGTTATATATTTTTTTCGGTCTAAGGCACAAGGCATATATCAATATGATAAAATATATGTTTTTTAAATACATTAATCGATTTTGAAAAACGGTTATTTTATTTATAAAAAATATTAATGTTTAATTCCACAGAGATTACCTCGTCAGTTTTTAATAATAAAAATATTTTTTGACTTAGTAAAACTATGTATGAATGACTGAAACTGTTTGAGTATTATTTAAAGGTTAGGAGATGGTGTTAGCAAAGTTTTTATTTATTTATAATGAGATTTGATCTACCTACCCTAAAAAATATGTAACTTAATGAGTTTTTTTTTTCCTAACGAAATCATTTTAATTATTAAGAATAATTTTATGTTCCTCGTATTTAATAATTATCCGTTGTACTGTTTTTATGTATAAGGCAAATTTAATTATATTTTTATTTAGTTATAACCCTAAGATAGAATGTGTCTCATAAGATAATGTGTTAATTTATTTTATTACTGTAAAAAAATATATGAAACGTTATTTTACACGTTGTAAGTTTTCTAACAACAATAATATTGGAATTCGTTTTAAATTAAAAAAATCTTGTACATAGAATATTGTTGACATAATGAATTATCTCAATGTAATTGGTAAGAATATTTTATTTTATTTTATGAATAAAAAAATGCAAATCTTTCTATTCTATACAAATTTTATCAAATATTTGTGCTATGAAATTTTTGGGCGTCCATTTTCGTGGTAGTATTAACTACCATGAAGATTTAGACTGCAACAATCTCTGAAACGTAGATTAAATGGGATGAATTCAAAATAACATATTTCTACTATCACGTATGGTTTTTCATATTTTGTTTTATCTTATAATTATTTGCATTCTATAAAGGTACAACAAACACAAAAAAAAACAAATGTAATCAATCAATCACTTGTTATTTTTGTTATGTAAATTTACTGTACAAATATTATTATTGTCTTCAAATAATGATAAACGTTCTTTTGTTTCAGATTGATGCCAGATTTGGAAGGACGTACATAAACTCATCGTTATTGGTAGACAATCGTAGTCAGGGGTAAGTCTATTCAACTCTTCTAAATAATTTATTAAGACTCAAGCGTTCTCTTCCAGTGTATGGTGTTTAGTAAACCGCATCGGAAAATATTGTACTAAAAACTGTGTACAAATTTTGTACATTAATTTTAATCATATTTCCAAACAGCAAATACTGAATAATTCATACGCAGAATTCCTCTCCTTCGGCTCATAAATTAGACCGAATTCCATTGAAATTTTAAGTAATATTACTCACGGAACCTATAAACCTTAAGTACACCTAAGTACGCTAACTCGCATCTCTCCCCCCTCCCGGACTTGGAGTTACAGGCGTCGTTCAGAAGGCAATGTATATTTATTTTTCATGCTGCAATTTGACGGCTACCGCCGAGGTGCTTGGCTAATTTCCGCCCCAACCCCCAGATGGAAATTTTCATTTTTATCGGCGTTTCTGCGAGAATTCACCTGGTCGCGAAAGATTCAAACTTATTGCTTTGGGTGAACCCTTGGTACTTGCAGTTTTCTGTGCGTAAAAATCCCGCTCTTTTTTTACAATTTTTATATGCTTTTTAAGATTGAAAAAAGTTATGTAATACAATTTATCGCACACAATCTAAATATATATGTTTAAAATACTGATTTTATGTGTGCACTTTGCGTTAAAATTTCTAAATGATGTTAAAAATTACACATTTTAAAACACTTAAGAACAAAAATTTCGAAATATCTAGTAATTAAACATATTCTGTTCACATATCCCCGAGAAATCAGATCAATCTTGAAAAGGTCAGAGAGAATGCGACCATAAGGACAGCCACTAAAGCGCTGGCTCTGGTCCGATCAAATAAGAGAACTGACTGGCCTCTCAATAGCTGCAGCCTGGAAATTGAGCAGTGACAGGAGCCCATGGCTAGCCATGGTGAATATTTTATGGGGTGGACACCACTTTCAATTATGAGAAATGCGACTAAAACAGATTTTCTTTATTAAAAGTATATCTCTGTATAAAACTTCGTATTCATTTTAAACAAATTTTAGGTGAAATCGCAATGAATATCATGAAATATGTAATGCTTAGATAATACGCGTCTTCTTCTTCTTTTTTCCTATCTCCGTGGTGCATAGGGCCTCAAGGAACCTTCTCCACCCGACTCTATCGCATGCCTGAGGCCTAACATCATCCCAAGTGGGGTCTGCTGCTTTAACCTCGTCCTGCAGGGCTCTTCTCCAGGTGGCTCTATGTCTACCTCGCTTCCTCTTTCTGCCCATAGGGAACCAGTCTAGTGCACCCTGAGCGATGCATAATGTGACCGATCCACTGCCATTTGCGTCAAGCGACTTTTTCTCTAGTTGGCTTTTCGCCTGCCATGGTCCAGAGAACGGCATTTGACACTGTTTGGGGCCAATAGATCTTGAATATTGAGCGAAGGCACCTATTTATAAACACCTGGAGTTTTCCAATAACGTCCGCGGTAGATTTCCAAGTCTCACATCCGTACAGCAGTACGCTTTTAACGCTACTGCTGAATATTTGGAGCTTGAGTTTTCTCGAAATGAAGCACAGCCAAAGCTGTGCTTTGCCCTGTAAATAATCTTGTAAATTATTTCACAATACAGTTATGCATTATGTATGAGATAGTCGTAATTCTTGTTAATGTGGAAAGATTATTTTTAACACGAAAATAATTTCTCTTTAATGTGAAAAGAAACGGGAAACTAACACATTAAAAAGGCCCACGTGGCGTCCAAATAACCAACAATCTTTTTACACATTTTTGCAAACCAATCCCTTGAATTGAAACTAGCGAAGAAGAAGATGTGATTTTATGCATATTTTAACATTTTATATTTCAGAATATTAACACATATTTTATAAATTATTTATAATAACTACATATATCAATTATTGAAGATTGTTCTATAGTTATTCCGAAATAAAGTGCCTTTATCGGGGAAAGTATGATCGTATTATAAAATATTACCTTAGATTTTTAATCAAAACTGTTGCACTCTTTGCTAAGTCCTTGCATACGTAATGCGTTCCGTCCCTGACGAGACATTTGGGACACAGAGTAGGTACTCTTACTAAACTACCCCGAATTACCTTTACAGAAACCAAAGGACTATTCTCTACCTTAAGTACCCGTGAACGTGCATTCTTAAACGTTCTAAAATATATTCTATATTCCCCATCACTTGTTGTGGATTCATATTTTTTTTTCATCGTTAAAATTTCTACTCTGAGGATGGGCTTCTGTGTTCCAATACAAGTTTGTGAAAAGTGTAAAAAATTGTTCTGAAATTGCAATGTTTTCAAAAAATTATTAAAATATAAAACTTTACCTAACCATTCCTAGTGCCATTACATAATTCTAACTTTGTTTTTATACAACAAGTCTTTTGAACCTAATTACTGTATGCAATTTGTTTTTGTGGTTGATTAAAATAAATTATCACAAAGGCATTGTTGTAATAATAATATAGAATACTTTTCTTGTGGTTTGTTAACATAACAATAAAACTTGGGGGAAAAAATAACACCTTTTAAATAAATAAACAACAAATGATTATTTTATATTATAAGATTTATTAAATTTCTGATTACACTCGTGGTATAAATAATAAAAATTGTATTTTTATTATCTTTTTAAATAATGATTTATTAATATAAATCATAATATCAAACGCGATTGCCGACAGGTTTTACGTAGATTTTCTTCTAGTTCTCAGTCGTATTCCTCATGATTGAGGGTCGTGTCCATCCTGTAAACCATTGACCATGGCACGCCTTGCGCTTCTGTCACCAGTCAGTCTCCAGGCTACAGCTGATGAGAAACCAGTCAGCTCCCTTATGTGATCGAACCAGCACCTCAGCGTCCTTGTGGTCACCTTCTCTCCACTTTTCCCATGATGATCTTTTCAAGGTTGTTTTGGTCTCTCCGGGCTATGTGTCAAAAGTCTATTAACACTCTCTGAGAGCACATCCATAGATTTTATTCATATAAAAATATTGATATTTTTCACAAACTAGTTTTGCCTTGCGAGGGCATTCTCACCCTTTTTCATTCTCGAAAATGCCCCTCGCAAGGCGAAATAAATTTGTAACTAATATTTATAGTTTGGCTACCGCAAGCAACCGCAACCGCATTTGGTATTATTATTTATAATGGAGATTTATATACAGAAAACTTAACCATCAATATATTTTTTTATTTATAAAATATTTAAATTAGGGTTGATTTTATTTCTTTCTTAATTGATGCTCGTATTCCTTTTTTGATAATGGCAAAGTAATCAGTTTGGAAAATATGTTTTTATTTTCAGAATGCGAAGTGATTCTCCGCTTTCAAGGTCTCGAGCTTCCTCGCGCAGGTCCAGTTTCTCCTACGAGGACTCCAACAGATCTCCACCTCCATCTGGTTCCATTCGTGCTCTCAGTCCCGGACAAGAGGCGTCTGGAGGTACCCCTTCAAATATTATTTTTTCATTTAATATTGTTCAGCAGTTAAAAATGTCTTGAAAAAGTACAAAAAATGATTTAAAACTCTATATTAGATAATTAATACGAACGAAAACGTCTCTGTTATACAATAGAAGTTTGATTATAATATATGGGAATGACATGTTTCGCCTTTTTAAGATACTTACACATTACATTTAATAATGCCAAAGAAAGGCGAAACATGTCATTCTCATTGACTAAAATAACACTTCTAGAAAACAGATGTTTTCATTCGTATTATTTATTGTCTATACTCGTAGAATGTTTAAAAGTAAAATATATTTTATTTCTGACTTTCTACCTGGCTCTTGCAAGGGCTTAAAGTTGTGTATCAGAAATGGCTCTGTTACTTCAATTAAATCTCAAACTGAACCTAAAGCTTGTGGATTATCTTCGACCATCGGCTCCACTCCCTCGCCTTAGAGCGCCTGTTTGCTGGGAGGGTAGGTGATCTAGGGGCGCCCTAAGAGAATATTGATTTTAAAACAAGCGAAACTAGGTTCCGAAGTATTGCGCTCGTGTGATAAGGAAGATGCCTCTCCTAGGAAGCGACAGAATTTGCAGCGAACGGCACAGATAAACTTTTAAAATGACTTTGGAAGCTTTTGAGCTTTTAATCGGTGAAGTTGTTCAGACAGACAGTTCGGGCACAATCCTCAAAGTGCGGCGGCCCACAAACTTTGTTTTACAGGACTTTTCTTCTTGTTTCAAGGTTGACTCTTAAAACAAACCGAGTTCATGAACTCCGCCAACAATTTACAAATTCCTTTATAACAACTAACTACTTTTAATAGTGAAAGTTGAACTGGGGTTTATAGATCTTAATCAAATTCGCGTCGGGAGTTTTTCTTGGAAAGTTTCGCCATTATGGGGAGAGCTGCAGCGCCGCCTCGCCCAACTTCTGCTAGACTATAAACAATTGGAAGTTGTTTCCCAAATTTTGGTAACTTACGGACTATCGATCCAAGTTTTTAGGGTTTCAAGGCCACAGCTGTTGGATGAATACATTTGTAGTGGGATTTTGCATATTTAGGCGGGAAACTTCGTCAATGCATTGTTTGAACTTTTGATGATGTAACTTCGAGTCTGTAACTTTATCATGTTGTTTGCTTTCTGAAGTGGGTGTACTCGAGGCCGCACTTTCGCCAAACGTTCAAATCGGGCCTTGTTTTGGCTCGGAAAAAGATTAACAGAATATAATATTTTAAAGGGAATTTTCTTAATTAGATTACCGACGTCTTGGATCCCCTCACTTTTAATTGAGAACGTCACCACCTGAATCGGATGTGACATCCTGAGGGGTGTCTCCTTCCATTCCCTTCTGTGATTTAATCCTCTCCCTTGCACCCCTCTGTCGCCTTGTATAGCGGCTAATGCCAATGGACAGATTGTCAAAAGCGTCACTACCTCGAAATGATATTTACCACCGTACTTGCGATCAGGAAAAAATTGATGATGATAATGAGTATGATTAATTTTATAGAGCCATTTTTATGAGGGATTCACTTCAAGGACGCTCTTCCTCTAGAAAGCTTATCTTTTAAAAAAAAGGTTTTAAGAGAGCTCTAACTCCTAGATTTTCATGAATACGAATATGATAGAGCAGTCTGTTCTACATCGCAGCAGCATTCCAGTATTTTAATTCAATCAGACTAAACCATACATTTTCACACACTTTTCAAAGCTCATATTAGAAATGAAAGAAAACCTATATTTGTACGATGCAAAAATGCAATTGTTTGTGATGTTAACATTTGTAAAACTTCACAAACAGGAACTCATCATTTACTATGTTAAAAATTAATTACAAATTATTTTATAAAAATATATTTTTTTTATACACAGCGCCACTAAGTGAAGGATTAATTTTAATTCAACAGAGCTTGGAGTAACAAAAAATATATTTAAAAAAACGGCAAGGTCATTTTGGGTGAAAATAGCGAGCCCGCCCCTCGACCGCTGCCCTTTCAATTTCGTGTAAGTGACATTGATAGCTTTTTGCTGAACGGATATGCCAAAAAATATATCGTAAATTGAAAGTGTTTTTTGTGATCGCGTTCTCACATTGTTTGATCCTGTCATTTATACTTAGTCTGGCAGTAAAGATCGGAAAAGCGACGCAATATTTGATACGATGTGTTTTGTATCTACGCTATTAAATAGGGGAGAATTCTAATTTTTAAATCAACTTTCAAAAGGGTATAGATTCGTACATTCATCTGTTAAATTATTATTTTCTTTTGGATTTAATTTGTGTTGACGATTTTGTTATTTACTAATGTTAACTGTTGTAAAAACAAATAAATTGTAATATATACATCAATAATTGTGAATTGACACTTTGGTAAAAATGAAGAAATTGGTGATATCGTTATAAACAGAAGCAGCGGCAAGCTTATTGCGTGCACGCAATGTCTGAAGTCAACTTATGAAAATATATCATACTTCATTAGTTAATTTGAAATTTAATTTATTGCTAGGTTTTTATAACAAACAATACTATTAAGCCAATTAACTCGTGTCTCAATTTGTCTCTCAGGTGAATTTAAATAAACCTCTATGTATAATTATTTTCACTATTTACGTTATTTAAATATACGTATACTCCATTACGACCCATTGGTTTACAAATATGTAAATACTGACGTAAAATCCATACGTCGGCCGATTTTTCGGTGTATTCGAATATTTAACATTAAAAAAATACGATATAAAAAGAGCGAAATTGTATAAAATATAAAAGTTACGAAATAAATCACTGTAAGTCCTCTGCGGAGGCAATCTGATACGTTTTTCTATGCTATTCTGTGCGCGAGGGCGCACAAATCATTCTACTGTCGATGCGGCCTGTTACGCCGCCAGTCCGCTGCGGCAGCACCGTACAGGGCTACGGCGCTACGGCTACGGGCTACGACTTATATCCCAGCCCGCTACGGATCTACGACGTTACCCCAACCGTTTTCTTTCGAACGCACCCGGCGCAATGAAATATTTCAAGTGCTGTGACTTATGTTTTATGAGTTTATTTGGAGCAAACGATTAAATTGGAATAGACTTAAATTATGAATTGTATTTGTTGTACTAGCGTTGTACTCGTACTCTAGCTGCTGCACAATTTTATTATAATATCCACAATTTTGTGAGAGCCAAACTTTCGCTTTTACGATTCTTAATAATATTTTGGGTGCGAATTTTGGTTCCAAGGCATTTCAAATTACTGAAAAGTTATTTTAAGGCTGCTATCTACTCGTAGATTTAGTTTTAATATGGTATCACAAAAATATCATACACATTTTAGTCCCAACTGTAAATATGTTTTAGTGACACGTAGTATTTGGATATATTATTATTTTAATACATGTGAATTCATTTTTCTGTTGATTTTTTAGTGAAGTATAATTTGTAAACGTCCATTCAGAAAAGAAATTTATTAACAAATGTTTATTTTTTAAACAAATATTCTGATTCAACGAAACGTAGTCCATAATTGTATTTTAATTCATACCAACTCACGTCCATCTACGAAACTCGATAGACATTTTCGCTTTGGTTTTCTAGTAAATTATTGGTGATTTAAAACTTTATACCAAAGCTTATGTGTTAGTCATTTTAGGTGTCTTAAGTCGAAGAAAACACTAGTTTTGATTAAGCATGGAAATGGTTGAGTCTTTTTCTACGGCTTAATCCACGGTCCGGTTCCAATGCGAATAGCTGGAGGAATTTTCCTTTTCCTTCGCGCTGCACCCCCACTCCTGTGGGCTGGGCCTGCGCGCGCAAGCTCCGCCCCAGGGCGGGGGCCGAGGGGCCTCGCGGACGGCCGCCTCACTTGGCCCGCGCCTCTGCCCGCGTCGGGACGTCTCGAGAAGGCTCTGCTTCGCTCCCAACGGCTCGCGTAAAAGTTTTCAAACCCCGTCACCCACTTTTGACAAAGTTTGAAACTGCCGCGGCCGATCGATACCGTTGCGAAATCACGTTGTTGTTTCTTCGATACGTTATTTATAAAGTTGAATTTCTGGACTCATTGTGGACATTTTAATACACTTGTTAAATTTAGTGTCACGTATTTATTACGTCATTTGTGCGATCTTGGATTTTTTTAATTCTCTAGTTAATCATCAAAGGACTTAACATTTTTTTATGCTTCCAAGATGATAATATAGCATTTACTTTCCTGAAGTAATTTTTCGAGTGAGCTTCGTTTCAAGAGAACTTTCCGCCGATTTTTTAAACTTAAAGTTTTAGATTTAAGTATTTAGTGAAACGTGAACTGACCCCAGTTGTAAGTGATGTTCACGCCATCTTCAGCTCTTCTTCAGGCCCAGAACGTGGCCTCATCTTCAGAGTAATGTCTGCCATGGTCAGACCTTTGTGGTAAGTCAACTATTTATTAATTTTTCTACACTTTTTACGTAGTTTTTAGACATATCAATAATGTTGTATAGTATTTAGCGCTTTTTATATACATTATTTCGATTTATATATCTTTTTCTTTGATACATGTATTTATTATATCATAAAATATATTTATTTTTTACTTATTATTATAAGTTATATTTCGAAAAAAAATCTTGGAAAACTTAATAAGTTTTAGTATTCTGAAGATAAATATGTTCTTAAGTTGTATAAATAAATGACTGTTCTACAATTAAGACATCGCTGAAGTTTACAAAATCATATAAAATTATTTTAATAAATAAGAACAGTACGAAAAATTTTCAATAGGACAGTATTTTTTTAGTTCATTCTAAAAGAATTATAGATTTATTTTGTATTTAATTTAAAAATAATTAATTAATTTAATTGTAAAAGCTTGAGCAATTTTTATTTCGTCTCTTTTAAAAATTTCAAATCAAACATGAACATCTTTCCATTTAAAACATTTCAGACTAGCAAAATGCTGTGTGTACACATGAGAAAATTGCGACTGTAAATTCATTCTCCAATTTAACCCCGCATTGAATGAATTCACCTCCGAGCGATCCTACTTAATGTACGGATACTCGCAGAACCGAATGAAAATGGGTTTTGATCTCATTAAGCCCGCCGTTACTAAGCCAGTGATCGCAATGTCAACCGAAACGTTCAGTCATTGTGAAATGTAAGTAACTGAATAATCCAATATAACGCGAGACCTCCTCAACCCCCACATGAATATCGTATGAACGGGAGTCTGCGGAAAATACTACCCTCGCGTTTGTGAATGAAACACCCTTACCTGGTCCCGTCTACCGCAAAGTGGATTTAATTCTGATAGGATCTGGTGAATTTATGAATCACTCGCTCAACGTGTTGAATTCCGTGTACTCGTGAAATTAATCGTCGGTGAAAATGGCAAAGCGTATTTCAGTGAAGAATATGTTTTTTAGAAGTTTAAATTTCAAAAAGCGAATAATATCTACACAGTAATTCATATTATAAGACTTTTGCTTAAGAGCACTCGTTGAAAGATTGAATTATTGATACGCATGAAAACGTCTGTTTTATAGAGGTATTATCAAATGTATAATTACGAGTACTTTTGATAATGGCTTAAAAAGGCAAAATATTTCATTTCACTGTTATAAAACTCCTGGAAACCAGTCGTTTTCATTATTCATCATTGAAAATTTTACATCATTGTTTAAAAAACAATGTCTAAAATTAAACTGTAATATTTATACGCATGAAAACGTCTGTTTTCTAGAGGCATTATCAAATGTATAATTACTTTTGATAATGGCTTAAATAGGCGAAATATTTCATTTCACTGTTATAAAACTCCTAGAAAAAAGTCGTTTTCATTATTATTAATTATTTATGAATGTTCAATTGTATGAATGTTGAGGAAGCGAGAGAAATATGTCAGGAATGAAAAGTCAGTCCATTCTTTCTGCCTACCCCTTTGGGGAGACGGCGTGATGGTTAGTTAGTTAGTTAGTTTTAATTATTTAATATTAATTTTTACATCATTTTTCAAGAAACAATGTCTTAAATTATACTGTAATGTTTGTACAAATAAAGTATTTTGTGATTCATCGTTGAAGCGAATTTACAGAAAATTTACATACTGAGCATGAAATCATAAATATGTTATAACATTTTGAATAATTTGTTGTTTCTTGAACAATGGTCTAAAACTCCTTATTAAATAATTAATAGTAATAAAAATGTATATTTTAAAGAAGTTTTATTATATTATATGGGAATGACATGTTTCACCTTGCCTTCTTCGATGGCCCTACAGCCCATATCGAGCCTTAGCCTCCAGTACTCTTCGCCTCCAACTCCTCCTGTCCTCCGCTTCGACCCTCCAATCTGACACTCGTAACAACTTCGATAGAAGTGCGATAGATTAGCTACATGTTATGAGAATCAATATAATTAACTGTTTAATTGAAACACTGTTATATATGTTATGTATAAAAAAATGTTAGGGGATATAAACATTTAATAATTTCTTAGGAAAGCGAAACATAGCATTCCTGTAAAACAGAAGAACATTTCTAGGAAACAGACATTTTTCTTCTTATTGACATTTTAAGTGTCCAAAGCATAACAATTTTATATGTTTGGTTTAACACAAAACTATATTTTTCTGTTCCATTTATTTATATTTAGATAATTTATCTAAACGATTGGTTAATTAATTTACATCCAATCATGCAATTATCAAGATTCACTAACTATGTTATTGTATACCTATTAATAAAATAATTGCATAGATTTTCACGGTTGGTAGCAAGAGAGACACTGCAAAGACCTCCGAAACTTCGATCAAGAAAGACAAATTACACGACTTTTTCCAAGAACAAAATAACACTTATCAAAAAGGATTTATTGTATCTCAATAAAGGCGAAGATGTAAATTATTTAGAAACAGAATATGGTAGTCAAGGCGTTTACAGGACTTATGACCTGTCATTGGTTGGGTTAAGCGATCACTTTATGTTTAACAACATTCACCATTCCGCCTTTCTTACGACACCACGTCTGGTCACAATTTTTGGAACTTGTATATATGCTAATATTTTTTTTATAGCTTCACTGTTGGTAGGTCCATCTACACTAGCGCCATCTATTTAGATAATTTGTAAGCATTAAGCAGAAAACCTTTATTAATGCAATGTGAAAGGCTTTTACGCAATTATCATTTCGCTAGATAACGCCTGGAGTGAAACTCTATTTTTTATGCTATTAACAGTATTTGTCTACAAGTATTTGTATACAAAAAAACTTATCAATAACTTTCCAATATTTATACAGATATATTGTTAATATTCCTATCATAAAACGAAACTACATAACATGTTTATAGAAACTAAACTCCAATATACGTAATATTGGCTTATTTATCACATAAACTCCGCCAGAAACAACGAAATATAAATTGACTGATAAAAAAATCCGGCCATCCGAACATTTCACGGTCAGCCGTTTCCACCCTTTGTAATAATTCACGAGTACTTTTTCTATAAGAACCCCCATACGTGATGGGAAAGCTAGGGAAGAGAGGTCGGAATTCCACCGGCGTGCTAAGGGCTTAAGGGGTAGCGAAATACTCTGGGGAACCCCCAAAGAAAAAAAACCCTCTTTCCACCCTTGTGACTGTTTACTTATGGGGTCCACAAGAGAATGCTACTAGAAAATTAAAACGTTTTGATTGTGCACGTACTTGATATTCGAGTCTTGAATATTACTAATGCCAGTTTATTCCGGGATTTATTTTTTGTGAAATACGTTTAATAATTATTTTTTTTATAATGCCTCACTTGTTTCAAATTTTAAATTTATCAATTACTTTTACCAATTACAAGGTAATAAAATGTTTGAAGATAACGTTTTATCTTGAAGCCTTGAATATTAAAGATACATATTTTTAAACATTATCGAAAAAGGGGAAATATTTTGATACATCGCACGCTTAATAGAAAACTGGCTTAACTCAAAAAAGCAAATTTTGCTCAATCTTTCATGAGTCGGTGTTTTAACAAAAACAGTCGAAAAACACGTACGAATGGATAGCGTTAACATTGTGAAAGATTATCGTACTACGAATGGTAGCGTTAACATTGTGAAAAATAGATAGATAGCGTTAACACAAGCCTCTGTCTAATGTTAACTCAATTATAAACTAAACCATAATCGGTCAGTTTACTATTAAGCGTGCGACATATTGATTTTTTTTACAAGAAATACCCTTAATATTTCGTGAACTTGGAATATTAAGATAATCTCGATAATTAATTAATACAAATAAAAACGCATATTTTCTAGAAGTTTCATTATATTTCATGGGAAGGACACGTTTCGTCCTGTTAAGGCATAACCAATTGTAGCCTTAACAAGGCGAAACATGCAATTCCCCTAAAATAAAATACAACTTCTATAAAACAGGCGTATTCAATCGTATTAATTATTTGGAGTTTTACATCATTGTTATAGAAATTATAAAGATCTCGATAATTCGTACCTATAACTCAAAACGGTATCTTTCTTTTATTATCTTGTCATATCGCCGTGATGCATAGGGTCTCAAGGATTCTTCTTAGAATAATATTAGCATTGAAACTATATATTATATTTAAATATTTGAAATATATGGTATTTTTTAGATTTTTCTTAGCTGATGAGAAACTATTTTTCACTCTTGATTTTAACACTTTAATTTATAAATAAGGGTAAAACGTAATTGCTTTATTATCTGTTTACATTATTCCAAAAGGGTATATGGCATCATATAATATGAATTCATCCGAATTTTCATTTTAAAAAAATCTCAAAAGAAGCTCAAAACGTACAATTTTCATATATTTAAGATTAAAGAATCGAATTGTTTTAATTGTGTTCTTATAATTGTGTTCCTTTCTCAATGTTGAGCATGAAAATTCACATTAAAAAATTGTTTTATAAACTAATTATGTCATGACTTGTTTAAAGAAAAAAATTGGGATTAATAAATAATAAATTTCATTTCACTATTATTTATTCATGAAGTATTTTATCTAAATACTATATGGGTTGTTTTTCGTGAAGTAAAACATTTTTTAAAACTTTTGGGTTCATTTATACCGATATGTTTTGATGCTTTTACACTTTCGTCATCGGTAGAATGGTATCATTTATATTGTTCACCCGATGATGTAAGTATAAAACATTCTAAAAATGTTGAAAAAAAAAATTAAGCTTGGAAAATGGGTCTTTCTTTTTTTATTCATATAGTGTTAACGACTTCAGTTTATGAAAATTTAATAATGTAACATTAAATGTCTTATAACATTGGGAAATGAAAGTATATATTTCTTTGATTTATTTTTCAAAAGCACACGGAAGAATAGAAAGCTCCGTTTTCTTTGCATTGTCGTTGAATTTTGACTAAACACAAGTGTTGGATCCAAATCCCTAGTCGCGAATAAGATGGAAACCCTAAATCCCGGGTCGGGTGCCAGCCTGGCTAAGCCGAGGGTTTAGGGGCTGATTTACAGACGGGAGGAACACTGTACTAGTCCTTGTGAGGCAGTTCCCTGAAAGAAAAGTGATAATTTCTTAATCTTACGTAAATTAAGATATCTTCCGTCTGTTGACAATAAATTCTGCTGAATTTATACCGATTTTTAATCGAAAAAATAGTAAAGTGAATTAAATCTAAATAACGAGCATAATGTACTCACGGAAGCGATAAATCTATTTACAGTGCAACAGTGTCAACAGCTATGATTGTCACACCGTAGGTCCCGGATTCATAATAATAATAAAAAATAGCGATTGACTTTGGCTACTTATCACATGTCATGAAAATCAACAGCTAAAAATTTGTGTACTTTACAATTGGGTTCAAATAACCTGCTGTATACAAATGTGGATAGCATCGGGAAACTACCACATTAAAGGCCTGAATGGCATCTCAGTTCTTGCTGCAAACCATTTTCTAGGATTGAAAGTAGAAATAAATCTACAATATTTACTTAGCTAATGCTATAAGCTAATGAATCATTTCTTATATGAGACGTATACCTACACATATATTTGATAGTTTCAGAATAATATTTCTTAAATAAAAATATGTATCTTAAACTGTTAACATACTAATATACCTGTAGGCATTTTAACATAAATTTTAAAGAGACTGAAGTTGCATGAGATTATATATAGTATAAAGTGTTTGTAGTTGAAAAATGTTAACAATATAACAGTTTTAAGATTAAGTATTTAATAACTTTGAATTTCATAGCTAACTTGTAGCTTGCTAGATGAAATTTGTATTAACGAAAGTAAGTTTTAAAGTATACTTATTCTCATAAACAAATGTAATTGAGACATTTAATCGTTTATTTCTAAATTTACTAGTTTAGGTATTAATTTGTTTTTTAAACTTGTTTCCATTTTTACAAGAAAACATTAATTTTATATTAACCCTTAACGGACGTAAGTCACCTCTGACATGACAACTAAATTTTTTCGTTGCGGTCGTATGGCACATGTGAGGTGACATGATGAATTTCGTCTGTGGAATCTGCGCGTAATTACTTTGTCAGTTGAATATTACCAATGGAGTGATTAACATACGGAGTGCCTTTTTATAGTTAAATATTGATAGAATAACATATATAATACTAAAGATACAAAAGCTAGCGTCGATAAAGGTAATTATTTCCTAGTGATCTTAAAACATGAATATTTACGCTTAAAGAATTTTTTTTAATTTCTGTCATGTAGAACATTTATTTTCAATGTTAACATTTTGTCTTCTTGCTTTTTGGTAAGTAGGCTTTTTATATTCAATACATATTAGAAACCAACAAAGACATCGAGTACGTTTGAGAAATAAAAATATGTACTCACATTTAAATGACGAAAGAGAAATGAAAGTGTTAAGGGCGAGTGGATTAGGCATCCGCCCTAAGACGAGCAGGGGCGGGTTTATCTAATTTGAGAAGGGCGGCCGCGAACCGCTAAACCTGAGGGAACTCCGCCATTATTATTAACAAGGGGTAATTATATAGCCTTAACTGCATCTCCCAGCATCTCCGGCTGAAGCTGTATTGTGGTAAAGACATTGAATTAAAAGCTTTATTTGCCGACGAGATCTGAGATTTGACTCTTCTTTGCATTATGTACGTTGATTATTCGTAATCTCTCCATTACGACTTATTATATTCCAGGGAGCAGGCTTGGTACTGCCATGAAATAAAATAAACATCTTTAACAATATTTATGCCATTTTGATACATGTAAAACCATAGTTTTAATATCGCATTTATACTGACTAACTAACTAACTTAGAAGAATGTGCGGAAAAACAATGTATGATATGGTAGAATATCCAATAAAGAAGTTAGAAAGGAATGTAAGAGGGATAAATGCGTTCAAAATAAAATTAAGAAAAATAAAATTAAAATTTTCTTACATCACGCTATAACACTATCGTTTACAATTGGATATATTTTACTGTGCATCTTAACATGTTAAAGAGAATTATAACTAAAGCTTTAAAAGACTTCTTGTTTTACTACGTTCTTGTTATGCACCAAAAAAAATATATCATATAAATCAATAATTAATATCATGAAGAAGTTTTCGAATCTGTTTAAATCATTTTCAATTTCAATCTTAATAAAATAAAGAATTTTTTTTTCTGAATTAATACAAATGGAAACGTTTGTTTTCTAGAAGTTTAATTTTATTTTGTGGAAATGACACGTTTTGCCTTGATAGAGAATTATCAAATTACGTGTATTTCATAATGGCTTAGCAAGGCGAAACATTTTATGTCTATAAAATATAATAAAACTTCTTGAAAACAGACGTTTTCTTTTATATTAATTATTTAAAATGGAGTTCAAGAAAAGAGTTAAAATCGCTGTTCAAGAAACAATAAATTAAATTAAATCTTTCCTTGTACTTGCCTAACATGTATTGCTATTGAGTGAATCTTTCAGTTTAGTTAATATCGAAATAACATTAGATATTCACAAGCGTTAGCTTTACTTAACCCTTCGTATAACATCTTTAGCATCTTAACCTCTGCACGCGGAGCTAGGTACAACGTATACCCAACCCAGACTATCCACCCTCTCACCCCTGTTAGCAGCTCCACACATCCCTATCCCAAATTACCCCACCCGTCTGGCCGTGCCTCCGTGTGGTCAGGAGAGGTGTAAGGCCTCCAGCGAGGGCTAATAATCTCAGAGCACACCTTGGGATTCCCAAAACCTGCTGATTTTAGACATTACCCCGGCTTCCACAGCACTAATTATAACTAAAGCCAATTAAAGGGTGAATCTTGTATGAGATTCAAAATCTTCCATTGTTATTCGGCTGGTATTAGGTTTTAGTTGTTGCGGTGAGAATTAAACTTACCCATACATTTTTACACTCGTGAATATCATAATGCACAATATTAAGCAAATATTACTTTGATTATTTTTGCAATTGATTTTAATAAACAACCTAACCTACTTTAAATTTCAACAAACAAACCATCACGCCGTTTCCACGCAGGCGTAGGCAAAGAGAATGGACCGCCACACTACTCTATCCGGGCAAACCTCTCTAGCTTCCTCCACATTCATACAACGACTCATACACGCACGTCGATTCCTCCGACTTCTAACATGACCAACCTTTAAAATTTGACGTACGTACGTACATACGTTAAACTTAAATCATGTATTTTAATATACGTATTCTATCAAGATACGTTTTATTTTTATTTCGCAAGTATTGGGATAAAACAGAATACAGGTAAGCATAACCTATTTTTAAATATCTTTAAAAAATATTCCAGATTTTTATAACTAAATAAACATGACGCCGTCTGGGGTAGGCGGAATGAATCGCCACACTGTTCTTTCCTAACATACTTCTCGCGCTTCCTCGTCATGCACACACGCCGATTACTCCGACTCCTCTCGAGGCTGACATTAAATATTTCATTGATTTAATCGTGCCACGTTTTCCTCGGTCTTCCTCTATTTACATTTACGTGGTTTACATCTACTTTCTTCATTATTTTTTTTTATATTTAATTAAATATACTCCTTCGTGTCAATGACAAGGATTTTTCTCTCTTTCTTTTTTCATTATGGTTTTGCAAATTTGTGTCATTTCCAGGGGCACCGGGTGTTATATTTTAGTAACACCTCTCGTGCTGGCACCTTTCTTGCAACATTATAAAATAATTCCTCCTTGTTTGAATTTCATAATGTCATCAAAATATAATATATTTGATGAAGAAATTAAATCCTTTTGCTTGTTTGGTTTCAATTCTTGAGAACATTTCTGATATGTCTATTAAAATAACAAATCTTATATGTTTGAATAAATATCGGATTCCTGTATAAGACATAAGCAAAATAGACCAAATCACTTAGAAAAAACCCGTAGAAAAAATAATCTAATTAAGAATTATGAAAAAACAATCGACTAGCGTGCATGACACGATGTATGAATGTTGAGGAAGCGAGAGAAGTACGCCAGAAAACAACAATGCGCAGGCCATACTTTCTGCCCTTCCCTTCGGGGAGATGGCGGGATGGTTAGTTAGTTAGAAAAAAAACTTTTATTTTTTTTAAACACGAAATAAAAACTATTTAAATAATGTAGCCATTTAAAGAGTCTTAAAATAGACATACTCGTACAGTAAGTAAACATATGAATAAAAGTATCGTGGTTCATACATTCTATCCCCTCGATGGTAATTATATCATCACTTTATTAACGTTTTTTGTTAACTAATCGGTAGGATTAATAAAATATACGCTGAAAGTATAGAACATACATATTGATAAATTGCTTCTATAAAGTAGGACCCAGGTTGTGGTTTGTAGTTCTAGAACCCTCGATCCAATAACTCAGATTTAAGCTTTCTAACCGCAATATTACAGCCGGTATTACACATTGTTCATATGTATTAACACTATACTTCTGCCACTGTAATTTTTATTTATTTATTTTTATTAACTTAAAATAGTATAATACATATGTATATACATATGTCCTAATAAGAACAGTTACATTACAAAAAACACAATCTTCATTTTACAGTGTGGTTACATATTTACTTAATTCTATTCTAAATCTACACATTTTCTTCTCACTTCTGATCTCCTGCGGAACATCCTCGTACATCTTCAGTGCCTTGTACATTAGTGAATTTTGTGATTTCTTTGTATGTCTGAATGGAAGCCTCAATTTGTCTTTATTTCTTGTCCCATAAGAATGTTCATGCTGGTTACTCTTAATCTTCCTCATGAATTCTAGGGAGGTGTGTCCATTAACAATCTTATGCACAAGAAACAACACATTAAAGATAATTATTTTTTTAAACGGCACCATTTTCAGTTCTTTCAGCATCACTCTTATCTTGGTGTATCTGCTTCTTCGTAGGATTATTCTTAGTGATTTATTTTGGAGAACAGTTAATTTTTTCATATCTTCTTCGTTAGCCAGAAACAGAATGCTGTTACAATAATTGATATGGGGAAGAATTATTGCGTTGTATACGGTCTTGCATGTTTCTGCACCAATATATCTTCTAATCCTGCCCAAAAAAGATATCTTTTGTAATTTGGTACTTATTACTAGCAATTGTGTATTCTACAAATAAAATCATAATTTCTCAGTTAATTTCATATCCTAATTTACATTATAATTTTAATGAATGGATTGCTGTGATTCTTTTACGTATTAAAAAATAATTGAAGTTATCACGCACTTGTCGTATGAAGCAATTGAATATTTTCATCACAATTTGATTCAAAGGCTCTGTGATGAAATATATACTATGTTTTGAAACGTATTTCTGAATAACAAACAATATTTGTAATCGCAAACAAAAGCCTATCCAAAAAAAGCTAAAATTACAGTCCACAATGGTATTCTTGTACTGACCCGTATGTATGGAAGCGAAGCATATAACTGACAAAAGTAGGATGAAAGTAGAATAAATACAGTAGAAATGAGATATCTTAGACGAGTGTGCGGAAAATCTGTATATGATTGTAATAATAAGTTAATGCAGTGCAAATGAAACTGTTATGATAATAAGAATGAAAGGAACATAAGATAATGTGGGCACGTGAAAAGAATGAATAAAGAAAGAATGGTAAAAAATATATGTCAACGATGTAAATGGGACTAAAAATGGAGGAAAACGTGGCACGATCAAATAAATCAAATATTGAACACGATTGTTTAGTGGTTTTACTTAGATTTAATTTACCTATATAAATTGTGACAAATTTGTTTCGCCTTGCGAGGGCATTTTCAAACTGAGAATGTACTGAGAATATGAATATTATATATTTTAAAGTATTTTTTTTTTTTTTTCGATTACAGTGAACTTCTATCGAATAAAGATAATTATATCAGATGTACGAAGTGAAGCTTAGAGCTGATAGAAAAAGGGTGAAAGTAGAATAAATGCCCTAGAATTGAGATCACCGAGAACCGAAATAACTATGCATGTCCGACCGAAGGATGTAAGGCAGATGATTGCATCGTAAGTTAAATTAAAAAATATCACGTACTTGGCTTAGGCATATGGAACGAATGGATGAGAGAAAAATGGTTAAAAAGTTGTATACAAGCAATGTGAATGGAAAAAGAAGACAAGTACGGCCGAGGAAAACATGTTGTAACCAAATTATGAGCGTGCATGTTACGATGTTTTCCGCCATACTGGATAGAGCAATGTGACGGTCCATCCTCTCTCCCTACCCCTTTGGAGAAACAGCGTGTTAGTTAGGTAGTTAGTTTGTTATTTTTATTATATTTGAATCACTTTTTCTGATGCCTTATTAAATCACTTTCACTACAAACGTTAACTTGAAATTACCTTTGTAATATTTTAATCGTTGATTTTACCATAAATCACCTTTAAATCAAAATAAGATGCTGCTACAAAAAATACATACTAAAACTGGATAGAACAATGAGGTGGTCCATCATCTCTGCATACCATTCCAGAGAAACAGCGTGATAGTTATTTAGTTAGATATTTTGTCTTTTTTTAAATCACATTTAGTTATAACGTTAATTCAGAATTACCTCTGTAACATTATAGTGGTTGATTTTAACGCAAATCACCTTTAAATCAAAATTACACGCTTTAGACCCGCAGAACATTACCGTGAAATCAAACCTAACAGGATAATTACAAGATCAAATGATTTCCTTGTAAGGGTACTTGGGGCGCCGCTTGGCAAATGACATGGTTGGGGCATGCAATGCCACTCAATGAGAATGTCATTTGGTCATGAAATCATGTCGGATTGGTCATTAGGATAACAGCGGTGGAGGGGAGCTTTTCTCCCACGATTATCGCTTTCGAGCGTTTCGAAAAGGAATACAAAAAAATAACATAATACATACAGCTATTTTCAGCGGCAAGTAACTGTTGAAAGCTGTCGTTAATCGAACGCCCAATAGCTTTGATATCGTTGAATTTCTTCCTACAGCGGATGTTGACCAAAATAAATACTTGTAATTTAGCAATTTTCGTTTTCAGATCAGTAAAATATTGTTTAAGGTGTAAAACTTGGAGCTAGTAAAATTTGGATAAATTCCGTAAAAAATAAGGCCAAAAATTATGGTATATACGAGAAAACTATTTATGATAATAATAATCAAAGAAAGTGGACAAAATATAAGACAGGCGAATTTGCCCTTAAGAAAAATAATAAAAAGGCACTTGGGTGGTTTTTACGTGTAAAAAGAATTAATAAATAAATATTTGTTAAAAAAGTTGCATTAAAGCGTTGTAAATTATAAATGAAATCGATGAAGGTCAAATAAAATAACGCATAAATAAATTTCGGAGTCGGAAAAAACGAAGAGAATGCATATGTTGGTGTATGGATTTAGAGGAAGCTCAAAATGTATACAAGAATTTAAAAGTATCACGGTCATGGTTTGCTTGTTAGTTATTATTAAGTAAAGACCAGCTAACTAACTTACTAACTATCACGCCGTCTCCCCGAAGGGGTAAGTAATTACTAATTACATATAAAGAACGAATGAATTATTTTAATTTATATATTCATTATAACAATAAACGCTTTATATTTAACTGCGGTATGGTTATTTCATTTATTGCCAACTAGTTTCGCTTGCACCCAGGCTTTCATCAAGAAAATATCAAAAGTTATTATTATAATTACCAAATCACTGTAAGTAAAATTTTTCCAGCTATAATTTATATAACTAACTAACCATCACGTTGTCTCTACGAAAGTGTAGGCAGAAATAATAGACAGCAACACTGTTCTTTCCTGACAAATTTCTCTCGATCGCTCAACATTCATACATCGTGTCTACACGCACGTCGTATATCTGACTCTTCACGTGGCTGGCATTCAATATTTTATTGATTTGATCGTGCCACGTTTCCGTCGGTTTTCCTATTTTTCCTGTATATTCTATTTACGTCATAATTCATGAAAACCAAATCCTTTGGTCCACTGAAAGTGAACATTTTGCTGTTTGTAATGTCTTTTGAGTTTATAAACTGATTTGATTTGATAAAGAGATATGGTAAATGCATTACGATATAGGCAGTAGTTCTCGACACACTAGCCTCGAACATGTCCCCGCGCACGGAAGTCTCAAGTGTACGCTTTCTGCCCTCGGACACGCTCTCGCGCACCGACGTTTACAACTACTTCCTCATCTTTCTCTTTAAATTCACTAAGCGTTTCTGTTTGTTTCTATCGAAATAAATAAATAATTAGTAAACGGAAAATGGCTAAAATTATACCTTTTAGTTCAACATTAGAAGTATTGGCAAAAGCATTTTAGTTTTTTTTTATGTGAAAAGGAAAAGACTTATACAAATATATAGATCATCATTATATTTATTTTTGTACACAAGAGAAAGAGATACCATAATTATTTGGTAGGTTAACAGAAATTAGCTATTTTTACGTATTGAAATATTTGTACATCAACATAGAAAACCAGTTTTCTGTTCAGTTACGAAATACTACACATATTATATCGTTTCGGTATTTCAACAGATTATAATTTTTTTTTTTTGTACAAATATGTCCTGATTATCGAAATCTATTTAATGAAATTAATGCAATAAATACGTAAATAAAATACAAAATCTAAAACTTTTGACAATCAAAACAGCTATCGTCTATGAGACTAAGTTTAATTCCACCATAACAGAGTTATGTTTCATAAAGCACACTAATTTGGCTGTCGATCCTCTCGAATTAATCCCTAACGAAGATTTTTGAGACGCAAATAATTCCGGTTATTATGTAGAAGACCGCTTCAGCTCTAATAAGGAATGTAGTAATTCTTAATTTTCAGTCTGTGTTTTTTTTTATATGGCAATTTATTTTGTATTTAAAAAATAATAGAGAAAAGAACGCAGGTACTTATATTTCTATCGTTTCTTTACAATTCAAAAAACAGAATCAAATTTCTATTCTAAAACAAAAGAGTTAACTACTTAAATCAGAGTGTCATAGATTTGTGTTATACAAATGGAGTTTTACAAACCTGTTGCAGAATTTCACAGTTATTTCAGAGGTATTTATGAAATATTCAATAACTTTGTATATTGAAAATTCATATTTTATCTGAAAAAAGCATGCTATTAATATTATTTTATCTTTCTTGCACAAACTTAGTTATTTTTTGTTAATTCGTCAAAGTCCTAAATATTTTGGAACTAATAGCAGTTATTTCATTTAATAATTTTATCAATCATTAACTCATATGTTTTCATAGCAATGAATAGAGTATAAAAGGCTTTTTTGTCTTTTGCTTTCGCGTTTACATTCTAAATAATTAAGAAAAATTTATATCAGAATACATTTAATATTAATTATTAAAACGTACACTAATTGATAGATTTGAATTATTAATATCATATTTTTTATGTATTATTGGACGATTTTAAAAATTTAATTTTTTACTTATTCTAATTAAAACCCGAAATACATCCTATAAGATTATACAACAATGCTGATTGGATTAAAAGTCTAAATACTTTTATCTACTTTGCATTATATCTAAGTATTCTTTCACGTTCTCAGTTAATTAATAAATATATGACATTATCGAATAGTTAATCTATGTTGAATAATTTTACACTGAAATTCAAAAATTATAATTTGGTTATTTTTTTATTTTATTTGAATAAGAATAAATCATGATTTCTTACTCAAACTAAATTATGTATTATATAATAAAACTTACATGAATTTTTTAAATATTATTATTTGAAGTTCGCTTAATATTATGATACTTTTTATGTATTTTAATTAAATGTATATATTTTCACTTTAATAATTTTTTTTATTGTATATTTACCATTAATTTTACTATGTATTTTTCATGTTTATTTCGTATGTTCTTCTCGTAGTTTCCATATATATTTTAATGTGTTTATTTGTGACTAAATAATGTTTTTTCAAAAATTTCATTGAGTTATGGTTAGCAATAAAACACAAATTTCAAGTGAATATCCAAAATCTATTGATTTACATAAAATATTTTTTTATATATTAATAACATTTTCGTATTATTGTGCACTTTTCATTTAAAGCAACAGATTATTACGAAATAAGTTTGAATAAATTCAGCAAATTTTCTAAATTAAAAATAAAAACATAATTAAATCGTACGTACATGTAAGCATGGTTCATTAGGTGTTTTGTATTTTTTAATCATTTGTTTTTTATTAAGTACATATACCGGGGTATTGTAAATGCAAAATGTGTTTTATTGCTCACTTCAAATAATGTTGAATGTGTCCGTCATGTACTAAGGTAGGTAACATTGTTTATCCAGGGAGAAGTGGCCCTACGGATCTGCTGCACCGGTTCTGGTGCGGCTTGTCTATTCATGTCGTGTAACTCGGGGTAGACCGTACGTTCAATGAATCAAAGCAACATTTTTTGCCAGAAACCAAACAAGTGCGGCTTGGCTGTGAATATGTGAAGTGTGCTTATTATTGTTTCAATAATTATCACCCTCGCATCATTCAGCCATAGACTAACTTTAGATAAACAATTTTGCCTATTCTGTACATAGAATTTCTTTAATTTTTTTTTCTAAAGAAAGTACTGTTTTTCATTTGAATTATAATCGCGTATTTAGCTACGTATGGTCTGTGCACTAAAACAAAAAATGTTGCTTTTGTTCTAGGTCCAGTTCGATCCCCTCTACCCAAACAAATTTAATGCAATTGAAAAAGCGAAAACTTGAAACAGCCAATGAATTAGATAAGGCAAAGGGCATGGGCACCGTGCGAGGGCGGGCTGGTGACGAGGAGGGGGACGCGGGGGGCGGGGACCAGGCTCTCGGTAACAAACGAAGGCGTAGGTTAGCCGAAGAAGATGACGCCGAGATTTTGACTGCCCCTCTTCCGCAGAAAAAACGCGTGTTGCCCGTCGGACTCGCCGCCCAACCCAGTCCTTCTAGGAAGCCTTCCAAAGATGGACACGCTGAAGCGGAAGATGACGAGGTTCTCATTAGAGAGACTCAGGCAGCTCTTAAGAGCCTCTCTGGAAGCTGGCCCCATGAGCAGCGGAATTCCATGTATACCAGATCCGAGCCAGAAGAATCACCCGCCTTCGAAAATTTATTCGAAGATAAAAAAGCCTGCATCAAAATGTCACCTTCTTCGGCCTCCACGTCATCTTCTGGTAGTTTGGATGCATCGAGTTCTTTAAAAGACGTCATTACTTTCAGAGATCAAGCAGATGGAAAAAATAAAAATTTAAGTAAAGTAGATAGTAAACAATTAAGTAAACAGATTAGGAGATCGGAAAAGGATAATGACACCTACAGAGACAAGAGCAGTTCGCCCAAGCCTAACGATAAATACTCTTCTGGGTATGACCCTCCGGACTTCAACGAGCTCGTAGACGATTCGTCGAATGACCTCGAAATAGACATATCTGAACAGAGTAATGATAAAGAGGACGATGAAAAATCTGAAGGACGTCAAAGAAAGAGATCAGACGAAAAGAAAGACCACAATAGCAACCAAAGACTGTCGCTGTACAGTGCCTACAAAGCGGCGACTGCGTCACACCCCTTCTCTTCCCAGTCCGCCTTCAAACCTCCATCCGAAATTGGAAAGCACCCGAGAGTGGCCGGCGCCATGGGACCATATCCCGCCGAAGCGACCTTCGTAGGTTACCCGGAAGGTGTATCTCCAGCCCTGCACGGGTTGATTCTGGACAGCAAGCCCGTGATTCCTACCAAAATTTTGGAGGACATCCCTCACAGAGAGAGCAGCGCAAGCGTGAAGGAAGGGTTTGGCAAGCAGTACACCGTGCTACAGCCCGCGGGGGCGGGGTCCCGGGCCACGGCCCTGCAGGAGGCAGCCCGGGGGGCGCCCAGCGTGACCGCCGTGGCGGAGGTGCGCCCTCCGCCGGCCCTGTCCCCTGCCAGCCTCACGAGAGGTGAGACACCATGTCTTCAGCAGTACCATTTAAATAAAAAATAAATCTTATACCATTTTAATTTCTTTCTGAGATTACAAAACGAAATTTTAATTATCAAGATGTATACATTTTTACCATTCACTGAAATACAAGTGTATATCGTTTTCAGTTATAACACTTAACGACCGCACAAAACCTTGTCTTAATATATTAATTCCCTTACATCCAGCATTTTACATGCACAATTTCAACACTATCGTTTTTAATTATTTACTATCGATATAAATGAAATAGCTTAAAAGTTACTGAGTGTCATCTGTAATAAAAACCCATTTAACATTAGCCTCTCGGTCCTATTGAATTAATTACTTAAGCTCAGACCTTTCTTACGAATCATCCCCGACTATTTGACTATCAGCCATTAGCGACGTACTCGCCGACTATTTTGTTCAGAATTTGTCTGAAATGGCCGGTAATACTAAATACTCAGCAGTCTTTATCAACTTGTTCCTATGCAAATCTTTGAATACATTTTCTTTGACTATCACAAGGCCTAATTACGGTCCGCAGTGCTTTTCGTTTACCTTTTGATGTCTTTTAACGAGAGACTAAGTTTTAGAGCTACTCTCAATGAGAGTAGAATTTCCCTCCGGCAAGGCAGGATAGTCTTCCTTCTGAATAAATAAAGCTTTTCAGAACGTATTTTCACTGAGGCGTGTATCTTTTAAATTATATATATGTATAATCACCAATAAGTTCCCATAATTCCGTAATGCACTGTGTATTTTTTTAATTATATAATTATTGTTTCATAAAAATGTCGACCTTCAACAAT
Organism: Lepidostoma basale; assembly: GCA_022606425.2. Lineage (NCBI taxonomy): Eukaryota > Metazoa > Arthropoda > Insecta > Trichoptera > Lepidostomatidae > Lepidostoma > Lepidostoma basale. Next base: position 661,316 of record JAHDVF020000775.1, on the reverse strand, counting down.
AAGGCATAATTACAGCAGTGTTTTATCAATGAATCAATATTTAATCTGCGAAGAGACGAAAAACTTTTGTCGTCGCGTTGTCCGTTATTTTCAATAAAAAGAAAGTTCTGTAACTTTTATCTGTGTTTAAACTTGTCGCAGAACTTCTGGCATGGCCCTCATTATTGGCTGTGTTATGTTTAGGGAATTTTATTGTTTGTAATACATTTATCGTGATCGGCTTCTAACAAACTTTGATATTCTGTTTATAAATATTGTCTCTGAAGTTTTTGTAGTTTAGAGATACTTTCTGGCTGATATCGGAACTTGATTCGTTAAGTTTTACATCAGTAAACTTGACTTTGTCTTTATTCAACTTATTGTTCGATTTATTTATAGTGCCTTATATCTTCTTCTTCTTTCGCCTAGCCATTTCCCGTTATTTGGGGTCGGCTCTTCTAATACGGCTCCGCCAAGTCTCACGATCCAGGGTCATCTGACTGTCCAGTCCCAGCGCCTTCAGGTCGTTCCTAACTGTGGACATCCACGTTGCAGGAGGTCGACCTGGTCCCCTCTTTCCATCTTCCAGTTGCAGGGTCTTGTGAACGATGTCTTAATTGTCCCTCCTGCTCACATGGCCATACCACCGCAGTCGACGTTCCCTAGTTTTATCCGCTATGGGAGTGACTTTTAGGCTACCTCTGATGGGCTCATTTTTTTAGCTTTATAATGCCTTATATAATATATTTTATGTTATTCCTACTAAAGAAAACAATTGACAGAGAAGTATTATTTAAACTAATTTAATTATACTATGGTATTGGTAACAAATACTTTAATTTGCTTCAAAGCATTTAAAAACTTTTAAAAAAAATTATAGTGTTGCGGTAATTTTACAAGTGTTTTAAGACTTCTTAGTTTCCTGCAAAGCTTATTTTATATTAAATCCCACGGGATACCCGTCTGGAAAATGTTTACCGAAAATGTCCCGCTTCTCTTATTTGGTCTTCCCTTTACTTTGAATACACATAGCTCTGAAAAGTAAGCACTCGAATACTAACGAGCACATTCAATTAAGAAAATTCGTGTGCGTTGATTACTGAAACAGACGTTCGCGAGTGCATTCTGTTAGTTTTTGGAAATAAATTCATCTCGTTTTACCTCAAACTTGAGTCCCTCCGTTCTGTTTGAGTTTAATTGCGCCGGATACTTTCTAAGACTTTCTTATGCAAACCCGCCCGTGATGTGCAGGCTTTAATTAGCTCCCATGCAGCCCGTAACACCTACAAGTGCTTGCGGATGGAAAAGTTTTTTAATTTAATGCCGTGTCGCGTTATTTGTTTTACTGCCGTTTGACAACTTTTTTCACGACTTGAAGTTGTTCTGGAATGGAGTTCTAGTGCCAACCCTCATGTATGGAAGTGAAGCTTGGAACTGGCAAAAGGTGGATGAAAGCAGGATAAACGCCGTAAAAATGAAATCACTTAGAAGAATGTGCGGGAAAACGTATGATAGAATACCGAACGATGAAATAAGAAAGAAATGTAAGGCAGATGACTGCATCATGGATAAAATTAAAAAAGGATCCTTGAGAATGAATAGATGAGAGTAGAATGGTTAAAAAGTAGACAAGCAGCGTGAGTGGAAAAAATAGACGAGGTCGACCGAGGAAAACATGGCATGACCAAATTAATCAATTATTAAAAGACGATCACATTCGAAGTCCGAATAATCGACGTGCGTGCATGGTACGATGTATGAATGTAGAGGAAGCCTGAGAGGTATGCCAGGACAGAGCATTGTGGCGATCCACCCTCTCTGCCTACCCCTCCGGGGAAACGGCGTGATGGTTAGTTAGTTAGTTAGTTAGTTAAGTTGTTCTGAATATGGCATAAGACTTCTTTCCAATAGGTTATCACATTGGTAAGAAAAATATCTATAATCAAACGTACAATTCGTCGCATTGTATCAATAACTTGGGTTTTGTTTCGCATGGAGCCTATGTATTTCATTTAATATCAATTCATCTAAGTTCATAAATGAAAATTTTATTCAGAAATATTCATTTCTTCATATTAATTCTCTTGCGGTAAACAATCATTGATAAAATCTATGAAAATATTGTGGGCTTATAAGATATATATTTTAGGGACTACCAAAATCTTTTCTATGAAAGAATTACCAGAGATAAATAATAGAAAATTTATTAGATTAAAAATTATAATTCAAGAAATTTGGAGCAAGTAGTTGAGTTCGTGTATTTAGGTAGTATGTTTACAAGAGATGGGTGAGTGGAGAGAGATATTGAAAGAAGGGTTGGGGCAGGCAACAAAGAGAATGGTGCACTTAAAGTTGTCATCGCAAACAAAAACCTATCCAAAAAAGCTAGAATGGCAGTGCACAATGGCGTTCTTCTACCGACCCTTATGTATGGAAGCGAAGCATGGAACTGGCAAAAGAAGGATGAAAGTAGAATAAATGCAGTAGAAATGAGATCTCTTAGACGAATGTGTGGTTACTCTGTGTATAATAGAGTGTCGAATGACAAATATAAGAAGTGAATGCGGTGCGAATGATGGTGCCATGAAAAAAATAATGAAAGGATCATTAAGATGGTTTGGACATATAAAAAAATGAATGAAGAAAGAATGGTAAAAAAAATATATGTAAACGATGTAAATGAAACCAGAAATAGAGGAAGACCGAGGTAAACGTGGCACGATCAAATAAATCAAATATTGAATGTCGGCCATGTGAGGAGTCAGAGAAATCGACGCGCGTGCATGACACGATGTATGAATGTTGAGGAAGTGAGAGAAATATGTCGGGAAAGACAATTGTGGCAGTCCATTCTTTCTGCCTACCCCTTCGGGGAGACGGCGTGATGGTTAGTCAGTTAGTTATTTATTAGGTTAAACCATGTTTAAAGTACCACAACTTTATTCTGTATTGATTACGTTTGAACAGTTTTAAGACGTTATTCACTGTAATCACGAGTATTTTTTTTATTCCCTCGTTAGTTCTCGCATAAAAAAAAACAATTAAATTAATGCTTTAATCTATTTCTCGCTTTGGTGTGGGCGGTTGTAGGCGTCCTTCGCTCGGGCGGGGGCGGGGGCGAAAAGAAAGTAAGGCAAAAAGAATCGGGACCAGAGTCCGCAGGGCGGCGGCGCGACCCCGCCCTCCCCCGCGCGGCCCGCCCCGCCCCCACAGTCCGCCTATCAGCGCCCGGGCGGCCAACTCCGGAAGAAAAATCGTTCTTCTTTTCTGTGTATAAAAAGAAACCGCAGCCGTGGGAGTGTCTCCCCGCCGGGCCGGGGTCTGCGCAGATCAGATGTCAACCCGCCCACGTGTGTGTACGTGTGCCGGGAGCTTCTATTCTTTTTTTTATGGCAGTGTTTTTTTTATTATCTAAGAACGCCCACCTGGGCGGATGCCGGAGTCGAGGCAGGACGACCAGGAGATGAAACGTTCCATTATGTATAAGCTCAGAACACGAGGATGCAACTTACCCTTAGAACGCGCACACTTGCGCTGTCTGCTAAGTTTAATGAACATTTGTTTTATGCAGGTGTCGCCAGCATTCCATTTAATGTTCACCTTTTCAAAACACTATCATGCTAAGGTCATTTTATATTATACGGTGAATTAAATATATTTATTTATCCCTTTAATCATAAAATTATCTGGCTTCGATGTTAATTCTTGTTAGCTACCCTTAGAACGCGCACGCTTGCGCTGTCTGCTAAGTTTAATGAACATTTGTTTTATGCAGGTGTCGCCAGCATTCCATTTAATGTTCACCTTTTCAAAACACTCTCATGCTAATGTCATTTTATATTATACGGTGAATTAAATATATTTATTTATCCCTTTAATCATAAAATTATCTATCTTCGATGTTAATTCTTGTTAGCTATTCTTCAGTGCGCCTTCACATATTTGTTTCGTTTATTTCCAGAAGGTAACAAGTGTCCCACACCCGGCTGCAATGGACAAGGACACGTCACGGGGCTTTATTCCCATCACAGAAGGTGATTTTTTTTTAAATATTTATTCCCATTTTCTCTTTTGGCTGACAAACTAAGTAATCTTCAGTTCAAATATTGGTCGTTTATATACATAAAAAATTAACTCTATGGAATTCCATAATGGCGATTTTTTATGAATTAAAACACGACCCTTATGTATGGAAGCGAAGCATGGAACTGGCAAAAAAAGGATGAAAGTAGAATAAATGCGGTAGAAATGAGATCTCTTAGACGAATGTGTGGATATGTGTGGATGTGTATGATAAAGTGTCAAATGAAAATGTAAGAAGTGAATGCGGCGCGAATGATGGTGTTATGAACAAAATAATGAAAGGATGATGGTTTGGACACAGAAGGAATGAATGAAGAAAGAATAGTAAAAATAGTTTATGTTAACGATGTTAATGGAACTAGAAATAGAGGAAGACCGAGGAAAACGTGGCACGATCAAATAAATCAAATATTGAATGTCGGCCACGTGAGGAGTCAGAGAAATCGACGTGCGTGCATGACACGATGTATAAATGTTGAGGAAGCGAGAGAAATATGTCAGGAAAGAAAAGTGTCCTTTATTTCTGCCTACCCCTTTGGGGAGACGGCGTGCTGGTTAGTTAGTTAGTTATAACACTTTTTTTTTTTCACTTTTGAGTTTATTTTTCTCGACATGTTTCGAATGTTTTATCGTTCTTTCAATGATGAATGTGTATAACCTTCGAAACATGTCGGATAAAACTGTTTTTTCATTCATAAAAAAATGTTGTTATTGATAGTTAAATGTATTTATTACACACATGAAACACACAATATGGTATAATGTAATCATGCTTCAATGCCATCAATGATTGATGATGATTAATTTACTTCGTAATATTATTAATTGTTTCATATATTTATAGTAAACTAACTAACTAACTAACCATCACGCCATCTCCCTGAAAGGGTAGGCAGAAAGAATGGACTGTCACACTTTTACTGATGCGGCACTCCATCCTTCTCTTTTCCCTCCGCGGTAGACGCGGTGTGATGGGTTGCGAACCTCATCGCCACCAATAGGCATCTCCCGCTATTATTTTAGTATAACCATTAAAATTAATTTACCAATTGAATAAGCGCCATTTTTAAGAATAAATCAATCCAAGAGCGCTGTTACTTATAAAATGCCGTTTTTTACCTTTTGATACTTTATAAAGTCATATAACGATATGTTGTGTTTTATTTTTAACGTAAAATGTTAAGTTTTTCATTCTTAATAGAAAAAAATAAATGAATGAATTGTTATATTAGTATTTCAAAAGTGATACTAGTCGAAAACGTGATTTTCGCTAGTGTCACTTTAGAAATACTAGTGCAATATGTGGACTGTAAGAATTTGTAGACTTGCATATAATTATATAAGATATATTTCAATCTGCAGCTTGTCCGGATGCCCCAGGAAGGACAAAGTCACTCCTGAAAGTGAGTGAACAGAATCATACTGGAGCACTATTAGAGTATTCATTGCTTTGCTTGGTCATATTATTATTTCATAGTTGGATATTTTGTTATTTTATTGGCGGGATAGAGAGCAATCACTAGACTAGACATGCATTATTATTTTTATTTTTTTTACCATTTATTCATTTGTAGATTTATTTTATTATTTGGTTTACTTTTGTTGTTATTTTCTTCTACCCACCCTGCAGTTTCCCGCCCGATACCGGTTCGCGCCCCGCACTCGACCACCATTGAGTATAAACAACCTCGAACGATGCAGGTATACGCGGCAATCTGTTTCATTTATATTTATTTCCGTTGTTTACTATGTATATACATATTTGTTTTATTTATTTTGTTGTGTTTCTTGTCAAGTCAGAGTAAAAGAAAAATCGATTGAACTGTAATTTTTATTGTTTTATATTTATTTTTTTAGTTTTGGTTCGTTGTATTAAAACAACTCTCTACCCGCTGTGATTGAAACTATTGAAGTGTATTTTTTAATTTTTATAATTTGCGTTTTTTTTATGTTTTCGAGTGGTGTTTGTTCGTGAATTTAGTTAAGTGAATTTTATTGATCTAAAAACTGCCAATCTATAACTAGCTGTTTTTAATAAATGAATCTTTTTTATTTAAAAACTATCTGTGATGTTTCGTTAATCACAGATGCATTGCTAAGTTTTTTAAATAAATGTTTATCATTTATATGTTATTAAAAGTTACCCAAATAGCTGAAAAAGCTTATTCACTTATAATCGATGGTGATATCTTTTACCAGCTGGGTTATATACAGTTTAATTAAAAACATATTTTAATAGCGGAATAAAAACAGTAATGTTTCGTTTTGATTTGGTTAATGTAGGCTTATGATTTGATTAAGTTATTCTGTTACCTGCGCGGAGTCGCGTCCCAGTTGATTATACTCAGTCTGGCCTTGTTGTGTATGCACCCCCGATAGTACTGGCGATGCACGAGACGATCTTGAAGTGTCCCACGGAAGGCTGTAACGGTCGAGGCCACGTGAGCTCCAACAGGAGCACGCACCGCAGCCTGTCGGGCTGCCCCACCGCCGCCGCGCGCAAGGCGGCCGCCCGCGACCATCGCCAGCACGCCCAGCTGCTGCGCGCCCGCAGTCCGCACGTCGCCTCCTCAGGTCAGTCGGACACTCGCACACACACACACACACCCACACACCTTGTCCTGTAGCGCTCCCTGTTTTTTATATTATTTTATATTCTCATGTGGTTAGTGTAGCGGGGGAAATAAAACTGAAAAGTCCTCAAGTTTTGTTTTTCAGTCGCTATCAGTAGATAGATGTGTCGTTTTAAAATAACTAAATGCTATTTTTTTCTTATTATCCCTTATCCTTTATGAAAAATATTTTGTACAAAGACGTAGGATCTGGATTATGTCCAGGATCTACCTGTAAGCTGTTCTTTCAATCGGGAGTATCTTAAAGTTGTCTCGCTGACCGGACATTTTGTATATGTGTTTTTATTGACGTTGCATTTGTCTGTCGAACATACACCTTTTGTTGGCGCTATTAATTCTGTACCCACGGTAACTAAATAAATGTTTTTCTGCCCTGCAGTTTCGAGTGGGCAATCAGACTTTAGCCCTAGTAGAGTGAGCGGCCAGCCCCCGGGCCCCCGCTATCCGCTGCCACCGACCCAAGACCCGCAAGACTCCTTCTACGGGTCCAAACCCCTCCGGAGACCGCGGAGCCCCGAGAGGAACAGCCCTTTCAGGGTGAAGACGGAGCCGAAAGCGGACCAAGAGTCCCGATCGTGCCGGTCCACCCCGCCACCGCACCAGCGGTACGAGTACCTGAACCAGGACTCTAACTCCTCCTCCGTGTCGAGTATGGAGACCATGGCCGCCCGCGGGGTCCCTCACCAGCAGGGGCCGCCCCCGCCTGGCTACGGCCCCCCGGAGGCCCAGCGCTCCCCCTACGAGCACGCTCCTCCTCCTGAAGACGCCTACGTACGCTCGTACGCCCAGATGAATGAGCTAGGCGGCCTCGCCCGCCCCGTCGTAAGCTACTCTTCGGACATGTCTGGCCGGGGATACGAAGGCCACAGACCGTACGAGGGCGGCGCCGGGGCCTTCGACCGCTACGAGCCCTCCAACGGGGCTTGCGGTCTGCAGCAACGAGCGCCCTACCCTTACATGGCGCCCTTGGAGGAAGCGGAGCGCTACCAGGAGCACCCGCTGCCGCCCGCGCCACTCCTCAAGTCCGACCACTCGGATCAGGAGCAAAGCACGGGGCCGATCTACCCGAGGTAAATCAATCGGCTCAACTTAATTTTCATTCCAATCCGCTACTATTCAAATAGTGTACTACCCCATCTGCACTTCATTTGTTGTAAATAAAGTAATAAATATATATTTATATGTTAAAACGCACACTGCAATACACAACGCACCAAACTTTACTTACCTACACACTACTTTATAAAAATAGTGCAACTTTTTGTATGTTAATTCTATAGTGTGCGCAATGTACAATGCCAAGGTTTGCCCTCTTCAAGGGAACCCACCATAGTTCCGCTAGTGACTGATATGGTAGACCTGTACCAATAGCGACGTGTCCTGTTTGCAGACCAATGTACCACTATGATCCCTCGACCGGCGCTGTGCCCCCGGGGTTCTCCGCCATAAACCTGTCGGTGAAGATAGCCGCCGCCCAGGCGCAAGCGCAGATGAAGGGCGGCTCCCCCTCCCCCCGCGAGGGACCCGTTATGGACCTGTCCACTTCCAACATCACCTCCACTAGTCCGCAGGTCAGAATCAATCCATAGTCTAGTTTTATTAAGTCTTCGCTGTCTATGGCACATTGCCTATTATATAAGTTACTTTCTTGTATAATATAATATTGTCAATATGCTGAACGACTTAACTCAAGCTTAAAGCAAACATTTTGAAAATTATTCTCTATCTATACTTGTAGCAATTGCAAATATTTTTTAATGATTGGTACACTTCTTTATAACCTTTGTCCTCTCCGATTTTCTTTCGGTGGTTTTTGATTGATTTTCTAATGAGAATGATACCGTTCGATTTATAATTCATTTTTCAATAAAGTTGCAGATATAAATTGTTATTTTATTTAATATGAAGACTTTAGATTGTAAATAACGATGATTTCAAATTCGTGATTGGTCATGACCACGAGGATGGAGTGTGATTTGTCTAATGATTAACTGAATAGACACAATTGTGAGATTTTTAGAATCAGTCAAATTTGTTTCCTGTTCAGGGTGCATACGCGTCCCCTCAGTACGGCGGCGGGGGGCGCGCGCGGGGCTCTCCGGGCGGTGGAGGCGGGGGCGGCAGCCCTCACTCGCACATGGCGGCCAGCCCCCAGGTTCCCTCGCCTCAGGGGCAGACGCTCGACCTCAGCGTCTCCAGACTACCCCATGGGTCAGTACTTTTCAAATGTTTTAAACATTTACAATTGTTAACTAGAACACCCTAGGTTCGATTCCCGGCGATGACAAAAAAGTTCCAATGCTGTCGTTGGTCTGGAAGAACTCACGTGACAATAAAAATGGTGAATGACGATCTACCTATCGCATGTCATGAGAATCAATAGTTATAAAAATGTGTACAGTAATTGGTTTCAAATAACCTACTGTTTACAAAATTGTGGAACGCAACGAGAAACTACTACATTAAAAATCCAAAAGTAGCATCCCATGAACCAGCAAAAATGTTAATAGACTTTGCTGCAAACCAACCCCTAGGATTGAAACTCAGGACACTTAGACTATATATAGAGACTTTTTTATTTCATTATTACGAGTTTGCACGTTACTCAAATGAAATATCAAGTAATATCAAATATTTTTACATAAATCCTTGCATTAACTAACGCACATTACATACTAAAACCGCTTAATTTATATATGTACCAATTAATGTGCATACATATATTTTTTAAAATATGTATTCAGTAGAACCCCGGTAATCCGACAAACGTTTTGCAGGACAGTTTCGGACTATCGAATTTGTCAGATTATAAAGTACCGCCTAAGACCCCCCTATGGTCCGATTTTTTTTTAAAAAGAGTACCTTGTAATCCGACAAATTACAGATCAAAATGATAAGATTTTATCTGAACTACAAATCATACTATTATACATATCTTCGGTTCAAAGGTAAAACTCATTAAGTGACATTTAAAAAAAAAATGCCATTTCTGTATCAGATTTGTGAATTCTACGTCAGAAAATAATCACCAAGTGTATTTATTAAAGAATAACAGTTATTCTTTTATAAAAACACTTGGGAATTATTTAAAAAAAAAAATTAAATGTCACTTAATGAGTTTTACCTTTGAACCGACGATATATATGTCGAATTTAGTAAATTAAACAACACAGCTTACGTTTTATTATGAAAAATTAACGTCATTAATGCTACTTACAAAAAATAGTAACTAAACTTTACATTAGGAAATAATTGTGTACAAAAAAATGTATAAACTAAAAATTTCAAACTATGAATAAAAATCATAATATGAACCAATCAATTTATGAAGCATGAAAATATTCATCAATTTTTTTATTGTTGAACATTGCTCAGATCAAATCAGATCAAATCAGTTTATTTTCTCAAAAGATATTTCAAACAACATCGTTTAAGGCATCTATTGAGAACAGGTAAAACATAAAAAATATACAATACCAGAACGCATAAGAGATGGTTAGACATTAGGAATAAAAGATACTCTCCAAAGTCAAGAGTATTTGTCTTCTGAACGTACTTTCACGAACATGAAAGACATCGATCTCCGAAGCGATCATGTTCAACAGTTGAATGCTCTCCCCACCGGCATCACCGTTGAAACGCGAGACCAGAGCTTTGTCTCTCAGTCTTCTCAAAAGTAAAAGTTACTTGTAGTATACATTAGTGAAGATAGGCATGTCGGATTACAGGGGGCGCCGGATTAGACAGGGGCCGGATTACCGGGGGTCCACTGTATATGTATTTTGCACACATATTCATAAATATATAAGTATACATTTCTGTTCTTAACTCAACCTACATCATGTTATTTTTACAACAATGTTTAATTTATTTTCATCGTCATAATAATATATGAATACGTTTATTTTTCTATGCTGATTCCTCGATCCTGTTGCAAACTCGTAAAGCACATTTATTTCTCACTAAAGCGACGCGTGGTGCAGGGCGCGCGGGTTCCCGGGCGCCGTGGCTGCCTACAGCCGCGAGTCCACCCCTGACAGCGGCGGTTCGCACCCCTACCTGGACGCCTACCACCGCGATCCTGCCGGTAAGGACTTTACGATTTCACTACACACTGTTTTCCTGTGAAGATATTGCTTAATAAAATCATCAATCATTTTGTGAAATGTATTAATTTTGAAACATTGTTAATATACGTATCACAATTTATTTTTATGGGATTGTCGCGACTGCTGTTACGCCAACCTATGTTGGCATCATGAGGTGATACAAACAACTTTATACAATTATTTTAAAATTCAGAATCTTACATAATTACAAATGCGAACTCAAACAAGTTAATTTTTCAATGCATTCATCCGTTACATTCATTTCATAACTTACTAACTATCATGCTAACTAACTATCATATATTTTGGTTTTATGTTGTTTTATTTTATCTTTATAACACGGTTTTGTGTCCAAATGAGTCGCCTAAATGTTTATCGTTTGTTATGTCTCATTCGTGTGTTATGTATAAATAAATGCTGTTTCCCCGGAGAGGTGAGCCGAGAGGATAGACCGCCATACTGCTCTGTCCTGACGTACTTCTCGAGATTCCTCTACATTTGTACATCGTAACATGCACGCTCGTCGATTTATCCGATTTCGAATGTGGCCACCGACAGTGTGATTCTCGCGTGACAATAAAATGGCTATAGATTAGCTACCTATCACATGTCATGAGAATCAATATAATTGCTATACCCTTTACGTCGATTTGGCAGGCGCTGTAATGATGTAAAAGCTATTAAACGAAATAATTGTATTAATAATAGGCGGTAACTATACCAAATATTCCTTAAAACGTAAACGCTTTCAGTGACTTTTACGATTAATTTATGTTTCGTCTTTGACCGATAAGATACTTTTATATTAACACATTCCGTACGGGAAGGCGTTATTACTCGCTTGTGCCCTACGGCGGTCTAAAAGTAGACATTTCGTGCATAAAATCGAACTTTGCATAAAATATTAAAATTTGAAAATCATTTAACATTTTTTTTCACTAACAAATCCATTAAATACAGATGCAACAGTTTAGTCCCAAAAAATGTATGCCCTACGCGAAATACTCGAAGAAAAAGACACAAATTAATATGACAAATAACAAGTAAAAACAAATGTTATCATACTTTTTTTAATTCATATTTAAATCAGCAGATGTCGAATAAACGAGTATTTAGTGATGTTTTAAAGGAATATTTCATACGTTTACGCGCCACAATTTGGAATCTTCGAACGTATTACGTCATCCAATATATTATTATTATTTTGTTGTGAAAACGCTTTACATTATTACAGCGCGAGCCAAATCGATGAAAAGGGTGAAAAAAAAGAATATCAAAGAAAATATAACTAAAACCTTATAAATAGAAATATGCCAGTTATTTCCTTGCTGCCTTTATCGTAAGGGGTGTTCACGAATTCGCCATATATGTAGTAATACACGTTATAATCAAATCAAATCAGTTTATTGTCTCAACAGACATTACAAGCAATATTTATGTTTAAGGTATCTGTTGAGTACAGGTAAAAATAATAAATATAATACCGAGAACGCGTGAGAGATGGTTCGACATTAGGAAGACAAGATACTTGTCTTCTGAACGTAGTTTCATTAATATGAAATTAAAAATAATAATACCCTACCCGACTCGAATATGTTAAATTGAAAGTGTTACTACAACTCGGGCATTAATAACCAAAACTGTTGCTATATTTATTTTTGCTGTTTAATAACATTGACGTAATATTTTTATTATTGAAATGGCTCCCACGTATTTTTATTATTATTAATGGCGTCAAGTTTAGCACAATGGAGGTTCCGCGCTGGCCGCCGGGATGGCTGTCCGCTATCCCTGGAGCACCGCATACAGCCTCTGGGCGGAAATTCCGGCGCTCTTTCGATTTTTGGACGCAGCCGCCGCGATAAACGGCGCTCTCGGTTTAAAAAAAAAAAGAACATGGGATTTCCGCATTCGCCGCCGGCCCTGCGTCCCTTCGCCCATAGCGCGTCCCATGTTCAGTTATTCTTTTATTTTTTTTTTGGAATTCATTCGCCACGCCACTGAAAACGAGCACCCATTGTATTTTATTTCTTGTTACGTATTTTCATCCGCGTATTATTTTTTAACGTGTGCGAAAATTACTATTGTTGTCGCAATACAATGTAGAAAACGTTAACAAATAAATAGGAAAAAATCTATTTTACGTGAAAAATGTGTTTTCACACTAAGCTTCGTATATCAAAAGATCCAACACCCCGTAAAGTCGACCAACGTTGCCTTTTGGAAAAGAGTTAGAAAAAGAAACTTTGATGACCACGACCTTAGCAGGGACACCAAAGTGCTCGATCACAAGTCTATTGTCCTGCTAAAATTCCTACACACCCCAGAAACATGAACCCAACAATCGAATAAAATTAAGAATTTTATTGAAATTGTTTTATATGCAGATCGGATCAGAAATGCGACGATGAGGTCTATCTGTGGTGTTGAAGATATATTATATTAAGTGGAAAAGAAGTAGAAGGCGCTTTTGGAAGGACTATGTGGATCGCATGGAAGATTTGTTAAAATTGTTAAAAATGAAAATCCCAGCAGCAAGAAACTATCAGGAAGACCGCCGAAGATATGGAGGTATAGATATAGGTATATCATCATGCCAGGATATCTTACCGTCACAAACAGGTCACACGACCTAGATCAAATAGAAGAAGAAGACACATCATGAAATCGGATAGTGGTCTAGGGGATAGAACTTTTGGCTCCTGATCCAGAGGATTTGGGTTCGAGCCTGGACACGATCAGTTCTTCATAATAATGAGCTATTTTCTGCTCATATTGAAGATGATAAAATAAATTCTAATATCATTGATATCTTTGGTATCAGTCCTTTTTTTAATAATAATGAAAAACATATTATTTTGATATAATTGATTTTTTTAATTTAAATATATACCATATAAAAAATGTGTTCTAAATCATATTAAAAGCCTACTTTATTTTCATTGCTTTCTACTTATAAATTCAGTCGAATTTTCCAAATGAACTTAAAAAAATTAATCATGTATGTTCAATTTTGACGTTATTTTAATGCAAATAAAAAACCGCGCCCTCTAAATAAACTTTATTATTTTTATTTTTTTAATATTGCACATTCTTAGTTCTTTTTCTTAAAATAAATTGTTTTAATAACACAAAAACGTGACGTAATTCATTCAAAATTAACTGGAAACATTCCGAGTTGCTAAATAAAAATTATTTAATTTCTCTTGACCTGATTCAAGCCAATGGTCCATTTAACCAGTCTCTTGCCTCAGAGTTGCGCAAAAGATTTTTCAACCCCCGGGTGTATGCCTCCTTACCAATACAACTCGACGTGTATTAGTAATTTTCATTCTTGCAGCTTCAGTGACGCGAAACAAATTAATTATTACTTATTATATCACATCCGCATTTTTAATTATTTTTATTTCAAGTTTGATCGTAATTGACTGGCTGTAGCAATACGGCAGACGATGCCCTACAAGAATTAATTTGTTTTTCCCTCAAGTATTTGTATTTTTAATTACCCTGTAGGTAGGTGAATAACTCCAACGCGACCCTTTCTCTGTCACAGGTGTGTATTTTTTTTACTCTTTTCTTACAACTCGAACGAACAATCAATTTTATATTACGTAATATCATTTCCTTATTATTGTTTGAATAACTTTTGAATAATATTTTATTTCCTCAACACTTTTTACGAACATATTATGGACTTCTGGCGTCCTTCTTCTGTCAAAATTTTTGATCGTAAGAATCTACGAATACACTGAAGATGGACATCAGAGGTCCGAAACATGTTTGTGAAATATTTAACCGCCCTACCTCCAGGTAACTTTCCGAGAAACATGCAAAAAACTATAATTTTTTTATTAATTAAATTTAATTATATATATAAATAATAAAAAACATTACGAAACGTCAAAAACTCGATCGCACACTTCGCCTGCCATTTGTAAAACGATCATACTTGTAAAGACTTGTACTGAAGTGCTGTTGGCACACGTGCGTATCCCTAAAGGTTTGTACATTTTAGGTACATTACTTTTTCTCAAGCGCGTACGTGATACGGGATAGCGAGAATGGTAGTGCATATCACGTACTTTCATATGCATAGGACATGAAGTTTGTCAGTCTGTCGATGCCAGCGAGCCTGGCGAAACCGGTCACTGTCGAAATAAAGACGAAAGTGAAAGTAGTTTAAAAAAACATCGTTTTATTCAATTATTATTTAAAATGAACGTCCAAATGTGAATCCGCAAAACAGAGTAATGACGAATATGGAGGAAATCCTTATTTTCGTTTTACATAATTTAAATTCATTTATCAATACGTTATAAATATTATTGTAAGAACCAGATGGATTACAAACACAAATAATAATATTTTTTATTAGATCGGAATACCAAAGATAAATCGTTTAAATATAATGATTAGGCAAAGGTAAGACCCCTACAGTTATCGACCCCGATATACCCCTCTTGAGTCCTCCACATTCATACAATATATTATATTATACGCACATGTAGAATTTTCCGGCTCGTGATAATATGGCCGATTTTATTTCATTTGTTTACTTTGATTGCATCACCTTAGATGTCGTGCTCCATTAATTTTGTTCTTTCACATACACAATGTATCCTGTAATCCTTATTTTCAATCTACTTTGTTATTAATTAATACGAATGAAAACGTCAGTTTTCTAGAAGTTTTATTATATTTTATGGGAATGACATATTTCGCCCTTCTAAGGCATTATCAAATGTTGATTATGCCTTAGAAGGGCGAAACATGTCATTCCCATAAAATATAATAAAACTTCTAGAAAACCGACGTTTTCATTCGTATTAATTAATTAATATGGAGTTTTACATCATTGTTCAAGAAACAATAAATACTATGTTATTCATTAAACACTTATACATCTTTTCAAAACAGAATTTCACTCTCTGCCGTTTTAATTTACCTTCATCTCAGAGAAACCAATACCAAAATTTACGTATAGTAAGAATAGTTCGTTCACATATATATTATTATGTTTATAATTTTTTAAATATTTGAAATGCTGTCGACTCTTATGTGGTCATGCACATAGCTCGTACGAATTTAATACCTGAACCGCTTCCACATTCGAGTCCACAAACGTCCATTCCTCAAACACTCCCCCACCCCGGCCATCGTTTCCTTTTGTTTCGGCCCGATCGTTTTTTGTTATGCAAAACAAAAAAATGCGAAAAATTTCCCGTCATAAGGTCGCTGTAAATTATCAATAGCGATGGGTGGGGGAGCTTTCGGTCCACGGGCGGGAAGGAGGGAAGGCCGGGACTCCTCGGGGACGCCGGCGCTGGAACGCGATGTGTTAAATTAAAACATCGCCAACTTGTAGGGAAAGGGGTAGCTACCCCCGGCCTATGCACAGGACCGGAATTCGAACATTTCACATTCAACTTAGTTTAAAATCTTATGTTAATTTGAAATAATAGAAATGCAATATGTATTTTTATAGCAGTAGATTTTTTTACAGACGTTTTTAAACGTTTGTACAACCTTTTTCGATGTCCAAATGCTATAATTTGATACCGATAAATGTCTGTAAATAGAAAAACAAAGTTTTGTGAAAATACAAAGTGCAATTATATTTATTAAAATTAAATTAATTAATTTTAAATTCGCTATCGGAAGGAAAATAATAATTTAAAACTTAAGCACTGAGATTTACTAACTAACTAACTAACCATCACGCCGTCTCCCCGAAGGGGTAAGCATAAATAATGGACTACCACACGTTTCTATTCTGACATATTTCGCTCGCTTCCTCAACATTCATACATCGTGTCATGCACGCGGGTCGATTTCTCTGATTCCTCACGTGGCCAACATTCAATATTTAATTTATTTGATCATGCCACGTTTTCCTCGGTCTTTCTCTATTTCTAGTTCCATTTACATCGTTAACATATAATTTTTTTACCATTCTTTCTTTATTCATTCTTTCCATGTTTCTAAACCATCTTAATGATCCTTTCATTATTTTGTTCACAACACCAGCATTCGCACCGCATTCACTTCTTTTATTTTCATTCGACACTCAATCGTACACAGAGTATCCACACATTCGTCATTAAGATTTACAGAATTAGTACTTCTGGTTCGGAATTTCTTTGGATTCCGTATGACCCATCCTCCAGCGCGAGTCCAAAAATCTTCCTCAAAATCATTCGTTCAAATATTGCAGTTTTCTACAACTTTATAAACATTTTATAATACCATAGCATGGCGAAACTTGTCATTCTCGTGAAATGCAATAAAACTTCTGGACCTCGGACGTTTTCGTCAACATTAAATGTATATATATGGTGTTTAAAATGACGACCTTCGTGGCAGAGTGGCAATAGCTTTGGCTGCCACACTGAAGGTCCCGAGTTCGATTCCTGGCGATGGAAGTATGATTGTCACACTGTCTTTGGTCTGGTGTAGAATTCATGTAACAGTAAAATGGCGATAGATTAGCTACCTGTCACATTTCATGAGAATCAATAAGTAAGAAGTTGTATACAGTAATAGGGTTCATATAAGCTGCTGTATACGAATGTGGAAACCAACGGGAAACTACAAAATTAAAAAGGCCCAAGTGGCATCCCAAGAACCAACAAAAATATTAAACTTTGCTGCAAATTATTCCCATGGATTGAAACTAACGAAGGATAAGTTTTTTTTAATGTATAAATTCACATTGAATTAATAAAGATTTTATGCTAAATGCTTACACCTAATCTTAATAGATGGCGCTAGTGTAGATTGAACTAAAAATGTGAAGTATTTCGCAACATAGTAGCAACATAATGGGGAATGTTGTATTACATAAAGCGATTGCTTAACCCAACCAATGACAGGTCATAAGTCCTGTAAGCGCCTCGACCATCATATTCTGTTTCCAGAAAACAATTTACATCTTCGTCTCTATTGACATTTCTGACACGGCATTTCTTTTGGGAATGCTCGGAACCTATTCTCTACAGCTTCAAAGAGATGGACATTTAATTACCCATTTCTTTTGATTAATTAGGGGATACTTCGAGAACTCGGCCGTACTGGAAGGTGTTCGGCTTTTTGTCCCCGATAGATATCTCCGACAGCGACAGCACAGATTGTTTTACCTACCGGCCGCCAGAACCAATCTGTCTCTGGTGACACCGGTGGGAAGAGCAATTAGTCTGCTGAACGCGGTCTCCTCGGAGATCGACGTCTTTCATGTTAGTGAAATTACGTTCAGAAGGCAAATACTCTTAATTCTGGAGAGTATCCTGTCTTCCTAATGTTGAACCATCTCTTATGCGTTTCTGGTAGTATACTATACATAATATATTATTTTACCTGTTCTCAATAGATGCCTTAAAAATAATTTTTGTAATGTCTGTTGATGAAATAAACTGATTTGATTTGATTTGATTTGACATGCATTTAATCCTTATAAAGGATAAGGTGTTTGAAATAGGCTTGGAAACTGTAAGAAAGTCACTCCAGCCCTTTAACGGAGCGCGCCCCTTCACCCTAACGGCCCTAATAATGGAATATTCACATTTCGCATATTTGATTTATCCCGTAAGAGTTTCCCCGGGGGCGACCGCCACCCACCCCCGCGCCGCGCGGAGCATTTGTGAACATTACTTTTATTTTATTTTTCATTTCATAACCGGGATGATTATTAACATGCTGCTGATGGCCGTCCGCGGATCGAGCGGTATTAAAAAATGTTGTAAAATGCCCCCCACTCCTTTGTGCACCCCGTCACGTGGAGGCCTATTGAAACACGGGGGTACCTGCTCGCGTACATACTGTCACGTGGGTTATTTTTTTTATATAAACGAGCTCGGAGTACCTGTTTGCCGGTAATATATTTGTTTTTATTTTACCTGAGGCTATAATGGGCCCAACAAAAATAAACGATAATTGAATAATCTAAAACTGATTATTTAATAATAGAATTTTGAATCCGTTTCTTACAATTGATTACTTTTTTTTACTGTTTCTTAGATAAATGATAATATTTTATATAATTTCTAAGAATATATTTATTTTGTATCATTGTATTTTATATTATTTGTTTTAGATTTATTTTGTGGGTGTTGGACGATCGAAGTGTGCGCGGGAGATGCCTATTGGTGGCGATGAGGTTCGCAACCCATCACACCGCGTGTCCCGCGGAGCGAAAAGAGAAGGATGGAGTGCCGCATCAGTAAAAATGTGACAGACCATTCTTTCTGCCTACCCTTTCGGGGAGACGGCGTGATGGTTAGTTAGTTAGTTATATATTTAATGACTTCCTTGGCAGAGTGGTAAGAGCTCTGACTGCCATACCGAAGGTCGATTTCGATTCCCGACATGATGGCAATATGATTGTCACACTATCTTTGGTCTGGTTTTGTATTGAAGTGACTATAAAATGGCGATAGTTTAGCTACCTATCGCATGTCATGAGGGTCAATATAAATAGCTAAAAACAAATTAATTACAGTAATTGGGTTCAAACGACCTGTTGTATACAAAATAACAAAAAAAGGAACTATCCAGTCGACCGAATGCGCTGATGCCCGTAAACCTTGTTCATTGAATATGACGAGGTCCACCCGGTGATAATTAAAGTAATTGTATTAGTTTGAACTTGTGAAAAACGAATGTGAAATTCTGAAGTAACCGCGCGGTAAACAAATAAGTTAATTATGACTTTGTGTAAAAATATGTCTCTACACAAATTGTATATATATTTTTAATTAAACTCTCGTTGCTTTCAAAATAAATAAATAAAAACTTCCGTAACTGCGTTACTAACATAATTCATAATAATATTCGGATCCCTGAGATGGTTTGGACATATGGAACGAATGGACGAGAGAAGAATACCTAAAATGTTGTAAACAAGCAATGTGAGTGGAAAAAGAAGCCGTGGAAGACCTAAGATAGCATGGTATGACCAAATTAATCAAATACTGAAAGGCGGCCACATTCAAAGTCGGAAAAATTTACGAGCGTGCATTTTACAATATATGAATGTGGAGGAAGCTAGGGAGGTGTGTCAGAACAGAACGGTGTGGCGGTCCATCCTCTCTACTTACCCCTCCGGGGAAACGGCGTGATGATTAGTTAGTAAATTAGTTTATAATATTTAAATGAGGCAAAGAAAATTATTCATTTCAACTTCTACACTCGCCGAATTGTATTTTCTGAAAATTTGCTGTTTCTTTATAATTTAAAATAGACTAATGAACAGTTTGATTTTTTTATTTACATAAGCATCTAAACTTCCGAAATATTTAGTATCAAAAATTTGTAAAAAATAAATCCCAATGCAACGTATGCTTATCAGCATTATTTATACAGCTGTACCAATTTCCATGTTTTGTCATGTAAAATTAATATATTTTGTATTGTTAATACAAAAAATAAACAAGTACTCGTAGGGGAAGGGGGGGCTAGTTGTTACAAAAAAATTAAAAGTTGAATATCTGATAATTGTTTATTTTGAGAGACATCATATTGATTATATCTTAAAGTACATGTATTAAAATATAATAAAAAAAATTACATGTGTTCATAGAAAGTCCACAAAAATAATTATAGCGTTTATAAAAAAAAAATCAAAGTGTAACAATGTGCCCCACGGGGGGGCAAGTTGTTACAAGGTGGGGGCATGTTGTTACGAACTAAAACAAAAATCAAACATGTATGTTATTGTTAACAATAATATGTAAAATATATATAATAACATGTAAAATTTAATTTTTGAAGATTTAATCACTTAAATCTATGTCCGAATCACAACTTTGGCATCTAAAATTAACTTTATCGCCATGAATGCAGGAAATGTGAGCCCATTTATTGCATGCGGTGCAATGGATCCATTCCCGTCCAGGTTTAGAGCAATCAAAACTCTCCATACATACCAAACACAGACATTCTTCATGTTCCGAGTCGGAAGAAGAATCCAGTACTTGCTTCTACTTCAGTTTCTTCTACTGTTTTTTATTTTTAAATGCACATATCGAAATGTTTTTTGTAATTGATTAAACGGCCTGTTTTTGTTTGCTCGAGCTCTCTTCCAGTTCGATTTGGTTCTTAACCGGAGTGTCAGTCAATATTGCTGATTAAATTTTTCTTCTGGAATAATCAACTCCCTTTCTTGGTCCAGATTTAGGATATGGCCTTATTTGTTCAGGCGTGGTATGCTGTATTTTATTGATGACACTTGTTGATGGCTGTGGTTCCGTGAAAATAGATAATTGCTCTCTTGATTTTGAGGTAGAGCTTCACAACTGGAGGTTGCAGGTTATAAAGGAGAAGATGAATGTGGTTCATTGACCACAGAAACGGATTCTGCCATGGTTTCGTTGGTATTATCTATTGATACACTTTTAGTGCTAACGTTCTCAGGCATTGGACGATCGGTAATTTCGGAAGGCTCGAAGTCTTCCTCTGAAAAGACATCTCGATTATATGGCCATATAGTATCTATATAAATATAATGTAAGCTCCTTTTCCTGATCGACAGAAAATATTTTCCGAGGGTTGTTGTAGCCCACTAAGTTAGATGTGGTTGGACCATTCTCTTGACGTTTTATATAACGATGTAATGTCATAAAATTTACTTTGTATGCTTCGGCAGCTCTGTGAATAGATATATTTTTTTCTGTTACTTCTTTAGCTGCTCTTTTGTAGGTCTCCTCGGAAATTTTACTTCTATTGTTTATTTTTATATGTCCGTACCATTGTTATATAAAATCTAGAACAATAATAATAAATAGTTTAATAATTTTATATAAATATGCTATTTGAAGTTAAAGGGAAATGTAGTGGGGCTAATTTTTACTGTAACAACTTGCCCCCCCATCGTTGTAACAACTAGCCCCCCTGACCCAAAATGAAAACAAATTGCTATAACATTAACACGGAAAGTGTTATTATTTCGATATATTATCTGAATGTAAGCAGAGACATGTAGAGTTTTACCAATTTACTTAGAATCAACTTACCTCTTATAGTTAGTGAACAATTAAACTTCAAAATCAGTCAACGAAAGTTACTTTCAGATACGAAATACACTATAATCGAGTTTATTTGAATAACGCACGACTGGCAAGAGCGACGTTCCGTCGAGCACCGCGGACACAATACCTGGACATACTATGCGACACATACGCCACAGAACCTAGTGGTGGGGGAGTTATTTAGAATGTAACAACTTGCCCCCGTAACAACTAGCCCCCCCTTCCCCTATCTAAAATCTTTCAAACGTTTACTCCGTTCAATTAAAGATTTAAATTTTGATTTTCAAATTTTCTTAGTCGTGTCAATGGCAAGAGATTTATGTATAGATGGTTCTGAAAATTGCATTATCTCTCCTTTTTTCTTGTCATTGCAGTGGAAGGTTTATCCAAGTTTATTTCGTTTCTAGGGGTTACGGGTGTAATTTTTATCGTAATATCACACGTGGAAACATCTTCCATACCCACAAAACTGGTATATGTTTGATGTATAGTGAATATACCTTTGTTCCAAGTAAAAATTAATTGTAATCCAGAAACTCCTGCACCACGTAAACTAATATCTTGATCAACATCATCGGCTGTCCCTCATATGCGATGAAGACTTTCGTTCTGGTGGCTCTTCATGTGTCTATAAAGTCCAATCTTGGATCCATTTGGATTGGCATCTAGAACAGAGGAAGATGTTGGCAGTGGAACCCGCAACGTCTCCCAATGGTCTTCACCATTCTAAAGCATTATCAAATGATAATGCCTTAGAAAGGCAAAACATATCATTCCCATAAATTTTAATAAAACTTCTAGAAAACAAATGTTCCTACTAAATTCTAATTAGTTCCTAATGAATGATTTTTTGGCGCGCCATGTCCATGTCACAAGAATCACTATGATAGCTAATAATACCCTCTACATCGATTTGGCTCGTGCTGTCATGATGTAAAGAGCGATTAAACAAAATAATAATAATGTCAAAGAATTGGTATTACTAGTTGTAACCCGTGAAATATTCACGGAAGTAAAGATTTCCTGTTCTTTAAAAACTTGGTTACTGTAAAATCGTAATCAGGAATAAGTTTTAACTTTTATTGCAAATAATAATTAAATAAAACGATGTTTTTTAACTTCTCCCACTTTTCGCTCGCTGGCATCGACATTCGCTCGCTGGCTCGCTGGCATCGACAGACTGGTCTAGTCCACTTCACCAGTATGTCGATGCCAGCGAGCCTGGCGAAACCGGTCGCTGTCGAAATAAAGACAAACGTGGAAGAAGTTTAAAAAAAACATCGTTTTATTTAATTATTATTTAAAGTGAACTTCCATCAAGAGATTTCAGTAAAATCATTTGATTTTTTTACTTTTGTTTTCTACATTCTTCTTTCTTCTTCTTTGCCAGCCTTCTTCCCTCCACTGCTGGAAATAGGCCTCTTCCAATTTCTTCCACTCGTCTCTATTTTCCCCCTTGTATCCAAGATTTTCCAACCCTTTTGATAATATCATCGGTCCATCTCATCGGTGGCCTTCCGACACTTCGCCTATTTTCCCATGGTCCCATCTACATTATACAACAATAATCAGAATAAAATTCGAAATAATCCTCGAAACGTTCTCGGGTATGCGCATCGTGTGCATTTCGAATGACTTTCGGAGAGAATCGAAGTAATCCTCTCTCGCTCTCTTATATTTAAAATAAACTCATATTCTGTCTTGATGGCATCAGGGTTTTTGCCTATTTATATTATGATTGAATAGTTAGTGAGAGTGACGGTCATGTATGCTCTTGGATATGCTGGGGTATAACTCCCTCGAACTGAGGAGGGAAGGATTACTCTCGACACATTTTTTCAAACTGATTCGGGGCTCTATTGAGAACCCCTATGTTCCGGAGCAAATAGGTATTTTTGTTCCTGATAACTACCTGCGACAGCGCCGACATCAATTGTTCTTTGCTCCATCACGCAGAACCAACCTGCCTTTGGTGATGCCAGTAGGAAGAGCAATTCGGACGCTGAATCTAATCATCTCGGATTTGGACATTTTCACTGTCAGTGAGGCAGTATTCATAAAAAAATATATATTAAATTCTGGAAAGAGTACTGCCTCACTGACGTCGACAAATTTAGATTCCTTCTGATACGTATGATTTTTTTGGTCTCATGTTGTTTTGTTTTATTTTATCTTTGTAATACCGTTTTGTGTCCAACTGAGTCGCCTAAATGTTTTATCCTTTGTAATGTCTCATTTGTGTATTATATATAAATAAATAAATAAAATTATGTCAAAGATAACAAGAATAATACACCACAGGAAAATACAGCGGGAAGAACAGGAGAGGCAGATGAGACAAATGCGGGATGGGAAAAAAAATGTGGTGTACAGTTTTTGGCATGTAGGATAGAGGACGAGGTTAAGGAAGCATTTCATAATATTAAATAAAACTTTCAGTTTGTTATTGTTTTAAATATGGCCGAGCCATAGAGGGCTCCCTCCGCTTACCCGAAGCTGTTATAGGCGCAGCGGCGCCTTTCGTCAGCTTCACTCGTGCACTCCCTAGGTCCGTCCCCCGTCCATGCGGGACTTACGTTAAAAAATAATAATAATATACAAATATATATGTGCAACCAAGGGGGACCCAGACCACATTTAAGCTACGCTACTCTCCCTCGATGTCCTCGGGTTTGTTGTTGTTGTTGAATAGTCAGTGAGAGTAACGGTGATGTGTGTCCCAGGTTACGCAGCGGCCAGCCCGCACCCCGGCTACGGGATGGCGCAGGCCGAGTACGCGGGCAACGGGTACGCGCCGTACCAGTACCAGTGCGGGGCCGCGTACCCCGCGGCCTACCCGCACCCGCCCGCGCCGGCCGCCTACAGCCCGGGGGCGGCCTGCTACTCCATGCCGCCGCCGCAGCACCTGCCGCCCCACGACAAGCAGCAGAAGGACCCCAGGTTGGTACCATCACACGATGCTCTCATATTTTCAATTTGAAGACTTCGCGTTTTTACACTCACACGAAAATTATATAACATTTTGTTTTTGCATGTATACATATCGCACGCTTAATAGTAAACTGACCGATTATGGTTTAGGTCATAATTGAGTTAACATTAGACAGAAGCTTATGTTAACGCTATCCATCTATTTTTCACAATGTTAACGCTATCCATTCGTACGTGTTTTTCGGCTGTTTTTGTTAAAACACCGACTCATGTCAGATTGAGCAAAACTTGTTTTTTTAGTTAAGCCAGTGTTCTATTAAGCATGCGATATTCTTGTAGACAAATACTGGATTTTACCCATTTCGAGTTCATTTTAAGGATTAATTGTATCTCAATAGAGACGAAAATGTAAATTGTTTTTGGAAACAGAGTATGGTGGTCGAGGCGTTTACAGGACTTATGACTTGTCATTGGTTGGGTTAAGCGATCGCTTTATGTAATACAACATTCCCCATTCCGCCATAAGTGTTTCTCAACATAGTAGCATATATACATCTTTCAAAAATTTGTCAGACGTGGTGGTCGTAAAAAATGCGGAATGGGGAATGTTGTATTATATAAAGCGATCGCTTAACCGAACCAATGACAGGTCATAAATCCTGTAAACGCCTCGACCATCATATTCTATTTCCAAAAACAATTTACATCTTCGTCTCTATTGAGATACAATTAATCTAGAAAATATTATAGTACTTGTAAGATCCTTTATTAAAAAAAGCTATTAGATTATTTATTGCGGGATAACACACTTATTTATTTATGAATTAAACACAGTTTTTTAGTATATTTTTTCTTTTTATTACTTCACACATTAAAATTTATGTTTTCGGGAGAACGTTAATAAGTAAAATATCTACGAAACATGTGGGGAAAAATAAACACAAAATATGGAAATAACCGTGCTTTATTCATACAAAATCATCATAAGGACCCGTTCTCATGCATCTCAGCACTTCTTCGTTCATCAATCTTGCCATCCATGGTATCTCGAGCATTCTCCTATACGTCTTCTTTTCAAAGGCTTCTGGTATTCTCATTGTTTTCATCATATTACAATAATAAATATAACTTCTAACCTTACATTGATTTTCTTGAAAATCATTTATTATATATCTGAATACATTTTTGGAAACATTATATTTTCACAACACATTTTGCACTTTTCACAAACATGTTTCGGGACACAAACTTTTCCTTCTTCAGTGTATGAATTTTAACAGTTAAATGAAATAAAGTTATTACTTATATACTAAATGATGAGTGAAAAACTGGAGGGGGGGAAATTAAATTTAGCGGCAGGGTAAATTGATGTTTACTTGGAATTATGAGACAGAGGAAATAAATTAATTATGGGACTCATAGTTAAGTTCTGTTGGTTGTTTATAATATCTTCGTTATTTTTAATTGCCTTTTTAATTTCCAAAATTTCTAGATTATTTGAGGTTACATTTATATTATTTATGTGTAAAATTTCAACGCCGTTATCTTTGATAAAGAATGATTTCTTTCAATGAGATGATTTGCAAATTCCGAAAAGTAATTCTTAGATAATAATAATCTTTTATTTCTTAAATTAAAATTTCGCGTTGTTTTACCTATGTAGAAAGATGAGCAATCGTTGCATTTAAGTTTGTAAACTATTATATATCGTTTGAGTAATTATTCTTTAAACCATATACAAGCTGTTAAGATACATTCAAGCTGCAAATGTAGTTGCCGCAGATCGAGTTTTTTTTTTAACTGTAAATGTAGTCGGACGCATTGTAGGGGTTAAATTTCCCTTTAGATAGTACTTAGCGAATTATCTAAAACGATAAATTAATTCGTTTCCCATCTGCATAGTCGAGTCGCTAAACGGCGACCTAATTCCCCCCAGCCGCGGGCGGACGCGAAGGTTAAACAAACGAATTGGAATCACAAATATTCGCTGCACCGCACCGCATCGCGGAAGACGCCGCTCGGCGCGTCTCGCCTCCGCTCCCGGGCTTATTCCATTACGCTATCCTAATCGCATTCGCAATATCCATTTTAAGCGCATCTAAAACTCCTCTCCGCGGCAACACCTACGCGGGAGCCCCGTTTTGTTAATTAAAGTAATTACTCTTCGTACAGAAAATGCCAACCTTTATCCTAATTGACGTAGAGCAGACTGGAGGAGACGAGAAGGGCCACGGCTTAATAATATAATATGATACGTGAACGTATAAAATGTCTGCATTTTCAATTGTGTTTCGGTTACCTTTAATGAGATTAGTAGCAACGTGTTTTTATAATACCTCATTCGAGTTAATTAGTAACATGTCAAATGCTATAAACCTTGTGAAACCGGGCATTGCTTAAATAAACACAAATTAATTGTATTTCAATTTAAATATAATATCATGAAAATAAAATGGTTTATTTTTAAATAACAAACAAATATGCTACCTGTTTCTATATCAAAAGGAATGATAAAATGTTTCCCGTACATTCAGGGGGACCGAGTATATTTTATTGAAGTAGAGTATTTTTTACCGAAAGATTTAAATGGAATAATAAAAACGTTTGCCTACGTATCAGGCGCTACTCTGCTAAAAAAAATACATTTCTTATATTTGGTTTGCACCAAAAGTATAATACAATAATTCAACAGTTATGAAAAGAAATTAATTCATTTTTAGACACATCAGAAATACTGAAATAGAGTTCAAGTTAATATTAATTAATTTTGGATAAAATTAACACTGTGGAATTTCATAATGACGATTTTTTATGAATTAAAGCACTGTTTTTTTCCACTTTTGAGTTTATTTTTCTCGACATATTTCGAAGGCTTTACACCTTCATCATCGGGAGAACGATATAAACTCTGTCGTTCTACCGATGATGAAGGTGTAAAGCCTTCGAAACATATCGAGAAAAAACAACTCAAAAGTGGAAAAAACATTGTTTTTATTCGTAAAATAAAAATCGTAATATATTAATAATTATTAAATTATGAGGTAAACTTACATTTTGTTTCAACGAGTGAAAAAAAGATATTTAATAATGCCCTAGCTAGGAAAAGTTAGTTACTTTCATAGAAACTATGATAACTTACTAATTAACTAACCATCAAGCCGTCTCTTCAAAAGGATAGGTAGAAAGAATGGTCTGCCACACTTTTCTTTCCTGACATACTTCTCTCGCTTCCTCAACATTCATACATCGTGTTATGCACGCATGCTGATTTCTCCGACTCCTCACGTGGCCGACATTCAATATTCCATATAATATAATAAATTTAACTTCTATATTTTTAGATCGTTGCTCAAGCAACTAATTACCTGTCACAGAACAGAATAGAACGTCCTTAAAAGATCAAAAGACAAAGATCGTGCTTAAGATATTCAGCGTAAGTCGTCGGCGGGAGTCCTCCCGTCAGGTCACCATCCCGGGCCGGGAGCGCGCCAGTACTGGACGCAGGACGTGCTATGACTTCCTAGCAGGATACGGTCTATTACCACGTCACTCTCACCGACCGGCGGTGAACAGTGAACCCAACTGAATTGAATCAGCGATTTCCGGTCAGATTTATAAGGAGCGCATTTCCGCAAAGTGTCGCTTGGAATTTACAAAATGTCGTTACAATCATTTGTATGACACTTGCTACTTATCGTTAAAATAAAATTAAAATGTATAACCTATGTTTTGAAAATCAATATAATTTTTGTTTTGACTACATATCATTTAAAATGGTATAAATTAGATATCGCCCGTGATTTTTATTTTATTTTAACAGTATTCCTTTGCATGTAATAATTTTTTTACAATATTTATTATATACCTATTATCAAAAAATAAGTTGGCTGTGCACAATGGTGTTCTTGTGCCCACCCTTATGAATGAAAGTAAAGCGTGAATCTGGCAAAATAAGGTTGAAAATAGAATAAATGCAGTAGAAATGAGACCTCTTGGATGAATGTGTAGAAATCTGTATATGATAGAGTGTCAAATGCAAATATAAGAAGTGAATAATGAAAAAAATAATAAAAGTTTCATTAAGATGGTTTGGGCACATGAAATGAATGAATGAAGACAGAATGGTGAAGAAAGTATGTGTAAACGACCTCAACAGAGGTAGAAATAGAGGAAGACCGATGAATCCGTGACACTGTCAAATCAATCAAATATTAAATGTCGGTCACGAAACAGTCTGAGAAATCAACGTGCGTGCATGATACGATGTATGAATGTAGAGGAACAAGATAAGTATGTCGGGACAGAACACTGGTGGTCCATTATTTCTGACTACCCCTCCAGAGAGACGGAGGTAATGGTTAGTTAGTTAGCATTATCATAAAATGGCACCTGGAAAACAACTGCCCTGGGCTGGTCACGTCGTCAGAATGCCTGACAAGACTCCCAAGGAAGATTATGTACTCTCAGCTTACCCAAGGAAAACGCTCACACGGTGGCCAGAGGAAGCGCTTTAGGGACTCCCTTAAAAGAAACCTCCAAAAGACTGGCATCGACTGTGATTGCTGGGAAAAGACTGCAGAGGACAGACCTAGGTGGAGAACAGCAGTACATAAAGGCACACAAGACCCTGAAGCACAGCGCAGAGACGACGCCGCTGAGAGAAGGAGGAGGAGAAAGGAGAGACCACTGGGAGACGGTGACGGCTCCATTACAAGCGCCTTCCCCTGCCTCAGACGCCCCAGAATATGTGGGTCCAGGATCGGGCTCTTCAGTCACATGCGGACCCACAGCCGTGAAGGACAGTCTTCCTCGGACACGAGGGACAGCCGATGATGATGACAATGATACCTTCACAGTGTAAATTACACTATTTTATAGTGCGACAAATTGTATGTACCTATGCCTATATATAATACATACTCTTAGCCGGTTAACAGAAGGTAAACAGGCATATGGGTATTTTCTTCTTACGGTCTGATAACCGTCTACCGAGAAGCGGGCGTTAACCCGGCGAATTCAGATCTACAATTCACAAATTAATTAGCGCCGGATTGAGCAAATACCGGCGGCGCACAATACATTATTCATCCGTACAAGTTTTTAAACATTATTTTTATAAACTTAAGACTTCGCGTCAGAGTGACTGCGGTTCGCGTGCGGAGCTAGCGGCAAGGACCCTGAATGGACACACTCCCGTGACTTCACTATTGGCGTAGCAGCGGAAGAAATAACATTAGCTTACATCATTAAGAGTTAACTAACTAACTAACATCGCGCCGTCTCCCCGAAGGGGTGGGCAGAATGAATACCTCGCCAAACGGTTCTTTTCCATGCATTATTCTCTCGCTTCCTCATTTAGACGACCTTCGTGGCCGAATGGTAAGTGCATCGACTGCCACCCGAAGGTTCCGGGTTCGATTCCCGGCGGGGGCAGTGGGATTGTCACACTGTCTTCGGTCTGGTGTAGAATTCACGTGACAATAAAATGACGATAGATAAGATACCTATCACATGTCACGAGAATCACTATGATAGCTATAATACCCTTTACATCAATTTGGCTCATGCTGTCATGATGTAAAGAGCGATTCAACAAAATAATAATACAGTAGAGTCTCGATTATCCGACCTAAACCGGCCGCGGCAAGGTCGAATAACCAGGAAAATGATATAAACGACATTGAAAATGTGCTAATTTTATTTGCACATCGAAAACTTTTCAAATATGTACATGTGACATAACTGAATGTAACGAATTAAAACATCAAAATGCACTTACGGCAAAGGATTAAAACATGCGAAAGAGCTACGTAAGTACTGAAGACTGTCGCCTGGCGCGCGAATATTATGCGTGCAGTCGGGTAGGTCGGATAACTCGGAAGGTCGGATAACCGAGACTCTACTGTAATAAAAATAATAATAATAATAATTTATACTATAAACATTTATACAATATTCTTGGCTATTGCGTAATTTTCAACAGTACTCAACATATAATAACAACTGAAACATGACCAAGGTAACGTCCTGCGTTGGACCGAAGCAGGGGTTTAGGCTTCAGGTTCTCGCCGTCTAAATAACACTAGTCGTATCACTAGTTTTCAGAACTCTATCATAGTTGTTATTAAATGCCGGGGTAAAAATGATTTTTAAAATTACTGAAATTTGATTAAATGTGGCCTGGGGCCCTTATTGCGATTGTTGGAATGTTCCGTTCCCCAGTTAACGAAGCTTACGAAAAGTTTCGGGTAAGCGGTAGGTCACCTCCATTGTTATAATTACTCGTCACTCAGATGAGGAGGTTATTTAAAGAATGAGGAGGTTCTTCAAATAATCGAATGAGGAAGGCACCTACTCAGGACCTTGTCCGAAAGGCGTGCAAGATGGATCGGCCATGTAATACGTCAAGAAGGTCTCTTGCATGCCATAATGGAGGGTATGACCGAGGGGACAAACTCTAGGGAACGCCTACGCCGAGAGTACCTGGTGAACCTGTTGGTGGACGTGCGCTGCTCATCATATGCAGATTTTAAAAGAGCCGCACAAGACAGGGAAGAATGGAAGAGAAGAATAGAAGAAATTGCTGCAAACCAATCCCAGGATTGAAACTTTCTAACTAACAGATGAATACGAGTATTTAGGAAAGATCTATACGGTAATTTATTCCAATCAATTATAAATACATTTCATAGACACCAACAATTGACCTGCAACACTATCTATTCCCAAACTTGTAAAATAACGTAGATTTTATTGGATTATAATACAAGAGTTATTTTATCTGGAAGAGAAAAAGTAAGCTGGTTGAATTGAATTATAGTCTCTGTATTAGTAGTGCGTGTCGATTTCGTAATGTTTTATCTAGATGTATGTAGGCATTATATTTTTTCAAAAATTGACTTTCCTTCTATAATGTATTCTTCATTACTTTATGCTGTAGATTCACATTCGAATGATATCTTATCTTCACAATACTTTGTTGAATAAAGTGTTGTAAAAACACAACGCTTTTCAAAACCTATTGAAAGTAGAGAAACTGTTAGTAAAAATTAACGGTGAAAAAAAAATTTTTTTAACAATTAATAGAACTGTGCGGAATACTTCATTTAATCCGGTCCACACAAAACTCTTATTACGAGGACAAGTTTAGCACAAACGGACTGAATAACAATAGTAATTTGTTTAACAAACATTTCAGCTTGCTCTTGTAATAGAACTCGAATGTCATTGTTGGCCATAGCAGCGGCGGAACTAGTGCATTCATGAATCTACTTGAATTACTGATTATTCTCCGATTCGCCACGCATCGCCTCTGCTTTATCAGTAAGATAAGCAACTTTATTTGTTGTTTAACAATCAGTGTTATCATTCTGTGGCGGAATGTATACATTACTCATAGTAATATCTAGGAAATTTAA
The DNA here is from genome assembly GCA_022606425.2 of Lepidostoma basale. NCBI lineage: Eukaryota > Metazoa > Arthropoda > Insecta > Trichoptera > Lepidostomatidae > Lepidostoma > Lepidostoma basale. The sequence continues at coordinate 629,142 of JAHDVF020000775.1, read as the reverse complement.
AGTGATTTTTAAACAATGAAATGAGAGTTTGTGGGATGTTGTACGACTCCTAAATTGAGCCATCATATTTTAGCTTACAATAATCGTGCCACGCTTATTAATATGTAATAAGTCAACCCGTCAACTTAATTAACATAAATTATAGATCTAATTTAAAAATAAATCAAAATTAACCATTACATTGTTCATTAAGAGGTACTTCGCGTACCTGTTTGTTTGATGGATTTTTTATTGCTTCAAAATATACGAAATGGTGCGAGGAGTGTACGAACATTCCGAACAACGGCTGTCCCAAAAAAGGAAAGGGTTAATACGAGTATCAGGAAACTGCGCAGAGCTGCGCGCAACTCGCAGATTGCGCAGTCGCGTTTCCAGTTTATCCTGCGTTTGCTTAGTTTGAATAGCGCGAAATTCAAATTGCCGCGTGTAAAACATCCACTATTTATCATTGAAATTAACTTACTAACAACTTACAATTTTTTATCGTTTACGTAACACTCGAAATATCTGTAACAACAGGCTCTAAGTTATGAATGGTTAAGTTTATAATACCTTCATGGCGGAGTGGCAATAGCTATGAATGCCACAGCGAAGTTCCCGGATTTGATTCCCGTATATAATAGTGTGAAAAAAATCTCCCGCTGTCTTTGATCTGATAAAATAAAAATGGCGATAAACTTACTATCTTTCACATATGATGATAATCAATAGCTACAAAATTGTATACAGTAGTTGGGTTATAATAATCTGTCGTATACAAAAATGTTGAAAGCAAAGGGAAACTACCACATTAAAAAGGCCCAAGTGGCATTCCAAGAACCAGCGAAAGATGTTAATACACTTTGCTGCAAAACAATCCCTAGGATTGTAACTTTAGAAAAAGTCATTTCTTTATCATGGAGGATTCTTACCGCTTATCCGAAGCTGTTAAAGGCGAACAGCGCCTTTCATCAGTTTTGCTTATTCAATCCCTAGGCCCGTCCCTCGTCCATGCGGGACTTACGTTAAAAATATATATTTAAGAAATCAAGGGAGACCAGACCACATTTAATCTACTCCTATTTTCTTCTATGTCTCGCCATACATGCAGATTACACTTACATTTACATGTCCCGACTTACATGCAGATTACACTTACATATACATGTCCCGCCATATATGCAGGTTACACTTACATTTACATATCCCGCCATACATGCAGATTACACCCTACTTTTATATGTCCCGCCATACGTGCATTTACACTTACATTAACATGTCCCGCCATACATGCATTAACACTTACATTAACATGTCCCGCCATACATGCATTTACACTTACATATACATGTCCCGCTATACATGCATTTACGCTTACATTTAAATGTCCCGCCATACATGCAGATTACACTTACAATTACATATCCCGCCATACATGCAGATTACACTTACATTTACATGTCCCGCCATACATGCAGATTAAACTTACATTTACATATCCCGCCATACATGCAGATTACACTTACATTTACATGTCCCGCCATACATGCAGATTACACTTACATTTACATGTCCCGCCATACATGCATTTACACTTACATTTACATGTCCCGCCATACATGCAGATTACACTTACATTCACATGTCCCGCCATACATGCATTTACACTTACATTTACATGTCCCGCCATACATGCAGATTACACTTACATTTAAATGTCCCGCGATACATGCAGATTACACTAACATTTACATATCCCGCCATACATGCAGATTAAACTTACATTTACATATCCCGCCATACATGCAGATTACACTTACATTTACATGTCCCGCCATACATGCAGATTACACTTACATTTACATGTCCCGCCATACATGCAGATTTTACATTTACATATCCCGCCACATTTACATGTCCCGCCATACATGCAGATTACACTTACGTTAACATGTCCCGCCATACATGCAGATTACACTTACATTTACATGTCCCGCCATACATGCACATTACACTTACATTTACATGTCCCGCCATACTCGTACATGCAGATTACACTTACATTTACATGTCCCGCCATACATGCAGATTACACTTACATTTACATGTCCCGTTATAGATGCAGATTACACTTTCATATACATGTCCCACCATACATGCAGATTATAGTTACATTCACATGTCCCGGCATACATGCATTTACACTTACATTTACATGTCCCGACTTACATGCAGATTACACTTACATATACATGTCCCGCCATATATGCAGGTTACACTTACATTTACATATCCCGCCATACATGCAGATTACACTTATATATACATGTCCCGCCATACATGCATTAACACTTACATTTATATGTCCCGCCATACGTGCATTTACACTTACATTAACATGTCCCGCCATACATGCATTAACACTTACATTAACATGTCCCGCCATACATGCATTTACACTTACATATACATGTCCCGCTATACATGCATTTACGCTTACATTTAAATGTCCCGCCATACATGCACATTACAGTTACATTTACATGTCCCGCCATACTCGTACATGCAGATTACACTTACATTTACATGTCCCGCCATACATGCAGATTACACTTACATTTACATGTTCCGTTATAGATGCAGATTACACTTTCATATACATGTCCCGCCATACATGCAATTTATAGTTACATTCACATGTCCCGGCATACATGCATTTACACTTACATTTACATGTCCCGCCATACATGCAGATTACACTTACATTTAAATGTCCCGCGATACATGCAGATTACACTTACATTTACATATCCCGCCATACATGCAGATTAAACTTACATTTACATATCCCGCCATACATGCAGATTACACTTACATTTACATGTCCCGCCATACATGCAGATTACACTTACGTTTACATGTCCCGCCATACATGCAGATTACACTTACATTTACATATCCCGCCATACATGCAGATTACACTTACATTTACATGTCCCGCCATACATGCAGATTACACTTACGTTAACATGTCCCGCCATACATGCAGATTACACTTACATTTACATGTCCCGCCATACATGCACATTACACTTACATTTACATGTCCCGCCATACTCGTACATTCAGATTACACTTACATTTACATGTCCCGCCATACATGCAGATTACACTTACATTTACATGTCCCGTTATAGATGCAGATTACACTTTCATATACATGTCCCGCCATACATGCAGATTATAGTTACATTCACATGTCCCGGCATACATGCATTTACACTTACATTTACATGTCCCGCCATACATGCAGATTACACTTACGTTTGCATGTCCCGCCATACACAGATTACACTTACATTTACATGTCCTGCCAAAGATGCAGATTACACTTATATTTATAATTACGCAGTCTGTCTGTCATTTCTTTATCAAGCTTTTTTGTGGAAAATGTGAATGCATCTGAGAAAATTTGGCTTAGATAAGAAAAGTGTTTGAATGGCCCGAGCACGGGCCGGGCCGAGGCACGGAGCTGGTGAGGTGCGGTAGCAGTGCCTCTATTTTCGGAATCAGTCACTCCAACACCGTCCCGCGGCCGGTTGGTTGTGCATCGCGCCGTTATCGCGGTTAGTTTGTTTGCACCACTCGTTCACTGTAAAATGTTTCACTACAAATATCCCAAGTAAGTTTTTTCACCTCGTATTTGGCGCCTTGCCACCTCCGAAACTTGCCCAATCATCCTATTTTCGGTCATTTTCTTTCTTCCTGTCTGCAATTATTTAAATCCAGTTTTAATACGCTTTATGAAACAACTAAACTTGTTTAGTTTTCTTAACTCGAAGTAAACACACGTGCGTTTTATCAACTTTGTGAAAACTGAAATCCAAGTAATGTTGTGACTGTGTTGATCGGATTCAGAAAGAGGTCGCTTGACCCACTTTGTTATTCTGTTTTGTTATTACCGAAATCTCTCTGTTCAAAGTGTTTCTGCAAACGAATTAAATTCAGATGCACTCGAATGGTTTGTTTGCAGGTAACATAAATTGTTAAATAACAAATTCACTTTATATTTTAAATTTCCGATTTATTTACATTTGTAATTTTCATCTGTATTATTTACATTTATAATAATAATTCTTTTGTCTTTTTAAACAAAAAATGTGATATCGTAATTTGAATCCAAAGTGCAAGACAAAAAAATATTTTAAAAAAACGTTCGGAACTGAAGAAATCTTTGGTTCATTGCTATCGATTTTTTATTTTGCTTACCAGGTCGAAGTACCGTATTTAGGTAGGTTTCTTAAACATGTTTCTTATGTATAAACATTTATGGTCTTTTATATGCGTTTGGTTATCAACGATTATTTTTATAAATTTGCTTACAACGCTTTTTTATTGATGATCACGTACGTATTTGGTTATAAATACAATTTAAAGAAATGTGTACATTTACGGAAGTTCTACTTGGAGCAAATGCAATAAAGCTATCTTTGCAATTCGATGGAATAATGACCAAATCACCGTCAAATGATTATACGTAGGTACCTATTTTTATTTTCAGATATAATAATCTATTCTCGTCTATAGTTACATATTCTTCTCATAGTATTTTAATTTATATTTATTTATATAAATGCATTAGAAATTAGATCTCTTAGACGAATATGTGATACTCTGTGTATGATAGTGTCGAATAAAAATATAAGAAGTGAAGTGAATGCGTATGATGGTTAAGATGGTTTGGACACATGGAATGAAAGAATGGTAAAAAAAGTATTTGTTAATGATGTAAATGGAACTGGAAATAGAGGAAGACCGAGAAAAACGTGACACGATCAAATTAATCAAATATTGAATGTCGGCCATGTAAGGAATCAGAGAAATCGACGCGCGTGCTTGACAAGATGTATGAATGTTGAGGGAGCGAAAGAAATATGTCAGGAAAGAAAAGTGTGGCAGTCCATTATTTCTGTCTACCCCTTCGGGACACGGCGTGATGGTTAGTTAGTGAAACAATAAGATTTTTTTTATAATGTCACAATATTTTTTTCAAATATAAAGATTACGTATTTGGAAGAGTACTAAATAAGTTAGTAATGAAGAACTATGTATGTCACACGACTGTATCTTATAAGTTTTGTCATTTTAACATTATTTCAAATGTTTATTTTTATTGTATGTAAACATAAGCGAAACGAGTTAATATCTGCGGTTAAACTCCATAATGTTAATGTACGTATAAATGTACTATGAAAACAAACAAATGGCTTATCTCCTACAAAGTATTATTATTTAACCGTCGCTTATCCTTATCACCTCAACAACTCTTCGTGCAATCGACGCGAGCTCAAACAGTTTCGACGAAAGCATGGCTGTATCTATTTTATTTTTTTTATTTTTTATTTTTTATTAACTTAAAATAGCATACGAGTATATGTACGAGATACATATGTCCTAATAAGAACAGTTACATTACAAAAAACACAATCTTCATTTTACAGTGTCTACACATTTTCTTCTCACTTCTGATCTCCTGCGGAACATCCTCGTACATCTTCAGTGCCTTGTACATTAGTGAGTTTTGTGATTTCTTTGTATGTCTGAATGGAAGCCTCAATTTGTCTTTATTTCTTGTCCCATAAGAATGTTCATGCTGGTTACTCTTAATCTTCCTCATGAATTCTAGGGAGGTGTGTCCATTAACAATCTTATGCAAAGAAACAACACATTAAAGATAATTATTTTTTTAAACGGCACCATTTTCAGTTCTTTCAGCATCACTCTTATCTTGGTGTATCTGCTTCTTCGTAGGATTATTCTTAGTGATTTATTTTGGAGAACAGTTAATTTTTTCATATCTTCTTCGTTAGCCAGAAACAGAATGCTGCTCCAATTATTGTGAACCATTTTTATTCGGGTTCATTATGTTCGCTAATAGCGATGTTCCAGATATTTCGAATCACATTGCAACCACATGCTACTTCAATCTTTTTTGTATACATTATTTTGCTGCTAATTTATTCTGTGTTCCCACAAAGATGTGTATTACTCTATATACACGTACAGAATGTATCACTATGATTACAAACATACATCGTCATTGTTATAATTCCATATTTGAATATAAATGCGTCTCGACTATTGGTCTTTTTACTTTGGTTTACATACTTAATTTTTTTACGTTATTATTATTATGGTAAAAAAAATATATGTTAATGGTGTAAATGGAACCAGAAATAGAGGAAGACCGAGGAAAACGTGTCACGATCAAATAAATCAGATATTATAACTGTTAATTCAAAAACTTTGTTTTATATCACAAATTGTATTTATTTTACTTTATTTATTTTACTTAATTGTATTTGTGGTATAAAACAAAGTTTTTGAATTAACAGTTATAAAATGTTAAAATATCATAGTGTTTCGGCCAAAACAATGGATTATTAAATCAAATATTGAATGTCGGCCATGTGAGGAGTCAGAGAAATCGACGCGCGTGCATGACACGATGTATGAATGTTGAGGAAGCGAGAGAAATATGTCAGGAAAGAAAAGTGTGGCAGGAGGAGGGAGACGGCGTAATGGTTACTTAGTCAGTTAGTTTATTATTATTATGTTTTGTGTGATTTTGTGTAACAACGTGTGATTTCTCCTTCTCGACCGACGTTTCAGAGATCGTTGCAGTCTCCATATTCAGGGTGGTATTGACCATTTAACAATTTACCACCACATTACCCTGAATATGGAGACTTGCAGCGATCTCCGAAACGTCGGTCGAGAAGGAGAAATCACACTTTGTTACCCAAAATCACACAAAACATATTGCTGCCAACCGTGAAAATCTACGCAATTATTATTATTTTGTTGAATCGTTCTTTACATCATTACAGCACGAGCCAAATCGATGTAACGGGTATAGCTATCATGTTGATTCTCGTGACATGTGATAGCTAATGTGGTAGCTAATCTATCGCCATTTTATTGTCACGTTTATTCAATACCAGACCAAAGCCAGTGCCGGAAAACGAACCCGGTACCTTCCGTGTGACAGTCAAAGCACTTACCACTCGGCCACGAAGGTCGTCATGAATATCACTAGCTTTCAAATGATTACTTAACCAATTAAGGCTTATCACATTTTAGTGCTGCAACAATTTCCTTTGGCGATAAACTAACTAGTTTTAAATTATTCGTTTGCCTTTATCGAAATAATGAAGTAGTAACGAAATAAATGCATTTATGACGATACTTTAGGGCTTGTTAGGCGTGTATTGTTTAATCTTACACATAAAAGTATTACTACTTACTTCCTATGGCCATACAACTTTTAAAGAGTTTTAACCTCCTTGATGATTTTTCGCCAAGCTCCTCGATCCTGGGCGTTTTGCTCCCAGCAGTCCGAGTCACCCAACCTAACCAGGTCAGCCAGAACATTGTCCATTAGGCGCTGTCTAGGCCTTCCTAGAGGTCTTACTCCAGTCGGACTAGACGCGTACAGGGTCTTGATTGCTCTGGTCTCTTCGGCTCGGCATACGTGCCCAATCCTTGTTAGGCGACCGGCTCTCACGGTGCTCGTTACAAGGGGCTGCTGGGTCATCGTACGGATCTCTTGGTTGGTCCTGTGCCTCCAAATTTCCGCTGCAACACCGGGTCTGGGTCCCAGGATCATTCTCAGTATTCTATTCTCAAACAAGTAAAAAATATATTTAATTTGGCTCTGCGTATTTAAAACACCATCATCAAGCCTTTCGTGACACATGGTTCTGAGTCGTGGACAATGACCTTAAAAGTGAATCGAAATATCGTTTTAAATTTTAATTTAATAGTATTTCAATATAATAATGGAAATGCACCTATCATTCCTGAAATAATAAAAAATACAAACTGATTTACCTAAACATTCTATGTAAATGCAAATCTTTTTTTAAATTTATACATAACATTGTTTTGAATATCAACGTGTAAGATTATTATAAAGTATTAGAAATCTTGTTTTTATCAGTGCACTTAGTTAACTGACTTCTTAAGGCACAGTTTACGCAAATAAATTTGGCTCTCTGCTGATATTTGACTCTTTTGGTTTGTGAGTTTGCCGGCCACTGGTTTAAGTGACTTCATTAACACCTCGTGTCGTGACAGTGCACCGGGCGGGGTGCACGGGGGGCGCGCGGCCCCTAGGGACGGGGGCCCCGCCCGCGACAGGGAGCTCCTCCAGTGCCCCACGGCCAGCTGCGACGGCCTGGGGCATGTCTCGGGCAACTACGCGACCCACAGAAGGCAAGCCCGTGGCCCTCAAAGCGCGGTCCGCGGCGGCAGAATATTTTCAAAATCAGATACATATCGTTTTTCTATTGGCTTCACAGATTGCCGCTAGGAGGTGTTCATTCCCGCGCTTTCAGGGTTACCATATTATCACTACCCATCTCATAGCTCGCTTCGTTGTTTCTCCTTCTTCATCTTACGTTTTACACACTTCATTTCTGACGCATAAGGCCCTGGAGCAAAAGGACCAAAGTTATATATAATAATTAATACTAATGAAAACGTCTGTTTTCTAGGAATTACATACTTCGCCTTTCTAAGGCATTATAAAATGTCAATGATAATCGGTGTTTTAAATACACTACATATAAATTAGATCATTTATATATTTCGTTATTCAAAGTTATCACGCAAACGTGTTATTAAATGTCGGCCACATGAAGAGAGCGAACAATCGACGTGCGTGCATGACACGATGTATGAATGTCGAGGAACGAGAGAAATATGTCAGGAAAGAACAGTGTGGCGGTCCATTCTTTCTGCCCACCCTTTCGGAGAGACGGTGTGATGGTTAGTTAGTTTGTTTAAATTTTGTTTAAGTTCACCTGTTACACAATTTTTTTAATGTTGCGTTCTTACCTACTTGATCCTCCCCTCTTTACAATTAATTTATTATGATTAAGCATATACAGGGTGTCCCAGATGTCGACGTCAAGCCGGAAACAAATGATAGGGCAAGTCATGCTAGTTATGAGAAAAATGTAAAAAATCCAAGTTTTGTATTTTTGAAATTATAGGCATTTAAAAAAAATCGAAAAAATCCACACCCTGTGATGGTCTTTTATCTCCCGTTACTACAAATCTTTACTTTTTATCAATTTTATTTTTATTATATACTCCTTAATAATACTTCTGTAAATTATTGCCTAAAATTTAAATCTAACTGCTCCAGCTTGGAAGAAAATGTTACTTTTTGCCCAATCAAGCATTCAAAATTAATACTACATGCCCAACTGACTGTACTGAAAATAAAATGCACTACGCTGTTTAGTCCAGTTTTGAATTTTTTTTTTCTGAGATACTGAAAGTCATTTTTCGAAGTGTGAACGAGACAGATAGTGACGCCACTTTTATTAATGTGTGGGACGGATAGATACACACCTCTTGTATACAAGAAAAAAAAATCGACGGCATCCGTCATGCTGGAACCATTTTTTTTTTGTTTTTTTCTGGGACACCCTGTATAAAAATACAATTTAAAACCTTTATTTTCACAAATTAGCTTCATTATTCTCATCATCAATACACCATTGGGATACCCTTCGTGATTCAATTAAGATATGAAATTATTTTATTATGAATACTTTTTTCAAAAACTTAAGTATTAGGTACGTAATATGCCCATTTTATTCGCTATCCTTTTGCCCAAGGGAAAAAAAACATTTCAATTTGATATGAACTCAAATATGACGCTAGTTGGATCATGTTACCACGTGCCGAGATGTACTTATGTGCATCTTATATCCCTTAGTTAAAAGAAAAATAACTCGATTTACATTTATAATCACACATGCGCGCACAGCGCCGCGAAACAAGATTTTTTTTACCACAAACTGTGTTCTAATTAATAAAGGAAATTTTAAGAACTACTTTAGATTTGAACTGTTTTTACGGGGACCAGGCGTGATTATTGAGTTTAAGCTATTTATTTTATTTGATATGTTTCCACGTCGGTCACTTGTGGTATTCCTTCGTCCGCTACTTTAATGAAGGTTAATGGTCTCTTGTAATATTTTTTTTTCCTTTATTGGTTTCAAAATATAATGATCCTTGCTGGTCTCAAGGATATTAACGTATAAGGAACGGATATTTGAAATAATTAAAAAAAGGTTAATACTAATGAAAACGTCTGTTTTCTCGAAGTTCTATTATATTTTATGGGAATGACGACATGTTTTGCCTTGCTAAAGCATTATCAAATTTTAAAAACCATCAATTGTAATAAAACTTCTAGAAAACAGAAGTTTTCATTCGTATTAATTATTTAATATGAAGTTGTACATCATTGTTTAAAAAAAAAAGTTTTTAATAGATACTCAGATTGTCAATCACAGCGGTTCTCAAACATTTATGGCGGCGGAAACCTTTTAAAACTCTGATTATTTACAGAGCCCAAAAATAAGAAAAACCTGGTTTAATGTTCATTATTTAATTATAATAATTTTATGAAAACCACACAAAAATAGCAATAATATAGATTTATTATGCTGCTTGTCCCAGCGGAGTCCTCGTAGAGGCCTTGCAGAGACCCAGGGCTCCGCAGAGCACACTTTGAGAACCGCTGGTCTATCATGTTGATAAAGGCAATATTGGAAAGCTTATTTTGGTAGATTTCCAAAATGGTAAGTTTATATCATGTCAGCGCTTGTCTTTTGCACGAATAATTCCCATAAACGAGGCATCAGTTAATTTTTGTTTTTTTGTCATTCCGCTATCCTCAAATCACTCTCCGTTATCTGTCCTGTTTTCCTCTCTGTGGCCTCGCATCCGGCAACTCCCGGACAGGCGATCCAGCCGAGGCCGGTCCTTGCTTGACGGCAATCTATTTACCCCTCAGTTTGTCTGGTTGCCCCAGGGCGGACCGCTCGCAGCTGCAGGCGCACTCGCAGGAGCTCAAGTGCCCCACGCCGGGCTGTGATGGCTCCGGACACGTGACCGGCAACTACTCCTCTCACCGCAGCCTGTCCGGCTGCCCGCGAGCCAACAAGCCCAAGAGCAAGCCGAGAGATGGCCAGGACTCTGAACCACTCAGGTTTGTGAACCACTCTTTTTGAAATATATTAAATGTATATTTTAACTGCCAAACTAATCTCGAGCATTATCTTCTGAATTGAGCATTATTTTTTAAATCCATAGATATATCAAAATCATTTTGGGTAAATCGGTACTTCTGACCCTTCTCAACTTTTCTATCCATTATATTCTTTATAATGCGTAAGGCTTCCAATGGTAATATTGCATTTGATTGCATTGTTTATAACCATTACACCTCTTGCTTATGTACCATCATGAAACATTCCTACCCAAATACTCCCATGACTCCTAAAATGCTTACACAATGATATAATACCTCAATGCATTGTACAGTAGATGCTCTCTTAACCGGCCTTGACGGAACTGACCCAGGGCCGGATGACGAAAAAGCCGGTTAAAGAGAAGGTAGTGAAAAACACATTTAAAAAAACACTTTCGCAAGGAAGAAAATAAACACATTTTTTTCAAAACACTAAGAAAACAGAACTTTTATTCTGTATTAGAAACTCACACATTAAAAATTAATATTTTACAAACTGTAAAAAATATGTACAGGAAAAAGCCACACATCACTCCAAAAATTTTTTTTAAAGTAGGCCTACAATGGTTTAAAAAATTCTGTTATTTTGTGCTGCGTCTTGTGTTGAATCGACTTTTTAAAAGCGTATTCACGCCATTTCTTTATGAACATTACATCTGCTGCATTAGAATCCTTCGGCTGCTGTAGAGGTAATGTTCATAAAGAAAGTCTAGACTTCCTAAAAGAGGCCGGTTAAAGCGACGCCAGTTAAGAGAGCGTCTACTGTATTATAATAATTGCAATGAATATTTTTTTTAAAATACTTATGAATGCATGACACTACTAACATGGTATAACACTCAACTAACCTAACCTACCTTTGGGCCTTGCACGCTAACACAGATGCCCTATTCCGGGTTGTGATGGATCAGGACATGCGACTGGCAAATTTTTGTCACACAGAAGGTGAGTTGCTTACTCAACAAGTTAACTATGTAATGTGTTTTATCAGCATCGGTTTATATATGTTATTATACTACATAATTCTTTGATTTTTTTTATACAGATATAACTCCATCTGCTTTCAAATTAACATGCTCTCTTATTGCTTGATAATATCTAACAAACTTGAATATTTTTATTCTCGATGCATTATTTTCTTGCTATGAAAAAGTCAATATTAAAGCCTGTAACCATCTGTAAACTTTGTGAATAAATATTGCAGATATATCTTATCATATGTATGGTACAACACTTATATTTTATAATGAAATTTTATTTTCTCAAGGATAGATTTTAATCATATAATATAATGTATTTGAATTTAAAAAATTTACATTAATTTATACTGAAATTTAAATTGAATTAAAGATTCATGTCTCAGGAGTAAATCAGAGAACAGTTATTTTCAAAATCATCGCTTTTAGCGAGATTTGAGCTTGCACTCTATTTGGCCATAGCTATGGTAACTGTGAACATTTGTATCTTTATTCTGATACACAAACTATCGATATGGGTAGATATATAATACATTTTTATTTTATTACAGAAACTGCTTTACTTTAAGCATATTATTTTAACATTATTGTTAATTATATTATACAAACTTGTTTAACAGTTAAGATTAAAAGTGAATGTTTTGTTTGGTGATTTAGCGCCTCGGGATGCCCCATCGCCAACAGGAACAAGATGCGCGTGCTAGAGAGCGGTGGCACCGTGGAGCAGCACAAGGCAGCGGTGGCAGCGGCCACGGCCATGAAGTTCGAGGGAGTGAACTGCCCCACTCCAGGCTGTGACGGCACGGGACACATCAACGGGTCCTTCCTCACTCACCGCTCCCTCTCGGGCTGCCCCTCGGCCGGCCAGACAGGCAAGAAGCTGGAGGCCTTGTCCCCATACCCGAAACCTTACCCGGGTAAGGAGGGGTCCTCGGGCACTGTAGACCGCGAGGAGGATGACGACCACCTCTGGACCCGGCCGTGGGACGACGGCGCGTGGGGCAGCTGCTACTCACGGTACCCCATGCATTATATCCTCAGGAGGAGGTCACTACTAGAGCCACCCGTCACTCCCATGCAGCGGTCCATTCATTTTCTGATGTCCACTATTTGATTATTACCTCTGCATTATATTGAAGATTGTTATAGAGAAAACTTTACAAACCCTTCAGAAAATCATTAATCAAATTTCAGAACCTCCCTGTGACTGATCAAGGCCAATGCAGTATTTTTCATCTAATCAAATATCTGTTCCAGAAGTTCCTCTCCAGTTTTTTTGTTAAAATGCTCTAGTAGTGTCATCTCCTCCCACATATTGCATGGGGGCACATTGATGTTGTTCAGATTTTCCAATCCAGCGCTGCCCCGGCCGTAAATTTACCCAAGGCTGGGCCTAATATCTTACAGTCCCAAAAAAGCGGAACTAGTACGATTAAAATAAAAATATTAAATAATAATCGTTCTAACAACACCAAAAAACCGAGGACCCCTTCTTCCTTATTCGATAAGTTTATTTTTTCATAAGGTTTCAGTAATTTGCGTGATCTCCTCAATACTGACAAATTAAAATTTTGTATTTGAACCTATCATAACAAATGTCATTGCTAGATTTCTTCTTTGATATCAATTTTTATTTTAATTTTAATCTATTTCCAAACCTTTTGGGACTTCTTTTTCCAATACTTATAAGTATATATTTTAAATTTTAACGGTCACTTTATCTCAAACTCTTTAAGAATGAATCTATAAATATATTTTAAATAAGATTTTTCATATAAACATTCAATGCTTATAAGTATATAGAGAAATGAAATAGGTACAAAGAAAATTCTTATTTTATCTCACTTTATTTTTCAATTAGAAATAATTTATTTGTGCTTGCTTTGCACAATACACATTAAAATAACGTAGTTCTTGAATTAAATGCAATCCCCTTGGTGTTAAAATAATACATTACAACTTCTCAATTAATTTATTTAGCATAATAAGTGTTTTAATTTAATTTTAATGTTGCTCTGCTGGAGACCTAACATCTGAGTTTACTGACAGGTATGGATATGGGTATGCAGCCTCCTAATGGCGGGGAGGACCTAATTACACTAGAGGCGGAGATAACAGAACTTCAGAGAGAGAATGCTCGCGTGGAATCTCAAATGATGAGACTTAAATCTGACATCAACGCTATGGAATCTCACCTCAGCCACGGAGAAAGAGTTAGTTACTTTTCAAACTTGTGGCACCACTTTTCAAACTTCTTGACCTTTTCGAAATACACATTTTTTTTCAAAGTGAATGATTTCTCCCTAAAAGGAATGTTACATATTTTAAAATAAGAGAACTTCAGTTTGATTATTGCCTTAAAATATGTCATTGAATAACCCCTTTAAAGTCATAACATTTATTTAAAAACAATAATAGTTTTTTATGTATTTTAATATTAACAGAATCATTATTTTTTTGTTCACTAATATTTAAAAATATTTTCTCCATAGGAAAATCAATTGATTTCACACAGAAACAACAACTTGAACGAGTACTACGAGAGCTTGCGTAATAATGTGATCACTCTACTGGAGCATGTTCGCATCCCTGGCGGCGGAGGAGGAGGTGGTGGAGGAGGCCCTCCAGAGAAACCTGGACACGAGAATTTTGACAGCTATCTCAGCAAGCTGCAGACACTCTGTGCTCCCGACAGCTACTGCGCTGAAGAAAATCGACCCATATATGAAACAGTTAAGTCCGCATTGCAAGACTTCACGGTTCTGCCTACTCCAATATAAGGATCAGCCGGCGACGTAGCCGTCAGCTCGCGCGAGAGTGGAACGCCGCCGCCGTACGACTCCAACTCGTGAATCTCTTTCAACCACGAGTGTATCCTGATTGCAAACTAAAGACTTTATGAATCCAGTAAAGAAGGTTGTGTTTGGTTTCTTTTAGCACAAACGGCTCAGTTCTCGAAGTGTATTTATGCTGCAAAGTGATCCACCGTGTATTGGTTTCCAATCTCATATTTTGGCGACCTCTTGATGGAACTTGTACTTACTTGAAAAGTTATCCTGCCAAATGTTCATACCAAAAAATAATTGTTTTAAGATGTGACGAGCTATTGTGTGTAAATCGTGGTAATACCCGTTAAGTTATGTAAATTCTTATTAGTGTTGAGTGAAAAAGACATATTTCTGATTCCCTATCAGAAAAGTATTAATAGGTTTAAGGCAATGGAAACTTAAATGTTTTCTAATTAAGTAATTGTTTGATGTATTTTATAAAAAAATGACTGAATTATTTCATCTGTGAATTTTAATTATTTTAATGAAAATGATCATTTGGCACAAGCATCAAACATGATTTAATATTTTTTAAATGTAAATAATTATATGTTTCAAAATCCTTGTGTCTAAAGATGTTTCTTTGTCAGAATTTATGAATATCTATGTTATTTTGTGAGGAATACTGCCATGTTAATTTTTGTGCACATGGCATACTGTGTTCACATGGCTGGGGACAGAGTGCACTGGCAAGTGACTGGTGCGGTGTTCTAGGATCCAGGTATCCCCATACCAAAACAGTGATAAATGTTAGATATAAGTTCTTAGTTGGTTATTTACTTTTAAAATAATTACTCGTCCCCAAAAAACAGTAATCTTGTGATACTGTGCTAATTGAATACCAAAATAGTCAAGGACTCAATCCTGCGTCCCCCCTACTAGTCACATGAAAATGATTGTGAACGGATAATGTAAATTGTTTATTTTAAACCAATACTATGTGCATATTTCAACTAGTCAAATTAAGACTCTAATGAATGTATATTACAAGATACATGTAAAAATTATTTGGTACATATTAAGGTTTTCCTCAGTTCCAGGTTCCCAGTGTGAGTTGTATCATAGTAGTTGGAGTATTAGGTGCTTGTATGAAATATATCTTAATTATTTCACATGCAATTATTATAGTTACATGAATCTGTGATTTTGTTAAAATATTTTAGTTGAATTTTAAATTTCTTATGCGAAAATGTTTTTGTTTCGCAGTTAGTGTTTTTTATGTCGTCAACATGATATTGTACCAATTAATACACACGAAGAAATGTTTTATAAACAAAGAGTTTTGTAAATAACTTCTTGAATGTTAAGTTCAGTAACAATGTGATTGTTTTGTTGGATAATTGGTAAAGATTCATAGTAATATGTAATTGCATCAAAATTAGTAAATTATATAGATATGTGCAACAAAATGTCATGATCAAACATGTTTTTAAATTCTATCGTATTTAAATATTATATTTACTGATGTTAAAAAACATTTTTACCAAAATAAAAGGATAAATATCAAAAATTCCTTTGAAGTGGTTTGTTCTTTGAAACGCAATTCAAAGAGTAAAATATTATCTTACATTAATTTATGGTACTATTACAATAATAAATTATTCATGCATTCTTGTATAAGTTTCTGTACAAAATGATTACATATGTGTTGTTAACAAGAAATAATAAATACTTATTAAGAATGGCCTATTCCTGTGTTTTGAAAATTTATTTTACATTGATTGTTTTCTGTGTGTTATGTAAAAGTAGATGAATGGAACTCAACAATTTACATGGAATGTATTTTTACTAACAACTTGATTTTAAAAATGTATATATTTATTTGTGGACCTAGCAACCCCCTGCTATCTAATGTAAGTATTTACAAACTGCTAATTATCAATCTTATTGACAATTCTCACCCAGGAATCACCATTCTGATATAATCCTTTGATACGCAGTGACCCCACAATACAGACTACTTATAATAAGTATTAGGTGTTTCGGAAAGTTCCGTCTGTTTTATAACAGTTGGCTCTCGCTGGTTCAAGTCTTCAAATCTGGCGGCCATTTTTTTTAATAAGCCTGAGCCTCTGTCAATTACGTTCAGTTCGCAAATGTTTGTCATTCTCACAACAACATTTCGTGGTAAATAAAAAGCATTTGCGGGTAGTTCTGCTGTTCTGTTTTAATTGGAAGAAGAGTGCAGCTGAGGTTAATAAAATGCTTGTGGAAGTTTATGGCGATCATGCCCCATCATGCAGAGAATCTTATAAAAAAGGTGGTGATTTAAGCGTTGACGGTAAAGATCACCCTGGAAGACCGAAAATTTTTATCTGCGACTCAAACTAGACAACAGCTAATGCGATTAAAGCAGCCAGTGACTGAAAAACGGACGGAATGTGGCAACAAGCACAGCAAGCTGATTTTTCAACACGACAACGCTCGACCTCATATCGCAATCGCGGTCAAAAACTACCCACAAATGAGGGTTGGGAGATTATTCCGCACCCGCCTTATTCACCAGACGTGGCGCAATCGCACTATCACTTTTGTTCAGATTCATGACGCATGCCTGAGAAGAGCAGCACATCCATTCATACGCAGATGTAAAGAATTGGTTGCCTGAATTACCTCAACAGATGACGTTTTTTCGACGATGGATTCATCTATTGCCAGAAAGATGGGAAATGTAGTGGATTAGGGTTGAAAATATTTTAATTGATATGTTTTTTTATTTTATCTTTCAAATAAATACAATTTTAATACAATAAAAACCGACCCAACTTTCCGAAACACTCAATATATAACATTAAAAAAAAATAATAATTTAATTGAAATTTATCGGTAGAAGTTGTTACAAAGAAACAGACCGAATTTTTCGAAACACCCAATAATAAAATAAAACTTACCGAAATTTGAAACCAAAATAATATTATAATTAAATTTTTCTTTACTTATGCTAGTTTACTTACTCGTTACTTCACTTATATTTTTTCTGTTTTTTCAAGTTCTTAAGTTTTTTTTTTTATTAATTCAAGAACTAATCACATTTTTTCCCACACGTATGTATATTTTTTAATAATATATCTACACTCAAAAGAGTTCTGAATAAAAATCTGTAATAGATAATCGCAGATCACAGTATTCAATATGTCTAAAGAAAATAAAAATGAGAATTGGGTATTTAATTTTATTGTATGATAATGGCAACTAGATGCCGAAACCAGTGAAGAGTTGTCAAGTGTTAATAATGTTTCTATTATCAAAAATGTGGAAATGCTTGATGAATTGCTAATACTCAGACCCGAATAAAATTGCTATAGTAAGTATTGAATATACAGGTATATTCAACAACAATGAATTTTTTATTATTAAAGTACCTTCATACTCAAGTAAGTTGAGCCAGGTTTAAGATAGTTCTAATAAAATAATTCATATTATACAAGGTGCGGCAAAACAGACGGTGCAGTTTTGAAGGGCTATTAAAAAAAAACGGCACAATTTACAGAAATGAGATTAATTTTATTTTATTTGGTACATTATGCCGTTTTAAGCATCAAGTCTTGAAGATGACATCAGAAAGATGGTGGCCCCCAGCAGCGATACATTGATGAAGGCGATTTATGAAGTTTTCGGCTGCATTTTGGCACATCTCGACGGGCATAGCGGCGATTTCCTCCCGAATTCGATCTTTGAGTTCTTCCAAGGTGTGAGGTCGATGTTTAAAAACTTCTTCCTTCAGATAGCCCCACAGGAAAAAGTCGCAAATGCTTAAATCAGGTGAGCGCGCGGGCCATCCCACGTCACCCCTCAGAGAGACGAGGCGCGCGGGGAACATCTGTCGCAGTTTTGTCACCGAAATTCTAGCAGTATGGGCCGTAGCACCGTCCTGTTGAAACCAGATATCTCCCAAATCTGTTTCCTCCATTAGTTCTTCCAATTGAGGTTCAAAAAAATTTTCCAACATGGAAACATAACGTTGAGCGTTGACAGTCACGGTTCGTTCATTCTCCTCGAAAAAATATGGCCCAATCACTCCAAATTTGGAAATCGCACACCACACAGTCACTTTTGGGGACTGAAGAGGTCTTTCGTGAAGTTGCCTTGGGTTATTTTCAGCCCAGTACCGAAAATTTTGTTTATTCACCGCTCCACAGAGATGAAAGTGGGCCTCGTCACTACTGAAAAAAGTTGACCTCGCATGAATTCGGTTTAACATTTCTTGGGAGCGATTCATGCGGTTTTCATAGTCAGGAGGTTTCAACTCTTGGACAATCATAATCTTGTAGGGGTGGAATGATAGGTCTTGATGCAAAATCCTTCTTAGTGAGCGGTCAGCAATGCCCAATGCAATTGCATGCTTCCGGGCAGAGCGCCGAGGTGACAGTTCAATAGCTTCTCTCACTCTCGTTAAATTTTTGGGTGTTCTTACGGTTTTGGGTCTTCCTAAACCCCTAGGTCTTAGTGTGGAACCAGTTCCTTCTAATGTACGCACCCAAGTCATGATTAAATTACGGTGAGGGACGGTATCACGACGCCTAAGATTGAAGTGCAGCCGAAAGGCCCGCTGGGTGGCGATGACAGAACGGCCATTTTCAAGAAACGTGCGGACGGCAAAGCCCCGTTGCTGTCCGGACCAAACCATGGCAACGACTGAAAACGGCAAGACCCTCCCAATATAATGAGACCACTCCCAGGTTCCTACCCCCACCACACGGGATGTACCGGCCTTTCAAAACTGCACTGTCTGTTTTGCCGCACCCAGTATATAACTTTCAAAATAAAAGTATCCATCATAGACACAAATGGTGTAATATTTAATGGTAAGGTTGTCAATAGAAATATATAAACACAAACTTTGTTAACGAATATGCAATTGTTTAAAATTCGATTTCACCTTGGATCTTGGCTTCAGAAGTACTAGCCCTTAGGCATGTTGTTCCTACACATGTTAGAATTTTCATTGTCAAATGTTGAGGTTGGATATTGTTAAATAGTGAGAGTAGGGTTTTTGGAGAATGTAGTGGGTTGAGTCTGATATGTGGACTTGACTACCCAGGTTAAAAGTAGGGGAGGGGGGGGGGGAGATGACCATGGGTGGGGACCAAGGTTTTGAATGTGGACCGAGGTTGGTTCCAAGAAGTGGCCTTAAGTGAAGACCATATGATCCTTCATGTGAAAATAATTAAGGCGTGAGTGGCCCTGTTTTTAAGCTGGTGGTTATGTGTAGAGATCAATGTAGCACTGGACTGAATAGGAGGAGGGTGGTGATAAAAAGCGAGGGTTAGAGATGTTGGAAAGCAACTGCGGGTCGGGGGCGATGACAGCGGCAGGGCATAAGGTGGTAACGACGATGGCGACAGGAGAAGCAAAGGGCGTAGGCATCCGAATATTGACGGTGGCCGCAAAGATGGCGACAACAAATTGAAGGGAGACTTTAAAATTCAATACAAAATGTAACGAACCCCAATAAGCATTATGTAGTTAATACAAGTAATATACAAATATCTGAAAAAACTGTTATTATATCAATTGAGTTACATTGAAACTACATATTGAATAAAATTCATTTAATTACTTTTCACTTATTCAATATTATTGACCTTCTACACAACCTATGTAAATTTAATCGAGTTGCGGATAGGATTTTACAAATGCCAAAAATCTAATATTTATTAATATTCCACCCGTAAATGGTTATCTAAAATTTTGAATTAGTTCAAATTTAACCCCTTTATTTTAATATCGGAGTACCTACTCAATCGAAAATTACGGTACCTAACATCAACATAGCATTTTTTGCCATGGTATAGCAACATAAAAGTAGCTGTCGAACGGTGTGTGCAAATTTTGAATTGCAGTCAATCTTTTCAGATGCCAAAGCCGTTTTTCTAAAATGTCTGATTTCCAATACAGCCGTTTTGAAAAATCATTAGGCTTATTGACAACTCGATTTGTGTATCTCCTTCAAAAAGCTAAAGATGGTGTTTTGGACCTCAAAATCGTGAGTATTCCTCAAATGTTATTACTTTCACTGACAGTATTCACTGTGTTTTTTTGCTCTTATTACCTCAAATCAATGCAGAAAGTATAAATTGTATACTCTTTTACATTTAATTCACCTAAACAATAGTATAAATTCGTTCTTGTTACTCCATATTACTTTTTAACAAAAGTATACAATCCTTACTAATCTTGTCTTGTCAAGGTTTGTTCCTATTATGAACGTTTCTAGGTTATATACTACACTCTTTGTATTTATATTAATTCGTGAAGCAATTCGATGCTTATTAAATGTTGTAACAATTTGTTTCATGCAATAATTAAAAGATATATTTGTTATACCTTAGGTCAATGTGTACATTGATAACCAACACAACTTTGTTTATTTCTTTTAAGTGTCTGACAAATCATTAGATAACATGTTGATAATATGTAGTACTTGGTTCTTAAGCGATTCGATAATGAAATATGTACTAATCAGTGTGTTTCCTACAACAGGCAGCTGATCTTCTTGCAGTTCGACAAAAGCGACGAATATATGATATCACAAACGTATTAGAAGGAATAGGATTAATAGAAAAACGTAGCAAAAACAGTATTCAATGGAAGTAAGTATTGTGGATTTTACTTTAAATTTATTAGTATTATTTCAAAATAATTTAAAGTTATATGTATATTTTTTTTACCTCTTCGTGGTAAACTATTTCAATATAACAGTTGAACATTGTTTATTTATTTAATTATTTTTATTATTCTAGGGGTGCTGGTCCAGGCCAAAATGATTTGGATATTGGGAAAAAATTAGCTAATCTTAAAAGAGAAATATCTTTTCTTGAAGATCATGAAAAAACCTTAGATTTGTAAGTTTTTATATACCTTTAGGAATATTTTCACTAATTAACTCTTTGTAGAAGTTTCATTAAAAACAACAAACCATCACACTGTTCTGAAAGGGTAGGCAGAGAAACTGAACCGCCACACTACTCTCTCCTGACACACCTGTCTAGCTTCCTCCGCATTCATATTACTTACTTACTAAGACAGCCGTTGTCCACAGCTGGACATAGGCCTCCCCCAATCCCCCCTCCCCCGCATTCATATAGCGAGTCATAAATGTTCCTACTTCAATTCAGTCAAATCCTTCATTATTTACTACGATTGTTTGTAAATATTGTATATAAACATGAAAGTGTAAATTTTTAATTTAAAAAAATATTATTAAAAAAATCATGCCAAACTTGTTGTGGAAGCCTCGGATGGAAATCTACGTCGAGTTAAATATAGTCTGGAAAATTTATTTATTTATTTTAGATTTACTTCAATTATATAATTAAGTCTATAAATACACACCCTCACATGATATGTTTTTGTTTGTTGTATTTTAAATAATATATGCATTTAATTAAAATGTGAGGAGTCAGTGAAATCAACGTGCGTGCATGACATGATGTATGAATGTTGAGGAAGAGAGATAAGTATCTCGTCTACTCAGTAGTGTAAGCATTTGATAGCATGCCAAACCAATGCACGAACTCAACACCCAAATGCTATTTGGACTTGTGGAAAATGTTCAATTATTTAAAAATTAAGAATTTTTAGTCTCCTTACCTTGCATTGTAGAACTACACACCTTTCGTATATATAATTTATAATTATTTTTATTATAGACAAAGATTATGGATTCGCCGAAGCTTAGAAAATGTGATGGATGATAAATCAAACAATGATCACGCCTATATTACACGAGATGATTTAGCAAACTGTTTTGATCCAACACGAGTCTTAGTTCTGAAAGCGCCCCTCGGAACAACATTAATAGTCAAGACACCAAAACTGGTAATGATTTTTTGATTTTCTAATTCAATTTTAAACATGTTTCTTAATTTACCTCAAACATGGAGTTATACAATCTACAAATCAGCAACATGTATGTATCTGAATTTTAAAAAATTACTAGTCAGATCTCTTCCAATTAAAGGTAGTACA
Source organism: Lepidostoma basale (assembly GCA_022606425.2). NCBI lineage: Eukaryota > Metazoa > Arthropoda > Insecta > Trichoptera > Lepidostomatidae > Lepidostoma > Lepidostoma basale. Next base: position 606,271 of record JAHDVF020000775.1, on the reverse strand, counting down.
AGAATGACCAATAGTCATTTAAATCAGTGCTCCGCATTCTTTTCTCACCTACGGCACACATAAGTTCTTCCTAGAATTCCGCAGCACACCAAAACCTGAAATTTGGTCTGGAGGTGGGCGTCAATCAGCTCAGGAGACGTTTGTTTAGCTCATCGGCGACTTTCGGCTAGTAGAAATCAGCAGCAACGGTTTTTTTTTGCTCCTCCAGAAAGACAGAAGGACCAAATTTTCGCGAATTCTACTGGCCGGAAGTCGCTGTTAAGTTAAAAAATTGAGGTCGCCAGTAACTTCCAGCCAGTAGAAATCTGTGGCGACCGATTTTTCACGAATGACCTAAAATAAATTTAAAAAGGTCTCGAATGCCTCCTGAACTGGTTTACAAAAGAGTCTACTCTTTCGCAATTCATGAGTTCATGTCGACCTTCGTGGCAGAGTGGTTAGAAGCTCTGACTTCCATACCGAAGGTCCCGGGTTCGATTCCCGGCGATGGCAGTGTGATTGTCACATTGTCTTTGGTCTGGTATAGAATTCACGTGACAATAAATGGCGATAGATTGGCTACCTATCACACATCATGTGGATCATCAATATAATAGCTAAAAATAATGTGTATACAGTAATTGGGTTTAAGCGACCTGTTCCGACTAGAACAAAATTTTTTTTTTTCATTATACATTTGGCCGTGGCACACTTGCATCCGGCTCACGTCACACCGGTTGCGGAGCACTGATTTAAATGACTCGATAGTGGAAGTAACAACTTCGTGGCAGAGTGGTAAGAGCTCTGGCTTCCATACCGGAGGTTCCGGGTTCGATTCCCGGCGATGGCAGTGTGATTGTCACACTGTCTTTGGTCTGGTGTAGAATTCACGTGACAATAAAATGGCGATAGATTGGCTACCTATCACATGTCACGAGAATCAATATAACATCTAAAAAAAAAATTGTATACAGTAATTGGGTTCAAACAACCTGTTGTATGCATAAAAAAAAAAAAAAAAAAAAAAAAAAAAAAAAAAAAAAAAAAAAAAAAAAAAAAAAAAAAACTATTAAACTCCTTACTATTAGTACATTTTATGTATCAAAGTTTAAAAATGTAAATATTAATATGCATTCTTATTATTTTAGGAAAGACAAAAGAAATACGAATTATACTTAAAATCTTCAAATGAACCTGTGGATGTTATATTAGTTAATCCTGATGAACCACCGGTAAGAAATATTTATATTGAACACTCTTTATTTGTATATATTTTTTAAATACATATTGAATTATATGTGGTCTTCTTCTTTGTCGTGTCAATAGAAACTCCATCATACAGGGTGTATCCGAAAACTAATGTCAATGATTTTATTATGAAATGACTATGTCGCGGCGCTCTCGGACTGGTTGAGATCAGTGCAGGTGGAAATATGATTATTTATTTATTGTAGGGTAACATACAGTGATTTTTAATACACATACAAATGAACAAACATACAGTTAAATAAAGACATAGAAGCAGTGGCGGTACTACCATAGAAGCCCAGAAGCCCGGCTTGCGTAAGAAATTTTGAATCAAAACCCCCATATCCAAAAAAATCGTGCCCCCGCATAAACCTACAATCCACCAAATCACAATTCAACAATGTTCCCATTAAACGTAAGAGGAATAGTCACAAGAGCTGAACCTCTGCAAGCCAGAAGAGGTTTTGATTAAAAACTTCTTACGCAAGCTGGGCTTCTGGGCTTCTATGGCAGTACCGCCACTGCATAGAAGGTTACCCACCGCTTACCCGAAGCTGTTGTAGGACGCAGCGGCGCCTTTTTATCAGCTTCACTCATACAATCTGGACATACATTAACTGGAGAATGCACCTTTCCAGAAAAAAAAAAAGCAAAAGGCAAAAGAGTATCCAGGCCATATTTAATCTAGCTTAATTTCAATTCACTTATATGTCCTAATATCACAAAACAGAGCGTAAGATGGTACATGATTTTATGGCCTATCATAAAATTATTTCAGACTATTGTTGAGGGTAGGACAGAGTGTGAGATGGGAGAAAAATGATGAAAAAAAATTTTTTTTTAATGTTTACAAAGGTGCTGTCACTCAGTCATTATGCCTATCTAATGTGTAAGAAGAGCCTTTTCCGTGAAATTCATTTTCGTCTCCCGTACAACACACTTAACATTGGAACGAAGGATTGCCATCAAGTTTTCTGTGAAACTCGACAACTCCACGGTGGAAAATTTTCTTGTGATAAAGATCTTTGGCGATGATACGGCTGAAACAAAAAAGCAAAGCGCTGAATGGGACATCTCGGAGTCCCTTCACCCCAAGAAGGCCAGAATGCGCAAGTCAAAGGTCATGACCATGCTCACTGTGTTCGTCATGACAATGCGCCTACCCACACCACCTTCCTTGAGATCCGCTTCCTGGCCGATTTAAATGTGCCCTTATGTAGCATCTCCATATTTTTTTATCCCACGTTTGAAAACTCCCATCGAAAGACAACATTTCAAGACAGTTGACAAAGTCAAAGAGGCTTGCACCGAGGCTCTAAAGGACATTCCGAAGGAGGCTTACCGTTACATTTCGATGTCTGGAAATGCTGCAAGCAATGTATTAACGCAAAGGGACTCTATTTTGAAACCTTTTTTATGTGTTGTATCGATCTGATTAATTGATTTTTTTAATTGACTCGCTGACATTACTTTTCGGAATAACCCTATACAAAGTTGTTTTATGTGGTATAACATAATGTATTTAAAGGAATCTTGTTTATAGAATTATTAATTAAAATAACTATGTTCTTTTTTGTTTAAACCATTTCGAATTTGTAATAGAAAGTTCATTTTCCAGCAGAAAAAAAAGAGAATCAAATCAGGTACCGATACTTCCGACTCTGAAGAAACAACAGAAGAATGTGAACTGCCTAAAGAAACCTATAAGGGTATGTGGAAATACAAAACATTTTTCTTTTTTAATTACATGTTTATTTTTTTTCCACTGGTCAAACAAATTTTGTGTTTTTTATTATACAGTTTCGGGCAGGGATGGCAAACCTTTTTCGCAATTGGGTCATATTTATAAATAAAATAAAAAGATGCTGGCTAGAGTTTTCATAAAAATGAAAATCGTGGCACGTTTTTATTTAGAAGGAAGTCGGTAGCGACCTTTTATTTTAGTTCATCAACGACTTCCGTTTAGTAGAATTCGGCAGCGACCAATTTGATTTTCCAGACTACTGACCGGAAGTCGCTGATGAACTAAAAAAAAAGGTCGCTGACGAAAAATATCCCTGAAAATCACCCAGAACTCGGTATACCAGGGGTGTTAGTTAAAGTTTGCCGGTTTTTTCAAGAAAACGCTTAATTCTCTAGGGAATCTCAAAAATTTTTTATTCAAAGTATTGACCATCGGATTCTATACATTTTGCCCATCTTGAAGGCAAATCATGGATACCATTCCAAAAAAAAAATTCCCTTTCGAGGCAAACCATTCGACGAGCCATTTTTCGACTTTTTCAAAATTGGCGAAGCGCTGCTCTGCGAGTGTCCCATCGATGCGAAAAGGTGATAGTCGGACGGGGCAAGGTCTGGAGAGTACGGCGGGTGCGATAATATTTCCCAATTCAATGCTTTCCTTTCGAACCTTTGAAGCAGCATTTCACAAATGGTTTTTCGATTTTCGATTTGTCTCTCGTTCATTTGGTGTGGTACCCATTTTCCATACTTTTGGATCTTTCCCATGGCTTTTAAACGTTGGCAAATTGCTCCTCGGGTCACATTAAGTGTTTGGGCCAATTGTTGTTGCGATTGGGTTGGGTCTTCATCCAATAACGCCTGCAATTCCTCGTCTTCGAACTTTTTCGTTGCACCAGGATGTTCATTGTCTGTTAAATCGAAATCTCCGCTTTTAAATTGACGAAACCATGTCTCACATGTTCTAATCACTGGAGCATGTTCACCATAAGTTTCTACCAGCAACCGATGAGCTTCAACTGCTTTTTTCTTTTGATGAAATAAGAAAAGCAACGAATGCCGCAAATGCGATTTACTTAAAATGAAACTCGACATATTCACTGAGGTAAACAACCATGACACTATTATTTTGGCAGAATGTAACTTGTGTATTTTTGAAGGTTAATGTCCATAGAAAAATATGACATAGATGCCAAATCATAGAAATGTATACATATCTCTAGCGACATCTGAGTAAAACCGGCAAACTTCAACTAACACCCCTGGTAGACCTTATATATTTTTTTTGCTCGTTTCGAAATCGACTGTCCATATTTCACGAATGACCTAAAAAAAAAGCGTAAACATCTCTGCTGACATTTTTTTTTTTATTCACGACTTCCGATTTGAACGGTGAGTCATTTTGCTACTGCTCTTTTTTTGGGAGTCATCGCTAACTCGCTCACCAAGGTTTTCTAAAACCACCATTTCTAAAAGTTCAAGCGAGTGTGATAATTTCTCCCGTCGTTCGCTATCCCTGGTTTAGGGTGAAACCAAATCCACACTCCACTCTTATATTAAATGCATTGAGTTATTTCAGGTGGCCTTATTCGGGTTTGCAGCCCTCTAGCCGCGACCGATTACGCATTCTCATTGGGTGAGTCGGAAGGTGTTAGTGATTTATTTGATATCCCAAGATGCACAGATCCACCGAAGACTGTAATTACTTGATTTCAACTTATATGATCTCCCTTCTTAGTTAAACTAATAGAATTTTATTTAAGTTTATCTCTTTTTACTTTGTATGCAATACTGTATTGTTATTATCGTCTCCAATCTCTTGATAATTTTTATATACTTATTTGTGTAGTTGAATTCACATCTATTTACCTTATATTTGTGTTAATAAAGGAAACAATTGTAGTACAGCTGTTTAATTCAAGCAATTATATTGAAACATTCTAAACTCTCACCTCTTTTCTATTTCTTAACTTCCTGTAACTTAAAAAATATTCTATATCTACACTATGAATAATTTTCCAATCTCTATATACTTACTTTTTTTACTGCATATATGTGATTTTTTTTAAACATATAACATTTTGATCTTTGTTATTTGATAATATTTGTTACTGTTCATTCCATTGAAATGCAATAATATTCTAAATAAGCATTGTTACAATACTAAAATGTTGTAAGTTTTTATATAAATTGTTGTATAAAAAATATTATTGTATAAACAATGTTATTATTTTTTTTCTCTTTCAATATAAGCAAAACCTTCAATTCTATATGCTATACATAGTAATATTTTTTTTAATATTCCTGTTTTAAAACACCAGACTATTGGATGCTATATTTATATTAAAATCTTTTGGTACGAAAAAAAAACTCTAAATCGTATTTTTAAATTAATTTTAGAATATGGTATATTACCACTTATTTTGACAAGTAAAAGAATTACAGTATCGTATATATTGTGTTAAAAAAATTATTTAAAAATTCAATGTGCGTGGATGTTTTTATGAAAAATTCTCTTATGAATTCTACATTTTTTCAATTTTCTCATTGTTAGTAAAGACAATAAAACAAACAGAACTATTTCAAAAGCTTTATAATTTGGTTTAATGTTTTCTGGAACAATTACGTAAAACTTATAAAAAAATATTTAGTATTTAATGAAATGTCAGTTTTCTAAAACGTTTTTTTTTTTAATATTATATGTAAATAACACATTTCACCTTGCTCTAGCAAGGCAAAACATATCACTCCCCTATAGTACAATAAAACTTCGAGAAAACTGATGTTTTTGTAATTATTGAAAACTAACTAACTAACCATCACGCCGTCTCCCCAAAGGGGTAGGCAGAAAGAATGGATTGCTACAATTTAACCGATGCGGCACTTCATTCTTCTCTTTTCGCCCCTGCGGGAGACGCGGTTTGATGGGTTGCAAACCTCATCGCCACCAATAGGCATCTCCCGCGCACACTTCCATCGTCCAACGTCCACAAAATAAAAGTCATAACTATTGAATACTTTGAGACGAGACGGAGTGATCACTGGTTGTCAAAATCCTAAGACATGTCGCTAATAGTTTGTACGACCTAAACTAAGAAGTATAATTGAGCTCATGCTTGTATTTTCATAAGAGATTTCATCACGAAAACGGTATCTCATATAACATGATGTATGTTTGTGTTAAGATGTTTTTTCTGTTAGTTATGAATTCATCACTCAACTTGTTACATTGTATTTATTATATTATATACTATTACAAATAAAAGCTGGACTACAAAAGTCCACAGGTATTTGTATTTGTAAAAAAAAAGTGTTAAATAATAAACATAATTAATTAATTGATTATATTTTATTAAGTCTTCGGTGTCAGTTGAAATATATAATTGACATTACATAGTTTGCAATAAATATTTTTGTGATTCAAGGATAATTGCCAAGGCTAGACTCGGTTAACTAAATAAAGGTAAATTGAAGACTAATCATCACTAAGATACCAAGTTTCAAAAGATCGCAATTGGTGTTAAACCTAAAAACCAATAACTGTACAAAGGCGCAAACTGATTGAATAAAAATAAACTTCTCCCTAAAAATGACACCCGTGCTACATGACACCTCTCCTTCGTGGCAGAGTGGCAAGAGCCCTGACTGCCACACCAAAGGACCCGATTTCGATTCCCGACGATGGCAGTGTAGTTGTCACACTGTCTTTGGTCTGGCGAAAAATTCACTAACAATTAAATGGCAATAGGTTAACTACCTATCACATGTCAATAGCAAAATAATAATAAAAATAATTTCTTCTGTGTTTGCACTTTTTTTTTTTTTAATTCATACATAGGGAAGTCTGTGTCTTGAAACAAGTTGTGAAAGGTACAAAAAAAGTGCCGTGGAAATACAATGTTTTCAAAAAGTTATTCATAAAAATAATGTTACAATAAACAGTTTTTTATTTTATTATTTGCTGTATGTTTAAACCATTTATCACCTTTGTAATAACCAGCCTTCAATTTTGTATTACTATGTACATTAAGAATGTCCAATTTTTTATTTATATAATTGGTTGATTTAATCAATGTTATTCTCAAACTATTAGCAGAAGAAGTATATTCTAAAATAAAACAACAAAATTAAACAAATATTTTATTCTGTGTAACATAAGAGCAACACATTCATAATTATTTTTGTTTCTTTACAAATCTGTCGAGCACCCCAAACGATTTGGAAGGGGTTTTATCCTCTGGTGCTTGCTGTGACTTGATCTCTCTTTCGTTCCGAACAAACTCCTGTAAATACAATATTTAAAAAAATCATTAAATTATTGGTTATTATCTTATCCCTTTGGTTGCCGAAATCCGATATATCGGCTTTGACTACACTAGTGAGAAGCGCCTAATCCGACGGATCGAAGCCATGATTTATAGAAGAATCATATGCGTTTTAGACAGAGTGTGCGGGAGTGAGTCAGTGACATTTGAATATATTTTAAATAAAAAAGCATATTTAGAATTAAAAGATCTCATTCAATGTAAAAAAAATAAAAAAGCGTTGTTCTTTTGTAGTATGGGCACGGCGTATAAAATAACAGTGTACAGCCAGCCACTAAAGGTCTCATGTCCATCAGTTTTGTTTAGATCACATACATTTATTATCCCAACCGAATGGGAATATTTTTTGGTCGCGGATATAAAGCTAAATTAACGGCGCGGCTTGCAAATTTGTCATGTATAAGAAACTACAGTAGTAAATTTTTGTGTCACTCTCGGCCCAGAAATATATGCCATCTGCATCTATGAATACCTGCATATCAGCCGACAGAATATAAAATAGATTTGTTTTTAATTTCTATAAATTAAAAGGTTTTATTTTACAGACTGTTTATAAATTATATAATACATTTTACTTTTGAATTACGTTCTTTAACCCTCCCTTCCCTGTGATGGGTATCTTCTACACGTTGCTTCTAATAACCATCAATATCTCTATACATTTAATAAATACAAGGTTAAGATTTTAGGTATTCCTCCATAATATATTTACGCATTGATTAAAAAAATAATATTAATAATAATCATAATTCATCGGGTACATCGGAGGTATTTTGTGAACATCGGAAACAAAATTCGTAGCGCTGAGTACGCGACACTATATTCGCATCTCACTCTTGCATATGTTCTAGCTCAATGTTCTCACTCTCGCCATCCCGCCGCGCCGGCGGCAGTCGCTTTCAGGCTTGCAACCAGAGCGGGTCTATGCCCGTTCCGTGAGCGTTGCCAGATGGTTTTTAATGTTTTTAGCAATCAAATCTCCATTATTATAATTTTTTACTTCAATTATAATTATATAAGGGGATTAGCTATGAATGTTCCTATTTTTCCAATTTAAAATTGGTAATTTTTTAACGCGTACTGACTACCCTACACCGGAACGCACGTTTTTATTTTAGCACCGTAAGGGAAAGGTTAAAATCGCGGCAATTTTGACATAGTAATCCCAAAAGTGCCGGCAACCAAAGGGTTAACACTTTCCTTCAGCCGTAAGCAAGCAACAATATTTATTTGAAAATTGTTCCATATATACTAATGATACATTCATCAATAATCACTATTGCATGGCTATTAGAAATACATAATTTATTTACCCTCTTTGCTGTTTCTTGGACGATCTTCTTGTTACGTGATACCTTAGCAGTACCTTTATTTTTAGTCTTCTTCCTCGGTGTATAGTCAACCTTTTTCGGTTTAACATGCTGTAATAAAAACATTTCATATTTTAACTGTATAAACCCAGCGTACACAAAATGTTTATTAATATAAATTATTATTATTGGATGGATATGTTAATTTTGAATAAAATTAAGTTTAAAATTCTATGGATATTATTTCTTCTTTCCAAGTTACTCACACATATAAATGTGATACAATTTAATTTAATTAAAACCACTTGTCAATAAACAAAGCTGTTTAATAAAACTTAAATAAGAATTCACAGCGCAAAGCGAAAGTGAATATTATTTTTATAAAAATCTAACACCAAGGGTTCAAATCAATCGTTGAATTTTTATTTTATTATGAATTAAAACACTGTTTTTTCCGCTTTTGAAGTAGTCAAATGTGGAAAAAATGATTAGAAATTAGTGGATTTATAAGAAATAAAAATTCATCATTATGGAATTCCTTAAGTTTATCAGAAATTAAACCAATTGCATTAGATTTTATTATATAATCCCCAATGTGAATAGAAATATGTTCAGATGAACGATTCATGTTCAGGATAGAACCAACATATCTGTATCAGAAGCCAAACATTCTGTTCCTTACTAAACCACAGAAGCATTTTTATGTGAAAATATAAAATTATAGAATCTTTACCAATAACTTGGATCGAGCTTCAATTTTTTCTTTAAGTGAGGGTACGTGGATCTCTGCAACAGCAGCTGGGTTGAGGGTAATGAGTTCAGGTTGAATTTTCTCCAATAAAGACTTCACCTCCGCCTCTCGTCTTTGACTCTTCGACTGGTATGGATTACTTTCTAAAGCATCAAAGTTAGCTTCACCGCAACCTAAAAACAAATTATAAAAATTTGATTTCATAGTTTAAATACTTAGCAAATTAATAACTCAAATTTCATGAAATATACTAATTATTTATATAGTAAAAAATATATATTAAGAGATTTGAGTAAAGTACTACATAATCAGGTCTGGGTATCTAATGATGTATGTATGTTAGTACAAAACCAAAAATTTAATTTACCCGGTACAATCAGACTAACGAAGCCCCTGTCAGTAGCTACTCCCAACACATCTTCATAAGGACAAAAACTCATATTCCCAACTTGGCTGGCCATTTTGTGTCGAAGGTAAGCTTTTTTGGCTGATTCTCTGCAGCAATTTCTAAAATTTAACGAAAATAAAACATTCGTTGTTTTCAGGGTAAAATTAAAACATAAATCTGTAACGTACCAATATATCTTACTGTCTTTTACTATTAAAATATGTTTTGTGACATTAGTTACCTGTAAACTTCAACAACGTTGCCCATGCCAACAGCTAAAAGATTGTTGTATGAAAACTCTAATTGTGTCGGCGCACTTCTTAAAACGTAATGTTGAAGGTGACGTCCTAAATTCCTTATATCCCATATTCTTACACTTCTATCAATAGCAGCTGTAGCCATATATCTAAGAAAATTAATATAAATAAATTAAGTATAGTTTTAAAAAATAATCAACAAATTTAAGATTTATAACCAGAAACTACATATTAAAAAATACAGTGTACTAACATTCCTTTGGGATCTATGGCCAAGGCACTAACAGGAGCTCTGTGGCAGAGTATGCTAGCCAGAGGATCCTTCACTTTAGGGGACCACATTGACACTACGCCCTTGGATTGTCCGACACATAAAACCGCATTATAAGGGTTCTGTTTCATTACCGATATATTACCCAACATCGTTCGATATTGCCCAACTATTTCTCCTATTGATATATCCAGCCAAGATAAGTACCCAAGTTCACTCTAAAATCAAGAAAAGTTATTTAGATCGAATGTTTCAAAATATTTATTTTAATAAAATGATACAATGAGAGCTAAAAAATAGGTTACTCTCCAGAATGGGTTACCCATGTTATGAAAACCATGGTGAATGATCAATAAATAAATAAATACTCACACCAGTTGCAAGAAGGAAATGATAAGGAAGAAATTCCATTCGTTTTATTTTGTTTAATTTTTTGACACAATGAATTTCTGTGCCTTTATTATCATACATGTAAACCCAATCCTTTTGGGCTGCAGCAAACATGGTTTCAATGTGCATCCAACTGTAAAAAAAAAAAAATGTTTTATGAACACGCCTTCTAAGTTAAAGCATAGTCTGTTACTTATATTATGCCATGATGAAAAGAGACAACTATAAAAATAACTTTTGACTCAACAATATAGTGTATTCATAACAGATTTTTCATAACTTCAGTGCACTTTTTTACACCGGTATTGATATCACCATACCCTGATAGGATCAATCAACAAATATTGCTGTAATTAGCCTAATTAAAAAACAATAGTGCTAGAACTGGTTGGTGAAAAAAAGTAATCAAGTGATGCAAACAAAGTGATAAAAAAAATGTGCATAAACGTGTATGTAAATAATTTAATTTAATAAAACATAAAAATTATGTACACTAACCAAATGTCGTCAATAGACTCCATAACATTGATTTCACAGTGGAGATGTTTAGTGACCCAATCAAAGGCTGCAATGTGTCCCATCTTCCCGGCAAGCAACAAATGTCGGCCATTTCGCGAATATTTCATTCTGTATGGCCCAAATTGCTCCAGTTTCAATTCAAAATGTTTAGTGGCTGCAGCAATATCTACACTCTCAGCTATCGCCTTCTGGGTGAACTGCGTTGTAGTTTCCCCTGCATCAGCCTCCAGGTAACTTGTAACAAATTTGAGTTATAATCATTTAAAAAATCACAAATTAATTATTTGTTTCAATATTCAAAAACAGAACTTCCAAGTATCTTAGGTACATCCAGGCATCGTGTTGTGCTTTACAACTGACATTTCAGAGATCATTGCAGTCTACATCTTTGTGAGGGCATGAACGAGGATGGCGAGAGTAATCAGTTGAGTAGTGCACGTGCTAGACACAACAAGGCGGCACAAACGTACTTAATAAAATAACTATATATTCAAACTAGTGTTCTAATCACCGCAATCCCTGGCACCACATCTTCAAGGATAGTTTTGTATATGGTAAGTAGAGTATACTCTACTTGGTGTACTACGGAGTAGCACATCAAGAGGACACTGGAGAAAAAAACATCCCCATGATCCCAAGAAAAATACAATCAACAGAAGTTGGATTCAAAATTTTTGTACGTTTACAAATGTTACATCAAAAACCCGGATCGTTCAGCTTGATTTTAGAATTTTTAAATCTGTTAAATGAAATGCATGAGGAAAGAAAAATGTTAATTAATTACCCAATGTCTTCATTAAGTAGAATTTCTGCTCTTGCCGCCTGTTCCGTAGAAAACTTAATATGCTTTTCTTTCAGCTTTAATTTCTTAAGGTGAATCTTGTGTTTGATTGTTTTTCCCGATAATCCATCGCCTCTGGAATGTTTTTCTATTTTTTCTTTATTTATGGGAGCCTTTCCTTTAAACTTTTTCTTAGCGATGGTTTTATTCTGATAAAATATAAGAGTATAATGAAAACTTTATCACATGATTAAAAATAAAAACTTAAATAAAAGCCAGTGCTTATTTTACCTTCACAGGAAATTCTTTTTTATTTTTCCATTTTTGTGATTTTGTGTTCACTTTGACAGTGATTACTTTGGGACTTTTCGATGATTCCGTGTCACCAGAACTTTTGATCTGAAAATTTTATGTTAAGCCTCAGGAATAAAATAAATAAAATTTATTTGAATTGTCATGAGACACTAAACATAATATGTAAACATGCAATATTTCAAAATATACTATACCTTTCCTGGAGATTTCTTAGACTTTTTTGAAGAATCAAAATATCTTGTACTTTTTTTGGCCATGATAAAACGTATTTATCGTTTGAATTTATTAAATTATCAAAAAAAAACAAATCGTACAGGTTAAATGTTCGAAAATGTGCCAACTGACAGTCAATTCCAACTTGAAACTCGCACGTTTGTCAATCATAGACAATGATTATAAACCTTTTAAACATGCTATCCAAAATTCAAAAGTAAAAACATTCCATTTGATGTAGCCATGTTTCATGGCATACTCGATGAGATTGCAATAAACAAATTTTACAGGGCAGAAAATACTTTTTCTCTCTGTAGGCTGGTTTAATTGTTAGTTGAAGGTTGCTGTCACGGGGTGAAAAATGAATGAATTTACTCGTTTTCATTCCCGATCTCGAAACAACTCCTCCCAACGTTGCCCATGTGCTCGCCAAAGTAATATTATGTTAATTGAGATATGCTCCGGGATGTATAGTGATATGAGATTGAAACCAATATTTACTATTTACGAATTTACCTTTAATTAAACAAACATACAACACAAAAGAAAAACAAGATTACTTATGAACTAAAGAGGACTTACATGCTATTCTTTGGCCAACGATTTAAAACTAACTGTGTAATGCTATCCTCGGGACAGCAGCGCCGAGTTGGGGCTGCGTTCATCCGTCCGCGTACGAGGAACGTGCGAGGCGGACGATGGGGGAGAGCTGTGAATGCTGGAACAGACCTGGCTCCACCGCGGAGATCGGGCGAGGCAGACGACGGCGAAGGGTGACGTGGAGGCTGGCCGGATCTGAGGCAGCCGGCACCTGGCGTATAATTGTGTCGATGTGGACGGCGACGGGCCGTGTCAGGCGGCTTGGCATCCTCCTCCGTCCGCACCACGACGAATGTGCGAGGCGGACCCCGGCGAGGCAACATCTCTTGCCTCGCCGGACGGTCGAACGCCGGGGAGATAATCTGAACGAGGAGGAGATCGCGGAATACGTGCCCCATGGCGCCAGCAAACAGCGCCCGCTGACAACCTCGTGCAGGGTCCATGAAGACCCATTATCATCATTGGAGCCTGATGTTGGCCACCGATGTCGCTGTGAAGGAAACCCGTGCCCTCCACGGTCCATCATCCGCGTGAGGCCGGCAGCCCGGGAGATAGAAGTGGACGCCGGGCAGCCTTCTGTGCCATGCAGCCTCTGGCAGTCCTCGTGCTGGCCAACTCGCCGCCACGCCGGCTTCCGTCAGCGTCGGTCCTCGCCACAGATCACCGCCCTCCTCATGGCGTAACCGCCTTCGTTAGTTACGTTAATTTTAATTACGAATAGCATGCCTGTCTTTCTTAGATCTATAGTTATCTTTTTCCGTATGTAATTTTGTTGTTAATAAATGTAATGTTTAATTTGTAAATATTGGTTTCAATCTCATATCATTATACATCCCGGAGCATACATCATATAATATAATATTAACATTAGCGAATCACATGGGCAAATGTTGGGAAGTGGTTCAAGATCGGGAGTAAATGAGTTCATAAATAAATTCATTTTTCACCCCATGACACTAACATACTCCTAACAAGTGGCGCCTAACGGTAGAGCCTGGGAGAGCTGAAAAATACTAAAAATACATTCTTAAAATGTATATTTTAGATATGGCAACATTACAAGATTGGTAGCACTTCTTCATGAAAATTGACGCATATGCCGTTATTACATAGTTCATGTTGGCTGCAGGCAATTCGAACCGTGTTGCGTTGGCTGCACTTTCGTTCGATTTGTCAATTGTGTCAATTACAGTATATTATTCAGAAATGATATATTTCAACATATTTTTACACTAATATTTTATAGTAATAAATTAAAATGGCAACCTGTAATGAGTTCATAAGATCTGAGTTTCCTTTACTGGATGATGACCTCAAAGAATATGTTGAAGGTACGTGTCAAAAGTTAGGTTATTAAACCTGATTTTCTCGATGTTTTAAAAAAATATTGAAGGTTATTCTCTATTATAATCTATTTTGCAATAGATATTTTTGATACAAATAATTTCATTCAAACATCGTCTTTTTATTCCTGTATGAGTACTAGTGTAAAATTATTTCTAGGTATTTTAGCGAATTGTGAAGACTTTGATAGTGGCAATGAGGTTTATGAAGCAATCGGTGAAGTTTTACACGAGATTTCAGAAAAAACAGAGGATGATATCAGGTATTAAATTCACTATTTATTTTAGAAATTAGCTTACTTAATCAAATGTTCTGACATTATCTTTGCCATGCTTTTATGGACACATCAAAATTTATTAACAGGTTCCAAATGATGGAGCATTTTATAGGAATATTATGAATTAATACATAATTTATTTGAATTGTAGAAGTATATGTGATCAACTGTTAATTATGATGAGGCCCGACATTGGTTCATGTACCAATGGCCCCCGCAAGATGCTCCAAGCGCCCGTTCACCTGGGAACAATGGCTGCCAATCTTCAAAGTGAAATAGAAGAAGTCAAAAGTATATGGGTGACAACTAGAGATGATAATTTTGTAAGATATAATTAAATTGTAATACTTTTATCCTTATGATTTATTTATTGTTATTTATGAAATTTAAATACTAAAATTACATTATTTACGTTTTCAGAAAGTTGATGCAAAAAAATTAGAAAAAGCCGAAGCGAAACTTCAGCAAAAACAGGGCAAGCGGTCGGAAATCAAGGCTCCCGTAGTAAACCCCATTCTCCAGTCCGCCACCGCATCACAAGTCACCTCCAAGAAAGACACTAAACTAGAAGCCAAGGGCAGCAATAGAACCCAGGATATTAGAATTGAAAATTTTGATGTTGCTTTCGGTGACAGGTTAGTTTTATTATCAATATTTATTTTACAAATTGTATAATATTGTGAATACACATTATTTTATACATATTGTTTTGTCTAAACCCTTCCACTGCTCTGATATTTTTCAAAATATTTGCGAGAAATGCTACCATCCGTAATTAATTCTGTAAATAAAATTCTTACCTTATGTTTCGTGCATGAAGTAGATAGCCCACCCACTGTCCGCTAGATTTATACTATCTCTTTCTCTATTGCTTGTAAATACGAGCATATGAGTGATATGCACTATTTATCGCACATAAAGTATTTTAATTCAAGCATTGATGAGTCATATTTTTGGCAATGACTATTGTTAACATTTTTCAATGGTTTTAACAACAATAATTTATCATTTAGCGTTGTTTTGTTTTAACCCTTTGCACTCCTCAATCTTTATTGTTTAAGGTGCCACCAACTGCTTAATTAATTTTTTTAAAAAGGACCTAAAGAAGAAGTCTCTGAAATGACATATTAGGGAGGTGTAGAGTGTATTATAATTATTATTAGTATTTAGTTTTAAAAAATGCGTTGTATGATGTCGAGTCTTGGTCAACATAGGAGTTGGTATAAGAAATATTATGTCGAGTCACACTCAACATTGAAGTGGTAAGAGTTAAATCACTTTTATTGCTGACGACATTTTCTTTATTATTGATGATTTTAGTCAAAAATGTATAATACACGGCGTGTTTTTAATGTATGACAGTAAAGTTAATGCAGCTACAATCAAAATGTATTACATAAAGCGTGCGCTTAACCCAACCAATGACAGGTCATAAGTCCTGTAAATAACTCGACCACCATATTCTGTTTCCAATTTGCATCTTCGTCTCTATTGAGATACAATTTATCCTTAAAATGAGAACCCGCAATGGGTAAAATCCAGTATTCGTCTAATACTGTTTCTCTAAAATAATGTAATAATTGTCAGACTTTTATTATTAGTTATTTTTACCTTTTAACTTTCATTACCTTTTTGTTTAATTTATTTTGTCAGCTTACCAAATATCTTGCTTGAAATTAAAAAAATAATTGGGTAATCTTAAAAACATCCGAATACTGATTAGCTTGTGGGAGAAATTAAAGTATAATTTAAATTGGACTTAAAATCAATAGATTTCTTTAACCTCCTTTCATTTTCGTAGGGTATTACTACAGGGGGCAGATCTCCTTCTCGCATTTGGTAGGCGATACGGTCTCGTCGGTCGGAACGGACTCGGCAAGACTACCCTCTTAAGGATGATATCCAATAAGAGCCTGCGGATCCCCTCCCATGTGTCCATCCTGCACGTTGAGCAGGAGGTAGTGGGAGATGAGACGCAGGCCCTTGAAAGTGTGCTGCAATGCGATTTTGTGAGGGAGGGACTCTTGAAGAAAGAAAAAGAGATCACTTCCCTCATAAACAGCGGGTGAGTTATTTTACATTTAAATTATAACTATTTTTTAAAACTAACTGACTAACCATCGCGCCGTCTCGCCGGAGGGGCAGGCAGAAAGAATGGAATGCCACACTGTTCTGTCCTGACACACTTCTCTCGCTTCCTCCACATTCATACATCTTGTCATGCACGCACGTTGATTTCTCCGACTCCTCACGTGACCGTAATTTAATATTTGATCGATTTGATCGTGCCACGCTTTCCTCGGCCTTCCTCTATTTCTAGCTCCGTTCATTCCATTTACATATACCTTCTTTACCATTCTGGCTTCACTCAATCTTTCCATATGTCCAAACCATCTTAATGACCTTTTCATTATTTTGTTCATGACACCATCTTTCGCAACACATTCACTTCTTATACATACATTTGACACTCTATCATATACAGATTTGCCACACATTCGTCTTAGAGATCAACTTTCATCCTTCTTTTTCCAGTTCCATACTTCACTTTCATACATAAGGGTCACCGTTATGCACTGCCATCTTAGCTTTTTTGGATAGGCTCTTGTTTGCGATGACAATTTTAAGTGCACCATTTACTCTGTTGCCTGCCCCAACCCTTCTTTCAATATCCTTCTCCACCCTCCCATCCTTTGTAAACATACTTCCTAAATAAACAAATTCATCCACCTGTTCCAGATTTTCACCGTTTATACACTAATGTTGCAACTATTTTTTATGGATTTTGTAAATGTATACACATTACACGTTAAATAGTGCCATCAAAATGGCAATAAATTCATGCGTGACAACATTTAAACAACGTATCTTTTATGTCATTTTTTATGTTATTGTATAATCAATCATTGCATCGATTTGGCTTGCACTGCAATGGTGTAAAGATTTGTTCAACAAAATAATAACTTCATTTTTTTCTCATGTTATTTCTTTATTATTTTCACATCAACAAAATAAAATCTCCTTATCTTCAAACACCCATTTATTCACTGATTTAGTCATGTAATTAACAATGCAATAATGTCGGTGTACCTTTTGCAAGCCTATTTTTCATCTAACTTAATATAATTATTAATTTTCATTGAATTGAAAATTTGTGTCAAATAATTTATAGAACTATTAGACTTGTGTACGGGACGCACTGGACGTCCCTGTAATTATTTATTTGTGGCGCTGACTGCTGCTCGTCTCCGATGTAGTCCACGGGTAAAGGGGCGTGATGCTACTTGACTCTCGTACCGAAAGCGGGCGAAAAAATAATAAGCAAGTTATATTTAGTCGGCGATCGGTAGAGAGTGAAGCGTGATGCGAAGTGGGGTGTGCGAGGGCTCAGCCTTTATAAAGGCTATTTTCAACTGTGCTCTTGGCAGGCTCTAGGCATGCACTGATTTGCTCTGCCCAGGGCCCACTTATTTATACGATTTGCCGGCGGCGGTCCCGGTAGCAGTGCCACCTGGCGGCACTTTCTCAAAGCTACCTGCCGGCCGCGAGGCCTCCCACTGTTTTCGCCACCCCACGCTTCGACCGTTCACACTTCACTCCGTCCCGACCGCCTGGTTTATTCCTTATGACAAATTATACATAAAAAATACAAAAAAGAGGACTTATATTCTAAATACACAAAGTTGCGACGTTAAAACCGGGAGCTAAAAATGTACGGGGAGAATTGTGGGACTGGCCAAAATGGACGCCGCGGACCCCTGTGTGCCCTCTCTCGCTCGCACACAGCTTGCTGGCCTCGACGTCCTATGCAGCAGACTTTCAGCGCAGTCCCCTCTCTCCGCCCGTTACCTAATTCAGCCCACGATTCCAACGCCGCACAAACACAAAATAGAGAGATGAAATTAGTGACAATGGGAAAAATATATATATGTTTTAAATCGCCTCCGTACGTCCGATACAGACTTGTCTTATTACAAAAGTCTCTTAGATTTTTACTATGATTTCATTGTTACTGGTGTTAAACGGTCATTTTTCAATTAATTCACCGATAAGAATGTGCGGGAAAACAATATACGATAGAATACCGAACAACGAAATAAGAAAGAAATGTAAGGCAGATGATTGCATTATAAGTAAAATTAAAAAAGGATCCCTGAGATGGTTTGGACATATGGAATGAATAGACGAGAGAAGAATGGTTAAAATGCTGTATACATGCAGTGTGAGTGGAAAGAGAAGCTGTGGAAGACCAAGGAAAGCATGGCATGACCAAATTAATCAAATACTGAAGGTGGCCACATTCGATGTTGGAAAAATCAACGAGTATCGATGTTAGGATGTATGAATGTGTAGGAAGCTAGAGAGGTATATCAAGACAGAACGGTATGGCGATTGATCCTCTCTGCCTATCCCTCCTGGGAAACGGCGTGATGGTTAGCTATTTAGTTTCTTAATTGTATCGAATGTTGCAACCGAAATATTTATGTTATTATTGTGTCTTTTTTTTTAGAACAACAGATCCCACCTTATCTACGGAACTTTCCGAGGTGTATGCGGCATTAGAGCACATTGAGGCTGACAAGGCCCCAGCACGTGCTTCCATCATCCTCAATGGCCTCGGCTTCACTACAGAGATGCAGGGCCGTGTCACCAAAGCCTTCTCTGGAGGGTGGAGGATGAGACTGGCCCTTGCCAGAGCTCTCTTTTCCAAGTATGTAGCTTTTACTATTTTTATTTTTTTTACTTGAATGAAGAATAGAGATGGCCCGAAATAGCTTCTTCAAAATGAAACCGGTCCTATGCAACATGGACCTACCAATCGAAATGGAAATGATAATTGTTTGATGTTACATGTAACCCGTATTGTTCTATAGTATGGAAACATAGACATTGTCAAATCCTATGATGAAATTTTAAATTTGGATATATCGTAGAATGTTAAAAATATCATGGACAGAAAGATTCACAAAAGAAGAAGTACTGCAGCGAATGAAGAAAGAAAAATAAGAATACTTTGGGCACTGTTCTACAAAGTGCTATTAAAAGTCATGATGTTGTCTAACCTCTGAAAGGAGAGGAACAAGAAGAAGGACAAAACTTTTATTATCACTCAATATTTCAATTATAAAGTGCATGCAAGTTGTAGTCATTATTTTAAAGTTATTTTTTTATAGGTTTAATAATATTTGCTAATTTGTGTTTTGTGACTAACTTTTCATAAAATTATTTATAAAAAAATCTTATTTATGTTTTTTTTTTTAATTTTTAGACCCGACCTCCTGCTACTCGATGAACCCACCAACATGTTGGACATTAAGGCCATCATATGGTTAGAGAATTATTTACAGAATTGGCCCACTACCTTGTTGGTGGTGTCTCACGACCGCAACTTCCTCGACTCTGTACCTACCGACATACTTCATCTGCATTCACAAAGGCTAGAGCCATACAGGTGCCTCTTTTATAATTTTATTCCTCAACTGCTTACCCAAACAATAAAACATGTTTTAGATATGACCATTAAATTGTCAGACTTCTTCTTCCGGTGCCGTGTCAGGTCCCCCCAACGTCGGCGATCACTAAAGCAAAAGCAAGGTTCTATTCGTCATAGTGATTCCTGGGAAAAGATGACCAGAGAAGTTTCCCGTTGCCTTCTCTGTTCTTTTTTCTTTCAGGGTTACCTTCCTTTAGCTGGTTGGATCAGGTTTGGAGGCGCCAGAAACTCGCCTTTCATCACGTCTGCTGTGTTCACACGGTTATGAGTGTGATCGCATTGCCCGGGATTCGCGACAAGGACTAGTCAGTAGTGTTACCGGTGGAATGCAACTGGGCATTTCACAGAATTTTATAGAATCACACCCTCCAGCAAGATGTGACTCGCTGCGACCCTGCAGACAGTTTGAACCCCAGACAAATTGTCAGACATCCAAATAAAATGTTTCCTTCCTTATTGACTACTGATTTCAGCCATTAGTAGTCCAGTGTTGGACATAGGCCTCCCTTCCCGACTTTCACAACTCTATCCCTCCCCACTCTGTGCCATTGACCTTCCACTCGTTTGATGTCATCAGACCATCTTGCTTGGGGTCTGTCCAAATTTCTTTGACCGGTTTTCAGTCGCCACTCCAGGGTGTGCCTGGTCTACTGATCATACGTTGTCCTCACTATATGGCCGGCCCGATTCCACTTCAATGAAGCTATTTTGCATGCTACATCCGCAAATTTGGTTCTTTCTCTGATCCATTTATTTGGTTTCCTATCTCGCAGACTGAAGTTCAACATACTACTCTCCATTGCCCGCTGGGTCACTCGGAGTTTCCATACTTTTCTCTTTGTGAACACGATTGTTTCAAACCAGGATGTCAGTACTTGGAGGATATACATCTATTTTTTTTTTCTTCGGGTGGTTTGCAAATCATTTGGACAGTTTACCGAAAGCAGCCCATGCATGGCTCTGCCTACGTTCAATCTCTGCTTCTTGATTGTCTCTTCCAAATTTGACCATATGTCCCAGATAAACATATGCAACATGAACTATTGATTTTGATTTAGATAATGTTCACTCACTAATAATTACTGCCTAAATTATAGATTCATGTTAGACACTATGTTTTAACATTTTTACTGTTGTATCACTGCTGGACATAATTATCAATCATTTTTTTTCTTTTCAGAGGCAATTATGAACAATTCCATAAAACGAAAACGGAGAAACATAAAAACCAGCAACGGGAGTTTGAGGCTCAACAACAGCACCGGGCGCATGTGCAAGAATTCATCGATAGGTTCCGCTATAATGCCAACCGGGCCTCGTCTGTGCAGTCCAAAATCAAGATGTTGGAAAGGCTGTGAGTACTTTATCTATCTACTACCTTCAATTAAAACTCTCAATAACCTCATCGAGGAACATTTTATTTATTTACATATTTAACCAAAACTAAAAAAAAAAGCATAAATTGATTGTCTCTTCCAAATTTGACCATATGTCCTAGATAAATATATGCAACATGAACTATTGATTTGATTTAGATAATCTTTTCTTACTAATAATTATTGCCTAAATTATAGATTCATGCAAAAATTCATGCATTTTTGCAAAAAGCATATGATTACGTTAATAGAGAAAAGTTGTGGAAAATAATATGGAATAAGTACAAAACTGATCACGGCAATTAAGTCGCTATACACGGAAAACACTGCTAGTGTCAGTGTAAATGGAGATCTTACAGCCTGGTTTGATATCAATAAAAGTGTCAAACAGGGTTGCGTAATGTCCCCGTGGTTATTTAATCTGTATATGGACAAATGTATGAAAGAGCTGAAAGGGTTGGATGTAGGTGCCAAAATGAGCGGAGTGTCAGTAAGCTGTCTCTTGTATACGGATGACACTGTCCTACTTGCAGACAACGAACATGAACTTCAAGTCCTGATGAATTGTATGTAAGAGGTATGCATGCGAAATAATCTGATGATGAATGTTGATAAATCCAAGGTAATGATTTTTGAAAAGGAAGAAACCATGACAGTCTGCAACATTAGCATGAACGGTGAAAATTTGGAGCAAGTAGTTGAGTTCGTGTATTTAGGTAGTATGTTTACAAGAGATGGGCGAGTGGAGAGGGATATTGAAAGAAGGGTTGGGGCAGGCAACAAAATGAATGGTGCACTTAAAGTTGTCATCGCACACAAAAACCTATCCAAAAAGATAAAATGGCAGTGCACAATGGTGTTCTTCTACCGACCCCTATGTACGGAAGCGAAGCATGGAACTGGCAAAAGAAGGATGAAAGTAGAATAAATGCAGTAGAAATGAGATCTCTTAGACGAATGATGGTGTCATGAACAAAATAATGAAAGGATCATTAAGATGGTTTGGACATATGGAAAGAATGAATGAAGAAAAAATGGTAAAAAAATTATATGTTAATGATGTAAATTGAACCAGAAATAGAGGAAGACCGAGGAAAACGTGGCACGATCAAATAAATCAAATATTGAATGTCGGCCATGTGAGGAGTCAGAGAAATCGACGCGCGTGCATGACACGATGTATGAATGTTGAGGAAGCGAGAGAAATATGTCAGGAAAGAAAAGTTTGGCAGTCCATTCTTTCTGCCTACCCCTTCGGGGAGACGGCGTGATGGTTAGTTAGTTATATTAAAAAAAATTGGTTATCGAAAACAATGTACAAGTGACATAATCATACATATCGTAAATCCTGCACGTTTGAAACTAGTTAACAAAAAGTAAAATTAAACCATTGAAATGCCGTAAATGAAATACGGATAATTCCAAAGGTGACATCATTATAGATTCCATTGTTGTAAAAAATTTTAAATTTCATTTCTTGAAAAAATAATATCTTATATTTATTGTCATAATCTCACATAAAAATATGTGAATGGCTCTAATGTAAGACAACAATAGTTTGAAAAATTATTTCATTGTAATCACATAACTTGTTTCATTTTTAGACCCGAGTTAAAACCGATGGAAAAAGAAGTGGAAGTTGTTCTCCGTTTTCCAGAAACATTACCTCTATCTCCGCCTATTCTGCAGTTGGATGAAGTTGGTTTCTTTTACAACCCAGAAACTAAAATATTCAATAATGTCAATATAGGAGCTACACTAGAATCTCGAATATGTATTGTAAGCACCATTCCTTGTACAATTTACATTTATTAATAAGCAAGTTTGTGTTACATCTTTTTATATCCTTGTTTTTTTTTAATGTAATTTAGTAAAGTTTGATTCAATGATTAGGTTGGAGATAATGGAGCTGGTAAAACAACACTTCTGAAAATCATTATGGGCTTATTGGCACCCACTTCCGGAATGAAGCATGTCCACAGAAATCTTAAATTTGGATATTTTTCACAACATCACGTTGATCAACTTGACATGAATGTTAACTCTGTAGAATTATTACAACAAACTTATCCAGGTATGTTTTAGGATTTTTTCAATCTATTTGTATTTTATCACTATTAACATTGCTTTAAAAACACTTACGTTTTTTAGCTCTAGTTTATTACAATTTTCATCCATCTTGGATAACAACAATAATTATTAAAAAATCATGGCTTATATAGTAAATATAGAAATGTACCTAATTGTTTTTATTGAATTGAGAGTTGTTGTTTACGGTAATTATTTGGTCGTTTATATTTGTATCCTATTGTTTTCTTTGTGGTGAATTTTTAGTTTATTTTGTTTTAAATTATAATAATATTAATTATTAATGTATTAGGTGTTTCGCAATGTTCGGTCTGTTTTACAACAGAGTGCTCTGGCTGCTTCAAGCCTTCAAATCTGGCGGCCATTTTTTTTTTGTAAGCCTGAGCATCGGTCAATTATGTTCAGTTCGCAAATGTTTGCCATTCTAACGACATTTGTTTTATCGCTCCTTAAGATGTTGACTTTCATGGTAATTAAGAAGCATTAGCAGGAAGTTCTGCTGTTCTATTTTAATTGGAAGAAGAGTGCAGCTGCGGTGCATAAAATGCTAGTGGAAGTTTATGGCGATTAAGTCCCATCGGTTTAATCATGCAGAGAATGGTTTAGATGCTTTGAAGCTGGTGATTTTAGGGTTGATGGCAAATATCGCCTTGGAAGATTGAAAAAGTTTGACCGAAAAATTAACTCAAATCGGGTGAAACAGTTTCAGAGGAAGTCTACCAATAACAACTAATGCGATTAAAGCAGGTTAATAGCAGCACTAGCTGAAAAACAACCGGAATGGGGCAACAGGCACAGCATGCTGATTCTTCAAGACGACAACGCTCGACCTCACATCGCAATCATCAGTCAAAAATTACATACAGAATGTGGGTTGGGAGATTATACCCCACCCGCCTTATTTACCAGACGTGGCAGCATCGGACTAACACTTGTTCAGATCCATGACGCATGCCTTAGAAGAGCAGCACTTTCATTCATATGCAGATGTCAAGAATTGGGCCGATGCCTGGATTACCGCAAAAGACAAGGTGTTTTTTTGACGATGGATTCATCTATTGCCAGAAAGATGGGGAAAAGTAGTGTCTAACAATGGACAATATTTTGATTGATGTGTTTTTTTTATTTTATCTTTCAAATAAATGCGATTTTCATACAAAAAAACAGACCGAACATTCCGAAACACCCAATATATCTATTAATTTATTATCCACTTACGAAAGGTTACATAAATTTAAAACTAGTAAATTAAGATTTGTTTTTAGTTTGTTTATTCTTTCTCTTTTACTGTAAACAAAATTTAAACTGGATATTTATGATAATATGTTTTAGGCAAAAGTGTGGAGGAGTATCGCCGGCAGCTGGGCAGCTTCGGTGTGAGCGGAGATCTTGCGCTGCAGTCTGTGGGCTCCCTGTCAGGGGGGCAGAAGTCTCGTGTGGCCTTTGCTCGCATGTGCATGGGCGCACCCAGCTTCCTCGTTCTTGATGAGCCCACCAATCATTTGGATATCGAGACCATCGAGGCCTTAGGCAAGGCTATCCAAAAGTATACTGTGAGTGTTCTATGGCCATGATTACTTCTGTACTTAGTTAATTATTTGTGAAAGGAGCAAAATCATAGAAACAACACAAACAAAATACATTTAATACCTAATCGTAATATAAATAGGCAAAAACAGATGAAAATCATCAAGAAATAGTACGAGAATATTTTTAATACAAAAGAGCAAGATAGGAATACTTCGATTCTCTCCGAAAGTAATTTGAAATGCACACGATGCGCATGCCCGAAAACGTTTCTGGATTATTTTGAATTTTGTTCCAATTATTGTTGTATGAACAGTAGTATAGAAAAAGAGTATGAAAGTAGTGTTGTTAATTATGAAATTTTTAACATGTGTGAAAAAAAAATCAATTTAAAGGGTAAACTTATTATAACGATTGTACAGTGAACCAAGATTTTAAAGGGTGGAAAATCTTTACTTCCGTGAATATTTTACGGATTGCAACTAGTCTCTGTAGTAATAATGGTAACGGTATTCCGGCTGTTATTTTAAATTGAAATATTTAATTGTTTAATAAAAATATTAAATGTTAAAAGTTCAATATTGTCGCAGAATATGTTCTTAAAATAATGTTTATTGATTTGTCCATGTACCTTACTTTTAGGGTGGTGTGGTGCTAGTCTCCCACGACGAGCGGTTGATTCGTATGGTGTGCAAGGAACTGTGGGTGTGTGGCGGTGGAACAGTGACCAGCATCGAGGGCGGCTTCGATGAGTACCGCAAGATTGTGGAGAAGGAGCTGCAAGAGGCTGCTGCCTCCAAATAATTACGGGGGAACCAATAACCATTTTATTATACTTACTCATGCATAACACTGAATAAAATCTATAGACCTTACACGCTACGTGATGATTACTCGGTTTATGTTATGGTTTCCCTGTCAAAATCATTGTGATATATATTTTTCAATGAATATGTATTATATCTACATAAAATTGTATTTTTTTTTTACTTATATGGATAGCTGTGTTAATAATTATTAATATGTTGTACCAATAATAAAGAAAATATTTATTAAAATTATTCATATATATTTTGTTTTTTCGGTTTTTCATTTCTGTATCCTTAATTTCACCAATTTAACAACATCCACATTATGATTTTCTCAACTGAAATGCTGTCTCTCATATATTTTGGATTTCTGCACACCACGGGTGCACTCAGAGTTGGAGTTATTCAGAGACGAGCTTAGATCGGGATGAAAATGTACCTTTATAAATTATTCTACCCTAATGTGAATGTCGATCAATAGCATCAGACTCATCAACCTGGAAAAAATGTCTTTTTGCATACCACGGGTCCATTCAAAGTCCATCACAAGTTTAGACCGAGATTAAAAATATTTGGTTTCCAATTTGCATCTTCGTCTCTATTGAGATACAATTAATCCTTGAATTGATAACCCGCAATGGGTAAAATTCAGTATTCCTCTACAAGTATTTGTATACATTCAAAATATTGTAAAAACAAAAACTGGTCCAAATTATAGCATATAAATTGGAGTGACATCTCCAGGCGTTATCAAGCAAATCGATAATGGCGGTAGCCTTTCACATTGCGTTAAAAATATCATCTGCTTTAATGCTTCCATCTTTATAGATGGCGCTAGTGTGTAGATTGAAACTACAATGTGAAGTGTGGTGTTACAGATTAACATATATACAGATCACCATATTCTGTTTCCAATTTGCATCTTCGTCTCTATTGAGATACAATTAATCCTTGAATTGATAACCCGCAATGGGTAAAATCCAGTATTTGTATACATTCATAATGTTGTAATTAAAATGCATGTTTATAAATTATCTTACCCTTATGTAAGTCAATCGATAGCATCAGGCTCGGCCCTCATCCTGAGCGGCATCAAAACAGACATATATTTATTGTCATTACTAGGTGATTTGGAGCACTTTGTCACAGCGCCTTTGTGTTCAATCGTGAAAATATATAATATGTTATGCATAATTGTCCCAACATGCTTAAATGTTCTGCTTATACATATTTAAAAACACCCTCTTCATATCTTTTGGTGTTTTAAAGAGTTTTGTACTTTTAAAAATATGTGCTGCGTGTATATGTAAATGAAACACTGGTATTTATATTATATCTTTTATTTCATGTGACTTGCGTCAGATTTTCTTGTAGGATTTGAGATACCAGATGACAGTGAAATGAAGCTATAAAAGACCTATAATATTTTGTTTAGGAAATAGAAAAGATTAAACACATATTTTGAATTTTCAATCTATTGAGAAACACCGTTCAAAATATTACTAGCTACGGGTACATATTAAAAGATAAATGAGTGTCAAGTAACTACTGCTTTTAAGTAAAATGTCTTCAAAATAGAACTTCAGCATTTAATTAAGATTTGTTGAATTTGTCAACTGTTAAACTTGCAAAGAGATTTATAGAACTCTAACTGATTAATTTAATTCCATAGAGGTAATTATTGAACAAATTTTAGGTTTATTGAGAATCGTGGTTAATCAGAGGAGAAACGAAATTCTTAAAAAAAAAACTTAAATTGCGAGCTTAAATCATATTTACAGTTCATTTGTTAAAAAATATATATTACATACATATTCTTCATCCCTACAGATTAATCTTAAATTAAATGTAAAAGCACTCGAACATAATAAAATAACACATAAAAAATGGCTTTAACATTTGAATGTTTCTTTAAAAGTAATGTTAAATAGAAAAACAAACGGACAATCTAAAAAATGCAACTTGATGCTGTTAACTTCTAAAGGAATGGCTCGAGTAATATTAATATCTGGGTGTTTTTTATATATGACAGGGGCCTTCGTTATACTTAGTAGCGTCGCAGATTTGATAGACTAATTACATTGTATGGTAATATACAGGGAGCAGCATTATATGTATGTTTCCTTACAAAACCAAAATACAACTATTCGTGTTTATTGATGTCTGCGTCGTCTACCTTTGTTTTTATCCGCATTACGCAATACCTCCGCATAAGACAGCTCTAGCCGTCTCAGCTTATTGAGATCCTGCGACGCCGTGCTCTGCTTCATATCCCAAGAGTTGGTATCTGGATTCCATCTCTGGTATGCTGTCACATTGCTTCCGTTCTGGCTTGGTGTAGGGGAGTTGAGAGATCGGTTGTAGAATTGCATGGAGGATCCATTCCATTCTGGAGCAGGAACTGCCGACTTACTCGGTTTCACCAGAGGACTGACTTCCAGTGGTCTGTAATCTCTCCTCTTCTTACTTCCAGAGCCTTTCTGGTAGCATATCTTAGGAGGAGACGGGATGACGGGAAATTCTGCTCCCTGTCGGTCCTGGCTGTGCTTCCTATTCTTATGTTTGGATGATTTCTTCCTGAATTGCGGGCTTGCTGATAGGAGCTCCAAAGGTTTCCTGACTAAAGGTGTTAAAACCTTTTGGGATTCACCAGCCTCAGTCAATGTTTTCAGTTCTTCTTTTTCAGACACTGTTGTAGAATCTGGAGCAGTCATTAATGAGATTACTTTTTCGTGTAATTTTTCTGGTGGTGTTATATCAGAGAAAGCCACCGATTGCTCGGACATCACCGATGACATCACACTTTGTGTTTCATCTGTAAAATCTCCTGGCATATCCTCATTGGCGGGAGTCACAGGAGGACACTTGTTAACAGGCGCAGTATCATCAAGAAGTGGTAATTTTTCACCTTCATCCTTGTTCTCTGCGGCCTTCTTAAGAATAGTAAATATTTCCTTGAAGAGTTCCCTGTATTCAGGTCTGTTTCTAAACCTGCTGTCAATCGGGCTCGCATCATCGTAGATGCTAAACCTGCAATCTTCTCCATCTGCAATAGTGCAAAGGAAAGAGCCGGGACGCTCTCGGTCAGTTTGTGTGGCTTTATTACTTGTTTCATCCGAAAATCCAGATGAAGAAGTTTCTGCTTCGGAGAAATCCGGAGTTCTGATAAAGTTTTTACGGTTGTTGGATGCCGATTTACTTGTTTTAGTTTGTGCATCGGCTGGTTTGGATGCATCGTCTCCATGTCCGCTTTCTTCATCTGTATCTTTAATACTAAATTGACTGAAATCTCCCGACATCTGCAGTTCTTCTTGCAAAGACATCGGTGCAGACGTATTCTGAGTTGTAATACTAGTAGTTTGAGCTTTGGCTTTTCGCGCATTAGTCGCTTGATGGCGTTGAACTTCTAAAAGTGCCTCATACTTTTCTACAAGATCTCGATACGGGTTTTCCATCAAACATCCAGGAGTTGCCCAGGCTTGCACCGAGCTCACATTTCGTGGATCCTGAACACATAAAAAACAATATTAGTTATCAACTCGCACTCTTTTACGTGTCTTTAATGTTTGAATATTAAATATCCAATTAATAAAGGGAAGCATTTACTATTGAGCTTAGATAAGTATTTTAAAAAGTAAAATCATTTTTAAATTCTGCATTTGGGTCATAAATGTTAAAAGGAGGTATTTTTTTTTTTATTCTTAAGATAATAAAAGGTTACTTTTAAAGATAATAAACAGTTTGGATTTGGATAGTGCACTCTGAAAACAGTAAGTAATATTAAGCATGTTTACAACATATTATAAACCATCACCTTTTTTAAAAAAAGCAAGCGATAAAATCACCTTTTTAAAATTGTTTTGTTATTACGAAAATATTATATCACATGCTTAGATTATTTATATCATTCAAATACAGTTTTGTGTTGACATAGGCAGCGAAGAATCAGTTTTTGCTCTGTAGCAAAAATATCAAAATGGTAGTGTTTTATTGTTCAACAGCTTTATTTTAGTAATTTTAAGTAAAACAGAAAAGACAGATAATAGGATACGTTTTGAAAATGTATAAATTAAAATAAAAGTTTCAGTTGTTGACTCAAAAGGAAAATATTTTTTATATCATAACTTAGCTAAAAACGGTTGTGGTAATTTCCATATTACTTTTCAACCTAGTTAGGTGTGCAGGTTGTTACATACAGGTCAGCATTTAATTTTGTTACGAGTGTTTCCACATATTGTGGCAACGAGGAAGAATTTAAGAATTTATTAAAGGTTATATTAAAATCAACCTTGTAAGCCCGTACTCCACAAGACATGTTAAGCGACAAGTGGTGCTGCAACTCTCAAATATTATGTATTTACAAGTTGAGGTAACGTGATACCAACCTAATGATGAGCAATCCAAAGTAAACTACGGCAAAACCTTCTCAAAATGCATATCCAAAGCATAAGCAACATCAGAGGCAGGTCTATCATACTTTTGGCCTGAGAAACATTACCAAAATATACGATCTAATCAATTATATTACACATTTATTATCCTTATTGCACCCCTGTGTACAACCTATTACATGGAACTATTATAAGCTTTATTTTATTATGAAGCATGCTTAAGTACTTACAAGACTACTTCTCTTGAAAGTGTCAGTATGTCAGTGTACCGTTGTGTGATTATTCAAAAGTAGTTCTAATAATATACACTGACATTTCAATATGTATTTTCATCTGCATAACTAATTGCATATTGTATTATAATTTCATGCATACCGTTTGAACATTTCCTTAACAAAGTTGAAATATTGACACCATGCAATGTAGCCATGGAAATGTGAAAGCAGTACAGAAAGAAGTGACTTCAAATGCTGATTTTTAATAAGAGGTTTGTAAAAGCAAAATTAATAATTGGAATGCTTCATTTAAAAAATAACTGTTGAAGATCAAATACAATCATTATCTTTACAAATCTTGGGACACTTAATCTAATCACATTCAACAAGGACTATTTAAATTTGACTTTGAATTGTTGAAAATAAATGTAATTGTATGCAATTTTTTGGGTAAAATCTTATAGTAATAAATTTTAGGTAATGAAAACTATAATTTTAACTCAAATTATTTCAACATGATTTCGTTTCATTAAAATCTGTAAAATGAAAAATGCAGATTTATAATGTAAGTATTATGAATTGTTGGATTTCCAGAGATAATTGTGGTATTCAAATAATAAAAATATTTTACACCAGAACATTTACACGTTTCATGCAACCCCACATTTCCTACAAATAATAGCACTACAACATTGACTTTTTTTGTGTACCGTGATGCATTTGAATATTTTCCGTGCAATTTTGTTTAAAAAATTGTTCCCAATGTATGTAAGTGATATGTTAGGACAATATATTATAATATTGTATCTTTCTTGTTTATCGGTAAATAATAAAATGCTTGCATGCTTTAAATAATTTTGGTGTAATGCTAGAAATGAAAATAATAATATCGATATGAATCATGGAAATGTAGCCACCATTCTTAGAGCTTGAATGAAAATATTCCCATCATTCAAAATTGCAGTCCTCGAAGCTTGGGTGCTGAAATAAAGGTGAACATTTACCAGTAAAGTGTTGTGAGCCTGGGCTGGCGGGGGCTCACAGAAAACTCTCCCTGAAGGAGAAGAAGCCCAGGAAGTTGGCCATGTGGCGACTCACCTGAAGAGTGACCAACTTGTGTGGGACAAGTGAGCGTGGTTCATTGGCCAAGGAGCTCATCACACTGCGGTCATCATCCTCTTCTGCGTCCATTATAGAGGACATGTCGTCTGTACCTTGTTCCACGCTTCTTAAGCACCTTCCGCATAATTGACCCTGCCTGTAAATAAGATATTCTATTTGTAACAACTGAAAATTCATAAAGCGGCCACAAAGATGAAATATTAGTTATTATTTAATATGTATTCTTGAATATGATCTAAGTTTTTCAAGGCTCAATGATTCGGGATTTTTAAAGCACATTAAATATTTAAACATTAAATGTGCTATTTAAAAATACTCAAAATTTGACCAAAAAAATTGTAGAATAATTAAAGAGATTTGAGAATTTAAAAATACGTATTTTATTCAAACTTGCACTAAATCTAAATCTATATAATACATATGTTTATTGACTAGGTACAGCACCAACATTTTAAATAGTTACCCAAAAGTTGTGCATTAAGTTTGATTTCATTTATTATGAAACGGTTTAATTACATAAGGTAGATACCATAAAAAATAAAATGGCCAATCAACACCACTTTCAGATTCCAATGAATTGGTATTACTTTTTAGGTAAAATACAATAATAAAAGTTTTAGAATACCTGACTTCTTCTAGGATCGAGAATTCCTCGTGCATTGACTTCATAGCATCTTCACTCTGACTCCAGTCTCTCATTTTCTCCTGCAACCGATTGTTTTCTTGCACCATACTCGCTAACTGCTCCTCCAGCTCGGTTATCCTCCTTTGTTCTTTCATCTGAAGGACTCTGCTTTCGGACAATTCCTTGTTTATCCTTATAAGCTCTTCTTCACAAGCGGTTTCTACCTCGGCGGAAAGATCTTTTTCCTTAGATAATATGGGAGGGAGGCTTTCTGATTGGCATTTACTAATAACGGGAGTGGTGGAAGTAACTTCGGGCTTTTGTAGCCTCTCTTGTTGCTCGTTCTGTTTCTCTGCCCTTCGTTTCTGCAACTCCAGCAGCCGAGAGAGTTCCTCCACATTTTTTTGCAGATCTTCACACCTACTTTCTAATCCTTCTACTGTACCGGTTAAGCTGTAAGCAGTAACATTTTTAAATTAATGTTTTTGTTTAATTCGCTATCAATAAAATTGGCTACCTATTTTTATGACATTCATAAGGAAATGTTAATTTGTAGTTTTGTTTTTTTATCAGACGAAAATTGCATGAAATTAAAAAAGGTCTGTACACTTCTCAGAGCATGTAGATAAATACATTTATAATAAATATAGAATGATTGATAAGTGGAATTAATTTGTTCAATATGTTTTTTTTTTATTCTCATACCTTATGGCAGAGTTTAAAACGTTTTTTTTTACAATATTTACTAATTAAATTTTTTTGTAATCTGTTGATTGTATTGTATAACATTTCTTCAATTATTTTGGAAACCTTAAACCTCACATACCTTTTGATGTGCTTTTTGTCAGCCGTGTGGTCCAAGGCCAGGCGGTGGTTAGCCCTTTCCAGGTCCTGGATGCTCACCTCCAGCTGCTCATAGATGCGCAGACGCGAGTCGTTCACTTCCCTCAGGGCAACCGTCTGTTTCGTCAGGTACTGGAATATAACAAAAGAGTTAGTAGATACACTACTGAAAAGGGTCAAGTATTTTTTAATCATAGTACCTGAATGGCTCAGAATACTTAACTATTTTTACCTATTATATCTAGTAATGAGTTTTTTTGAACTCAACAAAATATAATAAAAATAATTCAATGCCCAAATCACAGAATACGAAATTAAAATACATTACAAAAAAAAACAATATTAAGCAATTTAGAGTCAAACATCGGTCTGCCAGAAAAGATCATTTAAATTTGTTAATTTTTTTTTTAAATCAGTTAATTTTATATAATTGGGATTGAATGAGAAGTACAACAACTTGTTTTTCTTTTCGCATAAAATTATCTAACTTTATTTTTGTTGTTAAATTACACATAAATCGCAACCTGATATTAAAAGGTTGACTACGAACATGAGAGTGATGACGTCACGGAATATTAAAAATGTGAATTACTCCATCGGTATTAGAGTTACACCGCTAAAGATTTCGAACATTTGTGACAAATGATTCACAGATGGCAAGTATCGTTCGGTATTCGGGAATTTTTTTGTAATAATTATTTGCAGACGCAATGGTACCGGTAGTGTCATACAACCGGACAGATTAAAAGTGTTTTCAAAATATTCTTAATTTAAAATTAAAAAAAAAAAAAACGGAATCAATAAACGAAAGAAAAACATAGTAAGATTATTGCAAGCAGCTTCGGAGTTAAAGTGAGAAAAATATTTATCTTTATGTTATAATGACTGAAATTTTTTAATTTGTATTTATTTGTGAGCAGGCTCTATTGTAATATTTAATTAAAATGCCATAAATGTAATGAAATAAAATGTCACTCTTTCACACAAATCTTTATGGAAACATTCGTGTGTTAAATTTTAACTATTTGCTCCTAATATACGGCTTTTAGTATTTACAATAGACAAATTACATTAGAACTTATTACTTATTATTTTAATAAACTAAAGAATATTTGAATTTTAACTAACAGAATAACTTGAATTTGAGCTAATAGAATAAAATTCTGTCACACAGAGAAATTGTTTAATGTTAAAATGCTTTTAATACAATTGTTTATTTATTATTATTGACTGGTGTAATAAACATTTTATTATTGCATTTCAACAAGTCAAAGCCAACAATTCATTTCGAGGAAAATAAAATGATTATCGGTTTGTAATGCTGATTGCTTATTCCGCTGATTGCGAAATAATATCGCTGAATAATAAACTAAAATCGGAAATCACCTAACATTAGAGCAAACGACGCGCGAAATGAAACAAGACGAAGGAAAAACTCTGATTATTACTTGGTTATCCCGTCAATTATATTTCGATTTAAACACTCAAGGACTCAAAATAACGCACTCATGTTCTTAAAATATTCGGCGTTATTTTGTTGAGTAAACATTTCAAATGTTATGACGTCTATCGCGACAATTTTCCTCGGTAATAATTTTGTAAAAAGTTCGTTCGACCGATCGTAAACGTTGCACCTAATTTCACGCACACGTTGAGCTTAATGTCCGAATAAAGTGCGATTGTGCTCGTTATTCCTCTCCAGTCTAATTTGGGCGCCGCGTTCTTAAAATGAAAATACGTATTTAAATTGCTCTACAAGAATAGAAAGTAAACAAGGATGAAATAATTTGAATGCAAGAAATATCATTTGAAAGAAAAATATGTATAAATTACATTTTAAATCAGATTAAATCCAGTTTTTATGTTTCAATTCGTATAAATGTTTGCATAAATGGTGCTTCAAACTGTGTTATACTCAAAAGAGATTTTTTTAAACTTAAGGCGTTGATGCTGTGGAATTGTATAATGACGTTTTTTTTAATGAATTAAAACACTGTTTTTTCCACTAAAGATTTTATTTTCCACTTTTGAGTTTCCACGTGTTTCGAAGGTTTTACACCTTCACAATCAGAAGAACGATATAAACTCAATCAGTTAATACCATTCTCCCGATGATGGGGGTGTAAAATCTTCGAAACATGTCGAGAAAACTTAAACTCAAAAGTGGAAGAAAAAAACAAGCCCTTTATAATACGAGTATGTGGTTGGATAGTAAGATTGGCAAATATATAAATGAAGCCATAACTACAGAAAAGTTTACTATGCTTACGCACTTGTTTTATATTATTCACATGGGCAAAACAGAGTAAATCAAAAATTGCTATAGCACGTTTCCCGATATCGTTATTTGTAAAAAATATTATAAATATAAAAGCTTATGTTGAAAGTAAATATCGTTATTAATCATTATATAAATTCACTAATTTATTTATAAAAATAATTAAAATATTTATTTTAATTATTTTTAAAATTTTGTTGTAGGTACACAGCGTTTATGAACCTTGTTAATAATTAAATCATTTAGAATGGGTGTTGGTTCTGATATGATTATGCTGCGTATTTCGCATATCTATGTTTCAGGTACTTATTTATCATTAAAGACATTGGAAGTTGGAAGATCGAAGTGTGCACGGGGGATGCCTATGCAATGAGGTTCGCAACCCATCACACCGCGTCTCTCGCGAGGGCGAAAAGAGAAGGAAGGTTAAAGTGTGGCAGTCCATTCTTTCTGCATACCCTTTCGGCGTGATGGCGTGGAAGGAATGTAAGAGAATAAACATAAATTCAAAACAATTGTAGATAATGGAGACGTATATTTCCGTTGTTAAAGTGGCAAAACAATGAAAAAAAGAGTGAACACAGGTAGGTACGATTGGCAACCAGTTTCCCCCGAGATGAAAAGTGTGTCGGGGTATTATTGCTAATCGCGTGTGCGTGGTAAATATTTTCATAAACAATAAAGAAAACCGCCCATTTTCCGCATGGCCGCTCCAACGCTAGTAGCAAAACCCTCGCGGGTAACAAGCAGACAATTTTCTATTCACTTTGGCAGACCAACTATCCACGCAGCATAATATCCGCTTATCGAAACCATTCATTTGCAGCATTGCGAACGCGAAATTTAATGTCTGTGTAAGTAAGAATTCAATAAAATCAGTTGGCTGTACCATGACATTATAGTTTGTTCTACTTGCGGGAATATGTTAGGAAAAACCCGCAGAAATAACATATTCATGTTTATAAATCACTATGTAAAGTTTCAAAACAAATATCATGTATTGATTGATTATTTATTATTTGAAGTAGGTATATTTATCGATTAGTGGCATCTTTCAATTCATAATTCATTAGCACGCCGAGTAACGGTGAACACATTAAAACGTAATTTCTACAGTACGACCGACTCTCATCATAAATTGATTTCACTTTTAACTGTAATGAAAACGAAAAATATGAAATTACCAAATACTGTATATAGTGCGTGCCCAATCAAAGTGGTAAATTAACATAAAGTAATAAAATAATAATAATAAACAATATTCGACAGTAGCGTTAAAAACTTGCACTGCTGTACGAATGTGAGACTTGGAAATCTACCGCGGACGTTACTTAAAAACTCCAGGTGTTTATATTAGGTCCTTACATATGATGGCGTTTTGCCGTACTGGCAAATTTGATCTCAAATATCTTCTCTTTGGTTAGGAATTCCAAATTCAAATGTATACAGCTATTTACTCAAGTATTTGTGTTTCGAAAATTATAATTCATTTGTTTTTTCCTCAATTGTTTTTTTTCTTTGCGTCACTCAGTTTACAAAATGGAAAACTTGAAATATCGCGTTATTTACGACTACGAGTTCCACCGTGGCACCAGTGCTGCAGAAACGGCTCGAAGGATTAATGATGTGTATGGCGACGGTGCCGCAAAAGAAAACACAGTGCGTTTTTGGTTCCAACGTTTTCGTTCTGGAAATTTCGACCTGCAGAACAAGCCCCGTGGACGGCCGGAGACCAAAGTTGATAATGAAGAATTGAAGGCTATTGTGGAAGCGGATCCATCGCAAACCACGTCCGAGTTAGCTGCAGGCTGCGGTGTTAGTGATAAAACTGTTTTAATCCACTTGAAGCAAATTGGGAAGGTGAAAAAGCTTGAAAGGTGGGTACCTCACGAATTGAGTGAAGCAAATCAACAAATGCGCGTTGACTGCTGCGTTGCATTACTCAACCGGCACAATAATGAAGGGATTTTGAATCGAATCATTTACCTGTGATGAAAAGTGGATCCTGTATGATAATCGGAAGCGCTCATCGCAATGGCTGAACCCTGCCGAACCAGCCAAACCATGCCCCAAGCGAAAATTGACTCCAAAAAGTTACTTGTGAGCGTTTGGTGGACTAGTGCTGGTGTCGTTCACTACAGCTTTCTTAAATCTGGCCAGACGATTACGGCAGATGTCTATTGTCAGCAACTGCAAACCATGATGGAAAAGCTAGCTGCTAAACAACCGAGGCTGGTTAATCGCTCTAGGTCACTGCTGCTTCATGATAACGCTAGACCACACACTGCACAACAGACGGCTACCAAATTAGAAGAGCTTCAATTGGAATGTCTAAGACATCCACCGTACTCTCCGGACCTTGCCCCAACAGATTACTATTTTTTTCGAAATTTGGATAACTTCTTGCAAGGGAAAAAATTCAACTCCGATGGGGCAGTCCAAACCGACTTCAAAGATTTTATTGATTCCCGTCCGAATGTTTTTTTTAGTAAAGGGATCGATGAACTACCTATGAGATGGCAAAAGTGCATAGATAGCAATGGTACATACTTTGATTAAATAAATATATTATATTAAAAAAAAATCAACTTTATGCTCCTCCCATACAAAACGCCAATTTCATATGTAAGGACCTAATAAATAGGTGCCTTCGCTCAATATTCAAGATCTATTGGCCCCAAACAGTGTCAAATGCCGTTCTCTGGACCATGGCAGTCGAAAAGCCAATCAGAGAACAAGTCGCTAGACGCAAATGGCTGTGAATCGGTCACACCCTGAGTCGGAACCCAACCTGCATCGCTCAAGGCACACTAGACTGATCCCCTATGGTGGGAAAGGGAAAGCGAGGCAGGCCTAGAGCCATCTGGAGAAGAGCCCTACAGGACGAGGTCAAAGCAGCAGGCCTCACTTGGGATGATGTTAGGCATCAGGCATGCGATAAAGTCGGGTGGAGATGGTTTCTTGAGGCCCTATGCACCACGGAGGTATGTGACAGGACAAGAAGAAGAAGAGAAGAAATAATAATAATAAAAAAATCGTGATACGTCTTGTGGAAATGAGAACACTACTAAGAATATGCGGAATGACGTAGTATGACAGAAAACTGAACGAAAGTGTATGACAGATTAACGTTACCTTTAGATATTTGATGAAATGTAACAAATATGGTAAGGACATATATAAGTATAATAGAACGAATAGATATAGAGAGAGAATGGCTAGTAATATGCAAAAAAAAAACAATTTGAATGGTAAAATAAGTCAAGAAAATTATTGCTAACTAACTAACTAGGGGGGGTAGGCAGAGAGGATGAATCGCCGAGAGGATGCATTTTGCACGATTCATTACTAAAAAGGGGCCGCGTTCGTAATCGAATAAATTTACATGCATGCGTGTAACGACGTATAATGTAGAAGAATCTAACATATATATTATAGTTATGTCGGGATAGAAAAATGTTGTGGAACATTCTCTCCTGAAGGGTATCTTTAGGATAAACGACGTGATGCAACTACAATTTCTATTTATTAAAAAAAATCATCAATATCACAGAAACATAAATTCAAATCGGGTATAGTTATATAATAGAATAAAAATAAGAATACAACATACAAAAATAAGAATACGAATATTAATGCAAGAACAAATAAAAAAGAGAAATATGCTACAAATGTTAGAGTACAATTAAAAAAAAATTTACCCTTTCTCATCCGAATTAATTCCTTGGGATATAAAAAAATATTTGACATTTGATAGTGTGTACTGATAATATTAGAAAATTTTTGAAATAAAAAAATAATAAAATCCATATAGTTTAGGTTATTTAACGTTGTTTTAAAACAGCACTGGATGAGAAAGGGTTAAAAAGTCTATTTAATGCATTAATTTAAATTATCCACATCTGAATAAAATAGTACTGAGTAGAGAAAATCAAACCGCGGATCGATCGAACAATTGGTTTGGATTGGGCTGTCTTCCGTAAATTAGACCATATTTTGAAAAATCCACGAACCCCTATCAACCTTAAACGGAAGACGTTTGACTGTTTCGTCCTACTGCTGTTATATTGTGGATTTGAAACCATAAAATTGTCTAAGAAAAGCGCAAATAAATTAAGAATTGTCCAAATAGCTATGGAAAGAGCAAAGTTAGGAATCAGTATAACAGACAGGGTGAGAAATACCACTTTTAGAGCCAGAACAGGAGTGTCGGACATCAACGAAAAAGTGGCAGCGCTAAAATGGCGTTGGGCAGGTCATATCGCCGGCTGCTTTGACGATAGATGGACAAAACGCCTCTTTTGCTGATGTCCTAGAACTGCGATCCGAAATCCAGGACGTCCTCAACTTCGATGGAGGGACGACATTAAAGAAACCGCCTAACGACATGGATGCCTATTGCCCAGGATCAACAGGTGGAGGCCTTCATCCAGGAGTGGACGGATTGATGATAATGATGATGATGATCCACTTCCGTTGGGATGTGATTTAGAATAATTATTACCCTGTCCGCGGGGTCTTATCTTGGGATTTTTTCCTACGTTGGATAATCATATTACAATAATGTTCTTACTTCTATTTCCTGCGTCTGATCTTCTATGACATTCTGGTGCTGCTTGAGAGCTGTCTCCAGCTCTTTGTTCCTCTCCAGCAACGTTTTGCCGAGCTCAGCTGCCAGTTGGAGATCTGGAAAAAACATAAAGACACGTTATTTAAACAGTTCGACGCTATAAAAATCATATAATGTGGTGATGCCATGCGCATTCAATAAAAAAAGATCAAACCAAGGATTTATTCACTATAAATTGTGTATTTTTTTAATATCAACTTATATTTTTCTGATTGTGTTGTATAATAAATAAATTAATAAGACACTAAATTTTTTGGGTTATGTATCGTAAGCCTATGGGTAAATCAGTACAATGAAATCCAGTACGAACAATAAGAGAATATTCGTTATTGGTAAGTAAATGATTAGCAGATATGTACCATTTTAACATAATACAGCTAAACCTCAATTTTTGTTGTATTACTTTAATAAATATATGTTTATCTACGTGTATACGAGTATTAGCAACAGATACATAATTGTAGATAATGATTTCTCTACTTTCCGCCAAACCATAAACACGATCGTTCAAACATATCGCATTTTGACCAATTATTAATTTAATCACTCGGTGTTTGGTGTAGATTTCCCCAGATAATCTATGGAATAGAATGCGGAATTTCGTTCAAAATACACGATTTGATAGATAAACGTATGTTTTTACATGAAAAGAAAAGTGTATGCATACAATCACGATGCTAAATTATCAGAAATGGTGGATGATCACAAAATTAATAAACTGAACGTAAAAAATGGTAGAGAAGTGAATAAGAACGAAAGTACAGCTATATTTGAAAACTAAGCTTTTTAATGTATATTTGTAATAATTAAAATTAATAAACAAAATATCTCGTTAAAACCTTCCTTTCAACTGAATAAATTTGAAATTTTGTTTCGATTTTCTGGTCTCTCTAGAAGATGACAACGAACTGCTGAAACCGGTTGAAATTTAAAAAAAAAACTCGTTATTTACAATGAACTTCTATCAAGAAATTTCAATTATCAACATTAATTCGATTCGAATGTACCACAAAGTAATTAAAAACTAACTAACTATCATGCCGTCTCCCCGGAGGGGTAGGCAGGGAGGATGGACCGCCATACCGTTCTATCCTGACATACCTCTCTTGATTCCTTCACATTTATACATCGTAACATGCACTTTCGTCGATTTTTCCGACTTCGAATGTGGCCGCCTTTCAATATTTGATTAATTTGGTCTATTCTCTATTTCCACTCACACTGCATGCAACATTTTGACCATTATTTTCTCGTCCATTCGTTCCGTATGTCCAAACCATTTGAGGGATCCTCTTTTATTTTTACTTATGATGCAATCATCTGCCTTACAATTATTCCTTATTTAGTCGTTCAGTATTCTATCATATATCATTTTCCCGCACATTATTCTCAGTGATCTCATTTCTACGGCATTTATCCTACCTTCATCATTTTTTGCCAGCTCCGAGCATCACTTCCATACATAAGGGATGGCATTAGTAGTTCATATTAATTAATAGTTTATTAATACATTACCGAAACAAAAAATTGTAATATCGAGTCTAACATATGGAAAGAGTGGAGTTTTTTAGACTGTTTTAATTATACGAGAAGTATATTGGGAATTTTAGATGAACTC
Source organism: Lepidostoma basale (assembly GCA_022606425.2). NCBI lineage: Eukaryota > Metazoa > Arthropoda > Insecta > Trichoptera > Lepidostomatidae > Lepidostoma > Lepidostoma basale. The sequence goes on along the minus strand of JAHDVF020000775.1, from coordinate 564,547 downwards.
ATTTGAAAATTGTTGATGCTTAAAAAAGTACCATAGATATTTTAGAAAAACAAATATATGTCATGTAAACTAAACTAAAGCGAAATCAATGTACACAATAAAAAAACTGAGTATTGTTTAGTATTTTTTTATTAATTTAATTTGAAGATACGATACAAAATAAAGACGAATACAAAAGAAAAATAATATTAATGTGAAAACTCTTTTGGCTTAAATTCATTTATTACTCCGAAATTATTTCGTACTTATTTAGCTAATGAATTACAAGATTCCTGTCGTCAGCTTTACTCGTCTAACCCAAACAAGTGGTTAAAATCTGCCACTTGACATTTTGTACTGACCTCCGTGACACCATCCACTCACTGGGCACGCCGCATTCACACTACACACACATTCTTGTATACTTCCACTCCTCGTGCCGGATGGTGTCAAGAGAGCAACGCGCACAGTAGTGGATTGTACTCAAAGTATGTTGGTCTATAGTCTGTACACGGCGGAACTAATGAGAGAGGAGTGCCAAGAGAGAAAAACATATTTTATTTGCATATTTCAACGGAAAAATATATAATTCATTAATGCACTCGTTACGAATTTGTGTTTTATTTTTTCTTGGAATTGCGTGCAATGCACGATACTTGTATATTTAAAAAATATACATTTCGTGCGAGAAAGAAAATGTAAATTTAATTCATGAAATTCAACGTACGTTAACATGCTCGCAGTGAAAGATCATTTATTAAAAATATAAAAATATATATGTTATTATAATGGTGTATTTAGAACAGATCGTGGGTATTCTGCGAAAAAGCACTATGTCAAAATGTTGCTGTTTTGATTTAATGATGAGGTTATACTGTTGAAACAACACTCTATAATCTGCAAAAACGCACTAAGTCCTATCTACACTACAAGTCGAGATATTTTCTGTCATAAGTCAATAAAACGTAAATCCGTTCAGGGAAAAAGCACCAAGGGACTTAATTAAACTCCCTGGAATAATTTTTGATGATAAATTATCAGTAACAATATTTCGGATGTATTCAGCGGAGCTTATGGAGCAGTACTGACTTGAAAAAATGTGAGATTGTTGGTTGGCGACATGATATCCATGCTTCACTCAGGGGCAAACGTGGCAATTATTATTTTCTTTCTTTTCGCTTTTCACTAATTAATTATTATTTTACCTGATATGATAGGTACTGTACATAAGATAAAATTATTACATCACTTTTTTAATTAAAGAAGAAAAAAACATTTCTTACAAAGTGACTATAGTAGGTACAATGTGACTTCAATTTGAATACCTTACTGTGGTATTATGTATCAGCGAACATGCACTAAGTCATGTCAATCCACTAATATTTTGAAAAAAAAAATGTGCTGATAGTTCAGTTATTATTTATTAAACAATGAAATAAAATGAAGTTAATAGATCAATTTACCATTTTTTTAAATTGGCTTAGTAATGTTTAGTATAAAAAAATGGTATATCCTTACAAACTTTCAACTTCAATTATCTCAAAAGTAGTAATTTTGACTTAGTGTTTTTTCGCAGATATTTTATTTATATTATTACAATAATACTCATTCGTACAAAACTACACTCACACAAGCATATAAAGAAACATAATTAATAGAATAGGTTTATTCGATAATTGAAATAAAACATTTAAAATAACGAAACAATATCTAAGCAATTTTTATTTCCTCTAAAATAATATATTTTTATATGTAGTCACTTAAGTAAATTTAAATGATGAATTAGAAAATGACGATTTTTTTATTGACCAAAGAAGTAACATACAGTTCACGAGTATCATCACGCGTATTTGCGTTATCGGCACCACACGCACTCCCCTCATTACGCACACACGTGTGATCGGCAGTCAACCTGTTAAATAATAATTTGTCCGCAAATCTTCTCTATGTCATGCAGTTTTATTCATTTGTTCTGTGTTTATTTTTCTGTTGGAATGAGTAATACCCGTTCCGATGACGTCGTTTGAGCAAATTCAATGCGTGATACGACTTGGGTAACGATCATCAAGCGAAATGATGTTAAATGACAATAAATTAGTCACTTGAGCGGAGAAGTGTATGAGCCCACATGAACGTGCATACATAATACGCAATGTTATGTCCGTATATACAAAACATCCGCACGAACTGCGGATTATCATTCGCTCTGCTCGATTACCACAACTTTGTACCCGAACTTAAAACACGTTTGCGACAGAAGTCTGTCGGCAGACATACCAACAGCACAATATACAAGTCATAATAAATAATAACCAATTATTACTCGTTAAGAATATATGATAATTTGTGTGTTTTATAACAAATATGACAACATACACAGTATATCCAAAATGTTTAGATCAAGAGATTCTTATGTATGGAAGTTCCAATACAAACATTAAAGTAATATAAAATTTAGTAGAACTAATGTATTTTAGATGAGTGTCTAAAGCAGTGTATACAAGTGAATATGGTGCGAGAAAAAGAGTTATAAACAATAGTATATATCCTGAAAGGTGGTTTAGATAAAAAGTTGGATAAATTTAAATAAATAATGTGGCACAACCAATAATCAGTCATGTTAAAAAATATTTGGTATAAATAATGTATAAACACAATAACAAACATTATTTAACCCCCTTTTACGAAGCTCATTTAATTTCATAATTGACGTACTAGATATTAAAGGTAAAAGATCAAATATTGTTAAGATAACATATTGTTTATAGAGAATTTCAATATTTCTATTTAAAACAAGTGAGAATATGTTTTAAAGATAAATGGTTATTCGTCTATTTGTGCTCTCATGGTCCTTGATTTTGCCATGACAGTTCACCATAGGAAGCAAACCTCAAGGACAACCTTCAAAATATGGAAGGACAGCTGGAACGTGCACTTCTCAAGATGGAATTTGACGCAAAGAATAAAAGGTCAAAAGACCTAAACCATGTAGAAGGAGAAGACATGATTCAATAAATAAAGACAATTCTTTAAAAAAATATATACCATCATTAGGTGGACGTTTGAGTTGCTTTATTTTATGCGTCTTAAAGTAAATAGCTCTAATATAAAATACATTTTATGGACAGTGCATAGTTTTTTAAACAACATTATTCGCATTAACATTTAAGATTTCATTTGTATACTACTCGTATATATTGGTATGCGAGATCGGAGATGTCGTTAGGTGAGGGTAGCAATGGAGACGATATTGGTATGCACGCACGAGAAGAATGGATCCATCGACACTCCTTTTCACGACTGACCCTAAAGTAGACGATCCCCGTGGCAGACCACCAAAAAGATGGACAGCTGAGAATCAATTTTGCAAGAGGTTTACGCAAAGAAGAAGAAGATACTGGTATTATTAAAATAGATGATGATGGTGTAAATTCCGAACAAAACTTGCGGAAGAAGATTCAGGTATTATAAAAATAGATTGGTGTAAATTCCGAACCAAACTCGCGGTGAATTCCATATTACCCCAGACGTTTGAAAAGTAGATTAAATTAATATTTAGGCACTTTATAGATCCGAAATATATAACTACAGAGTTTTATTATAGCTATTGCCTGAACGTGATCGTTAGCTTGTACCGTTCCGTCTGATACAGGTACAAATAAAAATATTACTTCCTATTCTCGATCCGCCATAAGATTACCTTGTAGAAAGACGAAATTTGGTTCCTACTGCGCATTCTCCGCCCCCGCTACGACCCCTCACCCCCTCGCAGCACTACCGGCTAGCCGAGCCGTCTTTAGTCGGTCTCTTCCCGCCTGTCGTGTGTCCAAATATATTAACTTATTCGGCCCCTATATTAAAATGGATACGCCGCCAATAAATCCAAATTCACTCTCGCCGATCGTTAAGAACAAAAGAGGACAGGTAAGGATTAGTTATTTATTGTCTAAAAAAATGGCAGGTATCAGGAAACAAAGGTGTGCAAAATAGCAACCTACTTTCGTTAAAGTATAAAGGCCAATTCTTTTATATGTTCTTTGGGATAGTATTAGAAATCATGTCTTCCGTTGCCAGACACTTTGCATAGTGGCAAACCCTCGCCAGACACCCTTAAACTTCAATTTGAAAAAAGCTGAATTTTACATATGTTACTTCTGTAACTATAAGAAGACGTTTCCTCAGTAGCCAGACAGTTCTGATGGTTCCATCACCCTGCCAGACTAACATATTCCTCACCCGAAGTATGAAAAAATTACGCGTGTTCCGAATCGGGGCTCTTTAGGATAGTCGCTTCATACAAATATCAAGTCAGTCCAAAAGTTCGTGCGCATTGAAAAATATTTAAACATTGTAAATAAAACACAATTTATTATTTTTATTAATGATATATTTTCCCTCATTATCTATAATGTCTCGCCATCTAATAGGTAGCTTTTTTATTCTGTAACTATAGAAAGACTCTGATTTTGATGCAAAAACACTCAAAAGTTCCATTTTTACATAATCTTTAAAAAAAAATTCTCTAGTAATTATTTTTCTAGAGAATGAGATAAGTGAAATTCACTTGGCGCAATGTTTGGAGAGTAAGCAGGATGCGGCAAAAACCCCGAATCAAATTCAGATTTTTTTGGTGGCGTTTTCCGAGCCGTGTATGTTCTAGCATTATCATGATGAAATGACACTTTCTTGATATTTACCAATCGCGGGCGTCTTTCAATCAATTATGATTGTTTAGGCTATTTCGTAATCAAACTAAGATCTTAGCAACAAGACATTAAAGTTTAAATATTAGCAGATATTCTTTAGTTATTACCTGTATTAGCCTGTAATTTAGAAAGGAATTTATAAAAGATCTGGAAACACAATTGGAGTATTTCCCGCATTATTTAGACAATGCATTTAGGTTGCGTCATGTGCATTTATGTGAGTGCCAGGACCGATTGCAGGTTTCGGCTAAAGCGACGAGCTGAGTTAAGGCTGGAACAATGAGTTTAAACAACAAATTCATTCAATGTAAACATCTGCAAAAAAAAAAAAAGTTCAAAAGAAGATGTAAAAAATGCACTTTCGAATGTTTTTGCATCAAAATCAGAGTCCTTCTATACTTATGGATTAAAAACTACATATTAGATGGCGAGACATTGTAGATATTTCATTGATTTAAATTTAAAAATTTTTTAAAAAACCTTTAAAAATGCGCACGAACTTTTGGACTGACCGGATATTCCATGCAACAGTAATACGCAAGTATGAAGTAGCAAGTATGAACTTGTAACCGGGCGGCTCGGGCGGGCACGGCGAAAGATGGACACGCATTAAATGAGTGATACACCGGATACACCGATACTTCGATACACCGCACCGCCAGTGTTTTCCAAACATGGGTCTATATTTTTAAAGAAAACTTATTTATGAAACTTTCGTTTTCAAATTTGAAGTTGTTTATTTTTTATTAAATTAATATATGTAAAAAAAAACATTAAATGAATAAGTAAAACGGAAGTAATAATATCATTTTGACTAATGTGTATAAACCATGACTGAAAAATGGTTTATAAATCTTTATTTTCAAAGTTGAGAGATGCATAATTTTAATTAAATAATTATACATAAGAAAGAAAACATTAATGAACAATGGGAACGGGAAACGGGAGTAATACAAATAATATTTTTTGTCGTTTAAACATTAATTTTCAAATTTGAGATTTGATTAATTATAATTACATAATTGTTCATACGGAAACATTGAATGAATCAGGAACACGAATGAAATAAAAAACTTGGCACGATCAAATCAATCAAATAATGAATGTCGGTCACCTGAGGAGTCGAAGAAATCGACGTGTGTGCATGACAACATGTATGAATGTAGAGGAAACGAGAGATATATGTTAGGACAGAGCAGTGTGACGACCCATTATTTCTGCCTACCTCTCCGAGGAGACGGCGTGATGGTAAGTAAGTTAGTTAGTTAGTAAATTGAAAGTAACAACACTTGTTTTTTTATAATGACAAATTTGTATAAACGAAGGCATTACTAAGAAAACATTCATGAATCAGTACTTTCCAAATTTGAGAGTTGATTAATTTTAATTACACAATTATACACAAGAAAACATTAAATGAATTAAAAAAACTGAAGTAATCAAAAACATGTTTTAATGACAAATGTTAATATCTGAATCACACAATAATTTGAAGTCGCTATCAAAATCTTCTTGGTCGCTTCAGTCTACGGTATGTTTGAAAAAAAAATTGAATAAACTATTGATTAATTATGAATAAGCATTGTTCAGATAAATTATGAATGAGCATTACACTCTATACTCACTGGAATGTATTATATATCCAATATTTATAAAAATATAATTAAAAGTTTTGGAATCACTGTCACAATACAATTGCCGAAATCGGCTGCGTGAATTGCGCCGATTACGCATAGAACACTAATTGAAGCAATGCTTAGGTAATACAGTTGTCTCGCTTCCACGCGGCTGTGCGCGTAGTAGCGAGAGTGAAATAAAAATACATTACACGGGTGAACATAAAGCAAACGTTTTGATGTACGAATGTATTGGTGACACACAGTGCACATATATATATAAAATTCAGCTCTTATAGTATAACAATCAATATATTTTTGATACTTGGGATGAGGAAAGTTATGTTAGTCTTGCAGGGTGATGGAACCATCAGAACTGTCTGGCTACTGAGGAAACGTCTTCTTATAGTTACAGAAGTAACAGATGTAAAATTCAGCTTTTTTGCAAATTGAAGTTTAAGGGTGTCTGGCGAGGGTTTGCCACTATGCAAAGTGTCTGGCAACGGAAGATATGATTTCTAATACTATCCCAAAGAACATATCGTGGGTATACTGGCAAAAAACGTTAAGTCGAAAATTGTCAGTTTTGACTTAGTGATGCAGTATTGTAAAGTTTACAATGCTCTACAAATTGGCAAAATACACGAAGTCGAATGAAACAGATTTTTTCTCTAGTTTTAAAAATAAATTTAACGTTAAATCGTACAAAAGGTATTTCATACAGGCTAAAAGCTTCAAAAAACTTAATATTTTTCGAAGAGTCTTGTTGAACATTTTTGTACTGGAAAAAAACGTTAACTCTACTTATTGTCTTCGGCTGAAAAAAATTCCCTCGATTGACTTTTGACAACGACACTTATATGTTTCAAATGTAAAGAAAACTTAAATGTTCGATTTCTCAAAACAGCGATTTTAGACTTAACGTTTTTTGCCAGTATACCCACGATATAAAAGAATTGGCCTTTATACTTAAACTGTATTGTGTCGAGTCGGAACTTACTAATTTAGCATTTCTTAGGTTTTTTACATGCAATTTCATGTGAACATTTATATTTGTGTATAAATTTTCAATGTTGTCGGCAAAACACCAATTAAGTACTTAAGGTCATTAAATTAATCCGACCCCTGGGCCAGCGTGACGGTTTTTTATGTAAGCCGCCCGTTAGGAGTTTACCAAACTATAGGAGGAAACCATTATCAAATAAATAGATTGTTGAATAAATTTTCAAATTATTATTTAAAATATTTCACTTTTATTAGTATCCTGGGATTGAAAGTGTTGAGAGCTAGTAGAGGGGGGAATGGGCGGAGTATGCGCGGCACAGGCCGTAACACGGTATTCTTACGATAAACAGCCTATATGTATGATATATCTTGACCTAGCAACGTATGAAGTGCTTGCCTATACTCGTATGTTTGTAATGATCAATTTACCAACGTTTTGTCTTATATAACGTCAAATATATTTCATTTGAATAATGTATTCAATTCAGGTAGATTAATTTCATAATTCCAATAATTAGATTACTTCACATGATAATATACCTACATTAAAATTCGCTAAATAATAGTTTTACGTGTTAATTTTTTTTGTTTAAACCAATAATTACGATGTCTTTATGTAATTAAAAAATATACATGTATATACAATTAGAAGTTTTATTATCATTTACGGGAATGCCGTGTTTCGTCTTGCTAAGATATTATCAAAAGTGACATTCCTAAAAAATGAAATTTGTAAAAAATATACGTTTTAATCCGTATTTAAAATGAAGTTTTACATAACCGTTCAAGGAACTATGAAGATCTGTATCGTAGATGTTATACTGGTGTGTATTGACCTCTTCTACAAAATACAGAATTACATACCAAGAAGGGAAAAAGTTATGATGTACGAAGCGTATGTTAAAAGCCGACTGACATATATGATTCCCTTCTGGGAGACAGGAAACCAAAAGGACATCTCCAGACTCCAAAGACAACAAAATAAAATAATAAAATTAGCTTATAACATTAACCATCTTACCCCAACCATACAAGTTTACAGACAAACAAATCAAATGGACATATCAGACCTGACCAAATATGAGACCTTAAAAATTGTACACAGAGTGACCATGGAAAAGACAACAGACAGCAGCTACAAACTAACTAAAAATTCAGACATACGCAGACACTGGACCAGGAACTGTGACAGATACCACTTACCGAATGCACGAACTAAGACAGGACAATCAAGGATATTGAACAATGGACTGAAACTTTACAATGAACTACCAAAAGACACAAGGAGTCTCACTACAACTCAATATAAAATATATCTGAAATAATACATAATTAATAGTAAGATCTAAAAATGTATCCATATAACCCAATTGTTTTTTTTTATTTTTAAATATTAAATAAATAAATAAAAACATTGCTAGACATTTTTACGTGAATCATCTAAATAGTGTATAATGGCTAAAAAAAAATTGCCACGAAATCGAAGGTAGCGTGTTCGAATCTTGGTGCTACATTGAAAACATCCTTATATTTATTACTAAAATGTTTTTTTTTCGATTATATGGTATGGTATATTGATTTAAAATTCAATTAAAAATATACGTAACTTTTACCGTTAAAATAAATAACTTATTCGATACGAACATCTCTCCATTAAAAACTCGTTAAAACTTTTTTCACTGTACAAATTTGTAGTTGTTTATAAAGGCGCGTATTAAAATGAAGCTAATGAATAGTGCAGCTTCTAATCTATGGGCGGAATTGATTAGATAACCGGGAGAATGGAGCACGACTTTTTGTGCCCAAATTGCCACTCATTGAGAAGAATGACCGCGGTTTGTTTTCATTTCTTTTCAAACTTTCAGCCGAATGCCGGAAACGTTCAGATTAGAAAAGGTCGACCGAGGAAAGCGCAGTACGTTTTTGTCTTTACCTTCATGGGTACGAGCGGAATGCGGCACAAATTAATATTAATAGAACCGTATGAAGTACCTACCCAAGGCGGCTCATGAAAGAAACCACCAGAGATTTATCGAAATAATCTGTCACTTTCTTTTTGTCTTTTATGAGTTTCTGTCAAAGAGTCAAATCTAGACGTTTGATTTTTTAACTAGCGTATCAATAACCCACATATTTGGTTAGTTTTTTACTTTCTAAATACACACAGACATAATCTTAATAACTGCTTTTGTCAATTGTAATACTTCGTGACTAAACCATCAGTTTTTAGTAAGTAAAAAACGGATGGGAAAATGTGTTGCTATGTAATAAACATTAAAAAAAATACAAAGTAAAGAAAGAAAGAATCTAGAGGAAGGGGACAGGAAGTTTAATCGCAGAGAATAGATGTAAAAATACGTAACATAATATAATATTAAAGTTTATTTTTGATAAGTATTGCTATCAGTCGAAAAAACATTTAAATACTCACCATATTTGTTACCAAGTAATGTTCTATACAAATTGAGTTATTGGAAAACAGTAAAATCACATACAACAACGAAATATAAAGATAAATTTTACTACAATAACCTGTGTTTATCATTATTGAATTAAGATAATAATATTTCAAACGCTATAAATAAATTATGACAACTAAATATATTTCAAATTTATAAAGATGACGATTTTCATATGTACTCGTTATATTAACTGCGTCAAGCCAACTTATTTGTAATTTTAGGTACTTCTTAAGGTGACAATATAATAAAGCAATTGTCCTTGCTTTTAACTTTAGTTTTTATTTAAATTTGTTTTTAAGAGCAGTCTGCAGTGTCCACTGAGAGTTTCCCACAGTGTTAAGTAATAAAATAGTTAGACTAAAATAAAAATAGAAGCAACCGGAGTTGAGTGTAACCGACACTTTTATAATAGTGCCATTAAAACAGAATTCTAACTAGTTTATTTCCCCCCGCCGACATTCTCAAGTATGTACTTATTGGAGCGAGAAACCGAATATAACAGGCATTCAATTCGCGGATATTTATTTAGTTTTGTTTCGATGGATCGGAAGTGGCAAGTTTCCTTGTGAATCATGGTCAGAGACGGAGAACGCGCATACCGCATTCCTCATTCGCTGCACTCGTAATACGAAATTTGTGAGAACAAACATTGCAACACGTTCCAATTCTTTCATTTTAGGCATTCTGCACTCCGTTGCAGAGATCGGACCTCTGTGAAACATAATGATATTACTGAACGCCCAATATACGCAAGTCGAACTGCACAACTCTATAATTAAAAACAAGCTATTTATAAGTGCCGAAAGATCATGTATTGAATGTTGGCGTCTTCTTTGGCACCTTCTGTAATCGACATTTTATCATCAGGATGAATGATGTATGCCGATGAATTTGTGCGAGCTAAGCTGTATTAGCTTTTCCTTGCTGTGGGAAATGTAAGTAAATTGCATTCACCTAAGTTAAGCACAGTTTTAATATTAAGCGCATATATAATATTATAACTTATTTATTACGATTATTCGCGGCTATACAGGCGTTTTAAATAAAAACTGATTTTTTATGTATTATAAGAATAAAGAATTCGATAATTATGATATTTTTACATATAGATTACTGAGTTCTAGTAGAATGCTCAATTCGCGTCTAGCGTGCATATTTTACGAAAGAAATTTCTAATGATAAAATATACAAATGATGATATATATCCATTTATTTATTATTCGTGGCAGAGTGGTAAGAGCTCTGACTGCCATATCAAAGGTCCCGCGTTCGATTCCCGGCGATGGCAGTGTGATTCTCACATTGTCTTTGGTCTGGTGTAGAATTCATGTGACAATAAAATGGAAATAGATAAGTTACCTATCACATGTCATGAGAATCAATATAATAGCTAAAAACAAATTGTGTACAGTAATTGGGTTGATGACCTGTTGTATTCAAATGTCACAATTTTATAATAGGCCATAAAATCATGTACCATATTTTGCTTCGTTTTATTAGATTGGGACTTAGAAGTGGATTGAAATTAAACTGGATTAAATGTGGCCTAGACACCCTTTTGCCTTTTGCTTTTTTTTCTGGAATGGTGCATTCTCTAGCTAATGTAAGTCCTGCGTTGATGGGGGCGGGCCTAGGGATTGTTTGAGCGAAGCTGACGAAGGGGCGCCTCTGCGTCCTATATCAGCTTCGGGTATGCGGCGGGTAAACTTCTATGTCTTTATTTTACTGTTCATTTTGCATTTGTATTCACAATCACTGTATGTACCCTACAATAAATAAATGTTGTATGCAAAAAAAATATGTTTATTTATTAGATCAATACCGATTCTTCCACTTTTGAGTATATATTCTCGATAAATACATTACATGTTTATATCGTTATTCTTATCCTTTATTATATCATATAACATAGCCGAAATTGTCGTAAATAATATATTAATAACACCCAGTTAGTACATGGACCCACGCAAGCAAACCAATGATTTTCTATTTAATAAGAATCTCACCAGTTTCCACTCGAGAGCCCGAGAGTATCTATAAAAGATTGAGGTATTATGAGACAGGCATTGAATTAACAGGTGTTTTCAATACTATTCACGAGAGTTGAAGTCATCACTTACGCGGATGACTTGGCAATAATTTTATTTCAAAACACCTTACGCAAATGGCGGCAACTTGGTACCTGCGTCAACAAACTCACTGTGTCTTTTTTTCAAGCGAGTCAAAAAAGTCACCGGTAATTGGTACGTAACGTAACAAATAATAACAAGCAACTTCTATTATTTATTTAAAAGCTTTTTGGTGGACGGTTCGAAGCCGGCTGAAGATACTGGGGCGTAGCGTTTAAAAAACATTTGTATGATAATGTCTTAAGAAACCCGTTTCAGGAACTAAATGATTTTTGAAAAGGAAGAAACCATGACAGTCTGCAACATTAGCGCGAATGGTGAAAATTTGGAGCAAGTAGTTGAGTTTGTGTATTTAGGTAGTATGTTTACAAGAGATGGGAGAGTGGAGAGGGATATTGAAAGAAGGGTTGGGGCAGGCAACAAAGTGAATGGTGCACTTAAAGTTGTCATCGCAAACAAAAACCTATCCAAAAAGCTAGAATGGCAGTGCACAATGGTGTTCTTCTACCGACCCTTATGTATGGAAGCGAAGCATGGAACTGGCAAAGGAAGGATGAAAGTAGAATAAATGCAGTAGAAATGAGATCTCTTAGACGAATGTGTGGATATTCTGTGTACGATAGAGTGTCGAATGAAAATATAAGAAGTGAATGCGGTGCGAATGATGGTGTCATGAACAAAATAATGAAAGGATCATTAAGATGGTTTGGACATATGGAAAGAATGAATGAAGAAAGAATGGTAAAAAAATTATATGTTAATGATGTAAATGGTACCAGAAATAGAGGAAGACCGAGGAAAACGTGGCACGATCAAATAAATCAAATATTGAATGTCGGCCATGTGAGGAGTCAGAGAAATCGACGCGCGTGCATGACACGATGTATGAATGTTGAGGATTCGAGAGAAATATGTCAGGAAAGAAAGGTGTGGCAGTCCATTCATTCTGCCTACCCCTTCGGGGAGACGGCGTGATGGTTAGTTAGTTAGTTAAATATACAAACATGTCTTCTTCTTTCGCTTAGCCATTTCCCGTTATTTGGGGTCGGCTCCTGGGTCATCAGGTCGTTCTTAACTGTGGACATTCAGGTTGCAGGAGGTCCGGCCCGGTCCCATACTACTGAAATCTCGTTAATCTTCCGGTTGCAGGGTCGATGTACTATATACTAATACAGGGATGGCGAACCTATGACACGCGTGCCACAGGTGGCACGCGAGATGATTTTGCATGGCATGCGAATAAAGAGAAAAAAATAAAAGTGATTATACAAAAAATTCCAAAAAAGATTAGAAATAGTTTCGTTTATCAATAGTTTCACAAACGACGGAAACGAATAATATGACGACATTCATGCATAAATAGATAGCATTGTTTAATACTTCCCGAACGTTTTTTTTTATGAATTCTATTTTTTATTTCTTTCTTTTAGTTTGCCATTAATAAGTACTTACTTATTATTTTCTATTAATTAATGCTTTGTTTATATTAAAAATCTGAAGTTACATAAACATTTTATGCATTTTTATTTCCATGGCACGTGAGACGCGACATATAATATTATTATAATGAAAAAAAAAATTTGGCACTCAGGCTCAAAAAGGTTCGCCATCCCTGTACTAATATGTATTTTATGTTGAATAATTGCGCAGATTTTCACAGTTGGTAGCAATATGTTTTTTAGGTTTTCTAGTAGATTCGTGAAACTTACGTTTCGGGGATCGTTGCAGTCTGCATCTTCGGGGTAGTTATATTATCTACACTAAAACCGTCTATCCAAAATCCCAAAAAAAAACATATTTTTTTTATATTATGTTGGTTTTCAGGTTAAACGAGCGGACATATAATAATCAGAATATTCATGATATTGCATATCGTGCGTCTCAAATTCAAGTTTTGAATTAATTGACGATCTGTGACACAAAAATCATGCCTCATGGGATGATGAGGTTTAGATGTCCCTCCATCTCTTCGACGGTCATTCAGGTGGGCGACATGCGGACGGAATTTCATAAGCGGCTGTATATGCTAGTCTGTAACCATCTGTTCGGGCTACATGGTCCCTCCAGTATGTTCTGGATCTACTCCATCGAATGATATCCTCTATTTCGCAAGTTTTTCTTATGTCTGCGTTGCGGACATTATTATTATTATTATTATTATTATTATTATTATTATTATTATTATTATTATTATTATTATTATTATATTGTTGGTATTAAGCTATCCATAATGATTCTCGTGACATGTGATAGGTAGCTAATCTATCGACATTTTATTGCCACGTGAATTCTACACCAGACCAAAGACAGTATGACAATCACAATGCCCTCGCCGGGAATCGAACCCGGAACCTTCGTGGTGGCAGTCAATGCACTTACCACTCAGCCACGAAGGTCGTCATTTTTGCATATCTTAAAATATGAAAAACAGTTTCGGTTTTATTATTTTTTGCAGCCATTTTATTAGTAAATAATTTATACGGAATATTAAAAGTACCAACTCGTTTAAATATCTAAATAAAAATTGGAATACTTTATGTATTTATAATAATAAATTGTTTCTTCGTTAGTGTGTCCTTTTTATAGTTATTTTTTATTCGTTACAGTAGTAATCCCGGTTTGGTAACTCGCTACGCCTCTGCTTGAGCACGTTAAATGCGCTAGAAGATCTGTTTAGTCACAATTGTGAAGAGGATACTACTCTAGTTTTATTTGCCTATTTACGATGGCGTTCAATTTCATAGTAGATTTGTTTGTTTAAAAAAACGGTTGCAGTCTAATTGAGATGGCTTTTATTACGTTGCAGCGATCGTGTTAATCCGCAACGAATCGGGCCCGATGCTGCAAACCGGATCCATCTTTGATCCGAATTGCAATCAATAATAATAAATCTGAATTTTCCATAGCGATTTTATAGACATGAGTAAAATTGTTCAATTGCCAATATGTATAAGCGATCTTCTTTAGAGTTTCAGTCATAAGGATTGGTTTGTAGCAAAGTCTTGCACCTCGTCCTCCACTGCGCTCAGTCTTATGCAGCTCTCTTCAACTCAATATATTAGACGCAGTTCGTGTCATTGCACACCTGTTTCAGATATTCCCGTCGGAGGCGCCCTTTATAATTTATCCCCTTAAGTATATCCTCCTCGAGAAATATCGCCTGCTGCATCTGATTTTGAAGGGAAAAGTGGAGGGCCGCAGGGGGGCAGGGAGAAGGCGGATCTCTTGGCTGCGCAATGTGAGGGAATGGACGGGAATGGAAACTATGGAGGAGCTATTCCGGACAGCGCAGGATAGGGAAGAGTTTACCAGAGTGATCGCCAACGTCGGGGGGACCTCACAGGGCACTCTAAGAAGAAAAAGTAGTATATCCTATATTATATAGCATATATTATATATTGTATAGCTAGTCAAAAATACAATATGATCATATCACTAGCAAAGACCAAGAGTATGGTATTCTCTCAGCTCAGGTGGGATGTAGCGTGTCTGTGGGGGGTGTCTCAGCGGAACAGGTGGAAAAATTTAGATATCTGGGTGTGGACTTGTGTGGGAAAACGGATCTACCATGTGAAGTGATTGGGCAAGTAAATAAGAATGCGGTCAGGATGCTTGAAGAATTCAACCTGGGAAAACCCTGACATGAAGATCAGCAGCAAAGTGAAAATTTATAAAACTTGTGTGCGACCCATCATGACATATGGGATCGAGTGCAGGGCGGACACCACAATCACAAAAAACGAGCTCAGAGTGTCAGAAATGAAGACGCTCAGAAATATATCTGGCAAGACACTGAAAGAGAGGATAAGGAATACACGGATAAAGGAGATATGCGAGGTCGAGGATGTCGTTAGGTGGAGAAGGCAAAGGAGAAGATACTGGTATGCACACGTGAGGAGAATGGATCCATCCAGACTCCCCTTCATTGTGTTACACGGCCAGCTGGGAGTCGCCTTCGCAGGAGGCCACTTGCTCAAGAAACAGGCCACTAGGCCTACACTAAGAATAAGAAGAAGAAGAAGAAGTGTATCCTCTTTTATGTCATGCAAGAGACCCCATGGCGGATAAAATGGCCGATCCAATGAGGTCGCCTCTCTGATATTAATTTGATAAGTTGACTCCCTCCTTCGATTCTAGTCAGAACCATGTCATTCGTGATGTAGTCTCTCTAGGAAATTTCTAAAATTCTTCTGTAGCACTATATCCAAGGCCTTCAGTCTGTGTTTATCTTTTTCAGTTAGACACCATGTCTCACTTTTTCAGTTAGACACCATGCTCCATAAAATGTAAGTTGCTTTAGAGGGATCAGATCTACGTTATTTGACTCGAAAATATTGCACTTATAGTTTTAAAAATACGTAATTAACAAAATCGTCAAAGAATTCATAATTGAAACACCAAATTGTATTAAAAATGATTAATGTTACTGAAACTTTAGGTGTAAAAATTACATTGTTTTGCGGGATGGAACCAATTTGTACGATTTTAACCCAACAATGGAAATAAACCAATTGTGATTAGTCGTCTTGTTCTTTATCTCGCCTTTTAAGATGCAGTTTTCTTGGGTACATTGAGCATAACGAAATAATCTCCATTACCACGGTCTGGTCTGAGCTGACTCACTCCGTCTATGCCATGACTGCGATAAACCGTTTCATAGAAATTGATAAAACAGTTTCATGCTGAAAGAAGAACATTTTGGGCGTGATTTCTGAAATCGATTGTACAATATTTCTCAGGAATAATAAAAGTTCTTAAAAATATGCGACCGTAAAATATTGGAGATAATAATCCAAGAAAGACGTCGATAGTCGTATCCACCAGGCTAAAGTTGCCTTCAACAAAAAGTCTAAAATATTCGAGTCCAACAACATAGACCTGAACCTCCGAAAACAACTTTTAAAAACATTGTTGTGGAGTGTTCTATTGTACGGCTGCGAGACTTAAATTGTCATAAATTCATGTCACTCCCTCATATACAGTACTGTAGCAGCATATTATTTTTATCAAATGAAGAAGATATGTAAAGATTAACAATTCTCCAGAATGAAGCAACGAGAATAGGTGAGAGGATTAAAGTGATGCTAAAAGAACTCAATTTTATGTCATTTAAGCAAAATAATAACATTCAACGTTTTATTACTAATACAAAAAAATGTTAATGAGCACATCTCCCAAGAATTATTAAGGAAGATAAAAAGTAACCAACATGAACATCAATATGAAACAAGAAAGAAAAATAAACTATGACTCCCATTCAGAAAAAAACAAATCTCAGAATTCCCTTATGTATAAAGCATATTAAATTTATGAAGATATACTGGATGATGTCAGAAGTGTGCATAGCATAAAAAAATGGTTTAAAATTAATTAATAAATATGTAAACAAAATATAACTTTATATTGATGTGTATGTGGATTATTATTTTTGATTTTTTAATTGTTTTTATTAGAATATGTGTTACGTACATGTGTACTATTTCAAGTAAATAAAAATCAAATAAAATAAGCCCAAATTTGAATCAATGATACATGCATACTATAAGCCATACTATGTAACTTCAAAAGGTTTTTCTATATTAAATATCGACCGCGTAATGAGTCGGAGAAATCGACATGCATGCATGACACGATGTATAAATGTTGAGGAAGCGAAAAAAATATGTCAGGAAAGAAAGAAACAATGTGGCGGTCCATTCTTTCTGCCTACCCCTTCAGTGAGACGGTGGGACGGTTAGTTAGTCAGCTTTCTACCACCAGTCTCTATCGTATGCCTAGTTCCAGCAAAAAGATTCATCGCTAATCTTTCTGAGACATAATGATTTTGTGATAACACAAACATTAATAAAATGATAATCCTTGTGACAAAAATACAGATAAATTCTTAAGAATTAAAAATAATAAATAAATGAAAATCTCTAACAATGTTAGAGTCTGTGGTTTCCGCTACTCATGCTACCAACAAAGTCGTTTTAGGAAATTTTATATCAAAGTGTATAAACTTTTATTGTATTGTAATGATCGATCAATGTCCCTCATTTTTTATTCATGAATATGTTTATATGGATGAATATACAATATATTATATGAATATTTGTGACATTCACAAATTTAGAATGCCCATATTAGTAGAATATAATGTTCAAGGTAGACTTCGTGAAAATGGTGCAGACAATCTCTTGCATACATAAATTAACACGGCCGTTTATAAATCTAAATATGGTTATTGTACTAAATTTCACGCGCAGTGCAATAAAACGGTAAATAAATTACACTGAGGCTTAAAGGTCGATATAAAATTCTAGAGATCCGCCATTTTGAAGAGTATCGATCGTGTGTTCGGGGAGGTATCTACAACAACATATGAACAAGTCGTTTTTATATTCAAATTCGCATATCTAACGTGGCTCTGATGATAGCGTTAGGGAAAGCAATCATCGTTATTTAAGATCAACATTTTTCAAATGATAAAATGTCCAGGAGACAATTATAAGAGAGAATACACACTCAAATAACGTTTTAATTAAATATTTTTAAATGTATGTCTCAAGTATTATTATATTATAATTTTGTTATGCCAAAGTTATGTTCATGTGATGATATCAATACGGTTTTATATTACTTAATTCATATTTGACGCGGGGTGCGTAGGTACTTTTTACTAAATTAGACCATATTTATAGGGCCAATATTTTATAGCGGCAATACTGCTGTTAATCAGTGCGCATGTCAAATAGCTGTCAAACATTACTATGCAAAATAATTTAATCTTCTCTCCTGCTGGATTCATATCTTGTGTATACATATTTATATCGGGTTCCTTAAAAACTCACTTATTTTGTAAAATAAACGGATATATTGGAATCCAATATCTTTATATAATATCTAAATGTGATATGGCTGCATAAAATCTATGAGAAGTCCTTGAGAAGTGTTTCTTACTCGACGCAAGGTGATGGATATCGAGTGACAAGTAACGTGCAAGTTCTTTCCCGTCTGGACTGTCGCGCGGGCAAGACGTGTGTACATGTTTTCATTTCTTGTACTTATATCATATTAATTGATATTTTATAATAAAACCATGCCTATAGCCAATTTCAATAATAAAGTTAATAGTTTTTGGTTTATATCAATGAAAACACACACTTTAAACGGTAAAGAATGAATATTTCACCGTAAAGTGAGTGTTAAAAGACTCGATTAGTTGAAGCAGGTACTGGGTCCCACTCTACTATTGTATATACTTCGAAGCCACGAGATTACACGCCACCGCTCTTCATAAATGACGAACCCAATTATTGATATTATGCAGCGATTTTCTAAGGAACGCGCGGTTACTATTGGACCTGAATGTACCTTAGACCCACGCGTATCATCAGTAATTTCTAGATTGAAGTATTTTGAAGAAAAAAATGAAGGAGTCGTTCCGAATTCCTGGAAAGGACTCGAATGGTTCAATCTGGTTCTAAAACTCATTTTTATCTGTTTTATAAGAAGGGGAATGTTTTTATTTTATTTTCTGTAAATGCAAATTCTTAACCTTTAAATCATTACACGTAATGATCAAAGTCACGGTTATTAATCTTCAAATAATAATTTCCGTTCATGTTATTGAATTTATTCGTTCATTCGTTGCGTTCGTGTGACGATAAAAATTGCTTTTGTTCTTGAAAACATAGCATTATAAAACAAATAAATGAATTTCTCTTATTCATTTTATGTACGATTTAAGAACAGAAAAATATTGACGAAAATAATATAGTATTTAAATGCAGTAGAGTAGAAATCTCTCAGACGATTATTTTTATAACAGAAACTACATCGAGAGGATGAACCCAGCGAGGATTCGCAAGATCGTGATGCACGAGACTCTAGAGGGCTGTCGACCTCTAGGACGACCAGCAAAGAGATGGAGAGAAAGCTGAACGTCTTCTTCACAGGACCAAATTTGACATCCTGTCTAAATAGATCGCAAAATCTATATAAAGAAGAAAAAGAAGATACGTCTTCGCACGAAGGTGAGCGATTCAGATAACCACTATCCCAAACCGCGATCTTATGTCTTTTAACCACGATTTCTAATGTCGTCCGAATAATCTATTGTTAGAAGATTGTAAAAAATACAATATATAATAATTTTAGTCCATTGTTTTAGCCGAAACACTATGATACTTCAACATTATAAACTGTTAAAATATAAAACGCTCTTTACGGTATCATATGTTTTTTTCACGACGGCTATTTCGTCAACCTATGTTGACATCATCAGGTGTTACAATATGCTTATCAAATAAAAATAAATAAAGAATTGTGATACCATAATCATAATTTTATATTTAAACAGTTTATAATAATTTTAAGAAATTGAAAATTTGTTTAATCCACAAAATTTAAAAAAACACGACATGTTTCGGAGGATATATCTATACTCTAGAATTACCTGAAGATGGAGATATCCTCCGAATCATGTCGTGTTTTTTCATTTTTTTTTTTTAATATTTTGTGGATTTAACAATCAATTTCATAAGTATATTACTATGGAATTCCACAGTGTTAATTGCTTAGCATTCTATAATAATTTTGATTAAAATCTTAAATTTTAGGATTTCTATAATATGGTGAAGAAAGTTACAGTTGTCAACCTGAAATTTATGAAGATTTGACACAAACATGCTTACATACAATATCCGGCAATGACGACATAACAGTTTATGCATAAGTTCATGAATAATATGGCGTTCCATCATTTCCTCTATCTCTTCATGGATTAATACGTTTTAAAGTGGTATTTAAAAGTATTTATTTTTAACAATGCTCACACCAGGTAACTAAAAAGTTCGTATTAAAAAATAATTTAAACATTGGAAGTACCAATATCTCCTTTCCGTCCATTCATTGTTTCAAATTCAGTCTTAAAAAGTGCAATAACATCTTTAAATTGTTGAATAGGCGGAAATTCGCCATTCACAATCGTCGCTATTTTTAATTAGTTATGCATGGATTAATATTAGAAGAGCTGAGTTTTAGATTGTTGACAACATAAAAAAAGTTATTTCCTATCATTTATATAATAATAATAATAATCTTGAAGATAGCCAAGTAGAAACACCATGTTACGCATCCAATAGTTGAATATTAGTATGACGAAATAAAATTAAAACTTAAATAATTTAGCTACGTTGTAAGAAACGGGAAATACAAAGTGCTGCTTATTAATACAAATTATCCACCGTAAACTGAAGGAACATGAAGTGAGAAAAATCCTTAGTAAAAATTTTTAATAATGGTTCAGTTGCAGAACAACATTCTTATTTAGAGCTGCTGCATCCAAAGTACTATAAAAATAGTCATGAAAGGAATGAGAAGAAGAAGAATTTAACATTCATCATTAAATATTTTTTGTATAATTTTAATGCATTGAAAAATTAACATTGCTCCAATAACAATAAATCTTAAATTGCCATTCACTAATAAATCGTGGTTTTTCTTGTACATTTAAATAAATTAACCACACTCATATAAGTATGCACCATGTGTAATAATAAAAACTATTATTATATGATAACATATATCATCATCATTATATACAATACATAAACACGATATAGTATATTTTATTTATTGTAGGGTAACATACAGTGATTGTTAATACAAATGCAAATTAAAAAACTTAAGTTAAATAATGACATGAAGGTTACCCGCCGCTTACCCGAAACTGTTATAGGACGCAGCGGCGCCCCTTCGTCAGCTTCGCTCAAACAATCCCTAGGCCCGCCCCCCATCCACGCAGGACTTACATTAGCTGGAGAATACACCATTCCAGAAAAAAAAGAAAATGGCAAAAAGGGTATCTAGGCCACGATATAGTATATGGTCAAATTATATGGGAAATACTAGATATAGAAGAAGATCGATAAACGATTAAAGTTCGGCCACGTGAGGAGTCGGAGAAATCGTCACGATGTATAAATGTTCAGGAATCGAGAGAAGTATGTCAGGAAAGAAAAGTGTGGCGGTTCATTCTTTCTCAAATCAAATCAAATCAAATCAGTTTATTAACTCAATAGACATTACAAACAGTAAAATATTTAAGGCATCTATTAAGTACAGGTAAAATATTATTATAATACAACAAAGTACCAGGAACGCATTAGAGATGGTTCGACATTAGGAAGACAAGATACTTTCTAAAGTCAATAGTATTTGCCCCTGAACGTACTTTCACTAACATGAAAGACGTCGATCTCCGAGGAGACCGCGTTCAGCAGACTAATTGCTCTTCCCACCGGTGTCACCAGAGGCAGATTGGTTCTGGCGGCCGGTAGGCAAAACAATCTGTGCTGTCGCTGTCGGAGATATCTATCGGGGACAAAAAGACCAACATCCTCCAGTACGGCCGAGTTCTCAAAGTATCCCCTAATTAATCTGAAGATATGGGTTATTAGATGTCCATCTCTTCGAAGCTGTAAAGAATTGGCTCCGAGCATTCCCAGAATAAATGCCGTGGGATAGAGCCACGGATAACTACCATACTCCCTCATGTAGAGATACCTCAGAAATTTTTTCTGAACCCTCTCCAGCATAACGGAATATCTCGCCTCGTGAGGACTCCATATCACAGAACCACTCTCGAGCCTGCTCCGAACCAATGCGTTGTATAGGACTCTGAGCACATTGGGATCCCTGAAAACTCTTCCGGTCCGGACGATGAACCCCAACATCCTCAGTGCAATGCCACAAATCCTCTCGATATGTGCACGAAAAGTCAGCCTACTCTCATAGATGATTCCGAGATCCTTCATCGTAGATACATGTGCCAGTTGCTGGTTGTTCATTGTGTATCTATGATATACAGTTCTCAATGCTCTAGTAAATGATAGCATAACGCATTTAGAGACATTGAATTGCATTTGATTACTGTGACTCCAGTTAACAATATTATTGATGTCCGACTGGAGGCGAAGACAGTCTTCAGGATTTTTAATTTCCAGGAATAATTTCAGATCATCGGCAAATAAAAGAAATCGCGAGAAGTTTATCACCTTCGCAATATCATTTATGAAGATGGTGAAGAGGAGTGGCCCTAAGTTTGAACCTTGTGGCACCCCTGAATATACAAGAAAAGGTTCCGATTGAAAAATTCCGTATGAGACGAATTGTTTTCTCCCCTAGAGGTAACTAATGAAAAACATCATCAACTGAGAGGAGAATCCAATTTGAGATAGCTTTTCTATCAGAATGTCATGGTTCACAGTATCAAAGGCCTTTGAGAAATCATTATAAGAACAGTCAACTTGGTGACCTTTATCCAAGACCTTTGATATGTATTCTGTGAATACCATGAGATTAGTTTCAGTAGAACGCCCCTTCCTGAACCCATGTTGTTCTGTTATAATGTGGGGTTCTACTTTGGGAAATATAAATTTGTGTAAAATAAATTCAAATAGCTTGGCTGGAGCCGACAGTATCGCTACAGGTCTATAGTTTTCGACCGACTCTTTTGCGCCGCTCTTGAAAATAGGACTGATCCTGGAAAGTTTCCAGAGATCAGGAAAAGTATTTGTACTTAACGATAGGTTAAATAGAAAATACAATGGAGATAATAGGAGCTCAGAGCAGCCTTTTAAGAAATAGATGGGAAGAAAATCAGGACCAACCGAGTGCGAATTCTTCATAGCCTTGATGGAGGATTTGATATCATTCGCATCTATGTGCGATATGACAAAGCTATTACTACAATAATTGGCACTTAAATTAGTCGCTGAATTGAAATTAAGCCGCGGGGGAACATTGCTATAGACAGATTGAAAGTGCTTAGCGAATGCGTTCGCTATATCTACACCCTCAACCTCTCTATCCCCATGCATCATGGTGTTAAGGATGCCACCATCCTTTCGTAAACTTTTTATATAGTTCCAGAAGGATCCGGGGTCATCCATAAGATTTCCCTCAATGGTACCCACATATGCTCGAAAGGCTGATCGAACATTGCGTTTCACCACCGAGCGGTACAGACTGAAAAGCTCGTACTCACTCCGAGAGCCAGTCGCCTTCCACTTCACATGATGAGTATGTTTGGTCTTAATGTCCGCGATGATTTCCCTGGAAAACCACCTCGGATATCTCCGCCCACCATTGCTCATGCGTTTTCTGGGAAAACATAAATCAAATAAATTTCTGCATACCCCTTCAGAGAGACGGCACGATATTGACAATATTATCGTAAAAAATATCATTGCATCTTATAATATACGAAAATATCTACATATATAAAAAAAAATACTTGTGGACATTATTTTCGTTCATTTATTGGTTATCACATGCGGTTTAAAAGATTCATTGTGTTAATATGTTAATTTGAAATGTGGTTACCACATATTACGATCAAATAAATAAATAGAAAATGGTTTAATTTTCTCAATGGATTTGTGTGTTCAATTCAGCAAAATCAATAAAATTATAAATAAGTCAAATATAATTCTACTCAAACAAATTAATACGAATGGAAACGTTGATTTTTTTTAAAGTTCTATTATAGTTTTATGGGTCTTTTCGCTTTTCTAAAGCATTATTAAATGATTAAAAACTTCTAGGAAACAAACATTTTCAATGTGAAATTTCACATTACAGTTTCAAAACTCTACGAATATTTTATTACGATTTACAAATACTATAATAGCTTTTTTAATAAGTATTGAATTTTTAGTTTCAAGCACTGAATCACGTGTATTTCGCTTTATATAAAATTGGGATTTCACACTATGTATCATTTTTACCATACTTATATTAATATTTTGCAATTATGATCATAAACGTTTATACGCTAGTCATAAACTTTAACCCGCCACATTATTGTCTCCGTAAAGGTCTTACGCCGATTTACATTTAAGAAGAAAAAAAAATAGCAACATTTCTGAACATGAAGGCACGATTTCTCAATAAAATACTTTTTACTCCGACCGCTCTTTACTAATAAAACTTTCTTCTGCGAAAGGCCGCATGAAATATCGAGCGATTATTTATTGGTTCACGATATTCTTGAATGACTCCATGTACACTTGCGCTGGTAGCTCGGTCGAGACGAAACAATAATGAGCCATGTCAGTAAGAAATATGTTCAATCCGATTTTTCATTAAAATTATTAGAATGTAGATACGTAAGGTGTATTTATATACACTAAACAGGCATACAACAGCGCATGCAACGTGCAACCATTTAATAACACAATAGTATTATTCTGTATAAAAAATATGTAAACGGAAAACGGTGATATCATGTACAAGAAATCAATCTAATTATCTTTATTTAATGATATGTTTACATCAGACTTCATCTTCTTTTTAGACGCTTTGTCTATTCCTGTAATCAGGCTGGCCTCTCTCGGGAAGTTGATTCCCAGCTATCCATCCATCTCTTTAGCCGTCTTCCGGGGGGGAAGATAGTTAATAGAAATCGGAAGCATCACAACGTGTGGGATTCCGGAAGGATCCATCATCTGCACGTGCGCATTCCAGTGTCTTCTGCATTGTCTGCCCCATGTATCGGCAACATCTTCCGCCTTGCAGATTTCGCGGAAAGCCATGTTTCTCACTCTATCTCTAAAAGTCTTTCATGCTATGTCCTCAGCGTCCGTATCTCTGCCACCCGCAACATAGCATTCGTTCTTGTGGTATCCGCTCTGGTCTCAATGTCATAATAATAACACTCAATATTAATAATAAAATAGGCAATCTTTTAAATATTATTTTTTCATCAAAACCAATCCTACAATTTTGTTCCACAATAATTTCCACATATAATACATGTTAAATTTTAAATATAAAGATACCATACACACCTAAGAATTTTCGGAGAGCCAACTATCCTTCCTTTTTTTAAATTATCTTATATCATACTACAGATTTTTATGGAATGATAACTTACTAACTAAATAACCACTACGCCCTCTCCCGAAGGGGTAGGTAGAAAGAATAGACTGCCACACTTATCTTTCCTGGCATACTTCTCTAATTTTCTCAACATTCATACATCTCATGTATCGTGTCGTGCAATCTCGTCGGTTTTTCCGACTCCTCACGTGGCCGACATTCAATATTTGATTTATTTGAACGTGACACGTTGTCCCCGGTCTTCCTCTATTTCTATTTCCATTTACATCGTTAACATATATATTTTTTCTCATTATTTCTTCATTTATTCTTTCTGTGTATCGAAACCATATTAATATCCCCTTTCATCCGCACCGCATTCACTTCTTATATTTTCATTCGACACAGATTTTCCAAACATTCGTCGAAGCGATGTCATTTCTACTGCATTTATTCTACTTTCATCATTCTTTAGCAAGTTTTGTTTCAAATAAATAGTTAATAATGTTTAAGATTTAGGAAATTAAAAACAACTTTTTTTTCCCAGTATTTATTAAAAAATATTTAAAAAAACACGACATGTTTCGGAGGATACCTCCATATTCAGGTGTATAAATATAATCATTATAAAAATATAATCATTAATAAAAATGTAATCATTATATTCTTACACCTGAAGATGGAGGTATCCTCCGAAACATGTCGTGTTTTTTAATATTTTTAAATTAATAGTGGATAAAATAAAATTATTTTCAATTTCCTAAGTATATTACTATGGAATTCTACAGTGTCAATGCCTTAGCGGTCAGTAAATTGATGTTAAAGATTATAGAATTTTTGCCAAAACAATGGATTATGTGTTCAAAACAATGTACTCCCATAAAATTTATGAAAACTTCTAGCATACAGAGAATTTCATCAATAATAAAGTAAATAAAAAAAGTATAAATAAACAACATATAGGTGTTTAGAATATTGCATTGTGTACATATTGCAAGAACCCAGGAGGTGATTTTCGATTTGTTTCGATCAGTCGGTTGTCGAATTGACCACCAGCTAAAAGAGAGTGAATGGCATTTCTATAAAATAAATGCAATTCAAAATATAATACCGCAATATAAATTAGAATGCGCAGATATTTGCAAACCTAACTTTATGTAATGTTATTTCCCGGTAGAGTTGGGACAGCCTCGCGGCGCGGGCCTAGTTGTATAATCTCGCGTGATATATGCATGCCGCACGTACCTGATATCACTAAAACTCAGTTCAACTTACATAATACTGCAATCATACCGTGTTTTATAGAGCACAGATAATTTAATATCATTATGAATGTGTCGTGAATAAATTTCTTTGGAAAATATTGTAGATTCTGTTCTCCTTTGATGTTTGTGTGTAGATAGATAATTTTTGGGGATCTTATGTGTTTCCTACAGTATATAATTCTTTTTTACAGAATACCGTTTTTACTACCATTTAAATTCGCCGTGAAGAAGGCGATTATCTTCTAATTTAAATATAATATGAACGGAACCGGCATTAATTAAAAGTAACAAGACACCATCAAAACAAACAAAACAATTAAATGCTCAACGCAAACGCGTGACGTGTCGGTATCGTCTGATGACTGTCCAGTGTAAATGGACCTTAACTCGTCTTTCTGAACCGACGTTTCGGAGATCGTTGCAGTCTCCATCTTCGTTACGTGGGTGTTCATAACCACTCTGAAGATAGAGACTACAACGATCTTCGAAACGTTATTTCAGAAAGACGAGTAACACGGATTTTCCCAAGATCCCAAAAAACATATTGCTAACAACCGTAAAAATCTATATTATAAATATGTATTGTTTATTCACTTCGGGCAGAAAATATTTGCAAGAGTACGGGTAACATCTCCTAAATTGGTTACAGAAAGCTATCTGATTGATTCCTGGGTCTAAGTAGGCGGAGCGTACTGCATTAGCTCCTCGGAGATAAGAAAATGACTATGTCGAAATTAGGTAAAAGAATTAATTTTAACAGTGGAAGGACATGTTTGTGTATGTAGTTTTGTTTCAGATTTCGAATACCAACACAAATTCTACAAAAAGATAGGAACATCCAGGCACCATTATCAGGGACACCAGATATTTAAAATAATTAAATAAAATAACGATTATAATGTCTAGAATATAAGATAACAACGAAAAAAAATTATATTCTTTTTGTTATTATTACAATTGAACCATATAACATTTTTATTAAAAAAAAACATTAATTTTTTACTTCAATGTTTATATATAAAATACCATTAAATTTTTTTTTGTTTTTCGTAAAAAAAAATTAAAACAGCAGCTAGTTTTTTTGTAATCGCACTGTCACTCACACAAGTCCAAACATTCCCCCCGAAATGAACGGACTATGATTCTTGTATAATAACTCGTCGTTTGCAGGAAGAGTATTAATACCCCATTTACTGGACTGATAATGGCCGGCGGGAAGGGTATAAAAACCTTTTCCAATGACTCGGCGTGAACTTATAAAATGTGGATTTTTACACAATTTAAGTGACATATTTTTAACACATTTTAAAGTAAACATTTAATTAAAGATCAGAATTGTCTTTCAATTTCAATCTACGCATGTTAGTATAATAAGCGCTCAAATCTATCCGCGAACAAAATGACAAGAAAGGAAAAGAAATATAAATATGGATTTATAAAGTCATATAAATAGATAAATCACGATTAGTGTATAATGAACCGTACTTTTAAGAGAGTGCGTGACATGTTTTACATTTCAATAAAACAAAAAAAAAACGAAATTAACCGGATTTTGGATATAAACTTTTTTTATTGATTCATACGAATGAAATTTTTTTGTTAGTTAGAAGTTTTATAATAATGAATATGGAGTTTTACATTATTGTTTAAGAAACAATAAATAAATATTACGGACCATAATATTTTGGTCCTTAAATACAACTCTTCTCTTTGCTTTATGAATGTGTAATCACTAACTAAATAACCACCACGCCGTTTCCCGAGAGGGGTAAGCAAAGAGGGTGGACCGCCATATTAATCGTCCTGACATACCTCTACATTCATATATTTTAACATGCACGCTCGTCGATTTTTCCGACATCCGAGTGTGACCGCCTTTTAGTATTTTTTTTAATGTGTATATACAAATATATGTTTTGTTAAAATGTACATATGTACGGTTTGAATATTAAATTTAACAAATATCTAAAATAAATACACATTTTTCATTTATAAAATCATCTTCGTAAAAATAGCATTGTGTGAATATTTCATTTTATTATTTGCCGGCAATTCAATATTTTTTACATGGTACATTATTTCGGTTAAATATCCCAAGGCTATTTTAAGCTATATTTAGGAACAATTTAATTAATGCATAAGATCTAAAGAAAATAAAACAATATCTTTTTTGTCTGTATAAAACTGCAATTGATTGCTGTAAAAAATATGAAGTCACTCAGCGAGAACCTCATACCAAACACAAGTTCCAAGGCCGGTAATAAAAATATTAATACGAAAGAGTTCTTTAATATTCCTTGTAACTAATGTATTTTATTTAATATCATATTGTTGTACCTTCTGGACCACGAAGACACTCCAGCTCCATACTGTAATCCCACAGGTCTAAGGAATTGAGACCATTCAAGTCCCAGGAATCCAGAGATTCCGGCTCTTGATCGCTCATTCTCACTGCGTTAATTCAAACGTACGTTAAAAAAAAACACTTTGTGAACAAAGTCATTGTGCCGATTAAACTTTGGTTCCGAATTCTCCTAGAAAGGTCCTCCGTATGGTACGGGTCGACACCATTAGAACAAATAATACACTAAACCTGCCATTCTCATAACTTCGCTTCCGATAAAACTATTGATTTAACAGGATAGAATAATTATTTGTTAGATAAGCAACTGCATTAGAGCGAGTTTAGAAGCAAATAATACACGCGAATGCTTACAAGTGTTGAACTTTAAACTCCATTTCTAAAGACACTTGTTTTTGTATTAACTCGGCTCTTGCAACAGGTTAATAACATATTGCAATTTACAAGCTGCATTCGACATTGTTACTCTTGAGAAATCCACACTACTCGGCCACTTATGAACTGTACGCATTCAAAAGTGAATTATTTCACGGAAAACAAACGTACCGCGACTATACAACCGATCACAAACGCGGCGATAAAAGCAATGTAATCGAATCTGGCGCCGTTCGTAGTCGAAAAAACAGTCGATCGCATTCCGAGTTTGAAAACTAATTCGGAAAACCGGCGCTTGGGGTCGCTACATCACGGAGTACGCGCGCAGCCGGCGCTGCATCCAGCCAGTAACTGCTGTATGAAAGGTGGCCGCTGATGTGGAAACTGGAGATAATGATTGACAAGTACCTATCTACCGGCGTATATACGTTTGAGCGGGGGTAGCCACAAAATGACCTAAACTGACGCTTAAAGTGAATGAGAACCGTCATTCTAAATTTGAACAGAAATAAGCGGTATTTTTAAAATTGTGTAAATGTAATGTCGATAGTTTATATCAATCATAAATAACTTATTAAAAGCATGTGCACATAATAGTGTGGTTTCAAACGTTTTATTAACTGCGAAACCATTTTTAATAAATTTTTTTGGCAATCATAAAAAAAAATTACGCAAGTCATCATGATGATAAATATAAAAATAGGTATATCTACACAAATATAATAACATTTATATATTATATAATCAAATGACTTTACTGAAATCTATTGATGGAAGTTCATTTTAAATAATAATTCAATAAAACGATGTTTTTTAACTACTTCCACTTTTGTCTTTATTAGGTACCGAGCCTGGTGAAACCGGTCGCTGTCAAAATAAAGACAAAGGTAGAAGTAGTTAAAAACATCGTTTTATTTAATTATTAAGTTTATACATGATTAAGCACATGTGACATATATAAATACAAAAAGACATATTGCATACCACTAACAATGTATAATAAATACATTGTCTATGGATAGATCTCTGTAAAGCATAAAGTTCACAGGGGGGAGCGGTTGTTATCAATCCCAGTCAATGAGAGGCAGGTAGGTACCACCTACCGGCACTATCTAATGACTAGACTTTCTATGCATTCACTAATTTCCATGGCTCGTTTATGAGCATTAGTCCCCATTGTGGGCATTTAATCGATTCGATGCTCCGTACGGCGAGATGACACTTTTTGTTGGCGCTTTTATAGCGCCGTATTAATGGCCGCCGGGTCCCGCAGAAAAAATGTCATGATGTGGAAAGTTACGTCTGGGTTCATTACGTTTATACGAGCAAAAATACTTTTAGCAACTTACATTCGTAACAATTTAATGGAATTACGTATGAACTTTCGATTAAAAAAATATTGTATTTACTCTCTCCACTTACATTTTAGTACGCCTGTGCGATTAAGCTTGCATAATTCAAAAGATTGTTTTATTTATAGCATGTTTCATCATTTAATTTGATTATAATGATTAAAACATAAAAATCAGAATCATTTGGTATGATTAAAACATAAAAATCACATATAAATTATGATATGGAGATTTTTTATGTAACTTATTAACTGATTAACCATCAAATCATATACCATCGCCGAAGGGATAGGCAGAATGAATTGATCATTCATTCGTTCATTTCTCGGTGCTACATCCCGGTGTGGGACTTGGCCTCCTCCACAACGGTCCTCCACTGACTTTTGTCTCTGGCCATCTCTCTCCATTCCCCAGCTCCTTCCATTTTCTCCCAATCTTGTTCCACGCAATCCGCCCATCTTTTCCTCGGTCTGCCTCTTGGTCTCTTTTCGCGAGGCACCTATTTGGATATAATTTGTGGTGTTCTACCCTCTGGCATTCTTTCCATATGGCCAGCCCACCGTAGGCGTAAAAAATGAATTGATCACCACACTGTTATTTCCTGACATGCTTATATTATATTCCAAAATTAACGAATTCAATAATTAATTTGATTTTTTTATTGTTTCTTGAACAATGATGTAAAACTTCATAATAAATAATTAATATAAATGAAAACGTCTGTCTTTTAGGAGTTTTATTAAATGTTATAAAAAATGACATGTTTCGCCCTTCTAAGGCATTATCAAATGTCATAATTAATATAAATGATATATCATAATTAATAAAAATGAACACGTCTGTCTTCTAGGAGTTTTATTAATTGTTAATTGGAATGACATGTTTTGCCCTTTTAAGGCATTTTCAAATGTCAAATGCTTTTAATATTATCAAGGTTATAAAAATGCGTAGTTTATAACTTTTCATTATTATTTATCTATTACAATTAATATTTTTTAAATATCTTTTTACATAATTACAGCGCGAGCCAAAAGAATATAAGGTGTATAACAATTATATTGATTCTCATGACATGGTAACTAATCTATCGAAATTTTAATGTCACGTGGATTCTATATCAGACCAAAGACAGTGTGAGAATCACACTTTCATCGCCGGGAATCGATCCCGGGACCTTCGGTGTAGCAGTAATAGCTATTTCTACTCTACCGCGAAGATCGTCGTTGTATATCAAATAACCGAACCATCCATAATTTTAATATTTAAAGAAGTACCGAATCATTACAGTAAATATCTATATATTCTAAATAAAACATCTAAAATGAAATTCGATATACCCCACCTTTTATTTTATAACAGGAATATTATAAATAAATGAATTAAAACAAATATAATTTATTGATGTTAGCTTTACTGTACTTTATACGAACGACCAAATAAAATATTATTTAAAAACATGTGATTTTTGTGAAAATAACATTTTGGTTCCAAACAATTAATTTTTTGACGTTATACTCAAAATACAACTGTAGAATTTCATCGAAATATTTTAGAGCATTATTTAAAACGAGTGAACAAGTTTATTTTAAGTGAAATATGTTTTAATGCACAACTTATATTACAAGACTGATTAATGATACGATGCATTACAGGTAACTAATATGATTCACCTCAATACATATAAGTACTTACTCTTGACACAGACAAGATTGCCATTCAATTTCCATTATCTATTAAAGATGTACCGAGTGGAATATTTAAAAACGGAATTCTGATATGTATTTAATGTCGAATGATAATATATATATATATATATATATATGTATATATATATATATATATATATATATATATATATATATATATATATATATATATATATATATATATATATATATATATATATATATATATATATATATATATATATATATATATATATATATATATATATATATATATATATATATATGCTATATATATATATATATATATATATATATATATATATATATATATATATATATATATATATATATATATTATTATATATATTTTTTTTTTTTTTTAAAGTCTAACACCAAAGATTTAAATCAATGATATTAGAATTTATTTTACAATCTTCAATATGAGCAGAAAATAGCTCATAATTATGAAGAAGGAATCTGGTCGGGTCCAGGCTCGACCCGACCAGATTCCAGGTCTGGTCGGGTCCAGGTCTAGGGGATAGAACGCTTAGCTCCTGAGCCAAGCGTTCTATCCCCTAGACCACCACACAATAAAGAAGTGAATGCGGTGCGAAAGATGGTGTTATGAACAAAATAATGAAAGGATCATTAAGATGGTTTGGACATATAGAAAGAATGAATGAAGAAAGTAAGGTAAAAAAATTATATGTTAACGATGCAAATGGAACCAGAAATAGAGGAAGACCGAGGAAAACGTGGCTCGATCAAATAAATCAAATATTGAATGTCGGTGATGTCAGGAGTCGGAGAAATCGACGCGCATGCATGAGAATATGTATGAATGTTGAGGAAGCGAGAGAAATATGTCAGGAAAGAAAAGTGTAGCAGTCCATTCTTTCTGCCTACCCCTTCGGGAAGATGGCGTGATGGTTAGTTAGTTAGTTAGTTAGTATTTAAGTATTAGAAACTACTTGGGATTTTAATCCTATTAAAATTTAATTTAATTAGTAGTATTTAGGGCGGATTGTTGTACCCTTAAGTAATAACCACCGGGTGGCGACTCTAAAATGGCAACGGGCGGGTCACGTAGCCAGAAACTCAGATGAAAAATGGACAAGAAGACTGCTGACTTGGAGACCGTGGACGGCAAAGAGAAATGCAGGGCGACCGCAACTACGGTGGAAGGATGATCTAAACAGACACGTCGGAATAACCTGGATGCAGTCTGCACAGGACAGAATGACATGGAAGCAAATGGAGGAGGTATTTTTCCAGGAATGGACGGGAATAGGCTGAGGAGGAAGAAGAAGAAGAAGTAATAACAGGCCTAAAAATAAAAATACGAAAGACATCTTACATGACATACAAACCTATATTTTTTGCATTTATTTAATACGTTTAGCCGATTTCTGGGTAGGTACGAATGGATATCGATTTTAGAAGTATCAATATTATAACGGATCAGAAATATGCAGTTATCCGTAGGGTACCTACTTACCCACAGACATTACAAGCTGATTGCCATGTCGTGCCCCGAGATCTGTGTTATTACCCGGCCCGGGTTATCTGGTCCCGTGTTTACCTGTTTAACGATCTTGTAGATAACTTCCAACATCGCGATACTGATTTATCGACACAAATCGATACCTCAAAATAAACACAAAACGGTATTTACATCAATCACGAAATTAAGTAGGTACTGAAGTACAATGATATTCTCTATGTGGTTAATACTCGTTTCATTTAGTCTATGGCTATTAAATGCGTGAAGTTTTTTCCTCCGTTTCTGTGTGATTTATGAGTCAGCAGTATCAAAGTGCAAAGACAGGTTGTTATTATACAGAAGTATTTTATCTTCTCTACAGAATAATTATTATTCGAGATTTTCTCCGGTGATTGTCGTTTCTATTAAGAATTACGACATCATTTGACTATTCCATGCGACACACAATGTGATCGTAATGTACGCTGAGAATGACAAATAATACTGGCAGTTTCGCATGCAATGAACGGATTTCGTACGTTAATTCAAATTACTATCATGTCTTTGCAGAATTACGTTTTATTATCGTGGAAAATCTTATACAAACAACGTTTTCACAAATATTTTGACGCGATTTGCGAAATTAAGAAGCACCAATATGTTTATTTGTATACAACAATAGAAGGCGGTTCCCACCACATACCCGAGGCTGTTATAGGGCGCAGCGTCGCCCTTTCGTTAGCCTCGCTCAAAAAAATATTTTAAATACTTGTTTTTTTAAATACATCTGACTGCTCCTAACCCCTTAAGCATTCAAATAAAACAATTTACTTTGGTATTATTATGGTTATATTTTCGATCCACTTTATAGTGCTAGTGGCAGTGGCGTGCCTAGGGTCAGCCAGTAACGCAAGCCAAGGAATTATTAATAAATATTCGTTAAGAAATTACATAATCGTTCTTTTCATAACATTTCTGCACATAACGTAAATGACAGATAACATTCTGACAATAGAAATGAAGTGCGTGACACATCGAATAGTAACATATTATACTTCAGAGTGATAAAGCCCGGCTTCACATCCATACAAAAATTGTAGATATCTTCTGGTATATATGCTATATGACGATATACCTAGCTATATGATTACAAGCTAAAAATACGTAAGTGCGACAAGGACTCTTTTACATTTTGCAAGCCCAATATGAAGCCCATCGAAAACATGAAACAAAACATGTGGACGTCGGTGATTTCGCGGGCATCTCACCTACGGTACGTATGAGTGAAATAAAATACAGCGCGTATGAGTGGAACAAAACGGTCGTTTCTGCACATGCCAGCGGAGTTATTTGCAACGCAACGAATTAAATCGCTTTAACTCGCGCGAAAATTCAAAATATTATTTTATTCGTAGACGGCTCAAACGCGCAATAAACGTCGTTTTATTATAGATTTTTTAAGGCAAGCCCGGCTTTTCGGCTTGTATGGAAGTACCGCCACTGGCTAGTGGGTGTTGGTTATGGTATGGTACAGCGTGCTGTTACAAAATAACTGCATTCAGCAATGTTACAGTTCCACGGCATTCCTCCTCGCTGGTCGCAAGGACGCTATTGCTATTCAAGAATTACGCGGACTGGTTTTGCGTTCGCTCTGATCTGCATGGATTGCTAGACAACTCATTTTCTTTTGCTATTTCATACCTGCGTTCTCACTTAACTGGTTCGGCACCCACGCTAAAATCTAGATACTTTAAATGCTTCTGTTTCAATTATTGTAATGCACTTGTGTTCGCAGAAGGCAACGGGAATCTACTCCAGCCAAAATTCGCCGCAGTGATCGTTCACATCAGGGGGACCTGACATGGCAACATAAGAAGAAGAAGAACTTGTATTTAATATTTTTTAGTTCGAAGTTCATATTCCTATAAAGCCTGGGTTCTCAAAGTGGGCGATAACGCCCCCTTGTGGGCGTTTGAGACTTTCAGGGGGGCAGTAGAAGACCCAGAAAAAATAGAGAGCGTGGGCAGATAAAAAAATATAGTCTAAAAAGACAAAAAAACACGTTAATCATTTCTTCCTTTTCTTCGTTCGATATTGTACCATATGTCGTTGTTAGATACATAAAAGATTTAATAATATTTTTAAATTCAACCATGTGTTTCTAAATATTTGGAATAACTTTTATGGGAGGGGGCCGTTGAAGGTTTATTTTTCTTGTAAAGGGGGCGATGACCCAGAAAAGATTGTAAACCTATGCTATAAAGTAACATAAAAATCTGCTTTCCTTATCATCTCTTGGATTTTTTTTTTCTGGTGATTCTTCATGATTATGCAATATAGAAGAAGTTATCGTATATGGGAATAAAATTTAAACTTACCCATATAAATATAACTAACTCACAAAAGCCAACATCCCGAAGGGGTAGGCAAAACGAATGGACCACCACACTGTTCTTTTCTGACACACTCAATTCCTCAACATTCATACTTCGTGTCCTGTCGTTCCTAAACATTCATACATCGTGTCATACACGCACGTCGATTTCTCCGACTCTTCGCGTGTATTCTATTACTTTTAGGTTCTCTATTTCCCGCTCCTTTCACATCGTTAACGTATACATTTTTAAACATTATTTCTTCATACATATTCCAGGTGTCTAACTATTTAAATAAATTTGCCCATAACGCTTTCATTTACTCTGCATTCCATGCTTATAATTCAATATGACACTCTATCATACACAGATTTAATTAACATTTTTCTAGAGAACCCATTTTTACAAAAAAATTTCCACTGTCACCCTTCTTTAGCAGTTCCATGCTTTACTTCCATACATAAGGATCGATACAAGAACACCACTATGCAAAGTCATCCTTGCTTTTATGGATAGACTTATAAATATATATAAAATAGGTACAATTAATAATATTAATAGTATACGTAAAAAATATTTAAATGGATGTGTATTTTTCATTATTTAGAACACTTTAACGTGGTCTTTTACTAAAAGATTTCAGGAAAAAAATGTATTTCTTATCAATATTCATTCAAAGTAATGAAGTCATCTCACGCCTGAACAACCTCTGTAA
This sequence comes from Lepidostoma basale, assembly GCA_022606425.2. Lineage (NCBI taxonomy): Eukaryota > Metazoa > Arthropoda > Insecta > Trichoptera > Lepidostomatidae > Lepidostoma > Lepidostoma basale. The sequence goes on along the minus strand of JAHDVF020000775.1, from coordinate 527,166 downwards.
ATTGTTCTACAATTCTGCGCATACAATGCGATCACTCGAGCAAGCAAAATAAAAAAGAGGTTACAATTATAACCTTCGCCTCTTGAGCAAAGTTCAAATTTGGAATCATAAACTCAAGCACGACTCTGCCTGTGTTACAGTGGACAATATTTTTATAAAAAATATATACAATATATATAGTAAATTAATGAAAAACGTGTCAGGGAAACATGAGTAGTTTCACTAATTAATAAAATCCTCTTACGTTTTTAGATACAGCGAGATTTTTTTCAAGTTTTTTACATTAAGCACTTACTTAACAGTTAAATTCATTACGTAATTATGTAGTGCAGTAAACATTATTTTAAACAGATATAAGAGTCGTCCATAGTCAATATAAGAAGGCACAATAGCCATAAATATCCTACCGTTCCCTATAATTAGACATTTGGCCACCAGTATCTACAGCCTAGTGTCTGAGCGCATAGCGTGTCTTCTCTTGGCCAGCTGGTGTCCGGTTCGAATCCTGTCTGGCTATTGCGCTTTCTTGCTTTGACTATTTACGACTCTTAAGGGGTATTACAATCCTGCAAAATTCCATACCGAAGTCAATTTCCTATGTCGTGGCCTCGCCTTGTAAAAGCATTTCTTGCAAAATGGCCCTAAATGTATTGTATAGGCATATAGGTAGGTTATTATCGATTGCTCAGTATTTTTAGATGTGTTATGAATGACGATTAACAGTAAGTCAGTTGGCAATTATTACTGTGAATATCAAGGTTCAATGGCACGTCAATCGTGTCATAATGCCACCATCGCCTTGGTGAATAATTATCACTTCTCACAATACCTACAGTCGCAGGAAAATTTATTAGACAGATTTTTTTATTTCATATCATGTTTCAACAGTCACTGAATAAAGTAAACAAAAAATGTTCATTTGTTTTTATTTCAATTCAGTAAAGCATGAAAATATAAACTATTGTCAAAGATCTCTAAGATTAAAAATTTGTTGCTCTAAATTTAATTATTATTATTATTATTATTTTTTTTTTTTTGGTATGAAGCCATCACTTTGTGGAGTTATCAATATTTAAATTGAATACACATTAATTTGTTAAAACCACTTTTATTTTTGAGTTCGTCGACCGGTTTCGCTCACAACCGAGCTTCCTCAGGACTGATTAATAACTAAACTTAAAATTAAATACAATATCATGGCTTAGGACTAGAGGAAGATGGGACTAGAGTGTTAGAGTGAGAAGACTGTGGGTGATAAGGAATTGACAGAAGAGAGTGGGGAGGATTAGGCAGTGGTACAGGGTTGTTCAGAGGGAACATATTTAAAATAGGGCTGTAGGACAAATTGGTTTGGTTATTTATTATTTTACAATTAGAATTTATTGATTTTTTTATCTCTAGGGCTTCTTGGTTGTTGAGTTTTAATCCGTTGCTGTTTTTATGGAGTAATTTGGCACCTAAAGTTTTATTGAAGGTATGATCGCATTCTATCAGGTGGTTCGCAAACTCTGAAAAGCCATTATTATTAAGACATCGTAGATGCTCTGTGATGCGTGTATTAAGAGATCTGGTAGTTTTTCTTACGTAGAAGCTAGGACAATCGTTACAGTTTAGTTTATATATACCGGCGTGATTAAATTTATCTTCCTTGTCTTTCGAGTTAATTAGAAATTTACCTAGATTATTGTTGGTGTAATAAGCTGGTTTTATTGTAGGTGGGAAATTTCGAACGGCTTGGGAAGAGAATTTGTTTATAAATAGGATTTTTCTCCATTGAAAAGGAAAAAACTCACAATAAAAATGATGACAAACCCCCTTGTCAAAGCGTTTTTTCTATACTTATTTCATTAAAATTCATTTTTAATATCTTAATCGGAATAAAATTATCACATCCAAATAGTGTTCTTAACTAGACTTAGTAATAATTACATTAAATTTTCACATATACTTAATGCGGCAGCACGACTTATAAAAGGTGTTCCAAAAAACTCGCATATTTCACAACATCTAAAAGATCTTCATTGGCTCAAGTGTCCTGAAAGAATCCAGTATAAACTATGCTGGACGGTTTTTAAAGCGCTTCACGGAATGGCACCAGCCTATATATCTGAACTTTGTGTTGCTGATAGCCCTAACTTGCGGCAATCTACGCTTCGATCAGCAAACTCCTCGGCAATAGGCAGATTAGTTGAGCCAAAGCGCAACCCCCGGACAAATTTCGGAGATCGGGCCTTCGCAGTGGCAGGTCCGTCCGCCTGGAATATGCTTCCTGCACGCCTCAGATGCATTGACAATCCGACAGACTTTAAATCTCACCTAAAAACCCACCTTTTCAAAATATCCCATAAAATGTAAACAACGGTTATCTGATTGCTGGTGTCACATGCAGCTCTCATGACTAAAAACACTGTCAAAGCGCCCTTGAGGTGAGCTATTCACGAAAACGGCGCTATACAAATTAGCCTAATTATTATTATTATATATACATTTTAAACTATTGCATATATAAAATTATATAGCTCTTTGAATGAACTAATTTTGACATCTATTAAAATGTCAACTTGAACACCATAGGCAATATTCGTGTAAATCAATACTTTTATTTTGTTTTTTATATTCCCCTGATTTGTTAATATTAATATTATTATTTGAAGATGTTTATTTCTAAAACTGTGTATTGTATATTCCTGCTCTACACATATATCTTCATCAGATTGTCTCCATCCACTGCTGGACGTAAGCCTCTCCACCCCCACGCCATCTCTCTCGGTCTTTCGCCAGTGTTCTCCAGGCCCTTCCCGCTGTCCGCACAATATCATCCTTCCACCTGGTAGGCTGTCTCCCGACACTTATTCATCCCAACCTTGATCTCCATTAAGTAACCCTCTGGCTCCATCTTCCATCATCCCGTCGGCACACATGCCCAGCCCATTGCCACTTCATCCTTGCAATTCGTATCCCTATGTCGGTGACCTTGGTGCGTCTTCTAATCCGCACGTTGGGTATATGGTCTCTAAGTGAGATACCCAACATGGATCTACGCGCTCCTGAGGCGAGCTAAAGTTGACAGGGAACTGTTATCAGCTATCAAGGTGCGAAAGATTTCACATCTGGGTCATATACTGCGTGGGTAAAAGTACCACCTTCTCCAACTGATATTGCAGGGAAAAAATGAGGGACGCCGTGGGCCCGGTAGGAGACAAATGTCCTGGCTGCGAAACGTGAGGGAGTTGACCGGCATCCGAAGTGTGAAGGAGCTGTTCCGAGCGGCGCAGGACAGGAAAAGGTTCGCCGAGGTGATCGCCAACGTTGGGGGGACCCGACAGGGCACGTGAAGAAGAAGTCTAATAATAAAATTGTTTTAATAAAATTGTGTAAAGCTTCTCCGGGTTTATCGACCTCGAAAAGGAATTATACTAATAAATATAATTGTGATTAAGGTAATTTGTTAATGGCAATAATAAATTGCCATGGAACTGTAGGTACCTTGGACCGCGGCACGAATGTGGCAGGAAGCACATCCATTGCCAACTTCTAACATTTGGCAAAAGATGCAGTCGGACAATGACCCAAGCGAGTGTGGGCAAAATTCTTTATGTTGTGCAACTCTCGTTACACTCTTGTTGGGCAATGCGCTCTTGTTCGCCTGCACGCCACATACTCTCCCAGCGATCAATCATGCTTGCATCCTGTTTTTAAAGATTCACAAATATCACATCCACGATCCCTAATAAGTATACAAACACAAGGCGATCTTTAAGTATTACTTCCTGAGCTATACGACGCCAAATACAAAATCAAATATTTGGCATAAACTTTGTGGTAAAGTATTTACACTTCAAATTGATTTAAAGATTCTATTGATTCAATCACACATTAAACTCAACCGGTTTCACAATTGAGCGAATTATTATATTAGTAATAAATATTAATATTTATGGTGTGACCTTTTGCATGTTACGATGTTTTAAAAAATACATCAAGGGATGCAGCTATCCGTAGTAAATTTAAAAACATACGTATACACTCGTATGTCTTAAAAATTCGCGCAATAACAAACAAAACACAGAGTTTATCAACCGGATTTGTGCTATCACATTCTCTCTTACTTATTAGTACTTGAGAACCAGCGAGATGCACGATTTATCGCGCAGAAAGTATTTTAACTCTAGCATTTACGAGTCGTTAGAGTTTCTCGATAATTTTGAGAACGACGATATATCACTTTTTTACATTATAAGGGTAAACTCCATATGATTTTTTTTTAAATCTTGATTTTATGGAACTATGCATTTTACGGTTTGATTTTTTACGTTCAATCAAAAAATCATGTTCCCTTAAATACATTATTTATATATTTCACAATTGCATCATTTACATTTTGCTAACTAACTAACTAACTAACTAACCATCACGCCGTTTCCCCGAAGGGTTAGCAGAGAGGATGGATCGCCACACAGAATAGCCACCTTTCAGTAATTGATTAATTTGGTCATGCCATGTCTTCCTTGGCCTTCCTCGACTTCTTTTCCCATTACATTACTTGTATATATATTTTTAACCATTCTTCCCTCAACCATTCGTTCCATATGTCCAAACCATTTTAGTGACCCTTTCATAATTTTATTTATCATGCATTCATCCGCCATACATTCCTTACATTTTACTGTTAGTTATAAGTACTGAATAAGTTAAGTCTTTGATTAAAGAAAACCCAACTACATTTAAAAATAAATTATATTACAAATTTCGGAACACAGTGTAGTTTTTTTGGGTGTATTTATTATTTTCATGTTTATATTCACCGGCACACGAATCGGATGTTTTTAAAAGAAAATGTTTATAAACACATATGAAGACAAGCTTGCATACATCTACTATGTTATACAATATAAACGGTAAATGTATTTCAAAGGTGAAATTTAAACATCCATAAATACTCAACAAACAAAATAAACGCTGCCATAAAGTTTAAAGAACCGCAGAGATGAAGGTACTGGAATGAACATGTGACCAGAATGGCAGAATCAAGGAACGTGAGAGCAGCAGGGACAGTTTACCTCAAGGAAGCAGACCTCAGGAGCGACCTCCACAGATATGAAAATACAAATTACAATATTTTTTGTGAATGTATACTTATGCTTGTATACGAATACTGGATTTCACCCACCGTGGGTTATTCATGATTTAATTGTATCTCAATAGAGACGAAGATGCAAACTGGAAACTGAATATGGTTGATCAAGGTGTTTACAGGACTTATGACCTGTCATTGGTTGGGTTTGGCGCACGCTTTATGTAATTACAACATTCCCCATTCCACCATTCTTTTTGACCATGTATGACAAATTTTTGGAAGTTGTATATATGTTAAAGTCCTATGCCAGATTTCACATGTCAGTTTCAATGTGCCATCTATGAAGATTTTGATTACATATGTTAATCTTTTTAAGATTACTCTATATATAATCTACATACTAACGCCATCTATGGAGATATATGTTTATTAAGAATTAAGCAGAACATATTTTTTAACTCAATGTGAATGGCTACCCCGCCATTAGCGCATTGTTAACAATACAAATTACAGTCCACTTCTCAATAAGAACATGACGGAGGGAATAACAGGTCAAAAGACCTTATCCAAGAAAAACAATAAGATAAAACGCATTTAAAGTTATTATAAAACCTTATAAATGAATAATATATATAAAGTACCTAACATCACACAATGACCAATTTTAGATTAAATAAAAATACAAGATAACAATGACTTCATAGTATCAAAAATACATTTACATAATTGAAATGACTAATCTATGTAGTGAGATAAAGATGACATTGGACAGATGTTAATTAAAGTACCAAAAACCAGTGACAGAGATCTTTAGATAAAATAACTTCAAGGAATAAAGTCTTTGAAAATATAAATAATAGAAACGACGAAATTCACATTATTTTTAAATATTCCATTGTTTTGGCCGAAACACTATAAACTCTTAAATTTTAAAAACCTTATTTTATGTATAACATGTTGATATATTATTGTAACACCTGATGATGTCGACACAGGTTGACGAAATAGACGAAAAAATTTTTAAATTAAAATTATTAATTCTTCTATAACTCCATACTTTGTGTTGTTGTGGTGCTTTATTTCTCTTTTTCATTTTTATGTACTTTGTATATACAACACTTATATTTTTTTAAATACATTGACGTGTTTCGGACGACCAGTAAATAATAATAAAGAAAATATTATAAATAATCAAATAAAATTAACGGCAAGTCCATCTATGATTTATTTCCTTTGTTGTAAGTAATTACCTGAACCCCAATAAGAACTTTAAATTGTTATTTTAAATTTTAAATTGAATCATAATAATTGTTATAACAAAAGCATAAACGTTCCAAAATAAATATTTTTAACATCTGTCAGATCATGTAACATAATTTATAATATATTTTTTTAAATGTATCTTTATAATATGTATCACTGAAGAAGGACTGGTTGTCCGAAACATGTCTATGTAATTTTTTTTTAATATAAATAAAATTATTTTTATTTTGTATTAATTCGATTTATAATAGGAGTATCATAATAGGTCACTCATTATTGATACCCCACTATTAACTGTGTTCTTCAATAATCTAGATACAATTTGTATTTTTAATAGTGATCACAGTCTTAACTTGTTTTGTTGACTTAATTTTTACCGTTACTCTCAAAATGTTCATAGATTTAATTTAACTGTCTGTACAAAAAAAAATATTGGATATTATTCCATCTATAACAAATTAGTAAAATAGAATAAAATAATTGTACAAAACTTAATATTTTAAAACAAGTTTTACCATCCAAAGTAAACCTTGATATAAACAGTTCACTTAAGATATAGGAAACTGTTTTTTGTATTAAATTAACCTCACAACCTTCGTAAGTAAACTAACAGACCCATTATTCTTCATTTCTATAAATATTAACTAATAATGCATTAAATATAATTGATAAGAATATTATTATTTTGTTGAATAGCTCTTTTCATCGTAATAGCGCGAGCCACATTAATGTAAAGGTTATAGCTATTATATTGATTCTCATAACATGTGATAAGGTAGCTAATCTATAGCCATTTAATGGTCACGTGAATTCTACATCAGACCAAAGCAGTGTGAGAATCACACTGTCATCGCCTGGAATTGAAACCGGGACCTTCGGTGTGACAGTCATAGCTGTTGCCACTCTGCCACGAAGGTCGCCATTATTAATAGTTCTGAACGTCTTCAATTATACCGTTATTGAACTAACTAACTAACGAAAAAATGGACCGCCACGCTGTTCTTTCTATACTATTTCTGTCACTTCCATAACATTCATACATCGTGTCATGCACGCAAGTCTATTTCTCCGACTCCTCGCGTGGCCGAAATTCTGTTTTGGGTATATTTGATCGTGACACGTTTTCTTCGGTCTACCTCAATCTCTTGTTCCGTTTACATTGTTAACATATATTTTCTTTACCATTTTTTCTTCATTCATTATTTTCATGTGTCAAAACCATCTTAATGATCCTTTCATTTTTTTTTCACCATTATTGGGTAGGTATATTAGTTTTAGTTATTACGAATTGAAATAAAATGAAGCATGGAAATGGCAGAAGAAGGATGAGAACAGACTAAATGCGGTAGAGATGAGATCCATTAGACGGATGTGTGGTAAAACGATGTACGACAGAGTTTCAAATGCCAATATTAGGAAAGAATGTAGGGCAGAATAAAGCATTATAGACAAAATTATGAAAGGATGACTGCGTTGATTTGGTCACATGGAACGCATGGATGAAGAAATAATGGCTAAGAAAATATACTTTAACGATGAGAATGGAGTGCGGAGTCGAGGAGGACCTAGGAAAACATGATCGACCATTACAAAAGTTGGAAGAATCGACGCGCATGTATGACTCGTTGTATGAATGTGGAGGAATCTAGAGAGGTGCCAGGATAAAGTAGTGTAGCGGTTCTCTCTCTCTGCCAACCTTTTCGGCGAAACAGTGTGATGGTTTGATGTTGTTGTTAAAATGTGAATTTATTGTAATTCTATTCATAAATAATTATGAACTGCGGCTTCGTTGGCTAGACGAAGGACCTGCAATTGTTAGGAGTCAGATTTGAGGAGTGGACGTCGAGACTTCAGGATAGGGTCGGCTGGAGAAACTTTTTGGAGGCGGCCGAGGTCCACCCAGGACTGTAGAGCCAGAGAAAAGAAGAAGAAAATTATGAATTTTAAAACATTTTTTTGGCGTATATTTAAATGGCTTTAGTCGCGTAGTAAAATATTTAATAATAAACTATGCTAAATAAACGGGTCTCTTACACAGGAAGTCTGTAATATGGTAATATCACTCATCTGCAAATAAACATTTTCTCTTTCATCTTTGAAGTTCACGAGTATTCAAATTTCTCTTATGAACAAGCCGACCCTAGACGCATTTAATTAAAATAGTAACCTTATACGCGCGTTTTTAAATGTGAATGAAAGTAAAATATTAACTGAGCGGAGTTCCTGGTCTCTGTAACCGAATACGCAGTGAATCATAAACCAGTTTGAGATCAATTTTCAAGACGAGTACCCAGAAACCACCGGCCATTACATTGCTTAAATGCGGTGGACACGCCGTCGGTCATTATAAGACAATGTAGTAAATAATGGTAACAATCAATAATAAAAAAACTCACAGAGATCCATATTTAAAAAAACTTTTAACATGACTTTTAAATAAAATTGAGTCATTTGACCACTGTTGAATCCAATAATTCATGACATAAATTAATCAAAACACTGTTTTTTTACTTAAATTAATATTTAATTTATTAATCTAAAAACGCTTCATTGTAAATATTCTGTTTCAAATATCTTATTAGTAAGCTTTGATTACAAATTAATTAATTATCAATACCCATATAAAATATAAGAAGTTCTGTATTAGAATGAAGTAAATATTTTTACGACCGATCATTAATGTTTAAAAAGTTCATTTAAGACTTTATGGCTCTCAGTTACAGAAATAATAACGAGACTGATTAGTAATGCACATCATTAAAAATGTTATAGAATGAGTACAAAAAATATTATTAGTAGTTCTTAACATGAACAAGTACTTTTTAATATTAGTAATTCTGAACATATAAGTAACATTGTTCTAAATATTCATAGTTCTGAACATATTAGTAGTTCTGAATATATTTGTAGATCTGCATATCAATAGTTCTGAACAAATAAGTATTTCTGAACATATTAGTAGTTCTAAACATATTCTTCTTCTCAGTCGTATTCCTCATGATTGAGAGTCGTGTCCATCCTGTAAACTATTGACGCCGTGTGCTCCTGTCACCCATCAGTCTTCAGGCTGCAGCTAATGAGAGACCAGTCAAATCCCTGATTTGATCGGACCAGCGGCTCGGTGGTCGTCTTTGTAATCGCCTTCCCTCCACTTTGCCCATGATGATGAGTTTTTCAAGGTCCAAAATATTTCAACACTCTCTGAGAGCACACCCGCGAGAGTCTTGCCTTGATACCCAGCTGGTCAATGATTCACTGGTTTGTTCTTCTTGCCGTCCAGGGTATACGTAGCATTCGTCGTCAGCACAACATCTCGAAGGCATCAATTTTGTACCTCTCCGATATTCCAAGACTCGTAACCATAAAAGAATATGGAGAAAAAAAGGGTTTGAACCAGTCTCATCTTGGTCTTGTTAGAGATATTTTTGTCTTGTCATATCTTGGTGAGCTTTGTCATAAACGTATTAGTTGTTCTGAATATTAATACTAAATACCTATATGCCTAGCTATGGAAACAGTCTTATGAAATTCTCATTTTACATTTAATTTATTATCTATTGCAAAAAGCTATTCGACGTTCATTATAAGAATAATATCAGTACTATGAATACAATTAATGTTTTCCTGTGGCCCCATTGCATCCAATATTTGAATAAGAATTAGAGATCTCTAATCATAAATAATAGTACGAGCCATAAACAATGAGTGGCACTTGAATATAGGTCTATTATTTCATAAGTACGTTTAGTGTCGAATCAATGTGCCTAGTTATTAGCTCGATGATAGTAGGTGAAATCGATAAACAGAAATTATAATCGAATGAAATTAACTTTCGCTTCACTGAAACAATAATGTTATTAAATAAAGTAGCTAGAAAAAATTATTAATTTTTTTTTACTGACCCTAACTTCACATATGTATTTTTTTAAATTAGCAATTATATCAATGATAATAATAATAAACCTAAGTATTTTCTAATCACCAATGTATACCATTGTTTAATCTAAATTGAAAATAATAATATTAATGATCATAATCTGCTTTTTTCTTGAATTATTAATAATACTATAATTTTGATAATTTTGCTTAGGTTATGTCCATATAATATAATATTTATGTAGAGCTGAGAAGCTTAGCAATAGAGAGCTTTTGTCGAGTAGGGAGGTTAGAAAAGTCTCATATTTGGATCATTTGCCCAGGGAAGAAAAAAACCACCTACTTCGGCTGATGAAAGGCTTACGACACCAAATGATTATTTTTATATTTAAGATGGAGTCTGCGACGATCTTTGAAACGTCGGTTGAAGATGATACCAAGAGACAGAAACATATACCCATGATCCCAAATAAAATAAAGTTATCAATTATAGCTAAAATCCTCTATAGAGAAGGATTTGCAACAAGTCCGGAACTGAGCCTAGCAACTTAGTGAAAACTTAATTGAAATCGGGGAATGTAAAAAAAATATTGATCCCGCCAGCTTGGTTACCGATATGAGATTGGAAGAGAATCAATCTAAAGTAATGTTCAACTAGAAGATCCACATGGTGCATACTTGATGCAAACGTCTGCCGACATTTTTAGATCGCCTATTTCCCGTGTTGCAGTAGCCAACTAGGTCGCCAACAATATGGAGATCGCGTGTCATGAAAGAACAATTACTCATAGTTTCAGCATTTAATGTTTAATATTGAACAATATAAGCAATACACCCTTACTACATAAACATCTTGATGTGTATTATATAATATATCATTGTATCACGATTATATTTGGTTTTTTTTTTTTCGCGTGCGATATGATTTCTTTATTCTAATTAATATTAATGAAAACGTCCGTTCTCCAAAAGTATTATTTTATTTAATGGGAGCGGCATGTTTCGCCTTGCTAAGACGTTATCAACTGAATCATTTAATAATTTTGTAGCAAAACGTATAATAAATGCATGGAAAACGTACGTTTTCCTCAGTATAAAATTATTAATTTGGAGTTTTATAACACATCATCATTCAAGCAACAATAATATTGTACGTATATTGTTTTATAATTACCTTGATAAAGTTACAAATTCTTTCAACCAATTAAAGTGTTGTGATTTTGAGCTAAAATATGTTATATTCAGTGGAATTTAAAATAAAACAAATCTATTTTAAAATAAAACATTGTATTTTACTGTTCCTTGACCAATGATGTAAAACTCCATTTTAAATAATTAAAACTAATTAAAACGTCTGTTTTTTAGAATTTTTATTTTATTTAATGGTTAATACATACATCCCTTTACTAAGGTTTAATCATTTGATAATGCCTTAGCAAATCGAAACATGTCATTCCTATAAAATAAAATAAAACTTTTAGAAAACAAATTCATTCGTAGTTATTTTGGGCATTTATTCTGGTGCAAAATATAAGAGCTGATTAATTTTACTTGAATGAATAAATCTTTAAAAAATATTCGTACAAAAAATATATACAATGGCCAAGCGTTCGTAGCTCCGGTACGGTGCACGCTCCGTGTACGAGTATAGTATACAAGTGAGCTATTTTAAGATTAAAACAAACGTTACATGTAGATATTATCGTACTGATGAACAGGTTAATAAAGTTGAACACCTTCACTCGTGACTCATGCAGTATGTGGAATGAAGTTCAATGATTATGTTTTCAAATCCAACCTGGTGGCCTCTATTATTTACTTATCAGTCGCAGTCTGCAGCATGATTATACGAGTACATAAGATATAATCCAATACATGGCACCGTAGTTCCCGCCAACGCGCTCACGATGACTCATATCATAATACCACTTCAGTGTAAATCGATCAGATTTGAAAAGCGGATCATATTGATGGACTTTTGACAGCCCACGCATAATTGATAGAGAATTTAATAAAATAACTATGCTATAAAAACAATATACATTACATACAATACCAATCTGACAACGCGTTATCTTATTTAAAAAAATGATAAACTAATACTTATAGAAAAAGTTTATTTAAATTGAAACAATAGAGGATTACTACATGATTATACTGCGTATTTCTTCTTTTTATTCTTCCTTATTCTAGACCTAAGTGTTATGTTCTCCAGAGTGTTGCTCCTCCTGTGAAGTAGATTCCCAGCTGTCCTTCCATATTTTAGGAGGTCTTCCACGAGGACGAGTCCCACGAGTCCCATAGGGGAGTCTGGTGGTGTCCATTCTTTGAACATGACCGTACCAGTCCCCTTTTCGCTGTCTGCTCCATCTTATAATATGCTCGACCTCACACATGTCTCTTATTCTGGTGTTCCTCACGCGATCTCTCAGTGTCTTGCCTGCTATACCATAACACCATCACCAAGTCAGTGGTGACACATGCTTCTGCATCGTGGACAATGACTCTAAAAGAACAACAAAGAATCAACTGGTTTGAGAATAGGATACTGAGAATGATCCTGGGACCCAGACCCGGTGTTGCTGCGGGAACTTGGAGGCATAGGAGCAACCAAGAAATCCGTATGATGACCCAGCAGCCCTTTATAACAAGCACCGTGATAGCCGATCGCCTAGCCGGACCTAGAGCATTAAAAACCCTGTACGCGTTTAGATCGACTGTAGGAAGGCCTAGACAGCGCCTTATGGACAATGTTCTGGCTGATCTGGCTAGGTTGGGCGAATCGAACTGCTGGGAGCAAAAGGCGCAGGATCGAGGAGCTTGGAGGAAAATAATCAAGGAGGCTAAAACTCTTCAAGAGTTGTTTGGTCATAAGAAGAAAATTGTTTATGGTTGAACTATATCATTGTCTGTGTGCCAGTACACACATTGGTATCTATAGAAAATAAAGAAATGATTGATAAGAATATTTTTGCATCATAGGTATTGTTCTTAAACAATCTGCACTCGAAAAGTGATTTAATAAAATACATTAAAAGTATCGATGATTTTGGCCACCGTGTATATTTTATTTGGTTATGGGTGTGTAAAATATTGGGTTATGACAAGCTTTTTTTTCATATAAAGTGAAAAAAATACTATTTTTTAAATAAACAAAAATAATCTGTGCTAAGGATATTTGAGCAATTACCTTTAATTCCATAAAAATATATAATATAATTGTTGTGATGATGATGCCGACATAGGTTGATGAAACAGCTGATGCTACAATCTGATAAAAATATATTGTAATACGTATAATAACAGTATTACAACTTAAAAAAAAACATTTATTTTTACTATTTCTTAACAAGTTTTCTCTTAGAATTGTTTTGTTTTTGTTTTTCGAAAATATTAAATAAGAAGTTAAGTGTGTTCACTTGTGAATCTTTCACGATTCTAACAAAATGATTTGAAAAGAAATATCCATTGCAACCCGTTGTCATTTGAAATGTACGCCTTAGGTCTCAAGTATTGTACTACAATTAAATGCCGTTCTATTTCTGCAGCGCTTGTATTTCGGTATTGAAGATTAATAAGAACGCAAGCCCGAGAGTCCGATACTTCCCGTTAAGATAACCAACATTAAAGCTGACAGATTGATGATAGATTGTATTCATGGCACTAAATTTCATAGAAGTTTCTTTGTAAAGAAAATTTATCACTGTAAGTAATATTATAATAGTAATTGTGCTTTGCAATTTTGTCTCTCCGGTGAAAAGCGGAGGATTGGTACTTAATCTGCAAGATTGTACGAGTATCTACAGTATTTGCAAGCCGCCAGCATTCCAACAAGACAGACTGTATTTCCTTTCTATCCTTCCTATTACAAACAATTTAATTATTTACGCTTTGAAGAAAAAAACATTTTAGATTTATGTTAATACGCAAAAAATGTATTTATTATTATTTTTATATTCGTGATTCGACAAAGTTAGAACAGTTGAGGCGCTGTTTAGAACTGCGCAAGACAAAGACAAGTGAATTTTGACTTCGGGAGGACTCGGCATGACATATGAAGAAGAGAAATGCTCTTATTTTTTATATTCTTTATCACTTATTATAATAATATTTGAGCATATCGTCGCCCCAGAGCAATGTGAGATAAACCAGTGCCATCTTGACAATATAACAAGCCGTAATGTTCCTTTGATATTGTTTATGGTTTGACTTGGTGGAGGCCTTGCACTTATTTGAGTCTCCTAGGGCCTTGGAGATTCAAATAAGTGCAAGGCCTCCACCAAGTCAAACCATAAACAATATCAAAGGAACATTACGGCTTGTTTTATTGTCAAGATGGCACTGGTTTATCTCACTATTGCTCTGGGGCGACGATATTATATATTTTAAAAACTTCGTTAAAGTAGACATCCTTCATGTGTGAAAATAACGATAACGGTAACTTGTATGCTTTAAAAAACTAAATAAAGCAATATTGTATTTATATTTTTTAATATGGTATTTCTTATTTATACTTATTCTTCTTCGTCTTCCTCTTAGTTTAGCTCGTATGACCTGTTTAAAACGGTAAATTGTCCTGGGATGATGATGCCCAGCCATCTCTCCATCTTTTACAGCAATTTTTTTTTATTTCGCGAAAATTGCGAGTTTCGAATGTTGCAAGTTTCTTCATGTCGAAATAAAACACTTACAAATTATATTATAACGTTAACAACATGCATATTACTCAGAATAAATTATTTAAAATAGAGAAATGAATAATGCAAATTTAAGTATCATTAATAACACAGATGACTTGTTTTTTACTATACTATTATTTATGGGTTTAATTATTTTCAAACGGTTCTTTCTCCATATTTCATAAATATTTCACTTTTATATAATGACAGATTAACACTTTGAAATAAATGTACAATGTGGTTTAATGTATACTCCGATATTTAAAAATATACTAATTTTCTTTTAAAACTCTTGCATTATCACTGTGGAATTCCATAATATCAGTTTTGCAAATAATAAAACAAATTCTGATTTTTCACTCATACACATTATTTATCTAGATATACTCGTATTTCGAATGTAATCGTTCTACTGAATATGAAGGTACAATATCATCGCAATAAATATTATATATCATATTAGCGAAAGTACGTTCAGAAGACAAATATTCTTAACTTTAGACAGTATCTTGTCTTCATAAAATCGAACCTCTCTAATGCTTTCCTGGTATTATATTATATATTATATTTTACCTGTTCTCAAAAGATGCCTTAAACCTTAATTTTGTTAAAATATTTTAAAGAAAATAAACGTGGTTTAATTTGGTTAGATAAGTAGAGATGAAAATAAGCGGGAATGCAGTGTATTTATTCTTTTAAAAATGTGTACGAAACTAGTATTGGTTTTAAATATTGTTTTATAAATGTTTCCTAAAGGAATAAGAAGATATGTTCACCTCTTATATTAAATATATTACATCTGCGAGGTCGAAGATGTGGTCAGATGGGGACGCCAATTACGGCGATACTGGCATCAACACGTAGAAAGGATGAGCTCAAATAGGATACCATACATAGCTCTCCATTGAACGCCAAACGGACAACGCCGACCAGGAAGACCCCCGAAACGGTGGAGAGAAAGCTGGAGTTCAGCGTCTCAAGAGAACCCGCCTGAAATAACAGACTCCTGAGTCTACCAAAAGTGAAGAAGAAGAAGAAGATATTTCATTTCATATTAATTTACACCTTTTAAAAAGTAACTTAATTTTAAATACACAAGAAATAAACAATTCTCAAATTAATACGGCTTAAAATAAAAAGCCACCCTTTTTCTTAAATAAAAATAATTTTATGAACATTGCATAAAAAACCTTGTAGAATATATAAAAATATATAATATTTAAAAAAAAAAACTTCACACATTGATTTGTGTCATCCGTATTTACTTTCATTTGTTTTTGCGGTATCTGTGCTATGTAAAAAGATAATTTAGACATATTTATTACGATGGTCAGATCTCGTATTTATGGTACAAGATCTAGATCTGTGAGAATGGTGTTCAATAGCTTGGTAGGCTATAGACCGCAAGAACAAATTAGATGGAACAAATTTTTCTTTGCGAATAATTAATCACGCCTACTTGGTCGATACAATACTTCGCCTTGACACTATTAATTCAAGATAAGAGTAATGTTTCTATACAAAAGTCCATGTTAAATGAGACGGGATTTGTACAATGTTTGTAGAAAAACAGCTTTATTATGAATGAAACGAAATAATCATAAAAAATAATATGTTACAACTAATTCACTAACCATCACGCCTTTTCCCATGAGGTGTAGGCAGAGAGGATGGACCGCCATACTAGTCTGTACAGATATGCCTCTCGAGCTAACTCTACATTCATACATCGTCCACGCTCGTTGATTTTTCCGACTTCGAATGTGGTCGCATTTTAGTATTTTATTATATATAAATATGTCACCTGTAATAAAAAAATTAATTCCATTATATTGAAAACGAATCCACTTAAAAAACTTTAATACCAATAATTAAATTCAGTAAATTTTAAATAATTATTTTTGTATAGAATCATGTTTACCATCCCTAATCTGTATGTATATAAAGTGTAAGTTTGTAACAGTGGCACCAGTATGTCGATGTCAGCGAGCCTGGTGAAACCGGTCGCTGTCGAAATAAAAACGAAAACGGAAGTAGTTAAAAAAAACACCGTTTTATTTGATTATTATTTAAAATGAATTTCCATTAAGAGATTTCAGTAAAATCATTTCATATATAAACGTTATTATGTTTGTGTAGATATACCTATTTTAATACTTATCTTCACGATGACTTGCGTAAAATTAAATTATGATTGAAAAAAATATTATTAACAAAGTATATTATTATTATATTTCATTTTTTTAGTGTAGACAATACAAATTCACAACACGAAAGTAAAGTAATAAAATAAACATATGATTTCAGCGAAACTATCTAAGTAAACAAGGAAAATTCTGTAAAGTCCAATTTGATTTTTCGTATATGTAATTTTTTTTAAAGTACATTCTTATGTGGCAAAAAAAACATATAATTCCTGCAATTCGACAACGGAATAGCCCAAGAACGATAAGTCTGGTGAAGTTCAATGAGTAGAGCCAACCCAAAATATAATGTAAATGTCTTGAGAAGAAGAAAACTGCATTACATTGCAAGCTAATTAGAAGTTTTTAATACTCGTATGCTGTAAATAAAGTTTTGGCTATTCGTACTATTATACTAAAGCGTGTCTTTCATTATCATAAAAAATAAAACAAATGCAAGAAGACAAGCGCATGTTGCGACAGTTTCCTTAACATCAAAACTTCTCGAAGTCGATTTGCTTGTATCAAAAGTGAAAATGCAGGGAAAAGTACTTGAGTGAGATTTCGCGGTAGTGGACGCCTCTGTTAACCCATTCAGACAGCAGTTTTTTTTTATTTGGGTGTGCAGCAACTTTTTTTTCGATTATATGGTAATGGTGAAAAAAATTAATAAAAAAGTGTTTGTATAGGAACTCAATCGATCATTTTCATTCAATTGCTCCAGGAACGATTTTTTTTAATTTAATTAATCTATAAGAGAGTTATTAGTAAATACATAACTCAGGAACATGCAGAGAAAAAAATTATCTTTTTTTTAAATTTTGTTGACAATTTATATGGCGTTATTCTGTGCAATTTTGTATGTCATTGCGATGTGTCTAACAAAATGCCCATATTTTTTTCATTGAGCCGTGATGGTATTTCTAATGTACTCGGCATACCTCGCACTTTGTAATTTATTATTGGGCCTAACAATGACTCTTCTAGCTGTTACATTTAGATCTTGTTACACACTACGAGTCAGACTCGTTATTCCGTCAGAAGAGGTTAAGAGTACGAGTATATAATTAGTGCCAGTGTTTTCACATTGAATTAGAAGAGAAGTCTAGGAGAGAATAGCATTTAAAATTATCGCATGTCGTTGGCATGTCCCTCAACACTTCCAATATACACGCAGTAAGTGGGTCGAGAGGCAGAATAGTCAAACAATGAGCATCATTTCAAGTTCGCAATCTCAATGAACGAGAAAAAATACTCTGCGTATTTGAGGAGAAAAAAACACTTTTAGATTAAGCTATTATATGTATGACAAATAAACATTATTTAATAATTTAAAATCATAGTAAATTTATACAATAAACACGGTTATTTTTCATGTGATATTGAATAACAAAAATAGATTAAAACGTTTGTTTTCACTTTTATATCTAGATACTACTTCGTTTTAAAGTACGGTACTTTAGACCGAAATAAATAATTATAGTTTATATATTTCTCCCGCTGACGGAGGTATAATACTTTTAAAATATGGCGAGATAATTAAACTTTTAAAAAGTTAAAAATATAATATTTGGTTTTGTTTTTATTTTACGTGTACTTTTTACTGCTTGTGTATTTGTTGTTTAATTGTTATAATATAATATTTGATCAGAGATGTTGATGTGATCGCGTCTTCAAAAAACATTAAAATTAAATAATATTTATATAATAAGGTGTAAGTTTATGACAGTGTCACCAGTCTTTTGATCCCAGTTAGCCTGGCGAAACCGGTCAGTCTGAAGTAGTTAATAAAAAATATATTTTTTTTATTTAATTATTATTACAAGTAAAATATGTAAATATCTATTAAAATTGATTTTGAGAAACTCATTATATGATAATATTCAAGTTATAGAATATTCTGCAAATAAATGCCACGTAACTCTAGGTAGTGTCTCTGTGATAAATTCCCATTTTAAATTGCTTTATATATTATATGATAATAAAATAATAATTCAGCATTTGCATTATTCTATAATAGATCTAACATCAACTTAACAATAAAAAGTAAATTATTTTCATAAATATTCTGTATTTAAAATATGCACATGCTTATTTATATCCTTTTTTATTATTTGAAATAACCGTTGTAAATTTAAAATAAGAACATTGTAAATCATCAAAAATAATTATTCAACTCATGAATATGAATATGTGTTTAAAATTTATATACAAAATACATTAAAATCTGTTTTTCAATATTCAATTATTGACACTTGTTTCTGTCAATGTACTCGTATTATGTATTCAAGTATGATCGATAGCTAACGTTTCTTACGAAATAAAAAAGCGCAAAGACGAGTTATATTCGCGATGCAAGATAGCTTACTCAAGAACCATATATTTCTCAACGTGGATGTTTGTATGTTCTGTATACAGATTTTTTATACAAATTTCGTAATTTAGACGAAGCATTTGTGTGCGAGGCATTTCGTAAAAATAAATAACAGCGTGTCGAAACTGCAGCTTACAATTTAAAACTAAAGATTATTAAGAAATATATTAAAATTACGAATCAATATTTGTGTGAGCTCTTTATCCTGGACGTACGCGAAGTTAGTATTGAAAATTGATTCCCACTGTCCAAAGGGTGTGGAACATTCAAACAAATGCTAAATTATAGAAACCTGTTCTAAAACTGGTACTGAAAGTATTGAACCGGTATTTTGTATGAGCCTATTATGTCTACTAAAAATTCAATACATCGTTCCTTCCACATATGAAGTTATTGAACGAATTCTAAAAGAGTGAGTGCAAAAAGCGGCAGTGATAACATGGAACTTCTCAAGGTTGTGTGTATAATAATAAGTTTCATTACTTAAAGTGTAAATATGTTTCACTTGCGATTTCATTTGATTCAATGATGCATAAATATTACACGCTCACTGAGTGAAATTAAAGATACATTATAATAAGCGTTTATTATATTGAATATTGTATAATGATTACCTGCTGTTATCTATAACTTGTGTTATCATATTATAATAGTCTGAATAGGTCAAGGTTATCACTATATATCACACTGTAATAGAGATACTATTATTTTCTGATTGCCGTTACAATTATTTTTATATATTTTTTTAATAACCCCACAACTGATTAAAGCTGCTCAAATTATTAAAACTCAGTGCGATGCAAAAGGGGTGAATAAGTCGCAAAATGCAGCGAGACAGATGAATGGGGTTGCCAAGCGCCGGAAAATCAATATTGTAGGCGACACACTGCCGTCTGATGGGGTGAGTTTGGAGGGTGGCCCCGGGGACTTTAAAAAACACGATGTCGAGTGGTTTTAGAATATGAAACGCAATAAAGTTTTTAATACAAAAAATGCGTGTTTTCTTGCATCTACGAATAAATACAATCATTTGGTTGTTATTTTTGTTGTCAAAACAAAGTAATTATTATATGATATGCATACATACTAAATCCTTTGTTATTAATACATGTAAATATTGTAACGTCATTGAATATATTAAGATTCATAAATTCATATCAACGTTATCAGGAGTGAGATAAATGCATCTGTATTATTCATGAATCTAGGTTCTGCACAATAAAAGTGACACAAAGTTCCTTAATCCTTACCGTCAAGCATGTATCTGGTGTTGTCAGCCTCCTCGTCTAGGGCAGACGCGGTGCGTCCGCTCTTCCC
This sequence comes from Lepidostoma basale, assembly GCA_022606425.2. Taxonomy (NCBI): domain Eukaryota; kingdom Metazoa; phylum Arthropoda; class Insecta; order Trichoptera; family Lepidostomatidae; genus Lepidostoma; species Lepidostoma basale. The sequence goes on along the minus strand of JAHDVF020000775.1, from coordinate 506,397 downwards.
TCCAAGAATACTCATAGTAGAATAGAGAAGATATCCAGTTTAGAAATCGGATATCGTTTGCCTCCAAGACAAGATTAGAACGCTTCACTGAAGCTAATCATAACATTAAATCTCATTTCACCACTCACTGACTAGACTGGTAAACAGAAAACACAGGAATTAATACATGCACTTGACAATATAACTTATAGGAATCTATTGGCTACGGGAATGGATTTGAGGCCATTCACGAAGTAGGAGCATAAGCCACAGGTATGGAAAGATATTCAAACGTCGGGAGCGAATATTTACACGAGTTTTAATTTCCAGCGGTCGTGCTGCTCGTTCGACAGCACGATGATTACTGGTCCGGCCGTGATAACTGCTCCGCGACGGGTAATTGGACAATTCAATGTCAGCTGTGGCGAGGAAAAAAGAGCCGCTGTCCGGCGGTCCGGCGGGTTCGGGTTCACGGCTTATCTGGAAGGAGTGGAGAGGAAAGACCTTCGGCGGCGGGGGCGGGGCGGCGCCGGGTCTCGGGGGCGCATGCCCGGCGGACGGGAGGGGAGGGGGGTGCGCAAGCGCCGTCAGACAGACGGTCGAACTGCACCGAGACATTTTACGGGCTGACTCATCAACGTTATTTATTAGTCTAGAAAGCGTCTAGAGCAAAGTTATTTTTTATCTACGAGTCGGAAAGATCTACCGATAGGTGTTAATTAGTAGAAAGTCAAAATGTTTCAGCAAACATATATCTAGAGTGATTTTATTAATTTTATAAACATGACAGAAGAACATACAATATTGTTTTCAAATGTGAGAAATTTTAAATTTTATTTTATTGGGTATATTGCACATATATTTTCACATTGAAATTCTAGTTAATGTTATTTATAGTTAAGATCTACAATATTAATGATTGAAATATCTGCACAAAATCAATTATGAATATTTTCAAATAATTTTTTATATCTTCTTCTTCATCTTCGTGTTAATGGAAAGGCTCTTTCTCTTGCCATTGTGGTAGAAGGTTTAACCAACTATTTTACAGTTGCCAGGTGTTATATTTTTATTATTACACATGGAGGCCACTTCCTAGTTCCTTAATTTTTTATTTTTTATTATATCATCTTGCAACGAATTGCGTTTTGTAGTGCAAATGATTTTTATATTCATCGTTTATATCGTTTTATTAACAGAGCCATATTTAAATAATTTATAACATATGTGCATTATATCAAGGTGGACCAGTTTTATTCAATACTAAAAATACTCCGTTGGTGATTATAGCAATTAATCAATATTTTTTCAATTTATCTATTAAGATGTTTTTTAATAAAAATATACATACACTTATTCGCTACCAAGATAACGAAGGAGTTCTCTAAAAACGTATTTTTTAATAAGAAACTTTCCACACGAAGAGCATCCTTGAAGTGAACCTATTTCGAAAATGGCGCTATAAAAATTATCATCACGATGACCTTCGTGGTAAAGTGGCAAGAGCTATGACTGCCACACTAAAGGTCCCCGATTCGATTCCCGGTGATGGTTATGTGATTCTCACTCTGTCTTTGGTCTGGTGTGGAATTCACAATAAAATAGCGATATTTTATCTAGCTATCACATGTCATTAGAGTGCCAAGGGCTATGATAACTAACTAACTAATTTACCATCACGCCATTTCCCCGGAGGGGTAGGCAGAGAGGATGAATCGCCACAATTCTCTGTCCTGGTATACCTCTCGGGCTTTCTCTATATTCATACATCGTACCATGCACGCACGTCGATTATTCCGACTTCGAATGTGACCGCCTTTTAGTAATTGATTAATTTGGTCATGCCATGTTTTCCTCGGTCGTCCTTGGCTTCTTTTTCCACTCACGCTGCTTGTGTACAACTTTTTAACCATTCTACTTTCATCCATATGGACCATATCAGGGCTATGATAATAGCTAAAAAAAAATTGTATTGAGTTCAAACGGCCTGTAGTATATAAAAAAATCATCATCAAAAACTTGCAGAGCGTTTGAAGTGATAACATACAAATTGTATAATCACCTTTAAAAGGAAAGTGTACCTTTGAAATTAGATTTTTATCCACAGCAACCTATAACCATATCCATATTAACTACTAGACTTATCTTAATTTGTATCAAATAATCAGTACTCATCGGTTCAAAGTATTAGTTTCGTCATTAAACGGATGGCTCGTGGATCTTATCTGCGGTCAGTGAAATTAAAACCTGTCAGCATGATAAAATCATGAACTCTGTCCCTTGACTTACGTTTATAAGATCGGCGAGTATGATATATATTATAGACGGTGTGTGAGATTATTTAATCCGTATATCCGTTTCGACATTGTTATTTAATTCATAGCGAAATGTCACTTGCCTCATCCACTAAAATTCGGCTGACAAAGCAGGTACCTCCTTCGTCCCTGGGTGAGTCAGCGGACACTGCAACCAGGGACGGTGCGAGAACAATTTTTAGTATCTTTACAATATACATAAAGAAATTAAGACAGGCGATTTAGTGGAGCGATTTAGAAACCAAAACTAGGTTACTTTTCAATGTACATAATATTGAAAAATAAACATTGACTGATTTTCTAAAATGATACAAGTATACAAGAACATAAAATGTATTTTATTATTTATTAATAGGCACATGTTGAACATCATAGCGGAGAGGCGCGCGGGTCATGTGTTGCGACACGAATGTTTTCTGCATGATTTATTGGAGGGAATGGTCGAGGGATCGATTGGCAAAGGAGTACCTAGATCAGATTTGCCGAGATATGGGCTGCACCTCTTATGCGGAGTTGAAGAGAGTTGCCGAGGACCGAGCGGAGTGAAAGCGGAGATGCGTCGTCTTGCTGCAGACCAATCTTTAGATTGAGACCGGAGAAGAAGATTTGTATAAATTAAATGTATTTATTAATTGAATACCGAAAATAATAAGGTTGCATGCTTTGGAACTTTAGTGGTTGATTTTTCATTAAACAAATATAATTTTTTCGCCTGTTTTCTAGAAGTTTTATTATAATTCATAGGTTTGCTTGTCTGAGGTATTATCAAACATGTTAATGTGTCATTCATTCCCGTAAATTATAATTAAACTTTTTCAAAACAGACTTTTCATTCGTATTAATTATTTATTAGTATGAGTGAGTTTAACATCATTGTTCAAGAGACAAAAAAAAATTCTTTATTAATTTCTATAATATCATCTTTGCTAGTGTTTATCCCAAGAATATTACGTTGTAATTTTATAAAATTGTATTTCTATTACATTTAAATTAAAGTGTACTCGGCTGACTCAGTCGAAAAGTGTAATTATACTTTTGTATATCTATAAATTTTATTATTATGTGTAAAATCAAGTTATTAGTATCAAAATGTATATTTGGGAGCGTAATTTGGTAAAAATAAAAAACGAAAACCGCGACCGAAATCGAACCCAAACCTCTTGTTTTAAATGGGATGGGTGTGAGTTGAAGGTTAGATTTCCATCACAGAGAGGTTAACAATTAATAATGTGCGCTTTAAGTCAAATATCTTTAACACTAGTCAAATGTATGGATATATAATACATGTGTATTATTTTAATTTAAAGAGAACCTTAATTTCCATATTTTTTGTATGGTCATTTTATTTTATTAGCCTTTGCTTTGGCATTTGAAGCATGAGAGCATCAATTAAAATAAATGTGATATCATGTCGTCTAAGGATAATTTATTCAGATTCCTTAAATACGAGTATATAAAAAAAAACACTTCGATATCACAAGCAACTAGCGGAGAGGATATTAATAAATTATTTATAATTATTATCAAAGTCATTAAAAGTCAAGAGAATATACTCACTGTATTATTTAATGTTTAATATTATTCATATCATGTTGTGTCAAAGGTTATGATATGAATTACATTATGGCACGATATAAATAAAATTGATAAACGTTTATATTAGCAATAATGTATCTTATTAGCAATATTGCAATAAAACGTATGTTACGAGTATTTTTATTTCTAGAATTGTTAATCCATTTTAGAATTGCAAGTGCAAATGAATGTGTTACGAATAAAATAATGAAAAGAACATTAAGATGGTTTAGATACGTGGAAAGAATCAATGAAGAATAATTGGTAAAAAAAGTTTATGTTACCGATGTAAATGTAACTAGAAATAAAGGAAGACAGAGGAAAACGTGGCACGATCAAATAAATCATATATTGAATGTCGGCCAAGTGAGGCGTGCATGCGTGACACGATGTATGAATGTTGAGGAATCGAGAGAAGTATGTCAGGAAAAAAGTGTGACAGTCCATTATTTCTGCCTACGCATTCGGAGAGACGTGATGGTTAGTGAAATAGTAAAAGTTTTAAAATGGTTTTGTAAATATGTTTCGTGTAAAAATAATGTAGTAAATGGTGAGAATTCAACCTCAAAATGTATATCATAGCTTGGTTAGAATTAGAAATTAATACTGGAGACACAAAGATTTGATCTGGTAGATTTATCAAAAAATGAAAAATAAAACGGCGTATTTTTAAGATAATCTTATGATTATCCTGAAATCTCTTAATGAAAGCTTATTTTAAATAATAATTAAACAAAAAGTAGTTTTTTTATTAACTTCTTCCACTTATTGTCTTTATTTTGAGAGCGACCAGTTTCGCCAAGCTACCTGGCATTGACACACTGGTGACAATCTTATAAACTTACTCCTTTATATACATACGTTAATAACAGTGTCACCAGAATGTCGATACCAGCTACTCTGGTGAAACTGGTCGCTGCCGATATAAAGACAGTAAATGAAAGTATTATCTATATAAATTAAAACTCAAAGTGTGTTATTGTGAAGACTTTTTACTCGATAAATACGTAACAGATCCTTCTGAAATTCTCAGAATTGATTAAAGTTAACACGGTGGTAGTTATAGGCATGCTTTTGTTATGAATCGAGATTTAACTAACTTTATAAATTAATACTAGTAGTTAATAAAATAAAACATCGTTTTATTTCATTATTATTCAAAATGGTGTAATGTAAATATGATAGCGGCAGATGATCGGGTATCTTATAAAAACGAATCCAAGGAAAACAATAGGTGACCACAAATCACCATTTTTTCGAAGAATCAATACGAAACGACGGAAATGAATCACTTAATGTTTGAATGTGGTCCTAACCGCAATCAAAATCCTTTATGATATAACATTTTTTCATCTTTGTTTTAGAGAGGTAGAAAAATCTGTGTTATTCAGAATTATTCTTTGGTTTTTACCGAATCTTCTGTAGTAGTTTTGTGTGAAAATATAGGAAGGTTGAAACATTTATATTCGTATTATTTTTTTCAATCGTATTGAATGCACAAAAATATATTCAATTTTATGTGTACATGGGATTAAGGGCATTGATGATATTCTTCTAACTCGATTAAAACTATAAAATAAGAAATGTTCCACCAATATGATTTCTAAAAAATGTGCTTTTTGGAAGGAACAAATATTTTAATCTCGCCTCATGAGCTCTTAAAATGTGATACTTCAAATTTCCTTTATATCCGTGTATACCGTGCACCATGGCTTGACCAAATAAATTTAACTGTAACTACCACTTTCGGAATCTTAATAGTCAATTTGCGTGCGTGCACGGTCATCATCATCGACAGTCTTCCTCGGACACGAGGGACAGCCGATGATGATGACCGTGCACGCACGCAAATTGACTATTAAGATTCCGAAAGTGGTAGTTGCAGTTAAATTTATTTGGTAAAGCCATGGTTTTCTTGATTATATCAAAGATTTTTTCTCTAATCTGCTTTATCAATTTAGCCAAAACAACTCAAAATTTTACTTTGAGTTTCGTTAGAATAATTTATTATGAATTCATTGGCAAATAATGATAATAAAAATATATATTTAAATGCATATTTAGATTGAATCCACGAACAGATGTGTCTTTGACCAGTTTCGACAGCTCGCTGTCATTTTCTAGTGGCTAAAATATATGTTTTCAAAGGATTCATCGGCTTTAAAATTGATTCACACGTCTAATATTCTATTGTACAATGCCTTTCTGCGAATTTTTATAGAAATCTTTTTTATTTGTATATGTTTATGGAAATTTTCTTATTATTTTGTCTGCTCTTTGCTTGAATTCAATTTGTAAGATTTAGTACTAGAACTCCATTATATACAACCATCTTTACATTATTCAAAAAGTTTCTACAAACAGTAACAACTATTATTCACAGAGCACGATATCTCTTTAGAATATGTGTACTCCTGTAAGGTATACAGAGGTTTTACTGTCTATATTACGGTCTATATTTCTGTAAATACATTCTTTCTTGGTGATATTTACAAGGGCTGTATATAAAATAACAATAAAATAGAACTGTTAGCTTTCGGATCTGTTGTTTTGATCCTTATATGACTCGCTAGCGGAAACATTAATACAGTATACGAAACATAGGTATCTACCCAATCTATTTATGGGGGCCGGTAACCCAACGCCATGTGCAGACGGCGCCTTTAGGGCTTCCTTTCGGGAGCTATTCGGTCTGAATCGGGCTTAAACATTCGTCTATAGAGTCACACAATGATACAACAATCGTATCTTCTTAAAAGGTATCATCGGGTATATTGTACAGTATGTGATTTTTATATTAAAGGTGTATATCATAATGAAATCATTTTAATTATTAATAAAGCTTTTTGTCATCATCTAAAAACACTACAACAATGTATTTCATTGTGAATCTTTTATAAATAGTACATATCATGTTTCTTTGTATTGTATTGTATGGTTTGTAGCAATTACACAAATAAAATATGTTCATTGTAATATATATTCGCAATCATTTACTAAACTAACTGACTAACTAACCATCACGCCGTCTCCCCGAAAGGGTAGACAGAAATAATGGACTGCCACACTTTAACCGATGCGGCACTCTATCCTTCTCTTTTTGCCCCCGCGAGAGACGCGGTGTGATGGGTTGAGAACCTCATCGCCACCAATAGGCATCTCCGGCGCACACTTCGATCGTCCAACACCCACAAAATAAATCTAAAACAAATAATATACAATACAATTGATATAAAATAAAATAACAAAATAAAAATAATTTAACACAAAATGTTCTTTTTAGATGGTGCACATATTGTCTATTTAATTTATGTTCCACGAATCCACCGTTTTTTTAAATCCAATTTCACTAAAAATAATAGTAACAATAAAAATCAATCCATACAATTATCTATATTTACTATAATAATTTTATTAAACTTTTAACGTGCATAAGAGGGAAAAGTAACGATTTTTTTTCACATTGTTTAATTATAAAAATACGTATTTTTTAACCACAGCGTATTATTAACTTATGAAACATAAAAAACTCAATGTCGTAAGGTAAATAATGTACAGATAATAAATATGGTGGCAGTTTATTTATATGGATTTTCAAATTTTTCGAAATATTTATGAGAATCAAAATAGAACAAACAGCAAGGTGAATGAAATCAGTTATTAACATGTGCACTACAACTTATAGACGTGACCTGCTCAACAACACAATTAGAAATGCATTTATAACAGAAAAATAGAATCATAAATTATACAATTCATTCACCTTCATATTACCATATTGTTATGCCTGTCGTATAAATCAGGCGCAAAGTGGTGTTAAAAGGCTGCCTATTCGCGTTAAACAGGCGCAGACGTCTATGGCTACCGTTCCCATTGGTTAGTAACTAACAAGATAACCCACTGCATTATGACATTAAGTATTGTTTGAATCTTGATAATATGCAATCGCATACAGATCTCGATTAGTCTTTATCAGATAGGAACTAAAAGCACGATAACACATTGCATATTACGCATTGTTTATTATACAAGATAGTGAACATAGACAGATATTCGTAATTGTATGCAATTGAAATGCAAACGAAGGAATAAATTTATTATTAGCTAAATTTAACGCAAAAATTTAAGAAAAATGACTCCTAGCAATTTTAAAGAAAACTACGATACATGTGCAATCAATAAGAAACATTTATTGTTTCTTGAACAATGATGTTAAACTATACATTAAATATACGAGTACTTAGGAAATTTAAAATAACTTTGTTTAATCCACTAATTATTAAAAAACACGACATATTTAGTCCATGTCATATTAGTCATTCGTTGTTTAATTTTTATTATATTTTTACACCTGAAGATAAAGGGTATTCTCCGAAACATGTCATGTTTTTTAGTATTTTTTTTAATAATTAGTAGATTAAACAAAGTTATTTTCAATATCCTAAATATATCACTATGGAATTCCACAGTGTTAATGCCTTAGCGTTCAATATATTAAATAATTAATATAAATAAAAACGTCTGTCTTCTAGGAGTTTTATTAAGCTATATATGAAATGAGATGTTTTGCCCTTCCAAGGCATTATTGAATGCCTGAGAAATAAATAAAAAAACATTTATACAAGTATTTTTTTACGGTGAAAATTCCAAAAGCATACTGTTTTTAATTTGATTCAAGAAGCATGGGCGTTATTTTAAACCATCAAAATAGACGACTCAAGTTCTTCATAAAACGATATACCAAAGCATAAGTAACAGACTATTAATCACAAATTTTCAAAATAGTCAAATTAACTTGAAAAATGAAATTCTTCAAATATGTAATAAAGGTATATCAAATTTACACTTATGATATTTTATGCTTTCAGTACATACTTCATCACATCTTACCAACCATTAGAACCCTAAATTATTTTAAACTAAAAAATATTGTTGATATGTTTTTAACTATTTTGAATATCAGATATTCTTTGGTGGAGATTGAAGACTAGTGACAAAAAACATAAGAGCCTATGAATTAATCATCTTTAACCCCTACTACATATTACCTGTATCAATCGTTAAATAATTAATACGTACGTACAGGTAGGTACCAGATATATTTTTTAAAACAATACCTAGTATTTACATTATGTAAGCAAAACATTAAGAAACTTTTCGTGCTGGCATTTGTTGCGAAAACCTGTCAGATAATCTGCACTACTGAAACTGAGATTTTAGTTGTGAACTAATTTATTTTAATTACAATTGAAAACAACTGTTATTCGCTCGGCGAAATGAATTTCGTGAAAATAAAGGGTTCGTGACGCGGAATTAAATCAGAGATCTCGCTTTCATCGGGATTGTTCACGAGGAGCGGAGGTGGCTAAGAGAACTTGCACTTCAAATAATTGCTCACGATTGGGTTATCTCGCCTTTCATCCCGCAGCAGAACGCCGTTTATCTAATCTGCTTCTATCTGGCAAAATATTTGCAGCGTCCGAACTGGGCCATGCTAGAGAACCATTCATTAAAACTAATAATAGATAAACAGATTTCAAACTCTTCATTTTAATCGACTTTCTCCTGCGAGTGCTTTTTTAAACGAAATTTATTTTATTTAAAAAAAGAACGTAGATAGTGGTGAGGTAGAAAGAGGTTTCATTTAGAGGTTAGCTATTTAATACATAATTCGTAGAATAAATAGTATTTGATTTCGAACACATGATTGCTATTGGCACTGATACTTTGTAACCGCTGTATATTCCTGTGGTGTATCATTCTTTTTATCTTTTATATAATGTTCCTAAAATGTTCATGTATTATATATTATGTTTATTTATTCAATAAAGTACAGCGGAGCATAGAAGTAGGATGGAATAGATTAAATGTGGTCTGGCACCCCTTTGTTGTTGCCGTCTTTAAATGTAAGTCCCGGATGGACCGGGGACAGGCCCAGGGAGTGTATGAGCGAGGCTGACAAAAGGGCGCCGCTACGCTCTATAACAGCCTCGGGTATGTGGCGGGAACTTCTATGTTCCTTTTGCAATGATACTTTGTAAGTATATGGAACAAGAATTTCATTCTCAAACCCTATCAATTTGGCAAATTTTGCCAATCATAGCACCGTGAGAGCCAGTCGCCTATAATAGCATGGAGTGGGCACGTATGCCGACCCGAAGAGACTAGAGCAATTAAGACCCTGTACGCGTCTAGACCGAATGGAGTAAGACCTTTAGAAAGGCCTAGGCAGCGCCTAATGGACAATGTTCTGGCTGACCTGACTAGGTTGGGCGAATCGGACTGCTGGGAACAAAAAGCGCAGGATCGAGGAGCTTGAGCTAAAACTCTTCAAGAGTTGTATGGCCATAGGAAGTAAGTAAGTAAGGTGAATATTCGATCTTTACCGGTGTAAACCATTTTCACTTTCAAAGACAAAAATACATTGAAACAATGGAATAAGTGAAACACGGGTTTATGACACCATTTTTGTGTTTGGACAATTAAGCAATTCCCACGACACGAAATGAGATTACCTGCGTCTGTAGCGGTGCACTTATCGAAAATAAATTGGGTTTACTATGGCGTCATGAGCTTACGTGGTTGCGTAACGCGGTACAATGAACCCCGTCGACTGCATATCTCGCCGTTAAAACAAAACTTATTATTACCAAACTAAGTATACGTATTTATCTACGAGTACATACTGTCCATAATACAATACAACACCACACATATAAATTACATTACCTTTTTAGTACAAGTGTTTGGCTTATTTAGAAGCTAATTATCTTAACTGCCGACTACAAAACGTAAGTATAACCTACAAGATTCTTTGCATGACTTAAAAATATGAAACCATAAATTATTTAGGTTTTATTTACAATAATAATTGTTCGTACAAATAGTGATGTTACCAAGACGAATAATTTCGTAAATATTCTGTTTAAAACATCTGCGTAGGTACTGATGAAATCGAATAAGAAAAAATAGCCATCTGGTTCATGGGTTTAAGAAAGTCAATGATTTGTATGTGAGTCTCATAAAAATCCAGGAATTTTCAAACATTATTCCTCCTTTTTCATAGAAAAACAACCCGTAGCCTTAATATTCGTGTTGCAGAACACCTACATTGTCTCCATAGTAATGGCTTTTCGGAATTTGCCAATAATTTGATTGAAAAAAAAACATACTTTTCACAAGGAACAAAATTGGTATAAGTTTAATTAACTTAGAACCCCTAGAAATAAAAAAATCCATAAAAAGTAATGCCCAAATTTTAAATTATCAAACTAATTTAACTTAGAGCCTCATTCTTAATATGTTTCCACTTTCTCTTAACCACCCAGTAGATGTCATTAAGCTTACCCCTTTCCCTTCCCTCAACTACAAATAATATTTAATTATATATATCCGTCTCTTTATTTTTCTCTTTCTATTTTGGCCACCTCCACCTAACTCCACCTTAACACTCAACTTTGTATTTAATGTATTAAGTTTGCTTATAGCCCTGAGAGAGCTCGCTATAGAGTGAAACCGGTTGGCGCTACTTACTCATAATAAAGTGGTTTTTATACAAAGTATTTAAAAAGTTCTTAATTATTTTTTTAAATATATAAAACCACCAAGTATTGGTTTCTTACCAAAGATAAAAAAAACTGCGAGAAAACTATTGTTTTAATAAATTTCAAATTAAAAACTGAAAGTTTTTAGTTTTTTGTAATTTTTATTTTTATTATGTTTCAGCTAAAACTGTAATGAAAATATTTTAATTATTATTGTAAAGAATTTTGTTGAGCTTGTAGAAATGAAAGTAGCCATTAATTATGAATATACTTGCATTTACATATAATATGCATATTCATATACATATGTACTTTCAACCTTGTTTGACCCACAAAGTTATTAATTTTCCCTTTCATTATGTCTCCATTAAATACTAATCAATTTGTGTAAAATCTGTCGGTAAGCACTTTAGAAGTAGTTATATGCACTAACTTGTATACGAGTATAAACAGCGTTCTTATGCTCTTACATTTTATGATAGTACATGATCAAGTAGTTTTAACATGTTTTCATACAAATGCTTTCTCTGTCAACACCACTTATTGAGCATCAAATAATTAGGAAACCGTTTACCCGCTTCTATCCCTGTATTGGATATTTTATCAAACTAGAACTTCTTGTTCATTATTGCGTCTATGTCAAAAGATGTACTCTTTATAACTTCTGAAATGACAGCATGCGTTGGGGATATTTCTTGAATATATATTGATATACGTTAAAATGATATCAGTCTGATGCAGTAAATGCAGTATATGATGAACGGCATCTCCCCGAAAGGATAGAAAGAAATAATAGGCAGCCACACTATTCTTTCCTTACGTATTTCTACTGCTTCTTCAAGATTATCAGATATCACTTAACGAATGTACGGAAAAAGACAGGAAAATCAAGGATATTGTATAACGGACTGAAACTCTACAAAGATCTACCATTGAAATAAAAAAGCTTACTTAATAATAATTTTAAAATACAAAGGAAAATTGATATATTAGCATGTAAAATGTAAATATCATTGTATAACTTAGAACACAATTGCGGTTTTCCAATAAAATAAAATGAAATAAAAACATCATATCATGCACGCACGACGATTTCTCCGTCGTGAAATCAAATCAGTTTATTTCATCAATAGACATTACAAAATTAAGGTTTAAGGCATCTATTGAGAACAGGTAATGTAATATATTGTATGTATATAGTATACTACCAGAAACGCATGAGAGATGGTGTCGTTATGCATTAGGAAGACAAGAAACTCTCCAGAATTAGAGTATTTGCCTTCTGAACGCACTTTCACTAATACGAAAGACGTCAATCTCCGAGTAGACCGCATTCAGCAGATTACTTGCTCTTCCCACCAGTGTCACCAGAGGCAGGTTGGTTCTGGCGGTCGGTAGTAAAAACAATCTAGGCTGTCGCTGTCGAAGATATTTATCAGGGACAAATGTTTGATTGTGCCACGTTTTCCTCAATCTACCTCGATTTCTTGTTCCGTTTACATTGTTAACATATACATTCTTTATCATTGTTGATTCGGTCAAGTGTTCAAACCATCTTGATGAACTCGATATTAAAAATAATTTATAATTCAAAATAAAAATAATTAAAAATTTCAGCTTTCATTCACACAGCATTCACGTCTTGAATAATTTATCATATACAGATTTATCACACATTCGTATATGAGATTTCAATTCTACTGCATTTATTCTTAATATATAAACAAGTTATTAATAATTACTCACCGGGCAATACTGCTTTTTCGGAATGAAAAAAATCTATGATCCTGTCAGAAGATTTAAATTAATTATTATTTCATTAGCAATGTAAATAAAACTCCATGTCTAATGAAGTCTAGAATACATATACATTAACATTTAAGTAATAAAAACAAATGCAAAGAGAAAGGCGACGTTAATGAATATAAAAAATAACTAGTATTAAGATAGTTAAATGTATAATTACAAAACAATATTTTCACATGTTCATATATAAATAAGTATATTATTTACACAATTTTACTGTGCATGTCATTATTTCGTAATTCCCTAGCAAAGCTTAATTAAATGAATAACTCTATAATTAATCTGTATAAAACAATTATAATTTACAAGACAAACCACAAGAAGAATAAAATGATCACAATCATTCTTTCTAAACTTAGTGCATATTATACCTTAGAATTCCATAATGACAAATTCTTTTTATGTTATATTGAGTTATTTTTTTCAACATGCTTAGATGTTTGTCACCTTTATCAACGGGAGAACAATATAAACTGAATTTATATCGCTTTCCCGATTATGAGGGTGTGCAACCTTCGACACATGTCCAGAAATATCAGAAAAACACTAAGAGATCGTGTGAGGAACACCAGAATAAGAGAGATATGTGAGGTCGAGGATATTTTAAGATGGAGTAGACAGCGAAAAAGGGACTGGTACGGTCATGTTCAAAGAATGGACACCATCAGACTCTCCTATATTGCATTGCATAATCAGCCTCATGGGACTCGTCCTCGTGGAAGACCTCCTAAAAGATTGAAGGTCAGCTGCGAGTCTACCTCACAAGAGGAGCAACACTCCGGAGAACAGACCACATAGGTCTAAAACAAGGAAGAAGAAGAAGAAGAAAAACAATGTTTCAATTCATAAAAAAAAATTCTCAAATTCACAATATTTTATTCGATTTAATAAATCATTATAATGTACGATACAAAAGCTCTGATTTTAGTTTTAGATTCTGGAATAAAAATTAAATACTATCATAGTAATTAATACGAATGAAAACGTCAGTTTTCTAGAAGTTTTATTATATTTTATGGGAATGACATGTTTCGCCCTTCTAAGGCATTATCAAACATTTGATAAATAATATGTTTGATAATGTGTTAAATAATAAAACTTCTACTAAATTAACGTTTTCATTCGTATTAATTATTTAATATGGAGTTTTACATCATTGTTCAAGAAACAATAAAGACTATCATAGTATTTGCCCTCTATAATTATCATGCTAGATGAACTCTGTGCTTTGAAAATTATTCACAATAATATACGAGTTGTACACAAGCAGCGTGAGTGGGAAAAGAAGCCGAGGACGACCGAGGAAAACATGGCATGACCAAATTAATCAATTACTAAAAGGCGGCCACATTTGAAGTCGGAATAATCGACGTGCGTGCATGGTACGATGTATGAATGTAGAGGAATCCCGAGAGGTATGCCAGGACAGGCCATTGTGGCGATCCATCTTCTCTGCCTACCCCTCCGGGGAAATGGCGTGATGGTTAGTTAGTTAGTATATAAGAGTTACATTAAACGACCACAACTATGAGTTTTACAATGTATACGAGATATCAAAAAATAATAATAAAGAAATAGTACAAGTGTTAAAGATATTTAAATTTAATTGTATCTCAATAGAGACGAAGACGCAAACTGAATATGGATGATCAAGGTGTTTACAGGACTTATGACCTGTCATTGGTTGGGTTAAGCGCACGCTTTATGTAATTACAACATTCCCCATTCCACCTTTGTTATGATCATGAATGACAAATTTTGTATATATACTTCAAAATCCATACCTATCTTCACGTGTCAGTTTCAATTATCCATCTATGTAGATTTGGTTGCACTTGTGAATACATTCAAGATTAACTTATACAACCGACCCACTAACGCCATCTATGGAGAATGGTTTTCAGCATTTAGCAAACTACCTTATTAACACAATGCGAAGGCTATAGCCCATAAACGCATTGTTTTAGAAGTCGCCAGGAGTATTATTCCATTCTAATTGCCAAATAGTTGACCAGAATAATTACAAATATTTTTGTAAATGTATACATAAGTATATGTAAATGTATACTTATACTTGTATACGAAATTCTGGATTTTCACCAAAGGGTGGTCAATTCAAATTTAATTTGTCATGCATGATCATAACAAAGGTGGAATGGGGAATGTTGTAATTACATAAAGCGTGCGCTTAACCCAACCAATGACAGGTCATAAGTCCTGTAAACACCTTGATCATCCATATTCAGTTTGCGTCTTCGTCTCTATTGAGATACAATTAAATTTGAATTGACCACCCTTTGGTGAAAATCCAGAATTTCGTATACAGGTATAAGTATACATTTACAAAAATATTAAAGATATTTGTTTATGTGTGGGAAGAGTTCACCGACCATCGAAGTCGTGAAGGGCGAGTGATGATAAATATAATGTTTTTGCATCCTCGGAAGTGTCATCACTAAAAGCGATTACAGGAGTAGCTGCAGGTAATATGCAACACGTCGAATGCGTGAGAAGAAGTAAGAACGAACATAAGACAATTATTTTAATAACCATTCACTTCTATCGTACAATAGCTCGAGAGAAATGGCATTTCCAATCGAAGTATAGCCGTAATTATAAGTTCCTTCATTATATAAACAGTTTCTCTCGTCGATTTGATGTTAATAATACATGTGTGCTTCTGTATTTTTTTTTCAAGTTTCCTGCCTGTGTTTTTTCTGTTTTGTTTAGTAAACTGTTTTATCGGCGGGACCTATTGTCATGTTATGTGAGAGAAAGACTTCTTTTTTTATATGCACACAATATACATATCAAACAATGGCATTGCTATCTCCTAACATCCATCTATCTCTGGTATGGTGGTAATTATTTTTTACAAACTTTAATGTCGCCTTTCTCCTCACATTTGTTTTTATATACACTGTTGAAAGGGATTCTTTAATGTCCGTTGGTGGCCGCATGAATGGAAGAATACCGAATTTAGAATTTAATCTGTTTTAATTTTTGTCCATCGTTCAACGCTCTTGGCTAGTAATAGATTGGTAAGAAAGTTTAAGACATATGCAATACATTATGTATGATGGGACTTACTATAGAGCGATTATAACATTCTAAAATCATCATTATACTGTATTACCTCCTTTTTTTTTCATTCATTAAGACTGTAAGAGTTGACATAATGCTTCTTTTTCATAATATCTAATTTGTATGAATATTTTTTAATGTATTTTCATTAGTTCCTATTCTAATGATATATAAAATTTTAAGAAAAAAATACTCAAACATTCATATTGAGCTTAAACAATAGATTTAAAACAAATAAAAGTTACCGGAAAATCCATGAGAAACATTCTAAATTTAAATAAAAACAGGTTAATTTAGGCTAATTTATAAAGCGCCGTTATGCTTACATTTTATTTAGTCATGGGAGGTGCATCTGATAATTTCGATAATGGCATATTTTGAAAATATAAGTTTTTATGTTAGGTTATTTATCTGGGAAGCATGTTTACAAGAGATAGAAGAATGGACAAAGATATCGGAAGAAAGGTTGTAGCTGGAAACAAAATAAATGGTGCACTCAAAGTCATGACCGCAAATAGAAATATATCGACTGAAGCAAAGTTGGCAGTGCACAATGGAGTTCTAGTCCCGACCCTTATGTATGGAAGTGAAGCTTGGAGTTGGAAGAAGAAGGAAGAAAGTAGGATAAATGTCGTAGAAATGAGGTCACTAAGAAGAATGTGCGGAAAAACAATGTATGATAGAATATCTAATAATGAAGTAAGAAAGGAATGTAAGGCGGATGAATGCGTGATAAATGAAATTTAGAAAGGGTCACTAAGATGGTTAAGACATATGGAACGAATGGATGAGGGAAGATTGGTTAAAAATATATATACAAGTAGTGTGAATGAGAAAATAAGTCTAGGAAGGACAAGGAAGACATAGCATGACCAAATTAATCAATTACTGAAAGGCGGCACATGTTCGAAGTAGGTACAATCGACGAGCGTGCATGTAGAAGAGGCGCGAGAATCATGCCAGGATAGAACAATGTGGCGATCCATCCTCTCTGCCTACCCCTCCGGGGAAACGGCGTGATGGTTAGTTAGTTAGTAAGTTGTGTTAGGTATAAAATCCATAGAATTGTCAATGTATCGGAAGCGTACAAGAATCATATTCCAGACGAACGAACCTACCCCTGGAAACGACACAAAGTCAACCAAACCTTACACCATAATGTAAAAAGAGAGAATGCAATACATGTAAAAAGCTTTCTTGCTATTGATACGAAGAAGAAGAAGAAGCCTAGAAATTTACTGATGGAAGCATGGGTTTAAATAATTCCACCGTTTTCTATTCAATTAAATCTTAAACATTTCACCATAATTAAAAATTACGATAGATAGATAATTTAACATAATCTGTTCATTTGAATGTACCTTTACGCCCTTGGAAAATTCACAATGGAAACCGAAGAATGTTTTCATTCAAATAATTAGTTTTGGTTAATCCTATTGTATCAAACTGTTTTACACTATTAGGGTTTTTATTACACGCATACAATGGTAGTATCACCTCACAGCATTTAGATAAAACCTAGGTTTTATTACTTCTCATAGAGTTCAGTTCGCCAGGTGAGAGTTGTTCGTATTGCTCAATTAATTCCAATTGTAAACCAAATGGATGACCGGTAACAAACAAATGATATCAAAGACAATGTTGACTTAAATACGTAATAGGCGGTTGGAGCGTTTGGGCGATACCTTGTCTCCTGGGAAATCTAACGTCTCAATTCTCAAGCTGTTATAAATTTTCGAAAATGTTTCCATGGGAAGTTCATATAAATACATTTGAGACAGCAATTCGCAATTTACACCTTTCAAATTTATAATTAAGTCGTATGGTGTATTTAGACACCAGAAAAAATAACACGTATACTTTGCTTTGACGTAGAAAATAAGGTAAATAAAAGCGAAAGTTAAAAAACAAAAGTATGAGAAAAACGCTGATATGAGTTAAACCAGCGATTCTCAAAGTGTGACGATATCGACATCTGATGAGTAATACCTACAAATACATAAAAAACGGTCGTAAATATTTCAATTTGTTTAGTCAAAAACGATATGTTTTAATACGCTTAATGATTTTTTTTGAAGGGGCTGTTTTAATAAATAACTTTAAGAACCTTCAAAGGCAAGTTATCGAAATATTCTACGTACTTGCACAGCATGCTATTGATTAGATAAATACTTGTAAATTTTTTTCCTTGTTCTTTTTTTAAAATTAAATATGATAGAGTGACAAATGCAAGTATAAGAAGTGAATGTGGTGCGAATGAAAGTGTTATGGAACTAAATAAGGAAAGGGTCATTAAGATGGTTTGGACACATGGAAGGAATGAGTGAAGACAGAATGGTAAAGAAGGTATATGTAAACGGCGTGAACGGAGCTAGAAATAGAAGAAGGCCGAGGAAAACGTGGCACGACAAACCAATAAAATATTGAATGTCGATCACGTGAGGAGTCGGAGAAATCGACGTGCGTGCATGACAAGATGTATGAATGTAGAGGAAGCGAGAGAAGTATGTCAGGACATAACAGTGTGGCGTTCCATACTTTCTGCCTACCCCTCAAGGGAGACGGCGTGATGGTTAGTTAGTTAGTTAGTTAACATGTGCATGTACAAATAAATAATTAATGACGAGACGATAAAAACGAATATTCAGGGTATTATTCATATAACTATTAAAGGGTGTATTTTTCCATTAAAACTAACGCATTTAAAAAAAAGTACTTATGCATTGACATATAAAATAAAAAAGCTATTAAAAATATCATTTAGCAATCTCCATTAGCATAAATAATATATAAATTCCCCGATTTATTTTTTTTAAATGCTTTACGCATTTACATTTATAATTCATCTATAAAAAAATCTGTCAATTTGCGAGTGATAGATTTTTTGTTTTAAATTATAAATGTAAATGCGTAATGCATTTTTTTTTAATTGAATCGGTGAATAAATTAATTACCGTGATGTATTAGCGGAAGTGGTGAGAAAAAAATAGTGATTAGCATAAATTACGCAAGAAGTCAAAAACAAACAACAGCGCCAAAAAAAATACTTTCACTCTTCATCGTGTTACTTCAGGTGACCTTATCGTTCGCAATCCGAAGTTCATTGTTCCTTTTCACTTCGCTTAGCCGCCCGTTTATATCTCCACACTAGACGAACTACTTTTTGCAGTTCGCGAGGGGCGATGCCATACAGTCCGCTGCATCAATTCTAACCAAATAATAATAGATCTAAATAATAAATAAATAAAATATCGATTAGTTAATAAATTCTTCCACTTTTTTGGAAAAGAGGGTGCAGTTATTAAAAATACATGTTTTTTTTATAATTAAAAATGAACTTCCATCAAGAGATTTCAATAAAAGATTTTTTAAATCTTTTTCATTTTGAAATACTGTTATTACAATTTATTTATTAATTTCTATTAAATTTTCGGGACAGCTGTTTCGCTTTTCTAGTCGTAACTTTAATATTTGTGACACCCGAGGATGAAAACATAGGTTGAAGATTTAAAAAAAAAAGTTTTTGAATGTATACAAATACTTGTAGACAAATACTGGATTTTACCCATTGCGGGTTAATCATTTTTAAGGATTAATTGTATCTCAATAGAGACGAAGGTGTAAATTGTTTTTTGGAAACAGAATATGGTGGTTGAGGCGTTTACAGGACTTATGGACCTGTCATTGGTTGGGTTAAGCGATCGCTTTATGTTAACAACATTCCCCATTCCGCTCTTCTTACGACCACCACGTCTGCCTTTTTTTTTTAAAGATGTATATATGCTACTATGTTGAGAAAATCTCACAGGAGGAGCAACACTCTGGAGAACAGACCACATAGGTCTACAACAAGGAAGAAGAAGAATATCAAGCATATTGTGTAATAAAATTCATTAGAGTTTGTCTCTAAATTTTAAATTGCTTGTTCAGAAGATATGGTAGCGGGCTGTGAAAAAGCGCCCGCGGGCGGGTGAAAGCACAGCCCAACCGAAGCCGTCCTGAAGCGGGTTGTAACTTTTTTGATTACATAAACCGCCTTATCGCCGGCAATTAATCAAAATATTTACAATCCAGCCACAATCGTGACTACAAAAGGAACAAAAACTAACCAACGAGATCTCACATGTCGATGTCGTTTTACCGTAAATGGAGTTCGCTGATCTAACGAGAAAGCATTGACTGACGAAACATTTCGCATTAGGAGAACGCTGATAACAAACTACTTCGCCTCGGTGGGATAATGATAATACACTGAGGTCATTACTCCGTTTAGTTACATACGTATACCTACTGTTGATTGCTGCTATATTAATATTAACCCATGAAGTGCACTTGGCTACATTTGCAGTGAAAAAAAAGATTTGTACTGCGGCGTACTACATATGCAGTTCATAAATGAATGTATCTTATAAACATTTTTTCTTTAATTAATACGAATGAAAACGTCTGTTTTCTGGAAGTTTACTTATATTATATATGAATGACATGCTTCGCTTGTCATAGACAGGCGAAACATGGCATTCACAAGAAAATATTTAAACTTAAAAAAATGGTATTAATTATTTTATATGGAGTTTAACATCATTTTTCTTCTATGTTCGCCATACTTTGTGTTGTAGATGTTTTATTTGTCTTTTTCTTTTTATATACTTTTTTATATCACTGAAGAAGGACCGGTTGTCCGAAACATGTCTGATATGTAATTTTAAAAAATTTTGTTATACAAAGTACATAAAAGTGAAAAAGACAAAAGACTTGTTCAAGAAACAATAAATACTTTTTACTTAAGTTCCTTACTACTAAATTGTGCGTAATATTTTGATGGTATTGATGGTATTTTGATGGATTAACTGGTATCATCTGTCTGAGCTGTAAATTTAGTAAACCGCAATTCGAGGCCATATTTTTTTGCTGTCACGAGAATGAATATGATTGCTATACCCTTAACATCGATTTGGTTCGCGCTCTAATAATATAGAGAGCTATTCCACAAAAGAATAGTAATAATCATCTTCTTCTTCTTCTTCCTCAGCCTATTCCCGTCCACTCCTTGACAAAGGCCTCCTCCATTCGCTTCCATGTCACTCTGTCCTGTGCAGACTGTATCCAGGTAATTCTAACGTGTCTGTTCAGATCATCCTTCCACCGTAGTTGCGGTCGCCTTGCACTTCTCTTTCTTGTTCATTTTTCATCTGAGCTTCTCGCTACGTAACCTGCCCATTGCTATTTTAGAGTCGCCACCCGGTGGATGATGTCAATAACCTTTGTTTTTTCTCTCACCGTATCGTTTCTGGCTCTGTCTCTTAGGCTTATTCCTAACATGGCTCTTTCCATGGCTCTTTGGGTCACTCGTAGTTTCTCGGCACTTGGACAATGTAACAGTTTCAATATCATAAGTACCAACTGATAGAACGCGGGCTTCATAGACTTTTCGTTTCATTTCCGTTAATCGCACCCAACTATGAGCCAAGATTGAAAGTCCGCTTTGATAGTGATTGGCAGACACTAGTGGAACAATTTATTACCGCATTCTGGATCTTGGGTCACATGTAAATTGTAAGCCAATAAAATGTGCTCTCGTAGCGGAGAAATGTTTTGTGCCGGAACATATCAGTGACGCCCACAGCCGATCGACGGCAGGCCACAGACGCAAGAATGCCATTATGCATGCAAAATGATTACATCAAGTGCATGAATGTATGATTGATATTTGGATGTGTAAACAGCTCACAGTCAATTTATTAGCATATCCTAGGAAGTAATTTTTTTTTAAATTTATATTTCATTGTGAAAATTACATAATATGTAAAAAAACTTACTCACTAGTTAAATATTAATACGAATTAAAATGTCTGTTTTATAGTAGTTTTACATTTTGGAATTGAAAAATAACGCTGTATATTTTCCACTTAAATCTTATTTTACTCCTAATTAATTATTGTATGAGAGCGTTCGGAATGTCAAAATTTACGCCGTTCCAGGAGGACAGTGTTCTAAGGGTTAAATATCACGACATATTTCGGAGGAGACTTCAGGGATCTTCGGGTATAAATATATAACAAAAAGCTAAACCATGAAAGATTTAAACGCATTTAAAAATCGATACAATACAATGGAACAATACATTTGAATTTTAAAAAAATACCTAGACTAATTGCTTTAAGAACTAATAATTAATCTTTATCAGTAAGAATGAACAATTATTTTGTATCAGTAAGAACTATTAAGTGTTTTTAGGAATAGTATTTAAGGAAAAAGGAGTAATAGAGGAGTAAACTTAAATTCCAATTCTACTTTTAGTCTTCTAAGCTCCCATTCCCAATATGTCTTTTAAAATGTTTGTTTTTTTCCAAATTACAATTTTATATTATCACTAATAATTATGATGTAATAATACTATTAGTTCTAACTGATAAAAATTAACTAATAGTTTTTAAATTCCAGTTAACATTTTCTTCTTTTTTCAATAAAATCAGTCAATTATTATTTTTTTTATTTTAATTTAAATAAAATCAGTCTATTTTTTTTAATAACTATATTCAAAATTATGCAACATAACCTTAACTTCTAGCAAGGCTGCAATATTCGCTAGTTTATTTCTCATGTCAAGAATTAATTTCAATGCTTTTCAAGTATGCTTAATTTCTCTTCGGTGTAAGCGAGTGGAAAGCGGAATTTTCAACTGAAAAGGTTACGTGGGTATATGAAATATATTGTAGGTAATTGATTTGAGGTAAGAACGGTCTCACGAGATAAGCATATATATTTAAGATACGATTAATTCAGTTCGTGATCTTGTCATTTCAGACTGCCTGCCATGCAGTTTGTTTCCTCGACATGCACTTGTGGAAATGGCCAATTTTCCGTCACATTCCCACCGGCTGCGCTGACATTAGGCGAGGCAGATATTTCCAGGGCCGAACTTGTAACGCTATAATAAAAAAAATAACACAATTACCGAAAAAACAAATCATAACCTAATTTACCTTGGTTAAAATAAAATAAAATGTGGATTTTAAAACATTATAAAGAGTAATGTATTTTTTTTTTGCTTGAATAGTGTAAATAAATAAAAATTTATTAAAATATTAATTTCATTTCATTAACGGCCTTCATGGCAGAGTGGTAAAGCGGTGCTAATTTCGAATGTTTTCGGCAGTTCGCTACCACCTTTACCTGAAATTAAGGATCCGCCTAATAAAAGCACTCAATAATAGTTTTGACTTTAGAGTCAAGAAAAAATAATAAATAACCGATTCAATTTCAATTCAATTCCCATTCTTGATATGCTCCCGTCACATCTCCCCTCTCCTCAATCCTTATTAAACCCCTCCCACTCGATATGTTCCTGTTATATCTTCCCTCTCTTCATTCCTAATTATACTCCTTTTACTTTTATACATAACTCGATCTCCATTTGGTATATAAGTGACCGCTCTGTTTTATTTTGATTGTTAAAATTGTATACATTGATTAAAGTTACTTGTAACCGAAACTTGTCTGAGTTCAGTGAAAACAAAAAGTGTTGTAATACAAAGTATAATTATATTTATTCAGATATGAATCCACAATACAAAGTGAACGCAAACATAGAAGAAATTGACAATAAAGAATTATAAAACAAATACATAATCAAAACTGAAACATTGTTATAATTTGCGTATTTCAGTATAACTTACGTATTCAGTATATAGTCATCAATTATACTGATTGACCAGAAAATATTGTTAAGACTCTATAAGTGTCAACGCCTTTCGTGGGCTCGTTATGTAGAAAAATACCAGATGACAGAACACAAAAGATTATGCCATCTTGATGCTGCGTGAAAAGAAACTGTAAGCTACCTCTTAGTTTCTACCAAGGTGTACACCAAAAAGAAAATATGGAAGATACGTCGAAGAGGATGGGAAGAAACTTTGAAGACCTGGATAAAGCAGATGGATGGTCTGGGACAGGAATCAGTACGGAAATGTTGTAATGGAGGCCAAATACTACACTAGGATGTAGTATTTAGAAGAAGAAGTTGAAGAATAAACATATCAGAAATTATTTTAGGTATTTTTATTTAAAATTTCATGCTTCATATTAAATAATGAATTTTTTAAAAATCAAAATTTTCTTTATGGTATATATTTAGTTTGATTCCACTTATGTTTATGACTTCGAATGGTTTTGGAAGCTGCCGAAACCGGTGAAAAGTGGAATCAAACTAAATATATATCTAAATAATTTTTAATAAAAAAATTTGTTTTCGTTATTTTTTTCAACAAATAATTGAGCTGGCCCTGTCGTCGTTAGGTCGGCTTGAAACACAAGTTAGAAGTAACATATCCCATTTCTCCAATTAACCCGAAGACTTACGGAACTGACCGGTAGACATGGACTTCAAGAACTTTACTTATATATGTTACCTAGAATGAAGGTACATGAGCTTGGGCCGTGACTGTCCTTCACGAAAGACTAGAGAGACCTGATCCATTCACATTATTATTGATATCTGGTGGATATTCGAATATTCTCATTACTTTGACGGGCATGGGAATAACTCTGCGTTATTTTAATACAAGTCTGCAGAAATCAGATGATCCATTCTTCACAAGAACACAGAATTTGATAGATATCTGTAAATCGAAAATATTTTTATTTAAAAGTATCGCGAATTTTGAATTTCCGCTGGCTACGTATATTTGATTTTTGATTTTTTTGTAGCGTTATGTTGGTACTCATATCCCTTACTTATGCTGACAAGGTCGGCCATTTTGAATGTTTAGTTAATTTTTGACAGCTGTTTTGCTTGGATGTGTTTTGGCTCGTCTTCGATTTTTGCCTATTCCAAAAAATGGATCAAAGAATCTGTATCAAATTTTGTGTGAAAAACAAAATAAAGTGCGCGGACGCATTTCGAATGTTGACTGTGGCATATGGTGAAGCTACCTTGGACCAAAGCAACGTTTATCGGTGGTACAAAATGTTCTCAGAGGGCCGAGAAGATATGAACGACGAAGAGCGTATAGAAGAAAGGAACACAGAAGGGTTCCCACCACCTACCCGAGGCTGTTATAGGGCGCAGCGGCACCCTTTCGTCAGCCTCGCTCGTACACTTTCTAGGATGGACGGGGACAGTCCATCCGGAACATACATTTAATTTACGCAAACACAATGGGATGCCAGGCCACATTTACTCTACTTTGTATTTCCTTCTGTGTCCCGCACTTATGGTTACACATGTAAACTACTATTTATTTAAAAATATAGTTACCTTCGTGGCTTGGGCGGCAGCTTGGCGGCCTTTCGTCCGGAAGTCTCAAACTTATATATATGTACAATTGGGAACTTGGAGGCATAGGACCAACCAAGAGATCCGTACGGTGACCCAGCAGCCCCTTATAATGAGCACCGTGAGAGCCAAGCCGAAGAGACTAGAGCAATCAAGTGCGCTGTACGCGTGCCCTGTACGCGTCTAGACCGACTGGAGTAAGACCTCTAGGAAGGCCTAGACAGCGCCTAATGGATAATGTTCTGGCTGATCTGGCTAGGTTGGGCGAATCGGACTGCTGAGAGCAAAAGGCGCAGGATCGAGGAGCTTGGCGAAAAATCATCAAAGAGGCTAAAGGCTCTTCAAGAGTTGTATGGCCATAGGAAGTAGAAGTATATGTACAATTTATATATTTTTTATCTTACATATAAACACAAATTGAAACATTTTCTTTGGTTTGCCACCACTGGTTGCGTAACACCTATTTGTATTTGAAAATGGAACTGTCGGAGTAACTGTGGTTTGGCGCCTGTACACTGCGCCCACGAATACATTAATATCACCGATTTGTCACCGCTAACATTAAGACGTGACATCCCGGCTGCGCGTGAAGGATTCTGTTGATCGACCTTTGTCTTACTTCTTGAATTACTATCACACCTTGCAAAAAATTACATACTTGTGTTATAAAGTCTGACGCATGCCTAGTTCAAAGTAACATTTTTTAATTGATTATCGTCACCCCCATACTATACTTGAATAAGATATATTTAATTATTATTATTATAAATAATGACTTCTTCATTTTAAATATAACTACTTATTAATTTAGATAGGTGAGAGGCACATAAATAAGTTAATTTATACTTATAATGACCACTAAGCAGTATTAACCCATCTAAACAGCTTGTTGCCTGATCTAATGTATGAATTCTTAAGAGATTTTTTCCATACAAATAGTTAACCTATATTCAAGTACTTTTCTTTAAAAAAGTGTATTTTTAAATGTTTATGTTTTGAAACACTTTTATAATACGTATGACGATTTTTTAACGAGATATCGATTACGAGATATGTTGGCGAAACAGCTATCACGACAAACTCATAAAAATAAATTGTGATACATATAGTAATAGTACATAAAATTAAAACAATTAATAATGTTGATGTATCGCAGTGTTTCGGCCAAAACAATGGATTATCATGATTTTTTTATGAGATATCAGTTGTTTACAATACCCGATGACGCCAATATATGTTGGCGAAACAGCTGTCACGAAAAACTCATAAAAATAAATAGTACTTAAAATTAAAACAATTAATAATGTTGATGTATCGTGTTTCGGCCAAAACAATGGATTATCTAAAGCTTACTTAAATAACTAGCTTCCGTCGTACTTTAAAACATACAGCTAAAGTACACACAGGTTATAATGACTTGATTGCTAACACCGTATAAAATGTTTAAGATAATTAAATGAAAATTCTTTCATGTCGTTACGACAGGTTTGGTCGGTTGTTGGAAGAGCATAAAAGGTTAGAACCCATAAATTGTATAATATGTAAGCAGAAATGCACGTCTGCAGTTTATTACACAATCCATGAAAGGTCCATTGAATCAACATTTAAAAATCAACTTTCATCGAGTCATAATGTTGATATTAGGATGTAGATAATCTTTGGATGAATTATGCAGTTTGAACCAGCGTGACCCGTGGGAAAGAGCCCACGCTTGTTGAAACAATATATGCACATACAGTAAAAAACCCAAGCAATTGAATCTCCGTTCAAAAATTCCTATATCCAAAGATACAGATTGTAAAGATTATCATAAATATATCTTCTTCTATAATGATGATGTTGATGATAATTTTTAAAGCGCCATTTTTGTGAGAGATTCACTTCAAGAGCGCTCTTCGTCCGGAAAGCTTCTTATAAAAAGATTTTTTTTAAGAGAGCTTCTCATGCACAATACTTCAGAGGGTCGACCACAAGATGACGAGAAAGTCAGGCATCTTCGTCACAGGATCAAGATTTATATCCTATTTAAACAGATATCAAGATCTATAGACAGAAAAAAAGTATCAAGGTTGATTGAATATTTCTCGAAGTTAGTACTTGTAACAAATAGCCCAGGTTAATTTTAAAATTTTAATTATTGTATCGAATTTAAAATGCGTTTTTATATTAGTCTTTCTTTGTTTAGTTTTTATTATATTTTTACACCTGAAGATGGAGGTATCCTCCGAAACATGTCGTGATTAAACAAAGTTATTTTCAATTTCATATTTTCATTTTCAGTATATTTCTCGAAATCTTGGATATGTTCATCCTCATGGTATTCTCGTTGATGAACGTTTAAGAAATCGTTGCAAACTACGTATTATATTAAGTGTTGACGTGAATTAAGTGGAGTGGGCTACGTTATCTGATGTCTAAAACGTCGGTCGAGGAGGACATTACAAAACACAGACCTACTTAAGATTTTTTTCATTTGCGAGGATTTAAGCGCCTGCCACAACCAGCTTGTAAATCTGTTTTATTAAAATATGGTTATTAAAATGACCGCGTGCATATAAATTATGGTAATACAGAACACATCACGGAATAAAATTTCTTATTTAATTATTTCATACGCGTAAACGTTGGTACTGACTTATACGAGGAGATATTTTGATAAGGTCGACTGCACACGTAAAACAAATATACTCGTATTTATCGCTCTGTAAGAGATTCGTTTTTTTTCAATACTTATTCACAGAACTATGACACTTAACGGTTTCTATTATATTCTTGAATTTGCTCCACCAGTGTACTAAAAAATATCATTAGAACAAGCTGTACGCTGAGAAATAGATGATTCTCGCCTGAAGGCAATAATCTCGCCGATTGCAAATTACTTTGTGTTACTTTCTGAGTCCAATGATAATCATTAATTGCATAAAAATACTGATAATACCAGGTTTTCATTTATGTATATAAGATTGAGTCTCCAATCTCAAGAGTGATAACGGTTTTTATAATAATAGTCATAAAACATAAATTATTCTAACTCTCTGAATTTTAACTTTCTAGATTCAGCCTCACTTTATGTATTAAAATCATCAATAAATATTATTTTTAGATAAACTTAAGGCGTTAACGCTGTGGAATTCTATAATGACGAATTTTTATGAATTAAAATACTGTTTATTTCACTTTTTAGTTTATTTTTCTCGATATGTTTCGAAGGCTTTACAACCTTCATCATCGAGAAAAATTAACTCAAAAATGGAAAAAAGGTCTTAATTCATAAAAAGTCGTCATCGACACATATTAAAATAATGTATTAAGAAATCGCAAAACAATTTTATTATTATTTTAAACAAAGCTTTTTATGCGTAACAATAATAATTTATAATATGATTGAAAAACGCACGTTTCATATAAGTTCTAGGGTATTTTATGGGAATGACATGTTTTCCTTTGCTATGGCATTATCAAATATCAAATGTCATTTGATAATATCTTAGTGAGGCAAACAAGTATTTTTCATAAAACATAATCAAACTTTTTTAAACAGACGTTTTCAACCATTTTTTTCGGTGTAATAAGGCTTAAATATTCTTAAAATATAAAATATATATATGAAAATAATAAGCACAATTCTTTATAATTCAAATCTTGATTTTTTTTTTAAACTTTTTCTTATAATTTTGACCGTTTTCGCCAGCTCCCTACCATATATTGAAATTTTCATTATTTAAAAAAAACTTCTATAAAGAAATTCAAATAACCAGTTGTAATCTTCGTGAGATATAATAAAGTATGTTAATGACATTGATTAAATTCTCAACATTAACCGCTGTTTTTTTACTTTCTGCTAGAATCGTTAAACATTCGTACTGAATTCTTAAAAAATATTTATCATAAGAATTTTAAAATGTCCGAGGTTTTAAAAATAAATGATCACATTTTTTAACAAAAAAATAAGTTGTCCGGAATTGTAACGAATGTGAAATTTTTCTAAAAATTCGTTTCTTTTTAAATGCCAAATATACCTGTCTCTACAACAGATATTTTTTAAAGTTCGTTACATTCTTCTTTAAAAACAATTTATTTGCTCACGTCATAAACTTTAATTAGTTTCATATTCTGTACATTTAAACGTTGTTATAATTGGATTAAAAACAAAGTCGTTTGATGTTTTTTTCTACAAAAATTAAATCAACAATAAATTATTCATAAAAACAGCAACATGCATTGTAAATATAAACACATTAATCGCAAAAACGCAAAGACGAGCAGAATATTTCATTGTGTCTGCATAATATAAATAATGCTCATGAATTGCTCAATGCGAAAAGCTAAGAGCAGTTATAAGCCCGCGAGAGAGCAAAGCGTGTGAACCATTCTAGAGGATTTCTATGTATACCATTTAATCACAATTATAATTTCAATTCGCTAACTCCGGTTAAATATGCCATTACTTGCCTAATTAGGAGTAGACCTAGGAGTGAGGCATTCCGAATAGCATTGAATTACCATAATTATAGTGGAGTAACGATTAGTTAGAGAATTCTAATGATGTTAGTTTCGTAACGAAAGATTCAGAAAACCAACACTTAAATCTTTTACCCCCCTGTTTCCGTTATGTCTATAAAGTGATTATACAATCATGAAACGATAAAACATTATTCAAATACCCTGAAGGTGTAGTATTTCAACGCTTGCGGATAAATTCATTATGTTTTATGAACATCGCCGAACGCTTTAAGACGTTGATCAGAGTCGCTTTAATTAATAATGTGACTACTTCCACTGACATAATTATATTATATTATTTACATTTATATGTATTTCTTATGTTCTGTTTCACAAGGTAAACTAATAAATTTATTATATCAAATGCATTTGGATTTCCTTATAAATTAATGGGATACAGTCGCAATATCAATAACACAGATAATATTCGTAATAATATTCACGGATTCATGTTTTACAATAGCATAGAAATAAATACTAAAACACCTAAGAAGAACTCTCTAGAACCTAAAAAGATGGTGTTGTTTATTATAATTGATGCCAACTTGTTTCGCTTGCACCCAAGTTTCAACAGGAGAATATAAGAATTAGGCCTGGTTCGGATTTTATATTGCCCCGATGAAGCTAAGACGCAAGTTAAAGTATTTAGCAACAATATAATCTTAGATAATATTGTTTTTATAAATTGTATTTGCTTAATCACTAAATGAGGTCTTCATATGAAAAAATACAGTTTATAATTTTAATTATACCTCAGATCGGATGTACCGAAATTTGCACAAAAATAAAATTGGATTAGCTACTAGTAGGTGCTGCTCAGCGAAATGGAGATTTTTTTAAAAACAGAAAAATATTTTCGTTAAAATAATATAAACCATTTTTTAACTAATGTTTACTTATATTATTTAAAATGAAAAGGAGAAAACGACAATCTATGTAAAGGTATACTTCTGAGGATCTGTGACAGAAATTATATATTTTCTTCTATATTCACCATACTTTGTGTTGTAATTGCTTAATTTCTCTTTTTTTTATACACTTTGTTTATACAACACTTACTTTAAAAAAATTTAATTATATAGACATGTTTCGGACATTAAAATTATATATAACATCTTTATAACATCTTTTATAAAAAGATTTTATAAAAGATGTTAAAAACGATTTATAACATCTATCAGATTATATCAACAATTTTATATTATTTTAAATGTGTATATTTATAATATGTACCACTGAAGAAGGACTGGTTGTCCGAAACATATCTATGTAATTTAAATTTTTTAATGTAAGTGTTGTATAAACAAAGTGTATAAAAAAGAAAAACAGAAATGAAATTATATATTCTTAGATAATGAGGTCCAACCATCCCTCCGTCTTTCAGGTGGTCTTCCAGAGGAACGCTGTCCAGAAATGATTTCGTTAGCTGCTGTAAATACGAGTCTGTCACAATCCATTTTAGAAACAGGGTCCAACCAGTACCTTCTTCTGGATCAACTCCATTGAACAATGTCCTCAATTTCACTAGTTTTTCTTATTTCAACATTACAAACACGATCGCGGAGATTTTTCCAATAGTTAATCTTAGAACCTTCATCTCAGATATTCTCAGAAGCCCTTTAGGTATACTATAACAGTAAAATAGTTTTAAAAAAAACATTATTTTTTCGTTAATAACGATATCCGACGCAGCTTCATGAATCTATTATTAACATTACGAAATGCATCCATAATTTTATTTGCCATATCATCATTACTCGAGAAATTTGAGAATGAATTCAAATTACTTTTGATTAAAATAACAATCGTGTTATGTAAGCATTACAGTTAAACGGGTCTTTAGGAAGGTCAAGAAAATAAATAATTTACAATGACACAGTATCATTTTGCTGATATAATATCCGTTACACTTTACGTTGATCTGTTAGTGTTGCCTAGTAGTGATTTTTATATAACATATATACATACACAATGTTCACAATGGAGTTCTGGTCCCAACCTTAATGTATGGAAGCGAAGCATGGAACTGGCAAAAGAAGGATGAGAGTAGAATAAATGCGGTAGAGATGAGGTCCCTAAGACGTATGTGTGGTAGAACGATATATGACAGAATCTCAAATGCTGATATAAGAAAGGAATGTAGAGCGGAAGAAGGTATTATGAACAAAATTATGAAAGGATCGCTGCGTTGGTTCGGACATATGGAACGCATGGATGGAGAAAGAATGGTTAAGAAAGTATACGTTAATGATGTAAATGGGGTACGAAGTCGAGGCAGACCGAGGAAAACATGGCATGACCAAATTAATCAAATTTTAAAGGTTGGTCATGTTAGAAGTCGGAGGAATCGACGTGCGTGTATGACTCGTTGTATGAATGTGGAGGAAGCTAGAGAGGTTTGCCAGGATAGAGTAGTGTGGCGGTCCATTCTCTCTGCCTACCCCTGCGGGGAAACGGCGTGATGGTTTGTTGTTGTTGTTGTTGTTGTTATATACATACAATATATTTTATGTATTTCCTGTTCAAACACATTTATTATTATACATTGATTGTAATTTATTCTGAAGTACGTGTCATTTAAATCTGTTTTTATTTTAAACCCATTTGTTTCGAAAGCATAGCGTTTATATGTTACGAGTATATAATTTTAAGAATGTTGTAAGTTTTATTAAATGAAATTCTAGATTTTACTCCTTATTAATATTTAAAAAAATCATATTATTGAATATATTGTACTATTCGATTCATTTTTTTATAAATATTTACAGAAAAATAACCCAGAAATTAAGGAAAATATACATTGTTCTTGTGCCGACCCTTATGTTTGGAAGTGAAGCATGGCACTGGCAAAAGAAGGAGGAAAGTAGAATCAATGCAATAGAAATGAGATCTCTAAGACGAATGTGTGAATCTGTATATGATAGAGTGTCAAATGCAAGTATAAGAAGTGAATGCGTTGCGAATGAAAGTGTTATGAACAAAATAATGAAAGGGTCGTTAAGATGGTTCGGACATATGGAAAGAATGAGTGAAATCAGAATGGTGTAGAAGGTATATGTAAACAACGTGAACGGAGCTAGAAATACAGGAATACCGAGGAAAACATGGCACGATCAAATCAATCAAATATTAAATATCGGTCATGTTAGGAGTCGGTGAAATCGACGTGTGAATATGAATGTAGAGAAAGCGAGAGAAGTATGTCAGGACAGAACAGTGTGGCGTTCTATTCTATCTGCCTACCCCTCCGGAGAGACGGCGTGATGGTTAGTTAGTTACGTGAATTTGATGTTCATAAACTACCCTGAAGAAGTAGTCAACTATCTCCGAATCATCGATCGAAGAGGATACCACGACACGTAGACGTAACCAAGATTCCAGAATACATAAAGTCATAAACAATTTATAAGAGAATTTCAAATTAAAGAAAGCAATATAATGAACCAGCTCTAATGACCTCCCCGGAGAAGTAAGGTCACAGGTGGATAGGGCTGCAGCGGTTGCAGGCTGCCTGAAAGATGTCATATCGAGAAACAATGACATGAGGACTGACAGCAAGGTACGCATCTATAAGACCTGTGTGCGACCAATCCTCACATATGGCATTGAATCGAGGGCAGACACTGTCAAGACAAAGAGCATGCTCAGGACAACCGAGATGAAAACGCTCCGCGCTATAGCTGGCAAAACCCTACGTGATCGAGTTAGGAATACAGCAATCCGAGAAATCTGCGAGGTCGAAGATGTGGTCAGATGGGGACGTCAAAGATGGCGATACTGGCATCAACATGTAGAAAGAATGAGCTCAAATAGGATACCACACATAGCTCTCCATGGAACGCCAAACGGACAACGCCGACCAGGAAGACCCCCGAAACGGTGGAGAGAAAGCTGGAGTTCAGCGTCTCAAGAGGACCCGCCTGAAATAACAGACTCCTGAGTCTACCAAGAGCGAAGAAGAGAAGAAGAAGAAGAATATAATGAAATATTACAATATTCACACCTTGAAAGGAATCAAATATTTTATCTAAAATGAACCTAAGATTTTTAAATATTTATCTTTAAGTATAAAGAAATGTAAATTTTTCAATATGACAAATCGGAATTATTTCCGATTCGACTCATACACCAACATAAATAATTCAAACGAACAATGCAAAATTATTCTTGAAGTTTCGCTGAAAGGTACTGTGAGCTCATATCTACTTCGTGGAAGTTTTATTTTGTGAAATTGAGAAATGACTTTCTTTGCAGTCTCACAGCCTTCTCTAGATACAAAGTATTATTCTCCTAATACCGCAATATATCTAAAGCTCGGTAACAAAAGACCCGAGGAAGGAAATTGGAAATTGTTTTCTGAGCTACCATAATAAGCTATGCAAGAATATAGTCAATTTATCTTATTCGCGTTATTGTAATACATTCCGTTCCAGCCGTAATATGTAACTTTCATATTCACATCCCGTGTGGTTTATTTATAATACTGTCATATAATACCATCGCCAAAGGCGACATACGAATTTGAACTTTTTTTTTCCGCTATCTGTCATACGTAATGCTCGTTCCGATTTGTTGACAAGATGAAATTTAAAAATCGTTTTAGAAAACTCGTCATTCTTAACTCAAATGAACGTTAAACTAAATAATGAAAGTGGAATGCAATATTTATCAACAGTCGTGAGAGTGGAAACTTCACATGAACGTAGAGCCCTTAAAGAGTTATAGCCTCCTTGACGGTGTTATTCCAAACTCCTCGATCCTGCGCCTTTTGGTCTCAGCACATTTCGCTCAGCTTTGCCGATCAGTCATAATATTATCATTGTTTTCAAAATCAATTATTAATTTATGTTCTATCATTATCTGCGGGATGTAAGTGAGTTGAATAATGAGGAAACCTGGGAATATTTAATGGAAAGTGTGTGTGAATCAGCGAAGGAATCGTGTGGTTTGTGTAAATAATGAAGAAGGAAAGGGGATGCGAAAATTATAACGTGCGTGCATGACACGATATATGAATGTTGTGAAGCGAGAGAAATATGTCAGGAAAGAAAAGGGGAAGTCTTTTTTTCTGCCTACACCTTCGGGGAGACAGACGGCTTGATGGTTAGTTATGTTAATTTAATGGCAGTACATAAAAATTACTCATTTTTCACTTTTCGAAGAACTGAACTTATATGAATATTAAAAAAACTGAACTATCAAAAGAGAGAAAGGAAAAAGCTTATTTTATCGTAATGGTAGAATTCCGTACTGAGAAATTGTAGTTTAATTGCAGCTTTTACGTTTATGGAAATGTCATGTGAAATATTATCACTTAACCGGTTTCCCGTTAAACCTGCTTCTAGTCCTTTCTTCAGGTGATCACGATCAGCAATCAAAAGTACAAACGTAATTATTTTAAATTATAAATAATAATAGAATATGACGATTCCCACAAGTATAATTAATAGTAATTATTTATTATATCAAGTACCAGCTTTCTCGGGAGTAGACGCAAGACTCTTATGTGACTACTTTGTTTACGACTCCAGCCAGCTTCCTCTTGCCTGGAGCAAAAACTAGTCGTTAACACAGGAAACGGTGACCTTAGAAATATGCCGGAGCAACTAGATCACTTGAATTAGTACATGTTTCTGATGCGAAGGTGATTTAATGAGGAAATTCACGTTTAATAAAATTATTTCATTAACACTTCTCGCTTTGTAATGAACGTTTTAATAATCTTCTATATAAATAAAAGGCCAGCTTCCGGTGTGTGTGGACTAATTCCGGGGTTATTCCTAAGCAGATCGTTTTCATATTGATACACTTCCTTAATAGATAGACATAGGTGGGCATAGGCATATTTTTGTTATTAATCGAGCTCTAATTAACTTTGGAAATTTATAAATTTTCGTAGCGCGAGCGAGTATAGACCTTCATGTTCGTATCACCTGAGTATCGATCTTTAGAGTCTATATTCGCTTGGCGTGATAAGATGCAAATTAGTGGCTTTTTTGACTCTTTGCGTGGTCAGATATGAAATTAGTCGCTCCTTTGAACTAAAAAATATACGCACGTATAGGGATGGGCAAAACGACTCATCTCAGGGATCTGATCTGAACGGTTCCGCTCAGCAAAGTGAGCCGACTCTTTTTAACGATCCTCGGTTCACCATTTTGAGTCGTTCAAAGTTTGAAATTATTTAAGTGACCTTTTTTTTTTGCTCCTCGACCAAAAAAGTTGATTCCGGTAAAAAAAAAAAATTCACCAGGATAAATTTTTTGTCGATGAGCTAAAAAAATTCACAACGACAAACAACTTTTTTGACAAACGACTCGATAATTATCAAGAAGAATCGGCTCACTTTACTGAGCGGAACCATTCAGCTCAGATCCTTTAAAGAGATCACTAAAAATAGTCGACTCTTTTGCAATAATATACGATTCACCGAGCGCAGAGGTCGGCAAAATGCGGCTCCGGAGCCGCTCGATAATTATCAAGAAGAATCGGCTCACTTTACTGAGCGGAACCGTTCGTCGACTCTTTTGCAATAATATATGATTCACCTAGCGCAGAGGTCGGCACAATGCGGCTCCGGAGCCGAAGGGGTTTGTTGAAAGGAAAAATAATCGCGAGATACTTGCTTACCATCGCATCATTCATCAAGAACGCTCTGTCCGCAGACATTTCCAGAAGAAATTTGTAAAGTTATGGAATTGGTGATTACGATTATCAATTCCGGTTTAGCTAAAACTCTTAATCATCATCGCCAATTCAAAGATTTTTAGCCATCATCTTCAACGCCTGAAATAGTATTACTGACTCTTGCTGATCTTTCGCTTTTCGCTTCTACATATTCATGCAGACAATTTTATTCAAGCATGAATTTTAACAAGAGTAAACTACGAAGTCGTCTTATTGATGAGAACATGGAATTGTGCCTAAAATTAAGAATAACAACAAACAAACATGCATCAGGTCCATAATAACATACGGAATCAAAGCAAGAGCAGACACTGTCAGAACCAGACTACGACCTATTGTGGGGAGAACCGTTAGAGATAGGATACCCAACGAATAAATTCGCAAATCCCGCAACATTGAAGACATAGTGAGATGGAGTAGGCAGAGACATCGAGAGAATGGATCCAGCAAGAATTCCTAATATCGTGATACAAGAGACTCCAGAGGGCCGTCGACCACCAGGATGACCACCAAAGAGATGGAGAGAAGGCTGGTCGCCTTCATCACAGGAAGAAGTATGAAATAATGTTTTCTTCAGTGTACCCGTAATTGAATGAAGTGCAAAAATTATAATAAAGGTTATCTAAATCAATAAACATATTTGGCTCTCAATTTCTTTTTTTAATCGTTGTAAAGTACGCATTTGGCTCTTTGGCTAATAATTTTGCCGACCCCCCTGACCTAGCGGATCATTGAGCTGCCGCTCTTTTTTTTATGGATCATCGCTCACCCGCTCACCAAAAAGATTCGAATCTTTGAGTCGACTCGTGAGCGGATTGGCCATCCCTATCTCTGAAATGTCAAATTTGAATTGCGTGTTAGTTTCGTAAGTAAAATATTTATATTTCTAATTCATATATATCTTCAGTTTATTCTATTTTGCCGTTGAAATGAATACAGATTATATTTCCGCATTACATATTTCAAAGTTTTAGTTCTAAATTAGGTATATCGAATAGAAATGAAGTTACATATCGTTTTACTTACGTATTCTTTTAGGTTATGTTATGAATCTACATGGAAAAACGTTAAATTCTAAGTAACAATTCTATGAATTGGTATAATCTATTTTAATAATGTTATTTTAATGTAAAATTGTTCTGGCAGGGCGATAACCTATAATATCTTTTGGATTAGACGATTTACTTCAGCTGTTTTAGTTTTTCTCTGTTATGCTGTGATAGGTAAACATATTCTTACATACAGCATTAGCTGCCTCAGTTGGAAAAATCCAGTAATATAACATTTCCAAATGGTCTGACGTTCCCACACCAGTGTTTTTTTTTTAATATACTGCTCATTTTAATATAATTATTTGATTTTTGCAGAGATGCCGACGCTAAGGATGATACCAGGAAAGACTCTTTGAGATAGGGTGAGGAACACGGCTATCCACGATATCTCCAAGGTGGAAGATGTCGTGAGATGGGGCACGCAACGCAAGATGCTGGCATGTATGGATCCCACACCTCACAATTCTATGAATTGGTATAATCTATTTTAATAATGTTATTTTAATGTAAAATTGTTCTGGCAGGGCGATAACCTATAATATCTTTTGGATTAGACGATTTACTTCAGCTGTTTTAGTTGTTCTCTGTTATGCTGTGATAGGTAAACATATTCTTACATACAGCATTAGCTGCCTCAGTTGGAAAAATCCAGTAATATAACATTTCCAAATGTTCTGACGTTCCCACGCCAGTGTTTTTTTTTTTAATATACTGCTCATTTTAATATAATTATTTGATTTTTGCAGAGATGCCGACGCTAAGGATGATACAAGGAAAGACTCTTTGAGATAGGGTGAGGAACACGGCTATCCACGATATCTCCAAGGTGGAAGATGTCGTGAGATGGGGCACGCAACGCAAGATACTGGCATGTATGGATCCCACACCTCACAATTCTATGAATTGGTATAATCTATTTTAATAATGTTATTTTAATGTAAAATTGTTCTGGCAGGGCGATAACCTATAATATCTTTTGGATTAGACGATTTACTTCAGTTGTTTTAGTTTTTCTCTGTTATGCTGTGATAGGTAAACATATTCTTACATACAGCATTAGCTGCCTCAGTTGGAAAAATCCAGTAATATAACATTTCCAAATGTTCTGACGTTCCCACGCCAGTGTTTTTTTTAATATACTGCTCATTTTAA
Source organism: Lepidostoma basale (assembly GCA_022606425.2). NCBI lineage: Eukaryota > Metazoa > Arthropoda > Insecta > Trichoptera > Lepidostomatidae > Lepidostoma > Lepidostoma basale. The sequence goes on along the minus strand of JAHDVF020000775.1, from coordinate 467,423 downwards.
TATAATTATTTGATTTTTGCAGAGATGCCGACGCTAAGGATGATACCAGGAAAGACTCTTTGAGATAGGGTGAGGAACACGGCTATCCACGATATCTCCAAGGTGGAAGATGTCGAGAGATGGGGCACGCAACGCAAGATACTGGCATGTATGGATCCCACACCTCACAATTCTATGAATTGGTATAATCTATTTTAATAATGTTATTTTAATGTAAAATTGTTCTGGCAGGGCGATAACCTATATCTTTTGGATTAGACAATTTTCTTCAGCTGTTTTAGTTTTTCTCTGAAAAAAAAAAATGCTGTGATAGGTAAACATATCCTTACATACAGCATTAGCTGCCTCAGTTGGAAAAATCCAGTAATATAACATTTCCAAATGGTCTGATGTTCCCACGCTAATCTTACAATGATCGATCAAGAGCCTCGAGTGCTTTTTTTTTTAATATACTGCTCATTTTAATATAATTATTTGATTTTTGCAGAGATGCCGACGCTAAGGATGATACCAGGAAAGACTCTTTGAGATAGGGTGAGGAACACGGCTATCCACGATATCTCCAAGGTGGAAGATGTCGTGAGATGGGACACGCAACGCAAGATACTGGCATGTATGGATCCCACACCTCGATATGTGCAAGACATATTTATGAACTAATTTTGAAATGGTATGTACAGGTTGGATTAATTGGTTTAATTCCACTATTAGAGGCAGAACAGGAGTGTCGGACATCATCGGAAGAGTGGCAGCGCTAAAATGGCATGCCGGTCGCAGCCCTGATGATAGATGAACTGTAACCCGAAACCCAGGACGTCCTCAACTTCGATGGAGGGACGACATTGGATGCGTGTTGCCCAGGATCGACAGACATTGAATCAGATGGAGGAGGCCCACGCCCAGGAGTGAACGGATATAGGCTCATGATGATGATGATACAAAACATTGAAACACCTACATGCAACATTTTAAATATTTCTGGAATGGGTAAAATTCTGCAACAATGAAAGTTCATTGTATGGAATGAATGCTTTAAATTATCAACTGATTTCTGTAGAATCACACTCCAAAGGAGAATTGATTCAATGTATATTTCCAAACATCACACGAATTTACAAATTTCGTCATTGGTTAAGTGAATGTGCATTATTAGCTTCATCTAATGGACATCAAAATCAAGAGTTTTGTTTCTCTAAACATTGTATTTCTAAGAGCATTATTATGACCTTGAATGGTATATGTATGAATGTTTTATGCAAATGTGATATAGTATATTTATTTGTTTTTTAATTTCACTTAAAATATTAAGGAAAAAATTAAGACTGGACGTTACAAAAATGGTTTAAAAATAAAGCTGAAAAAGATAAATATTAACTTTTTTTTGGGTGGCATCTTTAGGGTAACGTTTTAACTACACTATATTATTTTTTTTTAACGCGCTTTTGCACAGCTATGTTTAAGACCAATTGGCATCAAAAACTCATTTCAGACTTTTTGTAAACTTGCCACCTTGGTAATGCCCAGCCTTCAATTGTTCAATTCACATTAGTATTATTCAAGTTCATAGCAAGTTTGCTTGGATTAAACAAATGTTTTAAAGATATGAACTGAATTAGGATACACACATTCTTACACCTATACACATGTCATTTTATCCAATAAAATCATTGATATTGAACTTTAATTGTATTTCTTTAATATATATTGGGTGTATTTATATACTCTAATATAGCAATAGCGAAGCGTTGCCGGGTCAGCTAGTAGTTAATAAATATTATAGATTGCAAATAAATCAAGTCATACATATAACCTATATTCTACAATAAAGTAGTGTAAAACTGTATACAATAATATGAATTTAAATTTATGATATAAAATTAATTTTATTATATGATATGTGGTAATTCATTATATTACAATTTAAATCACCCTTTCCAGAAACATATTGATTGTTAATGTTTAAGGCATTACCAAAAAGGACTTTTGATAATCCCTTAGACTGGCGAAACATCCTATTCACACAACAGATAATAAAACTTCTATAAAACGGACGTTTTCATTCGCACTAATTATTTAATAAGGAGTTACACATTATTTGATAATGCCTAAGACAGGCGAAATATGTCATTCACATGAAATATAATAAAACTTCTAGAAAACCGACGTTTTCATTAGTATTAATTACTTCTTCTTCTTAGATTGCATCTTGGATGCCACAACAAAGCTCACTAAGGAGCAAATAAACAAACTACTACCCAAATGCAATGAAATTTTAAACCAAACACACGTAATGACAATACAAATGGCAGAAGTGAGGGCTGAAAACCGCATTTTAAAATCCCTCACACAATATCAGACTGCCGAAGAAGCGCATAAGGGCCAAGAAGTGATTGTAGTAGAGCCGAAAGAACCACAGACAACTAAAAAAACACTGGAAGAAATAAAGCTCAATATCAATCCAATAAATTCTGGCATCATAGGTATACAAAGCGCGACTAAAGGGAAAGTAATAATAAAATGCAAAAGCAAAGAGAGACAAAAAGCGACTGAAGCAATTCAAACACAGATCGGAGAAAAATACAACACCCGAATCCCAAAAGAACGTCTGCCAAGGATTAAAATAGTTAACGTAACAGACGATTTCACCGAAGATGAAATTATTGAAAAGATAAAATACCAAAATGATTTCCTAGAAGATAATGACGCAAGAATAATGAAAGTTGTTAATGTCCACAAGAACCCTGTCAGCAAAAGTAGTACAATTTACCTAGATCTGGACTCCGAAACACATAAAAAAATGTTGAACAACAAAAAAATAAACATAGGATGGGAAAGATGTAGAGTGTATGATGCCATAGACATAAAAAGATGCTACAACTGCTACAGATTCAACCACAAGGCAAATGAGTGCAAAAAAGACAAACCGACCTGTCCAAAATGTATGGGCGACCACAAGGCCAAAGACTGTAAAGCCGAAACACATGAACATAAATGCATAAATTGTGAAGAAACAACAAAAATTATCAAAACCAAACTCGATTCTAATCATGCAGCTTGGAGTTTTGATTGCCCGGTTTACCTGAAAAAAGTAGAACAAGAAAAAAACAAACTGTCTTTTTTGTGAAGAAAATGGAAAACCTAAAAATAATGTACATGAATATAAGAGGGTTAAAATCAAAAATTGACGAACTAAACATATATATCACAAATCTAGAGTACCAACCACATGTAGTCGTCCTGACTGAAACCTGGCTCAGTGATAGTGAAAGTAAACTGTATAATCTAAACAACTACACAGGAGTGCACTCCTGTAGGAATGGCAGAGGTGGAGGGGTAGCTATTTACATCAGAACACAAATAGACTTCAAAACTATAAAAGAAGAAACATTCCTAAGCAACAACAACCTTCTGAAAGTACATATAAATGAAATAGATCTTACAATAAATGCAATCTACAGACAACCAGGAACCAGCAATAAAAAGGAATACATAGAATATTTAGACAGAATGTTAACGGGTGAACAGAGGAGTGCAAAATGTGAGATCATAATAGGGGACCTTAACATCAACCTGCTTTCCAGTGATAAACTCACAAAGGACTATATCAATACAATCAAAGGAAATGATCTTGGATTTATCAACTCAATAAAATAAAATGATTATACACGGAAAAATGACAGAGGAAAAAATACCATAATTGACCATGTAATGACAAACCAGGAAATAGCTGATTCAACGATACTTGAACTATTCGACACACCACTGAGCGACCACAGAGGAATAAATATTGAACTAAAAACCATACCCAGACAGAGAATAAAACATCAACAATATACCGCAAAGAAAATTAACTACAACAAACTAAAAGAAAGCCTAGGAGAAAGAATACAGAAAGAAGAACCAGGAACCTTCAAAGCGCTTCAAGACATAATAAGGGAGGAACTGAAGAAACACACTACGAGCAGGAACAGAAAATATACTACATCGCTTAAAGAGGGCTGGATGACGAAGGATATCTATAACAAAATAGAGAAAAGAAACTACCTCTACAAAAAAATGAGCAACCAGCATAATCTCGTAGACGAATTTAAACTCATACAAGCTAACATAAGAAAAAGTATTAAGAAAGCAAAAAAGGACCACTACGCATCGCGTATAAATGAAGCAAATGGAAACAGTCACAAAATATGGAAGGAGATCAAAAACATAACGTCAGAGAACTGTACACCAAAGCCCAATGTATCTAAACTTAAAAAGGATGACGGATCCGAGACAACGGACGCAGCTGAAATAGCCGAAATTATAAATCATTACTATACAAGAATCGGAGCAAAACTGGCTAGCGAAATTGTAATCTCCGAACCAGCACGGTTCAGACCACCCGAAGTGGACGGGGAGCTTTTCTTGAGACCTACGACAGAAGAAGAAATAAGACAAATAATAAACCAGATGAAAAATAACACAGCTCCAGGATACGACGGAATAAAGATAGCAACAGTCAAATCCATATCTGAACTTATATTGCCCACGATAACAAAAATTATTAACAAAAATATGAAAGAGGGAACTTTCCCAGAAGAGCTGAAAACTGCAAGAATCACACCTGTGTACAAAGACGGTGAAAAAAACCAACCATCAAACTACCGACCGATCGCAAATCTGACAGTATTTGCAAAGTTAACTGAAAGAATACTTCACAAAAGACTGTACCAGCACCTCAAAGCATTCAACTACATAGCTGAAGAACAATATGGATTCCAAGAACAGAAGGGAACAGCAACAGCTATCACCAACATATGTAACTACATTCAGTCAGCACTGGATGCGGGCGAATGCATAACAGGACTAATACTGGACTTCAAAAAAGCTTTTGATACCGTACATCTGGACACACTACTTGACAAACTGACATCCGCAGGGGTGAGGGGCAAGGCGTACAACACGTTCAAATGCTACCTCACCCAAAGAAAACAATACACAGTTGTGTCAGGAATGACCAGCAACGAAACAATGACAGAATTTGGTGTGCCACAAGGGTCCATCCTGGGACCACTACTTTACATACTTTACATTAACGACATAACAAGATACAAAATGACAGGGAAAATAATTATGTACGCAGACGACCTTGCTATATTTTACAAAAACGACAACGACAATGAGACCTGTAAACAAATGAACATAGATATAGAGACACTAACCAACTGGACAACCAACAACTACCTGACCTTAAATGTAAAAAAGTGTAACATTATACACTTTGAAACAAGCAAGAAAAACCATAACATGTGTATAAAAATAAAAAATGACGCAATAACCGAACTCGACTATGTAAAGTACCTAGGACTAACAATGGACAGACAACTAAAATGGACAAAACACATAGACAACCTAACAGACAAGTTAGCATCGCTATACTCCCTCTTCTACAAAATACAGAATTACATACCAAGAAGGGAAAAAGTTATGATGTACGAAGCGTATGTAAAAAGCCGACTGACATATATGATTCCCTTCTGGGGGACAGGAAACCAAAAGGACATCTCCAGACTCCAAAGACAACAAAATAAAATAATAAAACTAGCATATAACATTGACTACCATACCCCAACCATACAAGTTTACAGACAAACTAAACAAATGGACAAATCAGACCTGACCAAATATGAGACCTTAAAAATTGTACACAGACTGACCATGGAAAAGCCAACAGACAGCACCTACAAATAAACTAAAAATTCAGACATACACAGACACTGGACCAGGAATTGTGACAGATATCACTTACCGATTGCACGAACTAAGACAGGACAATCAAGGATATTGAACAATGGACTGAAACTTTACAATGAACTACCTAAAGACACAAGGAATCTCACTACAACTCAATATAAGAAGTGTCTGAAGCAGTACATAATTAGTGGTAGGATCTAGAAATGTAACCATATAACCCAATTGGTTTTTAAAAAAATAAATTAAATAAAAAAAAATAAAAATAAAAAAAAATAAACCATTTGGTATGTTCCTGAAATCAGGCTGACCTCTCTTGGGGTGTTATTTAATAACTACTTAATTACGATGTTATTTAATAACTACTTCCAATTTTATCTTTATTTCGACAGCAATCGGTTTTGCCGGGCTAGCTGGCATTGACAGACAAGTGGTATTGATATAAAAATGTATGTAAAGTCAATTCAAATCGTGTAAATCTTCCTTTACATATGCTGTGAGCTAGTACACATTGCGTCTAATAATATTAAAATATCTTTAAATATAATTAGTAAATACTGGATTCAGGCTTTCGGTGATTCATATTTATATAATTACTCATGTTTTAAAATAAATATATTAATATATTATGTAATAAAAACTTATTGGGGATAAAAAACTTAATTATTAGAAAATTTTCTCGTTTCGTTCGATGGTTTTACAAAGTTGTGAGCATTTTCCAATTTTTTTCAATTTATATAGCGATTAGATTATAAATATTAATTATTATTTTATACTTTCACTTCTGGTTATTAAAAGAATATATTATGAATATTCTATTTTTCAGATTTAAAACTCTCATTTTGAATTGTGCAGTGAATACGCTTTAATGTTACGGCCGGATTTCTGGGCACATTTAGGTAAAGGAAATGTTGAAAGAATACCATGTTCTTTAATATGAATGATTTATTGTGATTTATAGGAATGATATGTTTCGCGAAAATATAAAAACCACAACGCGTTTTTATTTTTATACAAGAGTTAAAGGAGCAGCAATCCTTCGGTTTCCTCTTTCAGCCAGATCCTCTGCGCTTTACTTTCCTGATGGCGATTTGTGCGGTGTGAAATGTCCATCAAGTGAAAATTTTAACGAACTTCAAGATAACGTTTAACTTGATGCATTATAAGTTAAACCGAAGATTCTGTAATTATTAATTTACAAGATATATAAACTTTCAATAAAGAGTGAAAACTTAGTGAACTCTAACTTTTTGGTGACAAGAATTTAGCTATATACGAGTACACCTGAGAATGGAAGTCATCTCCGAAACATGCCGTGATTAATATTTTTAGAACTGTTCAAATTTAAAACACTGTTATAATATCACAATTTCTTTTTATTCACTGAGAGTGCCGCGACAGCTGTTTCGCCAACCGATGTTGGCATCATCAGGTGTTACAATAAACTGGTTCATTGTAACACCTGATGATGCCAACATCGGTTGGCGAAACAGCTGTCGCGACACACTCAGTGAATAAAAGGAAATTGTGATATTATAACAGCGTTTTAAATGTTAACAGTAATAATGTTGAAGTATCATAGTGTTTCGGCCAAAACAGTGGACTATTTAATATTTTTATATTTTATTTTATAAAAGTATTCAATAAATTAAAGTTGTCCACAAATAGCGTTGTTTTTTTATTTCAAAGTTTTTGGAATGGAATTCCACAGATAGAATTTATTGACATTTAAGAGAAATCCTCCAGAACATAAGAAACTTTCTTCATAAGTTGAGCACTAGAAACGAAAATAATAATAATAATGTGTATTAATTAATTTTCTATAATTTATGCGGTGTAATATTTAAGTGTATTATAATTTTATAATAAACTATTCACATGTTTTCAAAGCTCTGGCAACATAAAAATATGATTTCAAACGCGTTTCGTACAAAAGTATGATTTTCCCAAAGATAAATTCACTCGTCAAATCTGTGGATAAATGTCGTACAATTTCAAAAGAAAAACTTGCGCTCGCAATGCTCCATGACAATATAAGTAGGTACGTCGTCGAAACGAGGGCAAAGACCGGCTGCCCCACGATGATAATGAACAATAACAAACATTAGAAATGACTTTCGCGTTTAGTATTGAAAGGGTGCTTTGGAGTCTGGTGTTTGGAGATTTAGATTAGTAGTGAAGAGAGTGGGTCGTGACCGAGGCTTGCCGTAAATATTACTGTTCCTTTCAAATAGCGGCGCTGGGCAGCTGGCCGGGAGCGGGTGCTCGGATCACATGGCGATCGTTCGCAAATAAATCAGTTGCTTTCTATTCCCTTGTACATGTACATGTTTCAAGTTATTTACTGAGCAAATAATTGATTTTGATTTTATATCTAATATGTACGTTGGTTTATATCTAATATGGTATTAACAATAATGATTTTTGATTTATTTATTGTTTCTTGAACGATGATCTAAAACTTCATATTAAATAATTAATACGAATAAAAACGTCTGTTTTCTAGAAGTTTTCTTTTATTTTTGTTAACCATTTTTTTGTTTGTTTTAATGCATTCTTCTTCTTCATCTTCTTCAGCCTATTCCCGTCCACTCCTGGACAAAGGCCTTCTCCATTCGCTTCCATGTCACTCAGTCTTGTGCAGACTGCATCCAGGTTATTCCGACGTGTCTGTTCATATCATCGATTCTTACGACTTCTAACATGACCACCCTTTAAAATTTGATTAATTTGATCATGCCATGTTTTCCTCGGTCTACTTCGACTCATTACTCCATTTACATCGTTAACATATACTTTCTTGACCATTATTTCTCCATTTATGCGTTCCATATTTTCGAACCAACGCAGAGACCCTTTCTTAATTTTGTTCATGGTACCTTCTTCCGCTTAACATTCCTTTCTTATATCAGCATTTGAAATTATGTCGTACATCGTTCTACCATACACACGTCTTAGGGACTCTCATCCTTCTTCTGCTAGTTACATGCTTCGCTTTATAATTCGTTTATAATGTTTAGTTTAATTCCTCTTAGATTTCAGTGATATTTAAATACGAGTACATAAAAATTAAACAATATAATTGATACATTAAACATTAAACAACAGTAAATGTTTTTAATAATAAATGTTGTTACGTCGTCAAAAAGATTTATAATGTTGTGAATATGTTCTCTAAAAGTCTACATTAAGTATTAGGTCATGATTGTTCATGGCTTATAAGTTCAACCAGCATATATTACAATATACATAGTAATGAAGGAAGATGGAAAACTCTTTTTTATGTTTATTTCATGAATAAAAGGATGGCAAATCATTTTGTAATGTTATTCGTTCAGTACTCGTGCCTATCGCAATATTCAGAGAATACTATTTCAAGTAGCGTTTTGTGGTTTTCCAACAACTTTACATCATTATCATTGTTCATAAGGAAATGACGATAGATCTCTCCAAGTAAAGTTATAGTTATTATAGTTATAGCAAAGCCTAGTAACACTTGTTTAGCCTAAGTTCGTATTTTGTTTTATGTATGTAACAATATTGGATTATTTTTATCATTAAGGGATTCAGAGATAACTTGGCAAAATGGAGAATTTTTTAGGTGAAGGGGTGCATTATTATATAAGAGTATGTATATGTGGCACGGAGCAATCTATGCTGCCCATTCACATCCGCAGAAGATTACCTAATTCAAAAGGGCACACAATTAGCAGAGTTCCGGACATTAATTAATAATTTAATTTTTATTTACTTTTGTATATAAATTAATATGTTATTACAATGGAATGTGTAATAATATATTAAATATATATGGCTGCAAAAACTGGACTCTAAAAAAGAATGTAATGAACCGGTTGAAAGCGTTCGAGATGTGGATATACCGCAGAATGCTCCGTATACCGTGGACCGATAGGGTCAGTAATGCAGACGTACTACAGAGAGCCAGAGCCAATAGAGAGCTGTTGTCGAGTGCGAAAATAAGAAAGTTCTCATATTTGGGTCATGTGTTAAGGGGAGAAAAATACTACCTTCTTCGACTGATATTAATGGGTAAAGTGGACGGACGTCGGGGAGTTGGTAGAAGGCAGCTGTCCTGGTTGCGGAACATCAAAGAGTGGACAGGAATAACAAGAGTTTAGAACCTGTTCCAAGTGGGGGAATTGACACGGCACCGAAAGAAGAAGAAGAATTACAATGAAACTACAGTATAACATATCACAGGAGTCACGTTAAAAGGATACATTTCTCCCCTTTCTCTTGCCATTGTGGTGGAAGGTTTGGCCGACTTTGTGTCGATTGCAGATGCGCCGGATGCAATAGTTAAAATAACAGAACACGTGGAGACACAGTATTTGAATATGATATATGCAGATCTATTTAGATTTTTTTTTAAATAATGGTATGTTATTAATTTATTGAAACTTAAATATGCATGTATGCATATGTGAAATTTACGTGTTTTCAATAGTTCTAAAAAAAATATGATAATTATAAATTGTATTTATTTAATTAAGGTCGCATATATTGTTATTTAAATTTGTTTTCTTCAAATCATAATAACAACGTTTGCCACAGTTTTCTCTATAATTTACTTCTCAATTTTCCGTGACTGGATTAGACATTGGCGTACTTAACTAAAAATATTGCTTTTTAATTTATTAAAATTTAAGTTTCACGAGTGTATTACAAAATATTTTCAATTTCAACCATCATTCCAATTAACCCCTCTTCTTCTTGTTTAATAGATTTAACGATATGTGACACATAAATCATGTCTCCTGAGATGATGAGGTCCAACGGTTCCGCCATTCCTCTTATGTGGTCTTCCAGATGACGGTGTCCGGAGGGGATTTCGTTAGCGGCTTTATATGCGAGCATATCACTATTAATTCTGGCTACATGGTCACTCCAGTATATTCTTCTGGATCTACTCCACCAACGATGTCCTCTATTTTGAAAATTTTTTATTATTATTGCTGCGTTACGGTCACAATCTCGGATAGTTTTCCAACAATGTCATTGATAAAATAGATTCTACATCTAAAATTTACATCTAATACTTGTAAAATTTTATTGATCGAAGTATTTTTTGAATTATTGTGCAGTATCTGTAACAAAACGCTCATCTTCTTGAAAATGGGTTTTCAATTATGATAACCTTTTCAAATACATTACATGAAAATCGATTATTGATGTTATTAATTAACAGCCCTATGCATATGAACGTACGTGATACGCACACATTGACTATATCATTTTGCGCTATCCCGTATCACTTACGCGCTTGAGAAAAAGTAATCTACCTAAAATGTACAAACTGTTAAGGGATACGCGCGTATGCCAATAACACTCGAGTACAAGTCTTCACAAGTATGATAGTTTTGCAAAGGGCAGGCAATTTTTGACGTTTCGTAATTTAAAAAATTAAAATTCATATATAAATTTATTCTATTAATAAAAAACGTGATTTTTTGCATGTTTCTCGGAAATTTACCTGAAGGTGAATACAGGTCAAGATTATTGTTGTGACAATGTTAATTGGAAATTTATGATTTAATAATTTTAAGTTTATTTTTAATGTTTTATTTTAGGGATATCTCAGTTCTCACGAGCCGACACTGTAACGCGAGTGATATGCATTGTGTGTTGATAAGTTAGGTGTTTAGTATGGCGGACGAAGAGTAAATCACCCGTCGGTCACTCGAGTGAATCAATACGGAGATGAAGAAATTGTCTCGCCACACCCGAGTAATCATTGTGGTACAATTGCATATACCAAAGTATTATTGTTGTGCCAAATAATATCCATAGAAATTATCGTATAAATCTTAAGTGGTACACAAGAAAATATGGTTTACATATTTCAATTTATACCAGGGTTATTCAATCTGCAGCCCGCTACCATTCCTTACTTGCTTATGCACCCGATGTTGTCCACTACTGGACAAAGACCTCCCCCATTATTTTTCACACACTCTTATCTTGCGGCTTTTGCATCTAGTAACCAGCAATTTTCCTTAAATAATAAATAATAATTCTAACTGTTTCTTACAATTTTTTTATAACATCACAATTTTTATTATACACTTTTTGAGAATGTCGCGGCAGCTGTTTCGCCATGGCATCATCGGGTGTTATTTTTAATGTTTTACAACACCTGATGATGCCAAAATCGGTTGAGGAAACAGTTCCGCGATTCTTAAAAAGTGTATTATAAAAAATAGTTATATTATAACAGTGTTGTAAATTTAACAGTTAACAATGTTGAAGTATCATAGTGTTTCGGCCAAAATAATGGACTATTTAAATAATAATAAATTGTATAAATTATAGAGCGCCATTTATCTCAAGGGCGCTGTAGAAAATGCTCCGTTTAATGAACTAGTTAAAAAAATAAACATATTTAGTATGTGCAAACAAAGTGCGGAGAAACTACGAGTGACCCAAAGAGCCATGTTAGGAATGAGCCTAAGAGACAGAGTCAGAAACGATACGCTGAGAGAAAAAACAAAGGTCACTGACATCATCCACCGGGTGGCGACTCTAAAATGGCAATGGGCAGGTCACGTAGCCAGAAGCTCAGACAAGGAGACTGCTGACTTGCTCTGCTGACTTGCTCTGCTGACTTGCTCTGCTGCTCTTATGAGTAGCAGAAATGAGAACATTGCGACCTATTGTGGGGAGAACCATTAGAGATAGGATACCCAATGAAGAAATTCGTAAATCCTGCAAAATTGATGATATAGTGAGATGGAGTAGGCAGAGAAGACGATTCTGGAGGGACCACATCGAGAGAATGGATCCAGCAAAAATTCCTAAAATCGTGATGCACGAGACTGTAGAGGGCCGTCGACCACCAGGACTACCACCAACGAGATGGAGAGAAGGCTGGTCGTCTTCATCAAAGGAAAAAAGTTGATATCCTGCATAAACAGATTACAAAATCTACAATCAGAAGAAGAAGAAGAAGAAGAAAAAATATTGATGTAAAATATTTTTACAATATTTTATTATTTTATACATGAAAACATACCTTCATATTATTGGAGGAAAAAATATTATTTCTTCAATTTAAAAAAAAAAAATTAAATATATATTTTTGATAAATTATCACATACTGTGAACATTGAAAAAAAATTAAAAATAAAGTATTCAAACATACACAAAATATTGTAAAAAAAGGGTACAAATAGTGTTTTATCGGCACAGCCTATATATCGGCAAAGATTTAAGGTATTTGATCGGAATTGCAAGTAGTGATTGTAAAAAGAAAACATTAGATGTAGAAATAATTATCAGATTTCTTAATATTGTGAGTGAATATGATTCCGATATCAGTCACCTGTTTACCATTGCTCTCTATAATTCATTAGCAAATGCCACGACGGTTGAGAAGACGGAGAGACTGGTAAGGAGATGGAATGTTCACGATCTTGGTAAAGAGTTTAATAGACAAGTGACTACAATGAACACTTGATTACAGGTTACTAGGTAGGTACCTGTAACTTGAGTAATTTATTGTGTTTCTGGAGATAAATTGAACAACTAAATGTAAAATGTTACGAAAATTTTATGAATTAAACACTGTTTATTCCACTTTTGGAATTCTATCAATATCTAAAAAGCCTGAAGTTTGTCTAAAAATTGTAAAATAATTAATACAGTTTTATTTTTATAATTAATACGAATGAAAACGTCAGTTTTCTAGAAGTTTTATTATATTTTATGGGAATGACATGTTTTGCCCTTCTAAGGCATTATCTAATGTGATAACTAACGTTTTCATTCGTATTAATTATTTAATATGGAGTTTTACATTATTGTTCAAGAAACAATAAAATAGTTTTATATTTGCTTTTTTACCAGGATTATACTCTATCATGAAATATGTATGTACATGTATTAAACAAAATATTATTGTTGTTATTGGAATATTTTTGTTAGAAGTTTATTGTAAATTATGGAAATAAAAAATATATAATTTCATTAACGTTTATGACTTTAACCAGTTTTGGCAGCTCGCTGCTATATTTTCGATCTTGTGACCAGGAGATGGCAGCGAGCTGCCGAAACCTGTTAGAACCCATAAACCTAAGTAAAATAAACAGAATATACTGTATTATAAAATATTGTTTAGTGATTGTTTTTTTATTTTCATTATACCTATGTTAAACAAGCATCGGAAAACAAACATTTAAACGATAAATACATAGAAATCAATCAAAGAAGTTACACAATATTGTGAAATATAAACAAATTTTATTTATTTATTAATTGTACGCATTTACAAGCCTTCAATTTATACAAGTGGAAAAACAGACATTAAATTAATTAACGTGTAGAATAATATAATTCCACAGTGTTATTCCCAAAAAATTATCAAAAAATGTTTCTTAAATAATGGTGTAAAACTCTACATTAAATAATAAAATAATTATTAATTTTTACGAATGAAAACGTCTGTTTTCTGGAAGTATTATTTAATTTTATGGTAATGACATGTGTCTTTTTTTAAGGCATTATCGAATATTTTATAATGCCTTATAGAGGCAAAACACGTCATTCCCATAAAACACAACATATTTTTTTTTTAGAAAACAGACGTTTTCATTCGTATTAATATTATTAGCATTACAAGTACATTTCAAACTTTCGTATATCGCTTATGATATTCGTTTAATTCAATGGAAAACGAATACGGAAAAAATCGATCTGAGAACATGTAATTTATTAATGAACATCAGAACTATCTGCATACCAACAATTGGAGAAAGAATACACGCCTCCGATTGCAGCAGCGATAAAACATCTCATGCACGTTTATTGAATTGCATCAAATAAATACTCCCATATATTCATAAAGCAGCATAAAAACATAAATTGCCAGTAAACAGCGAAAAACTTAAAAATATATACATATTTTAATACACATCTCGAATCGACCTCATTTTTTAAATTTCATTAATAGACATGCAGATAATAAAGCATTCTACATAAATATAATAAATAGCATGAATTTTTTTCGAAATTACTAACGAGTAAAAAAATTTAATACTTAACGCATGAGACATTAACAAGAGATTTTCTTCTAAGCATAAGCATAGCATGCAGTAAATAATTTAGATAAAAAAAATACTTACATGTTCTGTTAAACAGTTGTGCTCTCCGGATTGAAACTAATGAGAAAATCTCTGCGTAAATACGTATGTGGATCAGAAGTGATACCTGTCGAATCAACGTACTTATGCATATACCTTATAAACTCGTCAATTCCAAGACTCCGCAGTCTATAGAAAATCCACGCATAATAATTTCTGCAACTACCTTTTAGAGTTCGTCCATCTAGGGAGAATATTTGTAATAGTGAGAGTAACTAACTAACTAACCATCACGCCGTCTCCCCGAAAGGGTTGGCAGAAAGAATGGACTGTCACACTTTTACTGATGCGGCACTCCATCCTTCTCTTTTCGCCCCGCGGGAGACGCGGTGTGATGGGTTGCGAACCTCATAGCCACCAATAGGCATCTCCCGCGCACACTTCGATCGTCCAACACCCACAAAATAAATCTAAAACAAATAATATAAAATACAATGATAAGAAATAAAATAACAAAATAAAAATAATTTAACATAAAATGTTCTTTTTAGATGGTGCACATATTGTCTATTTAATTTATGTTACACGTATCCACCGTTTTTTTAATTTAGCATATAATGTAATAACAAATAATGTTTTTTTTCGATGTTGCACATGTTGACATGGACGATCCGGACTTTTGTGTTTTGTGTTAGTGAGAGTAACGTCTCCAATTTATTTATTTATTTATACATAATACATAAATGAGACATAACAAACTAAAAACATTTAGGCAACTCATTTGGACATAAAACGGTGTTACAAAGATATTACAAAATGAAACCAAAAAAACATACATATCAGAAGGAACCCAAATATGTCACCGTCAGTGAGGCATTACTCTTTCCAGAATTTGTAATATTTTTTTTATGAATACTGCCTCACTGACACTGAAAATTTCCAAATCCGAGACGATTAGATTCAACGTCCGAATTGTTCTTCCTCCTGGCATCACCAGATGCAGGTTGGTTCTGCGTGACGGAGCAAAGAAAAATTGATGTCGGCGCTGTCGCAGGTCATTAGGAACAAAAAGACCTATTTGCTCCAGAACATAGGGGTTCTCAACAGAGCCCCGAATCAGTTTGAAAAAATGCATTGACATTAATCCTGCCCTCCTCAGTTCGAGGGAGTTATACCCCAGCATATCCAAGCGTACCATACACAGCGCCCGTCGTGTCGTTTATTAAATACCCGGTGATTAGAAAAATACTAACATGTCGAAATTACGGAAAGGGTTAAACACCTGTTCTTATTTATTGTTTCTTGAACAATGATGTAAAACTCCATATTAAATAATTAATACGAATGAAAACGCCAGTTTTCTAGAAGTTTTATTATATTTTATAGGAATGACATGTTTCGTCCTTCTAAGGCATTATCAAATGCCGAAATTTCAGGCCAAATTAATCATTTTTATTGGAACATTTAGAAATTAATAAGCATAACCAAAACCCTAATTTAATTTCAATCAATGAACAATACTCACTGCAGCACGAGTCAAATCGATTTAAATATTATAGCTATTATATTAATTATCAAGACATGTTATAAGTAGTTAATCTATCGCCATTTTATTGTCACGTGAATCATAAACCAGACCAAAGACAGTGTGAGAATATGACGTTTAAATTTTTAAATAAAATAATATATTGAAAACAAATATACCTTTTATTTGAACAACCAAAACCTTGGTTCACCGAGGAAGGAAAAACATTTGCTTAAGAGATTATTTTTAGAACAAAAAATATTGTATACCTACAAGTATTGTGAAATTTAATGTATTATAAATGTGTGCTCTTTTCATTATTTTCAATTTAACTAGACTGAGCCATAACAATGCGTGGCCGGGTACAGCTAGTAAGGTACATATATAAAGGTAACTTGTACCTTTTTGGTTAACACGTGAAATTACTAAAAAAATCGTGTTTTTTATATTTAGGATAAGCAATATGAGAACCTTGTCATTTACGTTATTTTTAGGTCCAAATGGATTCTCCGTTTACGTAAGATTGATTACAGACTATATTTCAATGTATAAACGAACACGAGCCCTATTAGGGCTTAAAATCGAACAACTTTACTTTTAAAATGGGCATCATGTCGAAATAACTAGCTTGAGAATAACGAATTTGACTTACATTTAGGTCAAATGAACGGACTCTAAAGTTTTTATGTCACGGAGTAAATCTAAGTCATTAATCAAACAATTGTTAATGTATTTTGTTTTAATGCATCAAGTGCCTGTTTTATGTGTTGTGGGTTTTTTAGTGTGCATCGAAAAAATCAAAATTACCCTTTAATGTATAACAACTAACTATTATTCTTCTAGTTCCTCTTTGAATATTTATACGAATAGTTGGAAAAATGTTCATATTACTATTCATATATTACGGCTATTTTTACTTTAAATCCAGCAGTCTAAACAGGGATGTTGTGCTGCAGCTGAACCTCATAGGTTTTCTATCAATGATTTTCTGGGTTTTCTGATTTCAAGGGCCGGCCTGCTCTCCCGATTTGTCCCCTTGTGATTTTTTTCTATGGATTTTTTTTTAAATCCCGTGTTTATGTGAACCGTCCAGGGATCCTAAAAGATTTGAAGACCAACATCCAGGAAGAAATTGCCAAGATAACGCCTGATATGCTGGCAAGAGTCAAACGTCAGAAATCGGTTTACTTTATGGAGAATAATGGAGGACGCTACCTTCCTGATTTGATCTTCAAAAAATAAGTAAAACAAAACTTTAGGTATGTGCCTACATTATAAAAAACAAATAAAAAAATTCGTACTAGTGTTGCCATCGTAGTATTATATCTACTTTTCTAATTTTTGTTTTCTTCTTCTTCTTCTTTAAAAGCCGTTGTCGTCCACTGCTGGACATAGGCCTCCCCCATACTTCTCCGTGTATGACATGTCATACGGGGGGTGATTGGCATTACAACGCCACGCTTGCCAGACGGGTTGGCGAGGTGTCCTTCCACGTTAGCCTATGCATCAATATTATCCACCGAGGTTATTCACACTCGATCTCTTACATTTCGCATAGTTTCCAGGTGAGACCAAAGTCGAGGAGGTGTGGATAGGTACTTGAGATCAGATCAATCCTCCAGCGTAGCATGGCCATCACCACGGCCATCATTTTTTTTATATATTTATGATTAAATCAATTACTTGTTGGCTTCCTGCGTTAATCAAGCTTCGTTATAAGTGAAATCATTACATTTTTCAAATTCTCATTGCTCATAACAACATAGTAAATTACTTTCATTGTTGATTGATGTTCTAGTATTGCGTCGCTAATCAAATTATAAATCTATTTATTTTTAACACCGAGATTAAGAGCGTATAGCTACTCGTAGATAGATTACGGTTGGCTCTCCGTCGCGTTTGGACACAAAAGCATAGTGTGAATATTTGGGCCCAGCATACCAATACTGCTTGACCTCAAAGTGGCTCGGTAGCATTCTTTCTGGTCGTGAGCTTTTAGGGCCGAATTACACAAAAGAACTCGTTTCCTGCGAGTAAAGTCTCAGGAATGTCGACGTTATCGCCTCAGTAAATCACACATTGGCTTTTGAGATCAGTTAGTTCAATGTATGGAAGCGAAGCATGGAACTGGCAAAAGAAGGATGAAAGTAGAATAAATGCAGTAGAAATGAAATCTCTTAGACGAATGTGTGGATACGTGTGTATGATAGTGTCGAATGAAAATATAAGAAGTGAATGCGGTGCGAACGATGGTGTCATGAACAAAATAATGAAAGGATCAATAAGATGGTTTGGACATATGGAAAGAATGAATGAAGAAAGAATGGTAAAAAATTATATGTTAATGATGTAAATGGAACCAGAAATAGAGGAAGACCGAATCAAATAAATCAAATATTAAATGTCGGCCATGTGAGGAGTCAGAGTAATCGACGCGCGTGCATGACACGATGTATGAATGTTGAGGAAGCGAGAGAAATATGTCAGGAAAAAAAAGTGTGGCAGTCCATTCTTTCTGCCTACCCCTTCGGAGAGACGGCGTGATGGTTAGTTAGTTAATAATATTTACTTACATGTATATTATTATAATCATACTCCTACGAATAAGCCAAAGAGAGCGAACATCCGGTAGATGATCTGTCTCTCTCCCGCACGAATAATGAAGTATGTACTCGTAATTTATTTAATATCTCTATTTATAATTAATGACGGATAGTAGCACTTCTCGCTAGTATTTTGAAAGGCAGCATAACAGCCAAAAGCCTAAGTTTAAAATTGTGCCATCAATGACCAATGAATTCCCCAATAATTTGTCAGTAGATAATATCATTAGCAATATATTTTGCTAATGGCATAACCGTTTACTATACAGATTTTACCGTGATTAATGTATTCTTTTATCATTAGGGAAGGAGTGCATGTTACAGTCCTATTTGTAAGTTTGTATTTTGACCTTCCTTTTGCCAAGAGAGGAGACCCGCCATTCTTCATTCTTATTTTTTTTCTTTTCTTTCTTCGTTTCCGCTGATGTTGTTGCCTGAGTAGCGCATTAAAAATATTTAATTATTTTAACTAACTAACTAACCATCGAGATGTAGGCAGACAGGATGGACCACCACACTGTTCTATCATGACATAACTCTTGCGACGCTTCAACATTCATTCACCGTGATATGCATGATCAACGATTGTTCTGACTTCAAACATGACCGCCTTTGATTCATGCCATGTCTTCCTCGGCCCTTCTCGAATTCTTACACATGTTGTTTTTTTTATTTTTTACTGAATAATTTAAATATGTTATTGTGTATTAAAATAATTAATAAATGTTATAATGTATATTATAACATTTATTAATTATTTTAATAAATGTTTAATAAATGTTATGTTATAATTGTTTTACGGACGTGCGACACGTACAATAAGTGCTTTAGTAACATCGATGTGTTCCATCTTAATGAAAGTGATTTTAAAAAAATGGTTGGAGCAACCCTTCGGGGCGAATGAAATTAGTTACTCTATTTTTTTTTCTTTTCTTGTCTTTTTTTTTTTTTTTTTACATTTTAAAATTATATTTTATTTTTAATTCATTATTACTAATAGTTTTCTCTTTATCTTATCAAAGTGTTACTTTATTACTCTTATATATTTAACCTTATGTCAGTTGTTATATAATATTTGTGGTAGCATGTAATTGGCCTTGTATTGTTGTCTCTATGTGTTTATACTCAAATACTGTAATTGCTGTTTGTTACCCTCGATAATAAAAAATAAAATAAAATAAAATAAAAAAAATAAAAACCTTCTTTCGCAACGATAATCTTAACTTGAAACTCCGACAATTTTTTTTTTTCAAAACTAACACCTTAGATTGAAATCAATGATATTAGAATTTATTTTACAATCTTCAATGTGAGCAGAAAATAGCTTATTATTATGAAGAAGGAATCTGGTCGTGTCCAGGCTCGAACCCAAGTCCCCTTGATCAGAAGCCAAGCGTTCTATCCCCTAGACCACCACCCGGTAATGTTATATATGGCATGTTCTACTACATGACCACCACCGATAATGATTAAATGTTATATATGGCATGTTCTACTACATGGCTGCGAATCAGGACTCTAAAAGTGAATGTAATGAACCGGTTGGAGGCGTTTGAGATGTGCATATACCGCAGAATGCTCCGTATACCGTGGACCGATAGGGTCAGTAATGCAGACGTACTACAGAGAGCCAGAGCCAATAGAGAGCTGTTGTCGGGTGTGAAAATTATAAAGATCTCATATTTGGGTCATGTGCTAAGGGAACAAAAATACCACCTCCTTCGACTGATATTAATGGGTAAAGTGGAGGGACGTCGGGGAATTGGTAGAAGGCAGCTGTCCTGGCTGCGGAACATAAAAGTGTGGACAGGAATTACTATAGTTCAGAGGCAGTTATTCAATTTTGTTTATTTATTTTCATGGAGTTAAATTCAGCAGTAGACAATGTCTATCAAAACGTAAATTTTTATTTATATTATAATTAAAAAGTAATTCCATAAAACATTTATCACACATATACAATATTTAAAATAGTCAAAACAAGAGGTCAATATAATGTATTTTATTCTTCGCCAAAAGATTCTTGATATAATTATTTTTGATCAAATGAATATAAACTGCAATAACGATATCTTTCGTTGAATTTTTAACGATTATTAAAATATTCACGATTCCCAAATTCACACGAATTGGTTGTAAATAAATATAATACAATATTATGGTATACTTTGGTTCATGTTACTACCTTCGATTTTTTTTTTCTTATAAAAAATATTGCATTTAGCACAAACTTTATTAAACTATATGAAATGTTAAAAATTAGATGTATAATAAAATATTAAATAGGACAATGTGAGAAAAATAATATTTCGGCATAAAACCTGACTTCCTTTACATGAAAACGAATAATTTCCTTCGGCGCTTACAATCCAGCGAGTTGTGTAACCAAATGTGCTCTAGACATGCAAATTTGTTTCATCACAGTTTGTTTTCTTCTGATTAAAATTACTGCATAATTATTTATTATTCAACGTACAATAGCATTACAATTAGCTTCCTTGTAACGGACCGTTTTCGATATTGGCGTAATTGCAATAATACAATGTAAAAGTTACATCCGATTGAACCAATATTTCAATAAATATTAGGAAACACTTTAACCTCTTTAGGATCAATACTTTTTTATGTGTATTGAATTAATGATTTTTTATTTAATTCTCAACCAGTTAAAAATGGTTTAAACAAATAATAATAATAATCGAAGTATAGTTACAATGTGTGATCACAAAGTTTTAAAAAAATGTTTTTTTTATTCCATTTGGTATATTATTGGAACAACAACACTCTGAGAAATGCAGCGACTATCGCTTGATAAGCCTTATGAGTCACGTTCTGAAACAGTTCCTTAAAATCATTCATGCCAGAATAAGGAACAAATGCGAAGAAATGCCTTTGGAACAAGAGAAGCATTAATGGCAGTAAACATCCTGCTGCAGAAATGTCGAGACCAACGAAATGACGTGTTCGCCTGTTTCATTGACTATGAGAAGGCGTTCGATAGCAAACAGCCGGAATAACTCTCCCACCCTCCGAATTCCGGTGCCCTCTTTGATGTTTTCCAGCCAAGACAACTGGTCCTCCCACACCGCGCCTACCCTCAATATACCCTATCCAAATAAGCTGCAGCAGACTATATTTTTCGATCGTATATTTCTCTGAATAATGAAATCCCCTGGGTGACCGTTGAGGAGAATCAGCTGGACCTCATCATCCAACGAGATGATTTCTGTGTCACAGAGCGTCAGATCTAAAAAATAAAGAAGAAAAAGAAGAGAATAATATATTTCTCTCATAATTACACTTATGAGAGAAATGTATGAAAATATAAAATGATCTTTTATCAGGAAACTCAGAGTACTTAGTTATACGAGTATGTATTAATGTTTTTTTAGTATTGCGAGTCTGTCTTAGACAGGCGAAACATATAATTTACAAAAATCATAATAAAACTTCTAGAAAACAAACGTTTTCATTCTTATTTATAAAACATACCTAAACTGATGATTTTCGCATATTAATCACAAAACAAATTAATAATAGTTATTGGAAGACTAATAGACAAGAAGAAAATATCGCCTACTGCATCTAATTTTGAAGGGAAAAATAGAGGGCCGCAGGGGGGCAGGGAGAAGGCATTGCCTGCGCAATTTGAGGGAATGGACGGGAATCGGAACTGTGGAGGAGCTATTCCGGATAGCGCAGGATAGGGAAGAGTCTACCAGAGTGATCGCCCTTTAAGAAGAAGAAGATTGGAAGACTTACACATTTGTACTTACAATTGTTTACCCATAAAACGTTATATATAAATAAGCCTTGACTACCAACATACAAGTATTATAAATCAAGTCATTAAAAGATTTCCCACAATTTATAAAAAACTAACTCGTAAATTGAAAAAAACAAGAGGTATGAAAGAGTTAAAGATTTCGCACATTCGACATTCTTCACATTCATTACAAGAATGCATTTCATAATTATTTATTCCACGGAGTATGTCGATATAAATAGATGCACAAGATAATTTTTTGTTTGTGCTATTCTAACAATGCTGAATATTTTAAAGGCTGATAAAATAAATATATCAGATATTTTGCAAATCGCATTTCCAAATTGATTCATTTTTCACTTTGATGTGTTTCACAATACTAAATAATTATAAAAATATGTGAAAGATCTCTTCGTAATAAAAAAAATGGATGTACTAATTTTTTAAATAATTAATTTACAATATTGTATCTGAGGTTGGCGGTTTTTTATAAAAAGAGAGTCGTACATCATTTCTATTTCACTTACGACAATGTTTTCTTCTTTATGGTAAAATATACACTTTTTACCCAATGCATTCAATTTACTAACTTTTATAATATATTCACTTACGTACTAAAGAAAAACATTCACCACAGTAAATTTCTTAATAAACAAATGATTTATACTCTCCGGGCCATACATTTAGCCCCATCATAAAACAACTACCAAATCGCATTCCAACAATGTTTCCTAAGAGTAAGAGGAAGAGGAATAAGAATAAGGAATAAGAGGAATAAGTAAGAGGAATAACCATTAAAGCTGAACCTCTGTAAAAGCCGTGCCACACTGTTTTAAACAAGCTCTCCACATCGGTCTCCACCGGCGGTTTAAAACTGTGGAGACACTTGTTTGAAACCAAAATTCGTTTGACCTTCAACAAACTTTGTGGACGGACGCGCATAGTATGCGTGTGGATCCACGAGTATGTGGACGCTACACCAACCGTGGGCTCCACAGCTCTCCACCAAGGTCACCCCTGTGGAGAGCTTGTTTCAAACAGTGTAGCACGGTCTTAAGCCAGAATATCCAAGTCCAAGTCAAAAAAATAATAATTTTAAAATACAAAATTTATTGCGTCTGATTTGACACAGAGTTTAACGTCAATGCGCAGGAATAATGGGACGCATCAGATATTATAAGCATTTAAAAAAAAAAAAAATTGTGTTTGACATGTTTCGCCTTGCTAGCATTAATGTATATATATTATAATTTACTACACTGATGAAGGGCTTCTGTGTCCCGAAACATGTTTGGGTTAATGTGTATTTAAAAATAAAGTGTTACAAAGAAAAAATATTGTTCAATTATTCTTATTGTTAGTTTTATAATTACGAACGGTTTTAATAAATAATTTGAACTTGGCAACTAGCTACCGAAACCGGTCTGTATGTTCTTCTGGATTATTCTAATGTCAACACGTTTCAAGAACTTTTTAAAATGTATAAAATAAATCACAAATTTGTAAATTAAAAGAAGAGCATTGACCCATCTGTAATGTAAAGCCGCCCTTGGATAGAAAAGTTAATGTTAAGTTAAAACTTTAGATATTCTTGAAATAAAAGTTAAAGTTGAGTTCAAACATAAAATGTTATGAGCATATTGCGTGTGATGAACGCGACTACCCTCTCGATCCAGTAGATACGCGATATTGTGGAGGATAAAATAACGTGTGAACATCTAATCGCACATATCAAATAACATAGAATTTATAATTAAAAACCATAACACGCAACTCCCGCGTGGGACCTCCTTGTGAGAAATTTCAAAGTAATGTGCACAATTACCTGAAATACAAGACATAGAATTGCAGCAAATAAAGGTAGAAACTTACTGTATCGTGGTGTGTCGCCATAATGGTGTCAGAACCATACATTTGGCATGGTTATAACCACTCAAAAGAACCCTTAGGATGCAGTTTATCTTAAAATGACAGAATGCTGGAACAGGTTGCAAAGTTTAGATATCTGGAAGTGGATCTGCTCAGTCAAAATGGGTTTGTCAATGAAATAATAGGACAAGTCAACAAGGCTTCGGCGGTATCAGGTTGCCTCAAGAATATAAAATGTAAAAACAAATATATGAGAAAGGTCAGAATATATCAAACCTGCGTAAGGCCTATACTGACATACTCGTATACGAGTTCCAATGAGACCAGAGCGGATACCACAAGAACGAAGCCTAAAGTACGGGTGCCAGATATGAGAACACTGAGGATGATAGCAGGAAGGACTATTCGAAATAGGGTGAGGAACACGGCTATCCGCGAGATCTGCAAGGTGGAGGATGTCGTAAGATGGGGCAGACAACGCAGAAGATACTGGAATGCGCACGTACGTGCAGAGGATGGATCCCACCAGAATCCCACACGCGCCACAGGCATCAGATTCCTGCCGGCTGCCGTCCCCCCGGAAGACCGCCGAAGAGATGGAGAGATAGTTGGGAGTCAACCTCCCAAAGGAGGCCAGCCTGATTTCAGAAACAGACCAAAGGTCTATAAGGAGAAGAAGAAGAAGAAGATAACCACGTGTCGCAAAGCTTCATGTCATGACGACGATCTTTCTGTTTCGATCGCCATCAGGGCGATGGTGGGAGCTATGACGCGACATGACACTTCAAGTAAATACTCGTATATTTCTATAATGATTAAATCATCTGTTTGCAACTGGGAGTGCATTTGTATATTTTGCAACCAACGATGATATATCTCGTATGTCCGAGAACTTAATTGATAAAATTGTTTACATAATCTGACAGATGTTATAAAGATTTTATAAAGATTATAAAGATTTTATAAAGATTTTATGTTATAAAGATGATATAAAGAGAAATAAAGCAATAACAACACCAAGTATGGCGAATATAGAAGAAATTCTGAACTATATTATTCAGTTATTAAACCATGAACTGCTAATGTAGTATGTTACAGTTCGAAACCAACTTTTTTGGACTGCAAATGTAGCCAACCGTATTTATACTGCTTAAATATAATTTTAAATCGTAGAATGTTTGTAATAATAAATTGGATGATTTCAATTGCACAATTCTTGTACGTAAATTTCTATCGTATTTTTGTCGCTGCATTGACTCGTAAAAACGTCAGAGCGTACTCCGAGATAACAGATTGATGTGCACGCTCGCCGTCACGTCAGATTGCTCCACGAAACAACATACTTACCACAATGCAATGGTACAATATTTTCTGCCTTAATTCATACGCGAATAATGACACCTCTAGCGGCGGGAATACGCACTACCGCTGTTTTAGAACGATCTAACGATAGTGAATTACTTTCAAATGCATGGGTGAGTGACTGGTTGGCAATTTGATAACGCACCTTCGTATAACGGATAGGTCGAAGGTTCAAAATTTATAACAGCAGTAGATATTTAACCTATTTACTGCAATGAGCTTAAGCGACGTGTTAAATCTTTGGTTCAACAATTTAGTTAATGTGATGTTTTTAAGTGAATGGGTATTAGAACTGCTCGCAAATCGTCTATTTAATTTTATACAATTGGATACGAACTCAAAACCTTTTTTATGCTCATTAAAAACGAATGTATTATAAGTAGTCTTGTGTGCTATTAAGGATGATAAAAGTATTCTTAAATTGAAAGTAAGTACCTACTGAGAGAAATGAAGTGATTTTAAAAACCTATTTCTTCTTGGATATTGTCTTTTCGGGAGTACCAGCCCGAAGGCTATTGCTCCCCCACATGTTGGAAATTTCTTTCTTGGAGATGAAGTTGGATATTGTTGGATGGTGAGGGGAGGGTTACTTGGAGGATATAGTGGGTTGTGTCCGACATTTGGACCCGACTACCCGGGTAGGGAGGAGTGTGGAGGGGTTGAGGATGACCTTGCAAAGGGGCCGAGGTCTTGGGTGGAGACCGTGGGACGGTGACAGGGAGTGGCCTTGGGTGGGGGCCGGTTGGTCCTGGATATGGAACCAAGTGGGACAAGAGTGGCCATGGACGTGGGCCGGTGGCCTTGGGTGGGGACCGATATGGCAATGGGGTTGAGATACAGGATGGGATAAGGATGGTGTAAAGGAAAGGTTTAGGCATGAAGCGTTGGAGTAAACAGCAGGTCGGCAGCGATGGCTGCGGCGGGGCAGGAGGAGGCGGCGTCCACGGCGGCAGGATAAGCAAGGGATGGAGGCATTCGAGGAACGCCAGCAGACTTGGAGATGGCAGCGGGTCAGGAAGATGATAGCAACGGCAAAATGGAGAGTGAGCGATTACGATGGTCAGGAACTGTGGCAGCGGCACCGGAGGTAAAAGCCTTTTCAGGCAGACGTTGTCATTTTTATTGGCTGGCTGATGGGAAGGCGTGCAGATCGATGTACAATTTGGGTATGAGAGTGTGCACCAATAAAAAACAATAAACCACACATGATGATGCATATACTTGTATATGGAGCTGTTTTTAATCTTAAAGGATTGCCAAAATACAGAAATTTAATTTTTTTCGTGAGAAGCTTCAAATGACAGCCGCCCGTGGGCGCCATTTTGAAACAACTGAAAACCTATTTCAAAGAGACCCTACGTAGTTTAATATTATTTTTTGGAACTAAGAGCTCAAGAATATATTCAAAGTCAAAAAACTAATTCATAAATACAAATGTAATACAGGTATATGTTATAAGGGTAATATAATATGGTGAGGTGCAATACCTGCGTCTTCTTCTTTTTATTATTTATGTAGTTCTTGCAATCTGTTTAGATAGGATAACGAATTTGGTCCGGAAATGAAGACCTCTAGCTTTCTCTCTGGAGTTTCGTGCATCACGATCTTGGCAATCCTTGCTAGGTTCATCTCCTCGAGATGTTTGCCCGGGACAGATATGCCAGGCAAAAAATAGTCGAGGGGACCCGGCATGACATCAGGAGATGGTAGTAGAAGTGCGAAAAATTTTCAATTATCTAATAGTTTTAATACAAATATGAAAGTGGCACAAATCGACTTGTAGTAACATGAAAAACAAACCGACTTTTTTATCGATTGAGACCTCTTTACAATCATCGCCTTGTCTACATCATCAAGAATTTCATTACGTAGAGTCAATCATGTCGTGATGATGATCAGATCATCGCATGATCGCCAAATCACCGTTGCGTGAGATAGTAGGCATGTGTTTAATGTATACTAAGATTAAATATGCGATACATAATATGCTTCAATATAATCGATTACAGAAGATTACTTATGCATCCCTGTTGCTCACGCAATATTCAAATAGATATCTGCCTACTTATTATAAAATAAAACATGATTATACGTAATTCTTTTTTTCTGATATCCATATCATCAAAATCAGTTCTTGATTTTCCGTGAAACGGCTTTGAATTGGGTCACATGTACTATATAGGTAACATGAATTGTAACGCGTAGTAATTGCAGTTAATGTCCATGAACATACGAGTATGTTATAATAGTTACAATATGTACCGAGATTTACAAAATGCATAACCATTTCAGACATCAATATCGCATTAATTAAACCTCACACAAAATGATAAAAAAATAATTTAAAGAGCTTTTGATAGCGTTTTACGACAGACTCTGATTGGTAAAATCACAACAACTTATATATTATTATTATTATTATTATTTTGTTAAATCGCTCTTTACATCATGACAGCCTTAGCCAAATCGATGTAAAGGGTATTATAGCTATCATAGTGATTCTCGTGACATGTGATCGGTAGCCAATCTATCGCCATTTTATTATCACGTGAATTCTACACCAGACCAAAGACAGTGTGACAATCATAGTGCCCTCGCCTGGAATCGAACCCGGAACCTTCGGGGTGGCAGTCAATGTACTTACCACTCGGCCACGAAGGTCGTACATATAGCTTAACTCGTGTACTTTGAAGACTAAAAAATACTAAAATAAATATCTAAAACCCTACTTTCATCGATTGTGTATACTCGAAACATAATAAATTCGAATCAAAGTGTATGTTCATAATACAATAATAATTTAAAGGCATTATTAAAATAAATAAATATTATTGCTTTATTTCAATGGTAGCCGTAAATAGCATTAATGCAAATTAATATTGTCCGAAGTTATTATCAAATACGGTTTTATATTTCATGTGTGTATTATTTTTATTCAAAAAAAATTATAAACATTGTTTTCACATCACTTTACAGAATTTTTGACAAACATGTTCCGAACCACAGACGCCCAAATTAGTATTTTAACCCTTACGCCTTTCCACAGTTAAAATTACTGTAAAAATAGTGTTGTGAAAAAAACAATTCAAATGTTGATTCACAACGCAAAATGATGATGAATATACAATATAGTAGACGAATTATTATCATTCGTAACCGGTTTTGTCATCGGCCAAGTAATCAGCGACACATACGAAATAAATATATTATTTTCTAATTAAATATTTGATTTCCCACTAGATTTACGCTTATATATTCTATAAAACACATTATTTCTCTTTAATAAAACGTATAATGCAATCTAGCTAACCATTACGCCGTAAACTTATATACCTCACCTGACATACCTCATTAATATCTACATTCTTATAGATGTGCAACGCACGCTTGTCAGGTATAATGTTGTACAGAAGATATATAAAATTATATTCTTCGTTTCAATGCACACCTCATCATACCTCTACTTTCCTCTTCTACTGGCTTCTATGAAATTACTATAATATTTTTTAAATTAAAATTTGAACTTTGTCATGTTTAATACGATTAATGATGACGACTTTCGTGGCACGGTACATGAGCTGTGACTATCACACCGAAGGTCCCGGGTTCGATTCCCGGCGATGGCAGTGTGATTGTCACACTGTCTTTGGTCTGGTGTAGAATTCACGTGACAATAAAATGACGATAGATTGGATACCTATCAAATGTCAGGAGAGTCAATATAATAGCTAAAAACAATTTGTTTACAGTCATATGGCTCAAACGACCTGTTGTATACAAAAATGGCCTTACATTTCCTTTTAAATGTTCTGGTTTTTGTTTTTTCTTCTCGATTATGTTTTAGGTTCTCGTCAACAAGACTAATCGAATTATGTGCCATTTAATTTATACTATTTTTTTTTATATTTTGTAACATTCCTTTCGTGGAAAGGCTGCACTATATTATACAATATAAAAAAAATCTATATATGAATTACACATATAACTATAAAACACTAATCTAATTACGTAGATTTTCACGGTTGGCTGCAGTACGTTTTGTGTGATTTTGGGTATCAACGTGTGATTTCTCCTTCTCAACAGACGTTTCAGAGATCGTTGCAGTCTCTATATTCAAGGTAATGTGGTGGTGGTAAACCACCACCACACCACACCACATTACCCTGAAGTTGGAGACTGCAACGATCCCCGAAACGTCGGTCGAGAAGTAGAAATCACACGTTGTTACCCAAAATCACATAAAACAAAACACTCATATTTTGTTTTTTTGAATGTATACAAATACTTATATACAACTTTTAAAAAATAATTGTCTGACGTGGTGTACGTAAGAAGGGCGGAATGGGGAATGTTGTATTACATAAAGCGATCGCTTAACCCAACCAATGACAGGTCATAAGTCCTGTAAACGCCTCGATTTTAATCTCAATTTACATATTTGTCTCTATTGAGATACAATTAAAACACTCATATGTTTTGTTATTTAAATAACCTTAAAAAAATTATCATCCGATTTCGCCTCCATTGGAATATATTGTCAAGGTAACAAACTATACATTTTATATAAAGTTAGTTTCGTTTCTAACGTTATCTATAAAGCTTCGGTGGGATGAAATCAATGATAACAAAATACTCAACGTGTATTCATTTATTTAAAAAGTCACTTACCCATTTAATTCTATCATATTTTTATTAATATGTCGCACTTCCGTGATGTCGAAGTCTCTACACGACTATAAAAACGATATTATAATGTAATGTTGGCGTAAGAACACTTTTGATGGAATATTGAAAGCGACGCAGGTGTAAATGTCAGTTCAGGTCGTGTTATCCGCACCTGCTCCGTTTAACCTTATAGGTAGGCCCGAGCCACAAAATAACAGATGGTGTGACAACTTTAGACGAATCGTGACAGAAGTACATCTACTCTGTAACCTGATAGATGAGTGCAACGAATTGCATTTTACGCAAAACACAGTTTCATAATCATTTATTTTCACATTCTACTTAGATAAAATGGCGAGAAATCTAATAATATTTTTTTTAAAACATTGGGTTTTTACAACACTTTTTTACATTTCTCAGAAACATCAAATCAATCGATAGAAAATATTATAAATAATCAAATAAATGTAACGTCAAGTCCAATCTTTGGTTTATTTCCTTTGTTGTAAGTAATTACCTGAACCCCAATAAGAACTTTAAATTATAATACTATTTTAAATTTTAAATTGAATCATAATATTTGTTAAAACAAAAGGATAAACATTCCAAAATAAATCTTTATAATATCTGTCAGATCATGTAAACAATTTAAAAATATTTTTATAATGTATCTTTACTAAAGACGGACTGTTTGTCCGAAACATGTCTATTTAATTTTATATTTTAATATACCTGTAAGTGTTGTACTCGTATAAACAAAGTATATATAAAAAAAATAAAAAAAGAGACATAAAGCAATCAAATCAGTTTATTTTATCAAAAGATATTACAAACAACAATTATAGTTTATGGCATGTATTGAGAAGAGGTAAAAATATATAATAAATATGTAATACCAGGAACGCATTAGAGATGTTACGACATTAGGAATACAAGATACTCTCCAAAGTTATTTGTCTCCTGAACGTTCTTTCACGAATATGAAAGACGTCGATTCCCGAAGCGATCATGTTCAGCAGTTTGATTGCTCTCCCAACCAGCATCACCGTAAAAAATGTAAGTGTTATAATTTAATGTTATAATTTCTACATTGAGGAAGGGCGTCAGTGGCCCGAAACATGTTTGTGAAAAATGCAATAAAGTGTTAAAAAAATAACATTAAAATGTGAATCCACAGCACAAAGTGATAGCGAATATAGAAGAAATTAACTATGCATTATGTTTATTAAAATAGTTTTAAGCAAAAGATATGCCATAAATAACACTATCCTGACATAATTTTCTACACTATCGCACACATTCATTGTTTCAGAGCAGCCGCGAAATTGGTTCTGTGATATGGAGACCCCTAGAGGCAAAATATTCCCTCATGCTGGAAAGAAACCGGAAAAACATTCTGAGTTTCTCTACATGAGGGAGTATGATAGCTATCCATGGCCCACAGAATATGGTTTGCAAACCAAACATAAGAATGTAGAATCACGTAAATTATTCAGCATTAAAATGGCCGACATTTCATATTAGTTTTTTTAAATGTCGGCCATCTTGAACAAGATTTGATATGGAAATTTTATTATCTGAAGTTTTAATTCAAATACACGATGATTTTTTCATTTTCGAATTTGTTTATCTCCATATGTTAAAAATTAATATTATCTTGATCATCGAGAGAACGATAGGACATCGATTAGAAACATTTTGCGATAAATAAACTCAAAGTGGAAAAAAGTGTTTTAATTCAATTCGTAATTATTTTATGCCTCAAATTGCCGCACAGAGGCCCTTCGAAGTTCTCCTGTATTGAAAGCGATTCGTATTTTAAATGAGGTTGCAAAAGTGATAGACCTCTTTGGATGCAATTATGGCGAATTCGTAAATACCCTTACGATAAAGGCAGCAAGCAAATAACTGGCTTTTCCTATTCATAAGGTTATATGTATATTTCCTTTGATATTCTTTTTTTCACCCTTTACATCGATTTGGCTCACGCTGTAATGATGTAAGGAGTTTTTTCAACAAAATAATATTAATAATCATAATAATTTCAATTTTTTCGGTATTCCTGGTTTATGTGATCATTCATTTTATTTTTGTATAGTATTGTTTTAGTTTAAAAAAAATATTTTTCTCTCCGAATGGCTGAACCGTTTTTATTATTTAAAAAATATTTATTTTGTTCTGATATGTCAAATCGTAAGAACAGTTTGATAATGGGAACACGTATCAGATTTAAAACAAGCGAAGATCTCTTATAGAGTTTGAAGAACAACATAAGAAAATTTATAATATGTTATTTTATCTTACGGATAGATCAATTAATGTTACCAACATAAACATATTATTAATTTAATATGATTAATCTGTACTCTCTCTCTCTCTCTCTCTCTTTCTCTCTTTGGACGGATACTTTAGGATAATCCCCGTACAGAATCACACCTATAATTTTATTCATATGCACATCAATTTTAAATTTATTCTCCGTTGTAATTAAAATTCTCATTCTCGACCACGTGGGTACGTTCGGGTTTCCTAATTTAAATTTGAATTGGAAATCAGATTACATTGTTCCAAATTGCATCGGTAGAAATGCAATTACTTATCCAATAATAAAATTCTTCGTGATAATTACCCTTCGCAAGATTCGTTCATATAAATAATTGGTATTTTAAATAATATTTATTTTTATTTTGAAATAATAATTCACACATTCATGACGACTTTCGTGGCAAAGTAGAAACAGCTATGACTGCCACACTGAAGGTCCCGGGTTCGATTCCCGGCGATGACAGTGTGAAAAAAAATCACACGCTGTCTTTAGTCTGGTAGAATTCAGGTAACAACCAAAATGGAGATAGACTTGCTACCTATCACATGTCATGAGATTCAAAAGGTTAAAAAATTGTACACAGTAATTGGGTTCAAATAACCTGTTGTTTACAAAAAATGTGGAAAGCAACGGAAACTATCACATTAAAACGCCCAAATGACATCCCAGGAATCAGTAAAGACCAACCAAAACCAAAGAACAGATATTTATTGATAGCTAATAAATTGAAAATTGTGAATGTGAATTAAATTTATATAAATATAGTTACACTTTGTATTACAAAACTTTTTATTTTAACTGAACTTAGACATGTTTCGGTTACAAGTAACCTTTATCAATGTATACAATTTTAACTAGTTAACTGCGCTATCGTGGTTTGTAAAGCAAGAGGAAAGCTGCTCAACTTAGTTAAAATGAATCCGAGACTTAGCTGCAAAAAAGACGAGGATAACCTTGTTAAAAAAAAATCCAGTACTGTAGAGTAATGTAATCCTTTTTATTTATATGTACTACATACATACTTTTTTTCAGTTTAATTTGTAATTTCATAATCAATAAATGAGCCGAGGAAAAAAAATTATTACACCTTATTTTGCTAAGAGAATTAGCCCCTGTTTGATTATACGGAAAATCGATCGAACGATGTTCTACTGTAATATATTAAAATAAGTTATCGAGGCACGTGTCCATCTCGAATGAGCGTATTTTTTTAGGTTAGCTACCACAAACAAGCAAACTGAATATGACGAAAAATATGTAAACACTAGAAGCGAGTACTTACTCACCTCAGTAGAAATCGAGTGTTCCAAAGATCTTATCTTATCACACTTTAAACCTTCCCACTATTATCTTTAACCCACCTATGTACACGATAATTACACCAGCCGATGTATCTAGGCGTGTTAAAGAGTGTGATTTACTGTTGGAGTGCTGCGAAGGCAAACAGAAGAATAGAACGTAAAGAATAAACATAGAAACGACAAGATTTTTCTATTACCCAATTGTCAACTGTTCTAAACTAGGTACAATGTCGAAATTAAAAAAAAAACAATGTTTCATATTGAATAACTAAAACGAATAAAGACGTCTGTTTTCTAAAAGTTTTGATTTATTTTAAGGGAATGATCTATTTTCCCTTACCAAGGTATTTCACTTTAGCTTAGCAAAAGGAATCATGTCCCATAAAATCAAATAAAACATCTAGAAAAAATAAATACAAGTATACAAAAATACACTTCCGTTATTTTTTTTTCAAACAATGGTGTAAAATTCAGTATTGAATATTTTATTGTATTTTAATGAAGACGTCAGTTTTATAATTATTTTTTGAGGGCGACAAGTATCGCCTGTTTTGAAAGTTTCAATGTCATAAATTTAATAATGCCCAAGCGAGTGTAACATGTCATTCCCTACAAATTCTTCTAGAAAACGGGCGTTTTAATTTCTATTTAATATAAAGTTTTCAATCACTTTTTAAGAAACCATAAATATTATTGATTAAATAACACAAGTTTTGTGTAAACAACTGGATTCGTTTATTGCAATAGACCCGTTTCAACCATATTTTATTGTACTAATAAAAATTTATACCATTCGCTAAATGAATGAATTGCATAATCTTCGAAAATTACGAGTATCAAAATAAAAAGGCTCATGTTAGTGGACAAAACGACGGTTTGTTTCGTAATAAATAATAAAGGTAAAATAATATCAAGGTTTTCCACAGTGTTAAAATCGATTGTTTAAAAATTGTGCTAAGAGAAAAATAAAAACAAGAATTTTCAAAATAAACTAATTCGGTCGGCCTCTATTCGCATTAAATTCTATGGAATCCAGCAATCGCGTTCATTAATCTAGCATTTGTAATATATAAATAATTTAGATCGCAATCCTTTATAATAATAAGTGAATTACAAGACTTTATATTGTATAATTTACATAAAAACATATTAATTTAAAAATAATCTAAGAACAGGATGTAAATATAATTAATAAGTAATTTTAAATATGTGATTCCGCAAAAAAGTCTTCATTCCTCATTCAATGATTATGTAGCCTTTCCTTTATAGATGTTAATTTACGGTATTGCGTTCCGTCTGCAAGATTAAATTCCAACCACTAATAACTCGCGATGTTTTGCGAGGCAGCGCCGGCATTTGTC
This sequence comes from Lepidostoma basale, assembly GCA_022606425.2. Taxonomy (NCBI): domain Eukaryota; kingdom Metazoa; phylum Arthropoda; class Insecta; order Trichoptera; family Lepidostomatidae; genus Lepidostoma; species Lepidostoma basale. Next base: position 431,817 of record JAHDVF020000775.1, on the reverse strand, counting down.
TTGTGTTTTAATTTCGATAACGAGAATCGCAGAACTGGAATGCTTTCCTGGACTTAATCAGAAGTGGATGCTGACCGTTACTTTTGTCTATGTTAGGGCTACCAGTGGGAAGTACACTTAACCGTCCATTTCATGATTTTATTTTAACAGAGACAATGTTTTCAGTTACCTATTCCACAACAGAATACGTGAAAAATATTTGAAACATTTATATTAATCGTTATTATATTAAATTTGACACCTGTCAAAATTCTTTATATAAACGAAAACATTTCTTGCTGGTGCCTAATTACAGCTAATTAAAAAAAAAATGTGTTAAATTATTTTTACACATTTTGTGTAAAATTATTTTTATTTTGTTATTTTATTTTATATTATTTGTTTTAGATTTATTTTGTGGGTGTTGGACGATCGAAGTGTGCGCGGGAAATGCCTATTGGTGGCGATGAGGTTCGCAACCCATCACACCGCGTCTCCCGCGGAGCGAAAAGAGAAGGATGGAGTGCCGCATCAGTAAAAGTGTGACGGTCCATTCTTTCTGCCTACCCTTTCGGGGAGACGGCGTGATGGTTAGTTAGTTAGTTAGTTATATTAATTGTTCTTTGCACAATGATGTAAAACTCTATATTAAATAATTAATATAAATGAAAGTTGATGGTTGAGATATTAGATTTGTAAAACTCCAAATCGATTAATAAATGGTTTTACTTGATTATATAAATTGTGACAAATTTGTTTCGCCTTGCGAGGGCATTCTCAAACTGCTACAGTTAAGGGCATTCTCAATTTAGCAGTTTGAGAATGCCCTCGCAAGGCGAAACAAATTTGTCACAATTTATAATATATAAATTAAATCCAAGTAAAACCACTAAACAATTGTCAATTAACAAATGAATGTGTCTTTTATCTAGACGTTTTATAATAATTAAATAGAATGACATGTTTCACCTTTCTGAGACATTATCAAAATTGTCTTTCTAAGGCATATCTATTTGATAGCGCCTTAGAAAGGCGAAACATGTCATTCCATTGAATTATAATAAAACTTCTGGAAAACAGACGTTTTGTATTATTATAATTAAATAAATATAAAAAAAATAAAAAAACAATTGATTTAATTTCTTTTGAAATTTTTACGACAGCTGTTTTGCTAACCAATGTTAGCATCATCAGGTGTTACAATCAACTGAAGTTGGTTTCTACGTCAAAACTCTGGGTGCTATCTATCTGTTTTCTATCTGGCGACATGTCCTGCTCATTTTCACCTAATAGGATCATAAATATAAACCCTTCATTTACTTAAAAATGTTAATTTAATAACATGATTTTTGTCCAATATAAAACCGCGAATAAAACTGCGTATAACAACTTCTATACAAATTGAATAGATTTTAAAAATAAACTTTTATATTTGGGTATTGAATCAGCTAAATTATGAATTCTGAAAACATGTTAATTATGTCATAGGTCGTGTAAATAAAAAAAATTAACAAATACATAGGTAAAGCAAATTTCAAATCAAATGTGAACTTTGAAATGATGTGAGATCGTTAAACAACGTGGAACATGCTAAATATCAATTTAAAAAAACGTCAAAAATCATAACTAACCATCACGTCGTTTCTTCAAATGGGTAGGCCGAGAGGATGGGCACAATGTTTTCTCTCGCGCGTCTTCTACATTCACACACCATGGCCGCCTTTTAGCAATTGATTAATTTGGTCTTCTTTCCTTGGACATTCTCGATTTATTTTTCTATTCATACTACTTGTATGTATCTTTTCAATCATTATTATTTCATCCATTCGCACCGCAAGTCACAACCACCTTAATTGTATAACTAAAATAACTAACTAACCAACACGCCGTCTCTCTGGAGGGCTAGAAAAAAAGAATGGACCGCCACACTGTTTTGTCCTGATATACTTCTCTCGCTTCCTTTACTTTCATACATATTGTCATGCACGCACGTCGATTTATCCGATTGTTTCTTGATAAATATTTATTGTTTCTTGAACAATGATGTAAAACTCCATATTAAATAATTAATACAGATAAAAACGTCAGTTTTCTAGAGTTTTATTCTATTTTATGGGAATGACATGTTTCGCCCTTCTAAGGCATTATCAAATGTGACGAAACTTCAACTCGTTGCAGTTTATATACACTAGTAAATGGAGCAGAATATGGTAATTAACGAAAATTGATGTAATTTTATACATTTTTAACAAAGAATTATTTGGGTAGGTCCCAAACAATTCTTTGTTAAAAATGTATAGTCACATAAATTTTCGTTAATTACCATATTCTGCTTGATTTATCATATTTTGAAAATTGGTTTAATCATTAAAATAAAATTTAAATATAGTCAGCGAAAAATGTTGCAATCATAATATTTTATTTCTAGTTCGTATTTGCGGTAAAAATATATTTGTATTATTAAGAAAAACATAGTTTCATATTTTATGCAAACACTAACGCTTTTGGGGACTTAACATTCTACCCACATTCGCTGGAGTAATGAATCTACTGGTATTAAGACAAAAGGTGCTTTGTGTCTTCCGCGGTCAAAGAATGTCTTTTTTACTGTCTAATACTTTGTTAAAGAAAACGTTAAACGGCTTTTGCTTACGAGGTGTAATATATACTATCTTATTGTATGCTGTGGAATCCCTGCGGTTAGTCTTAAATTATTTTAAAATTTAAGCGAGAACACTAAAAAATATGAATGGTTGAAGTAAAATTGGCGCTAAAAACAAATACGAGTACGTTATTAAGGTCTAATAGCACGAAACTGCACACGTAGTTAATTTTTTTTTGTATTTAGTGACTTTTTCTTACAAACGTTCATATGCTCTCAGGTATATTTAAACTAACTAACCATTACGTCTTCTCTCTTAAAGGGTATTCTTGCATACTTTATTCAAATCTCTTGCTAATTAACAAGAATGAAAACGTTTATTATATTTTATGGGAACGACATGTGTCGTCCTTCTAAGGCATTATCAAAGGTTTTTGTAATATTTAAACATTTGATAATGCCTTAGAAGGGCGAAACATGTCGTTCCCATAAAATTTAATAAAATTTCTAGAAAACTGACGTTTTCATTCGTGTAAATTATTTTAAATGGAGTTTAACATCATTGTTCAAGAAACAATAAATAAATCTCTTGCTCTTTCATACTTTACTCTGTCATTCTTAAAAAAAAAGTTATTTTTTTAATTATTTGTTAACTTCCACTAATGTTTGTGTCTTCGACCGGTTTCGGCAGCTGACTGCTATCTTCTGGTGAGAGAATTTGACGAGCTGCTGAAACCGGTCGAAGGAATAAACATTATTGGATTTTAACTAAATATGTATTTTAAAAATATTTTTTTTTCTTTGTCCGTCATTCTTATTTATCAAAAGCATATTCAACCAAGCATCCTTCTCCTTACAGTGGTTAATTTAAATTAATATAAAAATTCAGTAACAATCAAAATATATTTTAATGCCAAAATTGTGTAGTGATAGTAATGTTTTAAAAATAGGACAAACAAGTGTATCATAAAAACGTGTGGCATTCTCCACTTATGTCAGTACAAATCATAGGAGTATGTAAATCAATCGAAACCATTCGATCGTGATCAACGCAGTGCATGATGTTCATATAATCGAATGCTCTCTCAGGCAAAGGCCAAATCATATTATCGAATACGATGTAGTAATAATCTTCGTCTCATTCTCACGTGAAAATATTTTTTATAACATCGAACATCCGCTATGGATATATGAATTCCGGTCAGAAATTAACACCAGAGCTGGTACCGTAACTTTCGGCGCCCGGTTTGAAAGGACCCACTTGAAATATCTATAAATCACCCTGATTGTTTTTTAAAAATATATATATTATTATTGTCGCATCTACAGAAAAATTGAGCTAATTAACTAACTAACTAAACATTACCCCGTCTCCCCGAAGGGGGAGAAAGAAAGAATGGACTTTCTGAATGAATGTTCTTTCCTGACACTTCCCTCGTTTCCTCAACATTCATACATCGTGTCATGCACGCACGTCGATTTCTCCGAATATTCACGTGACCAACATTCAATATTTAATTATAATGCGCAGAAAAATTAAACGCATAAAATATGCTGTAAAACAAATATTTATTTTCTCCGAATTGGGCGCTATGAAACGAATTATATTAATTAATACTCATTTAAATAGAGAGATCCAAAAATACACACCAAAAAATATCCCGTTAACTTACTTCATGACATATTTCACAACATCAAAAATATCTTCATTGGCTCAAGTGTCCTGAAAGAATCCAGTATAAAGTATGCTGGACGGTTTTTAAAGCGCTTCACGCAATGACACCAGCCTATATATCTGAATTTTATATTGCCCTAACTTGCGGCAATCTACGCTTCGATCAGCAAACTCCTCGGCAATAAACAGATTAGTTGAGCCAAAGCGCAATCCCCGGACAAAATTCGGAGATCGGGTTTTCGCAGTAGGAGGTCCGTCCGCCTGGAATATGCTTCCTGCACGCCTCAGATGCATTGACAATCCGACAGATTTTAAATCTCACCTAAAAACCTACCTTTTCAAAATATCGCATAAAATGTAAACAACGGTTATCTGATTGCTGGTGTCAGATGCAGCTCTCATGAGTAAAAACATTGTCAAAGCTCCCTTGAGGTGAGCTATTCACGAAAACGGCGCTATACAAATTAGCCTAATTATTTTTACTATTATCCTTTTCATTCCATAGAAAAATATAGTTATTTTATTTATATAACATTTTGTGGGTATTACTTAACTGTACCTATAGGAATATGAAAAAGTGGGAAATATTTTCCTTCTGTCATGATACATAAAATTGATGAGCATCTAATTAATTAAGAACGATAATGTAGTCAAATAAAAATATATTGCTTGTTTTCGAAATTTATTTACATATTTTGGACAAATAAATGAGTGTGCTTGTTTTTACGTACCTATTATTATTATGACGAATTTTTATGAATTAAAACTGTTTTTTCCGCTTTTGAGTTTATTTTTCTCCACATGTTTCGAAGGCTTACACCTTCATCATCGGGAGAACGAATTTCATTCACAAAAGTTCATCATTATGGAATTTCATAATGCCTTTAGTTTATCTAAAATTTATTATTATTATCTAATTTCAGAAGAAGTACTCTAAAATGAATTCAGATATGCGTAAGAACATTGGTAATCAACTTTTTGTTTTAACCTATTAGAGCGTTCATAAATTTTCCATAGCTTTATCTAAAGAGATTTGGAAAAAAAATCTTGGTTTTCAACATACTGCTAAAATATATAAGTTTCTATAATTTCACCAACTCTGCAATAAGTCCCTTGCAATTGACAAAGACAACTAATCTTTATGATGATGCTCGCACTGTCGACACCAACAATAATCTTTATTTATTATTAATTACAGCTAACAATTACGAGTATATTCTTGTATGCTAAGCGCACATCAACTTACGTCATATTATATCATAGTATTATGTCTCGTGTCTCGTCCTTGCTCCGACCAGTCACCAGAGAGGACCTGTTTCGTTACAGACTCTGCTCTGACTGATCCAAAGTCTTTAATGACCCAATTACAAGTAGATATGCATTTGTTAAATAGTTCAGATAAAAAATATTTCTTATGTCAAAAGATTACTTTTTCTAACTTATAAATAATTCACTTAGGAAATTTAAAATAATTTTATTTAATCCACAAAATACAAAAAAATAAAAATAGTAAATTAAACAAACTAGAAAATTTTCAAATCCTCAAGTCAGTGAAATTGGGTAAAAACATAATAAATAATCAGATTCCTTATTTTACTCCTTTCTCCTTAAATACTCGTACTTTGTCTACATTTAATCTCCCAAGCTCCCATTCACAATCAAATGCAAATTAAGATGTCCTTTTCTTTTTTATATACTTTGTATATACAACACTAACTTTAAAAAAAAATTATATGTCAGACATGTTTCGGACAACCGGTCCTTCAGTGATACATACGTATTATAAAGATACATATTTAAAATATTATAAAATTGTTCACAAATAAAACATCTACAACAGAAAGTATGGCAAACATCATTTATGATTTTCTATTTTCTATATAAATTATTTCTTTTCAAATGTATATTTTTTCTAAATTATTTTTTTTTATTATCATCATGTATTATTATTGTTTAATATTATTTATTAGTTCTTACTGATAAAAAATAATTATTAGTACTAGTATAAAGATACATATTTAAAATATTATAAAATTGTTCACAAATAAAACATCTACAACAGAAAGTATGGCAAATATCATTTATGATTTTCTATTTTCTATATAAATTATTTCTTTTCAAATGTATATTTTTCTAAATTACATTTTTTTATTATCATCATGTATTATTATTGTTTAATATTATTTATTAGTTCTTACTGATAAAAAATAATTATTAGTACTTATAACAAAGAGCCCAGGTTAATTTAGAATTTAAATTATTGTATCGAATTTTAAATGCGTTTACAATAATTAGTCTTTCTTTATTTACTTTTTAATATATGTTTACACCTGAAGATGGTCCGAAACATGTCGTGTTTTTTTTATATTTTGTGGATTAAACAAAGTTATTTACAATTTTCTAAGTATATTACTATAGCGTTCAAAAAGTTAATGAATAATTCTAATAAATCCAAAACATTAAAATTAATAGAAAATAATTTTAAAGTGTAAATCCTATCTTCCATTACTAAATTTATAATGTATTCAAGGTGGTTCAAATGAATGTCCAAAAAATATGCAAAATTCGTTATTTAATATTAATGAAAGCATATGTTTTACTATATTTTAGAGAGTGAGATATTCCGCCTTCCCCTAGCATTATCAAATATATTAATCCTGGAAAAGAAGAATTTTGGACATCATTATATACGAATCAAGAATAAAACATTTTATTAATTTTACGATGTAAATGGAACCAGACATAGAGGAAGACCGAGGAAAACGTGGCACGATCAAATAAATCAAATATTGAATGTCGGCCTTGTGAGAATTCAGAGAAATCGACGCGCGTGCATGACACGATGTATAAATGTTGAGGAAGCGAGAAAAATATATCAGGAAAGAAAAGTGTGGCTGTTCATTCTTTCTGCCTACACCTTCGGGGAGACGGCATGATGGTTAGTTAGTTAGTTAGTATAATTTCTTCTTCAGAAAAATACAATAAATAATAAAATCACGTGTTTTAATATCAGATAAATGTGGTTTTAAAATCAAACAATTTAATAAAACAGCAATTTAAAAATCTAATTCATTTTCACTCAAAAGGCGACAACGGTGATGTCACCGTAAATATTATGATCGATTTTCGATTACATTTAGTTTATGGTGCCATATAAATTGTATTTTGGCCGTGTAGACATTTGTTTTTCTAGTATCAGTTGTTGATAAACAATATGCCAGAAGTAACGTTATTTTTGACATATTATACATTATTAAATTTTTTAATGTTACAATTAGACACAAACTAAAATCACGCATTCGTCTAGTGTCACTTTAAAAAAAATCTAATGTGATATGATAACATTTTATTTTTATAACGTTTTTTTTATGAGTTTTCCGTATATCAATATATGAGATGCATAATGAGTAACCGAAAAAATAAAACGATAACGTATCATAATAGTATTTCTAATGTGATGCGAGTCGGAAAGGTGATTTTTACTTTAGATTTAATTTAATTGATTTTAATTTAATTTATTTAATTGTTTTTTTTAATCATAAACATTACAGTACATTACCAATGCGTTTATGACTATATAATACAAAAACAAAACAAAAAAACTATTTTAAACAGAGTATACAATTGTGAAATTTAAAAATTACAATACAAACAATAGACATAAACACAAAAAAACCCGAGTTAATTAAAAATTAAGACCAATTAAGTAAAAAGAAACAATAAGAAAAATGAGAGAAGCAAATATCTATTTTATACATTATATAAGAGATAGAGGGTAGCCTCACTATCGTGGAAGATGTCGACATCCGAAGAGATGCGGTTTAGAAGGATTATTGCCCTGCCCACGGGCATAACCTTAGGTAAATTGGTTCTACACAGAGGCAGGTGAAATAATCTATGTTGCCTTTGTCGCAGATAATAGCCAGGGAGAAACATTCAAAATATTCAAAATATCCGAGTTATGTTACCTTCGTCAGAGACAGCACTTATTGTTTTATTTGCCACGCTGCAGAACCAACCTGCCAATGGTTATGCGTGTGGGTAGGGCAATCTTATTGCTCAATCGGATCGCCTCGGAGGTCGACATATTTCGTGATAGTGTGAGTTGCCTCAGGGATGCAATATCAATGTTATGATTTTTTCTTATTCTTAAGCTTATTTTTTTTAATGCTTCTCTGTTTATAATGTAATTGCAAACGATTTGGAATTGTATGTCTGTAATGTTTGTGATTATTATCAAAATAAATTAAATGAAATGAAAACGGCATTCCACGAATCAGTTGGAAAAAATGAACACCCAAATGGATAGTTCGTCTAGTGTCATTTTATAAATCGGTACTAGTACGTTATGCGATCCTGGTACTTTGTTGTATTTTTATAATATTTTACCTGTACTCAATAGATGCCTTAAACATTTTCCTGTTTGTAATGTCTTTTGAGTTAATAAACTGATTTGATTTGATTTGATTTGATTTGATACATAAATATTTTTTATAAATTGTCCTTATTTACGTCAATTAAAAACGTTAGTAAAATCGTATATAGACGTATTGTAATTCAACGATTGAGCGGCTAACTAAATGTATTATTTTGGGTTCCTACCTGCGGCCGTCCAGCATTCTGTGCAGTCCTGACACAGCGCTGACCAGTCCAACTCCAGATCCTGGAAGGTGGCCATCTTGTCTCACAGCCGGTGCCTGGAGATGGCGTGATGGTATCCGATTTGGAAGGCAAATTAGATAGGTAAACGGATTATCTAGGCCGGACACATCGCGGCTGCGATATGAAATACCGTGACGCGAAAAGACTCTGAACGCTCGAGCTAACACAATATTTACTTGACTATAAATAATTTATAATTGTAAAAACAAATATGAGCACTGAATTAAACTACTACTGATTTATGATTAATCGCTATAATCTTAGTAATAAAAATGAATTGACACGTTTTGATTTGAACGATCATAAATTAATATAAAAAATATTTTCGTTTACGATATATCATTGATTAAAATACCGTTCAAAACGACGAAATAATTCTCTCGGAGTCCACTACGACAAATCTCATGAGACCACACTCGAACATTTCACACATATTTTGAATCCACCAGCGGAATACTAATTTTAAATTTTGAATAACGAACGGTGAAACGCGCGAAAGAGTGACAATTAGAATCCGCGGTAAAATGAGAAGACTTTTTTTTAATTGATGGAACGAAATTTAAAACAGATAATAGTAACGCGTTTGTTTTGATTTGACGGGTGTGTTAAAAATAAAAGAACGCTGCATTTGAAATTCGAAGTATCGGACGAAGACGGGACGGTTCCCGCGCGATCGCGGACCGGAGCGTGACGCGGCGCGAGCGGTAGGCGCGGCGGTCGGTCGTGGACTGACGCTGGCTCAAGGCTCGATGCTGCTGGCGCCAAACTGGTTCCTCACAGGTCCTGCAATACCAGCTGATCGGACAAATCCAACAGGTAGGGTCGAACTACATGGACCCAGCCTTGCCAAAGCTCCTAGTCCAGACAACGAAGCGTACAATAATATTATCGCAGGTCACGGAACCAGGTGTGAAGCCGAGATAGCTTCATTTTATCATCCAAATTCGTCACATGCAGACGCATGAATTAAAAGCATTCCTATGAACGGATAAAAGGGCAAACGGAATTCTAGAGCTTTAAAAAATATATTTATATCGTTTAGAAGATAAAAGGTCCACATTTCAATTGTTTATTTTTTAATCATATTTTTTTCAAATTAGACAAACCAGTAGACAATAGATATTTCAGAAATTTCTAGAAAAGGCCACCCATGTCTCAGCGATTACTTTGGGGCTTTTTTATTTTCTAAATACCTATCCTCAGGTGTTGTTACAAGTGCTAATTAAGTATTTTTAAATAATTATTTACCCACTGCATAATCATCAAATGTATTTTTTCTATATAATTATACGAAGTTCATTCATTACCAATAATTTTGAACGATAACCAGGTTTTATTTCATTATTTATTATTTCTTGAACTATGATGTAAAACTACATATTAAATATTTAATATAAACGAAAACGTCTGTCTTCTAGGAGTTTTATTTTTATATATTTTATATGGAATGACATGTTTCGCCCTTCTTATGCATTATCAAAATTTGATAATGCTAAGAAGGGCGAAACATGTAATTCTATATAAAATTTAATAAAACTCATAGAAGACAGACGTTTCCATTTATATTAATTATTTAATTTATTAATTCGAATCAAATGTTCAGTTTTCTAGAAGTTTTATAATATTTTATAAAAATAACATGTTTCGCCTTCCTAAAGCATTATAAGATATGTTTTTTAAACACACTTGATAATGCCGTAGAAAGGCGAAACATGTCATTCCTATAAAACAACTAGACCTTCGTGGCAGAGTGGTAAGAGCTCTGACTTCCATACCGAAGGTCCCGGGTTCGATTCCCGGCGATGGCAGTGTGATTGTCACACTGTCTTTGGTCTGGTGTAGAATTCACGTGACAATAAAATCGCGATAGATTGACTACCTATCACATGTCACGAGAATCAATATAATAGCAAACAAAATTAATTGTATACAGTAATTGGATTCAAACAACCTGTTGTATACATAAAAAAATAAATAAAAATAAAAAAACTTTAAGAAAACAGTCATTTTAATTCGTATTAAATAAACATTTTTAAGAGAGTGAAATGTTACACCTTTCTAGAGCAAATGCCATACCAGGGCTAAAATATTTTAGAATGCCCTAGCAAGGCGGAACATGCCACTCCCTAAAATATAATAAAACTTACGGAAAACAAATCAATCGTCTTGTAAGAGTATGAATATGTACAATTACACATATATATTAGAAACTGATGACAGTACTGTCGCCGAACCCTGTAATCAAAAAAATGTGTTAAATAAAACATGTCACAGCATTATTTTGCATTGCGTCAGATAATAACAAATACATTGTGCATATGCTACCATTCTCAATATCTACCGTTTAAAGTTTTACGTCATATATAAACATTACATTACTGTATGAACGTATTAATTTACCATTCGCTGCATATGCCTCAACTTTACATAATATCCTTTAAAAATATATATGATATATGCACGCAGTACCGTACCTGCTGCATCTCAATAAATTCGTATAAATATTTATACCGTTATATAAATACTCGTATATTCACTATATCACAGGTAGTGCGTAAAGCCGTTTGGACTCTTAGGATAAATGTTGTGAATTATATTTGAATCAAATCAGTAGTGTATATCACTTGAAAACAAAACGGATTTAAATTATACATTGTAACTTAAAATTAATTTCGAATAGTTTTTTTTATTGTTAAGAGTGAATGGTACCTACGCCAAATGTAGCCAACGTAAACAATCGCCAAATAAGCATTTCTCAGAGTCTACTTATATTAGAAGACAATGCATGACAGACGAAAGCATTGAAAAATAAATAGCTATTAATTATAAGATGGTTTGGACATGTGAAAATGTTATGAAGAATTTGGAAAAATTAAAAACCACCAGATTAAATAACAATTAAATAAAACGTTTTTTTTTAACAAATTCCTTTTTTGTCCTTATTTCGATAATGATCTGTTTCGCCAGACTGTCTAGCATCGACAGACCAGTCTGTCGATGCCAGCCACCCTGACGAAACCGGTCGCTGTCAAAATAACGACAAAAATGGTATTTGTAATTAAAAACATATTCTTCTTCTTCCTTGTTGTAGACCTGTGTTGTCTGTTCTCCAGGTGTTGCTCCTCCTGTGAGGTAGATTTCCAGCTGTCCTTCCATCTTTTAGGAGGTCTTCCACGAGGACGAGTCCCATGAGGCTGATTATGCAATGCAATATAGGGGAGTCTGGTGGTGTCCATTCTTTGAACATGACCGTACCAGTCCCTTTTTCGCTGTCTGCTCCATCTTATAATATCCTCAACCCCACATATCTCTCTTATTCTTGTGTTCCTCACGCGATCTCTCAGTGTCTTGCCTGCTATCGTCCTCAGTGTCTTCATTTCGGAAGTCCTCAAAACTTGTTTTGTCCTTACTGTGTCTGCCCTTGCTTCACACCATATGTTATTATTGGTCTTACGCATGCTTTATAGGTTCTCATCTTACTCTTAATGGCCATGTCTTTGTCTTTCCATATTGTGGATTTTAGAGCCCCAGAGATTGCAGCTGCCTTGTTTATTTGGGCTTGTATTTCTTCCAGCAGATCAGCTCCCCCCACCAGGTCTATGCCTAGATACTTGAAGGTCCTGACCTGTTCTATGAGTTGATTTTCTATAACCAGGTTACATGTTTTGGGTGTTTTGGAAAAGGTAAATTAAAAACATCGTTTTATTTAATAATTATTTCAAATGAACTTCCATCGAGAGATTTATGTAAAATCATTTGATTAACTGCCAGGTTGTGGCCAGACCATGCTAGTAACCGGAAAATCAAGGTGAATAAACTATGCATCAATTTGAAAATGGCTAAAAAAATGTCAGTTTAGAAGAGTACGCTGTATCATCTTCTCAACATACACCTGCGGGGAATAACGTGAAAGTTAATTTAAAAACCGCGAAATAAAATGTACATTAATGTATGTTATTTTTATATCTTTATTTATTAGTCATTGCGGCCTTGAATGGACTTTTATATGGATTATTTATTATCTATAATATTACTCCTTTTAGTTTCGTACGACGGGAATAATAAAAAAACTGTTAATAAGTTCAAAAAATTAAAAATGAGTACAGAATACAAAAAACAGTAAATTTAAAGAAAAAAATTCATCAATATTTGAATAAATAAAATAAAACTTCTTCGAGGATAAAGTGTTGTAAAAATACCAAGTGTTTTACGAAAACAATAATTCATATTTTTAAAATCATTCATTCGATAATGCCTCATAAATGCAAAACTTGTCATTCCTATAAAATATATGTAAATATTCTAGAAAACAGACGTTTTCATTCGCATTCACCGTTTTAGTGTTATTATTTTTTACATGTATACTTAAATTGCTGATACCTTTTTTTACAAAAATGGTCCTGTTTATTAGGTATTTACAAAATCAAAAAAGAAAATCTCAAATATTAACCGATTTTAGTATTCTTTCTGGTATTGATGGAGAACATATCAAACTACTAAAACAAAACAGCATTTTGTAATAAACATACGCATAAATATTTAAAAAATAAATGCAATATGAGAAGAAGAAAAAAAACAGAAAATACGAGTACCTACTTAATACAGTTTTTTTTTTCATTCTTCAAGAAAAATGTTTTTGTTTAATGTTTACTGTCTTAGATCATCTTAATTTATGGTACGTAATATATAAGTGAATGAGTATTTTTTGTGTGTTTAGTTTTGGTGTGTATTTAATTAAATGATTATTGCTGTATCGTGAAAGTAAACAAAAACGAATTAGACGCCATTTCACACTTTCGTGAGGTCAAGAATAACGACCACAGCTTCCTAATGTCAGGTACCTCCACCTACTCGACGCTGATCTTTATTTACTTTTCAATTTCGACATACTCGTAGTGTGTCGGCGCTCAGACACGCGAGTGGCGGCTGTGGACCTCGAGAGGTGGCCTGTGAAATATCTTGCCTAAGTACGAACCTCAACATCACCAGCGGTCACCCACAAGCCATAAACACGCTTAAATAACAAATGAATTTATTGTCTATGTTTCATCATCGAACTCTACCATTCGAAATTCGAAATGGCTTTATTCACCGCTGCCTAAGCAGATAGGAACTCGTTGTAATTTTTATTTAGATTGACATGTTTCGTCTTACTTCTTGGATATTGTCTTTTCGGGAGTACCAGCCCGAAGGCTATTGCTCCCCCACATGTTGGAAATTTCTTTCTTGGAACAATAATTTTCTAAGTTGGATATTGTTGGATGGTGAGTGGAGGGTAACTTGGAGGGTTGTGTCCGACATTTGGACCTGACAACTTGGGATGAAGTGTGGAGGGGTCGGAGATGGCCTTGGACAGGGGCCGAGGTCTTGAGTGGACACCAAGGGACGGTGACAGGGCCTTGGGTGGGAGCCGATCGGTCCTGGATACAGAACCGAGTGGAACAAGAGTAGCCTTGGGTGGGGACCGATATGGCAATGGGGTAGAGATACAGAATGGGATATGGATGGTGGAAAGGGAAAAGTTGGAGCATGGGTCGTTGGAGTATACAGGGGGTCGGCAACAATGGCGGCGGCGCGGCGGGACAGGAGGAGGCAGCATCGACAGCGACAGGAGAAGCAAGGGATGGAGGCGTCCGAGGAACGCCATCAGACTCGGAGATGGCAGCGGGTCCGAAGATGGTAACGGCAAAATGAAGTAGAGAGCGATTACAATGACCAGAAACTGTGGCGGCGGCATCGGAGGCTAAAGCCTATTCAGGTAGAAGTTGTCATTTTAGCTGGCTGGCTGACGGGAAGGCGTGTAGAGCGATGTACAATTTAGATATGAGAGTGTGCACTGTTTGATATTGTTCCATGTTAAATTGTCATAAAAAAAAACAATAAATCACCCATGATGATGCATATACATGTTTATGGAACTGTTTTTAATATTGAAGGATTCGCAAAACGCAGAATATTTCAATTTTTTTGTGAGAAACTTCAAATGACGCCCGCCTATGGGCGCCATTTTGAAACAACTGATTTCGTCTTACTACATACTACGAACATATCGATAGTGAATTTACACATCAAAATATGGCAAGAGTAAATAATATAATTAAACTCTACGGAATCGCGAACTCGGTGTTTTCTGCCCTATATAATATTAGGAATCATGTATTCTCTGCAGAACAGTGTAATTCCATTCAAGCCTTTTCGGTATTTTGCCTTTCGTGGTTAGACACCCGCTTTATTTTAATAATACCATAAGAATGCGGACACATGTAAAGCCAGCATAAAAAAATAACTTTAAAACAAACTCGTATATACGAGTATGACATGGATTGGAAGTAATGGATGTGAAGACAGTTATTTTCTATAACCGGTATCGATTTACTAGTCAAATATATGTACTATACTTAACTAGGTATTTAAACAAAGGAATTTTTGATGAAAAATTTAAATGTCTAACGAACAAAAGCGTTTTATTTTTGGCAAAAACGACGTATCACGATTCGTTGTTCTATTAAAGATAAAATAGAACAACGTATAAAAATATCGGAATAAAGTAAATAACGAAAATCATTATTGTGCTATGTATGCTAATAATGGAATCTAATAGTCGGTAAGGCATGATGGGATACGTGCCGGCAGCCCTTTAATGGGATAAGGGGAAAAATCTCCTGGTACAACATAGTGAGGTCGACGTCGAAGAAACCTGATATAATACAAGAATATGTATTATAATAAAACAATTTATAAAAAAAACTGAGCCTATAAAGAAGGAAAGAAACAACGAACGTGCGTTGAATAAGAATCTAACGAGGTATATTGAGATAGAAAAGTGTGGTGATCTATCCTCTTTGCCTACCTATCCATAAAAACGGTGCCATGGTTAGTTCGTTGTTTAGCTTTAAACATATATTAATCTTATTACGTAATAATAGGATTAATAAGAGTTGAAGAGAGTAGACACGAACGTGTTGAACACCATAGCGGAGAGGCGCGCAAGATGGATTGGTCATGTGGGTCAATTGGCAGAGGACGACCTAGCCAAGAGTACCTAGACCAGATTTGCCGAGATATGGGCTGCACCTCTTATGCGGAGTTGAAGAGAGTTGCCGAGGACCGAGCGGAGTGGAAGAGATTCAATCAGACCAATCATTAGATTGAGACCGGAGAAGAGAAGACGTAATATTGCAACCCATCAAATGTATTTATTTAATATAGATGTATAATAAACATTACATATTCACAAATCCTAATAGTTTATAACTACAGAATAAGATTTTTTTAATGCATAAATAGTGCAATTAGTAATGCAAAAAAAAATTTAAAACATAAATAAAAAAATAAGTACAATTAAAAAACTCGTGAAAAAGACAAATTAATAGCAATTTAATATATTAGAGACAGATGCTTTCTGAGATGTCCACATCTTATTGTGGAGGATTATTTTCTCCGAAGGATTATTTCGCTGCCCACGGGCATTACCTTAGGTAGATTGGTTCTACACAGTGGCAGGTGAAATATTCTATGTTGGTCATGTCGCAGATAATTATAGTGTGATATGATTCTTTAGCGCAATCGCCTAATAGGATGATTTAGAGGCCGTTATCGCAAGATCGGTAGATATCGAATATACACATGGAGTATTACACTTCTAGATATTGGCTGTGTAAATAAATTCATATTCTACGCATTTATCGTTCGTGTGCTCTCCCATTGATAACAAATAATCTGCGTAATGAAATTCAATATTCCTTTTTCAATATATTAGGCGTACACGTAGTGCCGGATTAACTATATTATTATTATTTTTGTATTTCCGTGAACCTCCGAAAAGAAAGAAAAACGATGATAACAAAAACCCAAAGATATTACACAACCGATTTGAAAGAAAGAAATGAAGAATACCAAGGTCAAATAAAAAGGAAAATTTGACCAAAATAAATCTGATTGATCTAAGTTCCGACGATTTAAGCGCCAAGTTCTGCCAGTTGGTACTTATGGTCTTGAAACTATTACATTGTCCAAACAAAGTGCCGAGAAACTACAAATGACCCAAAGAGCCATGAAAAGAGCCATGTTGGGAATAAGCCTAAGAGACAGAGTCAGAAACGATACGGTGAGAGAAAAAACAAAGGTCACTGACATCATCCACCGGGTGGCGACTCTAAAATGGCAATGGGCAGGTCACGTAGCCAGAAGTTCAGATGAAAAGTGGACAAGAAGACTGCTGACTTGGAGACCGTGGACGGCGAAGAGAAGTATAGGGCGACCGCAACTACGGTGGAAGGATGATCTGAACGTCAGAATTACCTGGATGCAGTCTGCACAGGACAGAGTGACATGGAAGCGAATGGAGGAGGCCTTTGTCAAGGAGTGGACGGGAATAGGCTGATTATTATTATTTTGTTGAATCGCTCTTTACAGCATTACAGCGCAAGCGATGTAAAGGGTCTAGCAATCATATTGATTCTCGTGACATGTGATAGGTACCTAATCCATCACCATTTTATTGTCACGTGAATTCTGCACTAGACCAACGACAGTGTGACAATCACACTGCTGTCTCCGGGAATCGAACCCGGGACCTTTAGGGGTGACAGTTAAAGCACTTACGACTCGGCCACGAAGGTCAATCAAGTACATAGTAGTACAGATTTTCTTACATCAAATCGAAAATAATTTGTTTATAAAAATTGTGTTATATTTTATTATACCCAGGAACTCTTGGTAACATTTGGTATAGCCCCCACGCTGGCTTAATCCGGCACTGCGTACACACTAAACATCTGATCTATATTGTCGTAAATAAGTAATTAACTGAATATCCATAAACTTAATTTATATTATCTTTGCTTTGTAATATAGGTATAATCTAATGCAGAGAGAAAAATGCATTATCAAATATAATCTTAATTAATACGAATGAAAACGTCAGTTTTCTAGAATTTTTTTTATATTTCATGGGAATGACATGTTTCGCCCTTCTAAGGCATTATCAAATGTCAGACATTTGTCTTAGAAGGGCGAAACATGTCATTCCCATAAAATATAATAACACTTCTAGAAAACTGACGTTTTCATTCATATTTATTATTTAATATGGAGTTTTACATCATTGTTCAAGTAACAATAAATTTATTCTAACTAACTAAGTAACTAACCATCACGCCATCTCTCCGAAAGGGTAGGCAGAAAGAATGGACTGCCACACTTCAACCGATGCACCACTCCATCCTTCTCTCTTCGCCCCCGCGGGAGACGCTGTGTGATGAGTTGCAAACCTCATCGCCACCAACAGGCATCTTCCCATAAATATATTCTTATTGCTTAATTGACTTTTGTTTACAATTTGTTTTCACAATTCTTCTTCATCTGCTTCGTGTCAATGGAAAAGGTTTATCTATTTTATTTCTCTTGCCATTGTGGTGGAACGTTTAGCCGACTTTGTGTCGTTGCAAGGGGCGCCGCCTTCTGTTACGTATTTCGTAACACCATACGGAGGCACCTACTTTTTCCGCATTAAAGTTTTCTAATCTTTTCCTACCGGTTTTTTTACTAACATTACAATAATTTAATCGAATATCAAATATTTTATAATCACTATTTAACGGTTATTGCTAAACTCAAGGACATTTAATTTGTTCTTCTTCTTCTTCTTCTTCCTTGTAGACCTATGTGGTCTGTTCTCCAGATTGTTGCTCCTCTTGTGAGATAGACTCCCAGTTGTCTTTCCATCTTTTAGGAGGTCTTCCACGAGGACGAGTCCCATGAGGCTGATTATGCAATGCAATATAGGGGAGTCTGGTGGTGTCCAATATTTGAACATGACTGTACCAGTCCCTTTTTCGCTGTCTGCTCTATCTTCTAATATCCTCAACCTCACATATATCTCTTATTCTGGTGTTCCTCAGGCAATCTCTCAGTGTCTTGCTGCTATCATCCTCAGTGTCTTTATCTCGGAAGTCCTCAAAACTTGTATGGTCCTTACTGTGTCTGCCCTTGCTTCGACGCCATATGTTATTATTGGTCTTACGCATGCTTTATCTCATCTTACTCTTAATGGCCATGTCTTTTGTTCATCTGTATAAATTTTTCATCAAAATGTAATTTGTTCATCTGTGTAAATGAAATCTAGATTGAAATGTATGTATATATAATATAATACATATTTCTACTAAAAATTAATAAACTATGTCATTCATGACACGTCAAAAGGGAAATTATCTTCATAATAAATTCATCTATGTCGGTATCTTATATGTAATCTGATCTTGTAGAAGATGGTACCTTATGTAAAATAAATTGGGAGTTATTTACCGCCTATAAATGTGGCGGTTTAATCGTTAAAACGTGAACTATTTAAAGAACACTTTCCTTCTGAATTTGGATTGAAAGTATTATCCCAATTTGAGGTGTCAATCCGCACGTGTAAAACCATTGATATAATTCGGTAAGTGGAATATTATAAGAAATAGCCATAATTAACACTTTATAGCGAACATAAACTAATAATTACCAACTTCGACCTTTAGAGAGCTGCAATAACATAACACTAGTTAAACGAGATTATAAAACATTTTTCGAAAAAAGAATTTAAATAACTTCACGAACTTTAAACACATGACTCCATCTTGTTTTTTTTACGCATTAAATTAAAACATCAGTAATATCTTCGGAAAATACCCATGGTGAAGGTGATTTACGTCATTTTTTATATTTTTATTTATGATGGTTTCATCTATCCCACTATGTTGCACGGCCAACCCTCGGTTAATGACTCCAAGCAGACACAAGTCCTACATTAAGAAGAAGAAGAATACCTTATTTTCTTCTGGAAATGGCTGTGTGCAATTTAAGAAATTGCACTCTTACTCTTCTAGAAAATCATAGACATTGACAACAATGGCAAAAATTTAAAAATATATGCCTTATTGGCGCCGTATGCACATTTAATTGGATTTCATTACCTACTTTTAATAATTTAGAGATATGGGACCAGTACTTTCCAAAGTTTTCAATATATTCCCCGATGGAAGTTAGCACGATTGAGAAGTTCGATTGTAACACAATCAATATAAAATAAATAATTCATATTGATGAAAATGTATGTTTTTAATAAATATATATTTTTCCTTGTATGCAACAAGTCGTTTGAACCCAATTATTGTATATTTATTTTATCTATTATATTAATTTTCATGATACGTGATAGGTAGCCAATCTATCGCTATATTATTATCGCGTGAATTCTACACCAGACCAAAGACAGTGTAACAATCACACTGCCATTGCAAACCAGGGCCTTCTGTATGGAAGTCAGAGCTCTTACCACTCTGCCACGAAGACTTATATAATAGTATTATTAGAATTATAGAAGAGACATGTTTTGCTTGCTAAGGTATTATAAAACTTTGAATAATATATTAACAAGACGAAAGTGTAATTCTCAGATATTACATAATATGATTAAACTTATAATAAATACGAACGATAACGTCCATTTTATAGATGTTTTATTATGTTTTTTAGGAATGATATATTACCCCTTCCATTATCAAATATTTGTTTCATATAGATGTTTTATTCATATTAATAAATTCTATTTAATCCATTGTTCAAGAAACAATAAAATAAAAATTACTTAGACTTAGGGATCCTATATTAGGGATCCTATATATTATATATAGTAATTTGGAGCACTTATTTTGAAAGACTATATTGCATCCGAATTTATAGGAAGATATATTTTACTCTGAGGTTGCTTTAAAATTCACGTGACAATAAAATCGCGATAGATTGGCTACCTATCACATATCATAAGAATCAATTTAATAGCTAAAATAAATTGTATACAGTAACTAGGTTTAAACGATTTGTTGTATACAAAATATTAAAAAATAAAAATAAAAAAATTATATAAAAATTCCCAGAAAACCAAGAGGAAGAGACCGCCCAATTGCAACATAGTGGGCCAATATTGAAATGGAGTTCCAACACGAGAACCAGACGGTGTAATTTGTTTGGCGTCTTCGTACGAGGTGGGCCGACCACAGATCATGGGAAATGGCAAGTGGAAAGAAGAAGAAGAAGAAGAAGAAGAAGAGTGGTTTATAATAAATAATATTTTTTTAAATCTATATAAAATCAGCCAAATTTATTCATAAAATTGTTATTTACATCTGGTGGTGGTGGTCTAGGGGATAGAACGCTTGGCTTCTGATCAAGGGGACTTGGGTTCGAGCCTGAACACGACCAAATTCCTTCTTCATAATAATGAGCTATTTTCTGCTCACATTGAAGATTGTAAAATAAATTCTGATATCATTGATTTAAATCTTTGGTGTTAGTCTTTTTTTTAAAGAAAAAAAAAGAAAAAATTAGGAAGGGGAGAGATATAACAAGTTTGGGAACCTCTGCTTAAAGCGAAAGTCAACCCACGGAGTGGTGTGCACGAATTATCTGTATTCTCAGATGCAAATTATGTAGAGTTAATTTATGATCAAAATAATTAGTATTAACATCGGCGAATCGAATTCGTGATTACGTTACATGGGAGATACATTCTTCACACAGCTCATTAATAATATTTGAATTACAATAATTATTTTAAATGTCGCTTCTATGATATTAAATTAGCAGTATAACACTTTCCAGTAAAGCAGATTCAACACAAACGAACTATTTTTCATAAAAAAATTATGATTTTTGTTTAGTGTTCTTGAACAGGTACAGTAGAGCAGCTAGAGGAGATGACTCTAGAACAGGGTTTCCTAACCTTATTTGTACCGTGCCCCACTTCAACGATTCAAAAACCTCCACGCCCGTTCCCCTCCTTTTTTTATTTACCTGCCAAATTCTGGAAAAAAAACGAATTGCTTCAAATATTGGACATATGCAATAAATATATTTTTTTATTTAATTTTCTTAAATAAATAATATGTATATTTTGTTACATTAAACATGAAAGAAAATTAGTGCGATCCTTGGGTTTGATGTGAGCCGCAAAGAGTTTTTATGTGAGATACTAATTTGGTCAATTTTAATCTTAAATCTCCACGATATCAAGACGATTTGTTTTTTTCAATAAGAAATCATTTACAGCGCCAAAACCGCATTTACCTAAATGATGATGAGAATGACAACAGTAATTTTCTTGCTAAATTTATCATAATCGGGTATTTAGTTTCTATCTCGACACAAAGCCACGCCATTGTATTTTTTATGTTAAATAGTACTTTAAAAGATTCATCATTTTGCAATTCTAAAAGTTCTTCTTGATACTGCATGGCCACATCAGTTAAATCTACCAATGTTGAGTTATCCAAGATGGGAATAAATTTCTTTTAAATCTGAATATCTGACATTTAAGTCACTAGCCATTTTATCCAAGTGATCCACAGTAACAATTACAGCTGGATCAGTCACCTAACACTTATTTAGCCAATAAAATTGCTCAAATTTGCTGTCCGATTTTTTTTTATACATCTGTAGTCCAATGAAGCCCAATATCTTATATCTTATATCAATAAGGGTCTTGTTTACTGCTTGTAGTTGTATATTTAGCATGTTTAATTTTTCAAAGATATCTGTCAAATAACTCACTAATGCTTGATCAAAAAGTCAGAGTTGCAATATATGTATTTTTTCGAAAATGCGCTTGGTATGGAAATGGCAAATGGTGGGGCTTACGCCCCGCATTGGGAAACACTGCTCTGGAACAAAATCCCAAATGACAAGTTCCGAAATAGGAACTCTCCGATGCATAATTGGAAACACGCTGTGTTACCACATAAGGAATACCAATATTCGGAGCACGCACAGTATGGAAGACATAAGATAACATGTGAATTTTGGGAGACAGCGAAAACGGTATCTAATAACAATATCAAGAGGTTTCCACGTATCACCCTTCGAGGGATCCGGAAGAGAGAAGACTCCCAGGCAGACTCCCAAATAGAGGGCGTGATAGGTGGTAGCCATCATTCCAGGAGGGTGAAACGACCGCACATACCGATCCACAGGATCTATAGATAGGAGATGAAGAAAAGCTTTCATAAAGTGATGTAAAACTCCATAATCAGTATTTAACACATATCACGCCGTGGCAGTCATATGTGACTGCCAACGGTTGACTTAAAGTAAAGGTCCTCATGCGCCGTCAGTCACGCGTTAACGGAGTTTTAATAATATAGTATGGTTAAGTTAAAATGGCTTTTTACACCGAAATCCTGAAAAGTACCGCGGCAGTTATAATAAAAATACCGCGGCAGTTATAATAAAACTGTAGTATTTTTTATCAATATTAGTACTTAGGTTTGTTTTTGATGGTCTCTAACATTTTATTGCATGAGTAACTGCGTTGTCTATCCAGATGATAATAAAAGAGATACTTGCATATAATACCATTAAACGTTAATGTTTTCAATTGTATTGGTTGAGGTTTACCATTCTTCTTCTTCGATGGCCCTACGGCCCATATCGAGCCTTAGCCTCCAGTATTCTTCGCCTCCAACTCCTCCTGTCCTCCGCTTCGACTCTTCAATCTGACACTCTTAACAATCTTGCCCCATCTCTCCCAACTTCATCCTCCCATCGCAGCCTTGGTCGTCAAATTGGTCTTCTACCACCTGGGTGCCACTCCAGCAATCTTTTTGGGGTTCGCGATGACGGCATCCTCTGCGCGTGACTGGCCCATCTCAGTCTATTATACGACTTAATAACGAATCATCACGCCGTTTACCATTTACCATGAGGTTTACCATAAATATTAAAATTAAAATAATGTTATTTTTTTCATAACATATGTACTATACGTATTCCGGTTTATTTTTTAAGTTTGTCGTATAGATCTTGTATTCCAGACCTTGGCAGCGGACGATCAAAACAGGTTTGATAAATAAAACCTAAAAAATAAATTTATCTAAAAAATATCACCACAACATATATAATAATATATTCCAACTACGGCAACATAATTAAGGTGACGCTGTTAATGAATGCGATTAATTATTATAATTAAATTAATTATTGTTGAGATTAATTATTATAATAAAATATTAAATATCAAAAGTAATGAATTATAATTATAGTATTTACATATATTATATTTCAACTAAAGCAAAGATGGCAGTACTTATGGAGTTCTAGTGCGGACCCTAATGTATGGAAGTGAAGCTTGGAGCTGGCAAAAAAATGATGAAAGTAGGATAAACGCCGTAGAAATGAGATTACTGAGAAGAATGTGCGGGAAAACGATATATGATAGAATACCGAACGACGAAATAAGGAAAAAATATAAGACAGATGATTTTATCATAAGTAAAATTAAAAAAGGATTTCTGAGATGATTCGGACATATGGAACGGATGGACGAGAGAAGAATGGTTAAAATGTTATATACAAGCAATGTGAGTGGAAAGAAAAGCCGTGGAAGACCAAGGAAAACATGACATGACCAAATTAATCAAATACTGAAAGGCGGCCACATTTGAAGTCGGAAAAATTGAAGAGCGTGCATGTTACGATGTATGAATGTGGAGGAAGAGAGGTGTGTCAGGACAGAACGGTGTGGCGTTCCATCCTCTCTGTCTACCCCTCCGGGGAAACAGCATGATGGTTATTTAGTTAGTCGTATAATTAACATATAATTAAATCAAAGGTAATAGAATTTAACAACCAGACTATTATTCTTACCGGCATTACCAAAGGCAGGATTGTTACGAGTACCATGCCGGTATGTAAAATATGATGTTGGCTTCACTTATAAACCAAATTGCTCCAAAACGTTAATATTTAGATACAAATAATTCTTCGTGTGATTTATAGGTTTAATTGTATTTGATTACTGAAACCCACATGCATACGAATATACGTAAGTACTTATAACATTCAGATACATTAATATGTATCTAGGAATTCAATCCAATATTGTTATTGAAATCAATTAGAATTACTGTCTATAATGTTCCGTGTCAAAGGACCTTAACTTAATCTATTTATTACTAGCTTCCCACACTCCTGTAAGTAGACACTAACAAAATATACCAGTTTTATTTGCATAAACAGATCAAACGGTTCACTGAGTCATATTTACGGAAACATACTTTGAGAGATGTGACTATGTACGTAAAGATTCATTCTGTACAAATGATTATTATTAATTTTCTGTAACAACTTAAGCCACTTGTCGCCTTCAATTCTGAACTGCTAAAATATTAACTGGACGTGCCTGCGCATTTTCCAAGGTCACACAAAATATTTTGGTTTAACCATTTATTTTCTTCTGTTCGGTCGGCGGTCCCGACAAGACCTATATACACAGGTCCGTTCCTCGCGCATTGTAATTGGAGGTTGGACATTACAAAGGTGTCGAGTATCAACTAAGTAAATAAATAACCATCACGTCATTTCGCCCGAGGGGTAGGCAGAGAGGATGGACGAAAAATGAGCGAAATAGCGAATTGTGCGAAAGTCGAACGTCCGAAAATCGAGGGCCGCCTGTATATTATTATTTTGTTGTAAAAACTCCTTATATTATTATTTTGTTGTAAAAACTCCTTAAATCATTACAGCGCGAGCCAAATCGATGTAAAGGGTGAAAAAAATATATATCAAAGGAAATATATATAGAACCTTATAAATAGGAATATGCCAGTTATTTCCTTGCTGCCTTTATCGTAAGGGTATTCACGAATTCGCCATAATTGCATCCAAAGAGGTCTATATGAGACATAGTGCAACCTCCTTGAGCTATTGTATATCCAGCTGCCTTAATAACATCCAAGATTGTTAGTTTTCAAGTAACTTTAGATCTGCCTCATTTTCTATTATCTCCCCGAGGGGACCTGTTAAATCTATTTTGGACAACAATGTAGTAAATAATATTCCTCGCCTTAATATCTAGTCCATAGTCATTTCCGTCAGGCAATTTGTTCTTTGCTCATGGACGAGATCAACTTTAGATATACTCGTCGGTAGAAAATCCTAATAAAAAAAATTATGCAGAAGCCATAACATTCGGCTTACTGAATACTTCTTATTTTTCTTCTTCTTATTCTGATTGTAGATCTTGCGATCTGTTTATGCAGGATATCAATTTTCTTCCTGTGATGAAGACGACCAGCCTTCTCTCCATCTCTTTGGTGGACGTCCTGCTGGTCGACGGCCATCTGGAGTCTCGTGCATCACGATATTAGGAATTCTTGCTGGATTCATTCTCTCGGTGTGGTCCCTCCAGAATCGTCTTCTCTGCCTACTCCATCTCACTATGTCTTCAATTTTGCAGGATTTGCGAATTTCTTCATTGGATATCTTATCTCTAAGGGTTCTCCCCACAATAGGTCTCAAGTTTCTCATTTGTGCTATTCTTAAGAAATGTTTGGTTCTGACAGTGTCTCTTCTTGCTTCGATTTAGTATGACATTATGGGCCTGATGCATGTTGCTGAATACTCCAGTTATTAAAAACATAAAATAAGGGGAAGAACTTAAATATCATATGTACGTTTCCCGTATACATCTAAGCTTGTAAAAACGATAAATATTTCAGAATAATAATTAAATAAAACGATTTTTTAAACTAATTCTACTTTTGTCTTTATTTCGACAGCGACCGGTTTCGGCAGGCTCGCTGGCATCAACAGACTGGTGACACTATTGCAAACTGAGTCCATTATATACATACAGATCAGGAGTGGTAAACATTATGCTTTACAAAAATAATCTTAAAATAATTCTGTAAAATTTACTGCATTTAAATATTGTTATTACAGTTATTCAAGAGGATTCGTATTAAATATACCGAAACTGGTCGCTGTCGAAATAAAAAAAAAATTGGAAGTAGTTTAAAAAAACAAATTTTTATTTTATAATAATTTACATGAATTTCCATCAAAAGATTTCAGTAAAATCATTAGATTATCTTAAAAATATTTCAGTACTTTTTAGTAAAAAAAATCGCCTAGTGATCTTCCCAAGACATCAGATATAATATTTTTTTATTAAATAAAACATTATCTATTTATTGTTTCTTGAACAATGTTGTAAAACTCCACATTAAATCATTAATGCGAATGAGAACGTATGCTTACTAAAAGTTTTATTTTATTCTATGCATTAGCAAGACGAAACATGTTATTCCCTTAAAATATAATATAATAAAACTTCTAGAAAACATACGTTTTCATTCGTATTAATTAAAACCCAAACGCGTTGAAGAAGACTCCATTTTAAGCTAACACACACAAGGATAAATAATAAACATGACAAACATATTAATTTCGTGCATATTTAAATATTTTTTTCAATATGTATGGTTAATAAAAATCAATATAATTAAGGAACACGTCTTCATTGCGAGGCTAAATGTTGACATTGAAATTACATTGGCAAACACGTAGATGAGCCATACAAACTGCCTGCGTTATGCATAATAATGTTTTACTTCTAATTGATTTACCGAATTCACTTTATATCGCAAATACTAATATTACATACTATGTGTATGATATTTGAATTTACCCCATTTTTCATATTTTTTAATAGTATTTTATCATCACCGATTGCAGGCATCCGTAGAAAAATCATTCAGACTGTAGCTTATCTCATCATAACGTTTCGGAATTTGCAAATCATCTCATTGAAAGAGATCATTCGTTTTATAAAGATGACGGCGTTGAAATTTTACACATAAATAATAGAAATATGACTTTAAATAATCTAGAAATATTGGAAATTAAAATAGCAACTAAACTTAACTTCTAGCCCCATAATTGATTTATTACCCCTGTCTTATAATTCCAACTAAACAACAATTTACCCTGCCGCTAAATTATAATTTGTTCCCTCTCCACTTTTTCACTCGTCATTTAGTATATAAGTAATAACTCTCTTTCATTTCAAATTAACTGTTAAAATTCATACACTAAAGAAAGGAAGTTTGTGTCCCGAAACATGTTTGTGAAAAGTGAAAAAAAGTGTTGTGATAATGCAATGTTTCCAAACAGTTATTCAAGTGCAGTATATGATTTACTTATATTATATTATTGTATTTTAAATATGGAAAAAATATTATTAAAAATAAACAAATCATATTTAGGAAATGTTTCGAACATGTGTTTACATTTCTTACAATTCTAATATTCAAGCTGTTTGTGTTCAATGTAATAATGTTTGATAATTGATACGAATGGTATATAAAACCTGCGTAAGGCCTATACTGACATACCATTGAGACCAGAGCGGATACCACAAGAACGAAGGCTAAAGTACGGGTGGCAGAGATGAGAACGCTGAAGATGATAGCGGGAGGGACTATTCGAGATAGGGTGAGGAACACGGCTATTCGCGAGATCTGCAAGGTGGAGAATGTCTTGAGATGGGGCAGACAACGCAGAAGATACTGGAATGCGCACGTGCAGAGCATGGATCCCACCAGAATCCACACGCTGTGGCGCATCAGATTCCTGCCGGCTACCTTCCCTCCAGAAGACCGCCGAAGAGATGGAGAGATAGTTGGGAGTCAATCTCCCAAGAGAGGCCAGCTTGATTTCAGGAACAGACCAAAGGTCTATAAGTAGAAGAAGAAAAAGAAGAAGATACGAATGATGTTAAATACGTTTGGCAATGCCTTAGCAAGGCATTCACATAAAATAATGTATTCAACTTGCAGAAATCAGATGTTTTCATTCACATTAATTATTTAATATGGAATGCTACGTCATTGTTCAAGAAACAATTATTGATAATAATATTCTTGTAATTTAGAATACTGTTTTTATATCATTTCAATTATAATTCTGAACACTATTTAAAATCTAGATAGAATAATCTAATTTAGTAGTTTAGTAAATTTTTGAAATGTTTCAGAACATGGACCAGAAAATGGCAGCGAGCTGCCGAAACCGGTCGAACCCATAAACCTAAGTGGAATTTAACTAAATATGTATTTTAAAAAAATATGTATTTTTTATTTTCATTATTTTCAATGAACTTCTACCATGAAATTTCAAATAACAACATACGAGTAGTTGTTATAAAATCGTCAATTTTAATATTTTATTTTGTCACAGGTATCTGGCGAGTGACCATGGTTGATACGAATCCAATAGATTTGATGTTCTACGTTGTAAATCGATTAAGAATATATTTGGTATTCGTATCTGAACTGGTTTTTGTGGGTGTCGGACTCGTGTCCACTAAAGCAAAAAACGGGCATAAATGTTAATAAATCAAGAGCCGTGTGATTTGCTCGCCCTCTCAACTACTATCGAGCACTAAAGCCATTTCACAACGTAATTTAAGCACTTTTATCCTTCAAGTAACAATGTTAACTGGGGATTGAACAATGCAGCGCTCCGCGTCCACGCCTCGGAAGACCGGCCCACCGCGTGGGTGCGAGCCGAGGTAGGTACTACGAGTATGTGGATCAACTAGTTCCCAGACGGTCCCTTCAAACCACAGAAAAACGTAACATAATACCATAGAGGATGTACTATACAATTAAATACACTCTTACAATGTTTCAAACTGTAATATTAAAGTATTTTTCACTTGTTTCAATCCAAGGGATCGGTTTGCAGCAAAGTGTAACATTTTTGCTGATTCTTGGGATATCTTGGGCCATTTAATGTGGCAGTTTCTCGTTTCTTTCCGCATTTGTATACAGCAGGTTATTTGAACCCAATTACTGTACACAACTTTTTAGCTATTGATTCTCATGACATTAAAAGGCAGCTAATATATATTGCTATAATATAACATTCGGACGGCTTGACTACAGTGGGTCAGTATTGCATTTGAACGGCTGTAACGTTGAAAGGGTGGAAAATTTTAAATGCATCGGCAGCATACTTACGCAATCTCTTGACCCAGATGTAGAGATAAAATGCAGAATTGAGGCAGCAAGAGCTACGTTTAATAAAATGAAATCACTCTTCTGCAATGATAACATAAACTTGAAACTCCGCCAGAGAATGATCAAATGCTATGTGTGGTCTGTTTTATTGTATGGATGTGAAACGTGGACCTTGAAAATCAACTCAATGAACAGTGGCTCTATCGCTGAATGCTCAGAATTCCCTGGACAGACATGGTTACCAATAACGAAGTCCTGAGGCGAGCTTAAGTTGACAGGGGACTGTTATGAACTATCAAGATTTGGAAGATTTCACATCTGAGTCATATACTGCTTGGGGAAAAGTACCACCTTCTCCAACTGATATTGGAGGGGAAAGTTGAGGAACGCCGAGGGCCCGTTAGGAGACAAATATCCTGGCTGCGAAACGTGAGGGAGTGGACCGGCATCCGAAGTGT
The DNA here is from genome assembly GCA_022606425.2 of Lepidostoma basale. Classification (NCBI taxonomy): domain Eukaryota; kingdom Metazoa; phylum Arthropoda; class Insecta; order Trichoptera; family Lepidostomatidae; genus Lepidostoma; species Lepidostoma basale. The sequence goes on along the minus strand of JAHDVF020000775.1, from coordinate 401,598 downwards.
GGAGGAGCTGTTCCGAGCGGCGCAGGACAGGTTCGCCGAGGTGATCGCCAACGTTGGGGGGACCCGACAGGGCACTTAAAGAAGAAGAAGAATATATCTCCAGTTTATTGTTACATGAATTATACACCAGACTAAAGACAGCGTGGCAATCACACTGCCATCGCCGGGAATCGATGTGGCAGTCATAGTTCTTGCCACTTTGCCACAAAGAACGTTAATTAAGTAAGAAAATTATTTGAGTTTTGATGTAGGTAGGACTTTTTTTTTTTTTTCTTTGGAACATAGAAGTTCCCGCCACATACCCGAGACTGTTATAGGGCGTAGCGGCGCCCTTTTATCAGCCTCGCTCGTATACTCCCTGGGCCTATCCCCGGTCCATCCGGGACTTACATTTAAATACGGCAACAACAAGGGGGTGCCAGACCACATTTAATCTACTCAATCTCACTTCTATGCTCCGCTGTACTTTATTGAATAAATAAATAAGCATAATATATAATACATGAACATTTGAGGAACATTATATAAAAGATAAAATATACACCACAGGAATATACAGCGGGAAGAACAGGAGAGGCAGAGGAGACAAATGCGGGATGGGAAAAAAAAATAATAATAACGTAGAGTACAGTTTTTGGCATGTAGGACAAAGGACGAGGTTTAGGAAGCATTTCATAATATTAAATAAATAAATAAAACCACTGCACAAATTATTATTATGGCCAACAGGGAGAGGAACGAGACCCGTCACAGAGGGGCAACCTCCCTCTCCCAGCTGGAAAACAGCGCACCCTCAGAGGGCAAGAAACAGCACAAATTCCGGTGAATTCCGGTGGGGTAGACAACCGTAAAAACCCCTCTATCCAGGAGCAGTAGCCCCAGCATCCTTATATACTTGGAGGCCGGCTAAGTGTCGGCCTCGGCAAATGCATTAATCCACGCTCTCACGAATACTTTCAAACACCCAAAGTTATGTTGACTCTCCGTCAGATCTGAGTTCCAGACCGGGCGGACAGCCACTTTTACATCATCTATCATCCGATTCCGCGCGCTCACCAGGGAACTACACTCCCAGAGGATGTGGAAGGCCGTCTGGAGTAATTAGGTGATATATTTAAAGGCAATAAAGCAGTGATTTATTAATTCTATTATATCATTACAAGAATTTTCAAGTGTAAATCATAATTAAAATGACAAACTAAGATAAACATATACATTTTTCAACGTTGCTTCCATCCAAATCATGCTTTATTTGACCACAAAATTTTCGTTTAACTGATAATTATTTTTAAAAAAAACTTGAATTTGCAAATTCCATATTTACATTCTTCGCTAAAACCAAACAATAACATTTCTGAAACTAAAAATATCATGGATGTGTTAATTTAAAAAAATAGCTAAATACCTTATTTGACATTACCTTGCGTATCCTTTCTTGCGGTGATGTTGATATATTAACGAATATTTCAGTTTATAGTTTTATTTCAAACGGGTTTATGATTTTTAGAGGTATATTCTCTAATCACATTGAAAACACTATAATATTTTGTATGATTTCAGTATTTTACATAAATCGACGCTCGTATCTTGATACTTAAGGCGCGGTATGCTTTCTCGAATTCATTAGCACATAACGATTGAAAATACTAAGCGGATGAACGGTAGGCAAGTACCTGTCGAGATGGTTATTTGATTGTAACGTTCTGCAGATGGTCACACTGCAATGCCTTCGAACAATAAATTGATATATCAGCGGATTACCTCAAAAACATATTTGCATTCATGAGTCAGAGGTGATAGCATCACGCGAATCGTTTGAGTATCCCAAATCTCAAATCTGAGGTCGTTTTGAAAGGTCGTTAGTTGTTTTTTGGCCGAAATGAATGATTTGAAGATGCATCAATTTTAGAGCATTACATGTATAAATCCTATTTTTGTTTATTGAATGATACCACGAAGACAGAATTGCTTTAAAAAATCATTGAATCAAAAACCCGCCAAACATTTTCACTCTAAAAGTGATTCCTTGTATTTTATCTGTATATAATATTACTAACTTTTAACCACTTCAATACCGTAAGGCCACTGGTGGCCGCTGCGTAGGTGCACCATCAATACCGTGAGGCCACTTTGCATTTACGATGATTCCAGTAGGAATTTTAAAAAAAAATTGTGAGGCTAGCGACATATATCTCTGCAATAAAAATGAACCTTCTGACGTTGGTCGATCTTATTGAAAAATAGATTTTTGTAGAAGTCGAGCACTAGTTTTACAACTTATGGTGAGATTGATATAAAGGGTCAAAAGGATATCACTTGAAAGAATTAAATTTGAAGTGATAATAGACAAGAACTGATGCAACATACTTTGATTTTTTAATGTTTGCTTTCAATAAATATTTTTTTTATAAAAGTGTTAAATTATATTTATTTATGCTTGTGATAACCCAACAACAAAAAATGAAATATACGAAATTTCGATAATGAACTTGAAAATAAAATATATTATTTTACAGGTAAACTTTAAACAAAATGCATAAAATCCATTAGCCCTATTTTTTTTAAATAATTAAAAACATCACGGTATTGAAACGGTTAAAGTGCAGTTTTCGTGATTTAAAAACCTCAATCGTGCTCAAATAGATGCCTTAAAATGTGAATATGTTTGTAATGTATTTTGAGATAAATAAAGAATATTGAATTGATTCACACAACTTACTAAAACAATCGGGAACAAGGCATGGCACGTGTGGTGTTACTGAAACTATAACACCTGGCGTCCTTGAAAACGATCAAACCTACTACCACAATGGCAAGAAAAAGACTAGAGAAAAAGTCATTTTCATATTCAATAAATTGATATCAATTAAACTTGTGATTTCATATTTCAAGTGTAATATTTATCTGCAGCACCCGACGGTAAATCATACACATCGAGTATAAGTAAGAGTCTCTCGGCCATAATCGGCTAGCTTCGACTTTGAAGAGCGTCATCTCTGTCATTCGTATAAGTATAGGTGGTCCGTAACGATTTGTCAGCTGAACACTCTATCTAGATACTGGACTGTTAGCACATCATGCGACAAAGACAACGCTCTACAAAACCGAAGTTAACCGATTATGGTCGACTGTCTATTTCTTTACTCCGATGCTAATTACTTACAGCCGGGTATTGTACCAATTAAGTCGAAAATTTGTTTACACAACAAACCATCACGCCGTTTCCGAAGAATTGGCCGCCACATTACTTTTTCCTAAAACACCAATCTAGATACACGCAAATCGATTCTTTCAACATCTAACATGCCCAACCTTTACATGTTTGGCCTAAATTTGATCATGGCATATTTTCATTTGATCATGCCATGGAAAGAGCCATGCTTGGAATAACCTTGAGGGATAGATTTAGAAACGAATTTATTTGACAACAAACCAAGGTGGCTCTGAGGATGGGTGGGCTGAAGTGGCGATGGGCTGACCATATCTGTCGAAAAACCGACGGCCGATGGGGGAGACGGGTTCTGGAGTGGAGACTGCGTACAGGATTCCGCAGAGTTGGACGTCCCCCTGCCCGCTGGACAGATGATCTGAAAGGATTGCTGGACATGGGAGCGGCGATGGATAGGGGACGGTGGCGTGCTTTGGGAGAGGCCTACGTTCAGCAGTGGATGACAGACGGCTGATGATGATATTTTCCTTGATCTTCCTCGTACTCCGTACTCCATTTGTTTATATTATTTGTAAGTATCATTATCTTTCATGCATGTGCTTAGAGGAGAGAAGTGCTAGCTGCTGCATGTTATCATAGAGGGCAAAATAAAGTAATTAGTACGAATGAATCTAGAAGTTTTATTATATTATATGGGAATGATACGTTTCGCCCTTCTGAGGCATAATCAAATGTTTTTAAATGACATTTGATAATGCCTTAGGAGGGCGAAATATGTCATTCCCATAAAATATAATAAAACTTCGAGAAAACTTTCGTTTTCATTCGTATTAATTATTTAATATAGAGTTTTACATCATTGTTCAAGAAACAATAAATAAAGCAAAATAGAGGGTCGTCAAAGGGTGGGGAGAAAACAGATTAAAAATTTGGAACATACGTGATAAGACTGGCATTAGAACAGTGGAGGCGATGTTTAGAACTGCGCAAGATATGTACACGCACTTTCAAGTGATAGTCGACGTCGGAGGAGACCCGGCATGATACATAAAGAAGAGGAGAATTATATTCCAAATTAAAAAGCAACAACAACGTGTGTACAATGTGATGTCCGTACATTGAACATATAACTTACAAACAAGGTGGCAGATAGCTAATTATGCTTTAATGGAAAGCTTCTTCGCCGGAAATGATCCCAGACCGTAAGGCGAGAAGGTAATTACCTTGAATCTTGACGTGCATGGAAGCAATCTCAGCACAAAGTTTTTGCTATAATCGACGATTAGAAATGGTATTATCCTAACTTGTACTCTCAGATGCACGGTTTTAGAATAAAGGTCAATAAGTCTATTATATTAAATCTTCAGTTGCATGTAACTAAGTGTAAATTGTTTAAATCTGTCTCTATGATATGGTGATAGCAGTGGCGACCGTGACACTTAATGCCTATGCAGATTAGAGACTAATCAATACGATGGATATATTAAAAAAAAAAACACTTTATTTTAACACTTGATAAAATTGACTCCGCTGGTGAACTTTTTGGTTTGAACACTAATGTGAATAATATTATCCCGAGATCAGTAACCGTCGATGGGTCGGCTCTCGAAGTGGTACAAGAATACATATATCTTGGCCAAGCCGACCCAAGAAGCCGACCGAAGAATTCAGTTGGGTTGGGCGGCCTTTGGAAAATTACGTCATGTTCTCACTTCTAAAATACCACAATGCCTCAAGACTAAAGCCTTCAACCAGTGCGTCTTGCCAGTCATGACGTACAGAGCCGAGACGTGGACACTGACAAATGGTTTAGTCTACAGATTTAAGGTCGCCCAGCGCGCCATGGTAAGAGCCATGCTTGGAATAACCTTGAGGGACAGATTTAGAAACGAATTTATTCGACAACAAACCAAGGTGACTGAGGTGGCCCTACGGATAGGCGGGCTGATCATATCTGTCGGAGAACCGACAGCCGATGGGGAAGACGGGTTCTGGAGTGGGGACCACGTACAGGATTCCGTAGAGTTGGACGTCCCCTACCCGCTGGACCGACGATCTGAAGAGAATTGCTGGACATGGATGGATGGGAGCGGCAATGGATGGGGGGGGGGGTGGCGTGCTTTGGGAGAGGCCTACATTCAGCAGTGGATGACAGACGGCTGGTGATGATGATTATTAATGTAAACAAAACTAAAGTAATGTTTTTAGCCGAGAAAGTCATCCAAATGCCCATCTTGCACTAAAGTGTTGGTATCGAGAGGGTGAAACAGTTCAGGTACTTGGGAAGAATCATTACTGAAAAATCTGACCCTGGCACTGTGATAAAATGCAGAATAGAAGCGGGGCGAACAGCTTTTAATAAAATGAAAAACCTTCTTTATGACAATATAAACCTAAAGCTGGGACAAATAATGGTCAAATGTTACGTATGGTCGGTCTTACTTCACGATGCAGAGGCGTGGACACTTAAATATAATACTCGTATAATAAACCGCCTTGAAGCGTTTGAAATGTGGATCCACCGTAGAATGGTAAGAATATCTTGGACCGATATGATATCAAACACTGATGTTATTACGTAAAGCCAATGCAAACCGAGAACTGTTCACCGCTGTCAAGCTCCGTAAAATGTCATATTTTGGCCATGTAATGAGAGACAACAAAAATACCACTTCAGCTCATCATGAAGGGGAAGATCGAGGGGTCGGCAGAAGACAGCTCTCCTGGCTTCGAAACTTCCGAGAATGGAAAGCGTCAGAACTGTGGGGGAGCTGTTTCACGCCGCCCAGGGCAGGAAAGCTTTCTACCAAACGTCGGGGGGACCCGAAAGGACACATGAAGAAGAATAAGATTTTAACACTTCTTCTTCTTTTTCTTCTTCTTCTTCTTCTCCTTATAGACCTTTGGTCTGTTCCTGAAATCAGGCTGGCCTCTCTTGGGAGGCTGACTCACATCTCTCCATCTCTTCGGCGATCTTCCGGGGGGACGGCAGCCGGCAGGAATCTGATGCGCCACAGCGTGTGGGATTCTGTTGGGATCCATCCTCTGCACATGTGCATTCCAGTATCTTTTGCGTTGTCTGCCCCATCTCACGACATCCTCCACGTTGCAGATCTCGCGGATAGCCGTGTTCCTCACCCTTTATTGAATATTCCTTCCTGCTATCGTCTCAGCGTCCTCATTTTAACATTGTTGGTGTTAAACCCCACCAAACGTTAAAAATACGTAAATAATGAAGAAAAAATTATATATGATGTATTTAGTTCAATTCCACTTACGGTTTCTGGCTTCGACCGGTTTCGCCAGCTCGCGGCCATCTTCTGGTCGTTTCCATAAAATATAATAAAGCTTTTATAAAACGGACGTTTTCATTCGTATAAATAAATTGTCCAATTGGTGTTTTATCATTACTCTGCTGACCGTCCGCCACTGATAGATGTGATCGTGCTTTACGTGTGTCTGTATTTTGGAATTCACGTAGATAAGTACCTCCAGATTGTTTATAAACAACTTTTTCAAGGCTGTTTATTTTTATACTATAACATTGTAAAAATCTTAAAGGATTATATATGAGGCACAAAATACGAACAGAACATTTCGTGAACACGACACAACGAAATATTACGCTATTTTTGACATTTAAAACTATAATAATAGAGCGAATCTCGTTGTATTTTATAAGTCGCACTATTAAATTGACACAATATTTTATAGTCACGTTTAAAAAAAAACTTCGTTGCATATGCGAATAAATTCTTAAGAAAAAATGTTTAAAATTTTAAGAAACGGCCAAAAAGTCCCATATTACTCGTACACATATTAAGAAAATAAAAACATGCTATTATAGTGATATCAGATAATTTAAAGGGCAATCATATATTTTTTTTAAAAATACATTTCTCGTGATATTAAGAAGAAAAATGTTATTTTAATCAATATCCTTTTTCATAGAGGTGATATCTATAATATACTTTAATTAATCGTCAAACTAACTAACTAACTAACTTACCATCACGCCGTCTCCCCGGAGGGGTAGGCAGAAAGAATGGAACGCCACACTGTTCTGTCCTGACATACGCCTCTCGCTTCCTCTACATTCATACATCTTGTCATGCACGCACGTCGATTTTTCCGACTCCTCACGTGACCGACATTCAATATTTGATTGATTTGATCGTGCCACGTTTTCCTCGGCCTTCCTCTATTTCTAGCTCCGTTCACGCCGTTTACATATACCTTCTTTACCATTCTGTCTTCACTCATGCTTTCCATGTGTCCAAACCATCTTAATGACCCTTTCCTTATTTTGTTCATAACACTTTCATTCGCACCACATTCACTTCTTATACTTGCATTTGTCACTCTATCATAAACAGATTTGCCACACATTCGTCTTAGAGATCTCATTTCTACTGCATTTATTCTACTTTCATCCTTCTTTTGCCAGTTCCATGCTTCACTTCCATACATAAGGGTCGGCACAAGAACACCATTGTGCACTGCCATCTTAGCTTTTTTGGATAGGCTTTTGTTTGCGATGACAACTTTAAGTGCACCATTTATTCTGTTGCCTGCCCCAACCCTTCTTTCAATATCCTTCTCCACCCTCCCATCCTTTGTAAACATACTTCCTAAATAAACAAATTCATCCACTTGTTCCAGATTTTCACCGTTTACACTAATGTTGCAGACTGTCATGCTTCCTTCTTTTTCGAAAATCATTACCTTAGACTTATTCACATTCATCATCAAATCGTATCGCTTGCATACCTCATACATACTAGACACCAGGGCTTGCAGTTCGTGCTCGTTGTCTGCAAGTAGCACAGCGTCGTCCGCATACAACAAACAGCTTACTGAAACATCTTCCATTTTTGCACCTGCTTCCAACCCTTTCAGCTCTTTCATACACTTGTCCATTTATAGATTAAACAACCATGGAGACATTATACACCCCTGTTTGACACCTTTATTGATATCAAACCAGGCTGTAAGATCCCCATTAACTCTGACACTAGCAGTGCTTTCTGTGTACAGCGATGTAATTGCCGTGATAAGTTTTGTGTTTATTCCATATTCCGACAATATTTCCCACAGTTTACCTCTATCTACGCGATCATATGCTTTTTGCAAATCGACAAACACACAGAAGATTAATCGTCAAAATTATGTATTTATTGTATCATGAACAATGAAGTAAAACTCCATATTAAATAATGAATACTAATGAAAACGTCTGTTTTCTAGAAGTTTTAATATATAATATTTTATGGTCAAGACATGCTTTGCCTTGCTAAGGCATTATCAAAGGTGATTATATAACAAGTTTCGTCTTGCTAAAGTATGATACTGCCTTAGAAAATCGAATCGTTACATTCCCCTAAGATAAAATAACTTCTAGTAAACAGACGTTTTCATTCGTATTTATTATTTAATATGGTGTTATATAGCATTGTTCTAGAAACGATAAACCAATTTGACATTTTATTATAAAATTAATTATTTTAGTATTAATTATCAAAAAATGAACCTTACTGAAAAAGAGGTAAAAATGATTTTTTTCTTAGACAGACTGATCGCGTAAAATGATTAATGATGGTACACATAATAATATCACTTAAATTATATTTCCACTCAATAAGCAGACTTTTATCTAATTAAACTTTCCCTCTTAGTTTACAGAAACAACAACAAAAAAACGTAGACCCTAAATCATACCAATTTTATAATCTAGCAATCACAAAACATGCATTTATCTTAATATGCTGTCAGTCAAATTCTCACATTTGATTTATCATAGTGGGAAATTACGATATGAAAACTTACCAACATGCAGTTATATCCATAATGTTTTTTAAATAATTCATATTTGAACATTTCGTATTTATTTTAATTTTTTTAAATATTATTGATCAAATAACTTTTTCTAGGGAATACTATGTGCGTTAAAAAATCGTTGTGCATAATAAGAACATTCGGCTAATAAAATTGCATAAAATGTAGACATGACAATCAATCACTTGTTTTGTTTTAAATACCTTAGTTACACAATCTCTTTTTAAATCATTCAATTGTTTTCAACTTAACTAACTAACCAGCACGCCGTTTCTCCACCCACCATGCTGCTCTCTCCTTACATACCTCTCTAGCTTCATCTACATTCATACATTGTAACATACACGCTCGTCGATTTTTTCGACTTCAAAAAAATATTTTTAAAACATTTTTACTACTTTTAGACCACTTTATTTTTGTATTTTTTTTTTTAGTTTGTTTTATAACCCTGTCGAGCGGTAACGAAACCGGTTGGTTTTGACAATAATAAAGTGATGTAAAAACTAGTAAAAGTCGAATATTTTATGAACTAAAACTATTTTTCTCGAGAACAATCAGTTTATATCATTTTCCCGATGATGAATGTGTAAAGCCTTCGAAATAAGTCGATAAAAATTATTTAAATAGTGGTAAAAACAATGTTTTAATTCATAAAAAAATTCGTCATTGCGGAATTCAACAGTGTTAATTTTTATAGTGCCATATCACAAATTAAGTTCTTTATACGAATGTATAATATTATAATACTTTGGAAGGAGAATTTGTAACACAGTTTTATCAACATTATTTATTAAATATTTTTACAAACAAAAATACTTCACATGTTTTGGAGGTGACGTTCATACTCAGGTGTAAAAAATAATAAATATACATCATACTTCATATCAATCATCATAAAAACTGTTCAAGCATTCATAATTAAGTCAATAAAATTATTATAAAGAAAACTACAGAAATGCGATGCAAGTATTACGGAAAAATATTATGTTTTTTTTAAGGTAGGAATATAAAAGACGTTTTCCGTCAATTTGATGCATTCCGATTTGATTTTCCTGTTTGGTTTCGTAATAACTTAATAACTTTCTATTTGAACTGTTAATTTTTTTGCTGAAGCTGTGTTGGGAATATCAATTAAACAAAATCAATTGAAGAATCAAAGGAACTGGAATACTGTTTTGAATTTCATAAATTGTGATTGGTTCTTTATATGATACAACCTTATGAAGCTACTCGCAACCAAATACATCCATGTATAATTCGAAATAACTACTCAATCTATTGCTATTGTGCACTCAGGAATTACACTCTCTATTTTCATTTGAAGAAGGTTGAAAGTAGAATAAATGCGGTAGAAATGAGATCTTAACAAATGCGTGGTAATTATGTATATGATGGAGTGTCAATTACAAAGTGAACGCAGTGCGAATGAATGTGTTATAAACAAAATAATGAACTTGGACTTGGACTTGGATCTTCTGGCTTACAGAGGTTCAGCTCTAATGGCTATTCCTCTTACGTCTGTGGGAAACATTAACATTATGATGGGGCTAAATGTATGGCCCGGAGTGTCAGAGGGCGAGGGGGGATTTAAGGTTTATGATAAAGTCTTACATTATTGTCAAGAAATGGAAGACCAGTTAGGATTGGAATTGTATCTATAAAAAAATCTGTTCACGATGGGAAGTTAAGAGGAGCAGTGCCTGGATGGAGTTGTGATAGGAGATAGCATCCTGCGTGAAACCATTTTGTTTGGCGAAGTACGTAGTGGGCTATCAGGGAGGATTTTTTTGTTTATCCGCATTGATTGCAAAAGGGGTAAAGAACTGAATGATGAAGGATAACTTGGTGGTAAAGGGTCATTATTGATAAGGAAGATGGTAATAAAGAGATGAAGTTGGAGTATTGCAAGGAATAATATAGGTGGAGTCGCAGTATTCTGATGTACCAAAGGAGTGTGGTAACATTACTCATTAAACGATATGGACCTGTCTTTCCTCAATGCTAACCTTCCTCTTTAGAGAGCAAGGGAGAAACTCGACGAAAATTTGAACATCGATGTTCATATATCGTTTCGAGCTCTCTAATTTTACCGAATTAGTCCATGTGAAGTGACAATGGCGTATATTGGTATTTGATAATGCGAATGATTGCTTGTGCGATTAATGAAGTGTTAAGATTGTTTAGATGAAAATAGATGTGGAATAGTTTAAAAAATACTATATGGAAAGAATGAAATAAGAAGGAATGATAAAGAAAGTATATGGAAACGAAAATACAAAAACAGCAAAGCCGAGAAAAACATGGCACGATCAAATCAATCAAATATTAAATGTCGACCACGTGAAGAGTCGGAGAAATTGACAGTGTTGCGGTTAATTATTTCTGCTTAACCCTTCGAAGAGACTGCGTGATGGTTAGTTAGTTTTGTTTTCATTTGATACTTTGCGAACTCATATTCGTTTTATCTCTTTTTCGGCTTTCCCTCGTATCCGAGGAAGACTGCCCTGTGGACCGATAAAGAGCCGATGCCAACAGAGATCTATTGTCGAGTTTGAAGGTTAGAAAGGTCTCATATTTGAATTATGGACTAAGAGGAGAAAAATACTTACCCCCTCCTTAAGCTGATAATCACGGGAAAAGTAGAGGGACGACGGAGGCTGCGAAATATAAGGGATTGGACAGAAATGAGGAGTTTTAAAAACCTGTTCCAAGTAGCGCAGTACAGGGATGCTTTCGCTGCAGTAATCGCCAACGTTGGGCGGACCTGACACGGCACCAGTAGAAGAGGACGGGGGCAAGAGCGGTGCCCCCACGTGTTGAATATCTATAATCAAATACATGGCGCCGCTGAAAACCTGAAAAAGACACAAGGTCGTCAAATATTTTCAACGCAATGCCAAGATAATATGACTGATGAGGCTTTTTTAGAGCAATCTCTACGAGTCTAGCTTATAATTGACATAAAGAAGATGATTGTCCTTGCTTTATGTTTGTAAAAACGTGTTATTTAAACATACGAGTACATCGCATACCTACCGATATATTGAAGATACTTGTAAATATCTTTAGTTTGGTGAGACATATTGTTTATGTCGTAAATATAAGTTTTATTGTGAATGTTGAATCGATGAATGGTCACAAGGTTAATGAGTTTATGTGACATTTTTATTGTCTGTTTATCAGAGTTCGGAATTTTTATTTTGAAAAGATATTTTAAGAACCGTATTAACACTTTTTAGGTTATGTAAATTCAGCTGTCTTTTATTTTGATGCTACAAGTAGCATACATATTTTGTTTCGGCGGTTTACTTATTTGATCCGCCACAGACACATCCCTACTTATGATATTTCAACAATCAGTGTGTCAAAAATGACGTATTGGGCAAATTCAATGTATATTATCTTCTTCTTTATATAACGTTAATACACTTACGATAAAACATTATTATTCTTCAACATTTTGAATGTATACAAATACTTGTAGACAAATACTAGATTTTACCCATTGCGGATAAATTATTTTTTTATAAGGATTAATTGTATCTCAATAGAGACGAAGATGTAAATTGTTTTCTGAGAATAGAATATGGTGGTCGAGGCGCTTACAGGACTTATGACCTGTCATTGGTTGGGTTAAGCGATCGTTTTATGTTTAACAAGATCCCCATTTCGCCCTTCTTACGACCACCACGTCTGACGTCACCGTCACCACGTCTGATTCTTCTTCTTCGTCTGACATCACCACGTCTGATTCTTCTTTTTCTGATTGTAGATCTTGCGATCTGTTTATGCAGGATATTAACTTTCTTCCTGAGATGAAGACGACCAGCCTTCTCTCCATCTCTTTGGTGGTCGTCCGTTTCTCCAGAATCGCCTTCCCTGTCTACTCCATCTCACTATGTCTTCAATTTTGCAGGATTTGCGAATTTCTTCATTGGGTATCCTATCTCTAAGGGTTCTCCCAACAATATGCCTCCAATTTCTGCTAATCTTAAGAGATGTTTGATTCTGACTGTCTGTCCTTGCTTCGATTCTATAAGTCATTATGGGCCTGATGCATGTTTTATAAATTCAAACTTTGCTTTCCACTAGCATATGCAAATTGTCCCAGGCAGTGTCCCTCGGGCATCCGGAGATAACTGCTGCAATCAGTCTGTTTTTTAACTTCATTATACAGATTGCTGCAACTAGATATCTCCACACCCAGATCTCTGAACTTCATGACCTGTTCTATCGGTTTATCGTCTACAACCAGTTCGCGTCCGAGAGACTGTCTGGATATTATAAAACATTATCTTTTCTATTTTTTTTTTGTTAATTCACTTGTCGTTTTAATTTCTGTATTTATTATTAGTTTTTATACATATATTTTGTTGGTATACAAATACATATAATGGTCCTCGTGTTGCTGCGAGTCCCGGGCAATGTGATCGCTGACCTTACCATCAGTTTCATTGCAAACAGAAGAGGACTAAAGACGTATTTTCGATGCCACAAAACCGAGGTAACCCCTAGAGAAAATCCCTGGAGAAGGCAACGAGAAACCACTCCAGTAACACTTGCAGAAAATCACTGTGGCGAGAAAATATTCACCACAGTGATCGCCAACGTCAGGGACACCTGACACAGCACTATATTAAAAGTGGAAGAAAAAAATCTTCTTCTTCCTATTCTTCTCCAACCTTTTTCCCTCCACCGTTGGATATAGGCCTTCCATTTTTCTTCACTCGTCCCTGTCTTGTCCTTTCCACATCCAGGTCGTCTCAACCATTCGGGCTATGATATCAGTCCAACTTTAAGGTGGCCTCCGGACTCTTTTATTTTCTTTTTTCAATGAAAAAGTTTTTCGATATATATTATTGAAATTCTAAAGTTTGAAATTCCAGTGTTAGTGCCTAGTCTATTGATTTTTGAACAAAGATCCTATATTTTTTTTTAATTTCTAGAGATTTTATTATATTTTGAGAGCGACATGTTTTGGCCTTTCTATGGCGTTTTTAAAATATTCAATTTCAATACTCAAAATGTATTCACTAGTTTAATAAAAATTAATGTATAAGAAATACAACATACATTTTGTTGAACATAATTTAATCAGAATATTTTTAATATGTATTGACATTTCAATAGTAAATGTAGTCACAAATAACACGTGGTTTATGACAATCTCCAGATAACATACGAGTATATATAGAACTCAGTGCAAACCACATCTAATACCAAATTCGATATAACTTTCATATACAAAAAAATATATTACAACAAAGCTGACATATTATTTTTCGTTATTGTTTCCAGCATGATTGCAAATATTTGTAGATGCGGAACGTCTTCTATGTGGTCTTCTTTCCGACTGATAGGAATCCAGAAGTGTTGGAGAAGTACTTGGCGTTGGCTTCGTTCACCTTCTTCTCCGCAGCCTGTGGATTCACGATCTCCAAGCCCTGAATAACAAACAATGAAAGGTCAGCTGATATCCCAACGGATCCCGCAACGGCCTGTACAAACAATGGCCCATCAAAATAATCGACGGCCGTAATGAGGGACCATTTGGATCGATTTGATAAATCCAATACAATTTTCTAGAAACACGATTGCCAATAGATAATCTGCGTGTGCTTAATAATTGAGTGCTGGGCGTTAAAAACGTGCCAAGTATCAAAAATAAGTTTTTGATCCCAATTGGTGTTAAAAGTAAAGTAACTGAAAAATATAGATAAAACATCAATACACTTTTAACACACGCCAGAGCTTCGGCTGGGTTACAAAAGACATTAAATATAAAATCAGAGAACATTTCATATTTTTAATATTGTGTTAAAATATATAAAAATAATATATATAAATCTAAAAAAGCTAAGATGGCAGTGCACAATGGTGTTCTTGTGCCGACCCTTATGTATGGAAGTGAAGCATGGAACTGGCAAAAGAAGGATGAAAGTAGAATAAATGCAGTAGAAATGAGATCTCTAAGACGAATGTGTGGCAAATCTGTATATGATAGAGTGACAAATGCAAGTATAAGAAGTGAATGTGGTGCGAATGAAAGTGTTATGAACAAATAAGGAAAGGGTCATTAAGATGGTTTGGACACATGGAAAGAATGAGTGAAGACAGAATGGTAAAGAAGGTATATGTAAACGGCGTGAACGGAGCTAGAAATAGAGGAAGGCTGAGGAAAACGTGGCACGATCAAATCAATCAAATATTGAATGTCGGTCACGTGAGGAGTCGGAAAAATCGACGTGCGTGCATGACAAGATGTATGAATGTAGAGGAAGCGAGAAACGTATGTCAGGACAGAACAGTGTGGCGTTCCATTCTTTCTGCCTACCCCTCCGGGGAGACGGCGTGATGGTAAGTTAGTTAGTTATAAATATTAAATGGTGGGGAAGGATAAGAGAAAGTGGGCACTATGCCGATTTGTATGGTACCGTTCTACTATACTATATTATTCATATACTTTCATATGATGCACCGTTCTACCATTCTAATTGACCCCGTGCACACTTCTTCCCCCCCCCCCCCCCGCCCATTGAATATTTTTATATTGTGTTGTTCTCTGATTTTATATTCAGTAACCCTGATATACTTACCTGTATTTACCTGTAATAAAACTACACTACAAATTAAGATCTTCATATGAATGTATGTATATGAATAATATAGTAGAGTTAAACGTCACCCTTACAGATGCCACCCGTGGTACATGACATAAACAGTTTATGCTTTTTTCTGTGTTTTATGTTTAAACAACTTGCCACCTTTGTTATACCCAGCCTTAAATTATGTTTCTTTATCAAAATAATAAATTGTGCGGTGTAATTAGTGTTGTAATTTGTGTACATATCTGTGTGGGCTACTCTTTTATATTTAATTTGTGACCCTCGAGCAGTCGTGATCATTAACTCACAAAAAACTCTCAAAAGAACTAATTTATTACTTACGTAGGAATGTAAACAATATTTTAACAAGTTTTTTTAATAATCGGAACAAATCAATTCAACGATTAAGTATTAAAAATGTTCAACAAATATACAATGCAATACATATATAAAAGTATGTTAGAAAAAGTAGGCACATTGTAAATCAAATCATTTGATACATTCGCATACAGACCCGGTGGTTAGTAATACACATCGGGTTTGAGAAAGAGACTCTAGGCTTTAACCGGCTTACTCTGACTTTGTAGAGCATCGTCTCTATCGCACGATGCGTTTAAAGTCCGGTATCTAGAAAGACGTGTATGAATGCCACAGACGACGCTCGAAAAGACCGAAGTTTGCCGAATATGGTAGACTGTCTCTTTCTTAAGCCCGATTTGAATAACTTAAGACTAAGAACCCTTTATCCATGAAAGAAAAAAACTAAACGGTATTAGCTGCCTACAACAACACAACAAACCATCAGGCGTTTCTCTGGAAGGGTAGGCAGTGAGAATGGACCACCACATTCCTCTATCCTGACACACCTCTCTAGTTTCCCCACATTCATACAGCGAGTCATACACGCACGTTGAATCTTCCGATTTTTAACATTGTCAATCATTAAAAAAATGTTGATTTGATCATGCCTTTTTTTCTCGGTCTTCCTCGACTCTGTACTCTATTCACATCGTTAACGTTAACGATGTGAATAAAGTACGGAGTCGAGGAAGACCAAGGGAATAAAAAGGCATGGCCAAATTAAAAAAAAAAAATACTTTCTTAATCATTATTTCTTCATCCTTGTTTTATGTACCCAAACGAACGCAGTGATGGGTTCTTAGCCCTTAGTTACATGATTTTTCTTTTCTGATAGAAAAAAAATATGTACTTAGTTACATACAGAAAAAAAAATGTATTATGGAAACTTTTATCAAAAATTTTTTTTCCCATAAATGTATTTATTTAAAAAAAAACAGTTCGATGGAAATTACCATCATTGTGCAACTGGGCCTAATGAGCGCAGTACTAAATGAAATAAATTGAATGCATTCCGTTTCATTCGTTAGTCTTTTAAAAAATTGCCAGACATAAAAAAAATCAATACTATAACTTTTTTATACATTTTTCTCTTTTGAATGGTATGATGTAAATTTCCATCACTATGCAATAAATGGTTCATTTTGTTCATACACTTTATTCCGCTCTACATTCCTTCCCGATATCAGCAATTAAAATTTTGACTTTCATCCTGTTGTATATATTTTTTCTTTGTTAAAGTGGTCCAGAGATGGTTGAGAACCTATGATCTTAACCTCTCTCTGACCCTTACGAAACTTCTCAGCTTGACCATATTCAAGTTTCACAAATAGAGATGCATACTTTTTTTAATGAAATGTTCTAACCTGCATGGGCGTAAAGGCCACTGAAGATGCCGTTCCCGACACGTGCCTCTTGACGGTGGTGGCTCCGCCCCACTGCTGCTGCTTCTGCAAGTTCCTCTGCAGCGTCTTACTGATGCGCACCTTGGTCTTCTCGTCCACCTGCGGCAGCCTGATGCGGCCCGTGCCAGCTTTGCCGATTGTGCCGCGTGAATAGCCCAAATCCTCTTGGTAGGCGTCATCCTCGATCTAATAAGAACGTAAAGTGTTATTATATTATAAATCACTCAAAAAAAGTATTAAATTTTTTAATTATTGTTACTTGAATAATGTTGTAAAACTCTATATTTTAAATAATTAAAAAGAATGAAGTTTTACTAGAATGAAATGTTTCGCCTTTCTATATTTGATAATGCCTAAGGCGAAATATATCATTCCCATAAATTATAACCATATTACGAATGAAAACGTCTGTTTTCTAGAAGTTTTATAATAATTTATAGGCATGACATGTTTCGCCTTTCTACATTTGATAATGCCTTAGAAAAGCGAAACACGTCATTCCCATAAATTATAATAAAACTTCTAGAAGACATACGTTTTCATTTGTATTAATATACAGAATTATTTATATAATATCAATAATTTAATCGGACCTAAAAAAAAATAATAAAATTAAAAATGTATAAAAATGACATGTTTCGCCTTTCTACATTTGATAATGCCTTAGAAAAGCGAAACACGTCATTCCCATAAATTATATTAAAACTTCTAGAAAACATACGTTTTCATTCGTATTAATATACAGATTTTTTATATTATATCAATAATTAACAAATAATTAAATTATATCGAAGCAAAAAAAAATATGAATTTGTAAATATTTTAAGCATTCGATATGATCAAGCCAATGTCAGGAAAAAAAACGATATGAAGAAATCAGTTAGCATTTGTTACGGTAAATGAATAAGAGTCGAATGTATAAATATCCTATAACATAAACATGCTACTGGCAAATGTATTAATTGGTGGCTTTAACCGATCGATTAGTAGAAATTTGGGAGTGGTAAAAATGCATAAAAACCACATCGCAACACCTGCTATGATTGATTATTAAAAACGGCCATAAATTACCATCAAAGAAACAGCGAATGACGACCGTAAAAAATCATTTTCTCGTAAATTTTTAATGAATAATTAACGTAATGTGAACGTTTACCTTAACACCGGAGTTTGGAAATATTTAGGTAATCTTAAAGTTCATTAACAGATTTCAAATTAATTAATACGGCGCGTAGGTCTATTATAATATTAATTATTTTACCGCCTACTTAACCCGCCTTAATGAGTTTCTGCATAAATACAAGCTGAGAAATTTCTATCAAAACATTTTTTTAAATAAAGAGTGCACAATTATGTTATTATACCGATGTATGTACCTACGTATGTATATATGTATGGATGTAAGGCGTGCATAAGACGGTGTATGAATGTTGAAGGGTCGCGATAAATATGTCAAGAAATACAGAGTGGCGGTCTATCCTCTCTGCCTATCCCTTCAGAGAAAAGGCGTGATGGTTAAGTAAGTTTTTTGTAAAAAAAAAACATTTTTATCTTATAATATAAATGGTTAATTAACGAAAAAAAATGTATTACATTTCTACGTTCGTTGAACTAAGAAACCTTCACACCGTTTCTCCAAAGCGGTAAGCAGAGATGTTGGACCACAACAATCATATGTTCAACGATACATATATGGTATTATTTATATATACACAGAATCTTCTACATTTATACATCGTCATGTACGTTCGGCGATTTTCCAAATCGTGTCATGCCCGACATCTCATATTACAACCTGTCAAAATTGACCATATTGAAGATTTTCTCAATATTTACACAGGTTGCGATACAAAGTTTTTTTTTTAAGATTATCGAATGGTGAATCCCCAACACAAATTGATGGTAAATGTAGAAGAAATATACTTTCTTCATTATTTTTTTTTCGTATATCCAAACGATCTTAGTGATTATTATTTCAATATTGTGTAAATGCTTTCCTCCACCTTCCATTCTCTTCTTACATCCAATATTCTCACAATCTATCATGCAAGAATCTCGCACATTTTATCAGATAACTCTACATTAACTTTTTTCCCTACATCACTAATGCATACCTAAGGGTCCGAACAAGAACACCATTTTGAGCTCCCATTTAGCTTTTATAGATAGACTTCATTGATTGTTTATTTGAATTTCAATTTGATACCAGAAAAAATCTCAAATTGTAGTAAATTAAATTCAATTAAATAATCGATTTAACAAGCAAGACCATGTTAATATACAGTTTTTTTATACAAATATTTTAACGCAAACCAATCGGAACTAATGCGTATTGAAAATACAAAATTTAACTATCAGGTGTCCGGCTTCATTAGCGGTCTTGGAAACACGCTGCAATGCGCCATTGTACTGTTTCATTCTACGGCTTAAATTAGATAAATGGGAATACTTAATGAGCGAAAAGGATATAATTGTCGAAACTCAAGGTCATTCCATCAATCGTGCCGGTAAATATGGAGTGAAAGACGCTTTTAGAATTGCCCTGGATCTGTTCACTTTCATTGTCGAAGGCCATATGAAAGATTAACAGTATCGCCGAATTCGACGTGATGAAACACACAATTGTAAACAAATCTAACTAACTAACCAGTCATCACATCACGCCGTTTCTCCGGAAGGGTAGACAGAGAGGTTGGACCTCGAAATCGCTCTATCCTAACACAACTGTCGTGACTCTTATACATTCACACACCGTGACATGCACGCTCGTCGATTATTCCTACTTCGAACATGGCCGCCTTTCAGTATTTGATTAATTTGGTCATGCCATGTCTCCCTTGGCCTGCTTCAACTTCTTTTTCCATTCACACTATTTGAATATATATTTTTGACCATTCTTCACTCATCCATTCGTTCCATACGTCCAAACCATCTTAGTAACTCTTTTTTAATTTTATTTAGGACCCATTCATCTGTCTTACATTCCATTCTTCATTAGGTTTTCTAACATACATTGTCTCATCGCACATTCTTCTTAGTGACCTCATTCAACTCCAAGCTTCACTTCCATACATAAGGGTAGGCACTAGAACCCCATTGTGCACTGTCATCTTTGCTTCAATCGATATATTTCATTTGTCATAATTACGGTTTACATGCGCACCGTCGGTAAATCACATCTGTGAAGTATCCCATCAGCCGCCATTATACTACATTCGTTTGTCCTGCGTCGCGCGCGTATTTGATTTTCGACGTTTCGTTGCATTATAATGTTATTTATTATAAATTTTAATACATTCTACTCAGAATATTTCAATCAATTTCTATTAGTTTTGTGTCGTACAGAAAAAAAACATTGAATTGTGTTTGTTAATATGTAAAGTACTTTTTTATTCATCATCTTATAGCCAAAGGATAACCGAACAAATTAATATGCGAAAATAGTCCCGGTAAGTACATTTATCATTCAAATATAAGTTTTTAACAAAAAAAAAGGTTAGAAATATTCGCGCCGTATTGACGGTACGATTCGTATTTGACCGAGCCGTAAAGAAAAGGTTAATGTGCTACTTGACAGTTTAAAAATGTTATATGAATGACCCAGCTTATTATCAGAAATCTGCATCATCAAAGCCTTAACACAAAGCAATCTACATTGCGATCAGTAGCTATCCTGCGATGGGCAAATTGTCTAAGCCGAAACAATTTTCGCGCAGACCTCAATTGCATTGAGAGTTCTTAAGAATTTAGGTCGAGACTTAAAACGCACATTCTTAACTTTTTGCCGCTGCGACTGACTTTAGTCAGATTTATAATAGTCGTGCACATCAGGATCTCGAGTTTGTGTTTATTGATTCTTTGATATCCGAGGAATTTACTGATATAATAAATTATTGCTATAATGATTAGGTTTATGAGAAAATAGCATTTTATTCAAAATGCGTCGACGAAGAACGTGCCGCATAACGATGACAGAGAGAGTAACGTTTGCTTAGTGGTCTAATGGTTAAATGAATCATCCCTAATATAAATGTTAATCAACAGAGTAAGTGTATCCCTCACTCTAAAATTGTATAGATTATATTAAATAGTCCATTGTTTTGACCGAAACACTATGATTCTTCAACATTATTACTGTTAAAATTTAAAACACTGCTATAATATCACAATTTCATTTTATTCACCGAGAGTGTCGCGACAGCTGTTTGCTGCAACCGATGTTGGCATCATCAGGTGTTACAATAATCTGGCGAAACAGCTGTCGCGACACTCTCAATGAATAAAAATAAACTGTGATATTATGACAGTGCTTTAAATTTTAACAATGATAAAATAAATTATTGTTACATTGAAAATGATACAACTCCACCTAAAATCGTTATTTTTTTACTTCAACATTATTACTGTTAAAATTTAAAACACTGATATAATATCAAAATTTCTTTTTATTCATTGAGAGTGTCGCGACAGCTGTTTCGCCAGTTTATCGTAACACCTGATGGTGCCAATATCGGTTGGCGAAACAGCTGTCGCGACACTCTCAGTGAATAAAATAAAATTGTGATATTATAACAATGTTTTGAATGTTAATAGTAATAGATTATATTGTAACATACAGCATTTTCTAAGGCGCCCATGTAGTGATTACTTCATTTAAAAAATGTATAATATAATTATAGATGTATTAAATGATTTACAATTCTAAAAATTAGAATATATGAGTAGACATTAGTTCATTAGTTTATACTCGTATGAGTATTATGACTAATTGAGAATTTCTAGGAACTTGGTTATGCCGGTTTCACGTGGTTTATTTTTTCTGATAACGTTGCAAGCTAAGCTTAATTTAAGCTGCACCGTGTCGTCAGCAATATAAGAGCAACATTTGGCTAATTGCCCAGAGGATATGGCGTGCCACCTGTAACTCATCAGGTAAAAAAGTTCGTTTCCGTTATGCTACGCTATAAAGCCCCATCAGTAACTGCATTCGCTCAGGAATCCAGACACGGAAATACCCAAGATCCAAGAAATATTATTTAAGAACGTAAGTCATGAAATATGTTTATATCAACAACAACAAAAAACTAATTGATTTTTCCATAAACATAGACCAGGAGTCGGCAGTTTGTTAAGTAAGAGGAGCCAAATTGTCATGGAAACAGGATAAAAAAGATACCAGAGGGTCGCATATTGTAATATACCACATATAACATATGTAATCTCAATTTAAATCAGTTTAAATCTCACCTAAAACCCCACATTTTCCAAATATCCCATAAAATATAAACAGATATTCAAATCAAATCAAATCAGTTTATTTTCTCAAAAGATATTACTCAAATTATAGTTTGAGGCATCTATTGAGAACAGGTAAAACATTTTTAAAAATTATATAATACCAGGAACGCATGAAAGATGGTTCGACATTAGGAATACAAGATACTCTCCAAAGTCAAGAGTATTTGTCTTCTGAACGTACTTTCACGAATATGAAAGACGTCGATCTCCGAAGCGATCATATTATCTGATTGCTAGTGTCAGATGCACCTCTCACGACAAAAAACATTGTCAAAGCGCCTTTGAGGCGAGTTATTCACGAAAACGGCGCTATACAAATTAGCTCATTATTATTATTATTATGTGTAAAATATGGATTTTTAGGGGGAGCAAAAGTGTGATAATGTGCGGACGGGTTAAAAAGTGGTAGAGAGTATGCCGTACGACTCGAAGTATGTTCGGCGACTCTACCTCATAAACTCATTAGTTATAAGACTGTTCGAGATGAGGCGAAATTTTAGCTTACGTTCAAAGAGCCGCACCTGCCAACCCCTGACATAGACCAACCAAAATGACAGAAAAATGCATCCCCATTAAAATTACAAATGAGGTCACTAAGATGGACATAGGATATATGGAACGAATAAATGAGGACAGAACATGTAGTGTACAAGATGTGTGAATCGAAAAATAAGTCGAGAAAGGTCAATAAACGCTTGAAGTACCCAAATTAGTCAATCAATAAAAAGCAGAGAGCCTATCTTGATTTCGTGCTCCATTAACTTCATAAACGTACCTGTACACCATATTCAGTAGGCTTTCAACATGTGTCCAAACATCTTAATAATTCTTTCATTAGCTCATAACGCTTACTTTCCCACTGCATTCACTTCTGATATCTACATTTGACATTCTATCATATAAAGATTTACCACACATTTGTTTAAGAGGTCTCATTTCAACGGCAATTATTATATCATACTTCCGTCTTTCTTTAGTTAAAGCTTCACTTCTTCACTTCACCATAGATAAGCGTTTACAGAATATTTTGAAACGAATATTAAAACGAAAGGGACATTGGGTGCTTTGTCCAATTGCGTAACACATTTGCTTTAGGTACCTGTTTGCCAATTAAGGAATTCGCAACACAAAGAAGACAGGTGCAGCGTATCCTTTCTGTGGACGGTGCGGAGAACGGACTATTATTTTATTATTAAATATCATTCGTGAACAGCGCCACCGCTCGGAATGTGCCCGCAAGATGTCGAAATTGGATATTTTCGTGATATTCCCAATGCCGACCTGTCAAAGTCTTGCATTCGACATTTGAATCGTGATTTTTAGGCGCGATCGTATTGGATTTAATGGGAAAATTTATTTATTTACATTAAGACACACCCATTATGGACTCAAACGACTAAAATATAGACTTAATGATAGTATTCTACAAGACATTAAAACTACATTGAACAGCAAACCAACCCAATCAAATCGCGCTGTCTTTGGTCTGGTAGAATTCACTAACTAACCATCATAACTAACTAACTAACCATCATAACTAACTAACTAACTAACCATCTCCCCGCAGGGGTAGGCAGAAAGAATGGACCGCCACATACTTCTCTCGCTTCCTCAACATTTATACATCTTTTTGTTTTGAATGTATACAAATACTTGTAGACAAATACTGGATTTTACCCAATGCGGGTTAATCATTTAAGGATTAATTGTATCTCAATAGAGACGAAGATGTAAATTGTTTTTGGAAACAGAATATGGTGGTCGAGGCATTTACAGGACTTATGACCTATCATTGGTTGGGTTAAGCGATCGCTTTATGTAATACAACATTCCTTATTACGCCCTTCTTACGACCACCAAGTCTGACTATTATTTTTTTAAAGATGTATCGTATATATGCTACTATGTTGAGGAATATTTCACATTTTAGTTCAATCTACACTAGCGCCATCTATTTATACACCTTGTCATGCACGCACGCCGATTTCTACAACTCCTCACGTGACCGATATTTAATATTTGATTGATTGGGTCGTGCCACGTTTTCCTCGGCCTTCCTCTATTTCTAGCTCCGTTAACGTCATTTACATATACCTTCCTCACCATTCTGTCTTCACTCAATCTTTCCCTGTGTCTAAACCATATTTACGACCCTTTCATTAGGTAGAATTCCAGAATAACTACTTATCACATGTCATGAGAATCAAAATATTCCTAGACTAGATTCCTTCTTCATAATAATGAGCTATTTTCTGCTCATATTGAAGATTGTAAAATAAATTCTAATATCATTGATTTAAATCTTTGGTGTCAGTCTTTTTTTAAATAATAAAAAATAAATAAAATATTGTATACAGTAAATGGGTTCAAATAACCTGTTGCATGCAAAACATGTGGAAAGTAACGGGAAACCACATTAAAAAGTTCCAAGCGGCATCCCAATAACTAGCAATGATGGTAATATACTTATTTGCTTGATTAAAACTTAAATTAAAAAATTGGGTAGGTTAAGCAGAAAGATTTTAAATAGTTCTTCTTCTTCTTTTCAGTCAATTTTACTCCACTGCTGGATATAGGCCTCTTCTAAACTCTTCCGATATTTTCTATTTTCGGTTAAATAGTAACTTTCTTTTTTCGTCTAGGATGGATCAGGGCGGGGTAGTGGTTGGGAGGGGTGCTGGTGTGAAAAAAAACAGTAAATCTTTAAAAAAAAACTTAAGGTTGAAAAAACTAAAATAAATTATTAAATAGTCCATTGTTTTGGCCGAAACACTATGATACTTCGAAATTATTACTTTTAAAATTTAAAACACTTATAATATCACAATTTCTTTTTATTCACTGAGAGTTTCGCGACAGCTGTTCCGCCAACCGATGTTGGCATCATCAGGTGTTATAATAAACTGGCGAAACAGCTGTCGCGACACTCTCGTTGAATAAAAAGAAATTGTGATATTATAACAGTGTTTTAAATTTTAACAGTAATAAAATAAATTATTGTTACATTGAAAATGATACAAGAGTTATGTACAATAAATAAAATAAAATAATAAAAATGTAACACAACTCCACTTAAAACCGTTCTTTTTTACCATTCTCTATTTTTTTATTATTCACCAAAGAAAATAATCGGTTGATGAATTTGATTTATTCTTCATGAAACACAATTGACTGAAGAAAAATTAATCATACCTACCGTAGAATTACGATTTAATAGTGGTTTCGGATGTTCTAATAAGTCAAACGAAACTTTCTATAATAATAGTTAGTTTCAATAAAAATTTAATCGGGTATTACATTACGTGGGTAGACAATGTAGATCCATAACCCGGAGCAACAGATACCCTTTCCATTAATATAGAACCATAACTCACCATGGGCCGCGAACATGAAATAATAGAATCGAAAGTCAGATGCGGAGATACAATGGCATTAAGGCTACGGACACACCGAAGTGTTTCGGTTGGTGACTCGCTTGGTGTCTGATTTAACAGCGTTGTCAAATTATGGAGCTTTGAAAATAGTTATTGGAAACAAGAATTTATCAATGAAAGCGAAAAGGGCCGTTCACAATGGAGGAAGCGAAGCACGGAACTGGCAGAAGAAGGATGAGAGCAAAATAAATGCGGTAGAGATGAGGTCACTAAGACGTATGTATGGTAGAACGATATACGACAGAATCTCAAATGCTGATTGATATAAGAAAGGAATGTAAAGCGGAAGAAGGTATTATGAACAAAATTATGAAAGGATCGCTGGGTTGGTTCGGACATATTAGTGCAGGCGCCAAAGGGAGTTGAGTATTCAAAATATGAGGACCGCATTCTGTACATAGTTTTGAACTCAGAAAAGATTATGATTCTGAATGTTACCAGGAGGTTTATTGGTCGAATTTTTTTTTATAATATAACAATCATTAAAATAGTTCCAAAGCATTTTTTCAGTCCATTTACTAGTTATCTTGGATGGGGTATAATTGGACCAACAAACCTCCTGGCAACAATTAGAATCATAATCTGCAAAGCTTTTCTGAGTTCAAAACTATGAACAGAGTGCGGTCCTCATATTTTGCATACTCAACTCCCTCCAGCTCCCGGTCTATATGGAGCGCATCATTGAATAAAAAGAAATTGTGATATTACGAGTATAACAGTGTTATAAATTTTAACAGTAATAAATGTTAAAATGAAATTTTTGTAACGTTTTTGCATTTATATTATTAAATACAAGACGTTAATCATGCGAGTCACCAACCGAAACACTTCGGTGTGTACGCAGCCTAATGGAAGCTGGCCAGAGTGCCACACCACGCTGTCCCGGTGGCGAGATACCATCTGCGGACCTGCTGTCGCAGCCGGTAGGATGATATTCACATTTCTGCTCCAATAACCGGAGACCAGTGCATTCACGATACGCCAATTAAAGCAATTGATATGACATCTATTATAACAAACCAGTATTCGGTATTCGTTTGACATTCTATAGAATTTTTATCTTAATAGACGAGGTAAACGATCTTTCCAATAAAGCCGAACGTATTATATTCTGGAAAACACTTCTCTAGAAAGTTGGATCTGGGTAATAAATCAATGTTATTAATGGTGAACAGACATACTTTAATTTTGTGAATGTTACTAGATTAAAAATTAATAGAAATCCGCATAAAAAATATCAAATAAAAAGTAATTAATTTATTGATAGTTTTTACAAGGAATATCTAAGACATTTTTACAAATGATACGCAATGATTCTATAATATTATGATAAAATATTATATGAAATCAGATCTGATATACACCAGATTTTTTTTAATCGCGTGATGTAAGTCATGAAACGTGGACGAGACGTGGACGATACGTGGACGAGATGTGGAAGAGATGTGAACGAGATGAGGACGAAACGTGGACGAGATGTGGACGAGATGTAGACGAAACGTAGACGAGATATGGACGAGA
Source organism: Lepidostoma basale (assembly GCA_022606425.2). Lineage (NCBI taxonomy): Eukaryota > Metazoa > Arthropoda > Insecta > Trichoptera > Lepidostomatidae > Lepidostoma > Lepidostoma basale. The sequence goes on along the minus strand of JAHDVF020000775.1, from coordinate 373,973 downwards.
CACGGGCGAAACGTGGACGAGATGTGGATGAAACGTAAACGAGATATTATGGACTAGATGCGAACGAGATGTGGACGAGATGTTGACGAGATGTGGGCACACATCTCATCAATATCTCGAAAGATGCTCTTAACCGCCCTATCTTTGGGTTATTTTCCGAGAAACGTGCAAAAAAAAGCAGGTTTTTTATTAATGAAATTAAATTATATATTAATTTTATTGTTTAAATTACGAAACGTCAAATACTCGGCCGCACACTTCGCCTGCTCCTTGTAAAACTATCATATTTATGAAGACTTGTACTCGAGTGTTGTTGGCACACGAGCGTATCCCTAACAGTTTATACATTTCAGGTACATTACTTTTTCTCAAGTGCGTATGTGATACGGGATAGCGCAGAATGATACAGTCACAGTGACCGTATCACGTACGTTCAAATACGTAGGGTGGTTAATAACCTAATAACGATGGGGAGGTAGACTTAAAAAGGGCAGTCGCTACTAAATATCTGCTTCCAATAAAAGTAAAAATGTGACATATTTGGAATAAGTAATTAATAAGTCAACTGATCCAACTGATACTGTTAAAAAAGACCGACCCGTGGAGTAGCGGAAAGCGAATATCGGGGCTCAAAAACATTGGTGAATAGACCGACCTTGGAATTGTGGGAGAGAGTAAAGAAGCTTTCTCCCAGATGATAAGAAAATAAAAATATTGTGGGGATAATAAAATGAACTCAAATGATCACACGACCTCTTGCACAAGTCTGACATGTGCACAGATTAATGTCGCTTTTCGCTCAGTATCAAAATCTAACCTACTTGACTTTCGTAATAGAGTCAATTTATACCCTAGTCACACGGGTCCATACACTCTGCAAATAGATTTCAAGACTTTTTACCGCGCCGGTTAAGTTGACACCATTATTTTAACACTCGAGCACTCAATAGGTGCGCTTACAAAAAATTCAATGCAAGATATCGGTACATTTAAAACTCATAAGAGTACAAGTCTAAAAGCATACAGATGTGAAACCAGAGCAGGTAGGCAGACAGGAATCGGCAATTTTCAATTCATACTCTCAAACTTCACGCATCGTGACACGCATGCGCGTTGATTATTCCGACTTCGATCATGGCCGCCTTTTATAAACTGATTTATTTATCCGTTCCTTATTTTTCCATTGTTTCTCTTCTTGTTCGGTATTCCATCAGTATACACAATTTATAATTACTTGGAAATATATTATAAACTGTTAAACTTAAACCGCGTCAATAGAAGTTTGATAGTAGAAATGAGATCTCTTAGACGAATGTATAGAAAATCTGTGTGTGATAAGATGTCGAATGAATATATGATGAGTGAATGCGGTGCGAATGAAAGTGTTAGAAACAAAATAATGAAAAAAACATTAAGATGGTTTGGACCCATGGAAAGAATGAATGAAAAAAAATTGTAAAAAAGTATATGTTAACAATGTAAATGGAACAAGAAATAGAGGAAACCCGAATAAAACGTGGCACGATCAAATAAATCAAATATTGAATAACGACCACGTGAGGAGTCGGAGAAATCGACGTGCGTGCATGACACGATGTATGAATGTTGAGGAAACGAGAAAAGTATATCAGGAAAGAAAAGTGTGGCAGTCCATTATTTAGTTAGTTTAGAATTTGATTAACATAGTTTAATAGACATTGATTAACATGGTTAAAATTTCTACTTATTATGTCTGTTTTAAAAAGTGAATAAAATGTTATAATTATAATAGTAAAATTATTTCATATTCTCCTTCTAGTATCATGTCAGCTCCCCCCGACGATGACTGTCACTTGAGAGTAGGCATCCCTGGCAGCTCGAAACAGCTCTTCAACGTTTTATATATCAGTCCAATTCCTTGTGTTGCGAGCCAAGAGATTTTTTTTTTTTTGTTTTATTTGACATATTTACACAAAAATGTATGATATATGATGGGAGGATGAAATTGGGAGAGATGCAGCGAAATTGTAATAAATTATGTCAAATTGGAGTGTCGAAGTAGAGGACAGGAGGAGTTGGAGGTGAAGAATAATTGAAGCTAAGGCTCGATAAGCCGTCGAAAAAATGTATGATTTATAATACTGATATTCTCTCTCATATAAATTACTGTAGCAGCATATAATTTTTAGCAAATGAATAAAATATGCGAAGATTTACCATTCTCCAGAATAAGACAATAAGAATAATTTTGAGGAGAAACATATATGCCAGAATTCAAAGTGATGCTGAAAGGGCTAAAAATTATGCCATTTAAAAAAATAATTATATACAACGATTTATTACTAATTCACAAAATTGTTAATGGACACACCTCCCAAGAATTTTTAAGGAAGATAAAAAGTAACCAACATGAACATCAATATGAAACAAGAAAGAAAAATAAACTAAGGCTCCCATTCAGAAAAAAAACAAATCTCAGAATTCTTCTATGTAGAAAGCATTTAAAATTTATGAAGATATACCGGTGAAAAGTGTGCAGAGCATAAAAAAATTTGAATAGAATTAAATAAATGAATATGTAAACAAAATGTAACCTTATATTGATGTGTATGTGGAATATTTTTTATTAGAACATGTGTTGTGTACATGTGTACTATTTCAAGTAAATAAATAAATAAACAAATGAAAGACAAATCATTTAAATATTCGAAATTATAACATGTTTCGCTTTGTATAGATAATAAACGTGTTAAGATGGCTTCGGTAGAATAATACATCAATACATAGAGAGTTCTCGAGATGCACAGGGAATTGAAGAATTATTTTAAATAAATTTACATTATCTTTTTCGATTCGATCCAGTTTAATTGCACCACCAGCTTGCTGTATATGTTCTGAACCAAACAGCTTAATAAAATAAATAATTGTATACATCAATCTACGCAGACGAGCGTTTAATTAAATAAACGAGATACGAAAAAATCAATTATAACGCGTTAGGCATATACATTAGTATATTGTTCCCAACTACCGACCATTTCTCGTACAATCGCCTGGTGCATCGGTTTTAAATGAACTCGCCAAGTATTTCTATGGTAATAAATACAACATTTTACCTGTATAATTAGATGCTTCTAACAAACATTAGAACACGAAGTTAAGTACATAGCAATAATACCATAAATGGTGAAGCGTAAGGAAACATCAAAGTTAAACGATAATTGTAAATTCGAAAGTGGAAATAACTAATAGTAATTAATATGTTATTTCGAAAACCTTCACATTCAGTTGAGAGCTAAAATAACAAGTTGTTAGAAATTTGCTCAAAATATGTTAATCAAACTAACTAACTAACCATCACGCCGTCTCCCCGAAAGAATGGAATGTCACACTTTAACCGATGCGGCACTGCTCATTCTCTTTTCGCCCCGCGGGAGACCCGGTGTGATGGGTTGCGAACCTCATCGCCAACATAATTATTAGTAATTACGAACAAATCAATTGATATGTCTAAAATGTCGTTTTGACGTCAATTTGTTTTGTTCGCCTTATTATATTATGAAACTAATATATAACAAATATATATTATACCATGTTTCAAAATAAAATAAATTTTAAAAATACAGAGAGAGATATAAATTGAGTGTGAATCCCTAATTATCAAAATGGGTCAATTTTCCATACGTTCCCTATTAATTACGAACAAAATTTCATTTAAAATATCCTTAGTCTTTATCCCCCGATATACTTCTCATCTCTATTGCAAAATATATTCATTTCCATTGAATATATTTTCTTTATTGTTTCTTGAACAATGATGTAAAACTCCATATAAATAATTAATACGAATAAAAACCTTAGTTTTCTAGAAGTTTTTATTATATTTTATGGGAATGACATGTTTCGCCCTTCTAAGGCTTTATCAAATGTATATATTTTATTGATTAATTTTTTTTATTGATATTGAATATATTTTCCATTGAAGAATTTTTTTCATTTACCATGTTCACTCAAAACATATGCATGTAATAGTTTATTTTGTTAATAATAAAATTATTGTTATGAATCAATTCTAATATGAATTTACAACATAATGTGAAGGCAAATAAAGGCGAAAATCTTTTACGATTTTTTTTATGAATTAAAACACTGTTTTTTCCACTTTTGAGTTTATTTTTCTCGACATGTTTCGAAGGCTTACCACCTTCATCGTCTATAGAACGATATAAATTCAAAAGTAGAAAAAACTGTGTTTTAATTCATAAAAAATCGTCATAATGGAATTCCACAGTGTTAACGCCTTTAGTTTATCGAAAATCTTTTAGTTGTAATGTATATTGGATTCATCAAAGATGTTTGAGCATAATTCAACACGGCATGTATCAAAACCAATCTAACATTTACTATTAAAGCACATTTCTAATTTCTTAATTATGTAAACCACAAGTTTAAAAAATCGCATGGTAAAAAGATATCTAGGAACATAATATCGCAGATAATAATTATTGGTAAACTTAATCGGCTCAGCCGGCCGGTATCTCATTGTCTTTGAGATTAATAACAGCGAATTAAAAAAATGTTATATCTTGGCGGACTTTCTATTGCGTGAACAAAAACTGGACACATCCGAAAGTGGAATAATACGACCGCACACAGACAGTATTGCGACCACTTTCGCATCCTTTCACTTACAATTGAAAGCTCGAATAGTGTGAACAAGATGGCGGGGTTCGTTGCGGCGCATCCTTTGGTTGTAGAATACAATATAAGCGGATGAGAGTAAGCATCAAAAAACCTGCTGGATTTTTTCAGCCTTGCAACATTGAGGCGTGTAAAACATCGAGTGGTAAAACATTGAAACGAGAAACATCGAGAAATTAAAAACATTCACGCATTCGAATGTCAACACGCTATGCAGATGGGAAACAAATCAAATCAAATCAGTTTATTTCATCAACAGACATTACAAAACTAATTTTTAAGGCATCTATTGAGAACAGGTAAAATAATATATTGTGTATAGTACTCGTATACTACCAGAAACGCATGAGAGATGGTTCAACATTAGAAAGACAGGATACTCTCCAAAATTAAGAGTATTTGCCTTCTGAACGTACATTCACTAATATGAAAGACGTCGATCTCCGAGGAGACCCCGTTCAGCAGATTAATTGCTTTTCCCACCGGTGTCACCAGAGGCAGGTTGGTTCTGGCGGCCGGTAGGTAAAACAATCTATGCTGTCGCTGTCGTAGATATCTATCAGGGACAAAAAGCCGAACACCCTCCAGCACGGCCGGATTCTCGAAATATCCCCTGAGTAATCTAAAGAAATGGGTTATGAGATGCCCATCTCTTCGAAGCTGCAGAGAGTTGGCCCCAAGCATTCCCAAAAGAAATGCTGTGGGATAGAGCCACGTAGAAACAATATATCTATTTAACATTGAATCTTCGTCTATTGAAATATTTATTTATAACTCTTGCAATTACTTTTGACAAATGTCGTTAGCCATTGATCAATAGCAGTATCGTTTGAATGAAAGTGGTAAAGATAGATAGCTATTTAAGGTGGAGGCGAGAAAGATAGAATATGTAAGATATGGCGTAAAAATTCCAATCAGTCGCTACGTATACGTAGCGACTGATTGGAATTTTTACGCCTAATCACGGTGGTAAAAGTTAAAAGGAATAAATAAATCAATTGGACGACATGGAAACTTCTGGACACCTATGAATTGGGTTAAACATCGGCTGCCATCTTTAAATCGACTGTTTCCAGAACTATAGAAATTAAGTGCCTAAATATCGAACGAAAATGATGTCTTTGTTTGTTGTTTTATTTCTGTCCATGAAAATAAAAATAATAATTGTGAAAACATGAAATGCAATTCTATTTATTCAAATAACCCATGACAACTTATTTCTATTGATTTAAATTTTCTTGGATCCTCCACAAGACTAAATGCAACAAAAAATAATTCAATTATGCGTTCAATTCATATTTATAACCAACTAACTAACCATCACGCCGGCTCTCTGAACGGGTAAGCAGATAGAATGGACTGCCACACTTTTCTTTCCTGAAACATTTCTCTCGATTCCTCAACATTCATACATCGTGTCATGCACGCGCGTCGATTTCTCTGACTCCTCACGTGGCCGAAATTCAATATTTGATTTATTTGATCGTACTACATTTTCCACAGTCTTCCACTATTTCTAGTTCCATTTACATATTTATAAAATAGTGGTATTATGTTAAATCTGAATATTTTAATAATTGAATAAAAAAATTATGTAAGTGTTTGGTATGTGTATAAATCAATGAGCATCCCTTTGAAACAAGTCTTCGTTTACCTCTGAGAAACAACCCCAGAAGCAAATGACATTCAGTTGACCTTAGAGCGGCTGGCGTCGAGTGGAAGCATTCCGCTATCCGCCCGCCACACACTGGATCCATTTGGCAAAAACATGGACATAGGGGTCGAACTCAGAATTTCGCCCTGATTTTTTAAAATTAGGTGCTCTGTGTGATTCCAAACCACTTTTGTCTTTTAACTTTTTTTGATATAATTGCTAATTTCTAAGAAAAAAAATGTTGTTGTTTCTTTTTTATGAAGCGAAACTGATTTTTGCAATTATTTCGGAATCGCTACGTCAAAACCAAACTTAGAAAGGATTATAGAGGGCATAGTCTTCTACATTACTTGTTACGACATCTACTTCATATCTCTGCCCGTTTAAAAGCAGCAGACATTATAAATCTTAATTAATTGTTACGAGTATAAAGTGGTTTCGGATTTTTAGTTAGATGCATAAATGATCACAATTATGCTAAAATCACTATATTCTAAGTTTGGTTTTGACGTAGCGATTCCGAAATAATTGCAAAAATCAGTTTTGCTTCATAAAAAAAAAAAAACATTTTTTTCTCGATTTAATTATATCAAAAAAAGCAATTATATAAAAAATTAGCAATTATATCAAAAAAAGTTAAAAGACAAAAGTGGTTTGGAATCACAGAGGACCTAATTTAAAAAAAATCAGGGCGAAATTCGGAGTTCGACCCCTATGTCCATGTTTTTGGCAAGTGGATCCAGTGTGCGCCACCCGCCCAACAGATGAACCAGAACCGGCGAAATGCGGGTATTACGTAGTCCGCCTTCCGCCGCGCTAGGCCCCGCGCTTCTTATGTCTTATGATATAATGGCGAGCCATTACACTGATGTTAATCGTCAACTGTGAGAAATTCCGTTCGCGAACCGTAGAAGTTTACTGACCTACGGAGATTTGAATCTCCATTGAATGAAAATACGAGTATAATCATTCATAATTAGTTGCAGTGCTCGCGTCATTGGAAGATCGTGAGATTGAACCCGTAATTGAACTTGTACAGGCATCGAAACAGAAGAAAGAGTATTTTTTTAGAAATATGAAACGCAAATTACATGCATAAATACGTAAAAACTGTGTATATTTTTTTCATACAAGTTTTCGTCAAATACGCATCTAATATATCACTAGTATTTCTAAAGTGACATCAGTCAAAATCACGTGTTCGACTAGTGTCACTTTAGAAATTCTAATATGACATCTTAATTATTTTAATACGAATGAAAACGTCAGTTTTCTAGAAGTTTTATTATATTTTGTGGGAATGACATGTTTCGCTCTTCTCATCTTCATCGGCTGTCCCTCGTGTCCGAGGAAGACTGTCCTTCACGGTTGTGGGTCCGCATGTGACTGAAGAGCCCGATCCTGGACCCACATATTTTGGGGCATTTGGGGCAGGGGAAGGCGCCTGTAATGGAGCCGTCACCGTCTCCCAGTGGTCTCAAGGGCGAAACATGTCATTCCCATAAAATATAATAAAACTTCTAGAAAACTGACGTTTTCATTCGTATTAATTATTTAATATGGAGTTTTACATCATTGTTCAAGAAACAATAAATGAATTATTCTAAGTTATTTTATTGATTGTGTATTTAAATCACACATATTGAAACGTAGAAAACCGTTATTCAAATATGCATTCGAAAATATAAAATGAATATAGTGACTAATTAAAAACACGATATTTTTTTGATATGACGTACTCGTATTTAACATACACAAAGAAAACTCAATCAAATGCGTATTCGAAGAATTTTTTTATTAAAATATCATATTAGTATTCCTAAAAGACACTGGTTGAAAATATTATACGTTTTGACGTCATAAGATGAAATAAAGGGGCGCAAGACGGGTTAACAATAATAACCCTTTGCATACATATTTTCACGATTTATTAGAGGAATATCAAGATGAGGTATAGAACAGTGTGGCAGTCTATTTGCTCTGCTGAAAAAGACATGACGGTTTAATTTGTTTCATTTCTTGGTTCATATGGGTTTTGTAATACTCGTAGCATACGTCCCATTGAAGTGTAAGCTGCGCTTGACTATTGATTGACGTTAAGATAACTTGTTACTTTTCTTGAAGATGCAGTAAGTTGTATTTTACGATGATAAATAGCTAAACGCAGTTAACAGCTTGTCTATGATGCACATCACCGGTGCTTTGACTATTCGCATCAAAATGATAATAATGGTTATTTCCAATATACAATATTTTACATTACAAATATTGTTATTTTTAATGTACAGGAACAAGGGTAAAGCATTCAAAACTGTAACTTTTAAATTTCGTTACAGGTTAAACACGAATTTTTATGAAATAAAACACTGTTTTTTTTTCACAAAAGTGAAAAAACAGTGTATTTATTCATAAAAATTCGACATTATGGAATTACGGTGTTAACGCCTTAACTAACTAACCATCACGCCGTCCCCCCGAAGGAGTAGGCTGAAAGAATGGACTGCCGCACTTTCTTTCCTGACATACTTCCCTAACATTCATAGATCGTGTCATACACGCACTTCGATTTCTCCGACTTCTCACATGGCTGACATTCAATATTTGATCGTGCCACGTTTTCCTCGGTCTTCCTCTATTTCTAGCTCCAATTACATCGTTAACATATCCATTTTTAACCATTCTTTCTTCATTCATTCCTTCCATATTTTCAAACCGTCTTAACGTTCCTTTCATTATTTTGTTCATAACACTTTCAATATCACCGCATTCACTTCTGATATATTTTCAATCGACACTCTATCATACACAGTTTTTCACACATTCGTCTAAGATATCTCATTTCTACTGCATTCATCATTACGAGTATTTTGCCAGTTTCATGCTTCGCTTCTATACATAAGGGTCGGTACAATAACACCATTGTGCCTAACGCCTTAAGTTTATCTACAATGAATAATAATCAGTTTGTTAGTTGACTTCATAAGTTTTTGCATATTTATGCAGTCAACTAACAAACAAGTGTTAAAATTGTATTAAATAAGCGTCCTTTCTAAAAGTTGTTTGGGTGACAAAGCGATAATATATACCGAAATAGTTCACACAATGGACCCTGTTCAGCGACTGCCAACCCCGAAAAACTGAACCGAATTTGCGAAATGAGAATACACGAACGAGTATTGAAAAGAGACTGCACATTAACCTTACAGAAATATTGTAACTTCGAGATAACGGCGTGCGAGAGTCAACGGGCGGCGCTAGAATTGTGTGAAAAGCAAATAAGTTCAAAGAAGGCTATTGATCTGCTGAATCTGCGCGCATAGTGGCCACCGATCATAATCGATGATGCAAAAAAGTGTATACACGAGAACAGATTCCGTGATCTTGTTAATCGCTAACTAAAACTCGTTTACATCCAGCGGAGATGTGACCGAGGCGAGTCGAGGGAGCCGGTGAATCGTTTACGTTTCCGCAACCAGCTCGGCACCTGCTGACCATGGCCAACGATTGAAATAATAAGTGCATATTACACTTGGTATTCTTTTGCTGTTGTATTGCTATGTGTGTACGGTGGGACATCGAGGGAGAGTAGCGTAGCTTAAATGTGGTCTGGGCCCCCTTGGTTGCAAATATACATATATTTTTTTTTAACATAAGTCCTGCATGGACGGTGGACGGGCCTAGAGAATGCACGAGTGAAGCCAACGAAGGGCGCCGATGCGCCTATAACAACTTCGGGTAAGCGGAGGGAGCCCTCTAAGGCTCCGTCATATAAATATACTTTGTATCTATTTCCTTAGGAAAATAAGTATTTTTTTTTCTTTCTTCATCATTCCACGTTTTCTCTCCCATCCTACACTCTATCTCACCCTCAACATATCTGTGATATAGTTTTATGATAGCCCATAAAATCATGAACCATATTTTGCTCTGTTTTGTGAGATTGGGACATAGAAGTGAATTGAAATTAAACTAGATTAAATGTGGCCTGGAGACCCTTTTTCCTTTTGCTATTTTTCCTGGAATAAATATTCAATTAATTATTTTGGTATTTTTTTCCAAAATTTTCATCAAATCAAATCAGTGCATTAACTCAATAGACATTACAAACAGTAAAATGTTTAAGGCATCTATTGAGTACAGGTAACATATTATAAAAATACAACATAATACCAGGAACGCATTAGAGATGGTTCGACATTAAGAAGACAAGATACTTTCGAAAGTCAAGAGTATTTGTCCCCTGAACGTACCTTCACTAATATAAAAAAAAAGACGTCGATCTCCGAGGAGACCGCGTTCAGCAGACTAATTGCTCTTCCTACCGGTGTCACCAGAGGCAGATTGGTTCTGGCGGCCGATAGGTAAAACAATATGTGTTGTCGCTGTCGGAGATATCTATCAGGGACAAAAAGACCAACACCCTCTAGCACGACCGACTTTTCGAAATATCCCCTGATTAATCTAAAGAAATGGGTTATGAGATGCCCATCTCTTCGAAGCTGTAAAGAATTGGTTCCGAGCATTCCCAAAAGAAATGACGTAGGATAGAGCCACGGATAACTACCATACTCCCTCATGTAGAGACACCTCAGATTTTTTTTCTGAACTCTCTCCAGCATAACGCTAGTAAGTCCCGCGTGGACAGGGGGCGGTCCTAGGTATTGTATGAGCGAAGCTGACGAAAGGGCGCCGCTGCGTCCTATAACAGTTTATTTAACTGTATGTTTGTTCGTCTGTATGTGTATTAACAAACACTGTATGTTAGTTACCCTACAATACTAACTTTCTAATAAATGTATACTTTGTACATAGAACATTGAAGGTACCCACCGCTTACCCGAGGCTGTTATAGGGCGCAACAGCGCAATTTTTTAAATAATCATTTGTATGTTCCTTATTTAAAATCACTGCTGGAACACCGGCGTACCTGACAGATTTATAGAGAGAAAAAATGGGGGGTAGATACTTAGGATTAGGTAAGACATATTGTTCAAAAACAATACATTCGTACGCATAATTGAATAAATTATGAAGTATTATGTGTCGGTCCTGAGGTGCTATGCCATACAGACTCCGGATGCCGGGCAGACCAAAAAAGAGGATGTGTCAAGCAGTGGGAGTGCGATGACCCGCGATGAAGAGTGCAGAGCGGCGCGAGAGCCGACCAAAACGACCGCAAGATTTGCCGGTGGATTGAGTGAGGGGAGGAGGACTAGTGATGTGAACCATAAAAAGGTAATAAATCGAGTATCATCACTCATGATTGAATAAACAAATATTTAAAAAATATATACAGGGTAAATAGAAGTATTTTATTTACTAACTAACTAACCATCACGCCATTTCTCCGGAGGGGTAGGCAGAGAGGATGGATCGCCACACTGGCCTGTCCTGGAATACCTCTCGGGATTCCTCTACATTCATACATCGTACCATGCACGCACGTCGATTGTTCCGACTTCGAATGTGGCCGCCTTTTAGTAATTGATTAATTTGGTCATGCCATGTTTTCCTCGGTCGTCCTCGGCTTCTTTTCCCACTCACGCTGCTTGTGTACAACTTTTTAACCATTCTACTCTCATCCATTCATTCCATATTGAAACGTACCTCCTCGGTTAGCACGGAGAGCATGGTTTTTAATCCTCAGGGTGGTAATCGTGAGATTCTTTTCGGTATATTATTCGATTCAGGGACGGGTGTAAATATAAAGACAGTTATTTTGGGATACATTAAGGTTTATTATCTAGTTAACATTATAATAATAATCCAGAGGCTAGGGATGTCGTACGAATACATAATAAAAAGGCACATGATGAAATAATGAAGAGGCTGTTTGAGGTGATTCCTCGATGGCGTGCTCGTCCGGACATCTACCGGCGACGTCGTCCGTAGACGTTATCAGCGACGCTGACCAGAAGATGGTGGGTCAGCAATTCAATATGTAGAGCGTCACCTGGCAGACACGAGGTTCCCTAACCTGTTGGTGCTGTCTGAAGCGGCATGAAGAAGTGGTCCTCGCAGTTCCGCTGGCTGGTGAGGTCAACCACGTTGTCGGGACATGATGTGCGACAACACGTGGGCGGCAATTTCGGGAGCAGAGGATGGCTCGGACCGTGGCGGAGGGAATCAATCGCAGACACGCGGACACATGACGCACATGTGTAACCAATGTGCGGTCTTCGATATGGATATTATTAGTATTCTACCTGATATGATGGGAGAAAGGCTGAACCATTGCTGGTCCAGCCGGATGCAAACGGATTAACGTTTCTCCTACATCGTGGTGGTAACTGGGCACTGGCGAAAGAACACAAGATGGCGGCCTACCCGCGACGGCTGACTGGAGGGAAGTGCGGGCTTCTGCCTCGAAGCATAGAGTACCGAAAAAGCAGTGATACCAATTGGGAAGGCGGCGGTGGCTCACAGGGCGCAAACAGGAGAAGTTGGAAATAAATTTCGAAGAGGTACTTAACTGGGGAGAATTGGGGCGAATACAGTGGCCGAAGAAATCGTAATGATGTACCATTACACTCGCTCTTATGTGGAATAAAAAAAAAATAATAAAAAAAGCTCCTTCAGTGAATGGCATACAAAAGTTGCAGGTAGATAAAAATTCTAGAAGGTGACAGTTTGGACAATTGAGAAATACAAAGACAGCCTATTTAAAAGTACCAATCAGATTCACAAGCTTAAAAAAAAATTGATCATTATTATACACATGGGAGACAGGTTTATGTCCTAAAAGGTGGCAGTTAGTTTGACATATTACAAATTGTTAAGTTTAAAAAAAAAATACAAATTATAGTTTAGTTCAGAAAATTAAGGATCATTAAACACAGGAGAGACAAGTTTAAGTCCTAGGTGGCAGTTAGTTTGACATATTACAAATTGTTAAGTTTAAAAAAAAATACAAATTACAGTTCAGGTAAAAACACAAATGCAGTTAAGTTATAAATACAAAAAATTATCATTGTTTTAAAGTTTCCACAGCACAAAAGAGACAATTGTTTTTTTTTTCTTTGCAGGTAAATAGCACTCACTGATTCTAAAATGAAAAAGTGTTATGATCTTGAGGTAAATTATTGTTGGACATCTCTAGCCTAGATGATAGATTATAAAGAAAAACAGTTACAACAATATTATGTGTTCAGTCACCAGCAAAAACAAAAATTTAAATTACATACAGCAGAGGCATGTCCGTTTACATATTATGAGGCTGTATACCAATAGTGTTGCTTTGTATTAGGGTCTAGCTCCCTTTCGCCTCGGATAATAAGGCACATCTACATATTCTAAGGCTGTATACCTATAGCGTTGCTTTTTATTAGGGTCTGGCTCCCTTTCGCCTCGGAAAATAAGGCACATCTACATATTCTAAGGCTGTATACCTATAGCGTTCTGACTCCTTCTATTCTCTACAAAAACAAACTCTACAGGTGACTGAAACAACATATATATCTACAACATTTTAAAACATATAATGGACGTTATTGTTCAGGTGAATCGGAGAAGTGAACTCAATCGTAAAAGTGATTACCAATCCAATATGCAACACCTTTAACCGACTCACGACCCAAAACACACATGAACATATATAACAATCAATGATAAGTAAAAAAATCTAAGTTATAAAGAAAATGGTGTTACCATATTTATATATTTAAACAATTGGCTCATACAAAAATTGTATGTGGAGAAAAATTCTGTTCTGGTGAGATGGAAAAGTTCATAAGATTATAAGTGATGGACAATCTTGTATTCCACACAAATAAAATAAGTTTTTATCCATCCAGAACACACAAGAACAAATGTATATAGCAATGAAAGATAATTAAAAAAAAAAACTAAGTATAAAAAAAATGGTGTTACAATATTTATAATTTAGACAATTGGCACATACAAAAATTGTATGTCAATGAAATTTCTGTTCTGCTGAGATGGAAAAGTTCATAACATTATAAGTGATGGACAATTCAGTATTCCACACAAATAAAGGAAGCCTAATCCACCCAGAACATACAAGAAGATGGAACATTCAAGTAGGAAGGGAAAATAAAACCAAACCATAATACAAATGAGTTTGTAGGTCTATCAAGTTTCTCTAGCATTCGGGAGATTTACATTTATTCATTCATTCTATTGATTCATGCATCTTCTTTTAAAGCGCTTCTAACATAACTAGACCAAGTGGAGAATGGGGGCAGTTTATTCTTCATCAGACACTTATTCATACATACCATTACACAATAGACACTACAAACGCAAGTAAGATAGAAATTGGGACGCCACTAGATTTTCACCAGCTAAATCTAGAAAGTATACATGTTTAGTGAATTTAATTACTGATTTATATTCATTTGGACGCCACTAAGTTTTGAGTTGAACTTAGAAACTATTCACACTTGACAGTGTACTATTCTTGTCAGTTCAGATAGTTATTGTGTTGTAAACATATTATTTTTACAGCACGAGGATGACAGAAGTTTTATTATTGAATGTTATTTACAACTTGTATAAAAAATTAAGGTTATTACAATTAGGTGAATACTTGGTCAGATAGAATATTAACAAAAATATATACTCATGATATTGCGACTTTGCTAGCCACAGTTGAGAGACGAGAGAAAATTTAATAACGATTACCATGCGGGATAAGAAGGAAATATGCGAAATACTATGAATTTCCCTTATGCCAAAGTGCAAGCGTACTGACATTTATTTCGATCAACCGGTTCACGCGCGAAGCGTTTGAAATTTGAGAATGAAATACGCGGCGGATACACGCGCTGAGTACATGTGTACCGAAAGGAAGATCGACGCATGCGCATGTGGGAATAATTCGTTAAATTTGAAATTACGATCTTTACAAGCGGGAAGATTACTTAAACATTTTGAATGTGAAGATATATGAATTTTGCATGGTAAAACTTGAAATTTTTTGCAGATATGATAAGGATACCTAAATTTACACGAGTCCTAAATCGAATAATAACACCGAAATGCCACACGTTTGGGGCGCCAGTGAAACGTACCTCCTCGGTTAGCACAGAGAGCATGGTTTTTATCTTCAGGGTGGTAATCGTGAGATTCTTTTCGGTATATTATTCGATTCAGGGACGGGTGTAAATATAAAGACAGTTATTTTGGGATACATTAAGGTTTATTATCTAGTTAACATTATAATAATAATCCAGAGGCTAGGGATGTCGTACGAATACATAATAAAAAGGCACATGATGAAATAATGAAGAGGCTGTTTGAGGTGATTCCTCGATGGCGTGCTCGTCAGGACATCGACCGGCGACGTCGTCCGTAGACGTTATCAGCGACGCTGACCAGAAGATGGTGGGTCAGCAATTCAATATGTAGAGCGTCACCTGGCAGACACGAGGTTCCCTAACCTGTTGGTGCTGTCAGAAGCGGCATGAAGAAGTGGTCCTCGCAGTTCCGCTGGCTGGTGAGGTCAACCACGTTGTCGGGACATGATGTGCGACAACACGTGGGCGGCAATTTCGGGAGCAGAGGATGTCTCGGACCGTGGCGGAGGGAATCAATCGCAGACACGCGGACACATGACGCACATGTGGAACCAATGTGCGGTCTTCGATATGGATATTATTATTAGTATTCTACCTGATATGATGGGAGAAAGGCTGAACCATTACTGGTCCAGCCGGATGCAAACGGATTAACGTTTCTCCTACATCGTGGTGGTAACTGGGCACTGGCGAAAGAACACAAGATGGCGGCCTACCCGCGACGGCTGACTGGAGGGAAGTCACGGGCTTCTGCCTCGAAGCATAGAGTACCGAAAAAGCAGTGATACCAATTGGGAAGGCGGCGGTGGCTCACAGGGCGCAAACAGGAGAAGTTGGAAATAAATTTCGAAGAGGTACTTAACTGGGGAGAATTGGGGCGAATACAGTGGCCGAAGAAATCGTAATGATGTACCATTACAATGTCCGAACCATCTCAGGGATCTTTTTTTAATTTTATTCATGATACAGTCATCTGCCTTACATTTCTTTCTTATTTCATCGTTCGGTATTCTATCATACAACGTTTTCCCGCACATTCTTCTTAGTGATCTCATTTCTACGGCGTTTATCCTGCTTTCATCCTTCTTTTGCCAGCTCCATGCTTCACTTCCATACATGAGGGTTGGCACTAGAACTCCATTGTGTACTGCCATCTTTACTTCTGTGGATATATTTCTATTTGCAGTAATGACTTTGAGTACGCCATTTATTTTATTTACTAAATTTATAATTATCTTTATTCACTAATATATCACAGCGAGCAAGCTTTTGTAGATGGCTGGCTACCAGTATGATTATCTAGGCAACCCGTGGGCGGCGTCTTATTTATTTGCTGCGATAGGTAATACCATGATAACGTTTTTTTGTCAAGACTGTCCTTCACGGTTGTGGGTCCGCATGTGGAAAAGCCTAATCCTGGACCCACATATTCTGGGGCATCTGGGGCAGGGGAAGGCGTTCGTAATGGAGCCGTCACCGTCTCCCAGTGGTCTCTCCTTTCTCCTCCTCCTCTCTGCGACGTCGCCTCTGCGCTGTGCCTCAAAGTCTCGCGTGTCTTTATGTACTGTTGTTCTCCACCTAGGTCTGTCTTCTGCAGTTTTTTTCCCAGCAATCACAGTCGATGTTAATCTTTTGTAGGTTTCCTTTAAGGGAGTCCTTGAAGCGTTTCCTCTGACCACTGCATGAACGTTTCCCTTGGGTAAGCTGAGAGTGCATAATCTTCCTTGGGAGTATTGTCTCAGGCATTCTGATAACGTGACCAGCCCAGCGCAGTTGTCTCTGAATAATGGCAGCCTCAATACTTGTCATATTGACCTCAGTAAGTATGCTGTCATTTGTCCGTTTGTCCTGCCATTTCACATTTAAGATCCTACGTAGACACCTTTGGTGGTATCGCTCTAGGGCTTTTATGTGTCTTCTGTATGGGGTCCATGTTTCCGAGGCATACAGGAGTGTTAGCAGGACAACGGATTTGTAGACAAGCACCTTGGTGACCTTCCTGAGGTCATGGTTGTCAAATATTCTCCTTCTCATCCGCCCGATAGCAGCGCTGGCCGGCGATATGGTATATACACGTAAGTTTAATTGTAATAATTGGAAAAGAGTTAAAATATTATCACTCAAAGCCATTAACAAGAAAAGTTCCATTGAATAGATTTAAAAAAAGAACAATCTTAACAGAGGGAGGATCATTAAGATGGTTTGGACATATGGAAAGAATGAATGAAGAAAGAATGGTAAAAAAAAATATGTTAATGATGTAAATGGAACCAGAAATAGAGAAAGACCAAGGAAAACGTGGCACGATCAAATAAATCGAATATTGAATGTCGGCCATGTGAGGAGTCAGAGAAATCGACGCGCGTGCATGACACGATGTATGAATGTTGAGGAACGAGAGAAATATGTCAGGAAAGAAAATTGTGGCAGCCCATTATTTCTGCCTACCCCTTCGGGGAGACGGCGTGATGGTTATTTAGTTAGTTAGTAATAATCTTAACAATCTTAAGAAGACAATATTTTGAAGACTAAAAATGTGTTCAGTAATTCGAAAATAGATTGAAAACTCATCGTTGATTTTTTTCATATCATCGTTGATTATTGTTTATGGTCAATCCCATCTCTAAGTAGGACCCTCCGCTCCCCGGACCGGCAGTTCCATGAGAAGGTGCTCTTTGGAGAGAATTTCTCGGTGAGAGATCAAAACGATCTTCGTGATTAGAATGGCGTTGTATAATATTTATAATAAAATGTTTGTATTATTAAGCTGGTTACGCGATTCGGCGAGCCACTCGTTGTGAAACAACCTGCACTCGTCAACGAAACAAAAGACAAGCAGATAATCGCTTTAGACTTGAGTGCTATTCATTTTATGTAGACTTAAAACGGAACTAATTAAAATAAGAAAAAATCTCATAACATAGGTATGAGATTTTTACTAGTATAACTGGAGAGCTTAGTTTAACTTATGTCAAAAGGAAAATATTACCAAATGATTTTACTGAAATCTCTTGATGGAAGTTCATTTTAAATATAAATAAAATGTTAAACCATTTTTGTCTTTATTTAGACAGCGATTGCTCGGCATCGACAGACCAGTCTGTCGATGCCAGCGAGCCTGGCGAAACCGGTCGCTGTCTAAATAAAGACAAAAGTGGAAGTAGTTAAAAAACATCGTTTTATTTAATTATTATTATGGAAAATATTACGATTGAAGTAGCCTTATATCGGCGATTGGTTTTATCTATAATATATTTAAAATAATAGCAGTCCATTGTTTTGGCCGAAACACTATGATACTTCAACAATTTAAGTATGTATGTATTGCCGAAGCATAATAAATTTGAATTAAAATATATTATAACACCGTTATGATATTACAATTTTTATTAATAATCATCTTCATAAATGATATTGCGAAGGTGATAAACTTCTCGCGATTTCTTTTATTTGCCGATGATCTGAAATTAATCCTAGAAATTAAAAATCCTGACGACTGTCTTCGCCTCCAGTCGGACATTGATAATATTGTTAACTGGATCACAGTAATAAAATGCACTTCAATGTCTCTAAAAGCGCTATGCTATCGTTTACTAGAGCATTGAGAAGTGTGTATCATAGATACACAATGAACAACCAGCAACTAACACACGTATCCACAATGAAGGATCTCGGGATCATTTATGAGAGTAGGCTGACTTTTCGTGCACATATCGAGAGGATTTGTGACATTGCACTGAGGATGTTGGGCTTCATCATTCGGACCGGAAGAGTTTTCAGAGATCCCAATGTGCTCAGAGTCCTATACAACACGTTGGTTCCGAGGAGACTCGAAAGCGGTTCTGTGATATGAAGTCCTCACGAGGCGAGATATTCCGTTATGCTGGAGAGAGTTCAGAAAAAAATTCTGAGGTATCTCTACATGAGGGAGTATAGTAGTTATCCGTGGCTCTATCCCACGGCATTTCCGAGCATTTCTTTTAGGAATGCTCGGAACCAATTCTTTACAGCTTCGAAGAGATGGGCACCTCGTTACCCATTTCTTTAAATTAATCAGGGAATATTTCGAGAACTCGGCCGTGCTAGAGGGTGTTGGTCTTTTTGTCCCTGATAGATTTCTCCGACAGCGACAGCACAGATTGTTTTACCTACCGGCCACCGGAACCAATCTGTCCGCTAAACGCGGTCTCCTCGGAGATCGACGTCTTTCATATAAGTGAAGGTACGTTCAGGGGACAAATACTCTTGACTTTCGAAAGTATCTTGTCTTCTTAATGTCGAACCATCTCTAATGCGTTCCTGGTATTATGTTGTATTTTTATAATATTTTACCTGTACTCAATAGATGCCTTAAACATTTTGCGGTTTGTAATGTCTTTTGAGTTATTTGATTTGATTATTCACTTTTCGAGAACTACGCGACAGCTGTTTCGCCAACCGATTTTGGCAACATCGTTTTATTTCATTATTATTTCAAATGAACATCCATCAAGAGATTTCAGTAAAATCATTCGATTATCGTGAAATTATACATTAATGATTTTTTTTTCTTCAGAAAATTAACTGATTGTTAATGATTAATGAAATAATTTAACTGGTTGCTCGATAGAAGCACAGACAATGTAGGTGGATTGATAAAAATACAAACATGAATGGACGCGAGAAACTCCTCCGCGAGAGGGGGTCTGGAGATGCTATCTAACTTCTTGCGACAATGTCATAAAAGTGAATGTGTAATTACACAGAGAAACAGTCATCTGATAAAGCGTGCGGAGCCAGAACAAGAAACAGACAATGATACACCAAGGGAACCAGCAAAACGTCGCGATGATATCAATTATCACACGATCCATCGATAGGCGGAGAAAATCAGAAATCTCAGGAATACCGCCATTTTGATTATTTGAATAACTTACGTGCCAATGCCGTCTCGAATCTATGTTATCAAGCCGCAATGTTAAGTTTATAACTCTGGGTCCTTCGATCTGACAGCTGTCAAATGTCAGACAATTTTAGTAAAAATATAGCGAATTTTTCGAAACAATTAATAAACATAAACATTTTTAACGATATTATTGCATTAGGCATTATTGTTATGAATTTTGGGCTTTCTGTGCTACAAATTTTGAAGTTAATATATCATGTATTTTGAGGTTATATCGAAAGATTATTTTGAACATTTTACATACCAAAGTTGTACATAAACTATATTATACAATTCAATGTGTGTTCAATATATTACTAGTAAAGTAAACACTTTTATAAAGTAAACACACTAAAGAAAATGCATATAAATACTTTACAAATGGCTCGGCACGAGAGAAAATAAATTTGACATACCGGCACTGCGGAAACACAAATTTAGTATATTAAATAGGAATAATAATACGATAGTAGTCGTATTTTACATAAACTATATTATACAATTCAATGTGTGTTCAATATATTACTAGTAAAGTAAACACTTTTATAAAGTAAACACACTAAAGAAAATGCATATAAATACTTTACAAATGGCTCGGCACGAGAGAAAATAAATTTGACATACCGGCACTGCGGAAACACAAATTTAGTATATTAAATAGGAATAATAATACGATAGTAGTCGTATTTTACATTTATGTCACATTTATAATCGAAATAAAATACGAGATCACGGCACGAGACACATACTAACGGCCTACAATAGCTCCATGTTGCAAATATTATCTATGTGATTACGGCCTGGTTCCTACTTTCAAGACGGCATTGTTACGTGCCACTTAATCAATATTTCCCATAAGATTTTGTCTTTACATGATTCCATTTCAAATAAAGAATTCTATCATTTATTTATTTAAAAATCGAAAGTTTTGTTGTTTTTTTTTTCTCACTCTCCAATGGTAAAAGCAGATCATAAATAACTAAATGGCGTATAAAATGAAAATATGCTAATATTCGCAATTCATCCATTCCGAACGCGTGCGAAAATGAATTGTTTAAGAAAAATGTGTCCGTCATTCAGACGTAAAAACGTTCAAATTTTAAACTGTTTCCAAAATTACTAGACGCCATGGGCGGCCCGCGCGGTCTTGAAAGAAGAAAAAAAACATAAACAAAACTGAAAACAAAAATTGTAATTCATGAAATTATAGTTTCAGTAAAAAAGTATATGTGATGAAAAATAGAAAAATGAGAGTATGCAGTTTTGCCTTAAAATGTCTAATGCAGTTTTGGTGAAGAGATGTATATGGCTAGAAAAACGATTTGTATGTTATGTTTTACTAAAAATATTAAAACAAGTCTTTAAACCCACGAAGAGTACAAATATTACAACATTTCATGGCATACATCCAAAATACCACAAAATATTTCTGATTATTCCAAAAATAGTAATTATGTCATCAGCTCATCATCATGGGCAAAGTGGAGGGAAGACGACCACCGAGCCGCTGGTCCGATCAAATTAGGAAGCTGACTGATCTCTCATTAGCTGCAGCCTATGTGATAGGAGCGCATGGCGTACAATGGTCAATGGTTTACAGGATGGACACGACGCCCAATCATGAGGAATACGACTAAGAAGAAGAATTATGTCACCAAACCATCGCATATATCTCGTGTCTCTTTCCCGGTTTCCATAACTGACGAAAATTACTTATACTTATAAGTACTGGGTTGCGATCACAGAATATCCGTTCGAAAAGTAGGCCTCAACGGCAAACGCACGCTCCTCACTGTTCCAACGCATGATGCCGACTAAACTATATCGGGTCAAAACTTTATAGTTCAGCCTCTCGAACGAGACCACTAGCGCTCCGCTACGATATCAACCGACTGAATGGCGCGCATTTAAAAAAAAAAAGTTATTCTGTCGCACCCTGTATAAGAAAATAATACATTTTGATTGTGCCTTTTTTATTTTAGTATATAACGGTCTCGGCAACTCACTGCTATTAGTATCACTTGGATATTTTAGAGAAAAGAGATACGGATATAAAATTAACTAGCCATTGACACTAAAATGAATAAGTACCTGTCCGCTGTGTTACAAGGAGCAATAAATGATTTAGAGTAAATGTGCGCCGTTCTGTATGAAAGGTAAAAGGTTACCACTAGATCCCAGATCGGATAACATTCCCCAAAGGTCCGGCGCAATAAATCCGCACGCGAAAACGAAAGTGCAAATGCTAAATGATTTCTCACAGTCGGTTGGTCCGAGCTCCGCTCCGCGCCCAACAAAGAGTTGGGGTTATCCGCGGATGCTATCAATCACGCCGAAATGCCGAGAGGTAGAACAATAAGGTGCTAATGAAAATACTCGAATACTGGATGCCCGGGGGGCGCGGTACCTTCGCTTTCGCGTATTACGCAACTCGCGGCCTATTCGACGCACAATACCCAGGGCAAGTAAAAAGAAAATCGAAAAAAAATATTTCAGGTCGTTTGAGCCCAATTACTGTATACAATTTTTTTTAGCTATTTTATTGATTCTTGTGACGTGTGTCAGGTTAGGTTTTATCTATCGCCATTTTATTGTCACGTGAATTCTACACCAGACAAAAGACAGTGTGACAATCACACTGTCACTTCGGTATGGCAGTCAGAGCTCTTACCACTCTGCCACGAAGGTCGTATTTATAAGTATACGAGTATATAGATTTGCCACACATTCGTCTTAGAGATCTCATTTCTACTGCATTTATTCTACTTTCATCCTTATTTTGCCAGTTCCATGCTTCACTTCCATACATAAGGGTCGGCACAAGAACACCATTGTGCACTGCCATCTTGGCTTTTTTGGATAGGCTTTTGTTTGCGATGACAACTTTAAGTGCACCATTTATTCTGTTGCCTGCCCTAACCCTTCTTTCAATATCCTTCTCCACCCTCCCATCCTTTGTAAACATACTTCCTAAATAAACAAATTCATCCACTTGTTCCAGATTTTCAACGTTTACACTAATGTTGCAGACTGTTGATATTATTGATTATAATCAATAATCAATAATATCAATATAAGGAATGACATATTACAGATTCAGTCAGATATCAGGAATCTAAATTGGAATGATTTTACTGAAATCTCTTGATTGAAGTTCATTTTAAATATTAATTAAATAAAATGTTGTGGAAGTGGGAGGTGTATGTCAGGAAAGATCAGTGTGAAAAATTAAACAATTTTTATACACATGCGATTTTAAATCGTGGCTTAAGCAAATTATCAAATCAAGAGTATTTTAACAAGTTTAGTACTAAAAACATAATTATGAAAAAGAATGCACCTTTTTGTGTATTGTCAGTTGTTCTTATTAATAGTTAAAGCAACATTTAGTTACTTAATTCAATGTTTTAATGATTTATGTAATTAGACGATTTTCTACTTACTTCTAATGTAATGTTGATTACTCTGTAATCTTATAACTGATGTTTAGTTAAAATACTTCATTTGAAATCTAATAATACGTAGATTAATTAAATTTGTGATTTTTCAAATATATATATGAATTTAAAAAAAAGGTTTAAGCTTGCAAACAATACATCAATATGAAAACAGTTTTGAAAACAAAATGAATGTATAATGTGTCATTCGTCATAATAATTAATTACATATCATAATATTTTTATTTTTAATGTGGCATAAAATGTAATATGGCTACTGAATAAATAATAAAACTATAGAATTAAAAACAAATAAATGTCTACATCAAACATCATAAATCTTTAGTGATAACATGAAATAAATGATACATTTAATAATTATAAATATTTTTTAAGTACTCACATCTCCGAAGTTCAGCCTGTTGGCATTCTTCCTAAATTCTGTCATGGCATAGCGCTCCTTCATCTTCCTCACCCTCTTACCTCCTCGCTTCTTGCGGCTTTGCTCTATTGGCTTGGGCAGTGGCTTCACGAACTTCACTGGAGGTGGTTCCTACACCACAAGGCAACATTCAAATATCACAATATAAGATTAAAAAAATATTACATGAGTTTTATTTTTAGACCCAGTAGATCAAATGTAACCTGGGTAACCCAGCTTTACTCTATTCATAAATAAATGTTTACATCAGTCCCGCCAGGATGGGAATATGCCTAGGAAGTGCAAGAGCAAAACTGACAAAAGCGCTCCGATGCCTCCTATAACAGTATCAGGTGCGAGGCGGGCTTCTTATGTATGCTATTAATTCAATTTTTTTAATAAAAAGGAATTAAGTAGCATACATAAGAAGAGAATTATGTGGCATACATAATGTCAGCTGACCCAAGGGAAACATTCACAAAATCAGAGGAAATGCTTCAAGAAAAAAGTTCAAATGCTCCCTAAAAGCGAACCTCCAAAGGTCTAATATCGATAGTGAATGCAGGAAAAGATTGCAAAAAACAGACTTAGGTGGAAAATAACAATACATAAAGGTGTGCAGGAATTTGAAGCAGAGCGCTGACAAGTTGACGCCGCAGTGAGGAGGAGGAGAAAGGAGAGACCATCGGAAGACGATAGTGGCTCTAATGCCAACCTCTTCCCCTACTCTAGATGTCCTGGAGTGTGTGGGTCCAGGATTGAGCTCTTTAGCCACATGTGGACCCACAACCGTGAAGGATAGTCTTCCTAAGATACGGGGGACAGCCAATGATGATAACTTAATTCATATTCTTTCAATGTTCCCTTTCTATCAATATTACATGAGTACATTATTAGGTATACAGTAGACTCCCGATTTTCTGGGATGGATGGTGAAAAAAAATCCCGTATAATTGATTTCCTGGTTAATCCGAAAAAAAAATCTCTTTTTATTAATGATGTCCTGTATAGTTTGATCACCAACATTATATTGATTCAATAAATATTAAACGGTTGCACCTTTTTCAAACTTATGAATTATTTCGAGTTTTTGTTCAATTGAAAGTACGACTCGTTTGCGTTTATCCATTATACCATAGACATCGACATTATACCATAGTCAATTTTTAACAGTAAAATAAAATTACGACTTTAAAGACACAAAGGTATGTTGGCGGTGGCGCCAATGTGGACTAAACGCCCAATGTCATTGTGACAGATGCATTATAAATACCTACTGTTGTGAAATATTTTCGTTTTTATAAATAAAAAAATTCAATGACTTAAGTGTCCCGGATAATCCTTTTCCCGGTTAACCCGACTCCGGAAAATCAGTAGTCTACTGTACTTGATTCTAGTGTTATTATCATAAATGTTACCTGTAATTTATCAAGTTTTTTCTCTATTTCCTCTCGAAGCCTTTGGCCGATTCTTCCGTCCACGCTTTCATGACAAGCGTCTACCCTTGCTGCCAATGTTGCTTTAGTAGAGACTAAACGAGCAGCCTTTCTTCGTAACTCCTAAAACATAAAGGGGGAAAATGTAGTAGAGTTTCCATAAACATTTTTTTAACTTGTCCTTTGGCATTTCCGGTATGGTTGCGACTACAAAAAATGTATTATTCAATTTCTTCCCAAACACCAAGCAATACTGACATATGTGAACCATTTTTCATAAATATTTGAACTATAATACGGACTGAGTGATTCACATTTTTAATATTCCGTGACATCATCACTCTCCTGTTGGTAATTGTCAATCTTTTAATGTGGAGCTGTGATTTATGAATAATTAAAAAACTGATGTTTGAATAGCTTATTGTTTTGCTTTATACAATATCTTAACTGGGTGTTAAGTCAATAATTATTTTATAAGTGTGTTAAATTATGTTTTTTACACTTAGAAAACAATGGAACAGTAGCATATTATTTTTAATGTAACAATATTTATTGACATTTATGTGTACGGACTGAAAATATTTGACATTGTATTATTTACTTCTCCTGTAATTCGGACACCTGTTTTGCTATGATTTGCCTTTTTTGTAAAAAGAAAAAAAATATTTTCTTGTGCCGACCCTTATGTATGAAATCGAAGCATGGAACTGGCAAAAGAAGGATAAAAGTAGAATAAATGCAGTAGAAATGAGATCTCTTAGACAAATGTGTGGATACTCTGTGTATGATAGAGTGTCGAATGAAAACATAATAAGTGAATGCGGTGCAAATGATGGTGTAATGAACAAAATAATGAAAGGTTCATTAAGATGGTTTGGACATATGGAAAGAATGAATGAATAAAGAATGGTTAAAAAATTATATGTTAACGATGTAAATGGAAGCAGAAATAGAGAAACCGAGGAAAACGTGGCACGATCAAATAAATCAAATATTGAATGTCGGCCACGTGAGAAGTAGAAATAGATGCGCGCGCGTGCATGACACAATATATGAATGTTGAGGAACCGAGAGAAATGTCAGGAAAGAAAAGTGTGGCAGTCCATTCTTTCTGCCTACCATTTTCGGAGAGACGGCGTGATGGTTTGTTAGTTAGTTAAAAAAATAATTTGGTAATTCTCATTTATCTTGACAGTATCCCAAATATGGTAACTGAATTAATTGTTTTTTTGCAGATACAAAGTATTGCAATTTCGTATTCTATGATTTGGGATTGAATTATTTTTATTTTAATGAGTTCAAAAAAACTCACTAACAGACAGGTTAAAGCAATGATAAAAATATTCTGAAAAAATAAATTAATTCACTGTCTTTTAAGGGCCAAATTCAAAAAGATATGATGGGTATCCATTGTACATTTTAAAATGGAAAAAAAACTTACCGGGAGGGTGTCTTGAACAATATCAGAATAGAACACAAAACCAGTGTGCGGCAGAGTAGCCACTTTTGAAAACCCTGAAAGAGTTTTCTTCTGCTGACCAAGATTTAAAACATTACAAGCGGGCATTTTGGAGAGTTTTGTTAAACCACCTGCAACCCCCATCATCTTAGCGGCAGTGGAGGCACCTAAAAATATTAAATCAAATTAAAAATGCACACATTAAAAACAATTGTGGTTAATATCATATAAATAGGTATATTTATAAATAGGTGCCTTCGCTCAATATTCAAGATTTATTGGCCTCAATCAGTGTCAAATGTCGTTCTCTGGACCATGTGAGGCGAAAAGCCAATTAGAGAACAAGCCGCTAGACGCAAATGGCTGTGGATCGGTCACACTCTGAAACGGAACCCAGCCTGCATCGCTCAGGGCGCACTAGACTGGTCCCCAATGATGGGAAAGAGGAAGCGAGGCAGACCTAGAGCAATCTGGAGAAGAGCCCTGCAGGACGAGGTTAAAGCAGCAGGCCTCACTTGGGATGATGTTAGGCATCAGGCATGTGATAAAGTCCTTGGAGAAGGTTCCTTGAGGCCCTATGCACCACAGAGGTGTGACAGAACAAGAAGAAGAAGGAAAATATCATAACGTATCAATTTGTAGGATCCGCAAAAAGCCACACAAAAAAAATATACTCACCAACAATTATAGACAAATTTGGAGCTATGAATGTCATCCTACTTTCGACATAATCAAATATTTTTTGCTTTGCATTGTTTATTTCTACAGCCATGTCGCAAGCTTCATCAATTTCCTGTTTTTCTGCATCTGTCAATAATTGCCTGGAAAATAAAAACTATAATTAATAATATGACCAGGATAAAATATACATAAATTTATGCGATAATCCGAATAGAAATCAATTGAGAGAAGCTAGATAAAGTTGGCAAAACTAATATTGGGTGAAACTTTATGGTGATTCATTTACCCCAACCAATTATTTGACTGATCATTACACAGTTTCACCAGCAGAGTAGATAGAGAGGATTGAAGAAAGTATATATTAATCATGTAAACAAAATAAACACATCTGAAATGTGGCTCCATCGCAGATGTTGCGGATCTCATGGACTGATATGGTCACCAACAATGAGGTGCTGCATAGAGCTAGAGTAGGAAGAGAATTGTCTGATGTGAAGTCTAGAAAGATGGCATATTTGGGACACATTCTCGGCAACGAGAAATACGATTTGCTGCACCTCATCATAAAAGGGAAGATCGAGGGTAAGCGCGGTGTGGGAAGACCCCAAATGTCCTGGCTCGGGAATATCAAGGAATGGACCGGAGTTCGGGGTGGAGGAGTTGTTCTGTCTGCCACAGGACAGAGACGTCGGGGGGACCTGACATGGCACTCGAAGAAGAAGAAACAAAATAAGAAATAGAGAAGATCGAGGAATACGCGGCATGATCAAATCAATCAAGTATTAAATGTCAGCCATGTGAGGAGTCAGAGAAACCGACATGCATGCATTACTTAATGTATGAATGTTGAGAAAATAAGAGAAATATGTCACGAAAGAACAATGTGGTGGTCCGTTCTTCCTGCCTACCCCTTCGCCGCGTAATGATTAATCAGTTAGTTAGTTCTTGTATTGTCCAAAGCGTGGGTACAAGGGAAATTAATTGGCTTCAAATATAATTATAATTCCGTGGTTAAACACAAAGTGTTTATTTTATTTTTTATAATATTAAATATTAAATTTTCATTCTTGAACTAGCGCTAAAAAACCATTTGTGAACTATATTTAAGTACTCACCCCTGTGTGGTAGAAGCAGTAACAGATACCACCATAATAGTGGCTTGGGTAAGAAAACCCAAAAGTGTTTCATTATTTTTAGCTTGATCCAAATCATTTCCAAGTTCCTTCACCGTCCTCACATACTCTAGGGGCACTAAAACTAGAGATTCTAATTCTGGAAACCTTTTTTGATATTTATCTCGGACAAATCGGTGTATAATAGCTAGAAAGAAAAATAAGCATTAGTCAGTACTTACCTACTATACTAAAAGAAGTAATACATGATAATTTTAAATTACTCTCATAGATATGTTTATTTCATTTTCATAAGTTATCAAATTAAATCAGTATATTATCTCAACAGAAATTCCAAACAATATTAAAGTTTAAGGCATATATTGAGTACAGGTAAAATATAATATATACAATATAATACCAGGAATGCATGAGACATTAGACATTCGGAAGACAATTATATTATCACATGATATTATTATATACAGCAATAAAATAATTTTAAAAACATAGTTACTTATTTCTGCATCCACCTCTGCTGCAATATTATTGGCTTCAACAATTAACTGATATTCTGGATCATTTTCCATGAGCCCTACCACATCTGAAGACTTGGGTACTCTGTCAAAATTTTCGCCAATTAACTTCATTACCTACAAAGAAAAAAAAGTATCACAACCTTGTACATAATGTTTGTAGTAGTGTGAAAACTTATAGTAATGTTTTAAAAACACAATTAAAATATTTACTTTTTGTAGTCTTTCGGAATCCCTTAACTTTGCTAATTCCTTTATGGATATATTTTTAATATCTTCTTCCATTGGAACAGCCGCTTCCGCTCCAAAAATATTTTTGATATCTTCATCATTGGATGCTGAAGTCTTGGATTCAATTAATGATTCAAGTTCGTCGTTATCATTTTCTTCCAAATCCGCCAAAAGTTCGTCGGCTAAAGACATTTTTCAAGCAAACTACAAAATTCTTTACTTAAACAGTAATGTACTTCGACAATAATGCAAGTTTGAAAACAGATCCAAAATTAAACATAAACAAACGTTATTATAAGTAACCTCAAACTGATATTAAACGTCAATATAGTACGACTCAAAATCTATGACAAATTTTGTGTTGCCAACATAAAAATAAAAGCAGTGCTTACGGATTATATGTATAAAAAATGACTTTGAAAGTTACAAGATTTGCAAATCTTAGATCTATGGCATAAATCGCGACAGCTCGAAGAAGGCTCTGTGTTGTAATATTTTTGACAAAGTATAGAAACCACCATAAAATAAAAAGCAATTTAATTTTCATTAATTCGTTTATCTATTAGTATTTTCTTGTAATGTGAATGCATACCGATGAAACTGTTTGACGAATAATTTATTTGAAAGATTTTTTGGAAATCTGCTATCATGGGGGATGCGCCTTATTTGACTTGTTTAGCTGTTTATATTTTATCTTTTAACATAATAACAACAAATTCAAGAACATCGACACTATGGAAACTAAACTTGGAAGAAGGAAAAATTATAGATGTCTCACCATTTAGAGAAGTAAGTTATTTTTAGACAGTTTTCCGAATTAGAATGCACGGCTTGAAATGTACATTTTTATCCATATTAATCCCTATTCTGATTTTTAATTGTTTGTTTTATTCAGGTTGTGATGGATGGTATGGAAGGACAACAAATTTTAGACGATGATCCTATTTTCAACATAATCACATCTACAGTTCTTTTTGGACAAACTTGGACCAAACAAGGGCTTGACATGTTCTGCACAGACTGCCAAATAATGGAACAGCAAAAAAACTATCAAAATACGTACGTTTTCACATCCAATGCTCATAACAACGTATTTTACCCACCTTCACTGCATTTTTTTTAATTTTTTGCTTTCCATTTTCGGTATGAACAATCCTCTAAATTTCACATATTAACAAACTCCAATTAAAAATTAAATAACTCCCATTTTTAACACCCTGAGAATATTCCCATTTTGAATACTGATATTTTTAATTCTGTCTGTTTTGTATACTTTTTAATATTCTGACCACATTTTTTTAATTAATATTTTTCATAATAAAGTATTCTGCTAACCATAATCTAGATGTTATTATAATAACATTCTGTTAACCGTTTTATTTGTAATATTATCTACTCATTGTGTAAATGTATGATTTTTGATGGAACAGGTCATCACTCGAGACATCAGAGAATTTTGATTCCCTCTCAAGTGAAGAACCGCAAACAGACAGTATTGACGATGAATTCCTAGATTGTGGTAAAGCGGTCAACTTTACTTATTATGATAATCTCGTCGGAGTTTCTAGAAGGCACAGACATCCCAATGTCCCGGAGCCACAGGTAATACTTTTATAGTTAGTTATTTCATAACCACTGCCTCCAACTTTCCCTACTTGAAGTGTCTGATTAAATGTATATTACATGTTCGAAATTTGTTACAAATAATTGAACCGCAATAGAGAAAACAATCTACACCTTTATTAACCCTCATTGCCTGGGTGACTTCATTTGCAGTTCAAAAATATTGGTTCCAAAACTGCAGCTGGCTTCATTTGCAGCTCATGTATGAACGTATCTAATAAACCTTCTTACTTTATTTTCTTACTACTGTAAGTAACCATACTTCTGAATTATGATTAACCCTTATCGGACACTTTGTATCTTTTGTATATGTTATTATATGAATATTTAATTTTAAAAAGGCACTGCGTATAAATGACAAATGACAATTGGTATAAATGACAATACAGAAAAAATAAGTATGAATGAGATTGAAAGATCTGTGAAAGCAATGAAAAGTGGAAAAGCTGTAGGGTATGACTGCATCGCTATAGAATTTATCAAAAACGGTGGCGAAGTAGTTTCCGCATGGATATGTAAACTGTTCAACCAATGCTTGGAGGAGGGATATACCCCACTCGACTGGAGGAGAGCAGTTATCTTGCCTCTGTACAAAGGAAAAGGATCCCATATGGAATGTAGAAACTACAGAGCTATTAGTATTTTGAGTGTTGTTGGTAAAATCTATGGCAGAATTTTAATAGAAAGAGTAAGAAAGACGACGAGTGATAGAGTTTGGGATGTGCACGGCGCCTTTATGAATGGCAGAGGATGTATGGATCAAATTTTTGCACTTCGTACAGTGACAGAGAAGTTTCTGGCCAAAAACCGTAAACTCTTCTGTGCGTTTGTCGATTTGCAAAAAGCATATGATCGCGTAGATAGAGGTAAACTATGGGAAATATTGTCGGAATATGGAATAAACACAAAACTGATCACGGCAATTACATCGCTGTACACAGAAAGCACTGCTAGTGTCAGAGTAAATTGGGATCTTACAGCCTGGTTTGATATCAATAAAGGTGTCAAACAGGGGTGTGTAATGTCTCCATGGTTGTTTAATCTATATATGGACAAGTGTATGAAAGAGCTGAAAGGGTTGGAAGCAGGTGCAAAAATGGAAGATGTTTCAGTAAGCTGTTTGTTGTATGCGGACGACGCTGTGCTACTTGCAGAAAACGAGCACGAACTGCAAGCCCTGGTGTCTAGGATGTATGAGGTATGCAAGCGATACGATTTGATGATGAATGTGAATAAGTCTTAGGTAATGATTTTCGAAAAAGAAGGAAGCATGACAGTGTGCAACATTAGTGTAAACGGTGAAAATCTGGAACAAGTGGATGAATTTGTTTATTTAGGAAGTATGTTTACAAAGGATGGGAGGGTGGAGAAGGATGTTGAAAGAAGGGTTGGGACAGGCAACAGAATAAATGGTGCACTTAAAGTTGTCATCGCAAACAAAAGCCTATCCGAAAAAGCTAAGATGGCAGTGCACAATGGTGTTCTTGTGCCGACCCTTATGTATGGAAGTGAAGCATGGAACTGGCAAAAGAAGGATGAAAGTAGAATAAATGCAGTAGAAATGAGATCTCTAAGACGAACGTGTGGCAAATCTGTATATGATAGAGTGACAAATGCAAGTATAAGAAGTGAATGTGGTGCGAATGAAAGTGTTAAGAACAAAATAAGGAAAGGGTCATTAAGATGGTTTGGACACATGGAAAGAATGAGTGAAGACAGAATGGTAAAGAAGGTATATGTAAACGGTGTGAACGGAGCTAGAAATAGAGGAAGGCCGAGGAAAACGTGGCACGATCAAATCAATCAAATATAGAATGTCGGTCACGTGAGGAGTCGGAAAAATCGACGTGCGTGCATGACAAGATGTATGAATGTAGAGGAAGCGAGAGACGTATGTCAGGACAGAACAGTGTGGCGTTCCATTCTTTCTGCCTACCCCTCCGGGGAGACGGCGTGATGGTAAGTTAGTTAGTTAGTTAGTAAATATACTCTCTTTATTATGCGTTTAAGTTTTTTGTAATTATGAATTACTAACTAATATTGCAATGCAATTAAAAATATGTATATGTAAGCCTGAAACGATAAACAATTTTAATTCAAGGTGGCATTAATATTTACTAAGAAGAAAACATACAAAAATGGTGGCACTGTGTCTGATTTTGACGTCAATGCTCTTGAACGAAGACTTAAGAAAGCAAAACGAGAGAAACCCAAATCAGTTCAGCTGTACAACCAGATTGGGAACTACTGGAGGATTAAAGGAGACACCAGGCAGTCCATTGAGTGTTTCCGCAGGGCCCTCGCTGTGTCTCCTCACAATGCTGAGGTATTCCTTTACTTTATCTGTCTTATATCTACTCTTCAAATAAATTGACACATTAGCGGTGATTTAATTTTATTATTAAAAAAATATTATATTAGTTAGCCAAAATGTATATACATATTGTATTATACCCTTCCTAGCAATGAATTTTTTCTTCAAAATGACTCCACAAATGCGATAAAACCTAGCTGAAAATTTTATGATTAAAAGGAACCTAGAAAAAAAATTGGACAAAAGGTTTATTATTATTTTTAAACAATAACATGATATATCGGGTGGAGAAGGTTCCTTGAGGCCCTATGCACCACGGAGGTGTGACAGGACAAAAAGAAGAAGAAGAACATGATATTGAATGTCAATAGTGATATTTTGTGAGAAAATTCATATAAAATTATTGGGCATACAGTATTAGTTTAAAAAATATGTGGTGTAGTGTGTTAAGGAACTGAGGTAAGGATGGAGACGCATTTGGGGACATTTAATAGGATGATAAATAAAAGAAATTATTAATGTGCTGTAAGGAATTTCTTTTCTCAAAATTTTAATTTGAAACTTTCTTTCTTAAGGCTTTAATTGCTGTTATCATAGGTATTGCTGAACTTGGCGCGGGTGCTCTTCACACTGCAGTACCTAGATGACGCCATCTACCTGACACGGCGCTCACTGGAGGTGCAACCCCCGGACCGCAGCGCCTGGCAACAGTATTTTACGCTGGGGGAGATTTTCAAGGCCTACGGGCACTACCAGGAAGCGG
Organism: Lepidostoma basale; assembly: GCA_022606425.2. Classification (NCBI taxonomy): domain Eukaryota; kingdom Metazoa; phylum Arthropoda; class Insecta; order Trichoptera; family Lepidostomatidae; genus Lepidostoma; species Lepidostoma basale. Next base: position 339,664 of record JAHDVF020000775.1, on the reverse strand, counting down.
CGCTACATCTGCGCCATGCGCTGGACCTGCGGCCCGACTTTGAACCCGCTGTGGCCGCCCTCAAGGAGATCGACAGCATCCCCGAGGCCACAATACACGTTTATACACTCATCATCATCATTTGTTTGGTAATGCTTATAAAACATAATATTTGTTATATTTTAAAATTCATTGGATTGTTTCAACTTGAACAATATTTAATTATTTTATTTTTGATTGGTAGATAGTTTTTACTTTTAACTATCCATTTTACTGGAAATAATATGTATGTTTCTTGAAAAAATAAGCAAAACTCAATATTAAATAGGCATAAATATCTTTACAAAATCATTTTCTCCACCAAATGTTAGGAACAGTTTAGCTTCTTAAAACCGGTCATAGTTAACACGGTTGACTGCATCTGCAAAGCTAGTTTTTTTTTTCTACTTGTATAGAAAACATCGAGTGTCCACAAATAACTCCACCCCAATCTTGCTCCACGGTGTCCCTCTTGTGACCACAACCAGCTTTTGCTACCTCGGAAGTATGATAGCAGGTTCAGGAGGTACGGAGGAAGATATAGCCAGCAGACTCAACAAGGCAAGGGGAGCTTTCGCAATACTTCAACCTGTATTGTGTTCCAGTATCATTTCGAAAAAGCTCGAGCTACAAATATTCAGCAGTAGCGTTAAAAGCGTACTGCTGTATGGATGTGAGACTTGGAAATCTACCGCGGACGTTGTTGAAAAACTCCAGGTGTTTATAAATTGGTGCCTTCGCTCAATATTCAAGATCTATTGGCCCCAAACAGTGTCAAATGCCGTTCTCTAGACCATGGCAGGCGAAATGCCAATTAGAGAACAAGTCGCTAGACGGAAATGGCTGTGGATCGGTCACACTCTGAGACGGAACCCAGCCTGCATCGCTCAGGGCGCACTAGACTGGTCCCCTTTGAGGGGAAAGAGGAAGCGAGGCAGACCTAAAGCCGTCTGGAGAAGAGTCCTGCAGGACGAGGTTAAAGCAGCAGGCCTCACTTGGGATGATGTTAGGCATCAGCATGCGATGGAGTCGGATGGAGAAGGTTCCTTGAGGCCCTATGAACCACAAAGAGTGTGACAGAACAAGAAGAAGAAGAAGATAGAAAACATCACTTGAAAAATAATATTTTCCAATTGTTCATAAATATTTACATAAGTTGTCATTTTCTCGGAAGAAAGAAGAATTCATAAATAATAATCATGTTTTTTTCATGTCATTTTTAAAGGTGATGGGTGTACTACTGGTGATCCTGTCTTCAGTGGATGGGGGCACAGAAGCTGAGGAGCATAAGATGCAGCGCCACTTCAACCGCGCCATGGCCATGCGCTCCCTGCGCAGCATGGCCATCCCGCCCTCACGGGCCCTACGCTCCAAGAAGGGCGGACCATAGAACCCCCCCCTGTCCTGCTCCCCACACTTGACCTGCACCAAACGCACCACTTTGCTACTACTTCTCTTTTAAACTTTACGACTGATGTGTTAGATATTTATTTAGCCTATTTATTTTTTTCTAGAGTGTTGCATTGTCGGCTATTTATGTTACACGTAATCACAAAACGTTTCTTCTCATTTTAAAACAGGCATTTTTGTGTCTCAATAAAAATAAAGTAACCCGACATAACAAGAATTTTAAGGTGGGACTCTTTGAGGACTTACCATAAAACACTTAATTGTAGGTGGTTGTTATCATTTGATTCTCTATATCAATATAATTTTGCAAAACAACATTTTGAATTTCTGAGAATGATACCACTGTATCTAAAACTGAAAGAGTCTTATAAAATACTTAATCCCTACTCAATAAAAAATTAATAAGGCAATCAAATCATGTTTTATTGAATATTTTTCCACGTTGATTCAAGATACTATGGTGACATTTTTTTTTCTATTCATTCAACTTTTTTTTTTTAAGTATTACTTTACGGTTATCATTCATTTCTTTGCTAGAGAACTGCTATTACCACTTTTAATTTTCCAAATGGCATAGATGTCCCTTGACCCCCTTAATGATATTATGTTCTAGTCAGAATATTTTCATTTATAAGTAACGGGGACTAACCGCGATGCATTTAAACTTATAGATATAGAATATCAATTTTCTTAAAGATATTTGTATATTAAGATTTGTATAATTTTTTATTAAACTAATATACACATGTAAAACCTGACAAAAGTACAAATTTTTGTTTCATCAATTGTAATGTGTATAAATAAATTTTATTGTAATGTAAATACATATTATTATGTATGTAATACTTCATGTAAAATCATCCAGTAATCCCTCTGGCTATGTTGTTCATGTTCAATCACTATATTTATTATGTGCTGTTTTTTTTTTTTAATTCAATGTAAATTATAAGAATGTAAAATACACCTCGAGTAATGTGATTCATAAAAATATATATTTTTTCGCAAGTGACAAACAAACGATATTCATTGTAATAATTATTGACAGGTATTATAATTAATGCAAATGAAAATGTCTGTTTTCTAGAAGTTTTATTATATTTTATGGGAATGACATGTATCGACTTGCTGTATGTAATACTTCATGTAAAATATCACGAAATAAATAATGCCTAATTATGCAAGACATAAAATAATGCATTAACAAAGCGAAACATGTCATTCACATAAAATATTATAAAACTTCTAGAAAACAGACATTTTCATATGAGTTAATTATGTATTATGTAGTTTCACCTCATTGTTAAAAAAAAAATAGACCGTAATGTTATTTATGTTGAAAGATTATTCATGGAAAAATATGCGGTATATTCATTTCAAATTATTTGTCACCTTTGTTCAGAGTGATTTTCTGTTTGTTAATAATACAATATTTTATCAATTATAACTTGGTGAGATTGGCACTTGAGTATTACTAGCAAATAACTATGTAAACATTAACTTTTTTATATTATTGATTAAAAAATACAAATTGTTTTGTTTTTAACATTTTAATATCTTTTATCGAATCCATTGTTTCCTGGCTGCCATCTATACTTTTGTTATTGACAAGCTTTTGGTTTTATGTGTAATAAAAGTATGTATACACTTACCTCACGTTATCTGAATATCTAGGATGTGTATTGTAATAATTATTATTTACAACTTAAATGTGAATATTTTAAACCACATAAATTCAGTTCCTCGTAAATAAATGTTTGTCAATATTTATATATGTATATTCAGTGCTTATAAATTCCAATAATATGTAAATATTTTGTTTAGAAAATAAGTTTCCATAGTTTCCCAACGTTTTGAGATTATTATTAACTTACATTAAATGTACTTAGACAATCAATTTGTTTATTTCAATTATTTGTCTCTCACTCATTTTCCCATTTTATGTTACTTTGTCTTCTTATATACATGATTTATTAACCTGGAAAATACAACACCTTGACAAACTACAAAATGTGTGAAAAGTTAAAAGAAAAAAAATCATAGTATTCATATACCAGTTTCATGATTAATTTTTTATATATATATAGGAGAAAAATAATAATTTCTTGGGAAGATAACAAAAGTTAATAAATAGACATTTGGAGTTAATTTTGGACAATATTAACCTGGAGATGAAATAGAAAACAGGTAATTTTATGTTGAATTGTGACAATGCGACACTGGTTATTAGCATTAAGAAGGCTTTCTTGCGCTTTTATAATAACTAAACTCTGATGTGTACATTTATTGTTAATTAAATGTTAGTGTTTTAATGTCCACAGATGAGATGTTATGATCAAATGAGAAAATCAAGGAGTGTAGTAAAACATAGATGAATCAAAAACTAGTTATGCGAAGGTTGATATGTACCTGTTTTTATTTTGCTATTATCGTCTTTTGTCTTCATTTTTGACATATTTATTAAATGAAAATGTAACATGAATAGTTTTTATTTTTACTGCCCCAGAGAAACAGAACCCGCACATTACAACTTTGTTCCATCACTTTAAATGTAATAAAACCACATTAGATTCTAACTCAATCTTGTGTTTTTGTTTTTCATTAATCTTCTTCTTCTTTCTTCTTTTTGTTCTGTCACCTCAGTGGTACATAGGGCCTCAACGAACCTTCTCCACCCGACTAACGCATGCCTGATGCCTAACATCATCCCCCAGTGAGGCCTGCTGCTTTAACCTCGTCCTGCAGGGCTCTTCTCCAGGTGGCTTTAAGTCTGCCTCGCTTCCTCTTTCCCCCATAGGGGACCAGTCTAGTACACCCTGAGCGATGCAGGCTGGGTTCTGTCTCAGAGTTTTGACCGATACACTGCCATTTGCGTCTAGCGACTTGTTCTCTAATTGGCTTTTCACCTGCCATGGTCCAGAGAACGGCACACGGCTTTTGACACTATTTGGGGCCAATAGATCTTGAATATTGAGCGAAAGTACCTATTTATAAACACCTGGAATCTTCGAATAACGTCCGAGGTAGATTTCCAAGTCTCACATCCGTACAGCAGTACGCTTTTAACGCTACTGCTGAATATTTGAGCTGGAACGCCATACAGGGTGAAGCATAGCGAAAGCTCCCCTTGCCTTGTTGAGTCTGCTAGCTACATCTTCCTCCATACCTCCCAAACCTGCTATCATACTACCGAGGTAGCAAAAGCTGTTTGTGGTCACAAGGGGGACACCGTAGAACAAGATTGGGGTGGAGTCATTTGTGAACACTCGTAGGTGTCTTGGACATGTTAATTTTGAGACCTACTTTTGCCGCTTCCAAGTGAAGTCTACACAGCTTCCGCTCTGCATCCACCCGGTTTATCGAGATTTCATTAATTTCATTTATTATAAGTTGACCAAAAAAAATCTTTTCATTTCCTTGTTATTTATACAATACAAAAATAGTGTTTAAATCATCTAGTTAGTATTACTATTATTTTGTTAAATCGCTCTTTACATCATTACAGCACGAGCCAAATCAATGTAAAGGGATTAGCTATCATATTGATTCTCGTAACATGTGATAGGCTGCTAAACTATCGTCATTTTATTGTCACGTGAATTCTTCACCAGACCATGTGACAATCACACTGCCAAATCGAACCCGGGACCTTCGGTGTGGCAGTCAAAGCACTTACCAATTGGCCACGAAGTTAGGATGTGGTAGTATGATGATCTTCTTCGTTGAATAGATCCGACGATCTATGGCACAGAAATCATCTCTCCTGGGATGATGAGGTCCAGCTGACCCTCCAACACTTAGGTGGTGTTCCTGCTGGACAATGTCCGAAGGGGATTTCGTAATCGTCTGTATATGCGAGCCTCACTATCCATTCTGGCTACATGGTCCCTCCAGTATCTACTTCTGGGTCTACTCCACGGAATGATATCCTCTATTCTGCAAGTATTTCTTGTCTGCATTACGGACGCAATCCCGGAGAATTTTTCCAGTAATGGATCTTAGGACTTTCATCTCAAATGTCCTTTGCAGACCTTTGGTTCGTACAAAATTGGCCCGCGTCTCTACAGCATACATCATGATAGGTCATACGCATGTCTTATTAATTCTGACCTTGCTGTTAACACGCATGTGCTTGTTCTTACAGACCAGATTCTTCAGACACCCTGACACAGCAAAGGCTTTATTTTTGACTTGTTCTTGTACTGTCTGTCAGAATGGCTGCAAATCTCTACTCCTAAATATCTTAAGCTCATTACTTGTTCTAACAGTCGGCTTACACCTCGTAGGTTGTCTGAATATTGTGACACTTTTTGTTTTGCTGACTGATATAGCCATATTTGATCTTTGTGGATACACTGTGGAATTTGTACAACATTCGTTTCAAAATAAAAATTCTGATTTAGTTAAAAATATTTTATTTTTCTATAATTTCCACAAAAGGTTATTCAATGACAAAAAAAAATTATATTTATCGAGACACAAATAATACAATACACTGGAAACAAGTCATAATATTATAAGCAAGTGTTAGCAAAGCGGACAATTTATATTGACTGCAATCCTATTAGTCTTTTACCATTTTCTTAGAGAATACAAATTAGAAAACATTCAAAATATAACTACATAGAAAACTTAATAAGTTATATTTATATATCATAAAACACAATAGTAATGACAAAAGACCTATCTAACAGAATTAGAATCTAATGTTTACTTTTACTTGCTAGTTTAACCAACGTTGAATGCAAACCATTCACTGTTATACATATTAAAACATACATATAGTTTAAATAATCACTACAAAGGCATCGTTTACACCCTAAATGATGATCAAATGAGATTTTAAAGTGAAGAAATCCTTCCTTTCACACCCCAAAGTACAAAATCTGTCGGCAGGTGACATCTTTTCTTGGAGTTTTCTCTTTGATTTACTTTAATTTAATGCAAGTGTTACATTGCAATTGGAAAAAATAAAGAATAATCATTTATTATGTTTATTAAATTCCTTATTATTATTTTTAATAAAATATATGTAATGCCCCCAAAATATTAAATAAAATTTTATTGTTAGAAAAAGATATCTCTGTAAATATGTTTTGTATAAAGTAGTTTTATAATTGTGATTAGTTTCAAAATGTTATGTAATTCAATTAAATAAAATTCAACTCGGCGAATTCTTAATCAGGTGTTACGACAATTAATTTCGAACAAAACGAGATTGTTAGATTTTAAACTAGAAGTTATTTCATAAATATTTTTCACTTTACTTAATAACGTTCATCTGTTAGATAGGTTTTGACAAAGTTATTTATTTGGTGTTGATTTTGATTTTTTTTTTAAATATATTGTGGATTTATAGCAAAAGAACTTTAGTGGCACTGAAAAACAATTTTCACTTAAGCGCTGGGAACCAGGAGATGTGCGTTGGTTAAGCTGTATCATGAATGCCAAGGCGGAAGATGTCGTGCTGCACGTAGTAGGACTCTCCCAGGCGCTTCAACATAAACACTTGGCAGTATGGGTGCGGGGGATCCTCATCACACTGCGGAATCATTCAAAACAATCATTAGTTTAACACTAGATGGTTAACTCAACGGGGACCATTTTTAAATAAATGTAATTCTTCATACCGAAAAATAGATAATTTATTTCCCAAACATTAAATATTACGTCATTATCTATAATTCTAAAGGAAATGGTTTTTTTTATGAATGAAGCAGTGAAAATGTCATTTACAGTAAAAAATAATAATAAATTAATAAATAACTAACTAACCACCATGCTGTCTCCCGAAGGGGTAGGTAGAAACAATGAACTGCCAAACTTTAACCGATGAGGCATTCCATCCTTCTCTTTTCACCCCCGCGGGAGACGCGGTGTGATGGGTTGCAAATATCATCGCCACCAATAGGCATCATAAATAAAATTCATAATTTTTGAAATATGAATAAATAATATTTCAAAAAATTAATTGTATATATTTAATACACATGCATAATCAAATAAGATACAACACCTCAGGTCAATTGTTTTAAACTATGAATTATCATCAAAGAAACAAAACAAAAAGAGACATATTGTGAGATAAGTCTGACTTGTGAAGCTTCGCAATCTCTGTGGCTCATGTACCAATAAAAATATTAATGTTGTCTTGAATGATATTTATTTGTTTAACTAGCATTTTATTTTATTTTGTTAATAAATTTTTACTTGGGCAGATCAAATTAAATCATTGGTAATTTCCATCTGTACACAAATATTAGATAACAATCACAACAAATTAGAAAACACGACAAATAACTAAATTGAGTTTTAACCCTTTGGTTGCCGAAATCTGACAAATGGCCAATTCACTAACAATAGCGTGTGCCGAATCCAACGAATCGAATCCATAATTTATAAAAGAATCATATACGTTTTAGACAGAGTGTGAGGGAGTGAGTCAGTGTAATTTGTATATATTTTTAATAAAAAAAAGCCTATTTAGAATTTTAAAATTTCATTAAACGTAAAAGAAAAGTGTCGTTCTTTGTAATTAGTGGGCACAACGTAAAAAAGAGCAGTGTACAGTCAGCCACTAAGAGTCTTATATCTATTATAGGAATATTTTTTGCGCTAAGCTGAAGCTAAATTAATGGCATGGCTTACAAATTTGAGGGCGGTTGTAAGAATGGTGGCTGCTGGCTGTGCACTTTTTTTACACTGCGTACAAAACTACAGTAGTAAGTTTTTGTGTCGCTCTTGGTCCAGAAATATATGAACACTGCACCCTTGTCAAAGGAGCCAACAAAATATAAAATATGTTTTAATTTCGATAAATTAAAAGCTTTATTTTAAGGACTGTTTATAAATTATATAATACATTTAACTTTTGAATAATTTTCTATATAATCATGGCAATTTTGGCATAGTAATTCCAAAAGTGCCGGCAACCAAAGAGCTAATAGTATCCAAATTTAGTTTTACACAGAATATGTACTCATATCATTAAAACAAATTCAGTTAAAGATTGTTGGTCAATTACGTAAAAGGATTAATGTTATCACTGGGTTAACGAGGTGTAAAATAAGTCAAAAGTTAGGTTAGAATGTGCTGGAGTGAATTATTTAAACATGCAACAACAACAAACAACAACAACAAACCATCACGCCGTTTCCCCGCAGGGGTAGGCAGAGAGAATGGACCGCCACACTACTCTATCCTGGCAAACCTCTCTAGCTTCCTCCACATTCATACAACGAGTCATACACGCACGTCGATTCCTCCGACTTCTAACATGACCAACCTTTAAATTTGATTAATTTGGTCATGCCATGTTTTCCTCGGTCTGCCTCGACTTCATACCCCATTTACATCATTAACGTATACTTTCTTAACCATTCTTTCTCCATCCATGCGTTCCATATGTCCGAACCAACGCAGCGATCCTTTCATAATTTTGTTCATTATACCTTGTTCCGCTCTACATTCCTTTCTTATATCAGCATTTGAGATTCTGTCGTATCGTTCTACCACACATACGTCTTAGGGACCTCATCTCTACCGCATTTATTCTACTCTCATCCTTCTTTTGCCAGTTCCATGCTTCGCTTCCATACATTAAGGTTGGGACCAGAACTCCATTGTGAACGGCCGTTTTCGCTTTCATTGATAAATTCTTGTTTCCAATAACTATTTTTAAGCTCCATTCACTTTGTTACCCGCACCAACCCTTCTTTCGACGTCACTATCCGTTCGGGCATCTGCTGTGAACATACTACCTAAATACACAAATTCTTTCACCTGTTCCAAGTTCTCTTCGTTCACACTTATATTACAAACTGTCATTTGCTCTTCCCTTTAGAAAACCATCACCTTTGACTTTCCGACATTCATCATTAAATCATTTGACTTGCATACCTCATTCATTCTCGACACCAAGATTTGTAATTCGTCCGCACTATCCGCAACGAGAACGGCATCGTCCGCGTAAAGCAGACAGTTTACAGACAGATCACTCATCTTAGCACCAGCATTTATACCTTTAAGTTCTTTCATACACTTGTCCATATACAGATTGAACAACCATGGAGACATCAGGCAGCCCTGCTTAACACCCTTCGTGATATCAAACCAAGGCGTGATGTCTCCATTTACCCTAACACTGGCAGTGCTACCTTCGTAGAGAGAAGCAACCGCCCGTATCAGTTTTGTGCTCACTCCGTATTCGGACAAGATTGACCACAGTTTATCTCTGTTCACTCGATCATAGGCTTTTTGCAAATCGTCAAACGCACAGAAAAGCTTACGGTTTTTGGCCATAAACTTCTCCGCAAGCGTTCGAAGTGCAAAAATCTGATCCATACATCCTCTTCCGGTCATAAAAGCGCCTTGAACATCCCATACTCTTTCAGTCGTCATCTTTTTTACTCTTTCTATTAAAATTCGGCCGTAGAGTTTACCAACGGCGCTTAACAGACTTATTGCCCAGTGATTAAACATGCATGGTGAAAAAACAACATGCATGGTGAAAAAATACCCACTTTTATATAAGCAGTAAAATCAGATTTTATGCAATTTTAAAATAATAACTTCGATTGTTTATACAACTTAAAATGGCATAAATTAATGATTGATAAACTAAAGGCATTTATTTATATTGTGAAATTTCATAATGAAGATTTTTTTATGAATTAAAATATTGTTTTTTCCATTAAGCTTTTCCACCACTTTATATTGTTGTCCCAATGAAGAAGGTGTAAAACCTTTGAAACATGTTGAGAAACATAAAATCAAAGTGGAAAAGAGTATTTTAATTCATAAATTATATTTTTTATTCAAACATCTTATGTGAAAACATAAAATGTGTTTGTATTTTTATGTTATTGATAAATGATAATATTATATTTTAACATAAACAATTTCACCATAAATGTGATGAAACCATCACATTAAAGGTTTTGTAAAATTAGAATGTAATCAAATATTTAAACAAACAGTAATAGATTCAAGAAATTACTAGAATCTGCAAATTGCGTCATATTTTGAATGGTGTCCATGAGTCATCAATATTTCATGGAAAAAACGTAATCAATGGCATTGATTTATTTTTCATCATATCACAATTATCATACAAATGACTTCAGATTTAAATCAAAACATTTTTTAATTGTCAATTTAACAGTTGCACAAATGTCTTAATGAAACTAATAAAGAATTTTCTAATAAATATAAGCCACTGTTACAGGGGTTTATAGGTAACTTTATTTTTATTGGTGGACAAAATATTGAATGAATAGAATTCCAAATTTAAAATGCAGAATAAAACATGCACAGGTTATATTTACAACATTCATGGTTAAAATATGAACACAAGAAGAAAAAACTTAATTAAAAATATGTATCATTTTTATGTGCCTAACTTTGATTAAATCAATAACTAACTGGTTTAATAGTATTGAGTTATCATAGGTTAACATTATTTGTTAAATCCACAACACAGATTCAATAACCATTCAAGTGGAAAGGGTGAAAAATGCAGAACAGTGAGAATCAACTTATCAGAAATAGGCGGAATTAATTAAACCAAAATGTAAAGAGACAGAGAAAGCAAGCAATGTTATGAGAACTGCTCTTACAGATGGGTGGATGTACGGGCAGCGTACGCCAGCGCGGTTCCAGGCTACAGGGAGTCGTGGAGAGCGAGTCTGAACATATCGTGTTGCACGTAGAAAGAGTTCCCTATTGGCTTCAACGCAAACGTCTGAATGTAGGCATGGGGCTGATCCTCATCTGTCTAATAGTAAAACATCGTTTCACTATTTCAAAATGATTTTCACTTTGATTTACATTTACACTAATCTTATTTCATAATATTACGGGAAGAAGAATCTTAAGTAGTACCTGCAGTCGGCCCAGGACGTTAATTAGTACTCCTCCATCAAACATTGGCTGAGAATCTATAGATGTGATAATTCTATTTATCTTTTGAAAGCTTAATCCCTGAAAAGAAATCATGTTTAGATAAAAACATACAGTTTCGATCATGATTAAATTAAAGGTCACTTCAAAGATTTCAGTCACAACTTACATTTAACTTTTCCATAATTTTTTGGGATCCTTGAATTTGTACCCCTTCAAATGTCATGAACGAAGTTTCGACCTAAAAATTTAAGTTATAGTATAAATAAATAAAAACCGTTGAATAGAAAATCTTTTCAACAAATTTGAAAGATGCATACATTGTACATGTTGGCGAGAGAATGTCTCTGTGTAGGATCGTCAAAAAGAGCGTAGTATTGTTGTACAAATGTCTTTCCGATTGCCTCATAATTGACATTTAGTGCCATTTTAATATTATGATAATTTATAAAGCTTAAACAAAAACTAATTCTGTTTTAGCACCAAAACGCGAGCCTCGTCCTCGTGCAAAAACACCAGAAAACACCACTCGCCACAAAACCATAAAGCATTAAAATCTTATCTCGGAAGAATAAACATGGGCCATAGAAAAAAGAATATCAACTATATTGTGCAAAATTTCCAATGCCGTCTTGAAAGTATTTACCAAGCCGTAATCACATAGTTAATATTTGCAACATGGAGCTATTGTAGGCCGTTAGTATGTGTCTCGTGCCGTGATCTCGTATTTTATTTCGTTTATAAATGTGAAATAAATGTAAAATACGACTAAGATCGTATTATTATTCCTTATATACGTGCTAAAAATATTTTGATATACTACATTTGTGTTTCCGCAGTGCCGGTATGTCAATTTTACTTTCTCCTCGTGCAGGCCATTTGTAAAGTATTTATATGCATTTTCTTCAGTGTGTTTACTTTATTAAAGTACTAGTAATAAATTGAACACACATTGAATTGTATAATATAGTTTGTGTACAACTTTGGTATGTAAAATCTTAGTTAAGTTTAATTTTATTTAGTGATAATAATTTAAGATAGTGAAAAAACAATAATAGTGTAAGTGCCAATTTTGTGAGTGGCAACACTTTGGGGGCGGGATTCCACCCCACGTCATCTCAACTCCCATCCTGCGGGCTTTTGAAAGTGTGAGGCTCGAGGAGCTAGGGAGCTCTCTTACACCCCGGATTCCGGCGAGGCAACATCTCCGGCTCGACGGACGATCGAACGCCGAACTTGTTTCGAAGGAAGATTGAGTGCCTTCATCGTAGGGAGATTAATATGAAACAACTAAAACGATTTTATATAGAGTACCAAAATCAACTAAGAATTAGTTCTATTAACCAGGATACAAAAAATATGTACTTGTTAGGAGTATTTTTCATTCTCTACCGTTGGGCGCCACTTGTTAGGAGTAATCTGCAAGTCACACTTAACTTGCTAGAAACCACAATTCTATGCCCCACGTTTTTCGCCACTATAGGAGTTTGTTGTCGTCATGGGGTGAAAAATAAATTTATAGAACTCATTCACTCCCGGTCTCGAACAACTTCCCAACATTTGCCCATGTGGTTCGCTAATGTTAACATTATATTATATGAGATATGCTCCGGGATGTATTATGATATGAGATTGAGACCAATATTTACTATTTAAAATTACATTTATTTAAAACAAAAATACATACAAAAAAAGATAACTTAAGATCTAAAGAGGACTTACATGCTATTCGCTGGCCAACGAATTCAATCTAACGTAACTAACGAAGGCGGTGATCTGCGGCGAGGACCAAAGCTGACGGAAGCCGGCGTGGTGGTGGGTTGGCCAGCACGAGGACTGCCAGAGGCTGCACGGCACAGAAGATTGCCCGGCGTCCACTTCTATCTCCCGGGCTGCCAGCATCACGCAGATGATGGATCGCGGAGGGCACGGGTCTCCATAGCAACAGCGGTGGCCAGCATCAGGCCCGGTGGTGATAATGGCCCATCATGGGCCAATTTCGGATTTCAAAATTAAGTCTTATATGCATGAAAACTTCATTATATTTGATATTAAATATGCTTAACCTTTTTAAAATGTAATGCTATGAAATATCTTAGTAAGAATATTTTTATTTTCATTCCAGATAAGTCAATTAATTTAGAAAATGCGAAAAACTGCGCCATTTCACAACAATCAAACTCATCACCTTTTTTTATTTTTATAATTGAAGACAATTTTTATAGGTAGGTAGGCACAATTTCGTTTTTTAAAAGTTGTAGCTACTCGTAAGCCGGCGTACACCGTACACGTCAATCGTTTATCTATTTCTTGTTTCGGTAAATTTGACGTATCTGAGCAGGGATCTCGCTGAATTAGTTAAAATGTTCAAATTATTTTTCAACTTATTTCTCATATGTTTTCTTAAAATAACCCTTACTTCGGCTAATGGAGATACTCTCGTCTTATTAGATAATTTAGCAATTAAGGAGACGCACAGCATTTTCTTTAAATCTTTACAAGGTGCGTAATTTTTCGTATCTCAATTCACCGGTTAAATGCAACGTGTATATGTTAAGGCTGATATATCTGGCAATTTATTTTCAGATCGTGGATATACTGTTACATTCAAGTTAGCAGATGATGGCAATTTGGTTCTGTCGAAATATGGCGAGTACCTTTACAAGAATCTAATTATTTTCGCCCCTTCGGTACTTGAATTTGGTGGATCCGTAAACATCGAAGGAATAACCCAATTCATTGATGATGGTGGCAACGTTCTAGTAGCTGGAAGTTCCAATGCCGGTGACATTCTCAGAGAACTTGCTTCAGAGTGTGGTTTTGAGGTTTGTTCATATTATTATCAGTTAGGCTTGTAATTTCATTTATCCATGTCATATTTTTTAATATGATACAATTCTCCCAGGATTCTTTGTTGTCATCTCTTTGTATTTATTTATATTATAAATTAGGGATTTGAACAGTTAAAGAAACTTCAATGTTAAAATGAAATCGATGTAATTGATTAAACATTTAAATACATGTTTTTTATGTTAACTAACTAGGTTAACCCGTATTAAAGACTTGTAGAGATATAAGAAAACAATTTCTAGAAATTGAATTCATTTATTAATGCTGGTATTGACACCAAACTTCAAGTTTTCCATATATTGTGAATATGTTGAGACACCAAGTTTAACAAAGATAATAATTTAAGAATCCCATATTAATAACATTTCTATAATTTTTATTGATTGTTGAGGTTTTTGTTTTGTAGAACTCCATTATAAATTATAATATCAAATGTAATTGTTTGACTGGTTTTACATAGATAGATTACAAGTACCAAATCTTAGTGAAACCAGTTAAACAAACATGTTTGATATTATAACTAATGTTTTTTTTCCCCTCAATGAGTGCTGTAAATTACAGCATCAGTAGGAATGGTTAAACTCTTAATATATTTTATTGGACTAATGTGTAAATTGATTTTGCTTAGATGTGTTATGTAGAAAATGATTTTCAGGTTGATGAAGAAGGAGCAGCTGTGATTGACCACCTAAATTATGATATTTCTGACGATGGTCAACATACTAAAATTGTTGCTTCATCAAAGAACCTCATTGATGCCCCTGTGATTGTTGGAAACAAGGAAGGACTTGGGCCCATCCTTTACAAGGGAACCGGGCTAATAGCTGATAAGGAAAACCCCCTGGTGTTGCCCTTATTGACTGCGGATAGCTCAGCTTACAGCTACAATCCCGAGAATGCCATCAAGGAATATCCTCATGCTGTCGGCAAGAACACACTCCTGATGGCCGCTCTGCAAGCGCGCAATAACGCCCGGGTTATCTTCAGTGGATCTCTTTACTTCTTTTCTGATGAGGCGTTTACTTCATCGGTTCAAAAAGTTCAGGTATTGAATAAATAGATTTTTCAATAACTATTTACATGATAAATATCTCATCTACTTACTTACTTATCAGGCGTCTGTCGTCCACTGCTGAATGTAGGCCTCTTTCAAAGCATGCCACTGTCCCCTTTTCATCGCCACTCTCATCCATCTATGTCCAGTAATCCTTATAATTTCCTCGTTCCAGTGGGCAAATGGACATCCAACTCTACGGAATATGTCTCATTTAGACTGCTACTAATTATTTATCTTTTCCAGGGAGATAAACTCTCAGCTCCCTTGTCTGGAAACAACAAACTTGCCACAGCAATAACACAGTGGGTGTTTGGTGAGAATGGTCAACTTAGAGTTAAGTCAGTTCGTCACCACAAGGAAAAGGAAACTCAGCCTCCCGCAGCATACACAATTATGGAGAATGTGGTATGTATTGAGAGACTTTCTTAATGGATCATTTGAGTTACTTAAGACATAATGTCAATAAAATGTTTATATTCTGTTGCTTGATCTATCAAATTAAACTAGATTAATCCACAGAGGGAAACTTATAATTTTATATATCCCGAATAAATAAATTGTATTCACACTTTTATTAAATATTTTCTATTTTAAGGATTAACCGCATTTGGCATTTAATTATTTCGTATAAATTGATTTTTCTGTGCGACTGATTTAAATTTTGTTTTTGGTATTTGCTTTAGGTTTATTCTATTGAAATCGAAAAGCTGGTGAATGGCAAGTGGCAGGCTTATGACGCCAATGATGTACAACTGGAGTTTGTCAGAATCGATCCGTTTGTTCGGATTACCCTGAACAGGAAGCCCAGTGGAGTTTATGAAGCAAAATTTAAAATTCCCGATGTTTATGGAGTTTATCAATTCAAGGTTGACTATGATCGTGTCGGCTATACTCACCTCTTCAGTACAACTCAGGTAAATTTATTTAAAATTACCAGTATGTTTTTTTGTTTTTTATTACATAAACTTCAATCCAGATAGCAATCTGTCTTACGATACACACATATCAAGGCTTCTTAAGTCTGGTTTCTCCCAACTGAGACAGCTAAAAGATATAAGGAGATATTTATCTATTGATGAAGCTAGGACCCTCATAAATTCTTTTGTTGTATCACATTTAGATTATTGTAATATATTTTTTATTGTGTTTGTAAAATTCAAGTATCCATTTTATGTCGATTGGCATATTCTGCAATGAAACTGTTAAGGAATTAATGCTGAAATATAGTAATGTATTTTTTTATTATTAACCAAAATGCTATTTAAATAACAATTAAATGTAAACTCGCTGGCAAAAATGCCATTTATTACACTTGTGAGTTTATTGTTCACTTTACTTGTAAGTGGAACACATAGGAAGCTAGATTCATAAAATGACTTTTATTATATTTTTTAAGACAAAAATTTGTCAATATTTCATTATTTTTTAGGTACCGCAGATAATTGAGGTATTCTCCAACTTATTTTGACATTAGCCACTGTAATGTATTCCTTATAATGTAACAAAATAAAATTGTCATCGCAAACAAAAACCTATCCAAAAAAGCTAGAATGGCAGTGCACAATGGTGTTCTTCTACCGACCCTTATGTATGGAAGCGAAGCATGGAACTGGCAAAAGAAGGGTGAAAGTAGAATAAATGCAGTAGAAATGAGATCTCTTAGATGAATGTGTGGATACTCTGTGTATGATAGAGTGTCAAATGAAAATATAAGAAGTGAATGCGGTGCGAATGATGGTGTAATAAACAAAATAATGAAAGGTTCGTTAAGATGGTTTGTACATATGGAAAGAATGAATGAATAAAGAATGGTAAAAAAATTATATGTTAACGATGTAAATGGAAGCAGAAATAGAGGAAGACCGAGGAAAACGTGGCACGATCAAATAAATCAAATATTGAATGTCGGCCATGTGAGGAGTCAGAGAAATCGACGCGCGTGCATGACACGATGTATGAATGTTGAGGAAGTGAGAGAAATATGTCGGGAAAGAAAAGTGTGGCAGTCCATTCTTTCTGCCTACCCCTTCGGAGAGACGGCGTGATGGTTAGTTAATGTATTCCTCACTCTAGATGTTTAAATGTTTTTTTGGTTAGGTTTAATTTACTTGTTTATTTTACCGATATGATTGGTTTCAGTAGATTTTGTGATTTACCGATCGATATCAGTCAGAACTGTGAGACAAATTAGTAAAAAGAATTTAAATTCTTTTTTTTATTTTTCTCATTAATTAACCACAGACTTATGAAAATCCCTGATTTATAATTTGACAAGATATTTATATTTCACAAATTAATTTATTTGAATGAAAATTAATCCATGTTTTGTTACTTTTTATATTATAATGTAAACTATCTAATTCATTACAGGTGTCGGTGAGACCCCTGGAGCACACACAATATGAGCGATTCATTCCCAGTGCATACCCATATTATGTCAGTTCTTTCTCCATGATGGCTGGTGTATTCATTTTCGCATTTGTATTCCTTCACTTCAGAGAAGAAAAAGAACAAACTAAATCAAAAAGTGAATAGAACTAATTTATTTAAGCAATACATACTAGGAATATAATTTTGTACTGATACACACCACACTACCTACAATGATTATGAAAGATTTACTTTATTCAGTATCTTCATTCAATATTTATGTAAGTCGATGTTGATGAAAATAATTGTTCTTTTTTCATGTGTGAATGCAGATTTCTTTCTTCATTATTATTGCAAAAACTGTCACAAAAAAAATTCAATGTGATATTGATTAAAGTTGTAAGTGTTTAATTTTGTTTTATTTGATCATTTCTTTAAACTGAATTACCTATAAAATGGGTTCATGGAATCGTTGTGGCTGTTTGGAAAGAAGCATGTGGTAAATTAAAACATTTTTTTGGCATCTTCCACACACAATGTAGAGGTAAAGAGAATGAGAAGAAATCAAATCCACGGTGATTATTATTTTTTTTTTAATAATTCATTATACCCGTTTATCATAACTGTCAGAAAAAAATTAACATGGAATAAAGAAACACTTGATAAGCGTATAATATATATTTGATATTTTCAGTAACTGAGTGGTTCATGTAACAATCAATTGTTTGATTTCAAGCGAGTGATTGAGATATTAAAAATGAACTTTTTTACACACTAAGCTGTATTTTAAAATATCAGTCGAGTGATATTGACTTAAATTATTTAAAAAAAATCTATGATCAGAGAAGACCATTGAAAAGATTTATTTGTCTCTCTCCTGTTAAGAATCCTGACAATGTATGTGAGTACATGGGTGACACATGCATGTAATGTAATGGACAATTATATGGTAGTCTATCCTTTCTTATTACCTTAGGTCGTAGTTAGTTAAAATGTGTGTAATAGAAAAATAATATTATTTGTATGCTGATGATTTGGAAGCACAACTTTAAAATAGCCTTTTTGTAAAGAGCCTTAAATTTCTGTATACGCAAAACGTGAAGTCGTTTTGTTCGGATCAGCACATAGTCATAGACAACGTGAAATCTATGTTTTTTTTTTATTAGCTTCGACATTTTTTCTCTTTTCTACGGTTTCGAACCAGAATCTACAATATCTACAGTTGACCGTGAATTTTTCGTCGATGTATGATGTCGGGGGCCTTCACACATGTGTTAATTAACTTAAATATATCGATATACAATCACTTTATGCTAATTTTATTATAACACAAGGAATTATAATTAACAGTGTTCAAGTTTGGGATCAAAATTTTGATAAATTTTTATACGGATAGTTGAAAATATATTGACATCGTATTCGATGGGGTCGATTCTCCCCAACTTGCCGGATTTTATTGACATGA
Source organism: Lepidostoma basale (assembly GCA_022606425.2). Lineage (NCBI taxonomy): Eukaryota > Metazoa > Arthropoda > Insecta > Trichoptera > Lepidostomatidae > Lepidostoma > Lepidostoma basale. The sequence goes on along the minus strand of JAHDVF020000775.1, from coordinate 320,597 downwards.
AGGTCGAATATAATGCACCGTCGGTTGATGTCATCCTCGATTAGGACTGGTTATAAGTTTTCCTCATCCGTGTAAGTTCAACAAAATGTGGTGATTAATATTCAGGAAGAAATTGAGAATTGTAAGTATAACTCATAGTATTTGGGAAAAGCTGTTGGCTAGATGCCCACTAGCAGATTCGGGTAATGGCAAATAGAACACAAATAACATAGGTACATCGTGTCTCCCACGCTAATCGTTGTTTTATCATTATTCTCCTAGTTTTGTCCAGGTTTGAACGCTATTTCCGTGTTAGTTCTTATAATCCTTGCGCGTACCTAAGTTGATGTGTCAAATTTTTCAATTTGGGTTGTTGGTGACATTTGTGCATAAAATTATCTTTTTACTAGATATCTGATATTTCGGGGTGGCGTGAATAATAAATAAATAGGTCAGAGCATATTTTTAAATACGTTCACGCAGTTTTTCCCGTCCATATATTATTTCTATTGTTTACATATTAACTTACATGGTGCACCTATCGACCATAACTTGGAGCACCTGTTAAAAAACGTCAATGTAGCTTCAGGTTTGCTGTTTGTCAGTGTCGGAATATGTGAAACTGTTTGTTAAGTCGTCTTTTACTCAAAAATCGCTTTTACGCACGAGGTAAAAGCATTAATTTCCATTACATTGTGTGTACATGGAATTCAGATTCCGCAATCCTTTCAAAGGGGAACTGTCATTGGTTATGTTTTTGTGAAGTGCCTGCGTAGTGTATACAATTATAGTTTTCTTATAATTATAATAGTTTTATTAATATAGTTCACTTACGTACTCAGTGATTACTTTACTTCAGATTATGGTAAATTTTTTTAAACAATAATAGCATATAATAAATATAATTTCGATTCATACATTTATGGACATAATTCTAGGTATTCTTTTTACATCTGTTGAATTCAGTAATTTTTTTTAATACATGTTTTATTATAATATTATACAATGTGTTCATTTTGCTTTTTGTTTCATAGGAATATAATAAGTAATGTAGGTTATAATAAACCTTCATTATATGTGTAAACTAAAAATAAAACCCTATCGAACAAGACATAAATGTCTGAGTGTATACTATTACAATAATGTTTTTTGGTGATATTTTTGTTTTCCAAAACATAATAATAATAATATTTGTGTATTTTATTTTTCGATAGTGACTTTTTTGATGTCTAACAAGTCAGAGCAAATCACTTTGACATGTCATTCTCAACGTATAGTTCACCTGAACTAACTATTTGGAATTTTTATTCTGTGTGTAACTATGCATAAACAAATATGTTACAAATCGCATACCTATCATGTAATGCTTGTAGCATAGACTTTTAAAGCGTACCTACCTTATAAGTAGTTTTGTATGTCTTCACTCAATCGTGCCACTCATATTCAAACATATTTTGTTAAATTTAAATGTTCTCACTCATTTATTGAAAAAGTAATATTGATGAAAACAAATATGTTTTTTTTTAGATATTGTATTATTTTACGAGAGTGATGTGTTTTTATTTGGTAGGACATTATCTAATGTTATAATACCTTAGCCATTTGATAGTGTCCTAGAAGTGTGAAACGTATTATTCTTATATAATTAAATAAAACTTCTCATATTTAAACAAAAAACATTAAATACATTTTTATTTTAACATACCATCATTGCTTTTATCAATGGCTTCTGTGTTGTGCTGTGATGTTTCTGGTGGTGATTGTCAGGTATTCGGGCCGCAGTCCTCCAGCGCGATGGACTCATCGGGGCGGCGCCAGCGGACGCAGACCAAAGCCTCGGCAGAAGATCAAGCCCTTGACCAGATTGCTAAAGAGGTACAGACATTTAATGTTATTGAGATATTCAGTGTACGATACATATTACGGTTTTATTATTAATCATACTTTCAATGGTATATATCATATTAAAATCTTTTTGCCTAAAACAAATTTGTTCATTATTCTGTTAAATTTTAGCTTTTGTTATTTGTCTTGTAAAAATCTTTTCTCTATAACATTACTAATAATTGAAAGAGAGAGTCATGAATGTCATTGATTTTTATCAATTTATTTAATCCAAGGCTTTGGTATAATTAATCATAATTATGGATCATTTGCAACTAACTAACCATCACATTGTTTCCCTCGAGGACTAAGCAGATAGGATGGATTGCTACACTGTTCTATCCTGATATACCTTTCGAGGTTCCTTTACATTCATATACCGTGACATACATTTGTTGATTTTATTTACTTTGAACATGACTGCCTTTTATTAATTGATTAAACTGGTGATGCCATCTTTTCCTCAGACTCCTTGACTTATCTTTCCATTCATAATACTTGTACAATATTTTAAACCATTCTTCGCTCATCTATTCGTTCTATACTCGTACGTCTAAAACATTTTAGTGACCCTTTCTCTATTATATTTGCGGCAATCTCTGGTGATGCCGGTGGGAATAGCAATCAAACTGCTGAACATGATCGCTTTGGAGAAAGATGTCTTTCATATTCGTGAAAGTACGTTCAGAAGACAAATACTCTTGACTTTGGAGAGTATCTTGTATTCCTAATGTCGAACCATCTCTCATGCGTTCCTGGTATTATATATTTATTATATTTTACCTGTTTTCACTAGATGTCTTAAACTATAATAATTGTTTGTAATATTTTTTGAGAAAATAAACCGATTTGGTGGATCGTATTGCCAGGCTAAAGTGGCAATGGGCAGGTCATGTTGCCAGACAGGGAACAGACAGATGGGCACCCAGAGTCCTAGTATGGAGACCATGGGACATGAAAAGAGGAGTGGGCCTCAGAAACGTTGGGCCGATGATATTGTCCCTGTCGCGGGTAGCAGGTGGACTGGAAGAAATTAGAAGAGGCCTACATCCAGCAGTGGAGAGACGGCTGAAGAAGAAGAAGAAGAAGAAGAAGAATATTTTTTGAGAAAATAAACCGATTTGATTTGATTTGATATTTAGGACGCATTCATCTGCCCTACATTCCTTCCTTACTTCTTTGTACCATTTCTTACCGTACATAGTTTTTACTCACATTCTTCTTAGCCTTGTCTTTCTACGGCACATATCCTTTATCATCATTCTTCTGGCAGCTCCGATCTCTATTATTTAGCCAATATATTTCCGCTAGCAATGAGGATTTTGAGTTCACCGTTCCCAGCAACCCTTCTCTCGATGTCTTCCATTTTTCCTTCTCTTGTAAGCATGCTTCCCAGATAAATAATTTTGGTATATTTTTCCAATTTCTCTCCTTTTATATTTGTGTCGCAATCTGCCATATATTCTTTCTGTTCATGGATAATTTGTATATTTAATAATGATTAGATGAATAATGGTTCTGAATCAAATAAGATAAATAAACAAGTGTACCATGACATTGTTACAACACACTCCATACAATATCTCTTCAGTATACTGACACTGTATTTATTGACTGTAAAGACATAAAATAGTCAATATTATTGATATCTCTCAAGCATTTGTTATATTTGCTGGTTGTAGACAGTATTTTTTCTTCTTCTTACAATCTGTTTGAAGCTTGTAAAAGTATGTAATTGTGACATATTCTTATAAAAGATGTGTTATAGGGATACACATAGATAAAATGGCATTTTATCAAATGTTATGCTTTTAAATTTTATTTATAAAAATATATATCTTTGTAATATTGAATGAAATATTCATTTGTTTGCTCAGATTGAACTCATTACTTCTTGTTGAGGAGTCTCACCTATATTGAGCTAGACATTAATCAGAGTCGGAGAAATCAAGTGTGCATGACACAATGTTATTGTTGAGGAAGTGAGAGAAGTATATCAGGAAAAAAAGTGTGGCAATTCATTTTTTCTGCCTACCCATTTGGAGAAATGGCGCGATGGTTAGTTAGTTTTTTTTTAAATATATTTTCCATTAGTTGACTTATCAATCTATTGGCTTGAATATCAAGATTTTTTTTATTAAATTTAATCAATGGTTTTTATTCTTACGAGTTAATTTTTCTTGACATGTTTTGTAAGTATTGTATACATTAATCACCGGGAGAATGATACAAACTAACCAAAAAAATATTAACATTATATTAGGTGTTTCGGAAAGTTCGGTCTGTTTTTTGTATGAAAAACGCATTTATTTGAAAGGTAAAATAAATAAAAACACAAAAAAATGTCTCGCCTTATGAAGTAATCCAAGCATCGATCCAATTCTTGACATCTGCATGTGAATAAAAGTGCTGCTCTTCAAAGGCATGCGTCATGGATCTGAACAAGTGGTAGTCCGATGGTGCCACGTCTGGTGAATAAGGCGGGTGCGGTATAATCTCCCAGCCCACATTCTGTATGTAGTTTTTGACCGCGATTGCGATGTGAGGTCAAGCGTTGTCGTGTTGAAAAATCAACTTGCTGTGCCTGTTGCCCCATTCCGGTCGTTTTTCAGCCAGAGCCTGCTTTAATCGCATTGGTTGTTGTCGGTAGACTTCTCTCGATACCGTTTCGTCCGGTTTGAGGAGTTCATTTTACGGTCAAACTTTTTCGATCTTTCAGGGCGATGTTTGCCATAAACGCTAAAATCACCAGCTTTGAAGCGTCTGTACCATTCTCTGCGCGATTTATCCGATGGGGAATGATCGTCATAAACTTCCACAAGCATTTTATGCACCTCAGCTGCACTCTTCTTCCAATCAAAACAGAACAGCAGAACTTCCCGCAAATGTTTCTTATATACCACGAAAGTCGACATTTTAAGGAACGACAAAACAAACGTTGTTGCGAGAATGACAAACATTTGCGAACTGAATTTAATTGACAGGTGCTCAGGTGTACTAAAAAATGGCCTCCAGATTTGAAGACTTGAAGCAGCCAGAGCCCTCTGTTGTAAAACAGACCGAACTTTCGGAAACATAGGAACAAAAACGGAAAGGAAGGAGGAAGGAACAAAAACAAAACATTTGAAAAATAGGTTATATTGTATGTTCACCGAAAAAAAGATTTGTGGACGTTTTGTTGAATGAGCCATTATGAGTAATTTATTACATTCAGAGTATGTAGTTTTGGATTTGGGTATTTTGTGTTGAAACTAATGCGGTTTATGGGTCAGTAAAAGAAATGTTCGTTTATATTTTTTAAATCATCGGAGAAATCGACGTGTATGCACGACACAATGTATGAGAGAAGTATGCCAGGAAGTAAAATTGTGGCGGTTCATTCTTTCTGCCTACCCCATTCGAGGAGACGGCGTGATGATTAGTTAGTTAAAACACGTGGGAGGCGGTTATTTAACAGAGGTTATTTTTTTGTAATAATCATGTATGACTAACTAACCATCACGCCATTTCCCCGGAGGGGTAGGCAGAGAGGATGTATCGCCACAATGCTCTGTCCTGGCATACCTCTCGGGATTCCTCTACATTCATACATCGTACCATGCACGCACGTCGATTATTCCGACTTCGAATGTGGCCGCCTTTTAGTAATTGATTAATTTGGTCATGCCATGTTTTCCTCGGTCGCCCTCGGTTTCTTTTTCCACTCACGTTGCTTGTGTACAACTTTTTAATCATTCTTCTCTCATCCATTCGTTCCGTATGTCCAAACCATCTCAGGGATCCTTTTTTAATTTTATCCATGATGCAGTCATCTGCCTTACATTTCTCTCTTATTTCATCGTTCGGTATTCTATCATACAACGTTTTCCCACACATTCTTCTTAGTGATCTCATTTCTACGGCGTTTATCCTGCTTCCATCCTTCTTTTACCAGCTCCAAGCTTCACTTTCATACATGATTTTTCATGTATAAAAAAAACAATTTTTTGCCTACGGTATTTAGAGTGAACTTTTGGGTCACTAACCGTCTAGTCTTGAGGTGTAGGCGCATTGAATAGGATGGGGGTGCAGGCGGCGCGTCGAGACGCCCCGCCCCGTCAAATACGACTGAGGCATAACTTTCCAGAAGGGTACAACCACCCTAATAGACTTGTAATATATTCGCGAAAAGTTACAATTTTTAGGGATTAAATTGAAATAAAAATAATTTCTTATTTATAAAGTTGTTGCTGGTCCGTTGGCTTGGAATAGCCTCCCTGTTAGTATTAAGTATGAGTATACCGATGTTAAATTCAAGAGACTACTTAAGACTGTATTTTTCAGTCAGTCTTCGTAGTGCGCCTTTGGAGTTAAACGGTTAAAATATAAATCATCATAAAATAAATTAACTGCTATTAAAAAAAATTAAGTACGTGGAAAAATGAACAACTTAGAAACGATATAAATATGCGTATTTTTTTTTTACGATATTATTTATTGTTTCTTGAACAATGTTGTAAAACTCTATTTTAAGTAATTAATAAGAATGAAAACGTCTGTTTTCTAGAAGTTTTATTTTATTTTATGTGAATGACAAGTTTCGCCTGTCTAAGGTTATATCAAATGACATTTGCTAATGCCTTAGACAGGCGAAAATCGTCATTAAAATAAAATATAATAAAACTTCTAGGAAACAGACGGGTTTATTCGTATTCATTATTTATTAAACTTTTCATAACCTTACTACGGAAAATGCATATGATCAACACGTGACCGACATTTAAAAAATATTTTTGTTAATATAATTAATAAAATAAATATAATTTTTATATTTGTGCTAATTTTTAAAGCCTCTTTTTATTGACTAACCATTTAAAAAAAAAACTACGCTTATTTATTAGTAACTCTGTTGTAATGTGTGTATATTTCAGTTTCACTCCACCTTTGCTTTGCGTGCGTGGTTATATTTTGTTCAACAGCTCATTATTTAGCTGATGAAAGAATCACGACCATATACTGCGCGGTCTTCACATCAAACCCTGGATCCAATCAGACCATTGACAATCTGTTGTTTCAATTAAAACTATTTTAATAACTTTTGCACACTACTTACAACATGTAGAAGTAAAAAAAACACCAATCATCGTGATGAAAAATTAAACCACGATATAAGAACGATCTTTCACAATTAAAATTTGTTTCTGATGTAATAAACAAATAAATATTTGAGAATCCTGCCGTAAATTGAAGAGTTTAATCAAATATGACATTGGATAGTGCCCTTACAACGCGAAACACGTCATATTAATACTATATAATATAAAACTGTTAATGAATAAACTTTGTTTTTTTTTATCACAATTGTATTTTATTAAAAAAAAAATTGGAAAAGAATGTATTTTGTAAAAATTTGACATTTGATACATTATTGTAACACCTGATGATGTCAACATAGGTTGATGTTCAGCTGTCGCGTAAAATAAAATTGTGATACAAAAACAAAGTTATGTAATTTAACAGTTTAAAATGTTAAGGTATTATAGTGTTTCGGCCAAAACAATAGACTATTTAATTTATATTTAGAGTAATTGAAAAAAATATAATTGATGAAACCAGTATTTTCATTTTGAATTTCTTAAATAGTTACATTATGGCCGCCTCCTTGTCTGACTGCCTTAACGCCCCCTGTTTGCCCCTGGACTCGGCAAAAGGGGGTGGTACTGCCCTTGTTAGGAACCTATAGGATAAACTGTAATTTTGCATTATTATTAAAAAAATATTGAGAATATTTTTTTTGCTTTCCATTTAATGAATATAAAAAGCAGTCTTTGAAGAGTTCAACATTTGTTTATTTTTGAAGTTTTTGATATATCAGTTAACGTTTGTAACACCTACGCCTTCCTTATGGATATGCACTCAGGTCGTTTGGTTAGGATGAGTCCAATGTGTTAATAATTTCGAAAATGCATTTACAAACGGAATGCATTGCAAGTCACGCAATCGTGTGTTAAGATTTCAGCGCGTGCGCAGTAAATGCTTTTACTTTTATTGCCTACTCGCCCCCATAGCCACCGGCGCCATTTATTGCGATATAAGTGAAAATATAATAAATTACGACATTTTATATGGTAAATAAATACATTCACACTTAATTTTTAGTAGTTTCTGTTGAATTATTAATTTACTAAATATACGGTGTATTATTATTATTATAAAAACGTGATCCTCATAGATGCCGTCATTTTAAAATTGTATACGTCGGACTGATATCTATTCATACAACTATCCTGAAGATGGAGTCTGCAACGATCTCCTAATCACAGCTCGAAGAGGTTACCACGAGACACGGACTATACATAGATACGATCCCAAGAAATACATATATCCGTCCGTTTTATTTATTTTTTCCCGTTATTTCGCTTTATCGAATTTCCTAGCCCTAGCAAGCCGAAAAGCTCATAAAATATAATAAAACTTCAAGAAATCAGACGTTATCACCAAAATTTCAATCACCAAATAGGGTTCTGCAGTATTGTTAAAGAAACAACTTTTTTCTATTCCTCTATTCCCGTTGTTATTCGGGGTTAGATTTTTAAATCATTTGGGATCAGTTGTTTTGCTGGTCATCTTCCTTCCTGAGTTTTCATGAAGTATGTTTTGTGGAAGTTTTATTGACGATTTTTTTATGAATTAAAACACTGTCTTTTCATCTATTGAGTTTATTTTTCTCGACATCTTTCAAAGACCTTCATCATAGGGAAACGATATAAACTGTTTATATCGTTCACCCGATGATGAAGGTGCAAGCCTTCAAAACATGTCGAGAAAAATAATCTCAAAAGTGGAAAAAGCGATGTTTTAATTCATTAAAAAAAACATTATTATGGAATTTCACAGTGTTAATGCCTAAGTTTATCTGAAGTTTAGAAGTTTTATTATATTTAATTTAATCTGATGAACACCGTGTAATTAAAAAAATAACATTTTGAATATACGTTTAATCAGCAGACATGGCACGTTGTGTCCTTTATAGTATAAAATATCTGGTAGTTGAAAATTAATGATTCCAGTTTGTATTTATATCAGCCTCCTCGCCCCTTCACCCTCGCCATGTCTCCAGCTTTAGCCGGCGCCTTGTGGTGCATGCACCTTGCGCCATAATACAGCGCCCAGCCCGCTCCAGCATCCAGTGCTCTCCCTCCAGCGAGCGCATCCGGCTGGAGCGGCCAGGCGACAGTGCTCTCGGGATCACGCGCCGCCTCTGCAACCGCCGTCGGTGGTCACAGTTACGGCCATTGTGTAACTTACTTAGAGCTAATCACATTTTTTTCACGCACTAAAGATAACAATAAGTTTAAATATATCGCATATTTAAATCAGTTTTATTTTATAATATTTAAATGGTAGTTCACGATATCATTGCATAGTGGTCATTCTAATAAGAACTTTCGGGTTTGAATAATCTCGTTTGACCAGTTATTTAAATTAGAAACGATTTTTATTTATAATAATAAAATTAAAACTGGCGTGCCCATTTGAAATTTACAATATAAATATTGTATTTACACCAAAATCTCTTCAGTGTTGTAACGATCGTTGTGAGTGCATCTCGAATACTTTTGAACTGTTTCATCGAGTGACGTTGATTTCGATCATCAACATTTCGCGTGCATGCGTGTCAACATAACAAATTGAACATTTCGAGTGTTTGCAAAATTTTGTCCACGTGTTTAACTATGGTGAAGATGGCGTTGGCGATGATAGTGGGGGTGGCGCCCCAATTCCTAGTGGGGCCCCGCTGGTTTCCCTCCGCGCCCTCCCTCTCGGACTGCCTGGAGGGACCTTCGCCCCCGCACATCTTGGTGCCCCTTGATAGGAAGTTGATGTTAATGAAAAAAGCCCCGTGTCCCACGGTAAGAAGGATTCGAAATATCTTGCTTTCGTTTGTATCTGTCAGCCTGAAAATATCAAACTTTTTAAAGTATGTATTCTGCTAATATCGGAAGTCAGTTCAATGCTAATTGAAGTATTGATTTTTAATTTATTGCGTTTTGAGATTTTTCCATTGAATTTACCAATCGTTTCGGATGAGTAGTGATTATCGATATCTTTAGAATTTTTAGCTTATGGATGATGCAAAGTTTTCTCCAATAACAATATATATCTTTTTTAGTTTAAAATTATTTATTATTCTCTCGTTTTCGAATATACCTATATAATATTCATAATTTCTGCGCACGTAATGCACGTACAATATAGTATTATATATCCATATATATATTTTTTACTTCATTGGAATGTTATATTTTAAGTCACACATTATTTAATCATTTTATTTCAATCACAAATCATTCATACTGAATTTACGATTAGTATCGAAACCGGTCGGCACGCGATATGAATAATATCGTAATTGGGCGGCAGTAAAACCCCCCAACGATTAACACAAATGAATTAATCAATTTGTGTTTTTAGTTAGTTTATTTCGTTCTAACACAATCGAAACATGTCTAGATAAATAAATCTATATCAGTGAAATAAACTGCTTTTTCATTTTTGTATGAGATTCCACCGTGCTAAGTTTATTAATATAATATTGATCATTTACCAAGTACATCGTTTTAATACTTCTCAATTGAGGTATGCTCTATATAAACTCAATACTGTTTCATCTTCGTTCTTAATAAACATCGGGTTCATTCGCTCAACCGCTTTATTGAATTAATGTCTTATTGTTGTTTAATTTGTAATCCAGTCTTAATAGTCAGCATTTAATGGTAACGACACCAGCTTTAGTTTGGACCAGGAAATGCTAGCGGGTCGCTACAGCGCAGCGGTCCAATAATAGACCCGGCTGACACGCATCGAACTATCGGAGCAGGGCGCCCACTGCGCCTAGTACCGCACCGGTGCACTATCGGGCGGCCGAACCTAAATCGTCCTAAAATTCAATTTTGTCAAATATATGGTAGAATTAAAATAATAAGGTAAAGGTGTCAAGCAGGGGTGTGTAATGTCTCCATGGTTGTTTAATCTATATATGGACAAGTGTATGAAAGACCTGATTGGGTTGGAAGCAGGTGCAAAAATGAACGGTGTGTCAGTAAGCTGTTTGTTGTATGCGGACGACGCTGTGCTACTTGCAGACAACGAGCATGAACTGCAAGCCCTGGTGTCTAGTATGTATGAGGTATGCAAGCGATACGATTTGATGATGAATGTGAATAAGTCCAAGGTAATGATTTTCGAAAAAGAAGGAAGCAAGACAGTCTGCAACATTAGTGTAAACGGTGAAAATCTGGAACAAGTGAATGAATTTGTTTATTTAGGAAGTATGTTTACAAAGGATGGGAGGGTGGAGAAGGATATTGAAAGAAGAGTTGGGGCAGGCAACAGAATAAATGGTGCACTTAAAGTTGTCATCGCAAACAAAAGCCTATCCAAAAAAGCTAAGATGGCAGTGCACAATGGTGTTCTTGTGCCGACCCTTATATGGAAGTGAAGCATGGAACTGGCAAAAGAAGGATGAAAGTAGAATAAATGTAGTAGAAATGAGATCTCTAAGACGAATGTGTGGCAAATCTGTATATGATAGAGTGACAGATGCATGTATAAGAAGTGAATGTGGTGCGAATGAAAGTGTTATGAACAAAATAAGGAAAGGGTCATTAAGATGGTTTGGACACATGGAAAGAATGAGTGAAGACAGAATGGTAAAGAAGGTATATGTAAACGGCGTGAACGGAGCTAGAAATAGAGGAAGGCCGAGGAAAACGTGGCACGATCAAATCAATCAAATATTGAATGTCGGTCACGTGAGGAGTCAGAAAAATCGACGTGCGTGCATGACAAGATGTATGAATGTAGAGGAATCGAGAGAAGTATGTCAGGACAGAACAGTGTGGCGTTCCATTCTTTCTGCCCACCCCTCCGGGGAGACGGCGTGATGGTAAGTTAGTTAGTTTGTTAGTTAAAATAATAATTGATTCATAATTAAATTGAACAGTGAAACAGTGAGATGAAAAAATCTTTGTTAAAAAAATACACCCATGAAAGTGGCATAATTTTTATAATGTAACGTTTTTTTATAAACTACAGTTTTTTGTGTATTATAACGTATTTATAAACCTTAATCCATGTGTTTTTTTTTTTACATAAGATAATATTTTTTTTGGTCTAAAAAGTGAATTTTAGCTGACCTATAATTCATACTACGAATAAAATTATAGAATTATTTTTATGGATAATGAATTTGTATTGATTCACTATTATTTCCTCCAAATTTTGTGTATATATTCTTATTAATCTCGAAGTTATTGAATTTTAGGATGAAAATGAACTGTTCGCCCCACAGTGCGGTGGTGCACCGGCTGTAGCACCTTGGGCCAATCGTTACTTAATATTCCGGAACTTTTCATTATTTTTTCAGCCGTTTTCATTGTTTGTGGTTGGTCCTGTTTGCGCTCGTTGCATAAATATACACCACTCGCCATTAACAGGCCGCTTGGTTTAACGTGTTTCCGATACGGAGATTTTTAATGATGTTTGTTGAATCGACTTTTTATAAACGTAAATGACCTAGAATCTGAGGTCGAATACTTTAAACCCTATTTTTATCGTTAGTAAACTAGGAATTTAAGTACGATTTTTTAAAAATCTTTGAGGATATAGGATATTTCAATGTCAATGTGATAATATTAAAAGTTGCCATAATACTTTTCAAGATAATCTAATGATTATCAACTACTTCCATTTATTGTCGACATCGACCGGGATCGACAGACTGGCTCTGACATGGACCAGTCTGTCGATCCCAACTAGCATGGCGAAACCGGTTGCTGGCGAAATAAATTCAATAAGTGGGTGTAGTTAATAAAAAACATTGTGTTATTTAATTATGATATTTTTTTGTAATCACTGATTTCATCTCATGTAACTTTATACAAAAGGTTTCTCAAGATGCCTGCAAATTTAGATTTCATTTGCATCACTATTTCTCTCAGGAATGTTGGATTTCAACACTCTTGAAACTCGTCGAATGATCTTTCTAGGAAAGCATTTTTTTAAACTATTGTCCGGAGGTATTTACAATCCAGGAATACTGAGAGAGTTTAATCTATATGTTCCCCATAGTTATAGCAGAGCAAGGGGGCATACATTATTTTATGCCCCAAATTGCCGCACAGAGGCCCTTCGAAGTTCTCCTGTATTGAAAGCGATTCGTCTTCAAAATAAAAGTTTTCGTCTTGAAAGAGATAGACCTCTTTGGATGCAATTATGGCGAATTCGTAAATACCCTTACGATAAAGGCCGCAAGCAAATAACTGGCTTTTCCTATTCATAAGGTTCTATGTATGTTTCCTTTGGTATTATTTTTTTTCACCCTTTACATCTATTTGGCTCGCGCTGTAATGATGTAAGGAGTTTTTTCAACAAAATAATAATAATAATAATTCATTATTATCAAAATAAACTTATTTCACATATTCATTTGATTACTATTTATAAAAAATATATATCTTCTAATATTTTCACAATGTAGAAATATGTACTTAAATCCGGCGTGTATAATTATTAACTATATAAAAATAAAGTCAAGAACATAAAACTATCAATTAATAACATCTTAAAATAAATGAGTAGTTGGTACTTTAATCATAACTAAATCAATTCCAAATCTTATCGAATCCACCAGGATTGCGAAAGGCAGCATGGCACTTTTAAAATTATAATATTATATTATTTAGTTTTTGCACAATGGTGTTCTTCTACCGACCCTTATGTATTAAAGTGAAGCATGGAACTGGCAAAAGAAGGATGAAAGTAGAATAAATACAGTAGAAATGAGATCTCTCAGACGAATGTGTGATACTCTGTGTATAATAGTGTCGAATGAAAATATAAGAAGTGAATGCGGTGCGAATGATGGTGTTTTGAATAAAATAATGAAAGGATCATTAAGATGGTTTGGACATATGGAAAGAATGAATGAAGAACGAATGGTGAAAAAAATATATGTTAACGATGTAAATGGAACCAGAAATAGAGTAAGACCAAGGAAAATGTGGCACGATCAAATAAAACAAATATTTAATGTCGGCCATGTGAGGAGTCCGAGAAATCGACGCACGTACATGACACGATGTATGAATGTTGAGTAAGCGAGAGAAATATGTCAGGAAAGAAAAGTGTGGCAGTCCATTCTTTCTGCCTACCCCTTCGGAGAGACGGCGTGATGGATAGTTAGTTAGTTTTTTAGCTTATCTTTTTTATGTTTGTGTTACGATGGATTTAAGTGGTTTTCGTGTCTGTAGCAGACATTCAATATTTTATCTCATAATTCTCTGTACGTTAATTGAGTGAGAACGTTTTATGTCCCCCTGTCGGAGTGGGTAACCCGTTTTGTAAAACACTTCTTCGATTAGTTAGTTTGACAAGGAGTATAGTTCTTCTCCCACGTGTCCGGGAGACAGATGGCGTGGCACGTGGCGCTCCGGTGCGGTGTCTACCCCGGAAGTGTCCCTCACTCCTAGACCATATCGGCGATGGGAAAAATGTCCCGAAATATTTGGATAAATTGGGGTGAGCGCGTCTCGGTGGCTTTATACTCGCCGCGACGTCTTTCACCCGAAATAGAGCTTCAGCTCTTAATCAAAGAAAGTCTTTTCTGCTTATTATCTTTTAACATATTTCAATCATTCGTGTTATGGAATAGCAATATTTCTATCTTAGTAGTACTTACTTATGTATGGAAGTGAAGCTTGAAGTTGTCAGAAGAAGGATGAAAGTAGGATTAAAGAGGTCACTAAGAAGGATGTGCGGAAAAAATGTATGATAGAATATCTAATGATGAAGTAAGAAACGAGTGTAAAGCGGATGAATGCGTGATAAATAAAATCAAGGAAGGGTCACTAAGATGGTTTGGACATATGGAACGAATGGATGATGGAAAAATGGTTAAAAAGATATATACAAGTAGTGTGAATGGAAAAAGAAGTCAAGGAAGACATGACATGACCAAATTAATCAATTACTGAAAGGTGACCATGTTCGAAGTAGGGACAATCGACGAGCGTGCATGTCACGATGTGTGAATGTAGAAGAGTCGCGAGAGTTATATCAGGATAGAACAATGTGGCGATCCATCCTCTCTGCCTACCCCTCCGGGGAAACGGCGTGTTGGTTAGTATTTTAAAACTATGCTATTTTTTATTTGTTTATTTATTCCAATGATAATTGCAGTGCAGCAACCGAATAAGTTTTATTACACCATAAGTGGAAAAATATAAAGAAACCGAAAATTATTTTTTTTATTGTATGTAGAATAAAATATTTATTGTTAGAATAAATATAATTACACTTGGTATCACTACACTCTATTTCACTTAACACAGACATGTACACATTTTTAACTTACTTTTAAATTTAAGGTTAAAATTGGGTACATTACCTTTAAATATTTGTGTTAAGTGAAATGAAGTGTTGCAATACGAAGTGTAATTATATTTATTCAATTATGAATCCATAACACAAAGTGAAGGCGAATATATAATATTTTTATTGTTTATTGAACAACGATTAAAATGTTTATAATATCAAATAATTAAAACGTATGTTTTCTAGAAGTTTTATTATATTTTATGGAAACGTCATGTTGCGCCCTGCTAAGGCATTATCAAATGACATTGACCAATGGCATTATCAAATGTCACATTTTATTATTTCTTTAGCAATGTGAAACATGTCATTCCCATAAAATTTAATAAAACTTAAAAAAACAGACGTTTCCTTTCGTATTAATAATAGTAGAATTAATAAAACACAATTAGATTGGGAATAAAAATTTAACCATGGAAAACATTGTAATACCAGTTAATCAAATAGGTATATAAAAAGATGACCATATTAGAAATACGAAAAATCGGGAAGCGTGCATATAACGATGTACGAGTATAAATAATATGTCAGAATCAGAGGAATTCCAGAATCTAAGTACCTGGTGGTTCATCTACTCTGCCGACCCCCTCGAGAATACGACATGACGGTTAGTTAGTTACAATATTATTCCTAGAGAATACTAAGAATTTCTCACGGATTGTTCTTATTAATCTCCGTGCGCGGTTTAACTGGCACC
This sequence comes from Lepidostoma basale, assembly GCA_022606425.2. Classification (NCBI taxonomy): domain Eukaryota; kingdom Metazoa; phylum Arthropoda; class Insecta; order Trichoptera; family Lepidostomatidae; genus Lepidostoma; species Lepidostoma basale. The sequence goes on along the minus strand of JAHDVF020000775.1, from coordinate 304,621 downwards.
CGACAGCCGGTTGGAGTAGCCGTCGCGATGCACCGCGGTCTATTTCCGTCCCCGTCTGGACGCCTGACATTTCTCGTATTTTCTTCTTTTGTGGCGCATTCCCTCTCCTTTTGGCACACATATCTGGGCTGCAGCGGCGGCGGATCAACGTCCTTCGCGATGTTACGCACGCGGCAGCGGGAACGGCGCCCGAAGCCTAGATAACTTAACTTGCACTAAAAAGCGACATTATTGTTATCGGCCAATCAAAAATATTTTAAATTATTACAAATGTAAAATAAAATAAAATGTCACTTTGTATATCAACCAACACCAATATTGGCGCTGCAGCCCACTATGGGCCCCGGCCTCTCCCAGAATTCTTCGCCACTCTCTCCGGTCCATCGCCCACATTCTCCAGTTTGTAACACTAATTGCCCTGAGGTCCTCCACCACACCATCCATCCACCTCAGTTCTGGTCTTCCCACACTTCGCTTCCCATCTGGTCGTGTATTGAGAATTTTCCCTGGGATTCGATGTTCTTCCATTCGTTGGAGGTGTCCCAACCATCAAAGACGCTGTATTTTTATAAACTTCACTATGTTTGGCTCGTTGTTAAGTCCTTCCAGCTCCTGATTATACCTCACTCTCCACACTCCACCTTCACAGAGAGGTCCAAATAATTTTCTCAACACCTTCCTTTCAAAGACCAGCAGTGCATGGTCGTCCCTTTGCTCAGTACCCAACACTCCGCACCATACACAAGTACTGGTCTCAGCAATGTTTTACAGCAATAATTTGGTGTTTCTTGTCAGCAAACGGGATTTTAGGTCTCTGTGGATTCTTAAATACTATTTATTTGCCACCTTTATTCTCCTTTTGATCTCAATACTAACATTATTGCTGCTAGTTACCACTGAGCCCAAATATTGGAACGCTTCAACATTTCTATGTGTGGGTACATGCGCTGAATAATGTTCCTGGACCATTTCTGATGTTAGCTGGTGTTTTGGAAACCAAGCTATCCACCATCATTCAGTCCTTTACCCCTGCCGCAATCAATGCGGATAAAAATAAAAAAATCCTCCCCGATAGCTTACTACGTACTCCGCCAAACAAAATGGTCTCACGCAGGATGCTATCTCCTACCACAACTCCATCCAAGCACTGCTCCTCTTATCTTCCCTTTGGGAACAGACTTTTTTTTATAAATACAATCCCAACCCCAACTGGTCTTCCATTCCTTGACAATAATGTAAGACTATATCATAAACCCTAAATCCCCCCTCGCCCTCTTTTGAAGGGACACTTCGGGCCATACAAGCCCCATCATAAAACAACTACCAAATCACATTTCAACAATGTTTCCTACAGACGTAAGAGGAATAGCCATTAGAGCTGAACCTCTGTAAGCCAGAGGATCCAAGTCCAAGGATGCGATCATATGTTATGTTTTTTGGGTATTTACTTGTTGGAAGTCCCATTCTATTAGCAGCATTTTCCAGGTTTCTAACCTATTTTTTGACATCATTGGACGTTCTTGCAATTAAATCAAGATCATCTGCATAAACAAGTATCTTGCAAGATTTTCGGAATATTGTACTTGTGGTCTCAATTCTGGCGTCTCTGATAATTTTCTTTAGTACAACGTTAAATAGCAAACATGACAATACATCACCCTGTCGCAGACCATTATAATTGTTAAACTGGCCTGAAGTGGTGGTTTGCATATGCACTCTTCAGTTGAAGCCTTGCAGTGTGACCCTTTCAAGTTTGATTAGTTTGCTTGGTATTCCTAGGCAGCATAGCTTCATACAATTTCACTTTGCCTACACTATCATATGCCGCCTTAAAATCTATAAACATGTGATGTGTTTGTATATTAACCACGGAATTATAATTGTGGTAACTAATTTCGCTTGCACCCAAGCTTCATCACGGCAATATGAAAGCTTAATAAAAGTACATAATAACAAGATATGAAATAACGAATATCCGGTTACTATCCGATATTCGGCCTATCCGGTCATGTTTTACTATCCGACCTGATGCCGGATAGTTAGCTTATGTCTGGCCGGATACCGGATAGTTAAAACATATCATATTTTTATTATATTAATGCAGTTAATGTTCCTCTCTATATAAGATAGGTATGATACTTTATCAATAATAAAATTCATGCCAAACGAATGATAATCCGATAAATTGAAGTTGTTTATTTATTGCAACCAAAACAAGTACAAGTCTACAAAACAAGTACAAGTCTCCAAAACAAGTACAAGTCTCCAAAACAATCATTAATATTCAAAGTTAACTTAAGGAAAATTATGATGAATGAACACAACGTTCCCTATGTTTGTGGGTAAAAAGCGATTGCACTTGTTTTCATAGACAAGGCCGGCTTCAGAAAACAACCTCTCACTCTCAAAACAAAACTATTTAGCATAATTATAATTCCGTGGTTAATGTGTAAAGTTGAATTTTATTTTATAAATGTAATCCACCTTTCCTGCTATGTTCCCACCAGATGTAAGAAGAATAGCCACAGATGAACCTCCGTAAGCCAGAAGATCCAAATCCAAGTCCTACTCATAGTATCCAATCACATTATCAAAGTTATCTTTGGTGCAGTTTTGTCAGATTTCAAATATTTGAATTTATATTTATAAGAAAATGAATGACGGCGATTTTTTTTCTCTCGGTATAAAATTTTCATTTTGCTCGCACAATTTGCAATGCACTAAGTTCTTCCAAGCCTATTCATCTATGTAATACATAAATGGTCACATTGATACAATCTGGTCTCTTGGTATGTAATAAGAGGCTACTTTTTATAAGATATGGTTTAAAGCGAATTATGATTCGTAGGTTTTTTCCTTACTACTGAATTATGGCTTACAATATTTTTTCTGCATCACACTTGTTTTGATCCGTGATACTCGGAAGTATAAAGAAATTAAATATATACATTTGCACACACTAAAATGCCTTTTTAGTACTTGCGACAGAAAAATAAATCTTCGTTTTAGGAATGTAGATTTTTAGAAAGCAACAGAAGAATGAAAAGAAACCGTCACGGTTAATTTACATTTTTTTTAAATGAATACATAATTCAGTGCAATTTGTCTGTATATTCTTGTTTTTCTAGAACAGCGTTTCACAATCTGGGGGTCGTGATAAGGTATATGAAGGATGGCAATCTCTAAAAAAAAATCAATATACGGAAAATTATTTTGTTGTTATTATATAATTGAGTGTTCCATATATTATATTACAAGATAATGACTACCAAATAAAATAAACTAATAGTATTAACTAATAATTGCTTATTACGATTTATTTAAATGAGTTTGTCGCGACAGCTGTTTCGCCATCAGGTGATACAAACAACTAAATATTCGAAACGGCTTTTGCGACAGACTTATTTTTATAAATCGTGATGCGTTATAACAGTGTTTTAAATTTAAACATTTTATAATGTTGAAGTATCATAGTGTTTCGGCCAAAACAATGGATTATCTCAATTAAAGCTACTGTTGCGTAAAGGTTAATTAACTCTATCGAGGAAGGGTCGCGACACGAAAAAGTGGAGACACACTGTTCTAGAATATTATTTAAATGTTGATTATCATATTGGATAATGAGTTTCAGTTCAAATAAAAATGATTTACGGACACTTAAGTGATGCGGTGTACAAGAGACGCAGCGCTGATCTCACGCGAATGTTAATTAATTGATCTCCTTAATGTCTGCCTTTAGACGCGCCTAATCCAATATGCTAAAGAGCTGAAAGGACACTGGTGACGTCACCCGTTCTGTTATTATTCATCTGCTGGATGATTTATCCTGACCCCCCGTTCTCGGCACCGCGCCCAGCGATGGGTGCCTACGTCTGCAGCCTGAAGTGGCGGAGAGAAGAGTCACTGTCGAATTTCGTCGGTGACGTAATTGTTTAATATTATCTTCCTCGAGAGAAGCTTTGCCTGTCACGTGGTGGCTAAATGAGTGGGAATAACAAATTGTTCGATGGATATTTATTTATCGATTTTACCGCATCGGACTCGCTCATTTTTATACAATGTCGATTTATCGTATTTTTACAAAATATTCGAACAGATCATGGCATCTACAAAATTTTATATTTTAATGACTATCTAATGATATATTGTTGGACATTAAATAAATGAAATATTTGTGAATATAGTGATTAACCATATATAGCTTGTCTCCCGCGGAGCGAAAAGAGAAGGATGGAGTGCCGCATCAGTAAAAGTGTGACAGTCCATTCTTTCTGCCTACCCTTTCGGGGAGACGGCGTGATGGTTAGTTAGTTAGTTAGTTAGTTAGTCTTAAGCTACATTAAGTGTACACATTTTATATAATAAACATTTTGTATTCTCCCCATAATCATACCCTAAATATTCCGGTTGAGGTTTTCCATGGTTTCCTCAGCTGTAAGGCGAATGTCGGAACATAGATAGATAGCCCATGGACCCCAGAGCTTGACTGAATCAGCTCTGTACAGCTTAAACGCACAATATAGAAATATATTTTATAATAAATAGTAATAATATCAACTTATTGAACGCTAAGGCATTAACACTGTGAAATTCCATAGTAATATACTTAGGAAATAACTTTGTTTAATCCACAAAATATTTTTAAAAAAAAACACGACATATTTCGGAGGATACCTCCCACCTCCAGGTGTAAAAAATATAATAAAAACTAAACAAATAAATACTATTATAAAAAACGCATTTAATATTCGATACTATACTTTAAATTTAAAAATGAACCAAACATTACGATAATATAAAAAATATAAAATTATAATTTAGAAAAAACAAACATTTGAAAAGGTATCCTCCGAAACATTTCGTGTTTTTTAATATTTTGTGGATTTAACAAAGTTATTTTCAATTTCAAAATATAGTAATAATATCCTCGAGATAAACACCCGCAAGGATCAAATATTGTATTTCAAACCAATAAAGGAAAATATAAAAAAGATATCTTGTTTAGTTAAATGATATAAATGTATAGCCCTATTTGCGTAATATCCATTTTCATAAATAAAAAAATGATTTAGTAATAACTGTATTCGAAAAGAGTCGATATATAATGAACTCGAATAATTGAAATAATTATCGTTTTGATTCATGAAAATTTTTAGTATGGAGTTCCGCAGTGACGGAATACTGTAAGTTATCAAAAAGTATAAAGCATAATTCAAAAGTGATCAAATTCTTTGTATGTAATTAAAAAAAAACAACCATTTCTTGCTGTATAATAAATACAATAAAAAATAATTTATAGAAATTAACCTTAACCTCCATAACGTGTTTGTGAGTTATGCGCATATGCACCCACTGATTCGCCGGCATTATTTTATACCGATAATTAATTCACATTCCTAAATATTACCACCTGCATTATTACTTACAATGGCTGCCATCATACGGACACTCGATAAAATAACAAAATGTTCAGGCTAAGTCCACACAAGTAGGAGCATCACTTGGTGCTTAGAATTGCTGTGAGCTAGGTCTTCTTTTTCTTTCGATAGATCTTACAATATTAGATTTCCGATAGATAGATCTTACTTTCGATAGATCTTACCACTTCGTGGCCGAGTGGTAAGTGCTTTGACTGCCACCCCGAAGGTTCCGGGTTCGATTCCCGGCGAGGGCAGTGTGATTGTCACACTGTCTTCGGTCTGGTGTAGAATTCACGTGACAATAAAATGGCGATAGATTAGCTACCTATCACATGTCATGACAATCACTACGATAGCTATAATACCCTTTACATCGATTTGGCTCTTGCTGTCATGATTTAAAGAGCGATTCAACAAAATAATAATAATCTTACAATATGTTCAGACAGGATATCAATTTTGGTCCTGTGATGAAGACGTCCAACTTTATCTCTACATCTCTTTGGTGGTTGACAGCCCTTTGTAGTCTTGACCATCGCGATATTGGAAATCCTCGCTGGGTCCATCCTCTCGACGTGGTGCCTTCAGAATCGTCTTCTCTTCCTACTCCATCTCACAATGTCATAAAAATATTGCATGTTCTGTGAATCTCTTCGTTAAATATCCTGTTTCTAAGGGCTCTACCCACAAAAGCTTGCAATATTTTCATTTCTGCACAGTGTCACAATTTATTTTCAAGCGTAATTTTTATAAAATCAATTACTTCAAGGGCGCACTAAGAAAAAACTGACCGATCAGTGCAGTCTTCAGTAGTCTCTTCAATTTAATGTCACTATCCTCATATTATTTCACGCCAACGTACCTGCAACGCTGACAGCACGATCGTAAAAACTAATATTTATTAGCTCTGATATTATTGCGAAATAACGCATATGTTATCATCGCGATGGCCACATTGTACGCTTAGTTACTTTTTCGCTAATTTCAGCAAGGGATTGTTTTGCAGCAAACTGTAACAATTTTGCTGGTTCTTGGCCTTAAATGTGTGGTGGTTTCCCGTTCTATTGATAATTGTGTATACAAGGTTATTTGGACCCTATTACTACTGTATACAACTCTTTTGCTATTGTTTCTTATGACATGTGATATGTAGCTAACGTGTCGCCATTTTATTGTCACGTGAATTCTTCACCACACCTAAGACAGTGTGACAATCACACTGCCAAGGGAATCGAACCCGGGACCTTCGGTGTGACAGTCATAACTCTTGCCACTGCCACGAAGGTCGTCGGTAGTCGCTTTGTTACTATATAGTAAATAAGCGTATCACCTAGTTAAGCTCTAAACGAAGCATTTCGGTGTAGCTTAGTCTAAGCTTCTTCTTCTTCACTTTTGGTAGACTCAGGAGTCTGTTATTTCAGGCGGGTTCTGTTGAAACACTGAACTCCAGCTTTCTCTCCACCGTTTTAAGGGGTCTTTCTGATCGGCGTTGTCCGTTTGGCGTTCCACGGAGAGCTATGTGTGGTATCCTATTTGAGCTCATCCTTTCTACGTGTTGATGCCAGTATCCCCGTCTTTGACGTCCCCATCTGACCACATCTTCGACCTCGCAGATTTCTCGGATTGCTGTATTCCTAACTCTAAGCGATATTTTTATATCATATATTTTTAAGCTTTCAGGTTAGTATACTGGTTATTGGCCTATATGTATTATGCGTATCTTTCATATTGAACTGTCTTCTAGATTGTATATTTTAATTATTTACGTAGTCGTTTGAGTACACAGGTTTAAAATATTATTCAACTTTGGTGTATAATGGCTTGTAGAACAGGAATATCAACATTCCGTTCATTTTCGCTATTCGTCATATTGAATTTTAAGTTAACATTTTTTTTATCTAATAATTTAAATGATTCACACGGTTCATGGCCTGAAACCGGTAGACTTCCGCGATATAAAAAAAACATTTACACCCGGATTTAGATAAATTTCCTATAGTATAGTAAACAATGATAAAAAATGCACAATCACATTTTTTTGTTTACGATACTGAATGATGTTATTAACCATAGTAAAATTTCATAATTTGCTGACTTTAGCTAAAGTGCCACTGTTTTGATTTGTTAAACTCACTTTATAAGTAACCAGAAACTTGCACATTTTTACCATAGGATGAGGCGATGCCAAAAAAAAAGTAAATTGAATATTTTAATTTTCACAAAACATTACGTCAATTGTGATATCATCTTTGTTAATGTGATTATTTTTCAACAAATATTTTGTTTACGGCATTTCTAAAACTCATTTTGTAGACATTTTTTAATGTTTTCTAGTTTAAAAAATGCTGTATCTACTCGTATTATGTTTACAAAATCATGTGTTATTTTCCATATAAAACTAAAAAATTTGAGCTCTTACAATAAGACACATTTCTTAGAATTTTTTTAGGTAAGAAAAATTGCTTTTTCGTATTTATCGAATGTTATTCGGCATTATTTTTTTACTGACAGAATCCTTCACTTTGCTGTTTCGATGAGTAATTAGTTTATTATGCTCCCTGTGTCTCGCTGGGCAGGATGTAACGCCATATTCGTCCTGTGACTTCTTTAACTTCCGAAACAGCCTATGAGCTGGCAAGTGTTTGATACTTGTTTACAATAATGCAATAATAATAAATTTCGTCGATTCTGTATATGCAAGTTGCATTGGTGCATGATGCGGGTTTCGGCGATTCGCCTGTAATTTATTAGCCGTAATGTTAATTTGATAACTGTTCTGATGTCACTATGAATTACGTAATAAATAATTTAAATTTCGGATTGGAGCGTGTTAGGTCAAATGCTATCTCGTCTCTTCTTTCCGTGTCTTCTCAGGTCCTCCAGATGTTGACTCTCATTTGGGAGAAAGCCTATCTTTGTTAAGCCATGCTAAACAGTTTTATCGCTGTTTTAAGCCAAACCAATTACTATTACTTTGGAGCTGAGACAAAAGAAATGACAAAAAAATGTTTGGTTTATAAAGCTTTGTTCCTGATGAACAAATATCATAAATGGTGCCATTGCCGCCATAATTTAAGCTGCATCTGATATAATCGCAACAATATCTTTCTTTATGAATGGAATTGTTCGGAAAGTACGTTTTTAGACTCGAATATACAGAAATAATAATTTAGAACATCAGTCTACGAGAATGGAAACGAAATGAATGGATCAGAGAAAGGACAAAAAGGTCGATACAGCGTGGAAAATAGCTTCGTTGAAGTAGAATTGCGCTGGCCATACAGTTGACCAGACGCACCTTGGAGTGGTGAGCGAGAAAAGGCCACAAAAACCCGATCAGACCACAAACAAGATGGTAGGATGACACAAATAAGTGACAGGAGGTCAATATGGCAAGGGTTAAAATTTTGGAAGTCGGGAAGGGAGGCATATGTCTAACATTGGGCGGCTAATGACCGATGATGCTGATGATTAATTTAGACTGAAGGCCATCTATAGCTAAGGTCCGGTCTAAATGTTAATTGTATTTATACTTTCAGCATTGCAATATTACATAACTTTGCTGCCATATATTTAAATTTAGTGTTGGTACTTATGGTCTTGAAACTGTTACATTGTCCAAACAAAGTGCCAAGAAACTACGAGTGACCCAAAGAGCCATGGAAAGAGCCATGTTAGGAATAAGCCTAAGAGACAGAGTCAGAAACGATACGGTGAGAGAAAAAACAAAGGTCACTGACATCATTCACCGGGTGGCGACTCTAAAATGGCAATGGGCGGGTCACGCAGCCAGAAGCTCAGATGAAAAATGGACAAGAAGACTGCTGACTTGGAGACCGTGGACGGCGAAGAAAAGTGCAGGGCGACCGCAACTACGGTGGAAGGATGATCTCGACGCGTCGGAATAACCTGGATGCAGTCTGCACAGGACAGAATGACATGGTAGCAAATGGAGGAGGTCTTTGTCCGGGAGTGGACGGGAATAGGCTGAGGAAGAAGAAGAAGAAGATTTAAATTTATTTATTATTTTGAGTTCTTGTTTCGTCAAGTTGTTACATATTATTTCCATCACCCGCAATGATTCATTAGTGACGTGTTCTTTTTTTCAATTGTACCATTCTTGGGTTGAGTTTTTGTTTTCTTTTGTGAATTTGCACGTTCGTGATAATTTCTAACATGTGTGATCCACCGATGCAAAGTGTCTCGTTTTTTTCTTTTCTCCCGTTTCATTGAAATCTCCCGCAATGTTTTCTGCCTGTTGACTTCTTTTCTCGTTCTTTTTTTGGCGCCTCTGCCTTGTGTTTACTTGTTTACATTATTTTCTTGCTACACAAAAGTAAACAAGCGCCAACTCGCGTTTTGACCATTTATGTACGTAAGATAACCTGTTTTAGAAAAGAATATGTTACATAGAACTACGTTTACGTTTTACGATATTATTTTTAGAATATGTTACATACAACTAGTTTTTTTTTTTATATTATGAAAGTTTCCTCCTTCAGTTACTCCCGAGAACTATGAAAATGTATAACTAGCTAACAAACCGCCAAATTCTTCTATCATGAAATCATGGCACTTCTCATATTTCATCTACACTCACACAGCGTGTCTTTCAACTCTTTTCTAGACGACATTCAAAATTTAATTGATTCGACTGTGATATGTTTTGTAAGGTATTCTTTGATTTAATGGGTTTTTTTAACCATTATTTTCATAAGGATTAATTGTATCTCAATAGAGACGAAGATGTAAATTGTTTTCTGGGAACAGAATATGGTGGTCGAGGCGCTTACAGGACTTATGACCTGTCATTGGTTGGGTTGAGCGATCGCTTTATGTTTAACAACATTCCCCATTCCGCCCTTCTTACGACCACCACGTCTGACAAATTTTTGGAAGATATATATGCTAGAATCCAGTATTTGTCTACAAGAATTTGTATACATTCAGAATGTTTCATGTGTCTAAACCATTTTAATGTTAACTTCATCATTTTGTTTATAACGCTTTCGACCACCGTACGTTATTTTCTTATAAGCGAATTCGATATTATATCACAATATATTATATTCACAGTATAATACACGAAGAAACATGTTTATTTTTATTTATTATTTGTAACAATGTCGCTTTGTTATTTTCTTACTGATTTTTTGTTGTTGTTGTTGTACTTGTTACTTTGTTTAATCGACCACTAAGGAAATGTGGATATTTAAAAGGAAATTAAATTGGCCAGCTTTTTGTTGTTATTGTATTCGAGCGGAATAGGAGTCGTTACTCTATTGTTTATAGCTCAACAGTCGGTGCGGATTCGGCTCCCATTATTTATTGAAAGTATTTACAGATTTTATTGCCTAGATTCCTTTATTTGCAATTGCTATGACGGATCTACGGAAATGTTCACGAGCAATATTTAAACATTTAAAGGTACAAATGACTATGAAGTGAATGTATTCAAACACAATATAAATACACAGAGACACATCAGACAACTATGTGATAACGATTATTATACTGCCGACCGGTTTCGGTACTACCCGTATTATCGTCATGGCTGTGAATAAATTAATATATAAAATAGGACTATATAACCACACCAGACGGCACGGAAGATATATCTGAATATTTTTTGTGCTCTTAGTGTTCGTACTCGGGCAATGGGTATACGGTCAGCATAATTTACTATTAATTAAGTAATAGTTTTGGCGAAGATACGGTTAGTTTCGAAACCGATCAGCAGTAAAAAATTAGCAGTAATGAAACAAATATGTGTAAAACAAAATGTAGATGCTTTAATTATTTGAGGCTTAGTGATAATTTTGCATTAAAAATCTATTAAAGATAATGAATAATAATTAAAATAAATGAAAACGTCTGTTTTCTAAATGTTTTATTATATTTTATTTGAGCTATGTGTTACGCCTTTCTAAGGAATTATCGAAGACATGACAATGCCTTAGCAATTTGAAATATGTCATTCCCATAAATTATAACAAAACTTCCAGAAAAGAGATGTTTTCATTTATATAAATCATTTAATATTGAGTTTTATATCAGCAATTTTCTTTTCCTTCTTTCCCTTTGCCATTTCCCATCATTCGGGGTCGGCCCTCGTACGAAAAGCCAAACTTTTCTATCCTGGCTCATCTCCGCTGTCAGGTTCTCGTGCTGCAGCTCCTTTTCCATGTTATCCCACAGTGTTGCTTCCACTTGGCTTTTTGGACAATGTGTTCGCTGTCTCTTCGCATCACATGACCACCAGAGTCGAGATTCTCTTAATTTTTCCGTTATTGGAGTACGTGGTCCAGCCTTGTGACCTGACCGGCCTCCGGCCCACCACAGCATTCTCATCTCGGCAGCGTGGACTCAATGTTCAAGAAGCAATAAACGGATAATTTATAACTTTACTACCTAGTTACTTGGTGTGGTTTATGTTTTTTTTTAAATTGATGGATTCTTTATCGTGTAAGTGCTGTAGTTATTATATAAAACATGTGTGTTCTGCCCGCAATGTGTGTTTTGTGCCGCATGCTGTATTGCAACCAACAAGAAAACTTATTTAGATAAATTATTGACAAATTTCATATTTGCCTCACTTCGCTTCAACGTTGATTGATCGTGCATTATAATAAAACATGTTCGTTGATTTTTTTTTCAATTTCACATTGGGGAAAACTCGATTTTCTTTCGCACGCTATGTGCGATACACAAAACATTCGTTATGCATTTTAATCTCAGATGTTTTAATATGCATCGAATTGCGCTAGCTGATAAAAATAAACATTTCAGCTATATTGTTAGCCGGTGATTTTTTTTTTCATCAAAACATACAATGTACAATATTGCATTCCCAAGAGTTTCTATAACTCATTATTAGATCGATGTATGGTAAATATACTAAATATTATACAAACATTTTGGTGCATGTTTGATACTCATATACATTGTCTTACTTCCTCCTTCGAAACCCTCCCTTATTACGTCGCCCTATATTACACATCCTTATTTCTAACAAAGTCACTTCCAACAGGTGGGGGAGCAATAGCCTTCGGGCTGATACTCTCGAAAGACCACATCCTAGACTCAAAATAGTCTTACGTATTTAGGTTATTTGTCGTTTCTTGAACAATGATATAAAACATCATATTAATTAACTAATACGAATGAAAACTTCTGCTTTCTATAAGTTTTGTTATGGTTTATGGGAATGACATGTTTTGCCTTTCTAAGGCATTATCAAATGTTTCAAATCGAATGCATTACCAAACACTTGATAATGCCTTAGAATTACGGAACGTGTCATTCGCATTAAATATAATAAAACTTCTAGAAAATGGACATTTTCATTCGTATTATTTATTTAGGTTATATGCTTATTGTAATTTAATTTATTAATAGATTAAGATTCAGTATGCATACTTACTATTCAACAACGTATTTTGCGATTTTGGGAAAATCCGTGTAGCTCGTCCCTCCGGACCGACGTTTCGGAGATCGTTGCAGTCTCCATCTTCAGGGTGGTTATGTTATATATGTATGTATAACCACCCTGAAGATGGAGACTGCAACGATCTCCGAAACGTCGGCCCGGAGAGACGAACTACACGCTCCCAAAATACATATTAGTACCAACTTAAACATATCGATTTTAATTATCCAAGGACATGTTTTGGATAAAATATACAGGTAGATATAAAGAATATCTGCTTTCTAATTTTTCTCCATTCGAAGTTGTCTTTGCGAACTGCCGGAAGTTCGACTATCGTTTAGTTAACTAATACATCTTTTGTGACGGGGTCGGTTAACTCATTATCTTCCACCAAATAGTTAGGTGCGATGTCATGCGGGTCATATCATGAGTTGTGACTTACAAAGGTTTGGTGCCCCTCCTATGTAGCGTGTTACAATAACAGTCTTAGCTACTCCCTTCACAGGTAGATAATGCACGCGAGGCGGTCATGAGGGCGTCTGCATTCCATTGGGTGATTAAGTTCCTCTAGAAAACTGGCGCGAGATCCGCTATCGTTCTTATTTTGAATTGTCTTATAAAGTTATAATTCAGCAACGTCTATTCGTCATTAGAGATTGCTCCCTCCATCAGTTGGTGTTCTTCAATCAAGACGACGTTTGACATTTGATTTTCTATATTTATTCCAGATCTAAATGTATTACTTGAATTTGACCTTTCAAATTGATGTTCTGGCTCTGTTAACTGGACTCGATTCGTCGACCGAAATATCGACACATCTTATTAGCTGTAGTTATTTATATTAAGCAAATTTATTAAACAAATTCCCAAACTGTCGATGTCAGTCATGGCGAAATCGGTCGCTGTCGTAATACTAAATACAATAGTGGAGTAGTTCTTATAAAAACATCGTTTTATTTCATTATTATTTAGAATGAACAGCCATCATGAGATTTCATTATAATTATTTCGTTATTTAAACAAGTTTCGTTTAAAAATTGTAAAATTAAAATCAGTCAAGATGTATCGATATAATAAAAATCTCCATTATTGTATATATTTAGTAGTTCTTAAAAAAACATCGTTTTATTTCATTATAATTATTTCGTTATTTAAACAAATTTCGTTTCAAAAATCAGTCAAGATGTATCGATATATTAAAAATAATAAAAACCTTCATTATTGTATATATTTAGTAGTTCTTAAAAAAAACATCGTTTTATTTCATTACACAAATTTCGTTTAAATATTGTAAAATTAAAATCAGTCAAGATGTATCGATATAATAAAAAAATAAAATTCTCCATTATTGTATATATTTAGTTTAATTCCACTTGATTTTATGACTTCGACCGATTTTGGCAGCTCACCGCCGAAACTGGTCGAATTCATAAAATCAAACGAAAATAAACTAAATATATATTATAAATGATTTTTTTTACACGTGTCCTTTTATATTCAATATTTACAATGAACTTCTACTGAGGAATTTCAATTAACTCCTTGTGCGTATATACGACAGGTCATTTGAACCCAATTACTGTATTCAATTTATTTTAGCTATTATATTGATTCTCGTGACATGTGATAGGTAGCCGTTTTATTTTCACGTGGATTCTACACCAGACCAAAGACAGTGTGACAATCGCACTGCCATTGTCAGGAATCGAACCCTGGACCTTCGGTATGGAAGTCAGAGCTCTTATCACTCTGCCACGAAGGTCGACGATGTTCAATATCATTAACACGATATTTGTGAAGATTCGTATATTATTTTTATAAACGTTACTTCTAGGCACGTAAGTAATACATTATCAACAAAATATTATGTGTCTAATGTTCTCATTAAGTAATTGGCTGCTTACTCACCGCTGTTGTCGTGGTATTATTACACGCATAGGGTGGGTCCTATTGTCTTTTCGCGTGCAATTGCATTGATAACAAGAGACCGCTCAGCGAGCGAAGTCCGGCTCGTGCCCCGCGCCCCGGCCGACTGCCCTGATTCCTGGGCTGCCTTATCAGCGGGCTTCTGCCTCCCGCTTCGCAAGGGCGCCCTCAGCGCGGCGCCGCTTCTTACTAACCCGAGCCTACTCGCTCACTTCACGCTCGGACAGCTCCTCAGTTGCCTCCGTGACGCGCCCCCCGAATGTCGCGCCGCAAATCCGCTTCATCTCGCGACGCGTTCGATTCAACTCATCCACGTAAAGTTTCAAAATTTTCATCTCGCCGAAGAATGTTGTAACCAATTTGCGTCGGCAATTATCGTGTGAATTTAAATTTAAAACTAGAGTGTCTTGCGTAATATTTTCATTATTCAAACGAATATTGGTAATGTATGAAGTGATGCTATCTCCATACAAGTGATTAATGCGAAGGTGATACGGTGCCAGTGACATATTATCTGTTTACCTATACGATATTTATGATAATTTATTTCATACGTTATGCGATTCCACTGTTTGTCTTCTACTTCAATGTCTTCTTGAAACCTTGAAATAACGTTGAAACCTATCGAATAATACAACATATTATTTTCACGCAAAAAAAACTGATCTAAATCCACTTTGACTTATTACGCCCACTTTTCATAGCCCATAGATATTGTATTATATCTATTCATACATAACTAGGTTTAATTAATTTTCACCGGTTTGATAAAGTGGTTATCAAGATACGTATCCAATTAGTTTTTCAAGTGGTATTATCGATTTTCGATCCGATTCCATTCGCATCGCTTTTTTTCCCCCCAACGTTCGAAATCCAATACGTTTAGTGTTCTCTAATCGCGGTGCACGCTATTGCAACACGTCAATTTAAAGAGTGAGGCATTCAAGATAATTTAAATTCCTCCAGAGTACACAACATTTGACTGTTGACAGAGTGACGAACCGTGAACAGTCTTGCGGTCGTAGGAACCCGTGAAAATTGACAATATTTCCGCGAGGAGGCCCCAAATACAATACATTTCTCCCACAAATACGCATTTTAACTAACTAACTAACCGTTTCCTCGGAGGGGTAGGCAGAGAGAATGGATCGCCGTACTGCTCTGTCCTGACTTACCTCTCGAGCTTCCTCTACATTCATACATCCTAACATGCACACTCGACGATTTTTCCAATTGCGAATGTGACCGCCTTTAAGTATTCGATTGATCATGATATGCTTTCCTTGCTCTTACATGGTTTCTATTTCCACTCACACTGCTTGTATACAACATTTTAACCATTCTTAACTAACTAACTAACTAACCATCACGCCATTTCCCCGGAGGGGTAGGCAGAGAGGATGGATCGCCACACTGGCCTGTCCTGGCATTCCTCTCGAGCTTCCTCTACATCCATACATCGTACCATGCACGCACGTCGATTGTTCCGACTTCGAATGTGGCCGCCTTTTAGTAATTGATTAATTTGGTAATTGTAATTAATTTGGTACTTTTAGTAATTGATTTTCATGCCATGTTTTCCTCGGTCGTCCTCGGCTTCTTTTCCCACTCACGCTGCTTGTATACAACATTTTAATCATTCTTCTCTCATCCATTCGTTCCATATGTCCAAAATCCATATGTCGACGACCTTCGTGGCAGAGTGGTTACGAGCTCTGACTTCCACTTCGAAGGTCCTGGGTTCGATTCCCGGCAATGGCAGTGTGATTGTCACACTGTCTTTGGTCTGGTGTAGAATTCACGTGACAATAAAATGGCGATAGATTGGCTACCTATCACATGTCACGAGAATCAATATAATAGCTATAAAAAATAAAAAATGTATACAGTAATTGGGTCGAAACGACCTGTTGTGTACATAAAAAAAAAAAAAAAACACCTCCGGGATTCTTTTTTAATTTTACTTATGATGTAATCATCTGCCTCACATTTCTTTTTTATTTCGTTGTTCGGCATTCTATCATGTATCGTTATCCTGCACATTCTTCTCAGTGATCTAATTTTTACGGCATTTATCTTACTTTCATCCTTCTTTTGCCAGCTCCAAACATTACTTACATTTATTTGGTCATGCCATACATTCCTTGGTCTTCCACGGCGTGAAGACATATTCGTATTCCTGAGCCTCGGTAAATCTAACAAATAGTTTCTGTCGGAAATACTGCAAGTTCGCGACAAAGTGATTTAGGAAGTAAGCGACTATTTAAAATTCTGTCGGTGCACCGCCGTAGTCGAATGTGCAGGTCGTAAATGGCATTCGCTAGCATAATTGTTGCAGAGTGTTGAGAATTTATTTTAAGACAAACATTCCCATGGACCCCCCACTTTCAAGATCGCCATCTGCGATGCGTTTTTTTTTTACTCTCGTAAAAGAATTTCCCCTAACTCCTAAAACTTAAAGGGTCCTTAAAACTCACCTCCGACAAATTACGTTGGGGCTAATCATTTTTCCCGAACGATAATACTTTTTTATAGTTTCTTATTTATATTTAAATATTAACACCATATTTAAATATTTAATACGAAGGAAAACGTCTGTTTTATGATTTTTTTCATCAAATTACATTACATTTGATAAGGCCTTAGAAAGGCGAAACATGTCATTCCCATAAAATAATAAACTTCTATTATTCATATTAATTATGAAATTTGTAAATGTAAAACTTTTGTTCAATAACAACCATAAGATGGCAGCGAGCAACTGAAACCTTACATACATACTATTGTATTTAAAATTTAAATTATTCTATAATTAAAATGAAAATACTATTTAAATTTCTACCGCCATATTTTGTGAAAATCGTGCAGTAAAAGTGTTAAACATTTCCATTACTAAATTTAAATTAATTTCATTTTTAAATATCCTCCTTAAATAAATGGCTGGAGTTTCCAATTAGATTAAAAACTGCATTGTTTTGAACTCAAAAGACGTACACTTCAAAACACTTGATTTTTTGTGTAACATATATCACATTTTTATATTTTGTTTTATAAACTACCAACCGGTTTCACTCTTGAAATGCAATTACTAGATGTACGAGTATGCTCGTGAAAGCCACCATCTGTCAGCTTTTAGTAAAACGTGCGCTTACATAATACACGATAACACATCACCTAAACATTAAAAATTTGCGCTTGTTCTGGAATATTGTTAATTATTATAATATTAAGGCCTTCGTGGCAGAGTGGCAAAAGCTATAACTGCCAGACCGAAGTGCCCGGGATCGATTCCCTAGATGACATTGTGAAAAAAAAATCACACTGTTTTTTTATCTGGTAGAATTCACGTGACAATAAAAATGACGATAGACAAGATACCCATCACATGTAATTAGAATAAATAGCTAAAAAAATGTAACAGTATTTGGGTTCAAATAACCTGTTGTATCCAAAAAATGTGGGAAGCAACGGGAGACTTTCACATTAAAAAGACCCAAGTGGCTTCCTAAGAACCAGCTTAGATGTTATTAAATTTAGCCCCAAATCAATCCCGTGGATTGAAACTTTAAAAAAAAACAATGAGAATATACTTATTGAAAGTTAAGTAGTAATATATTCCATGGTAATATACTTTGGAAATTGAAAACATTTGTTTAATCCACTATTTAATAAAACATATTAAAAAACACGACATGTTTCGGAGGATACCTCCATCTTCAGGTATAAAAATATAACAAAAACTAAACCAAGAAAGACTAATAAAAAACGCATTTAAAATTCGATACAATAATTCAAATTTAAAAATTAACCTGGGCTATTTGTTATAATTAGGTACTAATAATTAGTTTTTTAATTTCCAAAGTATAATGAAAATATAATTGATCCAAAAAATCAGCATTTACTTTCTTTTCATATTAAACGTGGGATTTACATTTGCTAGTACGTAAATCTGTCGATAAGGCATGTTTTTTTAGGCTAGTGTATTCACTGTTAATTTATTAGTACTCAATTCGTGTAGTTTGTATGTTATCACGATTATATCCGTGAGTATGTTGTTTTTATAATAATTTGCGGTTATGGGTACATTCGTATATGGTATACACAATACCACACAGTTGAAATGCGGTTTGCCAAATAAAAGCGGAACATTGTTCGTTTTGTATTATATTGTAAAGAATAAACTACAAGCCCTGGTGTCTAGTATGTGTTATATGAGGTATGCAAGCGATAAGATTTGATGATGAATGTGAATAAGTCCAAGGTAATGATTTTCGAAAAAGAAGAAAGCATGACATTGTGCAACATTAGCGTGAACGGTGAAAATCTGGAACAAGTGGATGAATTTGTTTATTTAGGATGTACAAATGTTAACAAAGGATGGGCGAGTGGAGATAGATATTGATAGAAGAGTTGGGACAGGTTACAAAGTGAATAGTTGTCATCGCAAACAAAAGCCTATCCAAAAAAGCTAAGATGGCAGTGCACAGTGGTGTTCTTGTGTCGACCCATATGCATGGAAGTGAAACATGGAACCGGCAAAAGAAGGATAAAAGTAGAATAAATGCATGAGATCTCTAAGATGAATGTGCGTAAACATATGTATACGATAGAGTGTCAAATGCAAATATAAGAAGTTGATGCGGTTCGAATGAAACTGTTGTACAAAATAATGAAATGGTCGTTAAGATTGTTTGGACATATGGAAAGAATGAATGAACAGACAGAATTATGAAGAAACCAAACTAACTAACCAACTATTATACCGTTTTTCCGGAGGGGTAGGCAGAGAGGATGGACCGCCACACTGTTCTATCTTCTATCCTGACAACTCTCGCACATCTTCTACATTCACACATCGTGATATGCACGCTCGTCGATTGCTCCCAATTCGAAAATGGCCGCTTTTCAGTAATTGATTAATTTGGTGAAATTTTGAAAAATTAATTGTCGGTCACGTAAGAAGTCGGAGAAATCGACGGGCGTGCATGATACGATTTATGAATGTTGAGGAAGCGAGAGAAGTATGTCAGGACCGAACAATGTGGCAAATCATTCTTTCTCCCTACCCTAACCTAAGAATAGCCCATTATTTTGGCCAAGACACTATGATACTTCAACATTCTCTTATTCTCTGGTTTCAATCCTGGGATTGATTTGCAGCAATTTCCTCTATTCTTCTCTTCCATTCTTCCCTGTCTTGTGCGGCTCTTTTGAAATCTGCATATGATGAGCAGCGCACGTCCACCAACAGGTCCTCCAGGTACTCTCGGCGTGGGCGTCCCCTAGAGTTTGTCCCCTCGGTCATACCCTCCATTATGGCATGCAAGAGGCCTTCTTGTCGTATTACATGGCCGATCCATCTTGCACGCCTTTCAGACAAGGTCCTGAGCAGGTGCCTTCCTCCTTCAATTCTTTGGAGAACCTCCTCATTTGTAATGTGGTCTCTCCAGGAAATTCCTGATAGTCTTCTATAGGACCACATCTCAAAAGCCAACATTATTCACTGTTAAAATTTATGGTATCATAAATTTTTATGAAATTTAATTGTATCTCAATAGAGACGAAGATGCAAACTGGAAACTGAATATGGTTGATCAAGGTGTTTACAGGACTTATGACCTGTCATTGGTTGGGTTAAGCGCACGCTTTATATAATTACAACATTTCCCATTCCACCTATTTCTTTATGACCATGTAAGACAAATTTTTGGAGGTTGTATATATGCTACAAATCTATGCTTATCTTCACATGTCAGTTTCAATACACCATCTATGTAGATTTGATTACATATGTTAATCTTTTTAAGAGTAATCTATATAATCCACACACTAACGCCATCTATGGAGATTAATTTATTAGCATTTAGCAAACTACTTTATTAACACAATGTGAAGGCGATCGCCATTAGCGCATTGTTTAGAAGCCGCCTGGAGATATCACTCCTATCTATATGCCAAAGAATTGACCAGAATGATTACAAATATTTTTTGTGAATGTATACGAATACTGGATTTCACCCATGGTGGGTGATTAATTCATGAAATTTAATTGTACAATTAAATTTCATGATATAATCACCCACCATGGGTGAAATCCAGTATTCGTATACAAGTATAAGTATACATTCACAAAAAAATATTTATAAATTTTTATTTTTATTTTTCGCGACAGTTGTCAAAACTCTCCACATAAAAGATTACATTATTGTAACACCTGATGATGTCAACATCGGTTGGCGAAACAGCTGTCGCGAAAAATAAAAATTGTGATACCATTAACAGCGTTTTAAATTTTAACAGTTAGTAAAGAATATTACGCTATTGCGGTCTCGCTCGGAGAGAATATGAAACATTTCTGAAACATATTCTTGTAGTACCATTTTGTATAGATTTTCCGCCGCTTGCCTCGGCGCGTTCCGGTGACCGTGGAGTTGGGAACAACGAGCCTGGATATAGTACAACAAGTGTAGCATTTTCCGCGCGGGTGTATCTCTCCGAGTAAGCGATATTGCGCTCACCTTGGCGGGGGGTGTCGGTTACAGATCCATTGTGCGAAAACAAAAGTGGTGGCTAATGTGCCTATCCGCCGCACGTCTGACTAGGCCCGCGCTCCTTGCCCAATACATCCCGCATTTGCCAACGTTCGCGGCACATTTCGTAAACTCGTTTTAGCTCAATTAATTCACTTTGAGCGTATTGCGTAATTGGCATCCGAAGCCTGCTAAATTTGAATTGTTCGCACTGATTTATCTTATGAACTACAATAAATATATAAATTAAATCATATTAAAAATTATATTAACCGCCCTACCTATAGGTAATTTTCCGAGAAACGTGCAAAAAATAAGCAGGTTTTTTATTAACTAAATTTAATTATATATCTATTGTATTTTTTTTAATTTCTTGTATTCAAGTGCTGTTGGCACACGCGCGTATCCCTAATCGTTTGTATATTTTAGGTACATTACTTTTTCTCTAGCGCGTACGTGATAGTGCAGAATGGTACAGTCAAAGTGAACGTATCACGTACGTTCAAATACCTAGGATGGTAAAGTAATTCATACGCATGAAAACGTCTGTTTTCTAGAAATTTTATTATGTGGGATGTTTGAAAATTGGATTTCATGATTGCGCTTCATTCGAGCTAGCCGTGGCGCTCATATGCCCGAAATCATATTTAAACAATAATGGCATAAAATTATCTATTAAATAAAGCCAACATCATAGACATTAACATTATTTTAATGTGTTTTTTTTTTTCATTTTGAATATGTATTGTAAACTAACTAACTAACTAACCATCACGCCGTCTCCCCGGAGGGGTAGGCAGAAAGAATGGAAAGCCACACTGTTCTATCCTGACATACTTCTCTCGCTTCCTCTACATTCATACATCTTGTCATGCACGCACGTCGATTTCTCCGACTCCTCACGTGTCCGACATTCAATATTTGATTGATTTGATCGTGCCATGTTTTCCTCGGCCTTTCTCTATTTCTAGCTCCGTTCACGCCGTTTACATATACCTTCTTTACCATTCTGTCTTCACTCATTCTTTCCATGTGTCCAAACCATCTTAATGACCCTTTCCTTATTTTGTTCATAACACTTTCATTCGCACCACATTCACTTCTTATACTTGCATTTGTCACTCTATCATATACAGATTTGCCACACATTCGTCTTAGAGATCTCATTTCTACTGCATTTATTCTACTTTCATCCTTCTTTTGCCAGTTCCATGCTTCACTTCCATACATATTGTATACCTCTAAAAAAACACCCTATTTTTTATTCTTCTTCTTCCTTGTTGTAGACCTATGTGGTCTGCTCTTCATAGGGTTGCACCTCCTGTGAGGTAGATTACCAACTGTCCTTCCATCTTTTAGAAGGTGTTCCACGAGTCCCGTGAGGCTGATTATATATAGTGCAATATAAGGAAACCTGGTGGTGTCCATTCTTGGGACATGACCGTACCGGTATCTTCTTCGCTGTCTACTGCATCTGATAATATCCTCAACCTAACATATCTCTCTAGTTCTGGTGTTCCTCACGCGATTTCTCAGTGTCTTGCCTGCTATCGTTCTCAGTGTCTTCATCTCGGAAGTCCTCAAAACTTCTTTGGTCTTAAGGCTCAGGTCCAACTGCCAAGGCATTACCAAAAAACATTTGAAACATGTCACTCCCATAAAATATAATAAAATTTCTAGAAAATAGACTTTCATTCAATTAAACAGAGTTTATCATTGTTTAAGAAGCAATAAATTAATTAATGTAATAATTAATACGAATAAAAGCGTATGTTTTCTAGAAGTTTTATTATATTTATATTTACATGCAGGGCAAAACAAGGCACTTCTAGAAAATAGAAATAGAAGATGACTGAAAGGAAAATGTGTCACGATCAAATAAATCAAATATTGAATTTCGGCCACGTGAGGAGTCGGAGAAATCGACGTGCGTGTGTGACACGATGTATGCATGTTGAGGGAGCGAGAGGAGCATGTCTGGAAAGAACAGTTTGGCGATCTATTCTTTCTGCCTACCCCTTCGGAGAGACGGCGTGATGGTTAGTTAGTTAAGACAAAACATGTCATTCCCATAAACTACTCGTATAATATAACTTGGAGACAGCGATGGTTAGTTAGTTTTTTTTTTATTCTAGAAAACATACGTTTTCATTCGTATTCATTTATATCATTGTTTTAGAAGCAATAAATTAAATCAATTACATTATACTATTGATTATAGACCCATTCATTTAAAAAAATAATTATTTAATACCTTTTACTCCTGTTGCGAGGCAATAAAACCGCGTTATTATTAAATGTTTTATAACTACGTATATGAAATTATTTAATTACCAATTTATTATTAAATCAGATTACTTATTTTTATTAATAAAGATGATTAATTTTGTTATTATTATTTTGTTGGGTAGCTATTTAGATCATTACAGCGCGAACCAAATCGATGTAAAGCGTATAGTTATCATATTAATTCTCGTGACATAGGATAGGTAGCTAATCTATCACCATATTTAGGACGTGAATTATTCACCAGAGATCTCCTTATGCACAAAATTTTCCCAACCCCTGTGATAGTTACTTGTTATTGTTTATAATATTGTATAATATAATAATCATTAACTATTCTAATAGTGATTGTGAATTTATTTATTATATTTTAATTTATTTATTACATTTCAAAAGCCAAGAATTTTCAAAAAATTCCTCTCATTAAATTTGATCGTAGACGAGTAACAATTTCACTTTATCGTTCTAAACATTTTCGCCAATTAATTATACACTTGCTTTTAGTTATAAGTAGGCAAATATTTCAGGAAGTTTTATTATAATGTATATTTCTTATTAATTTGGCAATATCGTTCAGCCCAACGAATGTTTAACCTCACTCGGTTGAAACTTCGACAGATTATGTCGATATCGCGGAACGTGTTGCTGCTAATACTGAAATTTTTACCTAGAAATAATTTAACGTTATATTATATTTCTTTCGACGCTTTATCGATCGTTATCTTTAATTCTTATCATTAATGGCACAGGAATTTGTGCGAGTGTCGCAATATTATCGCTTTCAAATGGTTAATCTTATCTAGCCGTTATGTTTTTTTTATTCAAATCTTTCCACTTTTGCGTAGAAATCTTTCTGAGTCGTACCAAGTTTAAAGGCTTCGGCGTAATCATTTATAATTTTACTCTTTGTGTTACCTTTCATTATACTCAACAGTGATAACATTATTTGTAGGCAATGAAGTAGAATGACAGACATTGGCACTCGGAGTGTCCCCGCTAGGAAACGGTTGAGAGTCGATCGAAATTACAATTCGCGAGCAATGGCTGATCAAAATAAGAACGGTGTCGGGTCCGCGGCCAAACTCTCCGGAGACAGTGACAGTGCGCACGATGCTAGCGAGGACGAGTTCACAGATGGAGATTTCGAGGACTCCGACGAGGATGTCACCGTGCGAGCCAACGGAGACACTTCCAAAGGACCTCCCTGTAACGAGGCCGTTAACCAGCGGATGGAATCGGAACACTTTGACGGCGTCCAGTTCAGAGATAAGAGTAAGGCGAATTCCCTCAGCGTCAAACATTCGCCTACGCAGGAGAAGAATCCGATATTCAACGTGAGCGCCAATAGCAGCGATGACCTGAGCATCGTCGGAATCCTCGGCAAAGACCACGATAGAGTAGGTTGATTGTAATTTCTTCTTTGTGACATCTTATCGTTCGTGTTTCCTATTGCGCCCGATCCTTTGTATTAGATACACCAACCGTACATGTAAAATATGGGCTGAACCACGCTACAAACTATTTTTCGGTTTAAATGTCCCAGAATTAACATAATATTATAAGCTATTTAGATGCTAACATATTTTTATGCAATTCAGCTGTTTGCCGCGGGTATGGTTAGATTAAACTTCTTATATCCTGCCAGACGTGATTAATCTTCCGGTGTATTGCGGCGCAATCGGCGTTGGTTTTGCCGCATAATTATGCTTTTCCAGATCATTCTCGCTGTCGCCATTGCCCCGTGACCTTGGGAGGTGCATAACGCACGCGGGTACCGCGTCTCCGCCGTTCTGGTTGCGAATCGATTTTCAATCGATAGTTTTTTGTTTCCGCTGACAAACCTGCAGGCGACCTATTGCCATGCGGGACTAGCGACTAGCTACGGTATAGCGACTCGTGTAATGACGATGGGATGTAGGTTGAGTGCCGCATGCGTCACCGCGAGCCAACATGGAAATGGTTAATATGTTCATTCCAATACAGAAATCTCACAGTCGATCGACAAATGCAATACACTTGCTTATACACATATTCATATATAATATAAGAATCATCACATACATAGATACCCAGCGTTACGTATTACGTTTTGCTCGCTCAAATTGGTAATTCTTTACCATGATTTTCTTTAATATCTTGATTATAAAACTCGATAAGATGTATTGTATTTTTTTTATATAAAAACAAACGAATTTGGGATTATGACAAACTTAGTTTTAGTTGAATTGAGTATCGTACATTGCGCAATTGGCATAAAAAATATATAATTTTTTAAATTAAATTTTCAAGTGGAATTTCATTGTAAATAATGAAAATAAAAATAAAAATATTTTATATATTATGTTTAATTCCACTTGATTTTATGGATTCGACCGATTATTCACCAGAAGATGGCAGCGAACTACCGAAGACGGTCGAAGCCATAAAATCAAGTGGAAATAAAATAAATTATATATGATTTTTTTATTTTTATTTTTCATTATTTATAATAAAATGACATTTTAAACTAAATCTTATAAAAGCATTTACGTATCAATTCATCGATTCAATTCACGCATCAATTCAAGTCTTTATAACTTTAAGAACTAATATAATTAAAATATGATTTTTATTCAAGTGCAATAGTCGATTTATGCTTTCTAAACTTTGTAATTAAAATATAGAAATATAATTTTACAAAATTTTGTGATGGCCTTAATTAATTACAATAAAATGTACCTATTTACGACAGTATTCTTGTGTTGCTGTTGATTTTTATACTGCGAATCAATCGATTGGCTGACAGTAGAAAATCGATTACGCTTCCACTCCCATTAAACTAGACCTGTATTTAGACGTTAGCCGACTTTCCTTCGTGTAATTGTCAACGTATTGCGAAGATTAAACCACACTTTTCTGTCCTAGCACACATTCTAACATAGTCATTCGCGCGCTCTGAATTGTAACATTTTAAACTTTTATTTATCTCACCATTAAAATGGTTTCATTTTATGTTCCATGTGAATTCGATGATAATATTTAATAACACTTTTGTCACAGTTTTTTTTTTAATGTATATTTTTCGATCTTATCATACGATCCCCTTTATGGGTGTCGATTGTTAATTTACTAAACATGTTTTTTTTATCAATGATTATAACCTGACTGATAATAATGTATTAAAGGTTAAAATCTAATATTTGACAGATAACTAATAAAAATGCGTATGAGGTGTCGGCAGATAGCCGATATAGGACAAATATGTTTAAATTAATTTATTATAGTATGATCTCTTATATTTTTATTATTTTATTTATTTTTTAATTCGGGCCAGTGTATTGGATTCTTCATAAACAATATTTTTGTTTACATAAAATCAAATAAAATCTTGTTAATATGTTATCAAAATCATTTAATAATTAAGAATAAAATATATGAGTAATAAACGGAATAACACTTGGTATTTTCCCAATACTTTATTTTTCTTTTCGCTGACATGTTTCAGTTGTGACACAACCTTCTTCGTTGTTAATAATAATAATAAATTGGATAATTTATAGAGTGCCATTTTTATGAATTACTCATCTCAAGGGCGCTGTAGAAAATTATCCGTTTTATGAACTAGTTAAAAATAAACATATTTAGAATGAGGGCTGCACCCAACGCAGTCCATCAACCCTTATTATCAGGAAAGGATAATTTGAAAAGGTGCGTTTTGAGTAACTTAAGGTCTGCTGGAAGATTGTTCCAGGCTGAAGGGCCGGCTACCGCGCAGGCTCGGTCGCCAAAGTTTGTGCTAGGACAGCGTTTTGGCACAGTCAATCTACCGATCGCAGGACTCCTAGCTAATCGCAATGTAGACTGTCTGGCTGTGAAAATGCAAAGTGTAATTAATTATATTTTTAAAAATTTGAATCCACAACACAGAAAAAAGGCGAATATAGAAGAAAATAAAATAAATATTTTGCTATACAATATAAAATAAGTTATTTTTATTTTATCAGAGTTTTCGTCATCTATAGAAATCGACTGGTGTTTGCAATTAAGATGGGCGGTTGTTGAATCGGGACAAAACATTTAATGGAATTTCAATTAGATGTATTACTTGTGCATATAATAATTTGCTAGTTCGATAATTAAGTGCAATTATATTAGGAGTGTAAAGAGTGTAAATGGGTTAGTGTCACGTTTGTTATCTTTTAATCATAAAATAATGCATCACTAACCTATTTTTCATATTATTATTTATTTTTTAATAGGGGTTAAACATTTTTTACTTCTAATAATGTTTCGTTGATATTATTTACATTTGAATATTTTTTTTAAAACATTGTATTTTCATTTTCATTTACAGTTTTTACAAACATGTTTCGGGACACAGACGCCCTTCCTCAGCTTAGAATTTTTAAAGTCACATAGAAAAATACATAAAGTGATGGGAAATATACAAATTTTTCTTAACATTTTTTAAATATTGTTGGCATATATTAGAGTTTGAATTGAATGAATATGAATGCATTTTAGTTGGAATACTTTGCAAATATTCATACCAATATCCAACTATTTTCTGCGCCCTTTTATGTTTCTAAACTGCCCATAATTGTATTAGAGCAAATTTAAAAGACTGTTTTTACTCTGCAATGTGGACAAGTTTGTAACGGATGTGTGTAATTTTTTAGGCGGAGGCGCGACTGGCAGCGCGGCGAGCGGCACGCGCGGAGGCCCGGGAAATCCGCATGAGGGAGCTAGAGCGCCAGCAGAAAGAACAAGAAGAAAATGCTGACCGCGTCTATGATATGTACTCCGGTAATTCATTTTTTCTATATTGTTATATAATGATTACGTATTTCTTTTATTTATTACCAGCTAACGTCCGGCATGTGTTGTAATGCCCCTTTTAATTATTTTTCAATACTTTATCGGCTTCAAAAGATGTCAGTTGAAACTCCAACATTGCCAACGAAAACTGTAAAAAGTTGATTGGAAGAATAATGCGCAAACGCATTCAAAGTCATTACCGCAAATAGAAATATATCGACTGAAGCAAAGATGGCAGTGCACAAAGGAGTTCTAGTCCCGAGCCTTATGTATGGATGTGAAGCTTCGAGTTGGCAGAAGAAGGATGAAAGTAGGATAAATGCCGTAGAAATGAGGTTGCAAAGAAGAATGTGCGGAAAAACAATGTATAATAGAATATCTAATGATGAAGTAAGAAAGGAATGTAAGGCAGATGAATGAGTGATAAATAAAATTAAGAAAGGGTCACTAAGATGGTTTGGACATATGGAACGAATGGATGAGGGAAGAATGGTTAAAAATATATATACAAGTAGTGTAAATGGTAAAATAAGTCGAGGAAGACATGACATGAATTAATCAATCACTGAAAGGCGGCCTTGTTTGAAGTAGGAACAATCGACGAGTGTGCATGTCACGATTTGTGAATTTAGAAGAGGAGCGAGAATTATGTCAGGATAGAACAGTGTGGGGATCCATCCTCTCTGCCCACCCCTTCGGAGAAACGGCGTGATGGTTAGTTAGTTAGTTTTTCAAATTGTCATATTTACAGATACAACGACTCGTGTCTCTCGGGTGGCAAATCGCGTGGTCACCAGTGCTCCATCTTCTGGGAACTACCATTCCTCCCGCCGCAGTTCCGAGGACTCCCTTGAAGAAATGGGTAGCATCAGAGATATTAGAGTGAGTCAATATTATTTTTATTATTATGTATTGTAGTTTTCACTTTTATAATTTTTATTTATACAAAATAATAAAACTTCTAGAAAACTCATGTTTTCATTAATTTTAAGTTTTAATTAATAGTTTTCATCTTTTCTTTTTGTTGTAAAATATCATTCTTATAAGGTGTATGGAAAATTATATACGGTCGAATTTGATTATTACGACGAGTATGGGACCGACTAAATTTGCTTGTTGAAAGCATTACTCGTTATATCAGATAATAATATATGTATTTTTAAATGCTTACATAATATATACCCATCACATGAAGACATAATGTATCTGTTTCCTCGTTACATCCGAGTTAAATGTAATAACCGAGTTCGACCATACTTATTTAAAATAATACAAATTTACTTTTAACATTTTTGAAAATTCAGTATCTAAGATTGCTCGATTCGCTCACACAATTTTTAGTATGTTGATTTAAAAACAACTCATCATACTTTTTAACTCTTGCACATAGTTGACAAAGAACTGCATTTATCTTTACTAGCTTTATTCAAGGTTTTAGAACTCAGACAATGATTGTTTTTGTAGTCTAATAATCGACATGGGTTTGGCGTGTGCCTCTTATTTATTATAAATTTCATGACTATTACAGGTATAGAGTGTCATTATCTGTTTTATCAATTCTTTGTCTATTTTTTTACAGCACGAGCTGAAGGAAGTAGAAGAGAAGTTCAGAAAAGCAATGATTCTGAACGCTCAATTGGATAATGACAAGGCTTCTTTTGCATATCAATTGGAATTATTAAAAGACAAATTGGAAGATCTGCAAGAACAATACACCCAATTACAGGTAAATTGTTTTTATCTTTTGTAACTCACAGTGGCAACAGATCGTCGAGCATATATCATATTTATCAATATTAGTCGTCCAGTGTTGGACATAGGCCACCCTTGCCGACTTCTTCAACTCTCTTACCCTTGCCACTTTGTGCCATTGACCTCCTGCCACTTTTTTTTCATTACATCAGACCATCTTGTTTGTGATCTGTTCAGATTTCTGGGGTTGGTTCTCGTACGCCAATCCAGTGTGCGTCTGGTCCACCGAACATCCATTGTCCTCACTATATGGCTGGCCAAATTCCATTTAAGCAATGCTGCTTCGCACGCTATGTCAGCAACTTTGGTTCTTTCATTGATCCGCTCATTTTATTTCCTGTCTCATAGACTGATGTTCAACATTCTCCTCTCCATTGCTCTGTTCTTTTCATGTTGAAAGAAATTAAAAATATTATTTTGAGTACGTTACAAATTTTATAAGCGCTTTTTCATATTTCTTCATGATAAATAAGTTGACATTGATAAATAGTTGAACAAATATTATAGAATGTACAGGATGTCATCCATTGATTATTTTTTCATATTAAGTCGTTGATATAATAAAAATGGTGCTATTTCAGCGAGAGCACAAAGACAAGACTCGAGAAGCAGACGCGCTGACGCGAGAGTGTCGTGCGACCCGTTCGGAGCTAGAGCGCTGCACGGCTGCTGTGGCACTGCGGGATCGCTGCATCCGTGAGGCGGGACTAGAACTAGTGGCTGTAGAAGGTGAAGGAGACGGAGAGGGTGCTGGTGCCGCACTCGTGTCCAGCGCCGGCCGCCAAGCCCTGGAGCAGGCTGGACAAGGAACGCT
This sequence comes from Lepidostoma basale, assembly GCA_022606425.2. Lineage (NCBI taxonomy): Eukaryota > Metazoa > Arthropoda > Insecta > Trichoptera > Lepidostomatidae > Lepidostoma > Lepidostoma basale. The sequence goes on along the minus strand of JAHDVF020000775.1, from coordinate 273,667 downwards.
TGGTGAGACAACGAGCATCAATTCTTCATATGATCTACGTTTTGATTAGAATACTTATTTTGTTAATATTATTCGGAGTATATTTCTTTGTAGTCTTTAATTAATCATATTGTCATTACATTTTTTATTATGTAATAACAATTTACTGATTTTCGTGTACTTGGATGTTTATAACTTAATAATTTGTCTGAGGGAAGGGTATAAACACCTTTTTCGAGAACTCACAAACTATTGGAAATGTAGAATATTTTTTAAGTCATTTTTGAGATATATTTTTATCACATATCAAAGTATACATATACATAGTTAAATGTTATCATTATTTTTCAGTTACAATGTATGCGTGGTATTGTGCGTGAAAATTTACCCACAGACAATGTGTTTATAAATAAATCACTGTTAGAATTAAACAATAGTAATATCAAAACCACCTTTTTTTTTAATTAGTAATTTAAGAGTAATTTAAAATAATTTGGTGTTTTAATTTGTTTGTCTATTGTATACTGGTAAATAGATTTTATAAGTGTGAATCATGTGTGCTTCACGTGGCAAGCAACTTCCTTACTGACTAGTACAAACTCGTACGAAGCAAATGTGATGTAAGCAATGCAGTTGCAACAGATTAAGTGTGAATTGTGTTCGATTCATATGTTAGTTAATGTGTTAAATGTGTTGTTTGTTACAGATGTGCGATTGCAAACTCTCTGTTCAGAAAGACAATCATTAGAGAATGAAGTAAAACAACTGAAGATTCAGCTAGACGAAGAGAGATCGAAAAAGAAGTCTACTGCCCTTAATTCTTCCCACAACGGACCGGTCAACGGGTCCGATAGTGATTCCGACTTTGAAAATCAACGTGAGTATATTTACAAACTACACATGCTCCTGTTTTGAAAATATGTTAATATTGTATCATTTTTAAACACCATGAATTCTAATAGTCGGCTTAAATAAACTATTACTGTTTTTATTATTATTCACTTTTAATACTTCTATTTAAACTTATTCTACTGTTTTAAATCCCAGCACTTAATAATAGTATTACATCATTGTCCAATGGTAAATAAGTTTAATACAACCATAATATGATGCTACAATTACAAGAAAAGATCTTTCAGGTCAACACCAAATTATATATTTTAGATGTTTTCTAAAATGTGATTCATAAACCATTTAAATATAAATATTCTTTCCAAGTGAAGGAAGTCCTTTTCAGAAGTGAACACATACATGATTTAATTAACATGCTCTTATGTTTTTTATGGAGTGGTTAATTAATTTTGGATCATATCAAATATTTACTAGTTGCAACCTGTGAAATATTCACGGAAGTAAAGATTTTCTGCCCTTTAAAAACTTGGTTCACTGTACTATCGTAATCAGTAATAAGTTTTAACTTTTAATGCAAATATATTTTTTTCATACACATTAAAAAATTCACAATTAACAATACCAAGTTGTGCTCCTTTTATTTTCTACATTACTCTCATACAACAACAATTGGAACTAAATTCAAAATAATCCAAAAACATTCACGGGCATTTTGAATTTTACGAATTACTTTCAAAGAGAATCAAAGTATTCTCCTCTCAACAATAACAAAAAACCATCACGCCGTTTCTCCGTAGGGGTAGGCAGAGAGAATGGACTGCCACACTACTCTATCCTGGCGCACCTCTCTAGATTCCTTCACCTTCATACAGCGAGTCATACACACACGTTGATTCTTCCGACTTCTAACATAACCAACCTTTAAAATTTGATTAATTATGGAATTTGATTCCCCTCTCGATCTCTTAAATTCAACATACTCTTTCTTGATGACATCACATGTTTTTGCCTATTTGTATTATGATATTATATTCTGGATAATTAATGGGATTGTATTCAATTCTGTTAGGAAATTATTTTCTGAACATGGAATTGTGAAAGCTCTCTTTAGTTCTCTCTACGATGAAGATTTAATACCTTCGAAACATGTAGAGATAAATATAATACGATTTTAATTTGCATATAAATCATAAATTTTTTGTTTAAATTTTATTTCTGCAGGTGAAAATTCTAAATTGGTAGCTGGTTACAAATTTCGGGCATGCAAAGCCGAACAAGACGTCCTCACGCTCCAAGCCACTGTGGCACGGCTGGAGAGTCAGGTCCTACGTTACCGCAGTGCGGCTGAGCAGGCCGAGCGGATGGAGGACGAGCTCAAGTGCGACCGCCGGAAACTGCAGCGCGAGGTAAAATACCTTATCTAACCCAACTAAAAACTTACCTTCTTCTATTTCAGAACATCCGAAAGCTGCGTCTCTTGATTATCAACAACACTTATTAATTTTTATTCTCATTTAACACGTTAACTGCCGACTACAAGTTACCTCATACTTTGTTTACTTGCTATAGAGAAATTCGTAGAATGTGAGTGTAAATATGAATAAAAAGCCGCAGTGAGGAGAACAAAAATCAAGGTTGGCTTACATCAGTGATTCTTAACCGGGGCGCCAGGGCCCCTTTGTGGGCGTTTTGGAAGTCTGACGGGGGGTTATTAAATTTTTAGCATGTAGGGGGCGCTGCATAAGTTTGAGTAGGCATTGTGTCAATATAGAAAAATAAGCTCATTCGCGAGCTATGCACACTGGTACACTTTTACACTTTTGGAGCTTTGATTTTGTAAGTTCTGTTAAATAAACTACACTTTCACATGCAAATTTTTTAACTTGGGCATAATACTCAATATCATTATCTTCATATAAAGTAAAAGCCCATTCAAAATATCGCCTATGATTGAATGTTTTGTACCATCCGAGGCTTTTATTTATTTGTAGCATGAAATCCTTTGCATAAAATATATACCTACATTTTTTTTTTAATTTTAAATTTCGTTTTTTGTTGAAGGGGGGGGGGGGGAGGCTGGAAAAATGTATTCTTTCAATACGGTTAAGAAACACTGGCTTACATGAACAGAAAAATTATCAATAAATGAACAGAAAGTATAATCATGCTAAGTTTATTTTAATAATATAATACATTTAAATTAAATTGATTTTTACACCGGAATCCTGAAAAGTACAATGGCAGTCAACATGTTAAGTGATTTTTATTTGTGTTTATGATTTTGGTCCTTTCTCTTAGAATGTAAATTTGTCTTTCTGTTATTACAGGAGATAGTAATTGACTTCTGGAAGGAATTGGGTGTTAAATGATCATATTGGTACCCTGAATTTATTTTTTAATGTTTTGCATTGTTACCCCCTGTGTATTTTATAACTTTTCATTTTTTATCGAATGATTTGATAAATCTTGCATTTGGTGAACTGAACATTGATTATTAATATGCACTTAAAGAATTCAGTTACACAATATTATGTATTTTCAATTATAGATGAGAAATGCCGAGGAACGCATCCGCTTGCTGGAGGCTAGCGAGATAGCGTTGAAAAAGAGATGCGAGAGGTTGCATGACCAAATGTCTAGTTAGTCGTATGATCCGGGCTCGGCGGTGCTCTTTAGATTGATTCCACGAAGTTTGTCCCACTCAAGTTTTATTGCGTGTTATTTGTTTGGTTTTGGGTTTCCCCTTTCCCGAATATGTATTTCATTATCGCCTACTCCATGGTGCAAACTTCAAAATATTTTCCATTGTTGATATCACTTTTCATTCCACTCCAGGCAGCCGAGATAAGATAATAACGCTCAGAATCCACAAACCCCTTCACACTGTTTGGCCCCAATAGAAACACTCCGATGTAATACTAATTTATAACATAATAACTATAATGTAGTCAGTATTTTTAACATGAATGAAGTTATATTATTTTACACCTGTACAGGCTTTATAAATATCCATGTGATTTGTAAATATTATATTACACACGGTGAATTGCTAAATTGCTATTCAAAAATCTTTAAATACCGCCTGCAACAAGAATGGATTTGTCTTGAGAGGGGTTATAGGAGAGTATAGAGGGATAAAATATGTTCCCTTGAATATATAGTAGCTCTTTAATATCCAAAGTCAACTCAAAATTAACTCTATTCACCAGAATACATTTTATAAATTGTTCCCTCACTCAAATCAATATTTTTATATACATTTTACCTAAATTTAAGGTAATATTCTATACTAGTTGCTTATACTTCAAAATAAATATGCTTTTGTGTTTGTTAGGATGGCGTAAAGCTTCAGATTGCATGAAAATGAATAGTCTTTATAACTTCTTAGCAGAGTGCAGTGATCTGAAAACATCTGTAATGTCGTTGCGCACATGTGCCATTATTCGCTTGGAAGGTATATGATGGGGGTATGGATATTGTCAAGTCCATTTTGCGATTTTGTGTGTATTGTGCTGTTAGCTTGTGCTGTATAATAGATCTTGGGTGTGTTACTTTACAGGCCCGAGAAGCGTTGAGTCGAGTGGAGGAGTTGGAAACGGAGAATAACCATCTAAATAAGCGGTTGGATAAGCTGAAGAACGCCAAGTCCGCCCTGCTCAAGGAGCTCTGACGAGCCCCGGGCCCCCGCGCCGCCTCGCAGACATGACTGATGTGTTTTCTACGTTTATATTCAGAAGTAAATGTTAAGACTTCTCGGTTGCTGTTGTGATGGACACTATAAATGACTGCGCAGAATAATACCGAGCCGAAGCCATAATCATTTTTGGTTTAATACAATAATTTGATGGGTAGTTTTTTTATAATCTTCGAAGTTAAGTAAATCGTGTCCATAATACATGTGATGAATTATAGTTATTTTGCCAATTAAATAATAATATATTTGTCTCTTTAAGGAACTGTACATGTTTATTGCGTTAATTCCCCTACTTTATAAATAACAAATTCCAAACATAACATAGAGTAGGTGTATATAGCCGTGTGCGGCGTGCCTCCCTACCATTTAACCTGTAATTAAGTTTGGTGTAACATATTCTATTAAGTTATTTAACTGTTTGTATATCTTTGTATGTAATAGGAAAATGTTCCAACCTAAACATTAATACCTTAGCCAATTGAATTTACATCACAGAGCTCACCCTCATTAATCAAAAGCTTTTTATTTTATTTATTTTACATGAAAAGTGTATTGGTGCTGACTACTGGTTACTAATTTATTTCTACATAATACTTGTGTTATGTACCTATTATCCGAAAAATTAAATGTACCACGAAAGTATAATAAATTTGTAACACTAAGCCGGCTTATTTTATTTCCTTGCTGCGACTCCCTCTACTCATCAGTTGCAAGGATAACAAGAGTGCAACCATGCCACCTAATGATAGAAATTTTTAAATAAAAAAATTTGTTCAGGTAAAAAATGATTTATTTTATATGAAGGCATTTTTTACAAAGTAAGAATTAAACAATAAATTGAATATTTAAATACTAAAATAAATTAAGTGGTCGCGAAGAAACAGAACCCTGCGTGTGACACTTGCTAATGTCTAATTAAATTAGGAATATGTTTCAGGACAAAGAAAAATTAATATTATTTCATATTCCTATATATAACCGCTTAGTGACATAATTTTTGTTAAAATGGTTATAATTTTAATAAACTATAAATAATAAAACAAATTAAGTTCCCAACCCCCAAACTTATCCCTACTCAATTCCATTATAAGCATCAACTTGAAAAAAAAAATAATGTTCTGTTTCTTTGCCATCGATGATTTAAATGTCTTTTTCTTTGTCAAATTTAAACTTTGATATTTTTTTAATATAACAGTCTTCATAATATGTAATATATTTCTAAACATTCCATTAATCTCCTCGAATGTACATTATTGTGGCATGCGTCCATTGTTGAAAAATAAAACTGAATACCGAATTTTTAATACATACAACAATTTAAATTTCCATTTGTGTGTTATTGTTTTATAATTTTAAAATATAATTATTTTAAAGGGGACATCCGGCAACTCGATAGTTCCATATAAGATTTTAGTTATTGCAGCTGACCCAAGATGGCACACAATCCCCTGAAGATATTTCAATTTGACCACTATTTTACCAAAAAATTGACATTTATAAATATTTTTATATACAGTGTTGAATCATAAACTTAGGGCTTCCTACGAAAGTTTAACATGCTGAATTTGTAAACGTCCATACATAATACACTAGTTCTTTTCCTAAAATATCCATAACACTATTCATACATATTCACACGATCCTTAGGGGGATTAGAGATGTGAAACAAATTAAATAAATCAAGTTAACATTCTCAATAAGAATGAATCAAAAACTGAATATCAACACATCACCATAAACATTAGATTGCTTCTTTTTACAAATTGCTACATACCAAAATCAAGCACAAAAATTAAATAATCTTCTGTTTTTGTTGAAATTGTATAAATTTCCAAGATCTAATTAGTGTCATTAATTTACTCTTTTGACTGATTTTATCCGTGTCCTTGACATTAAAAGATTATATATTCTCAAAAATAAAATGTCTATGCAAGAAAAATATTCTTTAAAATAAATAAACTATAATTAGCAAACCTGAATAAAAAAAATTGATTCGTAAATTTAAGTTTCGTAAATTTCTTTTTATATATTTTGTCAGACAAGTGCTTAATGTGATACAAATATCCCCATATAAGTTTACAATCTCATTAATAAATATTTTATTATCGATCAAAATCATTGCATAATTTAAATATAAAGAAAAGTCATTGTGTGTTTTGATACATTAGGAAATGATTAAAAAATAGTAATTATGTGACACTATCAGATATGAAAACACTTTCAAACATTACCACATTTCATTTGTACATACTAATTTCGGTAATATTTTTGCGTAGAATAAAAACAAAAATTAAATAGAATTATTTCACTTTCAAATAAAAATTATGTATATATTTTACAGTTGTCAGATTGTTAAACATAATAAATATTGCCTCATATGAAAAATAATCTATCATCTGACAGAAATCATATTTTTATTTTTAGCTATGACAAAATGAAGACTAGAATAAAAAAGATGATAATCAAATCTAAGGATCCTTCATTCTTTTGCATTTTATACATAAATAAATTTAACTATTATATTATTTACGTACAAAATTCAATTATTATAATTGATCAACATTTTCTATTGTATTAATCATATAACAAAAGTATTATTAAAATGTTATTTTAGAATTTGTTAGGTGATCATCATTTTTATTCTGCAGTCTACAAGATGCAATTACGTTGGGACACCGCAATCTTAAAAATCTAATTAGTGTCATTAATTTACATGATCAAACAATAATTTCACATCGTTATGCATAAGTGCAAACACAAATTCATATTTTTCCACTACAGTCGACCAAACAATGATTCCAGTGACACAGAGTGGGTGTGCTTGTGTGTTAAGTTTCATGACTCAATAAATGATATCATTAAACCATAAAATTATTTGCATAAAAAATATGCCGACAATCAAAATGTTCCCCAGTCAATTGAAAAAAGATTTGCATAGATAATAATAATACTTATAATAACCACCTCCAGTTGTTGATTTGGGTGCCTTACTTAACAGGAGTGCGAGTCAAATCTTAAATCATTCATAAATATTTTTAGAGCCTGATTTTTATACCAATTTATTATTACATATTAAACATTCACAGAACACATCATTTTAAGTGTATTTATTATTAATCGTGATATACTAGTTATTGACCTAATTAATATTATGTATGTACACAAGTAAATACAAAGGCATGATTGGGCATTTATCTCAAACCATCATGGCTGCGTATGTACCGGACTATGAAAAGCCATGCAACATTTTTTTAGAATAACAAAAATAGTTACAAATCAATTTCGTTAAAATTAAAAACATACATTATAATTTTATTATTGCACACAACAATTGCTTCACAAGTATGTTTTTAATTTATTTATGGAAATTCAAATGTTGAAATAACTTTAAAAGAACACAAGCTTTTAAAATATTTGCATTTGGTTAATGGAAGGGCTGTTTCATAAAATTAAAAAAAAAAAAAGTATAATATAATGAGAAAAAACAATAAGTGACATAATATTACACTGAACCATAGAGTGCTGTTTATACTAGTCAGGAATATCTCTAATAGGTCTCGACCATCGAATAAAACAAATAAAATTAATATTTAAATAACCTCAACTTAACAATTTAAATACATAAAATATACTATCAAAACTCACAAAACATTTGTGTAGTTTATCATAGTCCGAGCATAAATATTTACATCAAACAAACACGTACCAAATGGGATTGGAAGTACCTACACAGTAGTGCACATCCAAAAATAATGTTCATTGTACCATTCCGAGCAGTAAATAAATATAAGTTTAGAAGAGACATGTCTCACCGCCTCGGAGCTTCAACCGGCAGAGTGCTGACTGGGGGTGAGCGATCCTGGATGTTCGGGGCTGTGCCGCTGTTTTTTTCGTTTTTTCTCTTTTTTCCGTTTCTTCCTTTCCTTTTCCTCATCATGTCGCTTTTGCTTTTTATGCTTTTTTTCGTGGGTGTCTTGGCCAGATGCATCTGAAATAATTAATTAAAATGTTACATAATTTCCACTTGAATCAATATAAAAATTGGATACTAAAAAAAAGAGGAATAGATCATTTTTCTAATTTCCTTGTATTACGAAATAAGGTTGCGTAACATGTCAAACACAAAACTGTTTAACTAGGAGTATACAAGAAGAAGAGGGAGATACCCCACACGATGTCCTGACAATATGGGGAAGGCCTATATGCAGCAGTGGACAACATCGGTTGTTTAAGTAAAACATTATATCCACAAGATCATTGTTTGAAATTTAGGTTGTGGAAATCCATAATAAGAAAATGTTTTTTGTTCCACTAGCAGAAGGTTACTTTATACAAAAGCTTTGCATAAATGATCAGACAAATTTCAAATCTAAGCTGAAAATCCTTCTTTTTCATATTTCATACCCAAATTAAAACCCAAGTTTTATAATTGTTTTATATTAATTTCTAACCGATCGTGAATATCAGATGCAGTGTTACTTTTTTAGACTTAAAAAGTTAGCATTATTATTATTATTAAGCTATATATAATTTACCTTTTCGTCAATGAACAAGGAATAATTTGTGTTTACCTGTAATTTGCGTCTCTTGGCTCATGGGTCCACCCTCCTTGTGTTTATGTTTTTTATGTTTATTCTTATGTTTCTTTACTGGGGTGGTGTTAATATATCTGTATTGTTCCGGGAGCGGCCCGGGGTGGAGACGGAAGCCAGCCAGCTGGGCACTGCTGAGAGGTAGGAGCTCCTTGCCACCAATGGGAGGCTTGTCTATCACCGAGCGCAAGGTGCTGTTGTCCTGCTGCCCCGGCCCATCTATTATTCCCGGTAGGTTGGGTAAGAAAGTAGATAATTGTTCTTTTAATTTCTTCCCGCTAAATTTGCTATAGGAATGTTCTAAGCAATAAAATGACATTAAATTTGTAGCACCCGTTACTTCACATTCTCCTGTAACAAAAACATTATATATTAATGGGCATAGTATTATACTTAAAAACTATAGTTTCACAGATGCATAATTATAGGTAATTAAAATAAACCAATCAATTAAATACATAAAGAATAGTGCCGTTATTGAATTAGGGGTAAATAATGTAAATTACCTGGAATATCCTTCATCAAATAGAAGGGTCCACTGTGAACTATTGACGGGTTTTTGCCTAGGGAAATCGTCGTTTTTAATGTACCCGAAGAATCCTGACGAGAAACGACAGGGGACCTAGCTCCCCTGGGCGACGATTTCGGGGAATAGGGTTCCACCTTCCGAAACTGATCAGCCATCATCATTTTCCCTCATTTCTAACGCATTCGCACACAAGACAAAAAAACTACGAATCTCCGTCACAAAATCTATTTTGCAATCATAGACAATCGTATTGATAATAATAAACAAATTTCTATGGATTTTTAGTACTTACTTTCGAGAATCAACGACTGTGAGTGCTATATTACGTAATATATAATTGTAATTAATAAATCAAATAGAAATAATGGGTTACACTTTGATATAGCCATGCTTCATGGCATATTCGGTGAGATTGCACTAAACAATTTTTACATGGCAGAAAATACGTTTTCTCTCTGGAGGCTTGTTTAATCTTAATTAAGTTTAATTTTAATTAGTGATAAGACAACGAAAATCAATAATAGTGTTTAGAAAAACAATAATAGTGTAAGTGCCAATTTTGTGAGTGAAAACACTGAGGGGGGGCGTGATTTCAACCCCCACCCTGCGATTTTTTTCAACTCGGGGCTCGAACAGAGCCGCAGCTGTCTTACACACCGGACGCCGGTGGAGGTAACATCTTCCGGCTCGGCGGGCGGCCGAACGCCGGGGAGATAATCTGAACGAGGATATCTTGATATAACCGCCGCATGGCACCCTCATCACCAACGAATAGCATGTGAGTCCTCTATAGTTCTTAAGTAATCTTTCTTTTTCTTTTGTATGTATTTGGTTAAAAAACGTAATTTGTAAATAGTAAATATTGGTTTTAATCCCATATCATAATACATCCCGGAGTATATCTCATATAACATACTATTAACATTGGCGAATCACAAGGGCAAACGTTGGGAAGTAGTTCGAGATCGAGAAAGGATTTCGATTATTCATATTTCACCCCTTTAACACCTAATCCCCCCCCCCTGAACAACTTCCTAGGTTATCAAAAGTAAAACAACGATTTCTTGATCCTGCGCTAACTCAATGCTGCCATTAATCATGAAGAACGCCCGAACCGCCCACCGTGAGGGGAGAGACGCCATGTAATATATTTTGCCCATGCAGTCTCCACTTACGAGTATTTTCTCAACACTTAATTAATCATGTGTATTTTGTGATAAGTTTTATTCGCTGGCAGTAATTAACAAATATAGAAATAAAGATGACTGTACATTTTTAATATAACTTAATGTAGAGCACGTTCACAGTATACCTAGATATAATAACAATGAAGAAAGATATCATTTAAACATTGCCATAAATATACATCACAAAACGTCAGCTGAAGTTGTTGAGCTGGGTCTTCAGAATATTGAAAATAGGCCTGAAAGTATAGATCTAATTAGCGTACCATAAAAACCCTACTACACCCAATTAAAAAAATCTGGATAAACCCGGATACTCAAAGCATTCAACAACACTTTCGAACCATCGCATCGGTCAGGAGAAATGGATACCGCAAGAACTAAATAAAGAACATAGGCGATTGAACAGTCGCATGCGAATAGCTTTTGATTGTGGTTTAGGGAAGCGCTATTATGGGAGTAATATTAAAGACACGTTTGTTCTGCAGCTAGTGCATTTATTGACTGAATGGTGTTCGGGAATAACTAAGGTATAAGAAAACTTAAAGGTGGGGGGAAATTATACAATTCAAATTTTTGGGATTGTAAAATAAACATTTAGGTTTTTCTTACAACTAATGATGAGTGACGACGAGTGATTTATTTATCACTCATCATTAGTTCTAAGAAAAACCTTAAAGTTGTTTTATTTAACAACTCAAAAATTTGCATTATATAATTTCCCCCCACCCTAAAGTTTTCTAAAATCAATATACACACTGTTTGGCGATTAGGTTCAGTTTGAGAATGCCCTCGCAAGGCGAAACAAATTTGTCACTATTTATATCAATTGAATTCAAGTTTAACCACAAAACAATCGTATTTACTAGTATAAATTGACTTGTACGATATTATAATAAAATATTATGAAAATTCGGAGTGAGGTTTTATCGTAAAACTAAAATTATGTTTTTGAAAGGTAATTGAAAAATATAACTTAAAAAATCGTTTTAATCATTTAATATAAATGACTGTTATACCCCACAACACAAATACATATCAAATAAAAAGAAAAGGCTTTTGGAATAACAGAACTATTCATTTTCTAGTTGAAAGAAAAGCATTGATATAGCCATGTTTCATGGCATAATAGGTGAGGTTGCACTGGACAAGTTTTGCATGACCGAAAAGGCGTTTTCTCTCTGGAGGTTTGTTTGATCTTAGTTAAGTTTAATTTTAATTAGTGATAAGATAATGAAAGACAATTTAAAACACTAATCGTGATAATGACAATTCTGTGAGTGAAAAAAATAGCGTTCTGCCCCGGTATCGCAAAGAAGTTAGGTACTGCCGGGCCCAATTTTCGAGAGTGGCCACACTTGAGGGGATCTAACCCTCCGCCCTGCACAGTTCCGGGCAGCTCTCGGCCCCCAGTCCGCCTCCACCCTCGGTAGGAGAAGTGTCTCCGCCCCGGCCACGCGCCGAGGGGCAATAGTCTCAGAAGATCGCGAAGTGTTATACCGAACGCCGGGAAGTGAATCCGAAAAAGATCGCGATATCGCCGCATGGCGTCAGCTCATCATCATTGGGACCTGATGCTGACCACGGCTGTCTCAGCGATGGAGACCACTCGCTCCTCGCTCTCCTTCGCTCTTCCGCCTCGTGGTGTGGACGCCACGTGTCGGCTGGATCGTCGACTTCTCAGATCAGATCAAGTAGTGTTAATTCAGTGACGGAGTAGTTTAAGTCGTTGGCCAACGAATAGAAGTAAGTCATCTTTAGTTTATAAGTGATCTTGTTTATTTGTTTTTGTATGTTTGTGTTTAAATATAAGTGTAAATAGCACATATTGGTTTCAATCTCATATCCCTATACCTCCCGGAGCATCTTAGAGATCGAATAATAATCACATTAGCGAATAAACACTGGGCAATACGTGTGAGGAATTGCTTCGAGATATGGAGTGAGATACGACTAATCGTCATGTTTCACCCTGTGTCGAGAGCAAATTCGTTACAAATGGCGCCCAACGTGGGGCGCCATTTGTAACGAATTTGCTCTCGACACAGGGTGAAACATGATGATTAGTCGTATCTCACTCCATATCTCGAAGCACTTCCTCACACGTATTGCCCGGTGTTTACTCGCTAATGTGATTATTATTCGATCTCTAAGATGCTCCGGGAGGTATAGTGATATGAGATTGAAACCAATATTTACTATTTACACTTATATTTAAACACAAACATACAAAACAAATAAACAAGATCACTTATAAACTAAAGATGACTTACTTCTATTCGTTGGCCAACGACTTAAAGCTACTCCGTCACTGAATTAACACTACTTGATCTGATCTGCGAAGTCGTCGATCCAGCCGGCACGTGGCGTCCACATCACGAGGGACGTGCGAGGCGGAACAGCGAGGGAGAGCGAGGAGCGAATCGGTCTGGTCTCCATCGCTGAGACAGCCGTGGTCAGCATCAGGCCCCAATGATGATAGGCTGGCGCGGTTGGTTAGCACAAGCACGGTGATCTGCGAAGCCAGCGTGGTGGCGAGTCGGCCGCTAATGGCGTCCGCGCCAAGAGGGACGTGCGAGGCGGGAATGGCCTCTGGCCAGCGCGCCGCGGCCAGCGGGCGCGAAGCCGCACGTCCGCCTCCTCCGAAGTCTGATTTTCAACTACCGAGCGCCGCTCTCGAGCCTGCTCTACAGGGTGAGGGGTTAGGTCGTCCCCTTCAAAGTGTGGCCACTCAAGAAAATTGGGCCCGGCAGTACCTAACTGCTTTGCGGTACCGGGCAGAACGCTATTATTTTTCACTCACTTATTGTTTTTTATCACGATTAGTGTTTTAAAATGTCTTTCATAATCTTATCACTAATTAAAATTAAACTTAACTAAGATCAAACAAGCCTCCAGAGAGAAAACGCCTTTTCGGTCATGTAAAACTTGTCTAGTGCAACCTCACCTATTATGCCATGAAACATGGCTATATCAGCATAAAAATGGGAATGAATTTATTAATTATTTTTTTACAAACAAAAGCAATTACTTTAAAATATTTAAAAATATTTAGTGTGCGTCTCGATTAAAAGCACTATGTTTGTATTTTGTTTATGGTTTAGTTTTACATTATGATTTTATGATATTTCTCGGGTTTCTATGGTTTCTTATTATCTTTGGTTTTCGGTGGAATTTTGTCTTCGAGTCGTGATTTTTGTCGTTATATATTATGTTAAATTTTTAATGTAATGTTCCATTATTTGTGAATACTCGTAGTGTTTAAGTTAACAAATAAGAAACGGTGTTTTACAGTGCTTTATGAACAAAAGATTAATTCGAGGAATATCTGATACATGCCACCGGAGAACTCCAGGCACTGGTGACGCCATTTTACGGGGATGAATCGGCTCCCGCTAGAGTTGGCGAAGCCTTTTTTCATTCCGACAATACTTTTGTGATTAAAATAACCGGGAATGGTTGTTTTTGCTATTCCTCGCTACGATACACGTAAGGTTAGTCAGAAGAGCCCATGCCGGCAAGTACAGTTTCCCTTAAATTTCGAGTCGCTGCGTTTGTAATTAATTTGTTTTACCAATTGATATTACGTTAGTCACATTTTGTCGATGTGTATATCGTTAGGCGTTGTTTAATACCTAATTCTAATGGGAATGTTTTTTTTTTTACAGATATACCAATTATGGAAGATGGAAGCTGTCAGCAGGTGAAGAGAGTTCATTTTCCTGATGTCGACGGATATGATAATAGGCAATCTCATAAAAAGGGAGACCAATATTTGAACCTGAACGGAGGCGCAGATAAACCCAGAATATCTCTGAAACCTGTTTTACCTCACCACAACAAGTTCAGCACTTCTCAAAAGACAATCAACAATGAACTAGTTCCCATTCCCAAACTTAATCTAAAGCTAAAAAAATCGTCTAACTCCAGCGATTCGATATCTGATAGTGATGTTGTGCCCAAACTTCCCAAGCCTCTCATTACACAATATTCTACATTCAGGAGAGTCTTGAAAAGGACATGTGAAGATTTTAGATTCGACTTTTTAGAAAATGGGGATCATAAGGAACACAAAAAGCAACCGTTTTGTACTAAAGTTCAAAAGTTCCCAACGTCTTCTAACAAGAGCAAATATTTTATACCCAAGAAGAGAAAGTCGGAGGGCTCGCAGCCGAGCACAGCAGAATACGCCCAGTACCTGGGCCTGCAGCCCGCGGTGAAGTTCAAGTGCAGCAAGTGCTGCTGCTCCTCCTTCCAGAGTCTGGGCATGCTGAAGGAGCATCAGCGCTACTGCCTGCCGCAAGCGCCCGTGCCCCCACCCCCGCTTCCCCCCGCGCCCGCAGCCGGTGCGCCCGACACCAACTTCCGCATCACTCGCAAGGTCTATCTGTGCTCTGCCTGCGGGACCTACTACGAGAATTGGAATCTTTTCCTGCACATTCGCGAAGTCCACAACCGCCACACCTGTCTCTTCTGTTTTGGAATGTTCTCACAGGCTCAGAAGCTGGCTTCTCACCTTGTGATCAAGCACAACATCCAAGAAGACCATTTCGCTTCCAAAGAAGACCTTTCTGCAAAGTTCTCAGATTCTTTTTATCTTTTGTGTTGCAAGTGCGAAAAGGTTTTTAACGAGCGGGAAGACTTTATCCTCCACGAGTGTGCTCAAGTGGTCAAGCAGTGCTCCGTGTGTAACGTGAAGGGTTCTCATTCCCTGGACTGTCCCAAGAACTCTAAGCACAAGAGACCCAGCCTATCGCCGGGGGAATCGAGAAAGGGAAAGAAAAATCCTCTGGGGGATAAGAAGCTCCCTGTATCCACTGAACCCACAGCTGAAAATAATACTAGTGCAGAGAGTGCCAGCCCACAGAAACCTTCAGCTGAGAGTGCTCTGCTAGATGATGCATGTCCTCCTACCACTGAGAAACAACTTTCTCCCGTAGGTGTTAGCTTGAAAAGTGATCCAGCTGTTGAAAATATTTTACAAACCACTCTCCCGATCTCCAAACCATCTCCGTCGTTAACCCCAAGTCCGGAAATCGACGAGAGTGTGGATTCTTTTCCCGATGTCTTGAAGAACAACAACAATAAGGAGGAAAATGCGGGCTCGCCCATTTCTGATATTGTCGAAGTGGGTGATTTGACAAAGGAAAATATTTGCAAGACTAAGGGAGAGGAATTTATTTTCAATGCTAATTTAGATCTTGTTAAAGCCAATCATCCTATTTCAAATGAATTTACACAAAATCCAGACATTTATCGAGATAATTTTTCCCCAAAGACTCTCCCTGTAAGTGAAGAGCAAGCCTCTAACACAAGCTGTGTTCCCTTTGATGTAAATATGTCTCAAACAGGGAATGAGTCTGCTAAGGTAGCTTTAAAACCGCCCCCTCGTAATAGACGGCCCCCAAAAAGGTATCAGTTTAAAAATTTACAACAGGCAGTGCAAAAAACAGAATTACCCCAAGTTAAAGAAACTGTGAATAGAGTTCCAAAATTAACTGTTAAGGTTCCAAAAATATTGACAGAAAAGGAATCTACTAGTGATTATTCTTCGGAAAGTGAAGATAGTGATAAATTAACTGTAGACTTTGATATGCACAGTGATAGTAATGGCAATGGACACAGTAACTCCGTGGACGGCGGCAGCGCTAGCGCGGTGCCCGCGGCGGGCTGCGTGCCCCGCCATGTTTCACAGAAGACTGAAGCGACAGCGGACGTGGACATTGCAGTGGCCGGGGAAGATGTCGCGATGATGGAACTAAACCTAGATCGACCTTTAGACCGTTACCCGTTGAAAGACTTGTTGCGAGTGCTGTTAAGTTCCACCGTGTACAGCTGTATCTACTGCAACCATGCGCGCAAGGTGGCAGTGAATGCCAAGCAGCTGGGCTTGCACTTCATCGCCCAGCACCGGTTCACCGCTGTAGTGGATAGCATAACTGCCGAGGAATTAATGCCAGAAACTATAGTGCTTAAAATTAAATCTAGCTTACAGGAAGTTCAAAATATATTTCTCAATTTAGAAGGGTATGATACTGAGGAAAAAGTGGATATGAAATATTATGATCATGTTCTGGAATGTTTTCAATGTTTTTTTGTTACCTCTGTACACAAGGACCTCTACACGCACAATAGAAAAATGCACCAGAAGACTATCCTCTTGTGCATCATGTGCAAATCTAATTTCTACAGCTACAGCGAACTTCTGTGTCATCTCTGTCCTGGCACATATGTTCCCAACAGCGAGATACAGTTCCGATGCTGTCTGTGTCGACACGACGCCATCCCATCAGCCTTCAGACTGATGGTTCACTTGCGGAAGCGCCACCATGCTTGCGATGTTTGCTTGGAAACATGTCAAAACCAGTCTAAGCTCTCCAACCATGTGTGGAAACATAAGCTTCATCATTTGTGTTATCGCTGCGGCATAGCTTATCGTAACAAGCCCGATATTACTAAACATTTGTTTTGGAAGCACGGGACTGAAAGTGTATTATGTAAAAAGTGTTTACAGAAAAGATGGCCCCATGTTTATCATTTTTGTATTCCGCCCAATTCCTTTGTGTGCGAAGAGTGTAATTTAACTTTTACTAAAGCCGTGTCATTGAAAGTTCACAAGAGATTACACACTAATGATCATCCGTACACTTGTTCTGAAGTGAATTGTACGGAGAAATTTATTTCTAAAAAATTGTTACTCAAGCATGAAATCCAACATTTGGAGCCCCCAATGAAAATAGAAGAACCTCCAAAGCCAATTGTCATTGATGACAAGCAAGAAAAAGTTCAGCCCCCAGCACAATGTTCTAAAGAATTAGATTCCGTTGAAAGCAATATAGAGAGCAAAGCAATTTCTTCCAAAAATAGGAAATCAAAGAAAAATAAAAGAAATAAGGAAAGAGATAATCTATTGATTGATGTAAATCTGCCGGCCCTTAATTTATCGGAAAGTGATAGCAGCGAGGAGTCTGAGGCTGAGTCTGGCAAGAAAACTGAAGATGCTTCTGTTGTAGACACTGGGACTACTAATTATGAGAGTCCAAATGCTGAAAGTACACTCATAAGTGATATAGACAGTGCAGTTGTCCAGGATGCAGAAGTTTCATTACAAAAAGGGGATAATTTAGAAGAACCGACAGTTGATGCACCTGTAACTGATATATGGGATAATTTTAAAATTTATCAAGCTGAAATAGGAAAACAAACGGAAATAGTGGCACCCCATAAACCAAAACACGTGTGTGATTCAGATCATGATTATTGCGTAATTCCAATAACCGAAGAAGACCACAGAGATGATATCCTGAATATTTCCGAAGGAATCAATAAAGATTCAAAAAAGAAGATTAAACTCAAAAAGAAGAATAAGAAAGGAAATATTTCATCATCTAGCGATAGTAGCAGTGACAGTGATTCTAGCTGCTCGTGCGGCTCCAACTGCAGTTGCAGTTCCTCCAGCGGGTCCTCCTCCAGCTCCTCTTCATCCGACTCAGAGTCCAGCTCTGCACTGCGCCGAGGTGGGGACACCGCTCTCAAGGACAGTGACGCCTCCGCAGTGGATATCATGGCTACCGAAGAGTCTCCACCGCGCTTCGTGATCCCAGAACCCCAGGAGGTGCCTATGGCAGAATCTGATCTCGATACCGATGAAACTGAGACAGATGAAGATTTTTATGATGAACATCCTCAGCGCATAGCTAACAAAATATTAGCGGAAAAACGAAATCAACTCATGTTGTTGGCCACAGTAGCTCCTGTCAATAATGGCACATATCTAGACTCGAGTAGGCCTGTCACCCCTGAGGTTATTGAGAAAGTTAAGGAAGTTAAGAAAAAAGTGAAAACAAAAAAGAAAAAAAAAACACGAAAGGTTGAGGCTGTCAGCAAATCAGTACCACACCCGACGATACCGATTACCAAAATTTGCATAAGACCGCCGGAACAAGAGCCGCAAGTTATTTTGCCTAATAAAATAACTATTTCACTCCAAACTAACTCAGTAATAGACAAAAGCCCCGCGATTCATTCTCCTTTAGCAGGAAGTACATCTTCCAGATCGGATGCTGATAATAAAAGAGCTTCCAAGCGACGAAGAGTACCCAATAAATTTTATGGCTATTCTAGTGATGAAGAATATGCCCTCAAATCTCACCTTCCTCCTAAATTGGAATGGCGAAAAGAAGACTTGCCTTCTCCGAGTGTAATACAACCGCCGGTCATCCCAGAGATCCCTAGTTTGACGGAAGTTTTGGCCTGTGAATCCAAACCGATTGTTTCACCAAAAATTATATTTAAAGAGCCAATATATAGTTCGAGTGACGATGATTCCGATTCCAGCCGAGAAGGCGTTTTACAAATAAATCACCCTGCTGCAGAACAAATGGAGCCAAGTGTTGTGGAATCGCCCGTATTCAGTCGCGCGGGGATGGGCGCCTTCCCTTTCCCACGGCCTGCAGGAGCACGCCCGGCCCGCGAGGGGGAGAGTGTGTATTGTTATTGCCGCTGCCCATACGACGAAGTGTCGGAGATGATTGCTTGCGACGCGGCAGGCTGCTTGATCGAGTGGTTTCACTTTGAGTGTGTGGGAATCATGGTGCCGCCTAAAGGCATGTGGTACTGCCCGGACTGCCGGCAGAGGCTGGACAATGAAGATATGTAAATATCTCACCCTGTATTATGCACATTGCATTCTTGTTTAATGTCCCTCTAATTTGTAAACATATCTAAGTGCAGATGTTAATTTTGTTAACGACAAAAAACATGTAAAATAAATTTGTGTTTTAACATATGCTTGTAAATGATTTTTAATTACATAAATTGAATGTTATAATTTTAGGTACAAGTATATATTGTATAACTAGATGTTATCTAGTGCACATTTACACATTTTCTGTTCTCAGGTCGGTTATTGACATATGAATCTGCAGGATATTGAACAAAGGAGTGGTGCTGGGCGCACTTGCAGCAGTTCATATTGTCAATGTCTGGCCTCAATCTCCCTGGAACTTTTATATTTTTGTTGGTCTGTAAACATAGCAATCGAGTTTTATTCCAACCATGTGTACATGTAGATTCTAATGCCAAGTGCCAATTATACCCTTTTTGTGTATTATTGTGTAGCCGCCAATGAAAATGACATCATTATTGTATTTTATTTCTCTAGTCTCCTTTTTCTCAGTTTTCTTTTTGTATGAATATCAATTTAATCAAATAATAAAGATTCTGGATTTTAATTGAATTTTATATTGGTATGTATTGCTTGTTAATCAATGCATTAATCTACATACAGATTGGAATTAATGGCTAAAATACACTAATATGTAGAATAATGTCTCTTTTCTACATTCCATCATGTCTTACTACTATTTAGAACCATATTGTGATAAATAAATCTTGCATCACTATGAAAAAATTATTAATTCATTATTACCTCATAGTTACGTTAAGGTTAATCTTATTCAAGCTGGCAGATCCATCGAGATTCATAATTATATAAGTGAATACATTTACAATTTGGAGTTAAAGCCTAACCTGACTCAAATCAAAATAATTCTAACCCAAGTGTTAAAAAATTCTTGGGAAAAATAATACTCAAATTAAAAATAATAGTTTCTGTATATACATTTTTATTGTTAACATTCCGGGTGGCGCCTCTCTGTCGTTTCTCTCTTCTATCCGTCGGTTGTGGTATTAGGATGTCGCATCAGTCTTGTTATTACATTTTACCATGCAAATAATTTATCTTCGCATTGGTGGTACTACAATCCATTCTTGTCCCTCAACAGTGTCAGCCACTCGTGTCCGGTGTTGACATTCCGTCTCTGTACATAGGCGGCGTTTTGTGCCACAAGAACAAGTGTGTAACTCGCAATATTAGATTTCTATATAATTTTAACTGGTCACGAAGTTTGGCCACTTTTCGGAAGGTATTACCCCATCGTACCAGGACACATCATTGTTGATGTTCCAGTCCCGGTAGCTCAGTGCTTCACCGCTCTCCAGCAGTTGCATCTGTAAACAGGCTGAGTTCATTCAACTTCTTATCTCCACCCACAGAGACCACCATCCCCATCATACTGCCACACTAGGAATGGATGGAGTTTTGTAATGTGTGTATATTGGTGAGATAAAAGAAATGTGTACAGCATAGAGGTTTATTGTTCATAAACTATCACATTGATAACAATTATAAATTAATGCATTATATTATGCTATTTATAAAATTTACCAAACAGCAAAAGTCACACAATGCATAAGCCCTTGTTTCATAAAGTTGTTTATTGAGAGAGAGAGAGAGCTAGAGTAATTCTTGGATTCTGTAATAACTTAGTACATCTTGTCTTGTCCGTAATGAATAACCACTTTATGGTATTGCGGGTTTTTATTATTCTTACAGTTTCAGTTTAACAGAATTTGGGGCGTATTTGGAGAGAATTTTTTCACATAGCAAGTCACTATTACGCAGATTTGAATGGTCATATTCTCTGTAGTGTGTGAATATGTAACAATCAGTGGCGGTACTACCATAGAAGCCCGGCTTGCGTAAGAAATTTTGAATCAAAACCCCCAAATCTAAGAAATCATGCCCCCGCATAAACCAACAACCCACCAAATCACCTTCCAATAATGTTCCCATCAGACTTAAGAGGAATAGGCACAAGAGCTGAACCTCTGTAAGCCAGAAAAGGTTTTGATTCAAAATTTTGTTACGCAAGCTGGGCTTCTGGGCTTCTATGGCAGTACCGCCACTGGTAACAATATTCAAGATTAGTTATATTTTGACCATAGTCTTTCCCATATAAAGGTGTTTAGAATGTTTCTTTAACAGGATAGTTGAATTTGTATTGTATTGTTCTCGACATTATTATCCTCTGCATTTCTGGTGCTATTAGGTAGTTCTATTCTATAGTCTGAGCTTGTGTATAGGATGCATCCTTCGATGACATGCTTGTTTTTGTATTTTACATCTGTCGCCATGGGTCATCCTCCCGCCAGTAGTTTTCGATATTCAAATTGATTTTCTATCAGTTTACATTCATCCATGTACACTAGGGTGTCCCTTATATGGGCAAAATTTTTTTTTTTTGGATTATTGAAACGCATACCCCCTAATTATGTTTAATAGTCTACTAGTTACCCAAATACAGAATTTCAACTTCCTACGTTAATTCTAACCCGTGCCGACTTGCCCTCAAAGTTTTAGAAAATAGGTCATTTAAGTGTCTCTTAAATGTAGTTGTAGATGATCACATAAAACCACTATGTTAGTTAAATATTGATGAAAACACATATTTATATAATGTTCTTCTTGTAATCTTCAAAAAAGATCCAAATTTATATTTATTTACTTGGATATTTCCTCTTCGAAATCTCTTTTTTTACACTCTGTGTAAATTTTTCTTGCACACAACATAATATGAACTGCTTATGTTCTTCATCTGCGGTAGTCAAACCATGAAAGTCTGTCATAAGATTAACAGCTCTTTCAGCTGTGTCATTTACTGCTTTTAGCTAGTAACCTTCTTTTTAACTTCCACAAACGCCGCGCTGTCTTTCTATGAAGATACAATTTCTTTAAGGAAATTATAATACTATCATGTTTTAGTTGTGAAAATAAATCTTTTCTCTTTAGAGAAACAAAATCACTCAAAAATTTCCATTAAACAAGATAACAAATACTTGTAGTACCTATAAATAAAACAAATTAGTTCTAAATTAAATACCAGATTAAACACTACTTACGTACTATATAGAGAGCCAGACATCTGTTCGTTCGATGGAACATATCTCTTTCCCGATTCACCAAAACTTTATTTTTGTAAGTTTTCTACAATGTTTCCTTTGGTCTGCTCATCAACGTTGTCATCAAAAATTAAAAGGACGGCTATTTCCTCTGACAAGTACCACAAATGTTGACTGAACTTGTTTAAAGCCGCTTTGGAAATCGTCAACTTCTTCGTAATCTTTTAAGGTCTTTAAAAAACAAAAATCTTCATTTGGAGCTTTTATCGCCAAACTACATTCAAGCCAGGGCTTTACATAAACTGACACAATAAATTAACAAACACCTGGTAAAGCTTGTTTGTCCTTAGCGCACATTTTAAACTGGGACTGCAGCAAACGTATTTTTAAGGAGTAAATAGCTCTTGCCATCCATCGTGCTTGATGCCATTGGGCCAGCAGGTCTGTTTATTTTATTTTCATTGCCTCCACCCAGAAAAACAATAGCATGCTCAATATGAGTTCCCTATAATCATCTCGTACAATCGATTTTGCGATTCAAACGCACTTTTGAGCATCAGTTCTTATATATGATGGCGGCCAGTAAAGAATAACAAACCTCCTTCTAGTTTTTGCACACAAGCTCCGTTCAAGTATCCTGTATATGATGCTGTCGTATCATAGCACATTCAAGAGCATCGGCGTGTGCGGTATCGAATAAATTATCTAATTCAAGTTGAAAGTTTTCTTCGCGGCGCCTATGTAAGCCCTGAATCTTCTTGTTATTTTTTTCAGTTCTCGTCAGACCTGATAAAGATCCACTAACTTCTTAACATAATTACGAACAGCTCTGGTAGATATTCTAGCCTTTTTTCAGAATATATTGGACTCCAGAATGACAAGATTTGCGCTTTCATTAACAGTCAAATTAACTTCACGTATTTTGAAAAATAGAACTGCGAGAACTTGAAGATTAGATAGTTGTTTGCACCTGTTATTTGATGATTTACTTCACCAACCAAGAAAATACTTTTTTAATTGCTTCTTAGTTCTACTGACATCTTCGAAATATAAAACAATCCATGGTTCCTACCCGATAAGCCGAAACTAAATGCTAATAACAACGACAACGCGCCGCTCCTGTGACGCAATTTGTATGGGACATCTTTGCGCGCAAGTCGGCACGGGTTACACTGTTCCGAATAAGGAAAAAATTTGGTTTCGGATGTTTTAGGCCCAAATGAATAAAACAATAGCCTATGCATTGTAAAATTAAAACTTTGAAAAATAAGGGACACCCTAATGTACACGCGTTTGTGTGTAGAAGCAAAGAGAAATTGAATGTTGATCCCGAGTTGAGTTTCAGTCTGGTAGAAGTTGTAGTGGCACGCTACCAGCGTTTCCATAATCATGGTCTTGCCCGTCTAAAAGAATAGATTCTTTTGTTTCTTGCTTGATCCCTTAAAGTGTTTGTGTGTTTTTAGTGAAAAATCTTTTATATGTATCCGAAAGTTTCCGAAGTTTATTACAAACGCTAATTATATCGAACAATGTTTTTTTAAAACTTTGTACACAACACAAATATTATTAATTATTATTAAAAAATCAAAAAAACAAACATGTTTCGGACACAAAAGCCCATCAATGTTATAAATATTTGAACAAAAATTTTCATGAATGATTTTTTCAAACATTTATGCTTTTGTTACAACAAATATTTTGAATACATCTAAAATAATATTTTAAGTTCTTATTGGGGTCCAGGTATATTAAGCTTACACCAATGGAAATAACTCAATTGGGCTTGAAGTTAAATTTATTTGATTATTTATAATATTTTCTTTATTTTTAAGTTCTAAATTTTGAGATTATTCAAAGTTATATTTCTATTATTAACATGTAAAATTTCAACGCCATTATTGTTATAAATTCACTTCCAACAGGTGGTGGAGTAATAGCCTTCGGGTTGATACTCCTGAAAGACAAGATCCTAGACTAGATGAGTCTTTGTTCAATGAATCTGCAACACAAAGTTATGGCGAATATAGAAGAAACTAATTATATATTTACCAAAAATGTGGTATGGTAGGTACATATTAATTTTTAATACAAAAGAACAATAATTTCTTTTTCGAAAGTTAACTCCGTAAACAAATTCACTTTTTCCTATTGAGATTTATTAAGAAATTTTTATTCTCCCAGAAAAAGAGGAAGACCGAGGAAAACGTGGCACGATCAAATAAATCAAATATTGAATGTCGGCCACGTGAGGAGTCAGAGAAATTGACGCGCGTGCATGACACGATGTATGAATGTTCAGGAAGCGAGAGAAATATGTCAGGAAAGAAAAGTGGCAGTCCATTCTTTCTGCCTACCCCTTTGGAGAGACGGCATGATGGTTAGTTAGTTATTATCCCAGAACATAATTAATGTTTTCTTGGATAAAGAATATCTGACTATCTAAAAAAAAAATCCACCATTTTAAAGAAACAATCACATATTTTTTCCTTCTAATATTCTGTTTATTAAATACCTGAGTTAACATACAAACTGATTGCACAAAGAGATGGAAGATTTTTTAGAGAACCAAGGTAACGTAATTGAAATAAAAACCTTAAAGGGTTAAATATCAAGGAAGGTGAAAGAGTAACACATGTGGGTAAGTTGTTAAAGAGATGTATTTATTTAAAATAATATTTCATGGAACTGACACGTTGAGTGGCATCTCTTTTAATGGAACATTTCTTGCCATTTTTATATCTGACTTAGCTTACTTAAAAATTATAGGAAAATTTAGAAGTAATTAATGAATGTCAATACGAACTATAACTGTAAAAATAAAAATTTAAGAAAAAATAACATAATTAATACATTTTATGGGAATGACATCTTTCGTCTTGTTAAGGCAATATCAAATGCACAACCAAATAAATATTGTCTTAGCAATGCAAAAACGTGCCTTTCTCATCAAATATAATTATACTTCTAGAAAACTGACCTTTTCATTTATATTTAAATCAAATCAGTTTATTGACAGTACAAACATATTCACAGTTTAAGGCATTTATTTGAGAACAGGTAAAATACCATTACATAATAAAATACATGTTAGTTAAGTATTTGATGTGGATTTTCACATCACTGCAAGAAAAAATAAAAAAGATCTTTTCCAGAAAAATTTAAATGAAAATTATATGATTAATATGCAAAAATATGGTATATCAATTTCTTTAATTTAATATTATTAACACAATTGCTTAATTAGGATTACCATCATATAAACCCCCCTGAGGTGAGTTACTCATGAAAATGACATGACAAATAATAAGCCTAATTGCAAAATAACTGGATTAAAAATATATAAAGGATACAAACTATGAACATTGAAACTATGTTTTGAAAATAAATCAATTCTCTTCCATTAATGTTTACTTCTCATAATTTAAAAATGTTTTCGCTAGGGCTGTATTCAAATACACATATTAAAACTATAATACCATCACCAGTCTAACTTTTGGCCATCATATTGGTAGAAATTCCCTGAATGTTCCTCATTGAAAGTTGCCAAAGTTTCAAACATCCCGTTTATACTGGTTTCTATTTCCAGTGGAGCATGCTGTCCGCCCATATCTGTCTTTACCCATCCTGGGTGCAAAGATATAACTAAGATTCTGTCTTTTTTTAAGTCTACGCTCATAGAACGGGTTGCCGCATTCAGTGCCGTCTGTAATAAATATTAATTTTGATATCTTTTCATTTAAACTTTTTGCATTAATGGTGTGTAATTATTTAGAAACTTTCTTGGCAAAAATAAAATGCAAATTATATTTGATATTAAAAAAATTTTAATTTCTGTGTGAACTGTTCAAAGATATAGAAAACATGAATTTTGATAAACTTAACGCATTAACACTTTAGAGTTCCATAATCAATTTTTTCCACTAGGGCATTAAACCTTGGTCGGGAGAACTAAATAAACTACATTTAAAGTTTATTTAATTCTCCCAATATATAAAAAAACCAATGAATAATAATAAAATAAAAAACAATGAATAATTCTTGAATGAGTCATTTGTTGTTTCTCACATTTAAAAACTCTTCTTTTATTTTTATTTTTTTTAATCCTTCGTTAATTTCAATTTAGTATGTTACACCTGAATGTTGTAAATATGTAGTGTATATTTATATTTTTTTAAGACAAAAAACGTATATAATAAACGGTTTTCTCTTATATTTCTGCAAATCCTTTACTGGATGTTTGTGACCACACACTCCATTTTACTCCTGTTTCTCAAAAGGCTGCCAACGGTCAGCAATACACTCCCACTGTCTGGTATTTCGCAACCATAACATTATGATTCGCACTAACATTAACACTCCCGATCTTCTCTTCAAATGATTTTACACAAAGCAATATTTTTCTTTCAAATTTACAATGGAATTCCAGAGTGTTAACGCCTTAATCTTCAATAAAGTGTTTCTATTAATATAAAAAACGGTAGGGATGTTTCAATAAGACAAAAAAAGTATAAAAGGGAGTGTATTACTTTAGAGCATCGGTAGGGGTAAAATCCTCCCTTATCATTAGCAGCTACTGAACCCAGAATAGAACTCATGTTAACAATTGCTGCTCTGTTTATGCTCATCTCTGCATCTGAACATTTCTTTGAAGCAATCTTTAATAATGGTAATATATTCTGTAAAAAATGTAAGTATAGATAAATATATAAAAAAATACAAGTATATATAGTCTGCTTAAGATTTTGAGAAGCGTGGTGTGATACACAAAGTATATTGAGGGATATCTTACTTTAGTTAACATTATAGGTGCCAAAGTGTTAACTGTAAAGTTTTCAACGAGTTGTTCTGCTTTCACAAAGTTAAGTGTTGTAAATTTTGAAGTCACACCTCCATTATTTATTAAAAGGTTGATTCCATCTTCCTTAGTTATATTTGATATCTCTTTTGTAACATTAGCATATGAATTCAAATCCAATAAATCTGCAAACAATCAATACAATTAATATTAGCATACCAATTTTCTGAAAAATTCAATGATTATAAACAACTTTATTCATAAGCTGAATGCTTCAAGGAATGTAATTATTTATGAATACAGAATTATAAGTCAATGCTGAAAAAAAAACAGCAAAATATTATGCACATTAAAAAAAGGTATTTAAAAATTATTGTCAGAATTTTTATGAATATTAAAATTATATGCATAGTTATATTGAAAATTCATTATTTTATTAATTAAACATGTTTAAAAAAAACAGGGTGTAGTTATATGTACTAACCTAATTTCAAGATGTGCAAATTATTGTGGGATTGTGATAGTTCATTCAGTTCCTATATAAAAATAGAATAAAATATTAACATTAATAAGAAATTAATACCTTTCACAACACAAGTATTGTAGGTAGTTAGCTTTATATGTGACTTAAAAAGAACTTTAAGTACTCAGATTAGTTAATTTTTTGAAATGATGTAAGGAGATCCCGAGTCCCATTCTATATTTCTGAATCCATAAGCCAATAGTTTAGTATTCATAACGCACCAATGTGATACTACTTATACATCCATATTTTTTTGGGTGAGGCCGACATTTAGTTTCACTGTTTGACCCGGGTTCTAAGAAATAACTCGTGAAGATTTCTGGGTCAGAAATAAAACTCAGAAGCCAGACATCAATATCGCTGGTCAGTTTCAGGAAATAAATATAACTCAATTCTTCAATACTTACTCATCTCAATAATTTCTACAAGTTTACTCATTTCAGTACCAATCACCCAAAATTTGTTTGCAAGTATTATTATTATTATTTTAATGAATTACAAAAATATTATGGGAACTTTAAATATTTTCTCAGTTTTAACATGGTTTACGATCATTCCAGATGAATAGATTAAATTAATACATCTATTCTATATAATAGAATTGATTATGTAAACAAATTGGTAAATTTTGTATCTTTTGATTTAACACAAAAGCATTTTTTATGTTGTTTGATTAAAGACAATTATAATTGTTGGTTTATTATACATATTTGGTATTTACTTAAGTCAATGAAATAACATAAATGAATATGTTTTCTTAAATTTATTTATATTATTTGAATGGTTTAAATAACGAAATACGTTAATTTAGTATCTTCTATGAGAAATTGAATTAATCTGGAATTTTCCATATAAACTTCCATCTCATTGAAGAGATGGCGCTATGATAAAATTGTTTATTTGAATCGGTAGGTATGGCGAGTTCGAGTAGGTATCTATGTATGTATAGGTATAATAAGTGCTGTCAAACATTTTGTTCGATCATTCTATTCGGTTTTCCGTGCGGTTTATGAACGTTCTTGTGCCAAAAATTTATTTTGCGGTGACTTATTTTATTTACAAGACACATTTAAATAGTGCTAGGATAAAAACTTTATCGAAATGGCACCGATCGGTGAGTAGTATTATTTATTTGCACTGAAAATGTGGGTAGTAAGAAATATTTTCCGTACCTTCGCTTGCTCCGGCTTTCTGCATGTGGCTATTACGTGTGAAGGTTGAGTTTTTCTACTGAGAATATATTTTATCATTCCCAAACCAAGTCCCCGATTTGATCCTGTTATCAACACGGATTTCATTTTTAAAGTGATGTTGATATTACGTTTTATCAAAAACAGACAAGTTTGTGCAAAACGTTTGCGGAGACTGTCGTTCCGGTAACCCGGTATCAAAAATCAAAATCCAGTTGTCTATGTCACAGAGGTGATGATGTCGATCTTCGGGAGCCTTAGCCGATATTATTTTATAATCAATTTTAGAGATTGTGTTAATACATTAGTAAGAAATAGGAGATGCTTCAGTGCAAGTAAGTAAAATAATTTATTTCGTGATGCAATCGTATCGTCGTAGTCATTCTAACCTTGAAATCTGCGAGTGAAAGTCTGTTTTTTCATCATTTTGAGGACGCTTACTGAATACGCCATTCATTATAGAGACATTGACAATTGAAGTGACATGGACTATTATTTTCATCCTTTTCGTGTATTTGATCCATTCTAAGGGCCTTGTGTATAATTACTCGAGTTTCTTGAAAACAGCAACAACAATAATCGCGCATACCTGCATACTCATCTATCATGAATAATTAATTAATTTATTATTTTGTTGATTGTCCATTGTAGATTATTAGTAACAAATGTAATTTTATGAATAAATTAGCACTTTTTTATACATTGCTTATAGAAAAATATATTCAGATATTTATAATTAGTTTTTTTTTTACTCTTAATTTAATTTTAAATGGCTAGTATCGCAAGGATGAGCCTAAAAAAGAGTTTCAGCTCTCCTATTTCTTTTGCCATTGTGATGGAAGGTTTGGTCGACCATGTGTAATTTCCAGAGGCGCTGTGTGTTATAGGGGTTGAAACCACACACGGAGGCACCTTCTTTGCCCCCTTAATAGTAATTAGAACTTTTGTAATGAAAATATACATTTGTTTTATTATTTTTAACTTTATATTAGGTTGAGTCATATGTAGTGTAAATCAGAATTAGTAAAACACAACAAATATCTTTTCCAGTTTTTTTTTATTTATTGTTAATTTTAATTTCGTTAGCAACAACCCCAATTTTTATACTTTCTAAATCGGGTGGTTTTGAATTAAACAATGTATTTATAGTTAAAGTTCTATTCAGCGCCGTCACACTTTTAGAATTACTCATGAAAATTGTGACGCGTCACTCAGGTGCTGCATTCTTTAGACGTTTGTTGATATTAGATCATTTTATTGCATTTTATTTAATACCATACTTTTTTATATCTAATAACTAGGGTTCGGATTTATATTCACTAAAACGTTAAAAATATTATCTTAGTAGTCCCAAATATTTTTTTATATATATTTTCAGGGGTAAGACTCGGTCGATCTTTAGCAAGATTTTTTTTTGGCAGAACGATCTCTTGACGTCAGTTGAGACAATAGGTAAGAATTTGTAGATTGCACAATCATTGATGGTGCCATCCACATGTTCTTCTTGCGGAGTCTCCACTCCACCACCCTTTTGGTCCATCTATCGTCTACCAATCTGGCAATATGTCCCGCAAATGACCATTTAAGCTTAGCTACCCTTTCGATGGCACTGTTACTCCCGACCTTCTATGTATTTCAGTACAAAAGAGCCATGCTACATGTACTCTCTGACCGGTATAACATAGCCTCTTGCTAATTTGCTCTCGCCTAAAAATATGCCACTTAATTGCTCTCTCCTCGGAAACCCTGAAATATTCTTAAATATTCGCTAAGCCCTGAAATATGTTTTTTTATATTCTCTTATAACTAGGGCTAAAGGGGGTCTATAGATCTCAAAACACAAAAAAACTGTCTTTTTGAATGCTGAGCCCAGGAAAAAAATATGCATTTTATGTTGATTCCGAGCCCTACTAATAAAACACAAAACATCTGTAGCAATTTACATACTCGTACATACATACTTGCAAAATAAGCATAGCACTAAAACAGTTAAGATACATTTTTATATCCTATGGGGTTTGGTAGGTTTTTTTATTGAGACTGTTTTGTAAGGATTGAAATAAATGGTAATCAGAAAGGGAAAGTTCAGGGGAATAAGGAGGATGTTGAAAATCTTTCTAATTCAGGTATATTTAAATAATTATATTCAGTTATATTTTCTTTTTCTCGTTTTGTTTTTCGTCGAGTATATTTAATTTTCTACCCCCTTTATAAGATTGCGTAAAGGTGGTTCTTGTATTTGACAAGCCCTTAAACAAATGCATATGACCTTTATTATTGCACTGTGCGCACGAGTTTATTATCTTTCCTAATATGATGAAAAGCTTTACTCGTACTACTTTATAATTAATTCATCTCACATGTTGTTGCGTATTATCGCAGATAATTTTTTAATTATAACCTTTAATTGCTCACAATGTATAATGGCCACATTTTTTTCTTGTCTTTATCAAACTCGCCATCATGAACATTTTCACACCATCAAAAACTGGATTCAAAAATATTTTTGTACAAAAAATCTGTTTTGAAAGTAATAAAGTTACTAGCTATATTGGGTGTAGCCTCCTGATGGTCTGTAGACCACCGATGTTCCGATGACTCAACCTAATATAATATTGTAAAGATATGAAAAAAAAAAAAACATTTATGCAGAATTAAATTGGGTAGAATTGATAATAGTTTTTTAAATATTTTTATTAACTATGGGGAGTGAAGACGTTTTATTTTTATGTGGTTTAATTTGGAACAATATGTCTAATTTTTTTTTTTTACTTTTTGGTCTTTCCGTAAAAAAAATACCTCATGACTGATATTTTCAAAAATGTATGGAAAAATGAGATGTATTTTTTTTTAATTTCATTTATTTATTATTATTTATTTATATAAAATACATAACAAAGCATGTATTCCCCATGAGTTATAATAAACTCATTTTGGGCCTTAAAATAATTACAATGATTATAATATATAACAATATATTAGTCTTGCTTAAATTTTATTAGATCATGCAACTGTTTCAAACAGTACTTAAAATATATATCCTTCCATTATTTAAATTCTAACAGGCTTTTCTTAAACATTATTATGTAATCTTTGAAATTAATGTTTTGAATCTTTTTTTTGGTAGCTTCTCAATATGACTACGATCTGGTGGTGATTGGGGGTGGGTCGGGCGGTTTGGCGTGCGCCAAGGAGGCCTCTAACCTGGGAGCCAAGGTGGCCGTTCTGGACTTTGTAACCCCCTCCCCACAGGGCACCAAATGGGGCCTCGGCGGGACATGTGTCAATGTGGGTTGCATACCCAAAAAGTTGATGCACCAGGCGGCTTTGCTGGGTGAAGCCATTCATGTAAGTGCATTTTTGTTTGATTTTAATCAGCTTGTTTTTTTTCTCTTTACTTTGTCAATTCATTACCAAAAATTAAAAAATGTGTTCACCATAGGTTTCCAACCTTTTCTGGACCATCGCCCCCTTTAAAAGAATAACATTTTCCAATGTCCCCTCTCCCACAATAGTTACAACAAATATTAAATAAATATGGTTTTACATTATCTATATCTGTTTATAAACACAAAGTTGATTATCAGAAATGTTCATGTTTAGATAAATGTTCATGTTTTCTTGAATGTTTTATTCGTAAAAATATAGATTTTTAATTATTATTTGTTAAAATATTTACACCACAACTGCCCTCCTTGACTGCATCAACGCCCCCCTTTACCTCTTGACTGGCTACAGCCCCCCTGAAAAGCTCCTGCGCCCACCCCTCCCCTTGTGAGCAGACCGCCCCCATTGGGAACCTGGTGTACACCATTGTATTTTTTTTCTTCTTTTTTTAATAAAATGCATTTTTAGTATTTTCTTACAATGTCCTTTAGGATTCTCAAGCCTACGGGTGGAAGTTTACAAGCCCAGAAACAATCAAGAATGATTGGACCCAGCTGACTGAGTCGATTCAGAATCATATTAAATCTGTAAACTGGGTCACGCGGGTTGATCTACGTGACAAGAAAGTGGAATACATAAACGGTCTGGGGCACTTTAAGGACGCCAATACCGTTGTGGCTGTGATGAAGAACGGAAGTCAGAAGGAGCTGAAGACCAATAACGTAGTGATCGCAGTTGGCGGCCGGCCCCACTACCCCAACATCCCCGGTGCCATGGAGTATGCAATCACCAGTGATGATATTTTCAGTCTTGACCGTCCCCCTGGAAAGACCTGTGTTGTTGGTGCTGGCTGTATCCTTTTTATATTTAAAATTAATTTTAATTATGCGTGATTCAATGTTAGTTAATTTTTTATTCATTCATTGTGATCTATCACCGAAGAAAACGTGGCACGATCAAATCAGTCAAATATTAAAGTCGGCCACATGAGAAGTCGTAGAAATCAATGTTTATATATGACACGATGTATGAATGATGAGAAATCGAGAGAAGTATGTCACGAAAGAACAGTGGCGGTACATTCTTTCTGCCTACCCCGTCAGTGAGATAGCATCACGGTTAGCTAGTTAGGGATCTGCACATCCTAATTGGTGATGAGAATCATTATTTATTTGGATTAAAAAATTATTTGATTATTTGAAAAAATAAAATAACATCAAGGTTTTTTCTGCAAGGGTAGGCAGAGAGAATGGACCGCCACACTATTCTATCCTGACACCTCTCTAGCTTCCTCCACATTCATACTACGAGTCATACACACACTCGGATTCTTCCAACTTCAAACATGACTAACCTTTAAAATTTGATTAATTTGATCATGTCTTGTTTTCCTCGGTCTACTTCGACTCCGTACTCTATTATTATTATTTACTTATATTACTTAACCCTTAACGTACCGTGTTCAAAACAAAACGCTCGCTCCCATGTGGTCAATTCAGTTTACCGCTAACTTTATCTAAATATCAAGCATATGACTCGATGAATCAAAATTTAATTTATGTCATCTTGTAGGGAATTTCATTAGGAATAGATCGATATCTATAACATACGAGTACATGGATTATTTGAAAAACATATCATTATTAATTTTTTTCTGGAACCATGCGATTTCTGATATGGAATGCGTCACAGCATACGAGCAACTGGACACCAAGTATAAACTTGTCTCCGCGCCGCGGCCGGCGGGGCGAGACTTTACGAGATTTTACGTATGATAAAGGCACCTAGGCAAAATGTATAGTACGTTCAAGACAACGAGTACGTATTAATATTTGTCCCTTTTGGTAAAGTGTTAATATTTTCACAGTTCTGATATTATTAAGTTGCGTGCTGCGTTTCCATCCACAGTCGGTATTATTACGTACCTATTGAAAAGGCCAAAGATATAATTTATAATACGTTCAAAACAGCGAGTAAGTATTTGTCACTTTTGATAAAGTTGTAAATATTAGCAAAACAAATTCTACCTTAACACGAATGAAGGTGAGGGCAGTCTTAGAAAATATTTTTTTTTGGGATGAAGGAAGTAATTTTTTGCTTTTTTTTATTACGAAATATTGAGAACACTTCAATGGAGGATTACAATTTTTTTTATAATATTAGGGTCCATAGGTTTTAAGAAAATCAACTTTAAATTGGCAGTGGAAACTCAATTGACCACATGGCAACGCGACGGTTAAAATTTTTTTTTTATGTCTGATTAGATTATCACGGTATGTAGGATAATTTCTTAGATTTTTGATGAATACTTGCTCGTGGAATATTCTTAAAAAACTATATTTCACCTTGATTCTTATATAATCAGATATTGGATTGGAATGCGCCGGATTCTTGAAGACTTTAGGTTATGATGCGACAGTGTTGGTTCGCTCTGTTGTCTTGAGGGGGTTCGACCAGCAGATGGCTCAGGTTATCACCGGTGAGATGGTGGACATGGGAGTCAGCTTCCACTTCAGATGTATTCCTAAGAGTATTGAGAAAACTGAATCTGGAAAACTGCTCGTTACATGGACCAATACAGAAGCTAACACTGAGTAAGTAATTAATTTTTTTTTTACTGTTTCTTGAACATATTAAATGAAAATGTCTGTTTTCTAGAAGTTTATTAAAAATTCATTTTATATTTTGGCTTCTTGCGAGTTTGTCAGATGCTTTATCTGATGGTAAAATATTCAATAAATTAATAAGATAATACAGTTCTTATTTGGCAAAAGGTCCCAGATGCGTTTTTTTGTGAAATTGAGTTAAATATACCATCAGTACTATTTTTGCACACTTTATGTTTTGACAAAACGTTAGAGCTGTACTTTTTTTTACTTTTTTTTATGTACAATTGCATTCAACCCCTATTTTTTTTTAAATACATGTATATTTTTAAAAAATTTAGTTACCGATATATATTGCAGATAACGTTATGCTGCGTAAATTGACATTTGAAATAAATAATTTGGAACAAAAATAACAAATAATGAAAATAATGTAAAAATCTTATTTTTGCTCTCCTGTAAAATTCGTAAAAAAGCAGTTGGGACCTTTTGCCAAATAGGTACCGAATAATTGATCATCTTGACTAACAGGTCCAGATACTGGATACTTTGAGTGATATTTTTTTTCAAAATTTTATTTCTCTTTCAAGCGGTTTGCTGGTGTCACAACCCTAGTTAGTTGTTTTTTGTCCATGGGGCATTCGGATTATTGATTTGGTGGAAGTAGAAATAGTGCCGACTCATTCCATTATTGTTACTCGCTGACTCACTGGCAATCAGCCTTTTCTCACCTACACAATGTATTTATTTTGCTATTCCAATGTAAATGGCATGTGGCATATTTTCCTGTATTAATATTGCGCACTACTGGTACCGTTTTAGTAATTATAATGAATGTTATGATAGATAAATAATGCAGCATGATTGAGTATTTGTAATATAAATTACATATTGCTTTTAGCAAAACTTGTTCAATATTTACATCCTTGATTGTTCTGCAGTATGAATAGCTTGATTATCATTACTTTTTTACAATTAGAAATATCTATATTTTTATTGAGATTAGATTTTGACAAGAATAATATAATATGTAACCTTTTCTAATAACATGAGTGTTTTTGAAGTTGAATTATTGATGATGTCATCGTTAACTGTTAATGATGTCATCATTATCGCAAATTATGTTACTCCTTTGTTTATTTTTTCTGAAACAATGTCAACATTTGATAATGCCTTAGATAGGCGAAACATTTAATTTCCATAAAATATAATAAAACTTTTAGAAAACAGAAGTTTTCATTTGTATTAATCATGTTACTCCCATTTTTATATTATAAAAAAAAAACTTCTAGAAAAGTGATGAATAATAGATATGAAAATTTTGCATCATCATTTAATTAACAATAAAAAAGTAAATGTAATATTTACACGCAGTATTAACCATGAAACAAACTGGGTTTTATCAGTTTAATTTGTTTGATGAAATAAACTTTGAATTTGAAGTACCTAGATTATAGATATATAAAAGTAATCATCTTCTAGAATTTTAAATGCATTGAAAATATTTCTTCATCAAGTTTTAAAATATTTTTATTAATCAAATAGATTGTGCGAGATGTTCCCAGAGCACTTGACAGTTATCTGTCCTTATCTACTCTTGATTACACGTTTTAATAATCTGAATATGTTTTCCCATTGAGTTGTCACTAGTCCAGGTGATAACAATCTTTGCTGATTGTTCTGTCGATTTATTTCTTTGTGTGGTTCATAAAAGTAATTTATGAATACCAATACAATACGAGTATTTCAATAGAAAATTCTAGCAATTGTGTATACTCTTATACCACAGCATTTAAATACATTGAATGTAGAGATTTGCTAAAATTAACAGAAAGGAAAATACAAAACGTTTTTTTGGTATAAAAATAATTTCAATAAAACATATTATTTCATGCAACGGTTAAAACTGTTTCGTAATTTATTATATTTAAAAGTTATATATTTTTTGTTCATAATTAAATCGGTCTATGATTGTTTTTAATTCCAAAATGTCATTCTCACAATGTCTTGGATTGGAGTAGAAATACAAATTGTATTTTAATACATTGAAGTGTTTCATCATGTCCTATACTAGGGCTCGCACGACGATCTATCACAGCTATACAATGGTTGGTATACTACCTGATAGGAATGCTTCATAGAAAAAATTGGGAATTACATTTGATCCCAAATTATCTTTCAGTCTTCTTATTACATCAGTATATAATAGCTCCCATAAGATTTGTTCTTAGAAATAGGAAATATTTTACAAGTCCTGAAGTTATTGTATAACTCCTTGGTAAGAAGTTGGTTGGAATTAAGAACACTGGTCTGTTGATTGAGAAGGTACAGAAAAAGTTTTTATGTTTCCTGTACCTAAAGAAAAACAGTTATTACCCTTGGCTTACCCAAATGGTTTCTTACTGGGTATGCTGGACTATCAATTATTGGAAATTAGACAAACGTCCATCTGGGTATTAATTTTTTTCAACTGTTCGTGGTCGAATGCATAACTTGGATATTTTGAATATCTTGACTTTGTTTTTCCCCTGACTAATCTGCGACAATGCCAACATTGATTATTTATTGTTTCTTGAACAATGATGTATAACTCCATATTAAATAATTAATATAAATGAATATAAGATTATATACATTTTGATAATGCAAGGGGAACATATCATTTCCATAAAATATAATAAAACTTCTAGAAAACAGACGTTTACATTTGTATTAACATAAATAACATACCCAAAGACAATAATCCTTGTAAACTGCATTGCTTTGAATGTAGACATTTTTAAGGATAATGAGGCTATCCTCGGAATTTATCTCTAATGTATTAAATAGTTTTTATTTTCCTCTTGTGTTTTCTAATTGTACTTTATATTTTATTTATATTTTCTAATTATTCTTGCATTATACTCTTTATGGTCTTTATTTTTTTGTTTGTTTTAATATTCTGTAGTAATAAACGATTTGGATTTATGTTTTTGTGATGTTTATGATTTTTTTTAAATAATGTTATTTTATCAAATAATAACTTGTAATATGTTCAGTTCACACTAAGCTTTAAATCGTAAATTAAGTAGTTTAAATAAACATTTTGGATTTAGATATTAATGTGAAAATCATTTCAGTCATCAAGACACATTCGACACGGTGCTCATCGCCACAGGGCGCAGTGCCCTCACCAAAGACCTGCATCTGGAGGCGGCAGGGGTGAACGTGCTG
The DNA here is from genome assembly GCA_022606425.2 of Lepidostoma basale. Taxonomy (NCBI): domain Eukaryota; kingdom Metazoa; phylum Arthropoda; class Insecta; order Trichoptera; family Lepidostomatidae; genus Lepidostoma; species Lepidostoma basale. The sequence goes on along the minus strand of JAHDVF020000775.1, from coordinate 235,381 downwards.
CCCGAGACGGGCAAGATAAGAGCCCCGCAGGAGGTGACCAATGTGGGCAACATTTATGCCGTGGGGGACGTGCTGGACGGCCGGCCAGAACTCACACCCGTGGCCATCCATGCCGGCCGCCTGCTGGCGCGTCGCCTCTACGGGGGCTCCACCCAGCAGATGGACTATAACAATGTGGCCACTACTGTTTTCTCACCCATGGAATATGGATGCGTAGGTCTCAGCGAAGAAAAAGCCGAGCAAGAGTGAGTATTTAAAAATTATTTGTACATAATTGTGACCGAATAATGTCTATATCCAAATAAGTAACTAACAAACTAACCATCACACCGTTTTTCTAAAGCGGTAGGTAGAAATAATGGACCTCTATACTATTATTTCCTGATACTGTATGGAGGATCATACCATGCACGCACATTGATTTTTTCGACTCCTCACTTGGCCATCATTTAATATTTGATTGATTTGATCGTGTCACGTTTTTCCCGGTCTTCCTCTATTTCTTGTTTCATTTACATCCATAACATGTACTGTCTTCACCATTCTTTCCATGCGTCCGAACCATCCTAATGACCCTTTCATTATTTTGTTCATAATACTTTTTTCGCACCGCATTCACTTCTTATATTTGTATTAAAATAAATTAGTTATATAATATGCAACGTAACAGATGAAAACCATTGTCACACTAAACAGTCAAAATAAAAAATAAATTTAATGTGTTTTAACACTGTCTATGTTTAAAAATACATATATTGCCTTTCCCAGCATTTTATTTTAAAAATTCCCTAGAACTCTAACTGTTAAATATAAGACCAACATCGAATATCATTTCACTGTGGTGATGAATTGGTTTCATTGTATTTTAGAGTTGAGAAAGTTGTGACTAATTAATTTGGTTGTTTTTTGTTTGTCAAGAGACCAAGTGAATATTTAGTTTTGGTCTATTAATGAAGCTTGAAAAGTTACCACTATCCTTTGTACTTTATCTTTGACATGATTCTTTTGAAGCAGTGAGATTTTTGTATTGTTACTAAAAACATTAAATATTTTGAGAATTAATTGTATCTCAATAGAGACGAAGATGTAAATTATTTGGAAACATAATATGATGGTCGAGGCGTTTACAGGACTCATGACCTGTCATTAGTGCCAGGCGTTTTCTAGTAATGTGTGATAATTGGGTTGATATCCTTTCACATTACATTAATAAAGATTTTCTGCTTAATGCTTACATCTAATCTCAATAGATGGCGCTAGTGTAGATTGAACTAAAATATATGAAAAATTTCTCAACATGGTAACATATATACAACTTTCAAAAATAATTATCAGACATGGTGTTCGAAAGAATGGCGGAATGGGGAATGTGGTATTACATAAAGCGATCGCTTAACCCAACCAATGACAGGTCATAAGTCCTGTAAATGCCTCGACCACCATATTCTGTTTCCAAATAATTTACATCTTCGTCTCTATTGAGATACAATTAATTCTTAATGATTAACCCGTAATGGGTGAAATCCAGTATTTGTCTACAAGTATTTGTATACATTAAAAAAATATATATATTCAATATATTTTTAAATTTCTCTGTTATAACACAAACAATTTTAACTATTCCGTTTAAACATTGTTTAATTTTCTAAGGGGAAATTTTCGAAACTTGTATTTATGTTTGCAAATAAACAGTAAAAGGTTTGAGTTTCTGATATTATCAGCACATTTGTGTTCACATTATTACTATAAAATAAACTAGGAAAGAAAACATAAAATAAACTTTTACATTTCATTATCTGTAAAAATATTGATTAATTATTTATCTAATCATTTTTCCATTAATTTAATTAGTCCGGTTTAAGTGGCAAGTTTTATTTCACCATTAACCGCGCTACCTTCAGGCAATTATCCGAGAAACATGTAAAAAAAAAACACATTTTTTTTTTTTAAAATCAAATTTTTTTTAAATTACAAAACGTCAAAAACTCGACCACACACTTCGCCTGCCCCCTGTTAAACTATTATATTTGTGAAAACTTGTATTCAAGTGTTGTTGGCACATGCGCTTATCCCTAACAGTTTGTACATTTTAGGTACATTACTTTTTTTCAAGCGCGTACGTATACGGGATAGCGCAGAATGGTACAGTCAAAGTGTGCGTATCACGTACGTTCATATTCTAGGGTGGTTAACTTAGTTATCATCTTAAAACTTTTCATTTGTTTTATGGCAGTTATTCAGGAAACAAAGTAGGATATTTGATGTTAGTTCTGTGTGCCTAGTTGTATAATCTGACCACAACTTCATGGTTAACCATTTATATTATAATTGTTGTCGAATTACAAGTCTTGGTGTCGAGAATGAATGAGGTATGCAAGTCAAATGATTTAATGATGAATGTCGGAAAGTCAAAGGTGATGGTTTTCGAAAGGGAAGAGCAAATGACAGTTTGTAATATAAGTGTGAACGAAGAGAACTTGGAACAGGTGAGGGAATTTGTGTATTTAGGTAGTATGTTCACAGCAGATGCCCGAACGGATAGTGACGTCGAAAGAAGGGTTGGTGCGGGTAACAAAGTGAATGGAGCTTTAAAAATAGTTATTGGAAACAAGAATTTATCAATGAAAGCGAAAACGGCCGTTCACAATGGAGTTCTGGTCCCAACCTTAATGTATGGAAGCGAAGCATGGAACTGGCAAAAGAAGGATGAGAGTAGAATAAATGCGGTAGAGATGAGGTCCCTAAGACGTATGTGTGGTAGAACGATATACGACAGAATCTCAAATGCTGATATAAGAAAGGAATGTAGAGCGGAAGAAGGTATAATGAACAAAATTATGAAAGGATCGCTGCGTTGGTTCGGACATATGGAACGCATGGATGGAGAAAGAATGGTTAAGAAAGTATACGTTAATGATGTAAATGGGGTACGAAGTCGAGGCAGACCGAGGAAAACATGGCATGACCAAATTAATCAAATTTTAAAGGTTGGTCATGTTAGAAGTCGGAGGAATCGACGTGCGTGTATGACTCGTTGTATGAATGTGGAGGAAGCCAGAGAGGTTTGCCAGGATAGAGTAGTGTGGCGGTCCATTCTCTCTGCCTACCCCTGCGGGGAAACGGCGTGATGGTTTGTTGTTGTTGTTGTTGTTGTTGATTGTTTCTTGAACAACAATGTAAAACTACTACTACTACCGCCCTACTTTTGGGTTATTTTCCGAGAAACGTGCAAAAAACAAGCAGGTTTATTTATTAATGAAATTTAATTGTATACTAATTTAATTTTTTTAAATTACGAAACGTCAAATACTCGGCCGAACACTTCGCCTGCCCCTTGTAAAACTATCATATTTATGAAGACTTGTGCTCAAGTTTTGATGGCACACGTGCGTATCCCTAAAACTTTGTACATTTTAGGTACATTGCTTTTTCTCAAGCCCGTATGTGTTACGGGATATCGTAAAATGGTACAGTCAAAGTGAACGTATCACGTACATTCAAATAGGTAGGGTGGTTAAATAATCAATACAATTGAAAAGTCAGTTTTCTAGAAGGATATATTTTATGGAAATGACATGTTTCACCTTGCTAAGGCATTATAAAATGTCTTTTTGACAATATGATAATCTGTTAGCAAGGGGATACATGTCATTCTCATTGAATAAAATAAATCTTCTTGAAAAAAGTTGTCTTCATGATGTTTTCATCTTATTAATTATATCTTCTTTCTTCTCGTTTTTTCCTGGGGGTCGGCTTTTTATCACTTGGCACCAGGTGCTTCGCTAATAAGCATCTTCCTCTTTAAATCCTAGGGCCTTCATGTCCCTCTACACATTCGTCAACTAGGTGGTTTGAGGTCTCCTTCTTTCTAGCCATGGAAATACACTTTTGTACACGGTCATGGGGCTCCATCATCACGTGACCATACCATTGGAGTCTTGATTTTAATATTTTTTATTTATGGATGCAAAGTTGAAACTTTCCCTTACATATTAATACCCACCTTGTCTTTTAATGTGACGCCTGATCATCACAGCATACAGATTTCTGTCGTATTTGTCTTTTAACTGGCCATACTTTGCTTTCGTATTGTAATGTATTGCTTTATGTCATATTAATTTTACAATATTTGAATATTAATAATTAAATAAAGGGGTAAAGATGATTGTATAGTGTAGGATGTATGTAGCATAATCAGGTACCTGTATATATTTGTATGGCTACTTATACTCTGACATGCATTAGTATCTTGTTTACTGCTAAATATATCTGACCTATTTAGTACTTCGAATAATAAACTCTCATATATTGGCCGCAATGTTTGCTTCTGTTATGTTTTGTACTAACACCAATATGTCAGGTTATTGGAATACACATTATTAAACATTTAATTTGGAATCCCAATTTATTTATTTAATTTCTATGAAATTGTTGGGACAGCTATTTCGCCAACTGAGGTTGGCATCATCGGGTGTTACGATTATCACAGTGTTTTGCCAACATCATTTGGCCAAATAGCTGTTGCAGCAATTTCATAGATATTAAATAAATACATTTTGATATTATAGCAGTGTTCCAAGTTAAACAGTTAATAATGTTGAAGTGTCATGATGTTTCCTCCATAACAATCCAAGTAATTCATATTGATTATTGAGAATGGTTAAACTTTATGAAAATGAAGTTTTATGCAAATAGCAAATATTTTACATATTTTTTTAAAATGTTGATTCAAGATAATCTTATAAAATGTGTCGATTTGCAGATATGGAGCTGACAACATTGAGGTGTACCACGCGTACTACAAGCCCACGGAGTTCTTTGTGCCCCAGCGATCCATCAAGCACTGCTACCTGAAAGCCGTGGCGCGCCGAGAGGCCCCACAAAACGTGTTGGGCTTGCACTTCGCCGGCCCGAATGCCGGAGAGGTCATACAAGGATTCGCCGCTGCTCTCAAGTAAGCAGAAGACCAATTTTGAGATCTGAATTAGATTCTTAAAAAATATAAATGAAACAGTACTACTGTACAACTCTTGATGTCGTTCCAGCCAGCTTGGGCAAATTAACCAGAATATTATCACATTAAATGCTGTCTAGGCCTTCCCAAAGGTCTTAATCTGTCTTGTCTTAACACCTTTTAAGTCTTGATTTCTCTTTAAAAATAATGTTTTGTTTTAAATTGAATTATAAAAGTGTTAAATTTCATAATTTTTTCACTTACTAGAGTTGTATAATTTTTTATACCATTTTAACCCTTATAGTGCAGCTGGCTGCATTTGCAGTACAAAAAAAATGGTACGATCTCCGGCAGACTCCATTTGCAGCTCATATTTGAATGTATCTTATAAATCTTTTTACTTTAGTTCCTTATTTAGTACATAATTTTATGATGAACTGAGCTGCAAAATGTAGTCGGCTGCAGTTCGAGACCAATTTTTTTTACTGCAAATGAAGGGTTAATATACCGTTGAGCTTTGTAAAATATAAGTAACAAAATTGAACTATTTTAGTCATTCTTTTGTATTACCGTCAGTGGTTCTGATTGACTTCTATAAATACCTTAATATGGCTGCGCTTGTACTGCGGTTTATTATTATTTTATCGTATATTTCAGATGTAACCTGACAATGGAAATACTCATGAACACGGTGGGCATTCACCCCACGGTGGCCGAAGAGTTCACCCGACTCAACATCACCAAGAGGTCCGGCAAGGACCCCAACCCAGCTTCTTGCTGCAGTTAATTCCGTTCTTTTTGCACCTCATTCACCTTCAGCAGTTTACACTCCCAGTATTTCAAAAATCACAAAGGTAGAAGAGAGGAAATAATATCTGATGATTTACTTTTAGCATTTGTTTATTTTTATAATGTAATTTACAATTAACCTGTAGATAATATTCTCATGCATTGGTGATGATTTGGGTGGAGAGAAGTTTCTTGTTGGATTCAATGTGCACCGCATGATACTCTGTAACCCGAATGTGATGAGCTCGTAATAATAATTAGTTTACAACGGATTATGAATCCTTGAGGCTTTAAGGTTTTGTAAGTGATGTCTCGAGCTTACTGTATGTATGTCCACCATAATGTTATTATGTATTTAAGTTTTTAAAAAAACATTATAATAAAGAACAAACATAGAATATTATTCACAATAATGTGTTTTTATTATGACCAAACTTTAATTCCTTTTCTTTTTAATTATGTTATTTGAGAGCACTAAAATTGGCTCTAAGAGTAGCCATTGCCCATATTCATAAATAATTTAAAGTTAATGGTTTATGTATCCCTGATTTATAATTTCCGCTGGTAATTCATTGAAGGTTTCTGAATTTTCTGGACATCCAAACCAATACTGCGGTGCTGGTAAAGGATAATGCCTGTCAGCTTTTATATGTACGTTATCGAATCTCCAGTACAGAGAATTCTTGAAGAAATATGTAGATCCTGCAAATTAAATGGTATTGCAGTGCTTATATTGCCCAATCACACAAAGCAAAGCGAAATTAATTTAATTTTACCTAAATGTATTTTTCTAACTTAATTTTTTTAAACTGGTATAGTAATTAAAAAAAATCTTTTATAGAAAAATGAAATCTCTAAACTCCTCACATTCGCTATTGCATATAATATCTAATAATTACGAGCATGCGGAACGCTAGGCAACGGGAATTCTGCTTCCAACTAAACGCTTTGCGGTGCTGTATATGTTGACGGATATCGTACCAAACTATACCAAAATCTGTTTATACACACGCTATAGGAGAATGACACAAACACGTGTCCTCAAGGTGGCTACTAACTATACTATGACATGGAATATGCATCAATAGCACTCAACGTGTTAAGCTCTTATGGAGTGCTGCATCGGTTAAAGGTGGCAGTCCATTCTTTCTGCCTACCCCTTCGGAGAGACGACGTGATGGTTAGTTAGTTAAGAATATTAAAAAAATGTTGGCTAAAAATTATATTGCATAATTTACAATATATAGTAGATAGATTTGGAAATACTGTTTCAGACATTTTTCCAATGAAGTATCTTTATGGTATTTTGTGCCCCAAAATAGACCCAAATGAAAATACAACCCAAAGCTTTCTCTATATAGATAAATACTTGAGGGCTGGATATTATAAAGGTGCTAAATATCAAAATAGTCAAAAATGAGTTTTTGATCCCAATTGGTGTTAAACATAAAGTTGCAAAGTGATTGAATAATATAGTGTAGTTCAAACTTCACCCTAAAGCTGCCACCTGTGGTGTATGACATATGAAAAAAATAAACAGTTTTTTCTTTGTTTTATGTTTAAATCATTTTGTAATAACCAGCGTTCAATTTATAAGAGGATCATATTTATATTACCGTCTTTCCAAGTGATGGCTGCGTCTATATCGCTCGGTATCCCTCTCCAGCGAGCCATGCTCATTGGGTAACCTTGATCTAGTTTCTTTGTGGTTTCGTTGAACCTCCAAAATTCGTGATTCTTAAATAGATATGTCATTTCATTGTTTTTCCATATAAATGCTGCTCCGATTCCCTCCAAGTGTCTTGGAAGCTCATAATCAGAAAATGGGAATGGGCCCTTAGCCGCGTCTTCAGTGTAAATCCAATAATTTGAACCTGAAATGGGCACAAAGTTTTTGGGAACTGTAATGGGAAATTATGGAAATATTTAGTATTTGTATTTTTGTATACAAATACTTGTAGACAAATACTGGATTTTTAACCATTGGGGGTTAATAATTTAAGGATTAATTGTACCTCAATAGAGACGAAGATGTAAATTATTTGGAAACAGAATATGGTAGTCGAGGCGTTTACAGGACTTATGACCTGTCATTGCTTACAAATTATCTTAATAGATGGCGCTAGTGTAGATGGGCCTACTAACAGTGAAGTTATTAAAAAATATTAACATATATACAAGTTCCAAAAATTTGTCAGACGTGGTGTGGTAAGAAGGCGGAATGGTGAATGTTGTTAAACATAAAGTGATCGCTTAACCCAACCAATGACAGGTCATAAGTCCTGTAAACACCTCGACTACCATATTCTGTTTCCAAATAATTTACATCTTCGTCTCTATTGAGATACAATTAATCCTGAAATATTTAGTGTTTGAATATCTGAGGATTTAAATATAATGACTTGAAAACATTTGGGTATAATTTTCAATCACAGATGCTGTTTACTTATCAACTAGTTTTGATTTTAACTTCATCTTTATCAAGGCAAAATAAAAATTATACGCTCATGTGTGAATTTCTCACAAATGTTTCGTACACATGTCTGTACATACCTGAAAAGAAAGCTATTGTTCCATCTAATTTTTCATAAGCTGCATCAATTTTTTGAATGGATAACGGTAAGCTTGGAAAAAGGTGTTGAATTCTTACAGGATATCCATCCTCAACCTTCCCTATTCGTTTCAGCCTCCAAACATTCTAAAAGCAATCAAAAGTGTTCCAAAATTATATAATATTTTTTTAAAATCCACTACTTTCTCCAGATAAACTTTATATAATATTAGGTCCTTACATATGAAATTGGCGTTTTGTATGGGAGGAACATAAAGTTGATTTTTTTTAAATATAATATATTTATTTAATCAAAGTATGTACCATTGCTATCTATGCACTTTTGCCATCTCATAGGTAGTTCATCGATCCCTTTACTAAAAAAACCATTCGGACGGGAATCAATAAAATCTTTGAAGTCGGTTTGGACTGCCCCATCGGAGTTGAATTTTTTCCCTTGCAAGAAGTTATCCAAATTTCGAAAAAAATAGTAATCTGTTGGGGCAAGGTCCGGAGAGTACGGTGGATGTCTTAGACATTCCAATTGAAGCTCTTCTAATTTGGTAGCCGTCTGTTGTGCAGTGTGTGGTCTAGCGTTATCATGAAGCAGCAGTGGCCTAGAGCGATTAACCAGCCTCGGTTGTTTAGCAGCTTGCTTTTCCATCATGGTTTGCAGTTGCTGACAATAGACATCTGCCGTAATCGTCTGGCCAGATTTAAGAAAGCTGTAGTGAACGACACCAGCACTAGTCCACCAAACGCTCACAAGTAACTTTTTTGGAGTCAATTTTCGCTTGGGGCATGGTTTGGCTGGTTCGGCAGGGTTCAGCCATTGCGATGAGCGCTTCCGATTATCATACAGGATCCACTTTTCATCACAGGTAATGATTCGATTCAAAGTCCCTTCATTATTGTGCCGGTTGAGTAATGCAACGCAGCAGTCAACGCGCGTTTGTTGATTTGCTTCACTCAATTCGTGAGGTACCCACCTTTAATTAAATGTGGCCTGTATACCCCAAAAGGGTATACAGGCCACATTTAATCCAGTTTAATTTCAATCCACTTCTATGTCCCAATCTCACAAAACAGAGCAAAACATGGCACATGATTCTATGGCCCATCACAAAATCACTTCAGAGAGACATTGGTGAGGGTGGGACAGAGTGTGGGGTAGGAGAGAAAACTTGTAATGATGAAAAAAAAATCCTAAGTAAATATCTGAGAAAACAGTCATGGAAACTAGGGACAGGAACACAGGGAATCAAACATTTTAATGTATATAAAATAAAATAAAATTGACCCAAGAGGAAAGAACGAGCCCCCGCAAGGTGCCCCGTATGAGGATATATAATATTAGATTGTGTGAATGGAAAATGAAGACAAGAACGGCCGAGGAAAACACGGCCTGACCAAATGAATCAATTACTAAAAGGCGGCCACATTTGAAGTTTGCGAGCATGCGTGTTACGATGTATGAATAGAGAAAGCACGAATGATATGTCAGGATATAGCAGTGTGGTGATCCATCTTCTCTGCTTACTACTCCGGAGAAACGGTGTGATGGTTGCATAGTTGAATACAAATTAGACAGAATACTGTTGTTTCTACATAAAATGTAGAAACAACGGTATTTGTAGTACATGAATATTCTGAACAATGTTATTCCAGAATGTTAGTTTCTACAAGTGTACTCACATTTTCTTTGAAAACAAAAAGCTCCTCACGTAAAACAGCAACCGCATCATATCTCCCTTGGCAAATGTCTGGAGGTTCTGGAGCACCTATTGGTGTGTTGTGTTTGGTGTCATGTTTCTTGTGGTCATCCACTGTCTCATAATCCCCATGAAATGTGATGTCACTGAACTGCCTGGTGGTGTATTCCATTGTGGTTATGTCTTCAGGTGTAGTAGTTTCTTCTATCCGTTCGGTTGTGGTTTCTGGGATGGGTTCTTCCGTAGTAGGTGGATTACGTTCAGGTTTGTGATAGACTTTGGTATCATCGCCCTCAATTGGAGTTCTTACTATTAAAATATTACACAAATTAATTCAATTTAAACAATTAAATTGTGTATTGAACTTCTGGAACTAATTAACTTTCAAAAAAATATTCTTTGATTCTCATCTTTTCCTGTCTCTCGGGTTCACCCTAATCATCAAAATTACTGTCCACAATGTACATTTGACTGTGGTGATTGTATAATTTCCATTGTATTGTATGTAATGATTAATTATATGAAGACTACAGGGGAAAAACAAGGAATGTCAGTAGAAGGTTAATTTGAATAAATGGAGAATAAAGCTAATCAAAGTCTATATATTTCTTAGCAATTAGCAATCGATTATCTGGCCATAGTCGATGACACGCATGATTTTTGAATATGAAAATTTTACTGTGGATAGATACGTACAAATGCCGCTAGATGGCATTATTACATTTATTTTGAATTTTAACTGACATTCCTTGTTTTTCCCCTGTAGTCTTCATATGTATTTTGTTATTTAAATTTTAAGATTATACCCTTTTTTTTCACAGTCACTATGATACATAAAATATATTAAAGAATATCTTACTGTAAAGTTCATACATAGCCAAAACGTCATCATAGTCTAACTGAGTTATTTCATTCTGGTCATTGTAATAAGGAAACATAATGGAATTGTGAACTTCTGAATGTGAGAGGCCCAAGGTGTGACCTAACTCATGAACAGCAACTGTGAAGAAATCTGTTCCATTATCATCATCTTTTGGCATGGAAGATGTCCATATTTCATCATTATCAAAATGTATGTTTCCGCCATAAGTGACATAAGGAAAAAATGCATGAGCTAATGTATTTCCTGGACCATCAAAAGGAAACCTGAAAACATCCGTCAATTTTATCTCATTTACAACAGGATGGGAGCGCTTTGTGTAAATGTACTTATCAACATTAAATGCAACAAAACATTCATATTTGTTGCTTCTTGAACAATGCCGAAAAATTCCATATGAAATATTTTAAAGTAATGAAAACACATATACGAGGCATATCTAGAAACTAAGTGTACGGAGGCTCTCACGACCGGATGGATTTTATTTTCGACATGTTGGCTACACTTCCGTGTAGCCTGACCCTTCCCTTCCGCAACGAGACGGGTTCGAGGTCAGTACGTTGAGAAGTGTCGACGCAACAACACGTTTCGTGAAAAATGTCAATCCAATCTCCCGCCAAGTACGAAATACGCGGCGCCGGGCAAGAGTTTTTGAGGCGCTGCAAACTCCATGGAGATGAATTTCTCCGCTCCATCGTTACTGGAGATTAAATTTGGGTTGCAAACTACACGCCTGAAACCAAAAGGCAGTCTCAACAGTGGCGTCACACCCTCCGCCAAAAAGTTCAAAACCACAATTTCAGCCAAGAAAATAATGGTATCCATATTTTGTGAGGAGGTGGAGAAGTGGACGAAGGGGTTGGTGGGAAACTACTTCGAGGAAGGCATCAAAAAGTTGATACCCCGCTTTACCACCTACATTGAGAGGAATGGCGACTATGTCGAAAAATAGCATACATATGTACTACGGTAACCACGTAATTTTCGTTTGAATAAAAAAAATTGGAACCTACAAAAATTCAGTAGACTTACTTTCTGGAGATGCCTCGTAAATTAAATATAAACACTGGTTGTGTTGGCACTGTTATAAAATTTTGATATATTTTGTATTTACATATATTTAGACTTACGGGTCTCCGTGTGACATGACTCCAAATGAAATAATAATATCAGCAGAGGAATCGTAAATCCTTATAAATGTTAAATTGCCATACCCTGCCCACATATTAAATGCTCTTAATATTTCTCTGGCAACTGTTTCTTCTCCTAATTCAACATTCCAATTGGCTATACTAAAAAAGTATATTTAGTTCCTTTTATTATATTATAATTGATATAAAAATACAATATCACGTTGAATTATAAAATCAAATAAATCTTACAAGTACGTAATTACTCTCTTCTTCCATCCACCAATAGTGGTGTAACGTTTTTGCCTGTTTTTATGAATAATATCTCTTACCCCGCACCGTCGTTTAGTCATAAGCTGAAAATGTTGCCGCAAAACATATAAGTTATTGAATTTTTTTGGTTACAAATTGAGAATACAATAAAATTTACATATTAACTTATAATAATTATAAAAATAATCTTGAACTTACACAAAAAATTGCAATCGCAACAATGAATCGATTGTAGATTTTAGTTGTAATGTAATAAAATTAATTTAGTGTTGACAAAACAACCAAACATCTAGTGTTGATAAAACAACCAAGCTTCAAGGGTGTTATATAATATTAAAATGGATTTTAATAGTTTAGATTTGAAATTATACCTCTATTGTTTTAGCATCAATAATACCAGTTTGATCTATGCCACCAAATTTTTGCATGTTTAAAACAGCTTCATAAATAGCATTTTCGGTATACTGAGCTTCAAATCCTGGTAGTCCTCCATCTATATAACCGAATTTTTGCATAAAACTCAACTGAAAAGATTTGACAAAATTAAAATCTAAAAAAGTGTCAAATGGAAACTGCTTTCTTGAGTAAATTTAAAGAGATGGTTAACGATACATCAAATAATCTGTGTGCTCTCATTTCATGTGTCAGTTCCAATAACATTAAAATATTTAATATATTTTTTCATTTGATGCTGTTGATTATATACATAATAATTGTCATCTTTAAAGAGAAAATGTCCACATTATAACTATTATTAATAAGATAGTGCATCAATAAAAGAACAATGCATGTACCAAAAACAATGCAAACTGTTTTACGTGATTTGTAACAGAATGTGTATCTTAAAATGCGGAGTAGACCACTATTTAAAAAGAAAAGATGGCACTAACCTGTTCGGTGGTGGGGATAATGGGATTGTACATCACATTTTTAGGAATTGGAAAAGTTTTGACAATATTAGGAATACTTATAATTAAAACTGCAGAGATAAAGCAGAACTTCATTGTGAACACATACGCTATATTACAAATGAGCGCATTTCTGTGACCATTGAACTTGTGTGTAGATAAAGTTGTAAATGACTGCTGGAAATGTTCAAAGAGGAAATATCTCCATGGGCAGCGCTTGTATATACATAACTGAAGTATTCCTATACTATATATTTTATCACATATTTATGACTCAATTTTGACCTTTAGGTCAATAAACACATTTTGTGCAAAAGAGTAAAAGCACTTTGATTTTACCCTTTAACCTCAGTTTTTTTTAATATGACCTACTAGTATTTATTATTATTATTTTGGTTTACACAGACAAGTAAATTAAGATTTTGAGAAAATTAAAAAAAAATGTGAATAAAAAAATTACAAACGAGAAGCCATTTTATTTTATTACTTTTTATGTCAATTACTTATATGAATATGAAGATGTAATATCTTTGAAACATCCCAAGAAAAATAAACTCAAATGTGGAAAAAGTATTTTGATTCTTAAAAAAATCAAGATATTTGCCAATGTAATTTATACAGAGACTCTTGACTTTAGAAAGTATCTTGTCTTCATAAAGTCAAACCATCTCTCATTGGTTCCTTGTATTGTATATTGCATTTTATCTGTTCTCAATAGATCTCTTAATATCTCTTAATAATAAGATAATGATGGTTGAGGTATTAGTTTTGTAAAACTCCGTTATTAATTTATAATAGTAAACACGATTGTTTGGTGGTTTTACTTGGATTTAATTTATATAAATTAAATCCAAGTAAAACCACTAACATTATAAATTAAAGATGTCTTAAACTTTAATTTTATTTGTAATATCTTTTAAGAAAATAAACTGGTTTGATTGATCTTTATTCTATAAATTACATATTTTTTAAATGTATATTATACAATAAAAAAAATAGTCTTCCATATGCATTCTTCAAAATCTCCAACCATTTTGTTTGGTCCCAAAGATTAAAACAAATTACTTGTACACATAGTTAAAATTGTGTGAATAGAAATAAACACAGCCAAACAGTAGCAGTATCTACTCGATAATATCATAACTTGCTCAAATAGGGGTTAGGACCTCTATTTTTTAACGAAGAGATCCTACATTTTATGCTGTCGCTGTTGCATTTACTGAGTTATTGGAATGTTTACAATGTTATAAACGCAGCTGCAGTGGAGTGCAATGGGTTAAGTATATTAAAGTTTATAAATACCCATAATTTGATTCTTGCAACTTTAAAATATACACAATCAAAAAACAAAGGTGAAAATGAACCTGACATGTATTCATGTATTATTTAAATGCAGAAACAGTGTTTTAATTCATTAATAAAAACCATCATTAATTACACAGTGTGCCTTAATTCCCTATTGTTCGTCCTTCCTCAATATAAATTATTATTTTCTATATTTATTATTAATCTTTATAATAACAGTTATTGATAAGAACCGACCATACGGTCATGGCAAATTGAAGTGATATTGTTTTACTGAACAAAAGCTATAAAACAGCAGAGCCAGACATATAAACATAGACAAAACAATAAAAGTGTACCCGAGAAGAAAAATAAAAACTTCGATCTGGGGAAATAATGAAGCAAAGTAAAATTTCTCTCAGAAAATATAAGATAAAAAAAGTACAAACTTTAAGCATTGACAAAGCGCCCTTGAGGTGAGTTATTCACGAAAACAGCATTATACAAATTAGACAAAATTTTATTACTATTATAACACTGCATAATTCCATAGTCATGTGTTTTGTAAATATCAATAACACCAATTTCTTAAATAATGTACTTTGTATAAAATATTTATGAAAATGTTAGTTTTGAAGAAATTTTATTACATTTTATGGAAGTGAGATGTTATATTTGATCTTGCTGAGGTATTATCAAATGCGTCATTACATTTGATAATGCCTTAATAATATTTTATAATTATAACTGACCCTTTGAAAATAGGAGGGATAGAAATATCTCCTTCAAAGAGTTTAAAGTTTCTAGGTGTTCATTTAGATGGCAATCTGTCTTACAATACGCACATATCAGGGCTTGTTAAGTCTGGTTTCTTCCAACTGAGACAGCTTAAGCATATAAGGAGATGTTTACCTGTTGGTGAAGCTAGGACCCTCGTAAATTCTTTTGTAACAACAAAAATACTGTCATAACACGCCGCCCCTGAAGGACCTTCACTGGCTTAATAGCAATTCCAGTCAGAGCCAATAAAGCATGTTTCTATGATCGTGCTTTCAGCGTTGCGGGTCCGTTGGCGTGGAATAGCCTCCATGTTAGTATTAAGTATGAGGATAGTGACGTTAAATTTAAGAAACTTCTGAAGACTGCATTGTTCGGTCAATCATTTGCCTAGTGCGCCCTTGGAGTAATTGATTTTACAAAACGGCGCACTTAAAATACAAATCATCATAATAATAAATAAATAATAAATTGGGTTCATTTTCCTAGAAATATTTGTAGGCAGTATTCCTTCATTATTGGGTTAATAAAGTAGTTCACATCATTCTCCCAATGATGCAGATATAATATCATTGAAACATGCCGAGAAAAATAAACTCAAATGTTGAGTAGGTGTTTTAATTCATTAAAAAATCAAGATACATTGTTTAATTCGTCTTGATTAATATTTCTACGAGAGAGCCATCTTATCTTAAGTCCATTTTTGGCAAACTAATTAACTAAGCATCACGTCGTTTTCTCGGAGTCTGTGAGAATGGATTGCCATACTGTTCTGTCCTGACATACCTCTCGAGCTTCCTCCACATTCATACATCCATAACATGCATCTGAATTCTAAGTCAAATATTCTATTAGGACCAATACTTACAAGAGAGTCAGAATGTATTTAAACCAAATCATATACATAAATCCAAATAGTCTTAAAATCTTTGAGAACTAAAATAACTTGGCAGGATAGATTAGTGTGGTAGTCTATTCGCTTTGTGTACTCCTTCAGGAAAACGGTGCGATGGTTATTTCTTTATGTGACATAAGTTCATTCCAGCATCCACTTATAGCACAACACCATTAGAGTAAAAAAAAATTAACTCTATTAGTATCTAAAATATCAAATATTTCACAACACGAATCATGTGTATAGATTGAGGTACATTTGTTGTAGACTATGAGTATTGCTTTTCTTAAATAATAATTTTGGAAATGAAAGTGAAAAAAAGAAACTTGAATTTGAAATATGTAATTAAATCCAAAGCATGTTGACTTCAAGTACAGTTATTTTCAATTAAAACAGAAATAATAAAGTCATTTATATTTATTTGTTGGATGTAATTATATATTATTAAATCTAATATTTATTATCTGCATTCACCACGTAAACGGATCTTAGAGAAACTTTTACAAATTATAAAGCAATTTTTTATTTATTATAAGTAATGTAATGCGGTAAAGGTACGGAGGAAGATGTAGCCAACAGACTCAACAAGGCAAGGGGAGCTTTCGCTATGCTTTGCCCTGTATGGCGTGTCATTTCGAGAAAGCTTAAGCTCTAAATATTCAGCAGTAGCGTTAAAAGCGTACTGCTGTATGGATGTGAGACTTGGAAATCTACCGTGGACGTTATTGGTAAACTCCAGGTGTTTATAAATAGGTGCCTTCGCTCAATATTCAAAATCTATTGGCCCCAAACAGTGTCAAATGCTGGATTTGGCTGGCTCTGGACCATGGCAGGTGAAAAGCCAATTAGAGAACTAGTCGCTAGATGCAAATGGCAGTGGATCGGTCACACTCTGAGACGGAACCCAGCCTGCATTGCTCAGCCTATGAGGGGGAAAGAGGAAGCGAAGCAGACCTAGAGCCACCTGGAGAAGAGCCCTGCAGAACGAGGTTAAGGCAGCAGACCTCACTTGGGATGATGTTAGGCATCAGGCATGCGATGGAGTCGGGTGGAGAAGGTTCCTTGAGGCCCTATGCACCACGGAGGTGTGACAAAGAAGAATGCTAATGCAATTATTAACTTACTTACAATATTTAATTTGTTACTTCAATTGATATTATTTCTTATATAAATATTTTCTCACTAAACCCCAAAAATTTGTCAGAAGAACCTTGGTACCTGCCCAAATATAATTGTAAAAAATAAAACAAAAATTTAAATTAGGAATAAAAAACAAAAATTACCTTCTCATGTCAAAGTCAGTTGCACAGTGGTAAATTGATTTATTGTGAGACAAACATTTTCATAATTTAATTTTTTAGTGACTGCTTGAAAAAAGTATAATGGATTCAGAAGATCAAGACGACTTTATTCAAGATATTTATACTTCTCCATCTGCTGCAGAAATACAAACAAGGGGATGGGAAAGTTTAGACGACATTCAGAAACATACACCATTTGTATGAACAGTTTCTAAGTGTACAGAAAAATTAAAAATACTATAATAATATTTATACATATATATTTAAAAATATTGTTTTAGAATTACCAGTGGATTTATGGATTAAATGAGGACACCCCAATAATAAATTTAAATTATGAAGAACGTAATCAAGTATTCTTTGCTGCTTCACAGACTGGAATTTTATATGATTATATAGAAAAAAAGATGGATTTTTTAGGAAGCCATGTAAGCTTTTTGCAACATTTATTATTCTTCTAATTCAAGGATCCAAAAAAGTACACAACTGGGAAATTTCATTAACTAAAAATGAAAAAAAAATTAAACCTAAATGTTTGACTAGTCATAGATGCGTCTATACTCCTTTGAGATTATTTTTATTCTTGGACAATTTTTTTCATACATTCTGAAAGTGATTGGTATGCCCGGTCAACTGATTTCATCCACATCATCAACCTGTTTCCGTCCACTCTTGGACGTAGGCTTCCTCCATCTGCTTCCATGTTTGTCGATCCTGGGCAATATGCATCCATGTAGCACCGGCGGTCTCTTTAATGTTGTCCTTCCATCGAAGTAAGGGATATCCTGGGTCTCGGGTTGCAGTTCTAGAACACCATCAAAGGAGGCATTTTGACCATCTATCGTCAGAGTTGCGGGCACTATGGCCTGCCCATCGCCATTTTAGCGCTGCCACTCTTCTGATGATGTCCGACACTCCAGTTCTGGCTCTAATAGTGGTGTTTCTCATCCTGTCCGCTATACTGATTCCCAACATTGCTCTTTCCATAGCTCTTTGGACAATTCTCAATTTATTTGCACTTTCCTGAGACAATGTTATATTTTCGAATCCATAATTAAGCACCAGTAGGACGCAGCAGTCACACCTTACGTTAAAGGTTTATTGGGGTACGTGGATTTTTCCAAATGTGGTCCATTTTTCGGAAGGCAGCCCATCGCAAACCAATTCTTCGGTCGATTTCTGAGATTTGATTTGATTTGTTATACAAACTGATTTATGTATACCGAAACGCCGTATTTGTGCCATGACTGACAAGAAGAACCTGTCCATTAAAACCAAATAATCCAAAATATATATTTAGTGGACCAGGAATTCAACATTATTTTGTAGTGTCGCATTTAAATTCATAAAAAAAATGTTTTTGCTAAAATTACAAAATATATACGAGTATACGAAATATAAAATATATAGACGAAAATAGATGATAGTCAGACAAAGTAAGGTCTGGTGAATATGGAGGGCGAGATATAACCTCCTACTTTAGGGATCATTTTTTTACGGGTCATTTTTGCTGAGTGAGGGCGTGCAGTGTCTTGATGCAGTATTACTCCACTTCGGTTGACTACATTTAGACGATTTTCTTTCAGCTTCAGGTCGAGTTTCTCCAATAGCCAACAATTAAATTCTAACATAATTGTTTTACCCGGTTTTAATAACTCTAAGTGAATGATACCTCGAATATCCCACCATATGCATAAAATAACCTTTTTTAGAGTTAATTTTGGCTTTGCTGTTAGAATGGGTGGTTGATTTTGCGAAAATCATTGTTTTTTTTCGCATTATTATTATAAATGGTTTATTTTTTGCCCCCTGTCACAAGTTGTGCCAAAAAACGATGAGTTCTTTGTCATGATAATAAAGAAGTGCATATTTTCACACGCGCTTCTTTGTTAGCGGCAGATAGCTCGTGCAGAATCCAAATACCCATCTTATGGACTTTCCCAATCTGGTTTAAATAAAACTGCTCTTTAGACCAGAAAGATCCGAGTTTCTGGCTTAATTCTTTAATAATTTGAAGTGGATCAGACGTAAACTGGTTCAAACCTGACTGTTTCAAAATAATGGCTTAATTTCTGGTCCACCAATACATGCAAAATAAAATCTTTACATGACATAAAAATGCACTTGGAAGTATGAATATATAAGAACATAAGACTTTCTAGAATACAACAAGCAAATACTATTTCAGAATGGAATCATTACAAATATAGCGCGAGATGGCAGTGGAAAATTAATAATAACAGCAGATTCCGGAACAGACAGTTGCGTCAACATTTGGGACTCTGAAACTTTACAACTCATAAAAACCATCAAAAACCCCCATGGAAATTATGAGTTGAACAAATTATCACTAAGTGTAGATGGAAAATATTTGATTACCCTTGGGTATGAGAATAAACCTACTTTGAAATTATGGAATTGGATGAACAATGAATACGAGCCAGAAGGTAAATGACACAAACAATACATTTGGTCATTTATAAAACATAGCAATAATTTGTGAAAAATACATTTATTTGAATAAAGAATAAATTAAATTTTCAGAAACGAAACAGATAGAAGTTCCAAAAAACGACGTGATTGCCATAATATTTAACCCGGATTGTTCTCTAGAATTTTGTGTAGCTTTAGGAGCACACATGTTATTTGGATACCTGGTAATTAAATTAATATTACTATTTATTTAAAACATAAATATTATTTTTTATTATCATGCATTTGTGAAAAGGCGTTATATTTTAAATACTATTTAAAACTGGACAGGATTTGGAAATAACTTTTCAACACAGATATGATAAATAAAAGATTCAATAAAAATGATCTCTCTTAATGCGTAAAAAATATAAAATTTGATTGGCATGTTATTATTTAATCAATAGAATCATTTCAAAGGCTTTATAATAGAATATGATATAAATTAATGAAATAAAACACTAACAGTAACATATAAAAAAAATACATTATATACTATATGTAAGTATTAAGCTTTTTCTAAAATTAAAATAAAACTAACTAACCATCACGCCGTCTCTCCGAAGGGGTAGGCAAAAGAATGGACTGCCACACTTTTCTTTCCCGACATATTTCTCTCGCTTCCTCAACATTCATACATCGTGTCATGCACGCGCGACGATGTCTCTGACTCCTCACGTGGCCGACATTCAATATTTGATTGTGACACGTTTTCCTCGGTCTTCCTCTATTTCTAGTTCTAAAATTAATATTTTGTAATATTAGATCACCAAGAATTCTTATCCCAAAAGCAACAATTTATGTTTGTAAAAATACTTAGTTTTATTGATGAATAAGTGACAAGGGTTTTCATTTATTAACAGGTTGACTGTAGAACACTGACCGGGACAGTGGTAAGGGGAAAAACCTAAACGATGAACCCCTGTTTTAGTCAGGCCCTACACCGTTCGGTTAAGTAAGTAGGAACTGATGAAGCTTTTCCTGATGGCTAAACCTCTTCCTACTTACTTAAAATCGAACAGTATGGGGTCTGATCTGAACAGGGGTCTGCCGTTTGGGTTCTCCCCTTACCACTGTCCCGGTCAGTGCTTCGCAGTCAACGTGTCAAAGGTATCTCTTAAAAGTTATAATTTTTCCTTACATTTATTAAGGATGAAGTAAACAAGAAACTATCCATAAAAAAATGCACAGTAAAAACAACAATCAATGATTATGGGAATTTCCAATGTGCTGTTTACAACCGAACTGAAAATCAATTAATTGCTTGTACAGATAAAGGATTTTTGGCTATATTTAAGAGCGGTACTGCGAATGATGTAGATTGTAAATATTCACCTAAAAAGTTTATTAAAATTGTCAAAATTGAGAAAAAGGCAATAAGCGTCGTGAAGGAGTGCGATGGGTGAGACTTTTTTCTGCCTGACATTTTTATAAAAAAAATAATAAATATGTTAAATTGTATGAAGATAATACATTTTCTCAACAGATACTTGGTTGTATGCGTTGAAGATGGCAGAATACACATTTACAGCAGTGAAATAAAAATTGTATTCAGATTTGACGATTTCAATATTGGTAAAGTGAAAGCATTAAGCTTCAATATGACATATAAAAATTTCGAAGGTATTACGCATTTTCTAAGCATTTATTAAACCGTGTCTATATCTTATTGTTGATTCATATTAATAATTGATTATTCATTCTTCTGACATTTTAATATCATAAATATCGTTGATTGATCGGACAAAAAATATATACTATCATTTAAAAAAAAATAAAAGATAAAAATCATTCCGCATTAATATAATATTTCTCCATACATTATATACTCGTATACATTGAACCTCATGTCGAAAAAAAAACATAAGGTGATTTTAATTGTCATATATTTTTAGAAGGAAAAGACAATTTACCAATCCGAATAACTTCTTCAAAAAAGAAGGGTGAAAACCAGGTTTTTATTCAAAGAGATGCCTACATAAGTAATTAAGTTTTCATAATAATTTGACACTAATATTAGTTGACTTTTTTAAGATAATCAAATGATTTTACTGAAATCTCTTGATAGAAGTTCATTTTAAATAATAATGAAATAAAACAATGTTTTTTAACTACTTCCACATTTGTCTTTATTTCGACAGCGACCAGTTTCACCAGGCTCGCTGGCATCAACAGACTGGTCTGTCGGTCTGACCATTCTGTCAATGCCAGCGAGTCTGGTGAAACCGATTGCTGTCGAAATAAAGACAAAAGTGAAAGTAGTTAAAAAAAACATTGTTTTATTTAATTATTATTTAGTTGATTTTATAAATATTTAATAAAAGGTCTATAAATATTTGCAGATATCGAGTCAGAAGGAGTGGGCTTAGTTGATTTTGTAAAACAAAGATATTACAAAATTCTCGACGGGTATAAACAAATTAATAATATTGCAGTTCATCCCTTCCGGTAAGCTTATTATCTGTGGAAACAATTCACGAGAATCTGTTCTATGGATTGGTAATTTTTTAATGAATTTAATATTAGGCCTTTGTGCTGTATCGGAGGCACGATGGGCAACATTCGACTGGTTAATTATGCTAATAAAACAATACAAGGGAGCGGACAATTGCCCTATGGAAAGAATTTGGGAAAAATACAAATAACATGCTTAAAATTTTCTCCATCTGGTTAGTTCAATATTTTTATTATAAAAGTTACCCTTTTAATTTTTTTTTTTAAAATCATCCGAATCTAATTATGTTCAATAATGTAATTTTTCTAAAAGTTTTGTTTTTAATAAAAATAAAAAAGTAAACTTATTATTCAGGAGCCTTTTTGGTTTGCGGTGTTGATAATGGAGACATTTGGTTCTTTGATACAATGCTTTTGCAACCAATTTCAACAGAACCATTGAAATATTCCAAAATACGAATAAAACAAATCGAATTTTCACAGGATTCTATATATATGGCGTTTTCTGTGAGTATTTATTTGGTTAGTCATTTTTAAAATGAAATTTATTTAAAAATAAGTTTCTCAATCATTATTTTTTATTACAGAATACTGCATTTGTAATATTTTTAAGCAAATATGATTGTAATGGAGCCAAATGGAATTATGTGGGAAAATTCAAGAATCATTGCAAGTCAATAGTAAATTTCTATTTTGATTCAGCCGAATACCTTAAGCTTATAACGTTTGGGGAGGATCAAATAATGAATGTGTACAAAATCCAACTGCTCGAAAATGGTGAAACATCATTTTTTAAAACATTGACAATGCTAACAGAAAAGTATGCAACTCCCAAATTTGTCATTAATGACATATGGCCGGGAGAGGATGGTTTACTGATCACGACATCGGATGATGTAAAGTATTATTTGATAAATGAACTGTAATATTTAATAAATTATCAATGCAAATTTCCATTCATTATACAACACTCATGTGGCTTTATCTTTTAATGCCCCAAATTGTAAAACCTTTTATATAACCTCGGATTTTAGAAATCACTTTATTGTATTACTATATCAGATGTCTGTTTTAGTTCAAATATAAAGTATACGATTACAAGACAGATAGAGTGCTCGCCACGTACTTGGGTCCAATGTTTTCATCTCCCATCTTACAATTGATAAAATTACCGTCATGCTCAAATAATACGGAATACATGATCTTTCAAACAGATAAATATTTAGGCATTCAAAGTCTTCCTCTAGATGGGAACCCATTAAAGTATATTGGAATACTTGGACATCCAATAAAGGTAAGAATATCACTATTCCACCAGAAGGGAGAGATCAATTGCAGTGATAACAGAACACGGAACCTGTTATTTCAGATTGAAAACTGCGCATTGACACCGGATGGGAAATATCTTTTTACTTCGGGAGAAGGGGACTACAGTTTTCACCAATGGAACATTAATACAAGGTAAATTTATAAGCTTATTAAATTTACATCTCAATATGGGTCCTGCCAAATGTGATAATGATTTTAGATCAAAAATAACTACTAGTTTGGGTAATAATTAACTTTTCCACCATGCTAAAAAAAGTCATCGCATTACAGTGAGGGGTAATCAGTATACACTTATAAATGGAATATTCATAGGATATTGCTTCAATTTACAACGGTTAAAGCCAAATTAGATAAATTTTTAATATAACTGTTGAAAAAAGAAAAACCATCACATTCACATCTCTTATGCGAGTGTTTGCGATGACGACCTTCGTGGGCGGGTGTAAGTGTTACGACTGCCACACCGAAGGTCCTGGGATTGATTTCCGCCGATGGCAGTGTGATTGTCACACTGTCTTTGGTCTGGTATAGAATTCACGTGATAGTAAAATGGCGATAGATTAGCTACCTATCACATGTTATGAGAATCGATATGATATAACTATACCCTTTACATCAATTTGGCTCGAGCTGTAATGATGTAAAGAGTGATTCAATAAAATAATAATAATATAAAAAAATCATCAAGTGAGAAATATAGCATATAGAGAATTCCCAAGAGTAATTGACATCCGACTGCAATATTTGACTAAACATCTTGATCTATAATTTAATGGAAAGAATACACCGAAAAATGTATGTCTTTCTCACGCTCGGGAAGCGACAGTGTAACAAGTGCGTGGTGCTTCCCTTACTGTTTAAACAATAGAATATGACTAACAATTGTCTCGCTCTCGCGCTGGTGAATACTGTGTAATGACTGGAGTGAGACAGTAGTATATTATGTACTCTTTCTATTTCAAAATGCAACAATGTGACACATTAGAATGTATTATATCACATATTTATCTCCAATTTTCGATAAAATACAAATTCTGTGCCCAGTGAGTAATTATATAAATTACTCCAATCAATATGCAAATGCATAGCAGAGAAATACCGAAAATGGCACCTGCAAGGGAAGATTAAATAAATAAATCATCAAACTAAAATTGAAATAAAATAATCTTAAATGAAATATTTTAGAGCTGTTGACATGAACATAGCTGAAGGGAGCGAGGGGATACAACCATTTGTGTCGCTAATAGAAGGAGGACGCGTGGGCTGGCTATTCGGGCAGATGAATGTTTTATTTTATTATGCCCAGATTTTATGCCAGGGAGATTTCACACCATATCTAAGAAACATATCTGAAACTATTCCAGTGTCTACATTGCCCGATATTATGCGAGCAATTGGCTACTTTCCCACTGATTATGAGGTGAGCTATCGCAATATCATGTGAAATTATTTTTTAATCATTGTATAACATTCTTTTTATTGAGATTATAAATTTCAATGGTAAAATTAAAGATTAACTTATTTTAGATAAATATACTCTTCAACGAAGTAAATTATCACATTTTTGATAAAACTCCAAATAACTTAGTGAGTTTTGATGATTATGTAAAATTATACGTAAATCATCGACCAGCATTTCCTACACCATTTTGTAAATACCATGATGCATTTAATGCATTTGTGGAGAGGCAGAGAGATGGAACTTACAAGCTACATAAATCCACACTCATATTAGCTTTAGCTAAATATGGTATGTAATAATCAAATGTATTACAATTATTTTAAGCACTTTAGAATGAAAATGATTAAACATGAGTAAATATTTAACTAACTAACCATCACTCCGTATATCCGTAGAGGTAGGCAGAGGTTGGACCATCACACTGCTCTGTCCTGACTTACCTCTCGAGCTTCCTCTACATTCATACACAGTAAAATAAACGTTCATCGATTTTTCCAAATTTGAATCTTGACGCCTTTTAGTAATTGATTAATTAGATCACGCCATGCTTACTGCTTGTACACAATTTTATATCATTCTTCTCTCATCCATTCATTCCATATGTCCAATCCATCCATTTTTTATTTTACTTAGGACGCAGTCATTGGCCTTATATTTCCTCATTATTTGTAGTTTGGTATTTTACCATATATCGTTTACGCACACACGCTTCTGTGATTTCATTTTTCCGGCATTTATCTTTCTATTGCCAGCTCCAAACTTCACTTCCATACATAATGTAATATTTCCTAAATAATGAAATACAAAAAAATTATAGGTGATAATGCAACAGAGGGTACTGTAAAAAAGATCTTACAACTTCTGGCAATGCAACTTCTTCAAAAGGAAAAAGCCGACATATTAACCCAAGATGAAATAGAAGCAATGCTGCCAAAGGTAAGCCATTGTGTATTCCAGTAATTGATTAATATTGGTCTGGCAAAATCTGGTTGAATATTTGTAATTACTTATTATGTTACATGGCAGAGACTACTACCAAATACACAGAA
Source organism: Lepidostoma basale (assembly GCA_022606425.2). NCBI lineage: Eukaryota > Metazoa > Arthropoda > Insecta > Trichoptera > Lepidostomatidae > Lepidostoma > Lepidostoma basale. The sequence goes on along the minus strand of JAHDVF020000775.1, from coordinate 209,161 downwards.
TACTATGTAACAAAATAAATTTTTGAAATTTCATACTTAATCTAGGGTGTTCTTTTTTAAATAAAAGTAGAAAAGATTGAAATAATAAATATTTAAGGTTCCTTCTAAGTTATTTTTGGCCGACCATATCAAGAATTTACTTTACCTGCTGTAGAAATTTAAACATCTTTAGAAAGGTAAAAAGTAAATAATACGCACTACATTATTTTGTAATTTTTTTTTTAATACTTGGTCCGCTCTTGAGTTAGTCATGGATTTTTTTATTGTCATAATATAGATATATAAGTATTTATATATGTGAGCTGGGTATCAAAAATGAAAATATTTATTTTCAAATATTATTCATGTTTATTAGGCATATACTGGAAATCATTGATTTTTAAGATACACACTACACGTTTAAATTATCTATATTCATACAAATAATTGAATAAAATAAAAATTCATAATGCCGATCCGGGCATTTATATATTTACAGCCTTTAAAATATTCAAATTACAACCAACACATAAAATTATTAGGCAATAAAAAAGATTCCTCAGTGTATTTTTATATCCATCACATTTTAAAATATTTAACACTGAACCTTTACATAAAGTTTATTTATAAGATTGATAATTTACATTTTGAAAAACAAAATGTAGGAATCTACAATTTCATGAATGGGCATAAATTTATACAAATATGGCATAAAGGATTCAGATTTAGCAAATAATAAATAATAATTTCCTAAATATTTACACAGATGATCCAGCACAAACTGAACTGAAAACATGTAACAGAAAAAAAATTGCTTCACTTTCTTCCTCTGATATTTAATAATTTATTATTAAAGAGCAAATAAAATTCTACCATGACTCACTAAATTTGTACGCGCAATATTATCAATAAATTCATCAGGCAGAAATATCAAGTCATTCGTACACTGGGCGTCTTATTTGAATATATTACATTTACTAACCAAATCAAAAACATACTAAAATAAATAATTAATGCTTAGATGTATAGAGTCATCAATTCATAAACAAAAATAAATTTCATGAAAAAAAAGTAAATAGCATTTGTCAGCTTTCATACAACTGGTATTTGATTATATGCAGTTGGGAAAAATAGAATGGACAGTACATGTGACACTGTTCTTAAATAAATTAAAAGTAAATTATGTACAATCCATTAAAAGATGGTGTCACACAAACTGTATTCTTTCAAATGAACCCAGAATCTAAGTTAAAGTAAAATTAGTCAGTATACATTTAGCACAATTCTTATTTCAATTATCCTTTCAGGTATTTACGATGGAATACTTTTACGGAGACTTGCTGGGCTTTGATTGGAGTGAACTAAGAGGCCTGAACTATAATAAACACAAATAACTTCAGAAAATGAACCTGCATGTAGGAGTAACATTCAAATATTTTCACTCAGTTTATTTTTATAATGTTAAAAATATATATATCCATAATTACAAACACAATATACATAATTTATTTAAATTCTATTTAAATATGTGAAACTCAAGATATTGTGACATGTCTGTAACAGAAGTTCATGATTTTGGCATCTCAAATTTTCACAACACAATATCACTCTGTTTTTAACCGTTTAGTGGCGCTGCCCGGTTCACTGCTTTGGGAGTTGGAGTCTTCGGAGAAGGCCATGTGGGAGGATGAGAAGTCCATAGGACCCTGCGAGTCACTCACCGTGGAGAAGCCTAGAACCACAACAGATTGTTAGAGTACCCGAAATGACAAAAAAATCTAGGTGTATGGAAGTGATGGGTAGACCAAAATTGTTGATGTTTCAACAACACAAGTTACGAAAAAAAAAAAAAAATTCCTTACAAGTATTAGAATCTTCCGCGAGACCAAAATTAGAGTTGGATGAGTCTTGTCCCTTTTTAGTACATGGAGCATTCTCTTTATTATCTGTTTTGGCCGAACTCTTTTTCTTTTGTTCACTACTTGAGATCGGCACCCACTTGTAGATTTTCATTGTAGTCTCACCTATAGTAACCCACTTTTTCTCCCTGAAATAAGTGGGTAAAAGGAATGTATGATAAATGCATTTGTCACTCAGTTTTAGATTAATTACTTAAATTAACGACAAGCAGCTAAAACCGAGTGAATTGAACAACTGACAACTGAAATTTTGAACAATAAACAAGAAAAGCTGAATTATTGGAATATTAAAGTGTGAGCAATCTTTGGTTTGTATATGAAATAAACTTGATGGTTTGTTATTAACACAAAACGGAGAAAATACCACATTATACTCAAATTACATACTCAAGATGATTTGTGGTTGATAAGAAAAAACTGTTCCATATTAAAGTATATGTATCGAAGCCGAGTGTTATTGTAAATGGTAAAATAATAAAATAAAAAATCATTAAAATGTTTGACTACACATTTGTACTTCCGAAACAAAATTGTATTTTATTGTGGATGAAACGTTTAATTGAAGAAAATCATGAATATATGCGATAAATCGCCATTCAATATGGCGATGAAAACATCGCTAAACATGTGGAATAAATTTGGCACATTTAACGAATATTCTTAATTATGCAAGATACGAAAGAAAGAAAGAATTAAACACATTGACATTTCATTGAAAAGTTCAAATGTTTTGAACAGTGATTTATGTTAAATGTTAATAATGGGTACTCACCAATGGCGTACTTTATCTACAACCTGCATAACACGCTTAATGTCATCTTTGGCACGGTTTCTAGTTTCTGCTCTGACTGACCGCGACATTTTTAAGACGAGAAAAATATAGCAGTCGAAAGCAGAAACGAATCCACTGTAATTGAAGTTTTTTGAAAGCGGTAACAATGTAGCGTCCAATATATCAAAAAACTACGTCCGGCGGTGGGTAAATGCACCATAGATAAAACGCTTCAAAACGTCAAAGTTTTTTAAATGTTGCCTTATATAAATAAAACTTTACAAGTAATGTTTCAAACAAATTTCGAAGAAGAATTTAAGAATCTTAGATTATAATTTTTCGAATATTTTTTATGCTCTCGTTACGCATGTGTGGTTTAGGCTTCTAATTAAATGAAGCTTGAAATTATTTAAAAAAAAAAATCAGACTATTTTACTTTATGAATTTATTATACATATGTATATTCTTAAACAATTAATTGATCAGGGTACGGCCACACCGAAGTGGCTAGGTTGGCGTCTTTATGCAGGTGGCTTGTGATCACCCGCTTGGCGCGAACCTTATAGAGTGGCCGGTCCCATAGTTCGCTAGGTGTCCCCCTAGCCTCCGACCCAGGCACTTCGGTGTGGCCGTAGCCTAAGGGATTTAAAGTAAAAACGAATGTTTCAGTCCAAATGAAAATTAATATATTTATTTATTTGAGATTTATCAATAGACGGTCTAGTGACTGATAGGGCTTTAATAAAGTGAACATTATTTATTGTAGTTACATCCATTCCTTCTACTGTCATAGCAATCAATGCAGCTTCTGAGCAAATATTATTTAGGTCCGCACCCGAATAAAACTCAGTTTTTGATGCAATATGAACTAAATCGACATTAGTTGCAAGAGGCATTTTACTTGAAAATGTTTTTAATATATCCAATCTTGCTTCCATATTAGGTGGCGGTACGTAGATATGTCTATCAAATCTCCCTGGTCGCATTAAGGCAGCATCCACCATGTCAGGACGATTTGTTGCTCCAATAACAATTACACCGTCATCATTATTCTAAAATTTATGAAAACAGGAAAATATTAATAAACATATGTAAATAAAATTTTACAAGTAATATTTCAAACAAATTTCGAATATTGAAAAAAACTTAACTAAGAAAATTACAAAATGAATTCTTTTAACCATTGCTTTATGGTGCTAAATTGTTCATAAAAGTAGAATACGAGTAAATAATAAATTAAAAAAATACGGACCTTCTGATTTTCTTCATTCATATCGGCCACAACCCTACGGTGCCCAACTCCATCCATTTGGGTTAGTAATGATGCAATGATTCTATCTTGAATATCTGAATTAACTTGATTGTCTTCTCCTCGTGACCCAGCTAACGCATCTAAAGTTTACCAACAGATTTATTAATACTTACTCAATAAGAAAATTATAAAATATTTCACGTTTTTAAAAAAATGGTTACCTATTTCATCTATAAAAAAAATGCAAGGGGAATTATCTCTTGCCCTTTGAAATAATTGAGCAATCAAACGTTCTGCATCTCCCACATAAGGAGAGTATAATTCAGCTGCAGATATGGAAAGTAAGGTAAATGTACCCAAATTTGCTAGAGCACGAACCAAAGATGTTTTAGCACATCCTGGAGGACCGTAAAGGAGGACACCTAAAAATTGGGAAAAGATGAGATTAAAATAAATGTCAAGGTAGATAACATATTCATATTAGTCCTTAATAAGATAAGAGAAAATACTTATAGACATTGCTCAAAGCACATGATACACATGATTTAATTTGTTTTCAAAAAATTATGTACAATATTAACCTCTTGGTCTTGGAATACCCAAGCGTTGAAATGCATCTGCATATTTGATGGGCCATGTAACAGCCATTTCTAGTGCCATTTTAACTTCATTTAGACCACCCAGCTCATTTAAAGAAGTTTGATGGGTTGTTACAACTCCAAGAGACCCTTTAAGAGAAGCAGGTGTCATGTTTGATATGACTTTTCTAAATTCCATTTTCCAGAAGTCTAAAGATTTTTCACGACCTAAAGATTGCTGAAAATAAATAAATTTATTGAAATTGAATCTTTTAATAATATTATAACTATTTCAAAACTTATTTATTATTACCAGATTATCGCTCGATATTTTCCAAGCAATGGTTTGACAGACCATGTTTAGATCAGCTCCTACATAGCCAGGAGTCATGCTGGCAATACATTGACATAATGGATGAATTATATTATCATTTAATGGTAGTTGGAGTTCTTTAAGTAAATGTTGTATTATAGTTATTCTCTGTTCTTCACTAGGAGGGCCAATGTATATCTAAAAAATATGCATATTCCAGTATGAATATATATATTTTTAAATAAGTATTTTTACTAAATAGAATTATTTTAAGATTAAATAAAACCTCAGTCTCAAGTCTCCCATGTCTTCTAATAGATGGTTCTAAAGAATCAGCTTTATTTGTTGTGGCAATAACAATGATCCCTGGAATAGTTTGTGCTTTGTCTAATAATATTAACAGTTGAGACACAGATCTCTGTATGTGCGAAGCACTGCCAAGTCTTCGTGGACATAGATTATCTATTTCTTCAAGATTTATTATACATTTTCCTAAACAAAACAAAAAAACACACATCTTGATATAATTATAAAATAACAAATTAAGACCGGATAAATTTAAAACATTTTCAAACAGGTTGAAATGGGATAAAGAAAATTAAAATTTAGAGAATTTTATAAAATTCTGTTATTAAAGGTAAGTAAAATAGAGTGAATCAACATAAAACAGATTTTTTTTAACACTATAATATGGAGTTTTACATAATTATTCAAGAAACAATAAATAACATTTAAAAGCGTTAAAACAGATTTTTAATTTGACAGTTTAATAGACATAATAACAATCTTTTAATAGACATTTAGTTACAAATAAATGAGTTTGATAATATAAAAAAAATAACTGTATTATTGCTCAGTTCACCTGACAATTCAGCATATTGAAAAGCTTGATCAAAAAGATCACGTAGCGCTGATTCTGTACCCCCTGGATCACTGGAGTTTATCTCGTGGCCAAGGACGGTGACAACAGTGCACTTTGTTTTGTGGGCAACGTGACTAACAAGTGAAGACTTGCCACAGCCCGATGGACCAACAAGAAGCACCTGTAATATTTAATCTATAAAATAAAATTGAAGCGCGGTAATAATACATTGAGAGAGAAAATATAATGCATGCATATGCAAACACTATAAACAATTGAAATATATATATATTTTTAACAAATTTGAATACAATTGTGGATACTGTTAAATCAACATTATTAGATGTTTTTAAATAATCCCCAATGTGAGCAGAGATAATAGTTCATTATTATAAAGAAGGAATCAGGTCATGTCCAGGATTGAAACCAAGTTCCCTGGATCAGGAGCTAATCATTCTATTCTTTTGACCACCACAAATTATAATAAGTTTACCTGTTTTGTTGGTGGAATTTTTTTTGTAGTATTCATCTTGTTAAAGACTTCATTTAATTTCACAATTTCTGTAAGCCTTTCCAGTGGACGATCCAATGCAAAAATAGGAGTTAGTGCAGAAACAGCTTGTGAGTGTTGAAATTGCGAGATTTGGTCAACAATAATGATTTTTGTTTTAGGGCCGACTTTTCCAATTGAGTTTTTTATATGAGGTTCTAAATTAAACGAAATCTTAACTTTCGTTAAACCCATTTTCTGATGCTTTGGCAGATTTTCTAAATCAATTAAACAATCATTAGATATTAAATACATTGATAATATGTATTTTCTTAATATCTGTTGAAGAACTTTTGGTTGTTTATTCCACATCCGAATATACTTAATAGAATCAAAAATTACTTCGATAAATATTTCTTTCAAATGTACAATATTATTTATCTCCTTTATATTAGAAATATTTATTCTCTGATCATTTGATTCTTCAGTGCACAAACGTTTGACACTATTATCAAATTCGATTAGATCGTTACTAAGTAATATATTTGGATAAATCCTACAATAATAGGTCGAAATACACTTGATTGATACTACACTGCCAGGTTTGTATGTTAAATAATTCAGATTTTCTTTTGATATGTAACATTTTTGTATGTTCAATGGATTGTTTTTATTAAGTATTTTGAAATGGAGCGTTTTTTCTAAGTGTAAATGTTTAATTTTTTCTGTCAGAAGATCCATTGCAAATAAAAATTACGACTATACAAGTAAAAAAAACTTTTCTCGATAATACACGTGAGAGTGACATAAGTAGATTTCATAGAAAAAATATATTTTACAAATTTATCTTTGGTTTACACTTTTGACAGGTGACATTCAAGTTGGCATGTTATAACCTAAATGTGTTGTATTTTTATTTAATTAATTTATTATTATTTTTGTACACCAACAAGTTAAAATATATATCTATATGTACAAGTTATCTACAGTGCTTACAAAATTGATATTTGATAGCATTCTGGAAATTGCTGAAGAGGTGAGTTATAATTACATGCATATTTTAAAATTCCATGTTTGATTCATTAGTATATTTTCATCGTACTGATTTTGTTTTATAAATATTACATGTTATAAAACGTTTGTAACGTTGGTAAATAAGAAACTTCCAGGTAATTAATATCTGAGAAATTGGTTTCATTTTATCCTAAGTATTTTTAAACAGTTTTTATGCGTTCTGGAAGGCAAATGTTAAATTAACAATGAATTAATAATGTATTCAATTATTGTTATCATTATTCATCATTCATGCCATATAGCTGACCTTACAGAACTGTCAGTAGTGGTATCTCAAGAGAATTAAAGTTTTACATCATGCCCATTTTAAATCATGTCTCTTGGAAGTTTACCCATTTGGTAATATCGTTAGTTAGGGACTTTGTGAAATATACTTTTGCGGCGCACATTACGTGCACTTTACAAAATCCGAAAAAAATCAATGTAATGAAAAAATAATAATAAATGGGCTACACGGATCCGCATTCATTTTATCATCACATGAAACTAAAGATGTGATTTGTGACTACTTCATTTTGGTAGATAATTTGATAATGAGAACTGGTTTAGAGTAACACGTTTATATAAACATGTTTTGTGAAAGAGAGTCGTATTGGGAAAAATCTGTATAGTTTCAAAATTATATTGTACATACCATATATTAATAGGTTATTTATTAAAATAAAATTAATCGTATTCTTCCGATATAAAAAGTTGTTCATATATATATATTTTTTCAAAATCAATAAGTGTTATTATTACATGTATTTTTTATTAAAATGATTTTAGTATTTAAAATAAATGCCCGCGTTTAACCGAAATAAATTTGTTTGGATTATTACGATATTTTTTATATGACCATTTTCTGGTATTTGTATCTATATAAATTGATGACGTACACTTTATTATATATATTTAATAAGAATAAATTTATGCTTTGAGTTTCGAATTTTCTTGCCGCGCTTTTTCGATGTCGCGCCTTTATCCTGTCCCCTACCCACCGCACCGTACCCAATCTGGAGGGGCTTTTCCCTAGGCCACGCCTTCGATCGATATCCCTAGCGGGTAACATCACTACCTGTAACTGGAACATGCCGCGGCGCTCGCTTTTCTATTTTATATCGCCCCGAGTGTCCGTCGCCCGTGTTGTGCGTCGCGGTGTCGCTCTCCCCGAATAACAATACAGCGCACTCGGTTCTCGGCTCCCGGCTCTCAGCAGTCGGAAATCCAGACGACGACCGTGTACACCTGATCCGATGCATCGTGATTGCGCAATCGTACAAATTGGAGGACATTTGTCCTTTTGACATTTCTCTTTTGTTTAGACATGTGATAATCGAAAATTGTCAATTTTCCAAGCTAGCCCGCGAACAGGGTCGATGTAAAAATGAGCGAAGCGATGTTTTCACACGACTAAATGGATTTCGAGGATTGGTCAGTTGCGAGGTTATCAAATAACCGATGCGAGTATCATGCTAGATGGATCCGCGGAGGAGTCGGGCGCCTTGTGCTCGTTCCAGGATAGCGACTCTGCCCCTGCTCCGGAGTACCGGCGCTGGCGGCGGCGGCACGGGCTGCAGCTGCCGCTGCACCCGCAGCAGCTGGCTGGCTGGCTGGCGCTCGCGGGTTTCGGGGCCGCCTGCTTCGCGCTGCTGCTGCCCGCGCTGGCCTCGTGTCTGCGCCCGCCCGCGCTCGCTGTCTTCGTGGCGCTCTTCGGACTCCACGGAGCCTCGCATCTGCTGGCGTTGCTGCTGGACCCGGCCGAGCCCGAACTGCGTCGGACCAACTCCAGCCGCGTGGTGCCCGAGTTCGACCGCACCAAGCATGCGCACGTCATAGAGAATGGTCGCTGCCACTTGTGCAACATTCGCACTAGCGGGCCCAGGACCAAACACTGCAGCGTGTGTAACAAGTGCGTGCATCACTTCGACCACCACTGCAAGTGGCTGAACCATTGTATCGGCAGCAGGAACTATGTGGCCTTCTTCATGTGCGTGGTGAGCGCCGTGACGGCGGCGCTGGTGGTGGTGGCCGTGGCGGTGGCCGAGCTGGTGCTGTACTACGTGGAGCCCGAGTGGCTGGCCCCGTGGGAGGTGCTGTACGCGCTCAACGACACGGCCGCCAACTCCACGACTCCCGAGACCGACATGTCCAAGGCCCTCGCCATGCAGGACACGGTTTTTCTCCTGATTGTCGGGATTATCGCCCTGCTGGCTGCCATTACCGCGGGACTTTTGCTTCACTTGTGTTTCTTTCACGTTTATATTTCGTTTTTGGGACTGACAACTTACGAGTATATCAGAAATTATCGTCAGCAGGCCATGTCCACGGCGCCTCCCGCGACTGAAGCGACCGTCGAAAGCGATTTAACCAGAAACAAAGTGTACATTTGTTCCAACATCCATTCAGGGAGCCGCGATAGCCAGTTGAGACACCGTCCTTCGAGTCTGTACTGTTGCGATACGACTAGCGAATACTACGAGCATACTCACAACACGTACTATTTCTGTTCCGTCCTAGATGACGAGAGTCCCGGCGCGAGTGATACTCTCGCCGCTAAAAGTTTCCAGTGCTGCGCGGAAACACGCCACTATAAATCAGATCCCAAGCGATCGAGTATAGACGTAGAGCGGGTTAAAACTATTTCCCAGGGGTGCACGGTTTGCACGATCAAATCCAGGAAGAAAGTTACCGAGAATAGCGCCAAAGCCTGTGTGATAAAAACTATAAATAAGCATCACAGGTGGAAACGAAAATGGAGTTGTTGTTCGACGGTCCCCGAAAGTCCCAGCACCCCGGAAAATAACTCTCTTCCCATGATCGAAAATGGAGCTAACGGGAACGGGAACTACAACACTTCGGATGCAATTACTACTATTTCCTCCGGAATAGAGTATGGACCCGAAACTCTCAACGGGAACTCACTGAAAAGAGACTCCGCACTGGACCCCGGCGCACCGCGGCCCGGGCGTTCCACGCGCTCCTGGTCCATGATGCACTTTAGGCGCATGTATCGGGCGCTGAATAGGATGGGTTTGCGCAGAAATCGCAAGCGGCCTAAGCAGTTCCCGGTGGCCGCGCGCGGGAACCAGGTGAGTCCGTTGGCCCCGCCGCCCGCCGCGCCGGCCAGTCCGCCCGAGAAGATAATCCCCTTGACCAAACTGCCGTCCTTGCCGCCCCCGGTCCGTCGCAAGATTAGCGCCACGGACCTGCAGGAGCTGGCGGAGTCCTTGGGGCCCGGGTCCGTGCGCTCGCGGGGCCTGCGGCGCGGGCGCAGGAAGGCTCTGGCGCGCCCCCGCTCTCCGGCGCTCTCGCCCATCCACGAATCCGGCCTCTCCAACCCCGCCTCCCCGCAGCCCTGCCGCGCCACGCTGACCTCCCTCGCCTTGTGCCCCAAGAAGCCGAGCCCCCAGACTGACCCCGCGGCGCCCTGAGGAGTCGCTCCGTCGAATTACTGAAAATCGTTTAAGTGTTGATTAATTGTATTTTCTTATCGAGTCAATTCGGTGAATACAAAAATATTTTATGTATACACAAATTAATACGTTCACTAGAATCGAAATCATCCGTCGTAACACTTTTTTATACAATTGTCGTTTATACAAATTTCTTAACATAGAAAATATTTATTCAAACGATATCTCGTTTATGTTATTCTGTTTAATTTCCTTACAAATTATGAAAACGTTACACACACATTGATTTTAAGTAGTAATTGAAATAACATTAGTTTTATCCTTGAATTTGCGCAAATCTGCTTCTTGCGAATCAGAAAATAAATATTGGTTTGGCGTAGATAACATACCGTAGTTTCATAAATTATAACGCTTGAAGTCATCCTCTTCTCATTGTAGGTACCTAGTTAGCTCGCTCGCCTATATTCATGAGACTACCTAGTTCTGTAGGTGCGTAGCCTAAATTCCGTTGGATGTCCTTAATAAATCGTAATCTGACCCTTCACTTTAGTTTGGATTACGAGCCTGAAAGCGACTACTGAAATATTATAAATATTACTCTGTATTTTGTCCCCAAAACATTAGTCAGCTGAAAACGTGGTAATTATTTTTCGCTGTGTATTATTTCGGATGTCAGAAGAAAGGGACACTGTAGCTACGTAATATTAAATATGTAGGTACTGAGGTTATACTATACGAGTACATTGTGTCCCTCACTCGGAGTGCGGATCAATAGACTAATTTTCAAATATTAAGCTGTGATACAAGTTTACAAATATGTTTTACGTTATGATTTGTCAGATACGTTTCCTTTATTATGTCTAACAAATATTTATAAACGATACCCTGACATCATAGAATACGTGTTTTACAAGCTGCTACTAAGGATTTAAGTTCATCCAACTCATCTATTGTAAGATATAGACATTTCATTACCTTATTGATTGCTTCACAATTTTTCTTCAGTTATGTATTTTTTTCTCACATCCAAAGAACACGAAGAAATTGCTTTTTATTTTCCCAAAAAAACTGTAGCGCAAATGATATGGTGCTGTGACTTAATCGTTCATAATTTTATGGTAAAAGAATTTTAAAAATCCCTGATTGATAAAATATCCCTCCTAACCTTTAAAATCGTGCCTAAAAAGATGATATAATATGCTTACATAGAACAATATCTTTTAGCGAGAAAGATGTCTCAACTTTGTCTATAATGCCTATTTTATTAGATCTAAAGATATCTGATTTAGTATTTTATATATTTTTCCGTGTATATTAACACAATATCAGTTTTAATTGAAATAAACTTTACGTATCACTAACATTTAGTCCGTATTTTAACGTATTACTTTCTTAATGTTAAAGAAAATCTTATGAAACGTAGAGTGCTTACGTGCTTGAATCTAATCCACCCGTTGTTTCTAATTATATTATAGTTTATACAAATATCATTGTGGTTTTCGTCTTCGAAATACTCATAAATACCATTTTTCTATGAAATTAATTAAATACATTCTATATTTTGCATGAAATGTGTTCATGAAATCTTAAAAAAAATGTAAATTATTTAATTCTTTCATTATTAATTTTATGGGTCTGAAGAATCTTCTTTATTTTTAGGAGTGATATATATGAAACAAGAACTCGCAAGTAATTATTTCTTCGGACAGATTATAAATTTTCTTTGCAATTCAGTGATTGTACTACATGATACAATGGACTAACATTTGTTGACACCCATTTCACGTACCGTATTCTTTGACATTTATGGTAACATATAATGATCAGTGGCATTCGATTACGTTACGAATGACAATTAATCACTTTTAATACAGGCGTTTCTTCTTCTTTGTATCAATGGCATGCTTAAATATTTTCAGAATTGTCCTTAAAATGATATTTTATCTCAAAGTTCACTTTCTATTATGGTGAAAGTATAATATTTGAGTTAACAACTAACTATTCCATCCATTGGCCGAAACAAAAGCAGTTATCCACTTAATAATTCTTAACTGATTATTCGAATGTAGTCATTGTTTCCATTGTTTCAAATATGTTGGATTGTAACAAAGCAAACGCCACATCTGTATTGACGTATAAATTCAACGCATTATTTGTTTACAGAATCATAATTTATCCATATCCTAAAAACAGGTAGTCGTATTAAATATTCCTTTCATTGCTTTATACTCATGTGTACCATAATACATAGATATGTGTAAGCGTTTGATTGTGAATGGAATCAATCCATGTTCCTTATGCCTGGCCGCCTATTGTCAATTGCTTTTGTGAACAACAATTAGTACATTAAAATTAAAATGAAATGCCAAATGATAGGAAAATAAATTTTGTAAGCGATTCCATTGACTAATCTGTAAAATAGATTTTAATGTTATATTATTCTTTTACTTAATATTGTAGTTTCTAAGTCTAATAACTAATAGATTTTACTCCACCATTTTGTCCGTATAAAATAGACTGTACAATTACAAAGAAATTACGAATGTTACTCGAATCTTATAATGTCATATTTATGAATAAATTTTTATTTTAAATATGATTTTTGTGACCTGTTTTATTAACTTCGCCGACATCGGCAAACTGGTATCATTTATACATCTGCTTTTCTTTTTATACACAATATATTATAGATAAAGGGGGTAATGATTATAAACAATTGTTTATTTATACTTAACGTATAAAATTTGACAATTATTATATATCAGTTTAAGCTGTTTTGAGTTTATACCAGTTCCAAGTAGAACTGAATCGTGAAAAGGAAAAATACGTATTTTTTTATTAGAAGCAAAATAACAATGGAAAATACAGATTCATTTGGTTCCAATTGATCCTTTTTTAAATTCAATTTTTACGTGTGACAGATGTTTCGATGATACACGTTCATTATCGGGAGAACTATAGGTATAACCTAAACGAATTATTTTAAACAGAATATACGAACCAAAAAATAGCATATGCAAAATAAAATCAACACAAATCAAGGAGATAAAGTATCCTTTGTTCGATGCATTATTTCTGTCAGTTACTTTATGTATACATATTTAATGTCGTTATTGTCGATGCTGATGAAACCGGTCATGAAAATGATGTACTCGTGGAACTAAAAAAACATGTATTACATACTTTCGTTGCGAGATTTCACTAAATAAAAATATTTTTATTTATTTGAATGCCGCATATTTTGTAAAAGGGTCAGAATTTTGAGTAGCTGGTGTAAGGATATTAAAGGTTATTTGAAGTGGAGTTGTTAAGCTTAGTAACAATTGTCAACAATTAGCATACCAATCTGTGCAAGATTTTTAAATTTATTTTACTAAATAACATACAAAAACAGTTCATATATTAAAAAATATATTTTAGTTGTTTATCGTGTCAAAAATTCGCTAAAGTAATAGTCAAATCATGAATTGATGTTTTTTTATACTTTATATTATACATGTAATCTTTATAATGTGTTATATAACCAGATATTGCTATTTCACATAAACAAAACCATTACAGTAGAATGGTGGTCTTGGAGACAGAACGCTTGGTTCCTTGCTTCCGGTTCCAGGGGACCTGGGTTCAAGCTTGGACACGACCAGATTCTTTCTATATAATAATAAGTAATTTCTGCTCATATTGAAGATTGTAAAATAAATTCTATTGCATAAATTTGGTTAAAAAATAATAAGATAATTTTCAGTGAATAAAATCAATTTGACACATTTGACATTTGATTTGTTTCTTCAACATGGCGGCTGATAGAAATAAAACATTGATTGTTGTTGAAATTTCTAAAAATCCAAAATAACCGCGTATTAAAATTAAAGCTTAGCAACTCCATAGGATTCTCGTGGTACGACCTATCCTACTCGTATATAGAGTTTTTCATTAAGAGCGCTCGAACTTTGAAATTAAATAAAACATCCTGTCTAAGTGATATTGCCACATTTTTTAAGAATTTTATACGACATTATGTATGAAATATAATTTCGGCCGAATGGCCGCCGTGGCTTCGCCGCAGGTGGTGTATTCTGGTGGTCAAAGGGTTTTTTAATAAGGACGCTCGAACTTTGACAGCGTATAGCGGCCATTTTGGTAAAGTGATAGCTGTCAAATTCAACAAAAATACTTATTTAGTCTTAAAATTTCACCGTGGAACGCTACACGCTTCAACAACGCGTTGAAATTGTTAAAAAATATTATCAAAATCTGTGTTATGTTCGCCAATTTATGGCTTTCTTGGCCGTCCGGCAGAGTCCACAATACGTCGTTAAATGGATAAATTTAAGACTCTTGTAACTTAAACTGGACGATATGGATACCGACAACATATGGTTCCAAAAGGACTGCGCTACATAGCACACAGCGCACGCCACGATGGACATTCTGCACGATCGATTAAAAATTGAGCGTCCCTATTGAAAGACCCTATGTTATAAAATTTAATCTCTATTGTTATAGAATATTTGTGTACCGAATTAATTGCAGTTAATAACATGAATTTATTGTTTAAATATACACTTTTATTTATACAAGCCGACTTAATATAAATGAATGTTCTTAATATTATATTTATTATCGTAAGCATTTTATATTATATTAAATGTTTATTATTTTATTGTTGTGTTTTATTCATACTCCATTGAAAGTTGACGTCGACGGAAGAATTATGATGAAGGCAGATGTGCATATAAGTCTTGGCTAGTTTCAATCCAAGGGATTGGTTTGTAACATTTTTGCTGATTCTTGGGATTCCACTTGGTCCTTTAATATGGTAGTTTCCTGTTGCTTTCCACATTTGTATACAGCAGGTTACTTGATCCCAATTATTGTATACAACTGTTGAGCTATTGATTCTCATGACATTTGATAGGTAGCTAATCCATCGCTATTATATTCTCACATGAATTCTAGACCAAAGACAGTGTGACAATCACACTGCTATCGTCGGAAATCGAATCTGAGACCTTCGGTGTGGCAATCATAGCTCTGGCTACTCTGTCACGAAGGTCGTCGAAGTGCATATTTTTAAATATAATACGTGAGTATCTACACCATAATGGAGTTCTAGTGCCAATCCTAATGTATGGAAGTGAAGCTTGGAGCTAGCAAAAGAAGGATGAAAAAAGGGTAAATGCCGTATAAATTAGATCACTGAGAATAATGTGTAGGAAAACGATGTATGATAGAATACCCCGAACGATGAAAATAAAGAAGAAATCTAAGGCAGATGATTGCATTATAAGTCAAATTAAAAAAAATATGGCTGAGATGGTTTGGACATATGAAACGAATGAACGAGAGAAGAATAGTTAAAATGTTGTACACAGTGTTAGTGAAGGTTATATGAAGATAATCCGTGTGAGACCGAGGAAAGCATGGCATGACCAAATTAATCAAATACTAAAAGGCGGCCACATTCGAAGTCTGAAAAGTCTACGAGCGTGAATGTTCAGAAAACTCGAGAGGTATGCCAGAACAGAGAAGTATGGCGGTCCATCCTCTCTGTCTACCCTTCCGAGGAGACGGCGTGTTGGTGTGTTGGTAAGTTATTTATATGTGGATTTGAATAACGGAAATTTAAAGGATTAAATTAAGTTCTCAGGGCTAGAGAAATTATTACTCAATATATGTAAATGAACTTTGAAAATTTATATCTTGCAGAGGTGAACATTATGAGAGTTGAAGGTCAGATTAGCGTGGGGGGTGAGGCACTGACGTACGTGGAATTAAATATTCGCTTACGCTAATTCCAGTTAACTTAAATCCATTCACAGTAATAAACCGGCAAATATCCTCACATTCAAAAGCTCTCCGCTGATTTAGCCCGGCCTGCGTAACGTATTCCAGAATGTGATGTAAGTAGACCTAATATTAGGTATCGTAACGTGAAAACAAAACGATAAAAAAACTGTAACTGCCATAATAAATAATCTTATTTGCGCCTTAGCGACCTAACACAATGTTATTTGTACACACACGAGAACACCTCTTTCTATTAATAGCCCCTGGGGGTGGCCTTAACCGATCCCTTTAAATCTGAACATTTATTATTAACCCTCTTAGCCCAAAATAATTGCTCTCCTAAAGGGTACGAAACATGCTACTTTACTTAACACTATTGTGATATTGTGTTCATATGTGAGTCTTATTAATTTACCATTATTTTAAAAAATAGCATATTTGGTATGGAGAGTTGCATCACTCTCGTTATACCCACTGAATCACACTATTGTGATATAATTAACACTACTGTGATATTGTGTTCATATGTGAGTCTTAATAATTTACCATTATTCTAAGTAACAGCATAGTTGGAATTAAGAGTTTAATATTCTTTTTCTTATTCTGCTTTATTTAGGACTATGTCCTGTTATTTCTCGGAGCCTGTTCCTGAGATGCAGATATCCAACTGTCTCGCCGTCATTTAGGTGGTCTTTATTTGCGGCTATATTTATCACTCTTTCAGAACATGCTCTTTCCACATGATCTCTCCAGTAGCGTCTTCTCAGTCTTCCCCATCGCACGACATCATCTATATTGCAGATCTTTCTTATTTCAGAATTTTTTACTCTTTCTCGGAGTGTCGTTCCCGCAACGGATCGGAGAGTCTTAATTTCTGTGGTTCTTAGGAGACTTTTTGTTCTGGTGGTGTCAGCTCTCAGAGTTGAATCACTTTCATTATTCCCCCCTGAATTACACTATTGTGATATTGTGTTCATATGTGAGTCATAATAATTTACCATTATTCTAAAAACAGCATAGTTGGTGTTGAGAGTTGCACCACTCTCATTATTACCCCCCGAATCACACTATTGTGATATTGTGTTCACACATTTACTTAACATTATTGTGATATCGTGTTCATATGTGAGTCATAATAATTTACCATTATTGTAAATAACATCATAGTTGGTATGGAGAGTTGAATCACTTCATTATTACCCCCTGAATCACCATTATATCATAGTTTTGGTACTATTAAAAATCATTTCTCTTTCTCTTCTTCTTAACCCCATTCTCATAATCTGGGGTCGGCTTTCCTTGCATGCAGATTCCAAATTCTTCCATTCTGACTTGCTCTTGACACAAATCGCTGTTGTTTACTTTCTTCAGAATACTGAACAATAGTGCCAACTGGCGTCTTTTGCCACTTGATGAGATGGAGATGCTGAGCGCCTTAAGAATATCATGGTCATAGTCTCGACAACTCACATGGCCATGCCACCAGAGTTGTGTTTTTTTCCAGCTTTTATGCTATCGAGACAACTTTGAAGCTGTCCCTGACGTGTTAATTTCTAATCTGATCTAGTCTTGTGACACCAACTGCCCAACTTATCTTCCAACAAGTATCTTGTCTTCCTAATGTCGAACCATCTCTAATGCGTTCCTGGTATTATGTTGTATTTTTAAAATATTTTACCTGTACTCAATAGATTCCTTAAACATTTTGCTATTTGTAATGTCTTTTGAGTTAATAAACTGATTTGATTTGAAAACTTAACATTTTCATCTGACTATGCATTCATGATTTTTCTTCACCATACAGCATGGTGGGCCACACTGCAAGCTTGTACACGTTGCCATTTTTTATGGACATCCTTGGATTGTAATGAATATTTGAAAGCTATCTCCACTTCAGCCGGCGGTCTTTACATTGTTCATTACGTCCACATTTGCATCAATTTGTTGATACTTGAAGTGTGTCACTTTGTGTATTTGGGTTTCGTTGATGTACAATGTTCCTCATTCAGTTTTGCTTCTGCTGATGCAACGTCAACTTTGTTACCAGGCATTGTTTTATTCACTTCTTGAAGTCTCCCTGCAATTGTTTTACTGATTCTATTAAATGGAATAATATATATCGTTCTATTTATTTCAACATTACATTTCAAACAGTATGTAATTTAAATTTTGTATTTGCATGTACGTGACAAAACAGCGGTATGAATAATTTCTATAGTAGTACGTATTGTTTTCACATTAATTAACAGGCTAGGGAGCATACAGTTTTGAAAGGAAAACATCAATTCCACGCCTAGAACACAAAGTAATAATATTGTTTATTATCTGCTTTTATGTGTCTGTTAAAACGAAAATAATATATTGCATGCGAACACGATCGTGTACCCATAATACTTGAGTGTTATCATTACATACTATACAATAATTGACACCTCAAGCCTCGAGTCACACTCGAGTATCGTAGCGTAATACCGCATCTAATAGGACGAATGCTTCGTTAAAGATTCATGTTGTCATTCAAAATTATAATATATAATTTGTATTTTAGATTGGTATATTAATTATGTATAATATTGTAGATGTCAGCAATCACATTTTCTGTCGCTTTGTGTTAGTATTATGTATATGCAGGGAAACAAGTTCTCTCGAAAGTTTTAAATTTTTTTTCTTCATCTTCCTTCGGTTCTTCATTGTTGAGGGCCTTGATCCATGGAGTTGGCCGTGGGAAAGATAAAACGCTTCCAATCCTCTCTGTTCTCCACAGCCGAACCGCTGTGCAAGGGTTTCTCCCAGTCATCTCCTTAATCCTGTCACACCATCTCGCAGAAGATCTGCGTTTACTTTTTCCTGATACACTTCCTTTAACAATACTTTTTCCAGGTTACCCAGCATTCTCCTGGCAATGTGATCAAAGAAATAAATACTCGAAGATTACATGATTAATTTTAATAGAAGATATAAACATTCCTTTTTTATAATCAATACGAATGAAAACGTTAGCTTTCTAGAAGTTTTATTATATTTTATGGGATTGACATGTTTCGCCCTTCTAAGGCATTATCAAAACATTTGATAATGCCTTAGAAGGGCGAAACATGTCATTCCCATAAAATATAATAAAACTTCTAGAAATTGAAATTAAATATTTTTATTTTCACTTTGAATGTGTTTATTAAAATTTATTTTATTTGTGACGTAAAAGTAACTGGTTTGAGTGATGAATGATGAAACTAAGAAATGAAGGATAAATTTTACCACGAAATTTCAGTAAAAACACCAGATTCTTAAAAATATTATTTTTTCTTGATGACGTTGATTTGAAAAGCGAAATTCCTTGCCCTCATGTAATTTTGATAATAATATGATATGGTTGCGTGCCTTAGTAATATATTTGAGTACACCATGCACAAGTTCGGCGGCGAGTGTAGGGCTCCTTGTGGATCGTATTTTTAGTCGAAATGTTCACCTGACCGCTGTTATTAATTACATAAATGGGAATTAACTATTTATTGTTTGTTTTTAATCAATGTGCCAGGCGGCACGCAGGAGCCGTCGCTTGGGTCAAAGTAGGCACCTTCCAATGAATAAATTCCTTAACAAACGTTACTTCGCTTTCCAACGAGGTCTCTAATAATCTTCCATTATACAATTCACGAAGATGATTCTGTGGAATACAAAAAAATATAATTTATTATCGGGAATTTCATGGTTTATAAAAGTTTTATATTTTGGAAATTAAAAATCATTAAATCGTATTAACATAAAAAAAAATCTTTTATTTATTTTTAGTAGATAGTCATTTTAACCTTTTCTTCTGTTTTATTTGCAAATATGTACTGTTATTTCTATAGGATGTTTTTTAGAGGTATACCTCTAAAAATTCTATAGGTTGAATTCTGTAGGTTGAATATATATTGTATACAATACATATTCAAAATGAAAAAAAAAACATTAAAATAATGTTAATTTCTATGATATTGGCTTTATTTAATAGATAATTTTATGCAATTATTGTTTAAATATGATTTCGGGCATATGAGCGCCACGGCTAGCTCGAATGAAGCGCAATCGTGATGTCCAATTTTCGACAATTGTCGTCTTTGTGGATTTGTATTATCCATTAGAGTGTACGTGGTGCGAAAACGATCCACGGTCTTCTGAATAACTTGCTCGGATGAACGGTTATGTCGACCGTAAAATGGGCGTAGTGCACGATAAGTTTGGCCAACCTAACCATGATTTTCAAAATAATTTGCACGATTTGCAAGCGCTGTTCCGACGTCAGTCTATTCATGGTGAAATGGCAAAACGTACTGACTACAAATCAACTGTCAACTGTCAAATTGACAGTCTGTAGAAACAATGTTGCCAGTTTAATAACTAAATCTCTAAAAAAACACCCTATATGAGTCTGTTTCTGGGATGTAGACGTTCACTTGTCTCGCCATCTTTAGCCCACTTTATTTGCCGCTTTACTCATCACTCTTTAAGAACACGTTCTCTCCGCATGATCTCTCCAGGAACGTTTTCTCAGTCTTCCCCATCTCACAACATCTTCGACATCGCAGATCTTCCTTATGTCGGAAGTTCTCATTCTGTCCCGGAGAGTCATTTCTGTAATTATTAGGAGACTTTGTTCTGATGGTGTCAGCCTTCGTCTCAATCCCATGTCATTATAGGTCGAATAAAGTTTTTTTAGATTCTTATTTACATCGACGTGCGTGCATGACAAGATGTATGAATGTAGAGGAAGCGAGAGACGTATGTCAGGACAGAACAGTGTGGCGTTCCATTCTTTCTGCCTACCCCTCCGGGAGACGGCCTGATGGTAAGTTAGTTAGTTAGTTTCTTATTTACATTGATTATGTTTTGACATATATTCAGTTACTGTTTTAGAATATGCTAACTTCATATTGATTTTTTTAATGATATTTAAGTTTCTGTAATTCATCTTCTTCTTTTAATATATTTGACGATCTGTGACAGAGACATTATGTCTTCTGAGATGATGAGGTCCAACTGTCTCTCCATCTTTAGTAATCTTTCCGGTGAACGGTGTCCAGGGGGGATTTCGTTGATACTGTATATGCGAGTCACTATTACTATCCAATATCTTTTTCTAGATCTACTCCACCGAACAATGTCTGACATGAACTGTTAGAAAATTATCCTCAGAAAACCGATAGACTTCTCCTCAACCGAATTGTTCAAGCAATTCGACGTGAGAAGGGTTAGTGAACTTTATAAGAAAAATGTACTGCTGAAGATTTTTAAACTAAAAACAGAAAATAATTACTTTACCTTGAGTCAGGAACCAAGGAGCAAGGGATGCATTATGTTAAAAAATCGTAAATACAATCACAGTCCAGCATCATTTTCAATTTAATGGACAAAAATGGTTTAATGCCCTCCCAGAAGAACTTAGACATTAGATCTCGTACAAAAAATATAAACTTTCAATCAAAAACTTCAAAATGTAGTGAATTGTGGCTCTTCAGTGACATAAATTAAATTTAAGTGACATTCAAGATACTCCTCTCCTATACACAAGACATTTTCTTTATAAGGAGAGTAAGAGAAATGCAAATAAATGTTTAAATATATACAAATATAATAAATATATTTTGAAATGTAACTTAAGAGAAATAATTTTGTACCATTATATTATATAATAAAAACATATTTAAAAAAAGTCTCCACCGAACAATGGACTATTTTCAATTAAAATTTTTAATATATTTAAAATGGTGTTCTTGTGCCGACCCTTATGTATGGAAGTGAAGCATGAAACTGGCAAAAGAAGGATGAAAGTAGAATAAATGCAGTAGAAATGAGATCTCTAAGACGAATGTGTGGCAAATCTGTTTATGATAGAGTGACAAATGCAAGTATAAGAAGTGAATGTGGTGCGAATGAAAGTGTTATGAACAAAAATAAGGAAAGGGTCATTAAGATGGTTTGGACACATGGAAAGAATGAGTGAAGACAGAATGGTAAAGAAGGTATATGTAAACGGCGTGAACGGAGCTAGAAATAGAGGAAGGCCGAGGAAAACGTGGCACGATCAAATCAATCAAATATTGAATGTCGGTCACGTGAGGAGTCGGAAAAATCGACGTGCGTGCATGACAAGATGTATGAATGTAGAGGAAGCGAGAGACGTATGTCAGGACAGAACAGTGTGGCGTTCCATTCTTTCTGCCTACCCCTCCGGGGAGACGGCGTGATGGTAAGTTAGTTAGTTAGTTTATATTTTTAATTTGCGACATATGTAATATCGATTAATTTTTTTAATGTGTTAAAATAATATTCAATAGTAACGTTAATTTTTTTAAATATAAAGTCGTATTTTATAAAAATAAAAATCATGTCTCCCTAATATCTTTTGATTACCCTATTTTCCGCTTTCGTACTATTAGTAATTACTATATTTTTGTTTTATTTCCGTTCGTTATCATTTATACGTAGGGCCATTAATATTAAAAAGTGCTTACTTAACATTACTGTACCTTCAACTTTTTCGCTTGCGTATTCCTATAGAAGAGTTTTCTTGTATCTTTATTTCAACCCAATCTAGATTTTTTTTCCAGCACGTTTTACGAAGGTCGCAATTCCACAACATTTATTTATTTCCAGCCTTCTTTTACTTCCTTTCGTAATAATTATCGCGGGTAATTAAATTTGGGCAATAAATTAAGTTACCCATTTCCTCATAAATCCCAATTCTTTCCTCGTGTAAACAAGGCACGCCCGTGACATTTTGTTTTTTTTTCTTTCTATTTTTAGCGTGGCATTATTTATTATGGAACACATTTAGAAGCTATCTTTAGATTTTGAATACATTAACAGTCCGCAGTCGAAGAATTATTCAGCGCGGAAAATTGTATTGAAACAGCAAATTAACAGGTAGAAACAATGCTCCTCGGATGATGTATGTTTTTGGAAAATGGAATGGAAACAAATGGAAATTTGGCACCGCGCAGCGTATGGTTAAATTAGCGGTAGGTACTTACTTCCCTAGGGTATCCTGCACAATATTTTACACGCTTTTTAAAAAAGGTTTTCAATTTCATTTCTGTTCTGCATTCTTTATATTATTAGGTCTTTATAATATTATAAACCGGTTGGCGCTCCTGACTCAAAATAAAGTGGTTTTATACAACGTTTTAAAAGTGTTTAATTCTAATTTTAAATATGTCAAACCACCAAATATAGCTTCTTTCCAAAGTTTATTTTATAATTTATAACGATATGAAAATATTGAGATCGGTTGACATAAAGAAGTTATACAACAACAACAACAAACCATCACGCCGTTTCCCCGCAGGGGTAGGCAGAGAGAATGGACTGCCACACTACTCTATCCTGGCACACCTCTCTAGCTTCCTACACATTCATACATCGAGTCATACACGCACGTCGATTCTTCCGGCTTCTGACATGACCAATCTTTAATATTTGATTAATTTGGTCATGCCATGTTTTCCTCGGTCTACCTCGACTCCTTACTCCATTTACATCGTTAACGTATACTTTTTTAACCATTCTTTCTTCACCCATGCGCTCCATATGTCCGAACCAACGCAGCGAACCTTTCATAATTTTGTTCATAATACCTTCTTTCGCTCTACATTCCTTCCTAATATCAGCGTTTGAGATTCTGTCGTACATCGTTCTACCACACATACGTCTTAGGGACCTCATCTCTACCGCATTTATTCTGCTCTCATCTTTCTTCTGCCAGATCCATGCTTCGCTTCCATACATAAGGGTTGGGACCAGAACTCCATTGTGAACGGCCATTTTTGCTTTCATTGATATAGAAGTTATTGTTGGTTAAAATATCTCATTCTTCGACCCATGTTTTATTTCCGTTCTTTATCATTTATAAGAAGAAGAAGAAGAAGGAAGTTATTGTTGGTTAAAATAGAGTACTATCGACAAATATAATCATACCGTATTTCTAAATAAACGTATCTTTTGGGACATTCGATACATCACTTTTTGTTTTGTCAGAAATGAATTGAGGTTGTGTTTACCAGGAACTCTGCCGGTGTCATTTGAATCCGAATAAATCGTTTTTTTATCATAGGGTTTTATGCGATCGTAAATATGTATGCTGTAGGGGATTGTAATCACCCCGTGGTCGATATTTATAGTAACGGGCACAGCCTGTATATTTTTAACTGGAAATTATAAGGGCGCATTGACGTAACCCGAATTTACTCTTCGCCCTTTAAGGACTTAATTACGTTATTTTTGAAAATCCGTTCTTATTCCACACGTTTTTTTGTTTTGATTTGTTTACTACATAAATAACTATATATTTTTTTTCGCGCTGTATTTTAAATGAGTGTATGGAGAAAATGTGTCACTCTTTGCCCACTATAACTGACTATATTCAGATTTGTAGGTCGTGCGCATCTTAAGTATGTGTTTATTGATAATTTGATATTCGAGGAAGATACTAATATATTCAAGTGTTCCTATAATGATTTAGTTTGTATGAAAATATAGTTTTAAAAGTGACGAAAGATATAGTAAGGTTTGCTTGGGTACGGCCACACCGAAGTGCCTGGGTCGGAGGCTAGGTGGACACCCGGCGAACCAACGCAACGTATGACGCACTATGGGACCGGCCACACTATACCCTCCGCGCCACAGGGTGTGATCACAAGCCAATTGTGTCTTGACGTCTACCCTAGCGAGCGGTCTAAGAGTTAAAAAAAACACTATGAGTCTATATTACATATTTCTTGGAGTGTTCCACAGTTTATTTGTTGTTAAACGGGGGCGAAAGTATGTATATTAATAAGCATTTGGGGGGCATACAGGCGGTTTAAGGGTCGGTGACAGTTTATTCAAAATATTTTATATGTACAAAAAAAGTGGTTTTGGTTTGTAATAGAATTATCGTTTAAATTATTATTATATGATATGATAGAATACCAAACGACGAAATAATAAAGCAAAGTTAGGCAAATGATAGCATCATAAATAAAATTATAAAATGATCCTCGTGATGTTTTGGGCATATGAAACGGATGGACGAGAGAATAATGGCTAAATTGACGTATACAAGCAGTGTGAGTGGAAGAAGACTCCGTGGAAGACCAAGAAAAGCATGGTATGACTAAATTAATCAAATACTAAAAGGCGGCCACATTCCAAGTCGGAAAAATCGTGCATGTTACGATTTATGAATGTAGATAAATTTAGAGAGGTGTGTCAGGACAGAGTAGTATGACGGTTCATCCTCTCTGCCTACTCCTCTGGGGAAACGGCGTGATGGTTAGTTAGTTAGTAAGTATTATTATTGTATGCAAATTCTCCATTTTATCCATATCTAGCAGTAATGTATCATAAGGTGATATTTATGTAAAAATTTTGAAATGGCCCGAACGCAGAAAACTGTTATAATAGGGGACGTTACAAAATTAATGTCTTGGAAAGTGGGCGGTGTTCCCAAAAAGTTTGAGAACCTATGGTATACACACCATGCGTAAGGGACGCACGGCGTACTAGTGGATTAATGGGAAACATACTCACCGTTAGACAACTTAGTCTCTAAGATTTAAGTAAAGGGAAAAACTTTCCAAGATTTTTCTTCCATAGGTTTTGAAGATAAATTTTTTCAAACTTTTGTGTTCCGCAAGTTTTTATTTATTTTTCTGGCACTTGCTGGATGGGATGGGTTGAACATATTTGCTGGATGGGTTGCACTCGGGTCGATTACTTTCATTGAAGCACTTTGTGATATACGCCATTTTTCGTTGTGTTATCAGGTGCTAGAACGAACAAAGTGGATGATTTGCAGACACGTGATACTACTACGTACAATGGACCGTGAGAGAAACATTCATTTTCTAGATTCAGGCTACAAACACCCAAGGATTGGCCTTGTGATTTGTTGATCGTCATGGCGAATAACACATAGCGCCACAATGTGGATGATTTGAGGCAAGATTTATTTCATATCATCAAAAAAGCCGCTCCATACAAAATGTATGAGAAAATGAATTTTCTTTACATATTTTTTTCGTGATTTTTTTCCGATGTTTTAATAGTTATTCTACTATTCGGGTAACTAACACGACTTTGTTTTGTATAGAAAGATATTGGATATATTAAAAAAAAACATTCATCACGTTCTAGATAATTCTGCATTGCATGCATGTCAATTTATTCAACTCCCAAATTGTATTTTTTTCTTTTTCATTCAATGGATACTTACATTTTCTTTTCTCCTTTTTCTTAATAGTGCAAGACTTGTGGCCTGTTTCTTAAGTGGTATTGACCTTCTGCGAGGTCAACTCCCAGCTGTCTATCCATCTCTTTGGTGGGCTGCCCGGGGGTCGTATACCTTTGGGTTGGCCGTACCACACGATGTGAGGAAGTTTGGATGTATCCATTCTTCTCACATGTGTACACCGGTATCTTCTCTTTTGCCTCCCCTACTTAACGACATCCTCGACCTCGCATATTTCCCTTATTCTTGAGTTCCCAATTCTATCGCGTAGTGTCTTGCCAGATATGGATACTTGCTTCACTTTTCTTCATTCATTAATTTTTACTACGTGTCCAAACCAATTTAAAGAACCTTTTATTACTTTTATTATAATTTTTTTTTTAATATTTATGTACAATTTACTTGTCTTCATATTGAAAAAAAAAAACCGTGTTACCCAATAGCCTGATCTAGAAAGTGTATTGAATAATGTAAGTGTACTAGTCTTGTGTGTCGGTAATGAACTTTTGACATTATTTCCTTTGGAGTGGTGCCGTATACGCCACTGATAGGGGTTACAGACCGAAGCGTGTTACCGGGTGAGCTGGTAATGCGGCTTATGTCACTCCCATGACACGCAGAAGTTATATTCTGCACAATACCGCTGAAGTTCAATACCGCTTTGAAATTGTGAAATTTCCCTGACGCGTCAGAGGACTGACCGCGGATTGGGTGCATGAACCGTACAGGGTTCAACTTTCGTGGGCTTATTACGTATCGCTTCGTTGGGATAGACTTGTCTATATACGTTTTTTCGTTAATTTACAAACACAATACAATACTTGGAAATGTGTAAACGGTAAAACGTGTCATTTAATAGGACATAACCTCAGAAACATTTCAATAAAATTTACGAAAAATAAAATAATATCTGAATTATTCACAAAGGCAATTAATACGAGTACTAACGTAATCTGTGAATAACATTCTTAACAAACAAAATATAATTAATATGAATGAAAACGTCAGTTTTCTAGGAGTTATATTACATTTTATGGGAATGAAAATCACATTTAATAATGCCTTAGAAGGGCGAAACATGTTATTCCCATAAAATATAATAAAACTCATAGAAAACTGACGTTTTCATTCGTATTAATAATTTAATAAGGAGTTTTACATCATTGTTTAAGAAACAATAAATAAGCAAAATATAGGTTGTCTGTAATGGGATTCGAATCGAACGATCGATATAAAACGAAGATTAAAATCATTCAACTCAGAAGCATTAATTTATACTTGTGTTAAGATAAAAAAAGCATATATTGATCCCAATTGGAGTTTTTCTAAATTCTAGGAAACCATATTTAATAATATTTAAGGTCATTCGTCTCATATGTTAAACACTTTTATTATTTTTGAAACAGACATTAGATGACCACATCAATTAATTTTTTTATTATTATTAGTTTTAAAAAATCGTTGGTCATCTGAAATATGTTTGTTTTCAAAATACTTGTAAATATTAAACATGTTTTATTTAAATCGATATGTTTTTTGTAGCCAAGAGCTTTGTCACGTAAACCGCTACCTTTAAATAGATATGTATTGTATTATACTGATTTAAAAAAAAGAGTTTATTTTGATATAATTATTTTTCGAGTTTCTACTAGCAGCACGTGAACGTAAAGATTTTTAATTTATCTAATTTGCGGCGTGGTTCTAGTTTCGGTGAAGGCTGTTACGGTTCGTAAACTCTCCGGTTGTTAACATTTTCATTTGATTTTCCGTTTCATTGTTCGGGAAGTAAAAAAGCATCCATATTTCATCGCTGATGTCCCTTTTGTTGGGACTGCCAGGAGGTGACATCGCCGGTGCAAGGGTTGTTCACCCCCGCATCCTGCTTTATCTATACATCCTGCATAATATCACAAACACGCCAGGTAATTACCCCCAGGTCCCCGGGACGCTTCCAGGATATTTAATCGATTAGCGTTTTATCAAGCCGCAATAACATTTTTTCCCCAATGAGTTTGCCAAGGGAACGTTTTTATTTACTGCATTTGCAACAGCGATGGTGTGGGTGATTCATATACTCCTGAGCATTTCTATCCTGATAACACCCGAGTATTTCACATATAAAATTTCATGTTTTTGTCGTTTTATTCGAAAAAACATGTAAAAAGTTTATTGCTTTCAACGGTTTTTATTTATCATTAGAATCATCACATCGATTTTAATTATTGTTCTACACTTCGGCACGCAGAACAAACCTGCCTTTGATGATGCCAGTAGGATGAGCATTCCGGACGTTTAATTAAATCGCCTAGGATTTGGAATTTTTTAGTGTTAGTGAGGCAGTGCTCATAAACAATAAATTATCACTTCTGGAAGGAGTACTGCCTCACTGACGTCGACAAATTTGGGATTCTTTTGAGATATGTTGTTTCTTATTATGTAAGCGTGCTCTTGTTATTGTTAATAATTTCATCTTGTAATTGTTATTTTTGCTAAACTGTTTTGTGACCAAATAAGTCGCCTAAATGTTGTTCGTTCGTCATGTCTCATTTGTGTAAAATAAAAATAAACATGTAATAAAAACAATGGTTTTTTCCACTTTTAAGTTTATTTTTCTCCCCGTGTTTCGAAGATTTTACACCTTTAGTATCGGAAAAACTACAATAAATAAATGACAAAATGAACGATATAAATCGCACGCTTAATAGTAAACTGACCGATTATGGTTTAGGTCATAATTGAGTTAACATTAGATAGAGGCTTGTGTTAACGCTATCCATCTATTTTTCACAATGTTAACGCTATCCATTCGTAGTACGATACTTGTTCACAATGTTAACGCTATCCATTCGTACGTGTTTTTCGACTTAACTAACTAACTAACTAACCATCACGCCGTCTCCCCGAAAGGGTAGGCAGAAAGAATGGACTGTCACACTTTTACTGATGCGGCACTCCATCCTTCTCTTTTCGCCCCGCGGGAGACGCGGTGTGATGGGTTGCGAACCTCATCGCCACTTCGACTTTTTTTGTTAAAACACCGTTTCATGTTAGATTGAGCAAAACTTGCTTTTTTGAGTTAAGCCAGTGTTCTATTAAGCGTGCGAAATGTTTATATCGTTTTTCCGATTATGAAGGTATAAAAAATTCGAAATATGTTGAGAAAAATAAATTCAATAGTGGAAAAAAACACTGTTTTATTTCGTAAATAAATTCATCAATATGAGTTTTACGCCTTAAGCTTGTCAAAAGTTATCTATTGTTGCCCTTATCAATAGGGTGTTCATCAATTTGCTGTCAAAGCTCCATCTGAAGACGTTTATCTCGAATTTCTTTTGATGTGTATTTTTTTTTACTTTCGTACGAAGCACTTTATCTGTGGTATGGCATTATTAAAACCAATTTAAAACACTTCTGTATTCGCCTTCACTTTGTCTTTTGGATTAACATTTAAATAAGTAGAATAACATATTGTATTTTTATTATACAACACTTTTTTTTCTATTTGCAGACATGTTTCGGTTGTAACCGAACCTTCTTCGATGCACAAATTGTAATGTTTAGTATTTAAAGAGGATTGAACCACAATCGAATCATGTCTGTAAATCGAAAAAAGTGTTGTGAAAATACATATTATAAATATTTATTCAAATTTAAAACACTTTTACACTTTTAGATAAACCTAAGGCGTTAACGCTGTGGAATTCCATAATGACGATTTTTTTATGAATTAAAACACAGTTTTTTCAATTTTGTTTTTTTTTTCTCGAAATTTTTCGAAGGCTTTACACATTCATCAACTTTATATAAACTTATATCTTTCTTCCGACGATGAAGGTTACAGCGCCCTTGATATGAGTAATTCATAAAAATGGCGCTTTATAAATTATCCAATTTATTATTATTATTATAAAGCCTTCGATACATGTCGAGAAAAATGATCTCAAAAGTGGAAAAAACAGTGTTTTAATTCATGAAAAAATTCGTCTTTCACAGTTGGTTTTTACACCACTTTATTTTGTTTTAGCGAAGTCAGAATTCCAAAAACAAACAGATTTAAATCTCAAAGTGTATTATAAAAATAATACACTTTGAGAATTTAAAAATAACGTTGTTTATTATGCACAAAAATATTAAATAACCCGACGTGTTTCGGAGAAGACCTCCATCTTCAGGTGTAAATTCTACAGTGTTAATGCCTTAACGTTCAATAAATTAAAGTATAAAGTTGTTTCAAATTATGTATTGTATTATTTTTCTTATATTATGTGTATATTTTACCTCAAATACGGTTGTATTGGTATGTACTCACTAAAACAGACGCAAATTAACACAAAACTCAATCTACGCTTACGCCAACTTCTTGTAGAATATTGTATTTGTTATGTAAATGTTCTGGCTATTATTGCCCCAGTCGCCGGGAGATTTCTAAAGCTGGAAGATAATTATTTACACTTCCTCATTGCTTAAGCAATTTTATTAATAAGGGGGTCGTTATTTTCCCTTTCTTCGCGTAATAATCTTTCGCAGTGAAGCTTTAGTATAAAGTATTTTTTACACACAGTTATGGAAATCGCTTTATATTAAAGAAACATTGACTTAATAAGTTAACATTCCCTTGTCCTTGGTGTGTAGCATTGCTTCTACTAACTTTAACATCTCTTCGTCTATTCTCGTCTTTCGCACCAATATTTAACTCGAGTGATCATTTTCCCCTGTGTATAGGCAATCTTATTGATCTTGGTGGTGATCATGGTGGTGTTCGTGCACCCCTCTGGAGTATGTGTATTGCCATCTTGAAATCTTCGCTGGATTCATCTTCTCAACGTGATCTCACCGGTGTCGTATTATCTGCCTACCCCATTTTACAATGTCGTATATATTGCGGTTTCTACGGATCTCTCCGTTAGCTATCCTGACTCTAAATGTTAGACATGTCGTAATGTTTTCATTTCTGAGTTTTTTTAAAGTAGATTTTGCGTTCTGACAGTGTCTGAAGTTTATTTTAATAATTTAATTCATAATTTAGGATTAATTGTATCTCAATAGAGACGAATATGTAAATTGTTTTTTATTCGGAAACAGAATATGGTGGCCGAGGCGTTTACAGGACTTATGACCTGTCATTGGTTGGGTTAAGCGATCGCTTTATGTTAACAACATTCCCCATTCCGCTCTTCTTACGACCACCATGTCTGACAAATTTTTGAAAGATGTATATATGCTACTATGTTGAGACACACTTCACATTTTTTAGGTCATCTACACTAGCGCAATCTATTAAGAATATTTGTAAGCATTAAGCAGAAAATCTTTATTAATGCAATGTGAAAGGCTTCGCAACTATCATACATTGCTAGACAACGCCTGGAGAGTAAGGGGGGAATGGGGAATGTTGTTAACATAAAGCGATCGCTTAACCCAACCAATGACAGGTCATAAGTCCTGTAAAAGCCTCGGCCACCATATTCTGTTTCCAAATAAAAAACAATTTACATATTCGTCTCTATTGAGATACAATTAATCCTTAATAATGATTAACCCGCAATGGGTAAAATCCAGTATTTGTCTGCAAGTATTTGTATACATTCAAAAACAAAATGTAATTCATAATTAGCTGAGTTTTATTTTCTAACTACGTAAGTTAAGTTCTAACGTGAGGGTCGGTATAAGAACACAATTCATTTCACACCGCCATCTTAGCTTTTGTAGATAGGCTTTTGTTTGCGATGACTTGTTTGTTTGCGTTGAACGCTGAAATGTCGATAATACCGAAAACGAGCTGCAAAACAATTTCCTGATTGCTGTTTGCTCATTAGGAGCTGTTGCCTCCCAACGTGGCCTTTTTATGGACACGGCGTGACATGATTATGTACATTATAACAGTGGTTCTCAAATATTTAGCTAACACCCCGACAGAAGGCGATTTAAAGTGCTGACTTCTGTATATTTTCAAATATTACTCTTTACAAGGATTAATTGTATCTCAATAGAGACGAATATGTAAATTGTTTTTTTTTGGAAACAGAATATGGTAGTCGAGGCGTTTACAGGACTTATGACTTATGATTGGTTGGGTTAAGCGATCAATTTATGTTAACAACATTCTGCATTCCGACCTTACGACCACCACGTCTGACAAATTTTTGAAAGATGTATATATGCTACTATGTTTAGAACACTTCACATTTTTAGGTCAATCTACACTAGCGCCATCTTTTAAAATTAAATGTAAGCAGGTCATAAGTCCTGTAAACGCCTCGACTACCATATTCTGTTTGAAAAAAAAACAATATACATCTTCGTCTCTTTTGAGATCCAATTAATCCTTAAAAATGATTAACCCGCAATGGGTAAAATCCAGTATTTGTCTACAAGTATTTGTATACATTCAAAAAAACAAATTACTCTTTACATATTAATGTTCGCTAGTTTCAATCCAAGGAATTGGTTTGCAACAAAGTGTAACATTTTTGCTGGTTTTGGGATGCCACTTGGGTCTTTTAATGTGGAAGTTTCCCGTTGCTTTCCACATTCACAAGACATATACTTTAATGTTTATAAATTACAAAAAGAAAACAGCGCTTTTTTCGGATATTTTTTATTTATTCAGTAGAAATGTGGAACAAAACCACTAAGACTATTTATTGTTTACGAACAATAATATAAATTTATAAAAAACTCTCGTCTTCCAGAAGTTTTATTAAGTTTTATGTGTGGTTTAAATGTTGACAATGCCTTAGCAAGGCGAAACATTTCATTTCTGTAAAATATAATAAAACTTCTAGTTTACACTTTTAAATTGTTTTTAAAAACATCAATTACAAAAATGTATTCGTATTATATTTGTAGTTACTTGAAGTGCTTCTGAATACCGAGTTGCGCACCCTCCGGGGTACGCGTACCACACTTTGGAGACCACCGCGTAAGAGGGTGCGGCACCGAAAATTACCCCGCACTTAGCGTCGTCGCCACACCCCGATTCGGTAATGTGGTCAAATTCAAATACCAGCGTCCCTTATTAAATCATTTCTCTGGCTTTCTTATTTAATTAATTCAATTATTCTGTGGGAATCCTAGGAAAGGAACGAATACAGGCTATTTTCAAAAGAAATCAAAAAGCTACGTACCTATATGTAAATGTAAAGCTAGAGATTGGTTAGAAATTAAAAAAAATGCCTCAAATTTTTACGGTACAATTCTGGATTGGAAATTATTCGCTTGGTTTAGTCACGTAAATTATACATTTTGTTTTTGTTTGTTGTATGAAGCAAAGATGCACATAGCGGAGTAAACTAACTCTCAGCAGCTTCGAAGAAGGGGCATCTCATAACCAATATCTTTAGATTAATCAGGAGATATTTCGAGAACTCGGCCGTGCTGGATGATGCTGGTATTTTTGTCCCTGATAGGTATCTCCGACAGCGACAGCAAAGATTGTATTACCTACCGGCCGCCAGAAACAACCTGCCTCTGGTGACACCGGTGAGAAGAGCAATTAGTCTGCTGAACGCGGTCTCCTCGGAGAACGACGTCTTCCATATTAGTGAAGTTCGTTCAGAAGGCAAATACTCTTGAATTCAGAGTGTATCTTGTCTTCCTAATGTCGAACCATCTCTCATGCGTTTCTGGTATTATGTTGTATATATTATTTAATATTTTACCTGTACTCAATAGATGCCTTAAACATTAATGCCGTTTGTAATGTCTGTTGAGTTAAAAAACTGATTTGATTTGAGTTCTAGTACCACATCTTACGTATGGAAGTGAAACTTGGAGCTGGCAAAAATGTTGGAAAACGATGTATGGTAGAATAACTACTAATCGACTAAAATGGGGGGACAGCTGATTGTATCCTGAGTAAAATAAAAAAAAGGATCACTTAGATGGTTTGGACATATGGAACAAATGGAATTAATGAATTTATAAAAGGCAACGATTTTCGAAGTCGGAAAAATCGACGAGCGTGCGTGTTACGACGTATGAATGTAGAGGAATCGCGACAGGTATGTCAAGACAAAGCAATGTGGTGGTCCATCCTCCATTAGGTGGATTAGTTAGTGTGTATTCAAGTAAATATTTGATTAGTACATTGTATTGTCCTCTGAGACGAAGCGACTAAAACAAAGCTCCATTTTGGCAACAATGGAACACTCGCAAAATAATGATTGTTTTATTTTCTTAAAACTAATTCCAGTTTCGACAACTGTTTAAGCCATGTTCTTCTTTTTCATACCTTTCGGTATTACCCTGTGTAATTGAATTTAAGATATCTTTTATGAAGTCTTCCCTGATTAATCAAAATTAGAGCGAAGTTTAGATCTGGAATAATTTTACACAAAGGCTTTGGATAAGAAAAGTTTTATGAATGTGAAAATTTATTCAAAGTGTACTTTTACGTTGGGTCACGTCGAAATGGCGTACAGCGCGCCAAGTTTCTTTGTAACACTCTGATAAACAAGTAATAAATCTAGCTTTTTGTGAAAAGCTTACAACTGCACGAAGAGATTTTCATTCAATTTTCATTAATCTCATAATGTTATTTTATTCCAAATAAACGTTCCTAATTTAGTATGACTCATCACTTCTAATTTTTTATTCTTTCTAGCTGTAGACCTATGTGGTGTGTTCTCCAGAGGGTTGCCCCTCCTGTGTGGTGGATTCCCAGGTGTCCTTCCATCTTTAAGAAAGGTCCACCACGAGGACGAGTCCCGCAAGGGTGATTAGGTAGTGCAATATTGGGAAGTCTGGTAGTGTCCATTCTTTGGAGATGACCGTACAACAGTCTATTC
Source organism: Lepidostoma basale (assembly GCA_022606425.2). Taxonomy (NCBI): domain Eukaryota; kingdom Metazoa; phylum Arthropoda; class Insecta; order Trichoptera; family Lepidostomatidae; genus Lepidostoma; species Lepidostoma basale. The sequence goes on along the minus strand of JAHDVF020000775.1, from coordinate 173,699 downwards.
TTCGCTGTCCATCCATCTTATAATATCCTCAGCCACACATATATTTCTTATTTTGGTGTTACTCGCGCGATCTTTTAGTGTCTTATCGTCTATCATCCCCAGTGTCTTCATCTCGGAAGTCCTCAGAACTTTTTTGGTCCTGATTGTGTCTGCCCATGCCCCAACGCTATAATATATTATTGGTCTAACGCATGCTTTATAGATTCTCATCTTGGTCATAATGGCCATTACTTTGTTTTTCCATATTGTGGATTTTAGAGCGCCAGAGATTGCAGCTGCCTTATTGACTTGGGCTTGTGTTTCTTCCCGCAGATTAGCTCCTCCAACCAGTTCTATGCCTAGATACCTGAAGGTTCTTACCTGTTCTATGGGTTGAATTTCTACAACCGGGTTGCATGTTTTGGGTGTTTTGGAAAAAGTCATACATATCGTCTTTCGATAGAAATATCATATTATAATTTTTACAGGCGTAGTGTAGTCTGTTTAGCATTTTTTGTAGGTCATTGTTATTCTCAGCTATGATTATAGCATCGTCCGTATAACATACCACATTAACAATGTACTCTCCCATCTTATATCCTATTTGTAGCGAATGGATCTCTTCTATGAGTTCGTCCATTACCAAATTGAACAAAAATGGGCCCAGGCTTTCCCCTTGTCGCATGCCTGTCAGTACTGGGATTATTTTATTGTACTTAGTTCATAATCACATATAATTCTGGTGTTACCTCGAATATTATTTAAATCTCGGATTGTATTCGTTATTTCTGGAAGAATAGACTTTTGAATTGACTAATACAACTATATATACTAGACCGGACTAGACCGGACATAATACAACTATATATAAGAAATTTAGTCGTGCACTACCACAAGGACACCGACAGACACTTAAAAGCACAACAAACGTACAACACACGCAACAAACATAACCATTTTGTACCAAAAACTAAAACTTCTAATGCGCAAAGACATTTCTACTATCTTGGACCCAAAATCTATAACATAATTAACAAAACTATAAACGACCCACAAAAAATGACAATGCACAATTACAAAAAACATGTAACTACGGAGACATTAAAAAAAGGACGGCTTGAATGTAGTATAATTTTTAAAAATAAGTAAATAGTGTTATATAAGACAATATAGTGTTTAAATAGTGTTAGATAATATATAAGTCAATTAATTTTAAGTTATACACTTTAGGATATGTCTTGCTTCCCTTAACTGCTCCCTAAATTTGTAAATTATATTATATATTGAAATTATATAGAGTACTAGGAATGCCTCCCTAGAACGGGTTACCTCAGTTGGGAGGTATTAAAACCATGTACTTGGTAAATGATCAATAAATAAATAAATAAAATAAATTAAACTGTTTATTATGTCCTTTAAATGTACCTTATCAAGGGCTTTAGTGAGGTCCATAAAGCAAACACAGGCAGTGGTTTGGTATCCAATTGCCTTTTCCTTAATTTGTTTGATGGTGAACATTCCGTCTCTAGTGGACCTTCCTAAACTCCTGTTGTTCTTATCTGGGGCTAATTTGAGTTTCCAATTTCGCTTTAATTATGCTTTATATATGTATGATGAAGAGAAAACGAAATATAACAGCTACCCCTGACCGCAGTTAATAGAACACTCAACTCAGTTGTCATGCTGAGGTCGTGATATATGTCTGTGTAACTAGCGATTCTGATAAATTTAATCATCAGAAATTTCGTTTATAAAATGTACGCGCTAGGCGCGTATTGAGGATTTAATCATTATTTCCTAAAAACGAAAAAATAATTATTCCGTCATGGGACTCGTTCCCGCTCCAATATACACATGTGTTACATATATCATAGGCTCTTATTGTTATATTAGTTTGACACATGTATGTACATCCATCTCTAATGATCCGTGTATGGTCGCATTGTGCTAATAGGAACACAAATAAAGAAGTCACAGCAACATGACGAATGATAAATAGGCCCATTCACGTTACAAATCCATGTTTGGCACAATACGAAAAGGTCGGTGGTCACATTTACTCGTATGATTGCGTCGGAAGTAGAGCCGAATGATTTTGGTAATATTATACGAATTTGTTACAATCTAGTAACCAAATATCTGTTCATAAATTCATACGAGTGTATGCATAGCCATAGAACGCGGGAGTTAAATTCCTTACAATTTTATTATAATATATGAAAGTAAAATACAATATTTTTACTTTAGTTTATAAATAGAGAATTTAGTAATTTTACGAAAATAAAATCACTTAAAGTTCTCATCGCAAATAAAAGCGTATCCAAAAAAACTAAAATGGCAGTGCACAATGGTGTTCTTATAACGACCCTTATGCATGGAAACGAAGCATGAAACTGGCAAAAGTGGCAAAAGAAGGATTAAAGTAGAATAAATGCAGTCTGAAATGAAATCTCTTAGACGAATGAAAATATAAGATTTAAATGCAGTGCGAATGAAAGTGTTATTGATAAAATAGTGAAAGGAACATTAAGATGGTTTGGACACATTGAAAGTAAAACAAGTAAATGTTAACGATTTAAATGGAACTAGAAATAGAGGAAGACCGGGGAAATCGTGGCACGATCAATTAAATCAAATATTGAATATCTGCAACTTGAGGAGTCGGAGAGATCGACGTGCGTGTATCACATGATGAATGAATGTTTAGGAAGCGAGAGAAGTATGTCACGTAAGAAAAAAAAAACACAAAGGTTATTGCGCCACCGGTATTTTATTATTTTTACTGTCATGTACATTTCTTTGAATTATTTTATTTTTAATAAAATAAGCAAATTCCCTTTAGTAAAATTCCTTGCGTATGTTTACTGTACTCACACACGAGTACATAATAATATAAGGAATTTTACTATTAATTAAAAAAAAATCTGAATTAATAATGTTATGACGAATTCAAACAATGGATTTATTGTTTTTTGAACAATGGAGGTTATTTTACGCTACACTGTATAACTGTTCACCTTGTACCTGATTTATATTTTTTTATATCGAAATTTCTTAGTATAATTAAAATTTATTTCTACACGGACGATATCTAAAATGTCTGGAGTATTTCACCAAATTTTATTTTATTTTTACAATATTAAGCTTATTCATGTAGGCGTTTTATAATTTACCATTAACATCTGGAAAATAGCGAAATTATTTTTATTATTATTTTGTTGAATCGCTCTTTACATTTACGAGATATGATTTCTGTGTCACAGATCGTCAGATCTATCAAAAGAAGAAGAAGAAGAAGAAGCTCTTTACATCATAACAGCATGAGCCAAATCGATGTAAAGGGTATTATAGCTATCATATTGATTCTCGTGACATGTGATATGTAGCTAATCTATCGCCATTTTATTGTCACGTGAATTCTACACCAGACCAAAGACAGTGTGACAATCACACTGCCCTTGCCGGGAATCGAACCCGGAACCTTCGGGGTAGCAGTCAATGCACTTACCACTCGGCCACGCAGGTCGTCGAAATAAGAGAAAACCTAAAACCTCGAATAAACCTCCACAGATATTTCCAAAATACTTTGTCTTCACTGTCGAAAATATGTTTTTTTATATATAAAATAACTGTGATATTTGTTTTCAGTAATTTGGGTGTTTCCAATGTAGAAAATATGACTATTTATAATAATAATAATAATAATATGCTAACTTTTAAAGCGCCGTTTTTGTGATGTAATCATCTCAAAGGCGCGTTAAGACGTGTTTTAAATCTAAATGTGAACGCTAGATCTGACTGATATTCGCGATCGATTAGATAGTATAATATAACAAAATATGAAAGTTTTAAATTGGGTATGAAATATGAAAAATATGGGTTTTCAGCTTAGATCTGAAGTCTGTCGGATCATTTATGTATCTGAGGTGTGAATTATTTTATACTATTAGTTATATCTATTAAAATTTACCAAAATCCACTACGCCTTGTGGCTTAGACAAATGGCTTTACAATAATTGTCATTATAACTTATCTTTAATACTTTCGATATTATTTCTTTCGGATAGTGTGTAATATATTTTTTCAGTGATGTCATAAAATTTTGTTTCATTGTTCATATAAATTTTAGCACCACGAATAAAACAATAATTGCACTCACAGGGCTAAGGGGTGGAGTAGTGGGGGGAGTGGGAAGCAGCAGGTGCTGGCCATGTGGACATTATCGCGTCACTTGTTTTAAAATTACTAGTTCTTTGTTCTAAATTAATTAGGTCAACCTCAATACTTATTAAGTTAGGCGTTATGTGGTGATAGGAGAATATTAAACACGCCAACTATGATTTGACAAAAGAATACTGTCAAACATTGAATATTTGAAAATAAAACTATCATTTGAAATTAGAACCAAACGACAATCAAATTTAGTTGTTTCAAAATGGCGCCCAAGGGCAGCTGTCATTTGAAGCTTCTCACAAAAAAATAAATTTCTGCATTTTGACAATCCTTCAAGATTAAAAACAGCTCCATATACAAGTATATGCATCATCATGTGTGGTTTATTGTTTTTTATTGGTGCACACTCTCATACTCAAATTGTACATCGCTCTGCACGCCTTCCCATCAGCCAGCCAATTAAAATGACAACCTCTGCCTGAATAGGCTTTTACCTCCGGTGCCGCCGCCACTGTTCCTGACCATCGTAATCGCTCACTCTCCATTTTGCCGTTGCTATCATCTTCCTGACCCGCTGCCATCTCCAAGTCTGCTGGCGTTCCTTGAACGCCTCCATCCCTTGCTTCTCCTGCCGCCGCCATCGCTGCCGACCCGCTGTTTACTCTAACGCTTCATGCCTAAACCTTTCCTTTCCACCATCCTTATCCCATCATGTATCTCAACTCCATTGCCATATCTTACCCCACCCAAGGCCACCGGCCCACGCCCATGGCCACTCTTGTCCCATTTGGTTTTATATCTAGGATCAACCGGCCCCCACCCAAGGCCACTCCCCGTCACCGTCCCTCGGTCTCCACCCAAGACCTCGGCCCTTTTCCAAGGTCATCCCCAACCCCTCCACACTCCTCCCTACCCGGGTAGTCAGGTCCAAATGTCGGACACAACCCACTACATCCACCAAGTAACCCTCCTCTCACCATCCACCAATATCCAACTTCATCTCCATGAAAGAAATTTCCAACATGTGGGTGAGCAATAGCCTTCGGGCTGGTACTCCCGAAAAGACAATATCCAAGAAACAACTTTAATTTGAAATTAGAACTAAACGACAATCAAATTTAATGTAATACTGTAAGTACCTACATAAAGGAGAATATACCAAATTAAATTACTTAATTATTAATTGCTTTATCAATATTATATAAGTTTTATTTTAATTAATTACGTCTATCACATAATAATATTATATATTATGTGATTGTATTCAAAACAAAACAAACTTTTATACTCTTGTCTGATTGGGGAAGTTTGTATTGAATTATATGATATGATGTAGTGTATAATATATATTAAGAAGTATGTCAGGAAAAAATAGTGTGGCAGTCCATTATTTCTGCCTACCTCTTCGGAGTGACGGCGCGATGGTTAGTTAGTTAGTTTAGTTATTTAAAAAAAATCTATGAACAAATATATTGTACAATTCATGAAACTGGCTTTGATTATGTGTTTGTAAAATAAAATTAAAATAACCCCAATAGGGGAAGAATAGAACGGCACGCATGTAAAGCATTTCTGGGTTTCTAATATTTTTTTAAGATTGCCAACCAACTCCGCTCGCTAGCAACACAAAGCAACCTGTTCATGGCGAACATTCTACGGTTATTCCACTGCGAGGGTATTTATAATATTCCGTGCAATAGGTAATATTTAATTCATTACCGAAGCAGTATGAAGTTCTTATGCCATTTTATTGCCTGCTTGTGGCAGCTATTGATTATGCTTTGAAGGTTTCTAGTTATTTTAAAATATCCATAACGGTTTTGAAAATCATTGCCAAGTCTACCTACACAATGTGTTCAGGTGAGTACATTATATTACAACCTAGCACAGGGTGAATAGGTAATATGTAAAAGTTTTAGGCAAGACGCTTTGTGTAATGGGACTGCTTATTTATCATCATGGATTCCATCGCACTTTTGCCCCTCCGGCATTTATATACCATAGATAAATTGCTTTCGCCTTTAAACATTCTGTTTTCTGCATCTTTTATAAACGTCCCTAAGAACAAATCATGTCAGTTCGAATACTGGAATCTAGCAGATATTATGATTTGTTCTCTAATCAAACGAGGAGGTCCGTGACACGATTACATTATGTGATAATTAATATGAATGAAAGCGTCTGAAATTAATGTTTTATTATATTTTATGGGGATGAAATATTTCGCTTTTGCTAAGGCAAAACATGTCATTCCCATAAAATAAAGTAAAACTTCAAGAAAACAGATGTTTTCATTGATATTAATTGTCTAATAATATGTTTCAGTGGTCGAAAACTGCTGGTCAAATGCGCATTAATCAGTATAATACACAACATTTTGAATGTATACAAATTCTTTTAGACAAATACTGGATTTTACCCATTGCGGATAAATGATTTTTTATAAGGATTAATTGTATCTCAATAGAGACGAAGATGTAAATTGTTTTCTGGGAACAGAATATGGTGGCCGAGGCGCTTACAGGACTTATGACATGTCATTGGTTGGGTTGAGCGATCGCTTTATGTTTAACAACATTCCCCATTCTGCCTTTCTTACGACCACCGCGTAATACACATCTTTACACATACAAATCTTAAGCTAATTGGATGAAATTTGTACAAATTGTTAGATTTTTCTGGTTCGCCCTGTATAGAGTGCCTTGCGGGAACAAAGAAAAGGTAACATTATTATTTATCGTCCATCTTGCGTGTTCCGCGATGGATATTGCTCCATTGTTGGGCGGTGCTGTAATAGATTATAAAACAAATATTTTTGAATTGATATGTGGAGGGTGTGTTGTGTTACGTTTTGTCCGAAACACAATAATAATAATAATAAATTGTATGATTTATAAGGCGTCATTTTTAAGAATTAATCATCTATGGGTGCTGTAGAATATGCTCCATTTACAAAGAACAATTTAAAATTAAACATGTATTTAGAATGAGGGCTGTACCTGACGCAGTCGATCAAATCAATTTATTTCATCAATAGACATTACAAAATTAAGGTTTAAGGCATCTATTGAGAACCAAGAATCTAGAGTATTTGCCTTCCGAACGTACTTTCAATAATATGAAAGACGTCGATCTCCGAAGATACCGCGTTCAGAAGATTAATTGCTCTTCCCACCGGTGTCACCAGAGTCAGGTTAATTCAATATGAGTTTACATTACAACAACAACAACAAACCATCACGCCGTTTCCCCGCAGGGGTAGGCAGAAAGAATGGACCGCCACACTACTCTATCCTGGCACACCTCTCTAGATTCCTCCACATTCATACATCGAGTCATACACGCACGTCGATTCTTCCGGCTTCTGACATGACCAACCTTTAATATTTGATTAATTTGGTCATGCCATGTTTTCCTCGGTCTACCTCGACTTCTTACTCCATTTACATCGTTAACGTATACTTTTTTAACCATTCTTTCTTCACCCATGCGCTCCATATGTCTGAACCAACGCAGCGAACCTTTCATAATTTTGTTCATAATACCTTCTTTCGCTCTATATTCCTTCAGCATTTGAGATTCTGTCGTACATCGTTCTACCACACATACGTCTTAGGGACCTCATCTCTACCGCATTTATTCTGCTCTCATCTGTGTATACATTATGATAGGATAATTTGAATTGGCGGGTTTTCAGTCTCGATCTCAACTCTGACGAGTTATCAATGCAAGCCATTTTAGGTTTACATGCCATGTTTACAGGCTATTTTCTATCATATGTATTTTTGAATAACTGTTCGGCTGTTTAAATGTATACTGTTGGCAATATTTCTTATAATTTATCTACTGATCGCCGAGGAAAACGTTGAGCTTCGTTCATACATTCTACTTGAATAATAGATTGGATGTTTTTTTAGAGGTATACAATACACATTCAAAATGAAAAAAAATAGACATTAAAATAATGTTAATGTCTATGATATTGACTCTATTTAATATATAATTTTATGCCATTACTGTTTAAATATGATTTCGGGCATATGAGCGCCACGGCTAGCTCGAATGAAGCACAATCGTGAAATCCAATTTTCGACAATTGTCGTCTTTGTGGATGCGTACTATCCACTGCAAGCGATACGATTTGATGATGAATGTGAATAAGTCCAAGGTAATGATTTTCGAAAAAGAAGGAAACATGACAGTCCAATATTAGTGTAAACGGTGAAAATCGGGAACAATTAGATGAATTTGTTTATTTAGGAAGTATGTTTACAAACGATGGGTGGGAAGTGGAGAAGGATATTGAAAGAAGGGTTAGGGCCAGCAACAGAGTAAAATGTGCACTTAAAGTTGTCATCGCAAACAAAAGCCTATCCAAAAAAGCTAATATGGCAGTGCATAATGGTGTTCTTGTGCCGACCCTTATGTATGGAAGTGAAGCATGGAACTGGCAAAAGAAGGATGAAAGTAGAATAAATGCAGTAGAAATGAGATCTCTAAGACGAATGTGTGGTAAATCTAATGTGGTAAGTCAAATGCAAGTATAAGAAGTGAATGCGGTGCGAATGAAAGTGTTATAAACAAAATAATGAAAGGGTCGTTAAGATGGTTTAGACACATGGAAAGAATGAGTGAAGACAGAATGTTGAAGAAGGAAAAAAAAATCAATCAAATATTAAATGTCGGTCACGTGAGGAGTCGGAGAAATCGACGTGCTTGCATGACAAGATGTTTGAATGTAGAGGATTCGAGAGAAGTATGTCAAGACAGAAGAGTGTGGCGTTCAATTCTTTCTGCCTACCCCTCCGAGGAAACGGCGTGATGGTTAGAAAGTTTAGTTTTTTTAGTAATATGATTATAGAAAAAAAAAATATAGTTAATAGACTCTGTCGCCATCTTCATATTGTATATTTCTTATTTCAAGAAAACAAAAACTAGGATTTTTCAGAGTGGAATAATTGAATAGGCACCTTTTTATTTTTAGAATGAGTTTTTAAAATCTCAAGACTTCTTGCTTTAACTACCCATAAATACTATACATCCGTGCGGACTCCCAAAGGATTGAACCGCTTATGTAAGGCGGATAATATGTTTTTGGAAATCGCGTTATAACAATATTATGGAGCTCGCCGGGTGATGTATTATCTTGGGAAAGAATGGAGGATGCCGCCATTGTTAGTAACCTTATTGGGGTGTGTAATGTGATGCGGACTTGTTCTACCGATAAATGCTACCCCGGCCTTGGGCGCGACAATAAAGCACCGAGACATTTGTCCAGCATTTTCACGTGGCGTTGGTTATCTAGGCTGAGGGCCGTGGGTGGTGTTTAAAGGTTAGCTAGTGCTCTAATTTAATACATAATGCATTCTCAAGGCATCCGCGTTGTGTCTTGCTGCCAATCTGACATTTTAACTTCGGCATATAATAAAAAGAAACCTTCCGCAAGCCACTAATTTTAAGATTATCAAGATTACAATGTGCGATATTTATTATTATTATTATTTTGTTGACAGTGATGTTGAAAGAAGGGTTGGTGCGGGTAACAAAGTGAATGGAGCTTTTAAAATAGTTATTGGAAACAATAATTTATCAATGAAAGCGAAAATGGCCGTTCACAATGGAGTTTTGGTCCCAGCCCTTATGTATGGAAGCGAAGCATGGAACTGGCAGAAGGAAGATGAGAGCAGAATAAATGCGGTAGAGATGAGGTCCCTTAGACGTATATGTGTTAGAATCTCAAATGCTGATATTACGAAGGAATGTAGAGCGTAAGAAGGTATTATGAACAAAATTATAAAAGGATCGCTGCGTTGGTTCGGACATATAGAGCGCATGGGTGAAGAAAGAATGGTTAAAAAGTATACGTTAACGATGTAAATGGAGTAAGGAGTCGAGGTAGACCAGAAAAACATGGCATGACCAAATTAATCAAATATTAAAGGTTGGTCATGTCAGAAGCCGGAAGAATCGACGTGCGTGTATGACTCGATGTATGAATGTGGAGGAAGCTAGAGAGATATGTCAGGATAGAGTAGTGTGGCGGTCCATTCTCTCTGCCTACCCCTGCGGGGAAACGGCGTGATGGTTTGTTGTTGTTGTTATTGTATTGTTTTGTTGAATCGCTCTTTACATCATTATAGTTATTCTATCTCCATTTTATTGTCACGTGATTTCTGCACCAGACCAAAGACAGTGTGATAATCATAATGCCATCGCCAAGAATCGAACCCAGGACCTTCGAGGTGGTAGTCAAAGCACTTAACATTCGGCCACGAAGGTCGTTATGACATTTATTAAGTTACACTTTCGATTATCAAATTTCAAATGTAAACTAATTTATTCTATGTTCGCCATACTTTGTGTTGTAGATATATTCTAATAATGAATTAAAACGTCATCTTTCATGTCAGTGAAAGTACGTTCAGAAGGCAAATACTCTTAATTCTGGAGAGTATCCTGTCTTCCTAATGTTGAACCATCTCTCATGCGTTTCTGGTAGTATACTATACACAATATATTATTTTACCTGTTCTCAATAGATGCCTTAAAAATAAAATTTGTTATGTCTGTTGATGAAATAAACTGATTTGATTTTTCCACTTTGTTCAAATTTGAAATTAAACAAAACTAACTATAATAACTAACTAACTAACCATCACGCCGTCTCCCCGAAAGGGTAGGCAGAAAGAATGGACTGTCACACTTTTACTGATGCGGCACTCCATCCTTCTCTTTTCGCCCCGCGGGAGACGCGGTGTGTTGGGTTGCGAACCTCATCGCCACCAATAGGCATCTCCCGCGCACACTTCGATCGTCCAACACCCACAAAATAAATCTAAAACAAATAATATAAAATACAATGATATAAATTAAAATAACAAAATAAAAAGAATTTAACACGAAATGTTCTTTTTAGATGGTGCACATATTGTCTATTTAATTTATGTTCCACGTATCCACTGTTTTTTCAATTTAGCACATAATGTATTATAATAACACATAATGTTTTTTTCGATGTTGCACATGTTGACATGGACGATCCGGACTTTTTTACTTAGTGACAATATTATGAACTTATAGGTTAACATTAAAATAAAACAATGTTTTCATTAATAAATAAATAAAAATTATATAGCGATTAGAAAACATTATATATTATTATAACGTAGTATAATTTATTACACGAGAGGTATAACTTTCTCATTCGAAGCGTATTTTGTGCAAATATCAGTAAAAGTTTTCCTAAGCGCGTGATTTATTTTAATTGTGCTGGAAATGGCCGGCGGCAGCGCGGCACGCCCTTTAAGATAACGGCCGTTTGGACTTACCCTTTTCTAGTTATTTGGGTTAAGCTAAAACAAATAACTCCTATGACATACATATAGTATAAACACCCGCCACATTAGATACGGCATTGATCGCTATAGACATGACAAACAATTTTCATATTCAAATGTACAATTTATATTCCTTTGACGCGCTTTTGTGACACTCTCGCAGTTTAGGGTACTAGTACTGTTCTAAAATAAAAAAGATTTTGTGCCTAAGCTTTGAATTTATGAATGGAAAGTCCGTTTAGAACCAAAGTGTTACACGGAGCACTCTTCCAAATGAAAAACACCCTCCATGCGAATAAATAAAGCATATCTGGTTTATTTAGTTTGAGCTTATATAGATATTGAGAATATTACAATTTATTTAAAAAAAATAATATACATTGCAGACATTTTCCAAGGCGTTTATGATTACAATTAATTTTTTTTGATAACAATTCAAAATAAAAAGGAACAATACAGTAAGATAAAACAAAAGACAATAAAAAACATAAGAACAATTAAAAAGAAAGAAGAAATATGAAGAAACAATGTAGTGTCTGAACTTGAAGCACTTGAAGTCTACACTTGAAGTATGCAGGGAGATAGTTCCAGCCTGAAGAGCCATATAAAAAAAAAACCTCTTAATATTTAACCAATAGGTACTCAACGGGGGCGTTACCGCCCCCCAGTGGACGCTAGAGCCGTCCAATAGAGTGGTAGTGGTAGTGAGCCCAGAGGTGAATTGAGGGCGTTTAGGCATCAAGGAGGGCGCCGTGGTATAATTATTTAAAAAAAAATACTTGAACAGACTGTTTTATGTATAAACATTTTATCTTTCAATCTGAATCTGAAAAATTCATTTTATTGTCATTGATAAGCAATAAAAAAAAATAAGCATTACCTAAATTGGTATAGTATTTTGATACTATTATACATTTGATAATGCCTTAATAAGGCAAAACATTTCATTACCATCAGAGGTTTAGTATTGTTAGCGACAAGTCTTTTCAAGTTGATTTGCTCATCAACGCGACTCATACAGTTAAACATGTTTCGTTATATAGATAGATAAAAAAATATTTAATAAAAAAAATATTTATTTGGTATAATTGTTGTGGGAGTTGAACACTTTTTCTTGTAAATGTTCCAGAAAAGATGACTTGTGAGTTAACCAATTTTAACATCCACCTGTTAATATTTTTGTCATGTTTGTAAATATGTATTATTTTTTTCTATTGAATGTTTTGTAAGAAGGTTTGTGTATTTTATTTGAAATTGTTCGTGTTTTCCGCAGCTGTTTAGTTTCTCATTCGTGAACTTAATATTCGGTACGTAGTCAGTCATATAATTTCAGAAAAGGTACTCTGCTTCTGATACACGATGTGATATTGTAAAATGTATTATATTGTATTTGTGTAATTTCATTTGCGACCCTCGCTGGTAATACAGAAATTATAGCTGTCACACCTGGTAACCATTTTCTCCAGAGACGTTAAATCAAAAAGAAAATTTGTATAGCAACGTGCTCGGGTTCAAAATATTTCATGGAACTGTATTTCACTTGTTTTTTCATTCGATTTATTGCCGTTATTAAAGCCACAATAACTTATTTTCACGTAAAATCACATAATATGTGATTCAGTAGTTGAAACTGGAGCAGTCATTTTTATATCTTCTTCTTCTTATAGTGCCGTGTCAGATCCCCTTGACGTTGACGATCACTGTGGTAAATGTTTTCTCCCCACAGTGATTTCCTGGGAAGTGTTATTGGAGTGGTTTCCCGTTTCATTCTACAAGGATTTTCTGTATGGGTTACTTTAGCTGGTGGGTTACTATCACACAAATTGTTTTCATTCGGGCATTTATGAGTCATCATAGAGGCAATAAGGGAAGGGGAGCTTTCACTGTGCTTTGCCCTGTATGGCGTTCCAGTATCATTTCGAGAAAGCTCAAGCTCCAAATATTCAGCAGTAGCGTTAAAGGCGTACTGCTGTACGGATATGAGACTTGGAAATCTTCCGCGGACGTTATTGGAAAACTCCAGGTGTTTATAAATTGGTGCCTTCACTCAAGATCTATTGGCCCCAAACAGTGTCAAATGCCGTTCTCTGGACCATGGCAGGCGAAAAGCCAATTTGAGAACAAGTCTCTAGACGCAAATGGCAGTGGATCGGTCACACTCTAAGACGGAACCCAGCCTGCATCGCTCAGGGCGCACTTGACTGGTCCCCTGTGGGGGGAAAAATGAAGCGAGGCAGACCTAGAGCCACCTGGAGAAGAACCCTGCTGGACCAGGTTAAAGCAGCAGGCCTCAATTGGGATGATGTTAGGCATCAGGCATGCGATAGAGTCGAGTGGAGAAGGTTCCTTGAGGCCCTATGCACCACGGAGGTGTGACAGGACAAAAAGAAGAAGAAGAAGATTGAGGCAATGACGATCGTTGTTAGCATATCTTAATGATTTTACGAACAACACTACATCATTATTTAACATTCTGAAGGTGAAATGGGTAAAAAGAAAATGGTTATTACTTTTTATGACACCTTAATGGGTTTTTTTCCCGTAATTATATAACACATATCATAAAGTTGTGAAATGAGTTCATGTATTATTGTGATACAAACATTATTCGTATAAATATTTAAGAGAATTACGCACATGTAAAAATATGTTATTAGCATTTTTTCTGGAAGTATTACATTAAAACGTTAACCATCTCATTTCGTTGTGGTAAATACCGCCAGGGTTCGTACTATAATATTTTTTTGTTTTGTGCGCTCATTATTTTTTCGGTTCTTTGTTTCTTTCCTCATAAAATACTTGAGACAGTGTCTCCCAAGAGTGAGGAGTCGAAGGGAGGGAACGAGTAGCCCTCTTAAGCACGTACGTTATGCGGTAGTCCACAATATGTGGCGGAAATAAAGAAATAAGCCACTCGGACCTTGGAATATAAAAAAACAAGATGAAAGAGGCGGTACTTTTTTGTTCTTACAGAGAAATGATATTAATGAGGTACATGAGCAAACTGTACCAACGGAATTGAAATATAACCCTATGGTTGGTTGCTATTTGATGCTTATTCTAAAGACCCCCTCAAGTTTGGTGAACCGGTTGACTATTATACATATTTCAGGAAATAACCGATCTGAAAATGTCTGTAGACATCTGTTATTTTCACTTCTGACTTGGCTCGAGGGATCTTTCTTTTTTAGATTTTCAATGATTATGCAGTTGATCTCATGTGTGCCTACCCCTCCGGGGAAACGGCGTGATGGTTAGTTAGTTAGGGAGTTAGTTATCTCATGTCGTACATTACAAAACTTAGTTATTTATCAGTAAAGATAAACTCGAAGAACACCATGTTCCTTAGTTGTTTTTATTATTTAATATTTAATGTAAAAGTAATGTATACATTTTTTTTATATACTTTGTATACAACACTCACTTTTTAAACAAATTCTTTTTAAACAAATTCTAAAGAATCTCATTCGACATCGATTTCTTCCTCGTGGGTCCCATGCCGAATGTCATTGGATATTTTTTTTTTCGTTAGTATTATTGAGTTAAAATGCAAGCTTACATTTTTTTTCACAATCGAATTTTATTTAAACAAAATGAAAATATTAGTTTCTCTATATAATCTATTGTGGACCTGGTTTAATTTTTTTTGTGGGGACCGGAAAGTGTTAATAATGCCACACCACAAATTAAGTGCTTCATACGAAAGTATAGTATCTATAATATATATAATATTTTTAAGACCATCCCTACAAAACTAGCTTGTCATTGACATGAAGAAGAATAAGAATATATTTAACGTAATAATTCGACACTCTATCATAACTCTGTGTATGATAGAGTGTCGAATGAAAATATAAGAAGTGAATGCGGTGCGAATGATGGTGTCATGAACAAAATAATGAAAGGATCATTAAGATGGTTTGGACATATGGAAATAATGAATGAAGAAAGAATGGTAAAAAATTATATGTTAATGATGTAAATGGAACCACAAATAAAGGAAGACCGAGGAAAACGTGGCACGATCAAATAAATCAAATATTGAATGTCGGCCATGTGAGGAGTCAGAGAAATCGACGCTCGTGCATGACACGATGTATGAATATTGAGGAACGAGAGAAATATGTCAGGAAAGAAAAGTGTGGCAGTCCATTCTTTCTGCCTACCCCTTCGGGGATACGGCGTGATGGTTAGTTAGTTAATAATTTTACGTAGCTGAGAGGTAAAATGTGGGTAATTTAAACTTTGAGTACGCCGTTTTTGGGGAAAAAATCACCGGCCGCCATTGCTAAGTAGCCCTATTCATTTTATAGTTTAAAATAGTTTGAGAGTTTCCTGTTTCCTAGAAAACCGCGTCGGGAGCCATTTGCAAGTTGGCTCCTCGGTCCCCTCTGGAGCTGAATGCTTTAGAGGTCGTTAGAAACATTTTACGGACAAACTTTTCCATCAATTCTGTCTCCACTCGAGCTGTCTCTGCCGTCAGCCTGACGCGTATTGTCCCCCTCTCCCCATCTACTCGTACATTTCCACCACTCTCTTATCTGAAATTTTTGTGACGGAAATCGGAATAAAATGTTTTATTCATTTTTTATCATTGTATTACATAAATCGAAATAGTCCATTGTTTTGGCCGAAACACTATGATACTTTAACAATATAAACTGTTAAATTAAAAAAACTTTGTTTTATGTATCACAATTGTATTTTTATTTTACGCGACAGCTGTTTCGTCAACCTATGTTGACATCATCAGATGTTACAATAATTATTACAATACTTACATTATTATAATAATAGGTGTTACAATAATGACACAATAATACAATAATGATTACAATAACACCTGATGATGTCAACATAGGTTGCGAAAATAAATAATTTGTAACTGTTGTGCTCTTCGAAGCTAAACCATGACTAAAATAAGTTCGACAAAATATTGAATAACTATAGAAATTTCCTTTTAAACCTGTTCAAACTTGTCTATACTTGTATGAACGTATATTTGTATAGAAGGGTCTTAGCCGACTGCCAACTCAGCGCTCCGAACAGTTGCTTCTTCTAACTGCTGTATCTTTATAACGACTTCGAATTCAAAAAAATCACTTTACCACCGTATTCTAGACATATTAAGGAAGCAATTTATGAAAGAAAAAAAAACGATTTTTTGAATCCTTCACATGGGTCAACCCCCTTAAAATGTATCTTTAATTAAAATCCACTAATGTTTGTGTCTTCGACCGGTTTCGGTAGCTCGCTACCACCTTCCGGTACCGATATTAATTTTTGATAGACTTGTATAAGAAATGAAAATGGTGTGAGGGGGGGTTTGAAATTAAACGAAAATGTTCGAACAGTATTATAAATATCAATATTTTTTTTCATTATTTACTTCTACCATAAAATTTCAAATAATTATTTTTTTAGATGTAAAATGTGTAAATCATAATATAGCATTATTCTGAACAGTGAATCTTCTTCTTCTTCCGATTGTAGATCTTCCTGTGATGAAGACGACCAGTCTCCATCACTTTGGTGGTCGTCCTGGTGGTGGACGGCCCGCTGGAGTCTCGTGCATCACGATCTTAGGAATTCTTGCTGGATCCATTCTCTCGATGTGGTCCCTCCAGAATCGTCTTCTCTGTCTACTCCATCTCACTATGTCTTCAATTTTGCAGGATTTGCGAATTTCTTTATTGGGTTCTCCCCACAATAGGTCGCAATGTTTTCATTTCTGCTACTCTTAAGAGATGTTTGGTTTTGACAGTGTCTGCTCTTGCTTCGATTCCGTAAGTCATTATGGGCCTGATGCATGTTTTATAAATTCTAACTTTGCTTACCACCAACATATGCTTATTGTCCCAGACATGTTCCTAAGGCATCCGGAGATAACTGCTGCTTTATCAGTCTGTTTTTAACTTCATTATACAGATCGCTGCAACTAGATATCTACACACCCAGAAATCTGAACTTCATGACCTGTTCTATGGGTTTATCGTCTACAACCAGTTTGCATCTAAGAGGCTCCGTCCGTTCAGGCATCCAGAGATAACTGCTGCTTTATCAGTCTGTTTTTAACTTCATTAGACAGATCGCTGCAACTAGATATCTACACATCCAGAAATCTGAACTTCATGACCTGTTCTATGGCTTTATCGTCTACAGCCAGTTTGCATCTGAGAGGCTTTCTGGATATTGTTAGACATTTTGTTTTGGCGACGGATATCATCATATTATACTTCTCAGACGCAAGATGGAACCTATAAAGCTTTTATTGTAGAGCGAGTGATTACAGTACATAAAGCGGATTATTTGCAGGTTAAGATTCTGACAAAATGACTCGTGTGGCTTTATTACAGGTTTGGGTTTGTGGTGGAGGTTTTCACTACTACCCCACTGCACGGGTGTTCGTATTTGATTTATTCCGTATGCCCCCGGCCCGACCGCGCTGACCGCGTATGTAATTTTCCCGCAGCGAGGCGGACACGATTTTTCTCTTATCTTGTCATGTCTGGTTCACGAAATATCGTTATGTTTACGCTACATATCACCTTTTACTAGCGTTTGTTAAATTCTGAATTATATCTGGCTGGCGGCAGCGGCGGAATTTCAGCTATCAGAGATTTTATCTCGACTTGTGGTAAAACTAAGGCCTGTGCTAAACAATTAAAACATCTTATTTGCAATGAGTTATCATATTTGTATATACAGATATAAAGATACCATATATTATAAACACTGTTTATTTAATCTATCGAATTTATATAAATACAGTCGAACTTGGTTATTACGAGAAGGATGGGACCGAATAAATTTGCTTGACATGAAGTGTTTGTTCCCTCGTTACATCCGAGATCTCGCTATTTCCGAGTTCGTAATAACCGAGTTCAACTGTGTATGTATATTCTTAAACATATATTGATGAACGCGTCAGTTTTCTAGAAGCTTTATTATATTTTATGACAGTGACATGTTTTGCCTTGCAATGGTATTACGAGTATTTAATCAATTTTTACATTTTTTTGTCACTTACCTAAAACGTAATAAAACACGAAGAAAGCATCATCAACATCAATGAGTTTTACTTATTTTTTCGAGAAACTATCAACATAATTTTATATTGAATTAATACGAATGGAAACGACAGTTTTCTAGAAGTTATATTATATTTTGGGCGTTATATTATATTATATAGTTATATTATATTATAGCTGGGGCGCTTGCGCAAAATCTACAATTGACCCCCTAATTAAGTCCCATAAAAATATATTGCGCATTATCACCAGAAAACCCATTATAGTAAAATCGAAATGAACTGAGTCTTGGGGCCATAAATCATTTCCCTATGTCTATCTCGCTTGCACTTACGGGCCTTATGGAGCGGTTTAGGGTTGGGCGTAACAATAAAATAAATATATCGATAAGTAACGTTTATTATCGTATCTTGTTCATAAACTTTAACGAGTTAACAAAGTTTTGATATTAATATTTATTTATGGGTTTTATGTGCGTTTAAATTAGTATAAAATTAGTGACTACCAGATAATAAATTAAATACCAGTAAAAACCGAAAAATTGTTTAATTTAAAATTTGTATACCGTATGTCTATAAACACAGAAAGAAAGTTAAGTATAAAAAACAAAGTAGATCATATTGTGGCCCTTAAAAGAGCCGTTTATATTACAAAAAAATGTATCAATCCCGATCGGAGTCTTCTTCATCAGTGTCTTCTGCCAAATTTATTATAAGTTTCTGGTTTCTTAAAATTTGCTCTTGGTGTACAGGGCCTGCCTAATTGCAATAATTCAGTCTTTATTCGGTCCACTGTCGCTCTACTCACACCACAAATAAACGCGGCCGTGCATACGTTGTGAATCACTGTTGGAGTTTGAGGGCTAATATCGCCATGTAATTTCTTCAAATCAACGTTAGAAAATAAACTATCCATAGTGCGCAACGAGTGGTGACACACGAATGTATTTATTTAATTGCTGTAAACACATTTATAGCAACAACAAAAAAAAACACGCACTGCAATTGGTAAAGACCAATCATTAGTGACCCATCATACATATCATAACGTACAGATCATATAAAATCATTATAGTCGATCTATCGTATATCGATCGACGAAAAAATCGATAACGGTCGCTTCCCATCCCTATCTCTATTGACATTTATGGCCCCAAGACTCAGTTTAAAACGGCCGGAGTATAGGCATCCTTCGTCCATGTTGTTCAAAGAATATCAAATTCTTAGTATTCGACAACTTTACATCAAAATAGCCATATTCTCCAAATTTAAAATTTCGAATTCAAGATCACAACAGAACCGTCCCACAAGATATTCCTCTCACCATAATTTCAAAGTTCCTCGCTGTCGCTCAGCTCTAGCCCAAAAGCAATTTCCATTCCGCGCGCCCTATATTTTCAATCGTCTTCCTGAGAATCTTAAATCAATTAACGACACTAAGAACTTTAAACGTGCTCTAACCAAATTTATAAAGGGGTCATCGTTAGACGTAGAAAATACTTTTTTCTTTTAGTTATATCTTCATATTGTGATTACCAATGTTAGCATAAGATTACTAACAAGCCATTTTACTAACAAACCGCCATTTTACTAACACTGCTACTAACATCATATTTTATGTAGTGGTCACGATACAGGCCATGCCTAGTGTGACAACTACAGTCCATAAACTTTTTTGGCAAATTGTAAAATAAAACATGTAAAATAAAAATAAAATAAAAATAAATTTTATGGGGATGAAACATGTAATTGTCATAAAATATAATAAAGAAAACAGACGTTCTCATTTGTATTAATTATTTCGTATGGAGTTTTAAATCAATATTTATATACGTTGTCAACATTTCTTCTAAATATTAATGGACTTTTGATAAATAATGTATTTTTCTACTAATTTAACTAAAATATGTCGAGTTGGCTCAACAGAAATGGATTTGTATGGCCAATTTGCATACGTGTCCCTAGAATCACAATACACTTAAGACTCCTCAGACTGAGATGGGCTGGACACATACAAAGAATGTGAAAAGCGAAGGTACCTAAGAGAATCATAACTGGACATCTGCGGTAGAATAATGATTGAAAGATCTAGGCTGAGGTGGGAGGACGACTTGAAATAAATTGCAACACAACTTTTACAAGTTACACACTGGAAAACGGCGGTGGAAAACAGGGGGACAGGAGTTGGAAACAAAAGTTGAAGAAGACCAAGGCTCAATTTGGGTTGTAACGCCACTGAGGATGAAAAAAGAAGAATTTGCACATATGTTTAAATACACTAAAAGGATTCTATTAAATAAATATGTATTTTATTTTGTGTAAATACAATCTTGAAAAACACGATTGTAACAAAAGATTCTTTGTTTTTATCTTATGCATTTCTTGCATGTGTTAACATCGCGATGTTTTAACCGCCGGCAGGCGAACTCTGTCACAATAAGAAATGTTTACACTTGACTTAAACAGCCAATGTCGTCCATTGCTGGACGTTTGCCTTCCTCATACTTCTCATCATATTCCTATATTTTGCCCTTCGTATCCAGTCAACAGTAATTTTTTCTAATGTCATCAACCGTCATGTATATCTTCTTCTGCTTCTTCTGTCCTGACGAGGTCTCCACTTCACCACCATTCTGATCCATCTTTGGTCAACCAGTCTGGCAACATGTCCCGCAAATAACCTAGCCACCCTTTAACGACATCCGTTACTCCCAACCTTCTTCGTATCCCAGTATTTATTATTTGGTCTGAGAGTCTTACATGTCAAACGTCCATCAGTGGACGACATCGGCTAGTATAGTAAAGCGTAAACATTTTTATTGTGACCCTTATGTATGGAAGCGAAGCATGGAACTGGCAAAAGAAGGATGAAAGTAGAATAAATGCAGTAGAAATGAGATCTCTTAGACGAATGTGTGGATACTCTGTGTATGATAGAGTGTCGAATGAAAATATAAGAAGTGAATGCGGTGCGAATGATGGTGTTATGAACAAAATAATGAAAGGATGATTAAGATGGTTTGGACATATGGAAAGAATGAATGAAAAAATAATGGTAAAAAAGTATATGTTAACAATGTAAATGGAAACAGAAATAGAGGCAGACCGAGGAAAACGTGGCACGATCAAATTAATCAAATATTGAATGTCGGCCATGTGAGGAGTCAGAGAAATCGACGCGCGTGCATGACACGATGTATGAATGTTGAGGAAGTGAGAGAAATATATCAGGAAAGAAAAGTGTGCCAGTCCAATGTTTCTGCCTACCCCTTCGGAGAGACGGCGTGATGGTTAGTTAGTTAGTCTTACATGTAGCATGGCTCTTTCATGTTTCTTTGCAGTGAGTTCAGTAGCATTATTAACGCATTAGAAAAGGCATTAAATGCATGATTTTGAATTGTTTCAGAATGGAATGGTCCCAGTCCCTGTATGTGGTGGCGCCGATGGTGGATGCAAGCGAGTTGCCCTTCCGGCTGTTGTGCAGGAGGCATGGGGCTCGCCTTTGCTATTCCCCCATGCTGCACGCCAACGTCTTCCGCAAGGATGCCAAGTACCGCAGGGACGCACTTGCCTCGTGCCCAGAGGACAGGCCACTCATTGTCCAGGTTAACTTGTGTTATAACTACAATATATTACCAACGATGCAATTGATCAATTTAGTAATAACGAATTTTTAATAATTAAAAAAAAAATTGTATTTTCACAACACTTTTCACAGACATGTTTCAGATAGTTCTCATCCTTCTTCATTGTACAAATTTTAATATAAAATCATTATTTAACCTATATACTGAATGAAAGAGAGTGGAGTTAACTCTAGAGGTAGGGAGAATTTTTTTATTAAATTAGGATTATATAGGGTATTGGAAACATATCCAAATTTAGCCGGAAGTTAATTTTATTTGGTTGTTTATTGATAAGAACATGCGCTCTCAAGTGATAGTCAATGTCGGGAGGACCCGGCATGACACATGAAGAAAATGATTGTATTGAGTTGCATTATTGTGTTGCAAACAAACAAACCAACCATTACACCATTTTCTCGTAAGGATATGTGGAGAGATCGGACCACCACACTACTCTATTCTGACACACTTCTCTAGATTCCTCCACATTCATACAGCGAGACATATACGCATGTCGATTCTTCTGACTTCTCACATGGCTAACTCGTGCCATGTTTTGCTTGATCTTCATCGACCCAATACTTGCATTCATAATGTTAACATATATTTTCCTAACCATTCTTTCTTCATCCATGTACTCCATATTTTCAAATCAATGCAGTGATCCTTTCATAAGTTTGTTCATAATACTTTCTACTGCTTTAATTTCCTGTTAGAAAATCTGTCATACATTGTTCTATCACACATACATCTTAGGGACCTCATCTCTGCCACATTTATTCTGCTCTCATCCTTCTTCTGCCAGTTACATGGTTGCATTACATAATTTGTATATACAATATATATTTTGAGTGGCGAGTGGAGAGGGATATTGAAAGAAGGGTTGGGGCAGGCAACAAAGTGAATGGTGCACTTAAAGTTGTCATCGCAAACAAAAACCTATCCAAAAAAGCTAGAATGGCAGTGCACAATGGTGTTCTTCTACCGACCCTTATGTATGGAAGCGAAGCATGGAACTGGCAAAAGAAGGATGAAAGTAGAATAAATGCAGTAGAAATGAGATCTCTTAGACGAATGTGTGGATACTCTGTGTATGATAGAGTGTCGAATGAAAATATAAGAAGTGAATGCGGTGCGAATGATGGTGTCATGAACAAAATAATCAAAGGATCATTAAGATGGTTTGGACATACGGAAAAAATGAATGAAGAAAGAATGGTAAAAAAATTATATGTTAATGATGTAAATGGAACCAGAAATAGAGGAAGACCGAGGAAAACGTGGCACGATCAATTAATCAAATATTGAATGTCGGCCATGTGAGGAGTCAGAGAAATCGACGCGCGTGCATGACACAATGTATGAATGTTGAGGAATGGAGAGAAATATGTCAGGAAAGAAAAATGTGGCAGTCCATTCTTTCTGCCTACCCCTTCGGGGAGACGGCGTGTTGGTTAGTTAGTTAGTTAGTATGTTTATTATGATGTCCTGTTATATTATATATCTATTGTATACCCCTTTTCTTAAGAATGTTACTGTATTCTCTTTTACGTAATTTGGATTAAGAAACTCGCATTTCAGGATTTGGCTTGCAAATCCAATAATGTGATAGCTTATATTTCCATATTATCGCTCTGAAAATAAATAATCGTATTAAGAAAATTATCTCATGTTGGCATACATTATTCCCTTTTATGGTTTCTGTATGAGATACAAATGTGTGTTTTTAGTTTTGTGGCAACGACCCTGATATACTCCTGGCCGCTGCACTGCTGGCCGAGCCGCATTGTGATGCCATAGACATCAACTTGGGCTGTCCACAAGCCATAGCCAAGAGGGGGCGCTATGGGGCTTTCTTGCAAGATGAGTGGCCACTATTGGAAAAAATAGGTACAATACTTACGAGTAGGGCTCGGAATTGACATAAAAGCATATTTTTTTCTGGACTTCGCTTTCAAAAAGATGCCGTTTTTTGGTGTTTTGAGATTTATATACTCCCTTTAGATCTAGTTTTTAGGGAATATAAAAGCATATTTCAGGGTTTAAGCAATATTTAAGAATATTTCAGGGTTCTCGGGGTGAGAGCAATTAAGTGGCATATTTTTGTCCATATTGTATGTAGTCTCCTTTTCAAACTCGTTACTATTATGGCAAGGAAAACTGAACATGGTGGAGAAGATATGCACCCTGATATGAGACAGTGCAGCCGATTTGTTAAAAGCCGGAGACTGTTTGAAGGTATTTTATACTGAAATGGTTTACGTCACTTGTTTATCCCACAGGGTTGCTAAAAAGTATGAAAATTTTCACCTGTGGTGAACGATCTAATTTCAGCAACAAAAAAATATTCATGAAAGATCCTAGTCTCGTGACGGCTTACAAGATGTTGCCCCAAACGTCGCTTCCGCCGGGTTAAATTTCATTAAGGCTCATTTTCACAATTGTTCAGCGACGTTTGAAAAGCTGATGGCGTAGGGAGCCATTTTGACTTCTGTTATGGAAATTGTTCTGCAACTGAAAAACTAATCATTGACGTGACCAAGAGAAAGTGGAGACCTTGTCAGGAAAAGCTGTACGTTGTGATGGGCCTACATCCCGCCTTGGAGGAAATTCATCCATTCTGCTGGAAGAACGTGTGGATGGCGCCATCAATGGTTGCACAATCTCCAAGTTCGAGAGTACATTCTCCCTTCTAAAAAAAATCAACTGTGTCCCCCTGAAAATATATCATCATTTCTCGGTGCTACACCCCCTTGTGGGACTTGGCCTCCTCCACAATGGTCCTCCACTGTCTCTGGCCATTTCTCTCCATTCCCCAGCTCCTTCCATTTTCTCCCAATCTTGTTCCACGCAATCCGCCCATCTTTTCCTCGGTCTGCCTCTTGGTCTCTTTTCGCGAGGCACCCATCTGGATATAATTTGTGGTGTTCAACCCTCTGGCATTCTTTCCACATGGCCAGCCCACCATAGGCGTTGAGACTTACAGAATCTCACTACTGTTTCCTGATTAATTAGTTCTTCAAGTTCAAGTCCTGAAAATATATCAAAATATGTAATTGTATGTTACATAAATTGGTTTGTCACACACAAGATCTTGTTTTTTTCTAGTTAACAGTAAATACAAGATTAGAGTAAATACAAGATTAGAGTAAATAAAAGCATATTTTGGCACATATAAAAGCATATTTTAAACTTTTTTAGCGAATATAACTCCGAGCCCTACTTATGAATTATAATAATGATAAATTATTTAATGAACTGAAAGTAACATTTTTATACTTTATCTACGTTTTCTTGATGAAATGATATATTTATAATAACATTTTTGATAAACTTAAGATGTAAACATTGCAGATTCTACAATGATGAATATTTTATTAATTAAAATATTGTTTTTTTTCACTTTTGAGATTATTTTTTTCGACATGTTTGAAGGTGTTACACCTTCACCATCGGGGTAACAATATAAACATATATACATAATTTAACGCATGTAATAGAAATATATAAACAGTTCATATCATTTTCCCTATGTGAAGGTGTAAAACCTTCGAAACATGTTGAGAAAAATAAACTAAAAAGTGGAAAACCAGTGCTTTAAGTAATAAAAAATTCATGATATATTTTGGTTTGTGTTGGAAGGGATGGAAGAATTACTTCCTGATCCATTTGACATGGGATCAATCTTTCTCACTAGAACAAGTATTTCAGTTATTTAACACCCACCAGAACAAGTACTTTAGTGTTTTAGTATATTTTTCAGTGAGTACCCTAAGCAAATCCCTTGCTATCCCTGTCACTTGTAAAGTGAGAGTGTTTGAGGATTTCTCTAAGACAGTCAAGTATGCCCTGATGCTACAAAATGCTGGCTGTAAATTGCTGACAGTTCATGGCAGAACTAGGGACCAGAAGGGACCACTCACAGGACTTGCAAGCTGGGAGCATATCAAGACTGTCAGGTAAAATAATCTAGCACTGTTTAACCATATGGAATTCAATATCAACTCAAAGTACAGGAATTTTACTATGAGTATTTGCAAATTGGGCTATTTATTTTGATAAGATCAAACTTTTTTATTCACTACTATTTATTGTTTTACATGAAATATTACTAGTCAATTAAGTACTTCTTCTTCAGCCTTTTTCCCTCCACTGCTGGATATAGGCGTCTTTCTTTTTTCTCCACTCGTCCTGTCTTGTCCCTTTCATATCCAGGTCGTCTCAGCTATTCGGACAATGTCATCAGTCCATCTTTTATGAGGGCCTCCTGACACTCCTTTTCTTTGTCTATGACCTTCATTGAATTATTCTGGATGTTCATCTGGTCTGGCAAGCGTGGTATCTAGATGCTAAAATCTATCCTTAAAATTAAGTGCCTGACATTGGAAATAGTGAATCCACAGAGGATTATATTTAATGGAATAATTGTGTCTTGAAATATCTATTTTTTTTCAAGGATGGCTGTTAATATACCAATGTTTGCCAACGGCAACATTCAATGCTTGGAGGATGTTCATCGTTGCTTAGAAGTCACTGGTGTTAATGGGGTGATGAGTGCTGAAGGAATCCTGACAAATCCCGCTTTATTTGAGGGTACATCACCAACTGTTTGGGACATAAGTTTAGAATACTTAAGTATTGTTGAAAAGTATCCATGTCCATCGGCATATATACGAGGTCATCTCTTTAAAATATGCCATTTGTTGTGAGTATTTTTATAGTTCATCCATGAATAAAAATCGTATAAAAAATACTGAATCTAACACACCCTTTAATATTATATTATTTTATTAATATTTTAATAAGCTTGAAGGGTTTATTTTAATGTTACTGTTACAAATTTAAATGTTTTTAAAATGCCTTTTTTCAGATTAAATATGGAGTCTAATTCCGAATGTCGTTCATTATTAGCTACTGCACAAAATTTAGAACAATTTGTTATTGTTGTTAACACTTTAAAATGTAAATATTTACCATATCATGAGGGAGAAATATTATATGATTATGACGAAGATAGAAGAAATAATAAATCTGAGACAAAAGAGTCCAAGAATGAATGCTTAGGAGACAGTAATCTAAGATTGCCACCGTGGATTTGTCAACCATATGTACGAATACCACCAGAAGAACACATAAAGAAAATGGAAGATAAGCAAATTGAATGTGAGGTAAAATAAAATATTAATATTTATTAGCTTTAATATAACATTAATGTTTTCCTTTTTGTTCAGTTTTAATTTGTAATTGCACGCATGTATGAAATTTTTAGAATAAATGTGATGTACTTAAAAGACAATATGAAGATTCTGAAGGTAATTCAATAACACGAAAACGAATGAAAAAACTCCGAAGAATGCAAAGAAGACCCCCTAAAGTAGATATTCAGCAGAAGAGATCTGGGGATATATGTTGTAGTTGTCCCAATCCTATGGTAAATAAATTAAAAACATTTTTCTTACCTAAAACTTGTAATTCTGTAATACACTGATAATTATACTTATTTGTATTCCACTAGAATAAGATGTACTCTAGGGTGTCCCTTATTTTTCAAAGTTTTAATTTTATAATGCATAGGCTATTATTTTATTCATTTGGGCCTAAAACATCCGAAAACAATTTTTTTCCTTATTCGGAACAGTGCAACCCGTGCCGACTAGCGCGCAAAGATGTCCCATACAAATTGCGTCACAGGAGCGGCGCACTGTCGTTGTTATTATCGTTTAGTCTAGGCTTGTCGGGTAGTAGCACGGATTGTTTTATATTTCGAAGATGTCAATGGAACTAAGAAGCAATTAAAACACTATTTTCTTGGTTGGTGAAGTAAATCACCAAATAACAGGTGTAAACTACCATCTAACCGTCAAGTTCTCGCGGTTCTATTTTTCAATATACGTGAAGTTAATTTGACTGTTAATGAAAGCCCAAATCTTTTCATTCTTGAGTGCAATATATTCTAAAAAAAGGCTAGAACACCTACTAGAGCTGTTCTTTATTATGTTAAGAAGTTAGTAGAACTTTATCAGGTCTGACGAGAACTGCAAAAAATAGCAAGAAGATGCAGGACTTACATAGGCGCCGCGAAGAGAACTTTCAACTTGAATTAGATAATTTATTCGATATTGCACAAGCCGATGCTCTTAAATGTGCTGTGATACGACAACATCTTATACAGGATGCTTGAACGGAGCTTGTGTGCAAAAACTAGAAAGAGATTTGTTACTCTTTGCTTGCCGCCATCATAAATATGAACTGATGCTCAAAAGTGCGTTTGAATCGCAAAATCGATTTACGAGATGATTATAGCGAACTCATTGAGCTTGCTATTGTTTTTCTGGGTGGAGGCAATGAAAATAAAATAAAAATCAGACCTGCTGGCCCAATGCATCAAGCACGATGGATGGCAAGATCTATTTACTCCTTAAAAATACGTTTGCTGCAGTCCCAGTTTAAAATGTGCGCTAAGGACAAACAAGCTTTACGAGATGTCTGTTTATTTATTGTGGCAGTTTATGTCAAGCCTTGGCTTGAATGTAGTTTGGCGATAAAAGCTCCGAATCAAGATTTTTGGTTTTTAAAAGATTACGAAGAAGTTGACAATTTCCAAAGCGGTTTTATACAAGATCAGTCAACATTTGTGGTACTTGTCAGAAGAAATAGCTGTGCTTTTAATGTTTGATGACAACGTTGATGAGCAGACCTAAGGAAACATTGTAGAAAACTTACAAAAATAAAGTTTTGGTGATTCGGGACAGATATATATTCCATCAAAGGAACAGATGTCTGTCTCTCTATATGGTACGTAAGTAGTGTTTAATCTGGTATTTAAATTAGCACTTATTTGTTTAATTTATAGGTACTACAAGTATTTGTTATCTTGTTTTATGAAAATCTTTGAGTGATTTTGTTTCTGTTAAGAGTAAAGATTTATTTTCACGGCTGAAACTTGATAGTAGTTTCCTTCAAGAAATTGTATCATCATAGAAAGATAGCGCGAAGTTTGTGAAAGCTAAAAATAAGGTTACTAGCTTAAAAGCAGTTAATGACACAGCTGAAAGAGCTGTTAATATAATAAAATACTAACATGGATTGACTACCGCAGATGAAGAACATACGAGTAAGCAGTTCATGTTTTGTTGTGTGCCAGAACATAGAAAAATTTGCCCAGACTGTAAAAAAACAGACTTAGACTGTAAAAAAAAGAGGAAATATCCAAGTAAATAAATATAAATTTGGATCTTTTTTGATAATTATAAGAAAAACATTATATAAATACATGTTTTCATCAATATTTATCTAAGAAAATGTTTTAAGTGATCATCTATAACTATATTTAAGAGACACTTAAAGCGGCTATTTTCTAAAACTTTGAGGGCAAGTCGGCACGGGTTAGAATTAACGTAGGAAGTTGAAATTCTGTATTTGGGTAACTAGTAGATTATTAAACATAATTAGGGGGTATGCGTTTCAAAAACCAAAAAAAAAAAAATTTTGCCCATATAAGGGACACCCTAATGTACTCGTACATATTCGAGAGATGATATAACACTTTTCATTTATTTTGTCACCTGATACCCTAAATAATTCATGTTAAAGAATTATAATATTTTACATTTTTTTCAGGGTTCAAAGTGCTCATTTAAGCTATGCAAATTATGCTGTAGGAACAAGTGCTTTAAGGAAAATTTGGACTGTCCTGGTCATAGAATATTAGTGAAAACTAGAAGGGATATGGCTATCAAATTTGCAGCTGAAAGAAGTTCAACTGTCACTGACGATTTGATAGTTATTCAAAGTTAATTCGGATCTACCTCAAAAATTTCAGTTGATTCTGAGATATAGTGAATATGATATAGACTAATCGCATATGCTGTCTTATATATTATATTGTGTTATAATATAAACATTGTTGAAATTTGTTGAATCAATAAAAATACTTGGTTAGTTGTCTTCTGATTTATAGAGATTAATATTTTTAAAAGTTGTGTTTTTTATATAATTAAATTCTAAAATGATTGAAAATAACCTTTTTTATTCATCATCAATAGTATAACAACTCGTGGATGTGGATTAGGGGTATCTGCTGTAGCATCCTACACTGGTTCCCTTCAAGTGGTTGATCCTTAATATGGTAGTCAACCATAGTTCGTCCATACAATACAGCCTTGCCTATACTTTACTTCTGCATTTTATAAGATTGTTAAGTAGAATTCAATTTGGCGAGTTATTATTTTTCTCATACAAAAGATGAACTGACCAAGCGGTGGATTAAGCGGTAAGTGGACAAAGCCGCTGAAAAAGAACCTTGAGGTCTTCAAATGTATTTTTATTATGGTTTAAGGAAAAGAATGATTCATATTTCACATAATTATGTTTTGTTGTCCAAATACAATAACTGGGTTTCTCCAAAGACTCTCTTATTGCTCATAATATTATAGTCAACATAATGATTTTCATATACTCACTGAATGGATACATTTTAAATAATATATTTTATTATTACAAATTATGCATATGCACATTAGGGATCTGAACGTCACATCTATCGCAAGAGAAAAAAAGGGTAACTTGCAAATAATTTGACCATTCTCTACATAGAACGGAAAAATTTAAACTGAATTAACATAGTCAAAATAATTGAGGAATTTGTAAAAGAGCAATATCTGACTGAATTCATAGAAAAACAAAACATTTTTAATAATTTCAATTAATGGGTTATGGAACGATTCATTAATGTTTATTTTTCTGTTTTCTGAGTTTTAGGGGCCCAAGATTTGTGTCCTTTGGGAGCCACACTTGTATTGATCTGCTATAGCCTAACCAGTGTAATGTCCTAGTGATTAGTGTATTTTTTCTTCTGCTTTCTCAACATATTACATATACACACTTGAAAGTGAGAGTTTGAAATTGGAACATTAATTAGATATGGCTTTAAGGAACAAAAGTTAAAGTTAAAAGTAAACACATTACTTTTAACTTTAACTTTTGTTCCTTAAAGCCATTAAAAAAAAGTGCTAGAAAAGTTTGAAATACTCAAAAGAGGTCAGCTTATGTCTGGAAACGTCTGCGACCCACTGATGTATTATTCTAATAATCTTAACAAGGCAAATAATATGCTATAAAGTGAGAGTGAGACAGAAAGAGTGTTTGTTAAACAGCAGTATATTTTTAGCCCTTTAAACTTTAATAGTATTTATTTAAAAAGTATTTATTTTAAATACTCATATTTTATCTTTAATAAAAACACTTTTCTATGCCCAATAAGTATTTATTGGATAATAACAATTGCTATTTCAATTGATGTTTAATTATGTAACGGAGGAGCACCGATAATCTGAACTCAGTATTTATTATACATATTTATCAAATCCAATCAAATTAAATCAAATCAGTTTATTAACTCAAAAGACATTACAAACAGGAAAATGTTTAAGGCATCTATTGAGTACAGGTAAAATATTATAAAAATACAACAAAGTACCAGGAACGCATTAGAGATGGTTAGACATTAGGAAGACAACATACTTTCTAAAGTCAAGAGTATTTGTCCCCTGAACGTACCTTCACTAATATAAAAGACGTCGATATCCGAGGAGACCGCGTTCAGCAGACTAATTGCTCTTCCCACCGGTGTCACCAGAGGCAGATTGGTTCTGGTGGCCGGTTGGTAAAACAATCTGTGCTGTCGCTGTCGGAGAAATCTATCAGGGACAAAAAGACCAACACCCTCTAGCACGGCCGAGTTCTCGAAATATCCCCTAATTAATTTAAAGAAATGGGTTATGAGATGCCCATCTCTTCGAAGCTGTAAAGAATTGGTTCCGAGCATTCCTAAAAGAAATGCCGTGGGATAGAGCCACGGATAACTACCATACTCCCTCATGTAGAGATACCTCAGATTTTTTCTGAACTCTCTCCAGCATAACGGAATATCTCGCCTCGTGAGGACTCCATATCACAGAACCACTTTCGAGTCTGCTCCGAACCAACGCGTTGTATAGGACTCTGAGCACATATCTGAGGATACGTGTGTTAGTTGCTGGTTGTTCATTGTGTATCTATAATACACAGTTCTCAATGCTCTAGTAAACGATAGCATAGCGCACTTAGAGATATTGAAGTACATTTTATTACTGTGAGTCCAGTTAACAATATTATCAATGTCAGACTGGAGGCGAAGACAGTCGTCGGGATTGTTAATTTCTAGGAATAATTTCAGATCATCGGCAAATAAAAGAAATCGCGAGAAGTTTATCACCTTCGCAATGTCATTTATGAAGATGGTGAAGAGGAGTGGCCCTAGGTTTGAACCTTGTGGTACCCCTGAATTGACAAGAAAAGGTTCCGATTGAAAAATTCCGTATGAGACGAATTGTTTTCTCCCCTCGAGGTAACTAATAAAAAACATAATCAACTGAGAAGAGAATCCAATTTGAGATAGTTTTGCTATCAGAATGTTGTGGTTCACAGTATCAAAGGCCTTTGAGAAATCATTATATGAACAGTCAACTTGGTGACCATTATCCAAGGCCCTTGTTATGTATTCTGTGAATACCATGAGATTAGTTTCAGGAGAGCGCCCCTTCCTGAATCCATGTTGTTCTGTTATAATATGAGGGTCGACTTCGGGAGATATAAATTTGTGCAAAATAGATTCAAATAGTTTGGCTGGAGCCGACAGAATCGCTATAGGTCTTAAGTTTTCGACTGACTCTTTTGCGCCGCTCTTGAAAATAGGACTGATCCTGGAAATTTTCCAGAGATCAGGAAAAGTATTTGTACTTAACGATAGGTTAAATAGAAAATACAGCAGAGATAATAAGAGCTCAGAGCAGCCTTTTAAGAAGTAGATGGGAAGAAAATCAGGACCTACCGAGTGCGAATTTTTCATAGCTTTGATGGATGATTTAATATCATTCGCATCTATGTGTGATATTGCAAAGCTTTGACCACAGCAATTGGCACTAAAATTAGTCGCTGAATTGAAATTAAGCCACGGGGGAACATTGCTATAGACAGATTGAAAGTGCTTAGCGAATGCGTTCGCTATATCTACACCCTCAACCTCTCTATCCCCATGCATCATAGTGTTAAGGATGCCACCATCCTTTCGTAAACTTTTCACATAGTTCCAGAAGGATCCGGGGTCATCCATAAGATTTCTCTCAATGGTGCTCACATATGCTTGAAAGGCTGATCGAACATTGCGTTTCACGACCGAGCGGTACAGACTGAAAAACTCGTACTTACTCCGAGAGCCAGTAGCCTTCCACTTCACATGATGTGCATGTTTGGTCTTAATGTCCGCGATGACTTCCCTGGAAAACCACGGGTTGTGGTTTTCCAACCGTCGCTCAATGTCGCTCCAGTCAAGTTGACTCATTAGCTGGTATAGCTTCAGAAAATCACCTTGGCTGAAGTTCCATCCTCTGAAGATGTCTTTTTTATGGCGCGGTACTCTGGTAATACCAGGATTATCTTTACCAGAGTACTCAAACTCTAGCGCGGGATGGTGATCATCTTCAGTGACTAATGGAGACACTGATCTTGAAACTTGCAATTTGATGTTGCTCAAAATTAAATCCAAGGTTCTGGAATCTGAGTTCAAAACGACATTGTGTTGTGCAAGCCCAAACACTGCGCATAGGTACTCCAAGTCACGCTGGACATTGTCGAACCCATGGGCAGAGTATAGGTTAAAGTCTCCCATCACAATGACATTTTTACCTCCGATCAGATTGAAGTTCGTATGCATCGCATCAAAAAATCGGTTATAAATTTCCCAATTAGACCCCGGTGGTATATATGTAACACATATATACCACCGGGGAGGATATATTAAGAGGATATATTGTAAACGATTGATTTACCCTACTTGATTTACCCCATACATAATTTTCACCCAGAGATCCTCATTGACTGATTCAAGATTGGGGACGCGCTCAGCCCTCAGCGCATCCCCCCTCTCGACCGCCAACAAGCAGCCGCCACCGCGACTGCGACTATTGTCGCTGTCCCGATCTCTGCGAAAGACATTAAAGTTCACTATATCAAAAAGCTCAGAGGAGAGGACGCTCGAATTTAGCCAAGTCTCAGTGAGAGCGACTATGTTAGCCTCACTCACCGAAACATTGGAGAAAAATTTCGAGCATTTAGTCCTCAATCCACGAACGTTCTGATATAAGAAGAAAAAAGAATTGGATGAACCGAGTCAGCTAGCCCTCGGAAGTCGCGGAGCAGCAATACCCGCCCGCCACTCCTTGATAAAGGAACGGCGTGGCTAGTGTTTAGGCTCCAGGACCTCCGAGACAACCGAACTCGGTATTCCAATCTTAAACGACACATAAGAACTTCCCTCCTTGGGCTTAATTCTATGCACCGTATATGATGCCTTACGTAAACCATTAAGGTAAGACGTCATGTCACTGACCGAGGTCTCGGGGTGGAAAGGGAAAAAGTGGTAAAATTTAAGAACAGGGGAGGAGGGGGGGGGGACTGTCCATTCTCCGAGTACCCCGGACAGTGGCAGGTCGTCTCCTGGACACCACATTCCATGGGCCATCACTCTCCACCGGTCTGTTGGCGACCAGCGGCGCAGGGGTCTCCTCCTGCACGGCAGTCTCAGGGTTCCTGACGCCCTTCCTCTGCGAGACTTTACAATATATCCTCTTAATATATCCTTTTACAATATATATATTTGACCGAGACCTTTATAGATATATTTGAGTTATTAGAAGGAATGTGTACTAGTTGCACTGCATCGGCAAAGGAAGGTTAATTTGAAATGCATGTAAGTAAGAACTTTAAAAATATTTTTTGGATAAACATAGTAACCATATAATAAGTGTCTATTGCCATACAGATACACTATGGCATTTCTCATAACCTTAAAAACAAATGTCAAATATTACAAAATCGTTTCTGAAATCTATCAATTTGATTTATTTTAGTAGTTGTGTACTTAGTTAACAAGTTACTTTGAAGACGTTTTTAACAGCGATAGCTTAAAGGCGTCATTGAAAATAATGTATAAAGAACAAGAAAATAACGTTACCGGTGTAAAACCGGATGATGTAAATGTTGCGAAAGAAATTCCCGCTACAAAGATAGTCTCTCAAGAAGAAAAGGGTACCAAATGGGGTTATGATCTTTATCCTGAAAGGAAAGGGACGTTTTCACCATCTTTGAAAAACATGATAAAAACCACAGAAGGACATGAATATATTGACAGGATGAAGTGCGAAAAGCTTGTTTATAGGACAATCAACAAAAGTAAATAACTTTTTTTTTAAAATAAAAATTTAGCTTTATGTCTATTCCAGGATTTACAATTTTTTTTATTTTATACTTCTCACCCGTAACTTCATTTTCTTTCCGCCTTGCCTTCATTATTTCGACTTAGGATATGTTCATACCAATAGCAACGGTAATATAAACGCATTAGCGTTTATCAGTTAACTTAATTTATAAAGATGTAATCACAAAATGGAGCAAGCTTGAAAAGTGCCCGTTTTCTGTTGTAGTTAAGTTTACTTCTTGATAATCTGTATATAATATTAAACATGTAAAGTTTCATAGGGCCATTTTTCGAAATATTCTGATAGATTTACTAAAATTAATTAATTCTTAATTTTACAGTACTGGTTCGATGAATTACCATAAACGTTCAATATACTCTTTTCATTAACAGCAAGAGTGTGAAACTTTATATCAATCGGCTGTAATGAATTATTTCTTATAAATGTTATGTAATGTGACTTATATTCGGAAGTAATTCATTCTATCATCTTTATGGTATCATCTCTTGTAGATCGATTTGAACTAATTTGAACTATTGATTATCTCACCAAATTAACAAGAGAAGAACGCAAGAAACGCTTAATTTGAGGCATGCTAACTAACTAACCATCACACTGTCTTTCCAAAAGGGTTGGTAGAAAGAATGAACCGCCATACTTTCTTCCTTCACACGTTCATTCCTTACATAATTCTATCGATTCCTCAACATTCATACATTGTGTCATACGCACGTCGATTGCTCTGACTCCTCATGTGCCCATCATGTCGCACCTTCAGGACGAAAACGACTCAACTCGAAAAATCATATTGTTGGGAAATCGCAAAAGAAGAATGTAAATTGTGACACTTTCGTATTATTTTTTCGATTGTTTCGATTTCTTTAAAGTAATCGCACTGTACTTACTTTAAAGAAATCGAAAAAATTGAAGAAATAATACGAAATTGGCACAATTTACATTCTTCTTTTGCGATTTCCGAACAATATGATTTTTCGAGTTGAGTCGTTTTCGTCCTGAAGGTGCGATGTAATATTTGATTTCTTTATTTGATCTTTCCACATTTTCCTCCATATTCCTCTATTTTTTGTTTAGTTTATACTGTTAACATATATATACTTATTTACCATTCTTTCCATGTCTCCAAACCATTTTAATGACCCTTTCATTATTTTGTTCATAATGCTTCAATTCACATCTTATTACAATACATTCGTCTTAAGAGATCTCATTTGTACTGCATTTATTCTACTTTGAACATCTTTTGCTGCTTCCACATATAAACTCCATTGTGCACTACCATTTAAACTTTTTTTTAAGAATTTTATCCAGTATTCAGATATTAACCATATTCAGTTTCCATCCAGTATTCAGATATTAACCATATTCATCCATGTTCAGTTTCCAGTTTACGTCTTCGTCTCTATTGAGATACAATTAAAATTTGAATTAACCACCCTTTGGTGTAAATCCAGGATTTGTATACAGGTATAAGTATACATTCACAAATATTTGGTCTTCAAATATTCTGGTCAAAATTCTTTGGCATATAGAATGGAATAATACTCCTAGCGGCTTCTAACAATATGTTGGTCAACAGCCTTCACATTGTGTTAATAAGGTAGTTTGCTAAATGCCGAAAATCATTCTCCATAGATGGTGTTAGTGGGTCGGTTGTATAGGTTAATCTTGAAAAATTCACAAGTGCAACCAAATCTACATAGATGGCTGACTGAAACTGACACGTGAAGATAAATATGGATTTTGAAGTATATATACATCTTCCAAAAATTTGTCATGCATGATCACAATAACAAAGGTGGAATGGGGAATGTTGTAATTACATAAAGCGTGCGCTTAACCCAACCAATGACAGGTCATAAGTCCTGTAAACACCTTGATCATCCATGTTCAGTTTCCAGTTTACGTCTTCGTCTCTATTGAGATACAATTAAAATTAACCATATTGTTTTTATTAACTTTTTAGGTCCTATTGTAAAATTAATGATGGGTGCTTTGAAAAGTTCCGGCTGGTGAGTCATAGCCTGCTTTAATATAAAAAAATAAAATTACTGGAGAGCAATGGATTTTCAAACATTTATTAAAACTTCACATTTAGTATTTAAAACTTTATAATAGCTAGTATGCTGAATGTCATGGTTTGAAAATTTTCTATTAAAGTTTATAATTTATGATAGGAATTGGGGTGACAAGTGTATGAAAAAGCACTCATAATGACAAAATGGTAAT
This sequence comes from Lepidostoma basale, assembly GCA_022606425.2. Classification (NCBI taxonomy): domain Eukaryota; kingdom Metazoa; phylum Arthropoda; class Insecta; order Trichoptera; family Lepidostomatidae; genus Lepidostoma; species Lepidostoma basale. The sequence goes on along the minus strand of JAHDVF020000775.1, from coordinate 136,012 downwards.
CAAAATGCGAACTCTGAGTGATAAAAATGAATAATGCGGCTATTCTTAAAGAAGACAAAACGCTTAACGTCTCTGGTGGGAAACGGCTATTATCATTAGCAATAATTGAAGGCACAAAAGAAAACATAAAACTGGAATCTCTTAGACATCAAAATAGTTTGAACACCATAAAGACCGCATATAAGTACTCGTATGAGATGTAGGACCGCATGTTTTTGTGCAAAATTGTATGTTTCTAAAATTTATTAAAATGGATGGAGAAAGAATGGTCAAGAAAGTATACGTTAACAATGTAAATGGAGTACGGAGTCAAGGTAGACTGAGGAAAACATGACATGTTCAAATTAATAAAATTTTAAAGGTTGGTCATGTTAGAAGTTGGAGGAACCCGACGTATGTGTATGACTCGTATGAATGTGGAGGAAGCTAGAGAGGTGTGTCAGGATAGAGTAGTGTGGCGGTCCATTCTCTCTGAAACGGCCTGATGGTTTTTGTTGTTGTTATTAAAATAATTTATTTTCTATTTATGAATCTCTCAGTAATTGTAAAAGAAGATTTATTCTTTGTAGTTTTGAAAATAAATATCTGTTTTTGTGTTTTTACACTTATGTAATCATATTTCTAAAATAATAATGATATAAGGTTGAGAGCTACTGTCAAAATCCTATTCCTTTCATGTTTCAAACGGTAAATAACTCAACTTCATTTCTCATTTTATGAAAACATGTTTAGTTACTTCTTTGTAAACAATAAAATCAACCGGTTGATTATAGGATTTTTAACATTTCAGTCCAGTTGATATTAGAAGGCACATCTCCTGTGAGGTGTGTGACCCAAGTGTAACGGGAGGATATGATTCAGAGTTGAACCAGGTGAGTGGTTTCTATTTAGTAGACAAACAATAATTTATACAACAACATTTTGAATGTACGAGTATACAAATTCTTGTAGACAAATACTGGATTTCACCCATTGCGGATAAATTATTTTTATTTTACAAGGATTAATTGTATCTCAATAGAGACGAAGATGCAAGTTGTTTTCTGGGAACAGAAGGTGGTGGCCGAGGCGTTTACAGGACTTATGACCTGTCATTGGTTGGGTTGAGCGATCGCTTCACGTTTAACAACATTCCCCATTCCGCCGTTATGACCACCACGTCTGACAAACTTTTTGGAACTTGTATATATGGTAGGTTTCTACACCTATTTTCACAATTTTATGTTCACTCTACACTAGCGTCATCTATATTAAGATTAGAAAGCATTAAGCAGAAAACCTTTATTAATGTACTGTGAAAGTCTATGCAAATCATACAGTACTAGATTTCGCCTGGAGATGTCTCTCCAATTTTTTGCCTGCATGTACCAGTTATATTTATACAACAACATTTTGAATGTATACAAATTCTTGTAGACAAATACTGGATTTCACCCATTGCGGATAAATTATTTTTATTTTACAAGGATTAATTGAGAAGGTGCAGAAGGGAACAGAAAACCTTCTGTTCCCTTCTGCACCTTCTGTTCCCAGAAAACAACTTGCATCTTCGTCTCTATTGAGATACAATTAATCCTTGTAAAACAATAATTTCTTAGAAATATTTCATTCCCATAAAATATAATAAAACTTCTAGAAAACTGACGTTTTCATTTGTATTAATTATTTAATATGGAGTTTTACATCATTGTTCAAGAAACAATAAATATGTAATTTCTTATGTTTCTTCACTTGGACAGTTTTATCTCTTAACCTTCAAAATATTACTATTTTAAATTATGGTTCATTAACATAATAGGGGGAAATTAGCAGTCAAAGGCAGTATGCTTCTATTCAACATAAATTTCTATAAAAAGAGACATCTGTGAACGACTAGGATGCATTCAATATATTGTTTTAGACCCCTTTAAGACTTGCCACTTCAGCTCCTCGTATGATTTTAAGGCTTCCTAGCGGTGTGACTATTCAATTTTGTTAAATTATGTAAATGGTTAAATTGACCCAAATTTTCTGTTTGAAAAGTTTGAGAAGACACATGTTTTTAAATCTCTCGACTAACTGACTAATTGACCATCACTTCTAGACTACAATAAATAATCATAAAATTGTGGTTTTTCCGCCAATTCCGCGAACAAAACTTTTAAAGAAGTATCTATTAGTTAACTGAACGAAAGTAAATGGTAAAAAATTATACTGGGTTGTATTATTAAAATTATACGTGAAAATTCGACTCAGGTGTGCAGAATAATTTATGTTCTTGTATCTGGGTTAATTCAGTTGATTACATTTAAAATCTAAGTTAAATTATTTTGACAGATAAAACAAAATTGCCAAAAGCATTCTGAGATGAATTGTAAATCATAAAAAATTTCAATTATTTTTTTCCAGATTGTTATTTGCCAGAATATGTGTAAGAATGAAGGGTTTGTACAGAGTGTGCTTGCCCATGAGATGGTACACATGTTTGATTACTGCCGAAACAAATTAGACTTTAAAAACTTGGAACATTTAGCGTGCACGGAGATCCGAGCTGCCAACCTTACTCACTGTTCCTTCTTGAGCGCCTGTTCGCAGATGGACGCTTCATTCACAAATATAAAACAGAGACATCAGGTAATGTATTGTTCTTGTTGATTATTTGTCATTTTTAATAGTGAAATGTTCACTACATTTTATTAATATGGTTTTGTAAATTTATGTCCTTGATTTGAAGCTTGTGATTTTCCATTATATTGAATTCTTACTAATCTTTTAATTGCTGGGAGGTATTCATATAGTGGAACCAGGAGGGCTGACAATTAAAAAAAAATGAACCTAATAAAAACATCTTTTTAAAAACAATACAATGTCAATCATTCTTCAGAAAATGTCATGTCTAAATATTTCACCATGATTCCAAAAGATGTCACTGTTCGTTTAAAATATTAGATTATTTAAAACAGTCAAACATGGCTATTGAGTGTTAAAGTACAGTGTGTATACACATTATTTTCAATGTCCGGCCTGCCATGCATGGGATTATAGAGCACATATACGCACTTATGACATAGAATCGGTTAATCAAAACGTTGTTCTATTTTTCTTGATATATTTTGAAAATGTTATATCATGTATGATATGAATTTAATACACTTCAATCTGCATTCAATGCGGCGGCAAGACTGATAAAATATACGCTGAAGAGTTGTCATATAAAGCATGTTCCCTTTTTGTTTTCCTAGGCCCTCTTACTTCCTCCAGAGTTCCTTCCAGTACCCCTAGTGAAATTAATGGGCCCACTTCGCAAACCTATATTTAGGATATTTATAAAATATCATATAGGTCTTTTTATTATTTATTGGTGCTAGAATATACTGATTGATTTATTTAAATTTTAGGAATGTGTCAAAACGAAAGCGGCATATTCAGTTTTGGCAGTCAGAAAAGTTGACTTAGAAGAATCCCGTGCTGTAGTGGACAAGGTTTTCCCCAAGTGCTATGCGGATCTTGAACCCGTCGGAAGAAGACCTAGAAAGGGTTCCAATGACATGCACAGGGCTTACGCTGAAGGCCGCATGTATGGATATGATTTATAATAGATTCGTATTCATTTTGTTTACTTTAATTAATGCAATGTTTATAGGGTGTGATATGTAGATATGTATAAAGTTTGCGTTAAATAGTTTTTTTGACGAACACATTAGTAATAAAATTGTTTTTCTTGTTCTTGTGACTTTTATTTATTTGGTTTAAGTAAATTTTGCCATAATTTGATAATATAAAAATTTGCAGATGCAATAATCCAGTAGTATACTTAATTTAAATACTTACATTAGTTTGGTTTGTTGTTTCCATGAAGCCAGTTTAGATTGATCACAAAGAGGGTTTTGCTTAGAATGAGAAATACTTGTAATATTAATTATATATTTAATAATAAATAGAATTGCACTTGATATTTAAGTTATGAATGAACATTGGGCAAAGTGGTCAACAGATGTTCAATTATATTATATATTACGTATATAATAATTTGTGCTATTTCTAAACTTTACAATATAATATAAAGGTATTTTGGTGATTGATATGACACATTTTAATATAATATGGACATTTGTTTTGAGTGTTAAAGCACTTGCGTGAATATAGTAATTTTAAATAAAGTATATCATTTTATGTTAACCCTAACAGTTGTGTTTCAACAATATATTTTTTTTATTTGCTTTTTGGCACTTCAAAAAGTTTATTAGTTCTTCCTCTCGTTGAAACCACTGATCACAACCTTTCTCCGTAACAATTAAACATGATTTAATATAAATAACTATGTACAAATATATGGCAGCGAGACGGCCCCACTATCACTGTTCAGAAATCACAAATACAATTAATCGTAGCACTGGAAGCAGTGTCCAAAGAATAATATCACCATATAGACTTGTAAAGATAGAAGGTTAAGATTTAAAATTTGATTATCACCGTTCACTGAAGGCACATACTGTCTTAATACGGATTTAAAATCTTAATAAAAGTTTTTAACGGATGAAGACGCAATTTAACGCTGCGATTAGCGTAAAAAGAATCCGCTATCCACGGTGTTATAATGGGGTCATAGACGCATCTGCTTGTGAGAGGCGCTGAGGTAGATGATCCAGTAGATGGTGGTGAAGAGCATGAAGCAGATGGGAAAGAGCACAAGGGAGACCTGGTCCACCTTGCCCCTCTGTGATCCGCAGTACAACACTACGCGTTTCACCGCGGCGCGGAACCTCTCCCCGCGATCACCTCTGGAGCCCTCCCTCCCGGCCTCTGATGATTCGAAGGTTCCATCCTGCTAAATTAGTCACACTTATTAGCGCCAAAAATTTGCATCACATAAAACATATATTTATTATATTTTTCAAGAACTAAAGGCTTAAGCGGATTAAATGTATTTTTACTTAAAAAATAATTGACGCTGTTTATGTTCCACTCTAAATTATTCAATATCTTTATCAAATAAAAATATTAACCACAACATCAGGTGTAATTATATAACAGTTATATATTTACACCTGAGGATGGAGGTCACCTCTGAAACATATCATGGTTAATATTTCTATTTTATAAAGATATTTAATAAATTAAAGTGCAACGTAAACAGTGTGGTTTTTCTATTCCAAGGTTATAAACAATGGAATAATTATTAAAATAAGAATAATATACATTAATAGATAGAGATTTTAGCAACTAAACATTGTACACCATAACAAATATGTACATAAATATTCCAATGAACACATTTTTGGGAAGAACAAATAGGTACGTTTTTCAGTTGTTTCATAATATAATTTTAACGACACAAATATTTACAACTTGCCACTATTGTGACACAACCAAAAATTATTTTAAGTAATTTATGACATTTAAAACAAAAGTACTTTTGATTGTTCATTGGATAATTAGATTAATGTTGTAAAGATAGCTTGTTCTCACAAAAACAAATTATCTATAAAGTGTCAATAAAAGATCATAAAATTTATTAAAGGGTAATATTTGATACAATTAGCATTAAAATAAAATAAGCCATTCACCAAATAACCCTGTGAGTGATTTGATTTAGGTTTAGTAAGAAATTTATAATGCAAATGGATGTCAAAATATGAATGATTGAAAGCGGACATTCCGACCAATTAAAAAAATGTTGATGAATACATACTGTGCGCAGAGATAGCGGTAATACTGTGGTATCTTTGTGCATTGAATCTTCAGGACCGATCTTCCTGTTACCAAACCTTAGGTGCTCTATTTTATTTCCATTCTCACGATGGATCAGCTGGGGTAATTGAGTCGCTGGTTGCATCGATGCCTGTCGAGTTATACAAATTTAACTTTCTTTATTCTCGAAAAAAAACACTTATATTCTGGGATACCAATTGTAGAAAAACTTCTTGTCAGCTCCATTTTGAAAACAGCACCAATGGTTTTTCACAGGTTAATAAATATTAAGAAATAAATGAAATATTATCATCTTTAGTACATTATTATGATAATATTTGTGATATATGGGCTTTTGGCATTTTTATTCTACCAAGCAGAAGTGAATAAAAAGTGAATAATTGGTGAATTCTTTTACAGATTATTGTTTAATAAAGTATTTAATGCATATTAAAATAAAATAAAAAGTTCGAATCTGTCAATTTCTACTTGAAAATTAATTTTATATATGTATGTTCAAAATGAGGTATAAAAGGTTTTGTTTATAATGGTAATGACTATGAATTGCGATATTTGACTTCTAATGGGTATGATTAACAATATTCAAGTTTGATTAATAAGATTTGAATTCAATAATAGCACAAATAAGATTTAGAAATAAATAAAGAATGAGGATTTTTGTAATCATTCCGGGGCAAAATTTTAAGATGATTTTGAATCCATGCATTGAAATATTTATTAATGTAATCTTTATAATTGAATAAATTAATTCACATAACAGGATTTTCACTACTTATCTTCACCAGTATAACTACTGAAAGTTTTCCCAAATGTAAAAATATTTAAATATCAAATATGTTTTTTAACATGTTGCCCCGAGTTAACAAGGTCTTGAGAATCTTAGAAGGGCAAGAATACATAATAATTTATCTCAGCCATTAAACAAAATTAAACAATTTTTAATATTTGATTGACATTAGACAAAGTTAATGAATACCTTTGATGGATATACAATAACAAATATCTTTAAGATGTAAATATGTATATTTCTAGAACAAATAAAAAATTTCATTTAATTTACTTGTGCCATTTGGTGACGTGCTTTATTCAAAATTGAAGCATGGGGGAATGTCATACCAATGTAAAATAATAAGGAGTTATTGTTACCTGCGTGTGGTTGATGATCACCGTTGGTTGGGGCTGCGTGGAGGGTGGGGGTGGAGCCTCATTGCGTTTCTCCAACACTTTCCTTTTATGCTGCCAGTGCTTGTCATAGCGGATGCCGAAGAGTACAATGAAATATTCTATTAATGCCATAAACACAAATATGGAGCACGATATAAGCCAAACCTCTATACACTTCAACTCCAGGGATCTTGGAGAATTGTTTCTGTAAAAAAAACAATTAAAGATGATTATTTTGATATCCAATAATTATATAATAATATTATTTTTCTATAAATATATAATAATATAAGAATCTTTTCATTAAAAAAAAATCACTTATTAACTATCCATTTCATTCATGAGGATAATATTATTAAATTTTTTATAATATTTATTCTATTAATATTTTAAAAGGTTTAATAGGGTAACTCATCAGCCTTCCCGACACCTGGTTAGCGTTACCTGCTTCAATACAATGTAAGAAAAAGTAAAAAAATTCTGGTAAGTCGATGAGTTAGTCAGTGTCAAATCGTTTAGTTTTAAACACAAACAAATACACAATATGGATTAGTAATTCCAAGTTCCAATTTTAAAAATACAATAATTTTATAAACATAATTCAAAAGGCATGATGCATATATTTTCCTGAAGAAGCCTGTTAACCTAAATATTGGTTTTAACCTCCCCGTGCATACCGCCCCAACAGTGAGGCCATTGAATGGATAGTGTATGGTTCCATGCTAGGGGCTCACTTATAATTTCTGGAATATTCCCAGATTATTATAAAATTTGGACTACTAGTGACATTTACTGGTGAACACAAAATTAAATAATTTAGAGCTGTAGTTGTGATATGGTTCAGTTGTGTTAATTAAATTCATCGGTTGGTAAATATTATAGTTATTTATTTTTTGGCACAAACACAAGTATATAAGCGACAGCATGGGCGAGAGAACGCGCGGGTGAATACGTATTGCTTGGCTGGAGGACACGGCAATAAGGATCGGAGTAAAGACAGGGTCTTTGTCTCCAGGCGAAATTATGCTGTTACCAACATAGTAGTTCAGAGGTTAGTTGGGTGTATGAGATTAATCCTCCCACTATATAGGCTAGCTACATGTTTTACAAACTAAAAAAATAATGTTTCGTAAATGTCATTAATATCTTACTACTCGAGAATGATAGTGAAAATAAATTTGATAATCTTTACCTTACGGTATCAATCATGGTTACAAGAGTGAGCAGTGTTGTTACAAGCAGCACCATTCGTCCGGGAACTATCTCCGGCATGACGCAGAATCCACCCCACGACATGACTACAAGCAGGGTAGAAGGGAGGTAGCACTCGAGTAAGTAGCTGCGCAGCTCACGAGACATGGTGACCAGAAGACGGGCTGTCGAGTGGTTACCTGGAATTATCAAGACGATTTTACATTTGTATTTGAATGAGTTTACACCTCAACACATTTACTGCCATGGTACTTTTCAGGATTCCGGCGTAAAAGCCAATTTAATTGTATCATTGAATCAATAAACTTTGTATGATATACTCGTATTTTCTGTTCATTTATTTATACATTTTCTGTTCATGTGAGTCAATGGTTATTTTTTGTTCTCCTCTCTGAGGCTATCTATTTACATTTGTACTTATGCTCTACGAATTTCCATGGAGCCGCACAAATATGGCAAGTAAACAATGAAATATAATAGATAACTTGTAGTTGGCGTCCTAGGCAATAACGCAAACTACGAGTAATCTCATAGTTGGCAGTCAATGTTTAATTAGATTTTAACTACTTTTGTGGATCTGATCGTTCCAATTTTCTTCACTAATTTTTAATTATCAAAATAGTGGTTCATTGTGTTTTCTTTATCACCAATTACTAGACTAATTATAAGGGTTTATGACAAAGTCTTACATTATTGTTTAGGAATGGAAAACCAGTAAGGGTTGGGATTGCATTTATAAAAAAAGTCTGTTCCCGAGGGGAAGATAAGAGGAGCAGTGCCTGGATGGAGTTGTGGTAGGAGATAGCATCCTGCGTGAGACCATTTTGCTTGGCGGAGTACGTAGTGGGCTATCAGGGAGGATTTTTTTAAATATCTGCATTGATTGCGGGAGGGGTAAAGGACTGAATGATGGTGGATAACTTGGTGGTAAAAGGTCATTATTGATAAGGAAGATGGTAATAATTTAGGTCGAAGAGAAGATTTATGATATTACTAGAAATATTCTTTGAACTTAAAATTACACCATAAAAATTCTTATTGATTATTTACATGTAAATGGTATAAATAAGTCAATTTGAATGTTTAAAGCTTAAAATACCTAAAAAGCAATTAAAAATCGTGTTAATCAAAAAATGCATATAATATGTACAAAATTATGCACATTTTGCACCCACACGAAGGTATGAAGGAAGACCTTCAATTGCATAGAAATGTATAATATTATTAAAACATGATATATGATATATGTTGACACATGTGGAGTTTTCATACAATAGAAATTTTATGCCCTTTCCTTTATATTGTTTCCGGACTATTAAAATGGATTTCGATGAAGGATTACACTTTATCTTTTGTTTGTCCTGCTTTGTGTTTTTAATAAATTTGTTAAATTACCTTCGCCATAATAAATATTATGCAGTTCATGATCAATTTTGAACGTGACAACATATTTTGGGAGTCTGTATCCATCTCCGAAGTCACTTGGAAAGCTGACCGGGTCGTCTCCTTTCCACATGAAAGTCATATCGTTCATCAAATATTTATCTGTAACAAAACACAATAAAAGTAAATGGATTGGCATTAACAGACAATATAATTAGATAAGGGATAAATGCTATCATTTGCATGAATAGTAATTCAAATTAAGCGAGTGCTGGAAATTTTGTGGAGCAGGTTGGGTTTGAGTAGAGAGGGGTATTTTGGTGAGAATATATCAACATTGATGTATAAAATGAGAAATATTTAAATTCTAAATATATATAAAAATACTTACAACTGCCAAAATCTACTGGACAGATCTGCACATCCAATGGATATAGTACGAAGTCCATGTCACAGCGAATAATAACTGTTGCCCTGTAATAGGTTTAATTATCGATTATTTAATTGCAAATATACACATAATGTATTACTTATGTACTCGTATATGCCCACTTGTATGTTTTTTTAAAATTATTATTATTTAATAAGCCTTTTGGTAAAATAAACATTTTAAATTAATACAAATGAAAATGGCTGTTTTCTAGAAGTTTAATTATGGTTTATGAGAATGACATGTTTCGCCTTTCTTGGACATTGTTAAATGTCTAACAGTGGAGTTTTACATCATTGTTCATGAAACTATAAACATATTTAATCTATTACAATAATATATCTTGGTATGATTTTTGTTGTTGTTGTTATTTCCATGCGAAGTTCAAATCGGCTCGTACAAAAAATGGTTCAAATTATAATTTTGATGCAGTTTTCTTAACCATTAAATACTAAATTGGTAAATGATTTTAATTTTCTTTGTATCAATCTTTCTCATGGCATTGATTGTATTGAATGCTTTCCAAATAGTAGGTTTTTTAATTGAATATTATTAGAAATTTTATATTTTATACCATAATACATTTGTATGAGCATTCAATTTACCAATAAAAAAAAATTTGATAAAAAAAGGAAGATGGTCGAAGACATACGATAATTGAACAGGAGAGAAATAGATTATTAGTGACATTAATGGAATAATGAATTGTTCAGCGTTGATGACATCTATGTTGATGAGGAATAAATAATAAAAATAAATAAACAATTCAAAACTTTTTATTCTGTTGTTTGATTGAAACCTTCCTAGCATAACGTATAATAAAAATATATTTTATGTTGGTAAGTAATAAAATTAAGTTGGAATCAGTTTCTTTCTTCTTTTTAGCCTTATTCCCTTCATCCTGAGGTCGACCTTCCTTGTATGCAAATTCCGCACTCTTTGGTTTTGGCTTTGCTCCTGACACAAGTCGCTGGCGTAAAATTCCTTCCTAATGCTGGATCACTATAGTCAGCGGGCATTCTCCGCATCTCGATGAGGATGGAATGCTGAGTGGTCGCAACCTAAGCGCATTACATGGCCAAACTACCAGAGTCGCGTCTCGATTCGTTTCGTCTTCTGTTATTGGGGCAACGTTGAAGCTGCCTCTAACGCGCTAATGATATTACTGACATCCCCCGCCCAATTTAGTATTTTCATCTCACCAACGTGGATTTAGCGTTCGTGATGTTTTTTTCACAGTGCAGCATTCCAAATCGTACAAGCTGTGATACGCTTTTGATTTAATGGGTATCCATGGATAGCAGAGAATACCAGAAAGAAATCATCACATCAACCAACCAGCTTGTGAAAATTTTTGCCGCGAACAAGTGTCAACAACGCGTCAATATTTTGTAAAAAAAATTGAAATTCGAATACTCTTAAATTTGATGCCCCATGTATCATATTAGACTGGTAGGTACTTTTTTCTAATGGACAGCTTAATCTGTAAGGCTGGGTTTTAGGTCCAAGCGCCGATATATACTTAGTCACTTCCGCTATACATAAACATTAATCATTTTCTAACGGGTTGTTTTTTTTCTTCCATAAATAGATACACAGTGCGCCGCACACACTCACCCGGAGCAATGGGGGACTCCAGTACGAGGTCATGCTGCCGCATTAAAACCCGAATGAGGTCAAATATAAGCAATTCATTTTTTACTAAATATAGTTCAAGAACAGCACTTGTATCGTAGTTATATTTTGCAACGATCGCCGTTTTCGCTTCTCGCACTTATCACGCATATTCCCAGACTACGCAATAAAATTACGTTTGTACCTACCTACGTAATTACGTGTGGGTGGGTACTTTGCTACGTGCTGGGATTTTTGTGGGAATCTAGCAACTGAGGCCAATGAAAATTTTTAGGGAGAGGTGACACGAAATGTTAAAACTTCAGTAAATTCGTAATTTCCTTCTTTACATAGAACTGTAAAATTGTGTTTTTTATGAGTGTACGAGAATTGTGTGAAAATTATGAAAAATATTTATTGTTGTCGCTACTAACCACTGCAAGTAATTTTTATACCCATCCTTTTTCTCTTTAACGCTGTTTTATATTTTCACCCCACCATGCATCACCATTCTATCATCCTAGCTTTCCCGCAAAATTTCTTCGCTCCTGCATACAAGCGTTATTTTAGATGGTTCCATTTTTCGTATGTTCTTAACTCCTGACAGAGAAAACATATACATTTGTACCTGTCATTATCATACACGATATTATCAGTATGTATTATTATTAGTGTTAAGCGGATATTCGTGTGGGCTTCGATTGATAGTCGATGAAGGAAAGAGTGTTCTCGGGGAGCTGGAAGCAGCCACGAAAAGTCGGCACAGGAGCATGTTTAGTTTATGTTGCATCTGTGCCATATCTACGATTGATATAGCACAGATGCAACATGTGATAGATTTTTACTACGGGATGGCTGTTTTGAGGGAACACTTCCCAGAGCGCCTCATTAGGAGCGATTTGGAGTGGCCGGCCCGCTCTCCCGATTTGTCCCCTTGTGATTTTTTTCTATGGGGTTGTCCAGGGACTCTGAAAGATTTGAAGACTAACATCCAGGAAGAAATTGCCAAGATAACGCCTGATATGCTGGCAAGAGTCATGACAAACACCGGAAATCCGTTTACTCAGTGTATGAAGAATCAGGGACGTCACCTACCTGATTTGATCTTCAAAAAATAAGTAAAATAAAACTTTAGGTATGTGCCTACATTATAAAAAACAAATAAAAAATTTCGGATTGATACAATGTTTTTTTTTTTTAAGTTTTGAAAAAAAAAAACAAGTTATGCTGCCGCACTCTGTATAAGTTGGTAGTTTAATATAGTTTGATTGTAATGTGAAGAAATATTGTTGATATTTTTCAATACCACGTAACTACAATCGTACGAAAGTTTCGACACTTGTAAAAAAATAATTGCTGATCCTTACCCAATACTGATGGCCATGGTGCTGTTCTTGTAGAGTCGCAGGGAGGCCATGTCCTGGAACACAGAGAGCACCGTCATCTCCCGCAGCTGGCGGATATAGAGGTCTGGCATCCAGAACTGGTGGCGCTGCTCCCAGGTCAGCTCCACGAAGGGCTGGTCTGTCAGCGGTTTCATGCGGAGGTCCTCCCAGTACACCTGCATGAACACGTCCAGAGAGATCTCCTGGAAGCATGTTAATTACTACAATTAACCGTACGAATTGATCCTTAAAAAGGCGCTGAAGTTGTAAAAGGTTTTATTTTTTCCGAACCTGTTGTGGGACATAATATGTAATTGTGTCAAGTCTATTCTAATTACTAACCATCGTCAAGAAGGAAACTGTCACCAGTTTCACTTTTATAAAATATCTTCAGTTTATATTAAATAAAGAGACACAGTTGTCATGACCACAATGACAAAGCTTCAAAATAAAGATGACAATGTTTTAATGAATTAAAAAAACAACTTTTAAACTATTTTTATAAGTTTATTTTTCAAGACATGTTTCGAAGGTTAGGTACATCTTCATCATCAGGAGAGCGATATAAACTCACTTTATGTCTCCGATATTATATAATGACAAAGGTGTAAAACATTTGAAACACGTCGATAAAAATAAACTCAAAAGTGGAAAAAACTGTACCTACACAAAAGTCTTCATTATGAATTTTCAGTTTAAACACCTTAAATGTATATAAAAAAATTAAGATGAGTCATTGATAAAAAGCATTTGTATTTATATCTTCGAGATAATTCTGAAATGATTACAATATAATATATAAAATTCTAAGTCACTCAGTGCCTGGTAGTAAATTTCACAAATCGTGGATGGTCTATGCCATATTTACGGGTAAACTACTATGATGACCATGATAGGCAATTTAATAAATTAAAATGTATTTTGTAATTATTAATTAATTTGGAAACCGTTTACCAAAATGGACACAAATGACTCTGGTGAAACCGGTGGGAAGAGCAATTAGTCTGCTGAACGCAGTCTCCTCGGAGATCGACGTCTTTCATATTAGTGAAAGTATGTATGAAGACAAACACTTTTGACTTTAGAGAGTACCTTGTCTTCCTAATGTCAAACCGTCTGTGTTCCTGGTATTATGTTGTAGGTATATATGTAATATTTTACCTGTACTCAATAGATGTTTAAAACATTTATGTAGTTTGTAATGTCTGTTGAGTTAATAAACTGATTTGATTTTATTTGTTAAGATACGTTATTAGTCAAAGCACCTTCGTGGCAGAGTGATAACATCATGACTGCCACACCGAAGGTCACGGGTTAGATTCCCGGTAGTGACAGTGTGATTCTCACACAGTCTATGGTCTGATGTGTGATAATATATTTTAATGTTTATATTTATATGGTATCACTATATAAATATAAACATTGTCGGACTTGTGTGTTGAAGGACTTGTGTGTCGGATCATGTTTGGGATTTAATTTTAATTTTTTAAATAAAATGAGTGTTGTATACCTACTAAGTACTTGTATACAAAAAATAAAACATTAAACATCTACAACACAAAGTTATGACGAATATAGAAGACAATTCTGTGTTTCCAATTTTAAAGAATTGATGCATAAACAATGAGGAGAAAATTTTCATTAAATTTTTTCTGATTATATCACGTAAATACTATAATAATGTAACACTAAACATATTTAAGAGTATTGGTCTAACTGAATTTAAAATTGTTTGTGCAATACTCAAGTCATGCTTCGAATTAAACGAATGACTTCTTGATTTGTCAAAGATTTTGTATCCTAAACCACCACCAGTATAAAAATGTTGATACCCAATCTCCCGTGCTAATGTTTTCAGTTAGTGAGTTAGTAGGTAGACACTTTCCACCAAGAAGTTGCAGTAATATTCAATATTGTTTACGAAAAAAATCTTCTGCAAACCCGCTTTACTTGTCACGAATCATAAGTTAATAGTAGAAATATTTTGTCTACAGTGAATTTTAAAAATATATAAATTAAGACATTCGTAATTCTCAACACATTTTGATAAAAACCCTAGCAAGACGGAACACGGGATCTTAATAATTGCAAATAGTACTACAGGAAAACTCAAATTACAATGTGCGTTATTGGGATGACTATATTGTCTGGTATAGGAATTATTTTGTGTGACAGATAATTTTTAAAACTAATGTGTTTTGATAAAATACTTTTTAAGTACAGATTAAAGTTCATTTTCATCAGAAAAAAACGATATAATTAATAACATTTGTTAGTAAAAATATGTGGACGACATTTTTTTTGTTGAGAGTAAATTAAACTATAAAGCGTTCTGCCAGTTGGTATTTATGGTCTTGAAACTGTTACATTGTCCAAACAAAGTGTCGAGAAACTACGAGTGACTCAAAGAGCCATGGAAAGAACCTAAATAGCCTAAGAGACAGAGTCAGAAACGATACGGTGAGAGAAAAAACAAAGGTCACTGACATCATCCACCGGGTGGCGACTCTAAAATGGCAATGGGCGGGTCACGTAGCCAGAAGCTCGGATGAAAAGTGGACAAGAAGACTGCTGAATTGGAGACCGTGGACGGCAAAGAGAAGTGCAGGGCGACCGCAACTACGGAGGACGGATGATCTGAAAAGACACGTCGGAATAACCTGGATGCAGTCTGTACAGGACAGAGTGACATGGAAGCGAATGGAGGAGGCCATTTTCCAGGAGTAGACGGGAATAGGCCGAGGAAAAAGAAGAAGAAGAAATAAAACTAACTAACCACCACGCCGTCTCTCCAAAAGGGTAGGTAGAAATATTGAACTGCCACACCATTCTATACCGAGATACTTTTTTCATTTTGATTTTGAATATTAATTCATACATCATTGAATTGATTGTGTCACGTTTTCCTCGGTCTTGCTTTATTTATCTTTCCGTTTACGTCGTTTACATATACGTGTACCTACTTATCTAGTTATCTATTGTATTGTACATAACCTAATTTCTCTGATTATATTAATTAATTGTACGCTGAGTAATCGATGGACAGTTCAACTGAAATTTTACTGTTATTATAGGCAACTAAATGTAATTTCTGCGATATGAAACTTGATTAGTATTGAGACAATACTAATATGCTAATAAATTAGAATTACAACACAGTATACAAAAGGAAAATCGTTTTTTTAATTGTATTGGAGACGTGTGAGTGCAATGTATCGTAGAGCCATTCGACGACCTACCATACATACATATGTATAAAGAATGTCCCGATTTTATCTTTTCCATATATTTATAAAAGTCACAAGTTAGTAGGTCGCTATTTATAATTCACGAACGCAGTGTCTAGGATTATGAATTGATTACCGTTTTTGCGAAAAAAATCTTTTGAAGCATAGTTCGCCGGAATCTATGTACGAGTATGTTCAAATAAATGTATATAAAAGGCAATGTTTGTTTATGTGTGCCATATAGACTCAAAAACTATTAGACTGCTTTTGTTGATTTTTTTTGTTGTGTTTAGAGCGTGGGTTTTAATCTTCGTCTTCTATCTATATAAACAAAAGGCAATGTTCATATGTGGGGCCTATATAATGAAAAACTACTCATCATCGTTGTGATCACATACGTCATATCTGAAAATCACCAAGAAAATAAAAATATTTAGTACCGGAATAACCAAAGAAGAATGAATGTTCAAGAAAAACAGATATATACAGGTACTTCATATATACCAGTGGTTCCCTAAGCGGTCTATATCGACCCCTAGGGGCCGATTTCGACTTGCAAGGGGTCTACGACAATTGGAAAAAAAATTGGGGGTGCATAAGACGTAAACGGGGGTCCAGGAGATGGTTAAATCAAATTGAAGCCGAATATTGAAATTTTGATATCATATCATCAGGCTAATCTCTCCTATTAAAACATTGATTTGTTTGTGTTTTTATTTTATGTAAAAATGTTGGATGCATATTGTTTCGTTTCCAATTAATAATTGTACGTCTAAATAGTCCATTGTTTCGGCCGAAACACTATGATACTTCAATATTATTAACTGTTAAATTTACGGCACTGTTATAATGTGAAATTTTTTTATTATACACTTTTTGAGAATATCGAGACAGCTGTTTCATCAGCTGAGACAACGTCGGTTGGCGAAACAGCTATCGCGACATTCTCAAAAAGTATATAATACAACATTGTTGTAAATTTAACAGTTAAAATGTATAACTATAAAATTTATCATGTATATTATATTTTAAAGATTTTTTTTCTACCGTAAACCCTAAAAGTGAGTTACTCTGTGTCAGCTTCAAAAAGTAATTTTATAGTTATAGATGAATTTGTGAAAACAACAATACTAGGAAAACATCACAAAATAGAAAAAATCGGCAAGGGGTCTACGAGACTAAAAAGCTTGGGAGTCTCTGATATATAATATATAGATCAAATTTTATAAAACATTTTTTTTCTACATTCGTCATCATTCTGTGAAGTATACACAATTTTTGAAAAGTAATTTGAATATAAAGTAATTTGTGAATAAACATATGTTTATTCTGTTTTGTTTATTAATTTCCCATACAATACTTGAATTTCTTATGCATCGAGACACTCTTAATTTGTCAGCCGACAATATATCGTACAGTAACACAGAATAGATTCATTTCTATAATAGCCTGAGAAATGGAACAAAACTCAAAATCAAATGAGATTTTTTTTATATCTTTCCAATTTAGTTAATACGATGTGATATTGTTCGTTTTACAAATGCATTGTTGATATGTTTTTGTTTATTCCATTGTTTTCAGAAATATATGTTATTTGTAGTATAGGAAAGAATGTCAAACAGTGAAAACTAACATACAATAAAACTATTTGATAACGCGTATTAAAAAAAGTATTTTAAGCTATTCGTTTTCAATTTAATTTATTCTAAATTATATTACAATTTCTTAATCTAATAAGCATACTGGTTTAATTTTACTGTTATAATATTATAAATTAACGGCCTTAGTGGTAAGTAAAAGTGGCAACAGCTATGACTATCACACCGAAGGTCCCGGATTTGTTTCCCGGAAATGATATTGTGATAAAAAATCACGCTGTCTTTAAAAATGGCGATAGACCAGCTTTTTATTACATGTCATGAGAATCAAATAACCTGTTGTATACAAAAATGTAAAAATCAACGGGAAACTACCACATTAATGGCCTAAGTGGTACCCCAAGAGCCAGTAAAGATATAGGACTTTGCTGCAAACCAATCCATATGATCGAAAATTAATAAGAATATTCCGCAGTAACAAACTAAGATATTAAATTTTCATATGAAGCATTCACTTTGTGGTTAAGACATTTTAAATTTATAGATATGAAATAAAAAAATATTTTGTGTTGTTGGCATGTAAATGTAAAGAGAGATATGTGAGGTTGATATTATAAGATGGAGCAGACAGCGAAAAAGGGACTGGTACGATCATGTTCAAAGAATGGAAACCACCAGACTCCCCTATATTGCATAATCAACCTCATGCGACTCGTCCCCGTGGAAGACCTCCTGAAAGAAAATATGGAAGGACAGCTGGGAATCTACCTCACAGAGTCACAGGAGGAGCAACACTCTGGAGAACAGACCACATAGGTCTACAATAAGGAAGAAGAAGAAGAAGAAGAAGGCATGAAAATATAATTGATGTCAATTTGTTTTGCTTGGACCCAAGCTTCATCAGAGCAATATAATAATTAAATGTTAAGTTATTATATTATAATATATTACTCTGATGAATTTTGGGTCCAAGCGAAACTAGTTGGCATTATAATAACCATACCGTGGTCTTTAAGTTTACAAATTATTATTTTTCTAAAATCCGCAAAGCTTTAAAATTAATCGCATTTTCTGCACATGGAGTGACCCGATATACAATATATTAATTACAATAAAAAACTGTAGGTCCTTTGTTAGCAATGTATTTTAAGTCTAATGTAAGTAATGCATAAACAGGGTTGGCCTTGAATTGCTTTTGTTGTGCGCGATTCGCAAATTGTAGTCATGAATACGACACTATACGATAATTGTAAACCACAAGATATCCCTCTGTACATACCTGTATGACATACGTCTGTACACAAGCCATAAGCTTTATTAATTCAGCCATTCTTCTGTTAGGCTTGTGTTTGATTGGAAACGCCATTGAAAACACAACAATAAATTTATAAGGTTTTCTAATATCCCCAATTTTCCTGTCATGTTCGTTTTCGTGAAAATTTTGACATTTCCACAAAAAGGATTGAATTTGGCCGAATTCAAAACAATTTTCTCAGAAACCGATTCGCGCCGCGTCTGACTTTTGTGTTGGGTTGAGTAATGGGAATACATACATTTTAATATAATTTGCGCATTTAATGTAATTTGTGCGGTTTCATTACAATTGCAATCAATTTATAGCTCTAAGACGACAAAATAAACCTATTTCCACAATAAAACAATAATTCTTGACAGAAGTTGAATAAAAGTAGAAACTTGCGATAGTTTTCTGAAATTAAATCAGAATGTAACATTGCAAATTGGTTTTGTATGGTTTCGTTTGGTCGTAATACCAACTCTTATGGACAGACATGAAGTTTACTCGTAAGTACTCGCATATTAGCAGCGTAATTATGGCTTGATTCTATCATTAGTTCTATTTGTTTCTAGGCTAAAAACATAACACTTTTACTAGTTTTTACACCATTTTATTTTTGTTAAAACCAACCGAAAGTTTATTTTGTAACCCTGACGAAGCTCCGGTGGAAGCGAAACCGGCTGGTTTTGACAAAAATAAAATTGAGTAAAAATTAAAGTGTTTTTAAAATTACTTTTAATAATGCCTACTACATATTAAGTGCTTCATACGAAAGTATGAAAATCTCTAGATTTTTGGAAAAAGACTTGTTTCGACCTGATAAAAAATATTATCCACAACACGTTTCGGAGGTGAACTTTTCCATCTTCAGGTGTAAATATAACTGTTGGGTTAAATATGGTTATATTTACACCTGTGCATGGAGAAGGAGGTCACTCCCGAAACGTATTGCGGATAATATTTTTATTTTGTAAAAATATTTAATAAATAAACTGGATTATGCTCTATTTAATATTATTCGTTTTATTTCAATAAAAACATAAATTTTATAACTTTAAGTTTTAGTGAAATTATAATAGATAACATTATACATATATGAAAGGAAAGAGTTACGTATACATTATCTAAGAATCAAACTCATCGTCACGTCGTGTATAATTGATTTGATCGTGCAACGTTTTCGTTTGTATTTCTTTATTTCTTGTTCTGTTTACATCCTTAACATATCCTTCCTAAGTTAAAAAAATTCGTGATTTCACGTTAAAATATAATGTATTTGGAAGACATACATTATACGAGTATAAATGGATGATCTCTAATCATTTTTAATCATAAAAGTAGTACATAGCATATAATTTCAACTCATCATCTAGTGTTTATGGGGTAGATATGGGTTTGTTACAGATATATAAATAATTTAAAGAAAACACCAACTAAAATGCCATTATTTATTGTGCTCACAAGCGTGCAAAGTGACTGAGATGATTGGTTTAGGTGCAATATAACTACAGTGCAGAGTGTTGGTCTAATAGGAAGGAAGCACTAAAGAATAAAGCAAAAATCAAATAAAAAATCTAATGAAAACAAGTTAGAAAATAAAACACTAAACTCCAAGCTATACACACGGAAGGTCATCGTGTCAACACGACAATAAAATTTTATTTATTTTCAAATAAATATTATATAATGTATTTGGATGAAATGGGATTTATATATTTAAAACCGTGAAAATGTGTCTAATCAGTCCATTTTGGAATATTTAATTTAGAAATAAATTTTGACAAATTTTAATAATAATAAATTTGGACTGTACAAGATATCGTTTATTATAATACATTGTCTAGTTCAGTACTTATTTGGCAAAAGGTCCCACATGCGTTTTTTGTGAAATTGAGTTAAATATACCATCAGTATTATTTTTGCACACTTTATGTTTTGACAAAACGTTAGAGCTGTATTTTTTTTATTACACATTTTTATGAACAATTGCATTCAACCCCTATTTTTTAAAAATATATATACATATTTTTTGGAATTTAGTTACTGGTATATCTTGTAGATAACGTTATGCTACGTACATTGACATTTGAAAGATACAATTTGTAACAAAAATAACATTTTAATAAATAATCAAAATAATGTAAAAATCTTAGTTTTGCTCTCCTGTAAAATTCATAAAAAACAGTTGGGATCTTTTGCCAAATAGATACCGAGTTATTAAATGTTCTTAGTTTTAATAGAAAAATTATGATTTATTGTTTCTTGAAAAATAATATTAAACTGTATATTTAATATGTAATATTGACAAATGTTTCGAAGAACTCTTAATTTATTTTATGTGAGTGACATGTTTCACATTGTTAGGACTTTATCTAAGAGGTATGCTTCCTCTCGGTGAATACGTATGGACAGGAAACTTTGGTATTCACAGTCAATTCCATATACATGCTAAAATATGGTATCTTACCGAATATCGAAATCAGATGTCGGACAACGCTTGTTGACGTGATGGATCGTGTTGTCAAACTAATGTGGAAATGGACAGGACATGTCGCTTGATATAGATAAATAGCCACACAGAGTCTTGATGTGGAGACCATGTGAAAGAAAAAGGCATAGGTCGAACACAAAAAAAGATAGGCTGACGACATAAATACAGTCGGGAAAAAAAGTTGAGTTGATAGGAATAAAATGGAGACTGTTTGAAGAGGTCTACATCCAGCAGTGGAGAGATTCTATCTCTTGGTCCTGGTGGTATTACCAGTTTGTGATCGTGAGCTGTCCTGGGATGATGACGTCCAGCCATCCCTTCATTTTAAAATACTGTGAAATTTCAAAAATTTATAATGCCCTAGCAATGCGAGCATGTCATGTTTTCCATAAAATAAAATAAAAACGTTTTTGTTATTGATATTAGATATCAAACAATTTTTTTTTGATTGGTTTCAGTAGTTACGGTACGTTCATAAAACGAAACCATAGATTAAAAATATAAATTAGATTTTTATGTTGTCGTTATTCTTTTGTTTTTTATTCATTTGATTTTCATTTTTACGACATAAATCAAATCAATTGAAATACGTAATTGTGATTTTAATATTATTGGGATTCATAATGCTTTTGGTTGACCGAAAATTGTGTAAAAAACAAAGCGTGATATAATTATATATTTTCTAAGTTTTTCTAAGTGGACGCAAGCGATGAGGGGACCGCAGCGTAGGAACAAGACCCCGGAAACTAATTGATGAACTGAGAGTACATGCCTTGGTACTAACCTGGGGACCGTGCTTTAGGGATTGCATTCTGTAGGTAGCTCTAGCTTGCCCACGGTCAGGATCGTACCCGGGCCTCCTAATCCACAGACCAGGACGCTACCGTTCGCCCAACAAACACGGGTTTCAGTTAAATTCATACCATACAGTCCGCGGTTAAATACCAGCGGAAAAAAGGCTTCTCAAACATGTGTTACATTATACTCTTTTATTTTAGAACAATGATGTAACAATCCATATTAAATATTATTATAACATGCGTTTTATAGAAATTGTATTATATTATATTTTAATATAGTGACATGTTTCGCCTAATAGTTCGAAAGATGTCACACATAATATGATTAAACTTCTAGAAAACGGACATTATTATCAATATTAAATACAGCAACACTTTCCATATAAATTTTAAGTTTTTTTAACGGAATATAAACAAATGTAATTTATTTATTTATTATTGTAGCATATATTGATTAAAAAAAAATACCTGAATAGATTCATTATATTATATATTAATTTATACGATTAATATAAAATTTAATTTACGTTAATAAACGATTAAAAATATGTAAAATAGTTTAATTATCATATTATGAATGATTTTAACCAGGTGTAACTTCAGGTTGGAAGGCACTTTGATTATTAATTTACACAGTATATAAAATATGCATAATTGATTTTCAATATAATTTTTAAATATTCTAGGTACCTATAAAAGGGGTATTTAATTATATACATACCTCTGTCTGGTTACACCCGGTAGCTTTTTTTAACTTGTTAATAAAATCATTGGAAAACAATGAAAACATTACGATAAGAAAACAAAACCTACTAAAATAGTTAAACTGAGCAAGCAAGCGTGATTATTTAGTTTTACTTTTGAATAAATGCTTAAAAATGCACAAGAACAATTCAACATTTGTAAATATACTAGATATATTGTTCGTATAAGTTTGGCCTCCATAAAACAAATGTAGGAATGCGATATATAATACATTTATGGGTTCAATTATTTCAAGAAAAACAGCAATTTACTATATTTAAATGGGAGAATACAGAAGACTCAAAACTCAAGAATTGCAAACATTTGCAACTAAATAAATTGCATCGTACTCTATATGAAAATCTTGATTATCGAAATGATTGCAGTAGATCGCAGTGATGATTGCAGTGAGTTGTGGCCTCGGAAATCGTAAGAGTTCCGTAGCAGGAATGCAAATAGAACAGGGAATAAAAATGAATCTAGTGATTGCTTATGAAGTAACGCCATTCGTGACATATAAGTCATGGACAATGACTCATAAAGATCAAAAAAGTATCTTCAGGTTTGAGATAAGCTGATTATAATATCTTTTAAACGATTCGGGATTTTATACCTGGGGTAGGAGGGATAGCAGCAATAAAAAATTCTCACAATGACCCAGTAACCTCTTATAACGAGCACAGTAAGAGCCGATCGGTTATGAATCGGCTGCGTATAGCGAGCCATATAGGCGTCAAAGCCAGCAGGAGTGAAGGTCTAGATCACGTCAAATGGATAACATTATGGTTGATCTGGCTAAGTTGGGCGAAAGGGGTTGCTGGGAGCAAAAGATACATGATTGAGAAGCTTGGAATAACACCAAGGAGTCTTAAACTCTACAAAAGTTGTACGGACATTTGAAGTAAGTAAGGATGAAGTTAAGTCATTGTTTAGATTTTATATGTTGAGAATACATTTAAAAAATATATCTAACATCTTTCTAACCTTAAAACGTTTTGTTACATACTTACTAAAACGTAAATTTAAAATGCAGGATTCAAAATGAATAAATTACAATAATTAAAAAACGTTTTTTTTATTTATTTTCATGTGTATAATTTAGTTAAAATTTACGTGCTTAAAATGTTCTATAGCAGTATATTGCATGCACAATGTACACAAGTATGTAGGTAGCTATGCAGATAAAAGTAAAATACTCGTAGATGCATTAGTAACAAAAATATATTTTACACGATTCATAATATCACTTCTCCCTCTTAGAATGAATTAATTAGTAGGTTTCCGTTATAAAAATGTAATGTTATATTTTTCGAATAATTTGTTTATGTATGTTTTTTTAAAAGTATTTAAAACAAAGTGTTAATCGCCAAATAATATGATACTGGATTTAATTCTATGCATGATAGGGGTTGAAGAGAAAAGTTTCAAATTAATTCCTACCTCGGAACTCTCGTCCACTGCCGACACCCTGTTGATGAAGAGAGATATAGACACATTGGTATTCTTTCCTGAAACAAAGAAAATATCAAATTATAGAACGTAGATTCATTGAAATTATATTTATTTTAATGGTGGATACGTGGAACATAGATTACATAGACAATATGTGCACCATCTAAAAAGAACACTATGGGTTAAATTATGTTATTTTATTTTTAATTATTTGTTTTAGATTTATTTTGTGGATGTTAGACGATCGAAGTGTGCGCGGGTGATGCGTATTGGTGGCGATGAGGTTCGCAACCCATCACATCGCGTCTCCCGCGGGGCGAAAAGAGAAGACTGGAGTGCCGCATCGGTTAAAGTGTGACAGTCCATTCTTTCTGCCTACACTTTCGGGGAAATGGCGTGATGGTTAGTTGGTTGGCTTAAATATCAATACACGAGTAATTGACTATATTATGCACTCCAAAAATAGGAGAAAATTTGATTCATTATATTTTCGGCTTTGCCCGGTAATTCGGCTTGTCGCGTCGCCTCTTTTTGTATGTCCCATGAGTTAAATAATAATGTTACAAGTGATTTCAAAGCCAAGTTATCCAATTATGTCAAATTAAATCACATGCAGTACTTATTTGTGTGAAAACACATTTTCAATGTTTAACATGTAAAATATCAAATATCATTAGTACGTAAATGAATATTCTTATGTTTAAATTGTTAAATTAAAAAAAAACTTTGTTATATGTACCACAATTGTATTTTTATTTTTCGCGACAGCTGTTTCATCAACCTATTAATTAAATACAATTGTGATACATAAAACAAAGTTTTTTAATTTAACAGTTTATAATGTTGTAATGTTATAAACTTGACCAAATTAATCAAATTTTAAAGGTTGGTCATGTTATTATAGAAGTTGGAAGAATCGACGTGCGTATATGTGTGCCTGGATAGAGTAGTGTGGCGGTTCATTTTCTCTGCCTACCCCTGCGGAGAAACGGCGTGATGGTTTGTTTGTTTTGTTTGTTGACCTTGAATAACTCACGACCCAGTCACTAAATTTTATATAATTTTTAGACAACTTTTAGAACGACAATTTAGTGTATACGAGTTTCTAGCTTGTTATCTCGATTTTCGAGGTAAAACGCTAATTTGACTAGACTATAAGTCCTCTCCCTGTTTGCAATAATACTGATGGTAAGGTCAGTGAATACTTTGCCAGAGACTGGTGGGATCACGAAGACTACTCTGTGGTCTCCAACACCAAGATTTCCAAGACTCGAATTTACTCGAATTTACACGCATAAAAAAGCATGGTTACATCAAGGCAACCAGTACGATGCAAGCTTGCATTAGATAATAAAATAATAGAACATGTGATGCATTTCAAGTACTTAGGTGTTGATGTATCAAGCAGCAGTGACCTCTACGGAGAAGTAAGTGAACTAACAAACAGGGCCGCCGTTGTGGCTGATTGCTTGACGAATGCTGTTTGGATAAAATAAAAATATGCTAAAGGAGAGCAAAATTCGAATCTACAAGACATGCGTACGTCCTATAATGACATATGGAATCAGAACCAAAAATCTCATAAGCACCACAGAAATGAAGACTCTCCGATCCGTTGCGGGAACGACACTTCGAGACAGAATATGAAATTCTGAAATAAGAAAGATCTGTAATGTAGAAGATGTCGTGAGACGGGAAGACTGAGAAGACGCTACTGGAGAGATTATGTGGAAAGAGCATGTTCTGAAAGAGTGATAAATATAGCCGCAAATAAAGTACCAACAGGAAATCGACCTGCAGGAAGACCACCTAAAAGATGGCGAGACAGTTGGACATCTGCATCCCAGGAACAGGCTCCGTGAAATAACAGGACACAGTCCTAAATAAACCAGAAGTAGAAGAAGAATTTACTGGAAGTCTTGCTGTTGTCATGCAAGGTAGCGTTTCACGGTATTTTATAGGTGCATATCTGAAAACTAACTAACTAACTAACCATCACGCCGTCTCCCCGAAGGGGTAGGCAGAAATAATGGACTGCCACACTTTTCTTTCCTGATATATTTTTCTTGCTTCCTCAACATTCATACATCGTGTCATGTACGCGCGTCGATTTCTCTGACTTCTCACATGGCGGACATTCAATATTTGATTTATTTGATCGTGCCACGTTTTCCTCGGTCTTCCTCTATTTCTGGTTCCATTTACATCATTAACATATAATTTTTTTTACCATTCTTTCTTCATTCATTCTTTCCATATGTCCAAACCATCTTAATGATACTTTCATTATTTTGTTCATAACACCATCATTCGTACCGCATTCACATCTTATATTTTCATTCGACACTCTATCATTCACAGAGTATTCGCACATTCGTCTAAGAGATCTCATTTCTACTATGCATATCTATTAGAAGGGCATATTCCACCGTGGCAATTCCAGTCATTCTCGAGTCTCATGAACATTATCAATCTATTTTCATTGTATGAAAGAGTAACGTTTGATCTGACCAGAGAGAATACAATTAGGTTCGATATTTATTTCTGTGTTATTTCCATGTTGTTGTGAATGGCGAAGATATCTGCTAATTAGATAGATACATGTCGATTGTGTTGTAGTGGCTATAATCCTCAAACAAGATTATCAGAAGCTATCCGCAGTTGTATAATCTCACACATACGTACTGTTGTGGTGCCCACATAATGAATTAAAGTAAATTCTACTGAGTTACGTTTACTCAGTGAGAGCTAATATTTGCACTTCTTATCGTAATTCAAATGAATTGGAATAATGTTTTGTAATATTACGAATTGAGTGCATATTTGTCTAATAAAATATGCAGATATTTTCAGTTTCAAGATCACAGAATGGAATCAAAAGTGTTAAGCTCGAGGCATTAATACTGTGCTATTCTTTAAACGTTCTACCCCCATACGTCTTAGGGACCTCATCTCTACCGCATTTATTCTGCTCTCATCCTTCTAGAAGATGAGGTCCCTTAGACGTATGTGTGGTAGAACGATGTACGATAGAATCACAAATGCTGATATTAGAAAGGAATGTAGAATGAAAGAAGGTATAATTAACATAATTATGAAAGGATCGCTGCGTTGGTTCGGACATATGGAGCGCATGGGTGAAGAAAGAATGGTTAAAAAAGTGTATGTGAACGATGAAAATGGAGTACAGAGTCGAGGTAGACCGAGGAAAATACGGCATGACCAAATCAATCAAATTTTAAAGGTTGGTCATGTCAGAAGCCGGAAGAATCGACGTGCGTGTATGACTCGCTGTATGAATGTGGAGAAAGCTAGATAGGTATGTCAGGATAGAGTAGTGTGGCGGTCCATTATCTCTGCCTACCCCTGCGAGGAAACGGCGTGATAGTTTGTTGTTGTTGTTATTCTTTAATTATGATTTATAAAATTGGAGTTCACAATTTTAAAAACGAGAAAATAATAATAAGCAGATATTAAATTCACAAAAAATGGAATAAACAGTTTTAAGTAGGTAAGATATTCCCCATTTAAAAAAAATGTTACCCCTCTAATTAAATGTGATAACACAGTTAAAAAATATATTTATCTGAACATAAATTCTCAATACATAGTAAACGCGAATGCAGAAGATATGTAAACATGTACCCAATTAAAAAAATCTCGAACGATTGTATAAATCTTCGTATAAAATATTAAATTGGATGAAAACGGTTTAATTAATCGTATTTTTTGCCCAAGAAATTTATTTCAATATAATGTATTATATTACCCGCGCATGACTCGATATATGAATATTGAGACGTCTAGAAAATTAATTCTGGGTGGATTAATTTGTAAAATTGATCCATCCTGACCAATGCAAGCGCAAGCCTTTGTCTACTTCCTCAGAAAAACGATGTGATTATTAATATCTAACTAACCATCGCATCGCAACGGAGGGGTAGGCCAAGAGGATGGACTGCCATACTGTTTTATTATGTTTTTAGTTATCCGTGCATCTATCCCACGGCATTTCTTTTGGGAATTCTCGGGGCAAATATTTGACCTGTACCCAATATAATGTTTTACTAGTACTCAATAGATGCCTTGAACATTTATGGTATTTGTAATGTCTTTTGAGTAAACGAATTGATTTGATTTGATATAAGGGTTAAAATGAAGTTGGTTACCTAACAAATATCATAAACTAAAAATTGTTCTAAATATTCCATCGAAGACTACATACAAGCGCATAGTGTCTAACATATATTGATTATATTATAACATTAACCAGAGCGGACAGGTAATGAATAAAGTCAATAATGATTATTATGCCTCTTGAGTTTGAATATACAAGATATGGGAACATTCCCGTTAATCAGTAAATGTTATCGAACCTGTATTCGCTTGGTAATCTCCCCTGATTAGTCGGTGTAAAAATAACTTCCCCGATAATAATTAGTCTGGTACAGGGGGCATATTAATGCACACAGATTAAAAGTATTAATTAAAAGTTTGTTATGGTTTGATCTACATATTAGTTTACACGAATGAAAACAACATCTCTGTTAATTTTTTACTTCTACACCGAAAGAATAAGGCAATATAATTTACACAGAAAGAATAACTACTCTATGTATTTTATTATCACTATAAGTCTCATCTCTATTTTTCAACTATATGTATTTTATCTATGTCTTATCTCTACGATTCTACGTCCCATCTCTACGTTCAATCTCTGGATCTCTATATCTCATCTGTATATATTATCTTTTAGTGTCAGGTCTATTTCTCACTTTTATCATTCGTCCATATGTCACTACTCTATGTTTCAACCTTACGTCTTATGTCTATATCCTTTCTCTATGTCACATCTTTATGTCCCATTCCTATGTCTCATCTCTATATCCCATTCCTATGTCTCATCCCTATGTCCCATTCCTGTGTCTTATCTCTATGTCCCATTCCAATGTCTCATCTCTTTGTTGGAATTATCTCGTTGTTTTATATCAATGTATCCTTTATTATTTTTTCTTCTTCTTCTTCTCCGGCGCTACAACCGTTAGTGGATCTGAACCTCCACCAAGAAACGTCTCCATCCCGTCCTGTCTCTGGCTGCACCTATCAGTCTTGCTGCTCCAGGATTGTAAGACAGTATTTTCTCATTTTTATATATAATAATTATCACTTTGTTCTTTCTTATTATATTATGTTTTCTTTTTATACAATTGTCTCTAAATGTCAAATATATTATCTATACTATATTATAATTCAATAAGTGTTGTGAAAATTTTTACGATAAATTGTTATTTTTTTCGTAGTATTTTTTAAACAATTACATATGTCATACTAGTCTTTTATGTTTTCACTTTTTGAGTATATGAATTAAACCGTATTTTTCTTATCACAAGAATGATTAAATTGTGCAATAATAAAAATCGTACGTTAATACAAACTATATATCAATGAATGATTTAGTTTTGTCTTCACCAAAACAGGAAGTTGAAAAATCGGAGATTACAATTCACCAGCTATCTACAAATAATACTATTAATCTTGATTTAACACTTACGTATTTGAAGATTTGTATTAATACTAAAATTTCATAACCAAAAACATACGAATACTAAGAAATCACATTATCGTCAGCGGTGTCGTTTGAACTTGTTGGTTTATTTGATAACCTTTAAATATTTACTTTTCAGCGGTAACACTAATTTGTATGCAACCAGAAAGAGATATTGTGCATTTTAAAAATACAATAATGTAAACATTTTTTAGCAAAGATAAGTGTTATATAACCTGGAAACTACGCGTACTTATAAACGTACTACCAAAGCATATACCTAGTATATTGTGTTTAAATACAATATATACTATATGCTTTGGTTGTACGTTTCAATACGTCCTTACCTTATACCTTACTAAATTAATTTTAACTAGTTGCAACCCGTAAAATATTCACGAAAGTAAAGATTTTCTAATTAACTAACTAACCATCACGCCGTCTCCCCGAAGGGGTAGGCAGAAAGAATGGACTGACACACTTTTCTTTCCTGACATATTTCTCTAGATTCCTCAACATTCATACATCGTGTCATGCACGCGCGTCGATTTCTCTGACTCCTCACATGGCCGACATTCAATATTTGATTTACTTGATCGTGCCACGTTTTCCTTGGTCTTCCTCCATTAACATCATTAACATATATTTTTTTTACCATTCTTTCTCCATTCATTCTTTCCATATGTCCAAACCATCTTAATGACCCTTTCATTATTTTGTTCATAACACTTTCATTCACACCGTATTCACTTCTTATACTTTCATTTGACACTCTATCATATACAGATTTACCACTCGTATTCGTCTTAGAGATCTCATTTCAACTGCAATTATTCTACTTTCATCCTTCTTTTGCCAGTTCCATGCTTAACTTTCATACATAAGGGTCGGCACAAG
Organism: Lepidostoma basale; assembly: GCA_022606425.2. Lineage (NCBI taxonomy): Eukaryota > Metazoa > Arthropoda > Insecta > Trichoptera > Lepidostomatidae > Lepidostoma > Lepidostoma basale. The sequence continues at coordinate 105,082 of JAHDVF020000775.1, read as the reverse complement.
AACACCATTATGCACTGCCATCTTAGCTTTTTTGGATAGGCTTTTGTTTGCGATGACAAATTTAAGTGCACCATTTATTCTGTTACCTGCCCTAACCCTCCTTTCAATATCCTTCTCCACTCTCCCATCATTTGTAAACATATTTCCTTAATAAACAAATTCATCCACTTGTTCCAGTCACACCATTAAGTAATTTAGTATTTGAAAAGTTATCTGTTAGAACAAATTGAATGTAACATATATAAATCTTAAAACAGAAATGTTTTTTTTTTTAAAACAAATGAAGTATTTAAAAAATAAGCCTATTTTTTCTTTCTATTAGAATATATAAAATAAATTTACCTCCGATGTTGACAGCTACAATACGATCACAACAGCTGCCGAAATACTGACACATCATTTGCATAGGTATTGGAGTGTTGTTGCATTCAAACTCTATAAATTTCTGATAGTTGGGTGAAGGTACTTATGGACGACCAACTTTAATTAAAAAATAGTGATAAATTATTATTTTATTGAATCGCTATTTTCATCAGTACAATGTGAGCCAAATCGATGTAAAGGGTATAAACTATCACATTGATTATCATGACATGTGATAGGTGGCTAATCTATCGCCGTTTTATTGCCCCGTGAATTCTACACCAGACGAAAGACAGTGTGACAATCACACTGCCATCGCCGGGATTCTTACCCGGGACCTTCGGTGTGGCAGTCGTAGTACTTACCACTCGGCCATGAAGGTTGTCTGAATGAGTATTAGAATGTATTTAAGTAGATGAAAACAAGAAACTTTCATATTTGTATAGGAGTTTCTGAGAAGCTGATTTTGTGTAAACAGAAAGCAAGGAGAAAAAGAATTAGAAGCAGAAATGTAAACAAAAAACAATTCAATATTTACCAATTTATCATTTAACAATGTCATTTTAATGATAAATATTGTATTATTAATACGATTTTTTTTAGAGTGACATGTTTCGCATTGCTAAGTTATAATCTTGAAACTGTTACACTGTCCAAACAAAGTGCCGAAAAACTACGAGTGACCCAAAGAGCCATGTTAGGAATAAGCCTAAGAGACAGAGTCAGAAACGATACGGTGAGAGAAAAAAGAAAGGTTACTGACATCTTCCACCGGGTGGCGACTCTAAAATGGCAATGGGCAGGTCACGTAGCCAGAAGCTCAGACGTAAAGTGGACAAGAAAACTGCTGACTTGGAGACCGTGGACGGCAAAGATAAGTGCAGGGCGACCGCAACTACGGTGGAAGGATGATCTGAACAGACACGTCGGAATAACTTAGATGCAGTCTGCACAGGGCAGAGTGACACGGAAGCGAATGGAGGAGGCCTTTGTACTATAGTGGACCGGGAATAGGCTGTGGAAGAAAAATAAGAAGAAGAAGAAGTCATAATCAAATATTAGCAAGGCGTAACTGATAAAATATAATAATACGAATAGAAAATAGATTTATCATTTGTATCAAATATTGTATGCGGAGATTTATTTAATTTTATATATTATGCTTGTGGAATTCCATAAGATTTTTTTATGAATTAAAACACTGTTTTTTCCACTTTTGAGTTTATTTTTCTCGACATGTTTTGTAAGCTTACACCTTTATCATCGAGTGAACGATAATGTTTATATCATTCTCCCTTGGAAATTCCGTTAAAAATAAAACAATAAACATTTAAAAAGAGAATAAAATAAATGTTTTTGGATTTTTTTACTAAGGTGTGGTCGTTCATCGGCCTGTTCACCCTTTCCACATTTTATTACTTTGAAAACCATAATATTTTAGTTGTTGGCACTTCGCTTGCCGACAGAGATGAAAACGAAACAATTATGTTATTTGGGTATGTAGATTATTTTGGTGTTTACACGACAAGCGTTGCATAGTTACGTAGATTACATAAACACACACATTTACGTACTAAGTATACATGCGTATATTTTTATTCACGCCGAACGGTATAAAAGATGGAACAAGAGGGATCTTCTCGCCATTGATCAATCTGTTGTGCCTTGATTGAGTTTTTGAAAATATCTGATTTGATTTGAAGAAATATGGATTTCAAAGGGAAGACAGTGATTATTACCGGGGCGGCCAATGGCATCGGAGTGAATTATGTGAAAGATTTATTGAAAGCTGGAATTGCCGTAAGTATACTAATTCGTTAAAAGTAACAATATTTATAGAACCCGAATTTGAATTAAAAAAATCTTATGGAATCCTATTCTAAAATATAAACATGTTTTAATCGTGTTTTTAAATTAAGCTTATTTAAATTTTTTTTTCATAATATTATAATTATTTATTCAGAAGTTGAAATGTGTTTAAATATGTGTAACAATAACTATTTACCTTGTACATATGACAAGGAACAGCTCTTTCGTAAATGTGTCAAATAATGAAATAAATAAATAAAATATACCATGTGTACAAATATTGAAAGAAAGAAAAAATAACACAGAAGTCCAAATTTGTAGCAATCTATAATAGTGAAAATAATACCACAATTTGATTAAAATAAAATATGATTCAATATCGTTGTAAAATTTTTGAGGTAAGAACACTTGAATCATTGGTATATTAGTTTAATTTTGGTGTGTCTATAATTTCTTATAATAGTTTCTCCATAGTATATTTATTAAATACTCGTAGTTTTGAAAGGATGTCGGGTATATAAAAAAGGTTTAAAAATATTTGATCTATAAATCTAAAATAAACTTAGTACCTATACAGAAATTAAAGTGAGACGTGAATGATTGGTGTCTATGGTTTAAAATAATATTTAACTTGACTTATAGTTCGATTTGCATTATTTGTTCGAATTCAAAATTTAAACGAAATGTCTATCTATCTATCTATGATCTTGTCTTTCGGGAGTATCAGCCCGAAGGCTATTGCTCCCCCACCTGTTGGAAGTGACTTTGTTGGGAATAAGGATATGTTATGTAAGATGAGGTAATGAGGGAAGGATTATGAGGACATTAAATAGTTATAGTACATTATTTATACTTTTTTTTTACACGTCTAAGGTGGATCTGGGGGAGGATGGTTGGGAGGGGTTCTGGTGGGAAAGAGGGAAGTGACTGTGAGGTGTGACCCGTGGTGTATCTCTGAAGGATAATGTGTTTTAAGCGCTTGTCACGGTAGTGATTGTCGGGAGTGTAGTTAGAGGTTTCTTGTATAGAGGGGTTTGTTTCTTGTAAAGAAACGCTCGGCCAATGTGTGGATGTGTTCGTCTAGAGTGGGGAGACCCGCCTCTAGGTGGAGTTGTGTAATCCTGATCCAAAAGGGAGCATCCAGCGCAAGCCGGATGACCTTGTTTTGCAGGATTTGAAGTTTACGTGTGTGACTCTGAGTTGCGTGACCCCAGATGGGGGCTGCATAGGTGATTATGGGTCTAATTATAGAAAATGAAATGTTAACTTCAGAAATGTGCCATATTGGACGTGAGCGTGGCGGCCGGGGAGGCGACGGTGGCCAAGCTGAGCTCGGAGTTCGGCAAGGACCGAGTCAAGTTCTACAAGTGTGACGTCACTAACAAGGCTGAGTTCGAGGCCGCTGTCAACGAGGCTGTGGTCGACCTCAAATCGCTGGACATCTTCATCAACAACGCGGGAATCATGAACGACGGTCTCTGGGAGTTGCAGATTGCGGTCAATTTTGTAAGTAACTGTCAGTTTGGAATCTTTAAATCGGGTGGTGGTCTAGGGGATAGAACGCTTATCTTCTGATCCAGGGGACTTGGGTTCGAGCCTGGACCCGACCAGATTCCTTCTTCGTAATAATGAGCTATTTTCTGCTCATATTGAAGATTGTTAAATAAATTCTAATATCATTGATTGAAATCTTCGGTATTAGTCTTTAAAAAAAAAAAAATAATAATAAATAAAAAAATTAACTAACTTACCATCACGCCGTCTCTCCAAAGGGGTAGGCAGAAATAATGGACTGGCACACTTTTCTTTTTCTGACATACTTCTCTCTCTTTCTCAAAATTCATACATCGTGTCATGAACTCCGACTCCTCACAATATACAAGTATTTTAATAATTTAAATATTATTTTCTCGTTACAGAATGCGGTTGTGCTGGGTACAATTTTAGCTGTGAATCTCATGAGCAAGGAAAAGGGTGGTCGCGGAGGGACCATTGTGAATATTGCGTCCATCTTGGGGCTCGCTCCTCTAGCCGGCTGTCCGGTGTACGTGGGTACTAAGCACGCGGTCATGGGCTTCACTAGATCCTGGGCGGTGAGTTAAACAAAATCAATTTCACCTTTTGATAAAGAAGCAAATATTGCAAATCACAAATGTGATTATTTGACATTACAGTATATTATTGATATTATTATTCTTCAGCCATCCCTCCACTGGTAAATTGTAAGTCTCTTCTATCGACCGAAGCAAAGATGGCAGTGCACAATGGGGTTATAGTGCCGACCTTTATGTATGGAAGTGAAGCTAGGAGTTGGCAGAAGAAGGATGAAAGTAGGATAAATGACGTAAAAATTAGATCAAAACAATTTATGATAGAATACCCAATAAATAAGTTAGAAAGGAATGTAAGATGGATGAATGAGTCCTAAATAAAATTAAGAAAGGGTCACAAAGATGGTTTGGAATATGGAACGAATGGATGAAGAAATAACAGTAAAAAGATATATACAAATAGTGTGAATGGAAAAATAAGTCGAGGAAGGCCAAAAAAAACATGGCATGACCAAATTAATCAAATACTGAGAAGCGGCCAAGTTCGAAGTAGAAACAATCGACGAGTGTGCGTGTCACGGTGTGTGAATGTAGAAGAGCCGCGAGAGTTATGTTATAATATAACAGTTTGGCGGTCCATGCTCTCTGCACACCCCCCGGAGAAACGGCGTGATGGTTAGTTAGTTAGTCAGTTTTGTTTCTATAATATCTACTTTTCATTCCTTCAAATTTCATTCCTCTTATTTAAGGTTTTCTTTACCCACCCCCTTCCGGAGACTGGGATAACATCTTCGGCATACCTTCTTTGAGACCGATCTGTTCCTCGGTCCTTAATTACCATACCATCTTAAAATTCTAGCTGTCCATATGCTTGTTATCACACCATGTCTAGCGACATTATCTGCCCATTGCTACTTCAATGCCAATACGTTCCATGATATCGATTAATGCTTACAAATTAATAATAGATGACGCTAGTGTAGATGGACCTACCAACAGTGAAGTTATTAAAAAATATTAACATATATACAAGTTCCAAAAATTTGTCAGACGTGGTGTCGTAAGAAGGGCGGAATGGTGACTGTTATTAAACATAAAGTGATCGCTTAATCCAACCAATGACAGGTCATAAGTCCTGTAAACGCCTCGACTACCATATTTTGTTTCCAAATAATTTACATCTCCGTCTCTATTGAGATACAATTAATCCTTAAATTTTTTTTTGCGTTTGATTTCTTCATTACTAATTTTGTCTCTATGATTCACACCTAGCATTTGTCTTTGGATGGACAGCTGTGTATATTTTAGTTTGTGTTTGGTATTAGCAGTAAGTGTCATAGTTTCTGGATCATACAGAATCACAGAGAGGATACATGCTTCATATAATTTTAGTATTTATTTCACAGAAAATTCTTTGTTCTGTGTAGAGCATTCCAAATTCTGTCCAACCAAGACCAATTATTCTGGATATTTCTGCTATTCGATTGTATTTTAATTTTCATATGAAGCACTCAACATTCTGGATATTTCTGCAAGTTGAGTGCTTCATATGAAAATTAAAATACAATCGAATAGCAGAAATATCCAGAATAATTGGGTTGGACATTTTAAACTAATAGATATAAAATACTTTGTATTTAACCACGGTATGGTTTTTATGTTAGTTTTGCTTGGAACCAAGCAACATCAGGGCAATATAATATAACAAGACTAGTTAGTTATTATATTGCCCTGATGAAGCTTGGGTCCAAGCGAAACTAATTGGTATTAATTATAATAACCAAATTACAGAGTGTTTTATTATTTCATATCTATAAGTTTACAAATTATTGCATCAGGGCAATATAATAACTATAAAAATGATCTAGTTATTATATTGGCATAATAAGGCTTGGGTCCAATCGAAACTAATTGGTATTAATTATAATAACCAAATTACAGAGTGTTTTATTATTATATTATATAATAACTATAAAAATGATCTAGTCATTATATTGGCATAATGAAGCTTGGGTCCAAGGGAAACTAATTGGTATTAATTATAATAACCATATCGTGGTTAATTTCAAAGTGTTTCATTATTTTATATCTACAAATTTACAAATTATTGCATGGGGGCAATATAATATAACTATAAAAACTATCTAGTTATTACATTGTCATAATGAAGCTTGGGTCCAAGCAAAACTAGTTGGCAAATATTATAATCTATACCGTGGTTAAATTCAAAATGTTTTATTGTTTTATATTACTGAGGGTTTAGCTTACTTTATTAATTATATTTCAGCATCTTATTACTGATAGCATAATTTGAATGTAAAAAGATCATTATATACTTTCTCGTATCATAGAAACTATATTTATATGTGCAATAAAACATTTTGTTGGATTTACTTAAAGTAAATCTAAATTATGAATTGCTAAAGTTTGTTATGGATTCAAGTCTCACGCTTTTACAATAATACGCTTTCGTACAAGAAATGTATTTTTAGGTACCATCTTACTATACAGTGTTACGTTGTTTTGATAGTGGAAAAAATGTTGGCAAAGCTTCAGGACCCGTAACAAATTGCTTACTACCGCATAGTAAAATATTTATAAGATTGTTTACGTCGTATAACACAAAATGAAATGTTAATTAATACGAATGAAAACATTGAAAATGTTTTCTAGAAGTTTTATTAAATTTTATGGGAATTACACGTTTCACCTTGCTAAGGCATTATAAAATGCCTTAGCAAAGTCAAACATATCATTCCCGTATAATATAAAAAAGCTTGTAATAAACGGACGTTTTGATTCGTATTAATTAGACAAAAAAATGTGTTAATTGTTTCTTTAAAAAATATGCAAAACCCAATGATTGAAACATCAGTTTTCGACATGCTCATTATTTTTTTTAGGTAAGTAACAAAAAAATAAGCCAAAACATGTCACAGCTATGAAATATAATATAGCTGTTTAATCAATGTGTACGCAAATAATTAAAAAAAATATTTACATGTATTCGGTAGATACAATAAAAAGTGTTTTAATTTCCTAAAAATCTGTTACATTTTTTGTCAAATGTAGGGAAAATCAAGTGCGTTGTTATTTATATACCGGAGTTAAAGGAATAGAATTCGGTAATTAATTTAATTGATGTGGTTTAATACATTGTAAACTATAATTAAGGGGTAAATCTCAAAATACTAGGTATTACCTACTTTATGACTATTTATGGTATATATACAATGCTTACATAATTAATGAATACCAAATGACTACCTGTTTAATAATTAATTTATAATAGTAAACACGATTGTTAAGTGGTTTTACTTGGATTAAATTTATATTATTGATCATTTATCAAGTACATGATTTTAATACCTCTCAACTGAGGGAACCTGTTCTCTCTCTCTCCGGTCTCGATCTAGCGATTGGTCTGCAGCAAGGCGACGCATCTCCTCTTCCACTCGACTCGATCCTCGGCAACTCTCTTCAACTCCGCATAAGAGGTGCAGCCCATATCTCAGTAAATCTAGTCTAGGTACTTTTGGCGAGGTCGTCCTCTGCTAATTGATCCCTCGACCATTTCCTCCGACACATTATGCAGGAAACATTCGTGTCGCAACACATGACCAATCTACCTTGCGCGCCTCTCCGCTCTTCAACTCTGCTGAGAACTTCTTAATTTGTAATGTGGTTTCTCCATGAAACATGGGCAACTCGTCAGTAGGTCCACATCTCAAATGCCTCCAGCCTTTTACGCTCTCTTTCGCCCAGGCACCAAGTCTCGCAGCCGTATAGTAAAACCTGTTCTAGGGAGGCATTTTTGCACTCTATATAATCTCAATATATAAATTACAGATTGAGGGAACAATTAATGAACAAGGGGAGCAACAATATAAATTATATAAATTGTGACAAATTTCTTTCGCCTTGCGAGGGCATTCTCAAACGAAAGTTTGAGAGAGATTTATATAAATTTAATCCAAGTAAAACCACTAAACAGTCGTGTTTACTATTATAAATGAATAATGGAGTTTTACAAAACAAATACTTCAACCACCAATAACCTGTAAATTACCAACCGCCAGGCACAGATCATAATTTTTTAAACCGTTTTATGTGAGGAAATAAATATTATTAATCACAATTATTTCATCATAAGAACGTCAAGCCTTCTTACAAAAAACTAGAGAAACTGTTTTTCCAATATTGAAATATTACATCATAACACACCTATTACTATATTATATAGTAATAGGTTGTGCATGATGTAATAAAACAAATGAAGTATGTAATCATGTATAACTATTAATTTTATTTGTATAATATAGGTATACATCGGTCCCATGACGAGTCATTCTCACTCATTCACTCACTCAAAAATTATATTGTTCTTTTTCTTTCTAAACTTAAATTCTAGGGATTGGTTTGCAATAAAGAGCATCGTATTTGGTGGTTCTTGGGATGTAACATAGGCCTTAAATGTGGTAGTTTACCGTTGCTTGCACCATGTATTGAAAAAAAAAACTAACAAATTAACTAACCGTCACTCCGTCACCCGAAAGGTAGGCAGAAATAATGTACTGCCACAATTTTCTTTCCTAACATACTTCTCTCGCTTCCTCAATATTTATACATTGTGTCATAAACACACGTCGATTTCTCCGACATTCAATATTTGAGTTATTTGATCGTGACACGTTTTCTTTGGTCTTCCTGTATTTCTAGTTCAAATTAAATCGTTAAAATATTCATTTTTTACCGTTCTTTCTTCATTCAGTCTTTCCATGTGTTCAAACCATTTTAATGTTTGTTTCATTATTTTGATCATAATACTTAAATTCGGACAGAATTCACTTTAATATTTTTTTTTCGACACTCCATCATACATAGATTTTTGACACATTCATCTGAGAGACCTCATTTCATTAATATTTATTTTGTATGTTTTGATGGGTAAATTAAAAAATAATATAACATAATATAAATGCAGTAGAAGTGAGATCTCTAAGACGAATGTGTGGCAAATCTGTATATGATAAAGTGACTAATGCAAGTATAAGAAGTGAATGTGGTGCGAATGAAAGTGTTATGAACAAAATAAGGAAAAGGTCAATAAGATGGTTTGGACACATGGAAAGAATGAGTGAAGATAGAATGATAAAGAAGGTATATGTAAACGGCGTGAACGGAGTTAGAAATAGAGGAAGGCCGAGAAAAACGTGGCACGATCAAATCAATCAAATATTGAATGTCAGTCACGTGAGGAGTCGGAGAAATGGACGTGCGTGCATGACAAGATGTATGAATGTAGAGGAAGCGAGAGAAGTATGTCAGGACAGAACAGTGTGGCGTTCCATTCTTTCGGAGAGACAACCCCTCCCGAGAGACGGCGTGATGGTTAGTTACTTAGTTAGTTATATGTAAAAAATATCGATCGTTGAACAGATTTGCAGTATAGACTAAGAATTGAACTGTGGAGTGATTTGAATTTTTTCCTTTTAGATGCCGTACCACTACAACAAGACTGGTGTCCGGATGCTGGTGATGTGTCCAGGGGTGACCACCACGGAGCTGATCACGGCGGCTGGCAAGAGGCAGCTGGGCGAGGATATGAGCGCCGAGTGTCACAGGGAACTCAGCGCCCTCCCGCCTCAGACGTGAGTTATCTGATTGCTAATCTTTATTGTTGCTTGAACAATGATTTAAAACTCCATTTTAAATATTTGATACAGAGAAAAATGTACGCTTTGTAAGTTTTATGATTAGTTTTACTTAGGTATTATAAAATGTGTCATATCGCACCTCCAGTCGTAAACCGGCTCATTTAAAAATTTTGGTGAATTGAGTTAAGTATACAAAATGACTAAAAAAAGGGCGCTCTATCACCCAGTAAATCAAAATCTGCCTCAATAAGGTTAGAAAAGCTTAGCTTTTCATTTCATAAAGTTATGGTGTGTTTTACCAAAAACTGTCGAGGACCGAAACACGTTTTCTTCATTTCCCAAAAAACATGAATTTTGGATTGAGTCAGTTTACGACTGAAGGTGCAATATGTTAAAAAATACGTTTAATTATGGTCTAACAAACAATACCGTTACTCCATATTAATATACCATGAAACTTCTGAAAACATACCAATGAAATAAGTTTAAAGTGAAAGTTTTTTTCTTTAATTGAAACTAACTAACTAACTAACCATCACGCCGTCTCCACGAAAGGGTAGGCAGAGAGAATGGATTGTCACACTTTAACCGATGCGGCACTCCATCCTTCTCTTTTCGAGATGCGGTGTGATGGGTTGCGAACCTCATCGCCACCAATAGGCATTAATTGGAAGTTTTTAAAAAGTAAAATTAACTAACTAACGATCACGCCGTCTCCTTGAAAGGGAAGGTAGAAATAATGATCCACCACACTGTTCTTTCTTGACATACTTCTATCGCTTCTTCAGCACGGCCGAGATTAAGAAATATCCCCTGAGTAATCTAAAGAAATGAGTTATGAGATGCCCATTTCTTCGAAGCTGCAGAGAGTAGGCCCCAAGCATTCCCAAAAGAAATGCTGTGGGATAGAACCACGGATAGCTACCATATTCTCTCATGTAGAGATACCTCAGATTTTTTTCGGAATCCTCTCCAGCATAACGGAATATCTCGCCTCGTGAGGACTCCATATCACAGAACCCCTTACGAGTCTGCTCCAAACCTTGTATAGAACTCTGAGCACATAAGAATCCCTGAAAACTTTTCCGGTCCCGACGATGAAGCCCAACATCCTTAGTGCAGTGCCTCAAATCCTCTCAATATGTGCACGAAAAGTCAGCCAACTCTCATAGATGATCCCGAGATCTCTTATAGTAGTTACATGTGCTAGTTGCTGGTTGTTCATTGTGTATCTATTATACACAGTTTTCTATGCTCTAGTAAAAGATAGCATAACGCATTTACTGAATACTTATACCTGAATTGCCACACAGGGGCGCTTCGAAGTTCTTCTGTATTGAAGCCGATTCGTCTTCTAAACGAGGTTGCCATAGAGATAAAGCTTGGATACATATATAATAAATTCGTGGATATCCTTTCACTTAAAGCAACAAAGAGATACCGTCATATTTTCTATTCACATGGTTCTATGTTTATTTCCTTTTTTTTTAATATTTTTTTTGATTTAATTTATTTTTTTAAAAACCCAATTGGGTTATATGGTTACATTTCTAGATCCTACCACTAATTATGTACTGCTTCAGACACTTCTTATATTGAGTTGTAGTGAGATTCCTTGTGTCTTTAGGTAGTTCATTGTAAAGTTTCAGTCCATTGTTCAATATCCTTGATTGTCCTGTCTTAGTTCGTGCAATCGGTAAGTGATATCTGTCACAATTCCTGGTCCAGTGTCTGTGTATGTCTGAATTTTTAGTTAATTTGTAGGTGCTGTCTGTTGGCTTTTCCATGGTCACTCTGTGTACAATTTTTAAGGTCTCATATTTGGTCAGGTCTGATATGTCCATTTGTTTAGTTTGTCTGTAAACTTGTATGGTTGGGGTATGGTAGTCAATGTTATATGCTAGTTTTATTATTTTATTTTGTTGTCTTCGGAGTCTGGAGATGTCCTTTTGGTTTCCTGTCCCCCAGAAGGGAATCATATATGTCAGTCGGCCTTTTACATACGCTTCGTACATCATAACTTTTTCCCTTCTTGGTATGTAATTCTGTATTTTGTAGAAGAGGGAGTATAGCGATGCTAACTTGTCTGTTAGGTTGTCTATGTGTTTTGTCCATTTTAGTTGTCTGTCCATTGTTAGTCCTAGGTACTTTACATAGTCGAGTTCGGTTATTGCGTCATTTTTTATTTTTATACACATGTTATGGTTTTTCTTGCTTGTTTCAAAGTGTATAATGTTACACTTTTTTTGATATTGTTTTTTCCTCACCCTCTGCACCGATTTAGCTCGCGATGTAATAATGTAAAGAGCTATTCAACAAAATAATAATTATTATAATACCTACATGTGTGTATCTCATTTCGGTAAAAAATCACTTAATGTTTTATGGCTCTCAGGTACAGATATTCTATAGGACTTTTTGTCATATTTTGAAATGGTATTTACACGTACGTGTATGGTATTTTCTAGGACCGAAAACGTCTCTCAAGGCATGATGCATTTGCTGAAACACGGCGCCAATGGCTCAGTTTGGGTGAGCGAGGGAGGTAAACCGGTCTACGAAGTCCAGATTCCTGAGAGGATTGACATGAAGAAGTAATTTTACCTGATTCACCAACATGTCGCCTTCCCATTCTACCATAATCTTCAATTACCATTTTATTTAAAATATGGTCAATGCAATCTATTTAAGTACGTTTAAATGTAGTATTTGTATTTTTTTAAAGTTTTTATATTGTAGTACAAATATATGAAATTATATTTTAATTCACATCGTAATTTACAAGTACCTGAAATATTTTATTTATACTGGCTATAAACAAAAACATATATATTGATTGTGAATAAAATATTCTAAATCATAAGATATTTTATAAAAAAAATGTTTTGTACTTATATACCAATTATGATTAAAAAATAAATATTATCACAACATTTTATTTTTTTAATTTTTTTTCAAATCCCATCAATATTTCTGGATTAAAGTATAAAATTCGTATGGAATATACTTTATTTCTATTTTATACACTTTGTATATACAACACGATATTAAAAAATAAAATTATATAGACATGTTTCGGACAAACAGTCCTTTTTCAGTAAAGATACATATTTGTAAAAATATTATAAAATTGTTGTTGTTTACATGATCTGACAGATGTTATAAAGATTTATTTTGGAACGTTTATACTTTTGTTATAACAAATATTATGATTCAATTTAAAATTTAAAATAATAATTTAAAATTTTTATTGGGTTTCAGGTAATTACTCACAACAAACGAAATAAATCAAAGATTGGACTTGACGTTAAATTTATTTGATTATTTATAATATTAAATTTAGAGATTGCTCAAAGTTATATTTCTATGATTAACATGCAAATTTTTTATTAAATGAATGATCTTTTTTTTATGAGGTGGTTAGCAAATTCAGAAAAATTCATATTAGAGGGCCATCTCATGTGCTCTTTTATTCTTAATTTAAAATTACGTTTTGTTTTACCAATACAAAAAGATGAGCAATCATTACATTTCAGTTTATTAATCCTTGATTGAGAAAATTTATCTTCCATGTTTTTATTATTTTTTATTAATTTCACAAAATTATTGTTGGTATAAAACGCTTATTATTGTTTGTATAAAACCTAAATTATTGTTTGTATAAAATAATATACTTTATTTAAAGTTATCTGGATTCCTCATCATCAGCCTATATTAGTCCACTCCTGGACGTAGGCCTCCTCCATTTGTTTCCATTCTGTCGATCCTGGGCAACACGCATCCACGTCGTACTTGCGGTCTCCTTAATATTGTCCCTCCATCGAAGTTGAGGACATCCTGGGTTTCAGGTTGCAGTTCTAGGACACCAGAAAAGGAGGCGTTTTGTCCATCTATCGTCAGAGCTGCGAGCGACATGGCCTGCTCAGCTCCATTTTAGCGCTGCCACTCTTCCGTTGATGTCCGACACTCCTGTTCTGGTTTTAATAGTGATGTTTCTCACCCTGTCAGCTATACTGTTTCCCAAAATTTCTCTTTCCATAGCTCTTTGGACAATTCTTAATTTATTTGTGCATTTCTGAGACAATGTTAGGGCTTCAAACTCAAAAGATAACACCGGTAGGACGCACCAGTCAAACACCTTCCGTTTAAGGTTGATTATTTTGGAATATTTTGTGTAAATCTAAGCAAGTACCCCGCCTATATCAATTCATAGAATTTAAACAATTGAAATGAGTTAAAAAAAAGAACTGCATGTCAAATTATTTTAAAAGGTTAGTTTTAATTTTAATTTGTCACTTTATTTGTGAATGCATGTGTCAAATAAAATAAATGAACTGCAAAGAAAATGTATTTGGGAATGTAAATTAAATGTACATCTATATAACCTTTTTTTAATGTAACTTTCCAAACATGAAGTTGGTAAGCATAGTGAAAAAGAAGAAGCGTATAACGTTTTTGTGTATAGTATACCTACATGAATCGAGGGCTGGACATTACAAAGGTGCCAAGTATTAAAAAAACTCAAAAATGTTGATTCCATTAGTGCTAATTATAAAGGCCAATAACGGTGTAAAGGTATAAAGTGATTAAATCATACAGTCAAACGTCACCTTAAAGATGTTACTCGTGGAACATGTAATGTGGAACAATAAACAGTTTTTTCTATATTTCTTTATTTAATGTTTAAAACACTTAGCACTTTTGAAATAACCAGCCTTCAATTATTGAAACAAGGGCATGTAAATTCTTCCGTCCTAAAAATGACCCGTAAATACAACAGCGTATAATGAATTTTAAATCAATTCTTTACTTTTGCTGAGACTCCGGCCATACAGGAAGGAGACTTAGTGCTTAGAGATAACAAGAACCCTAGCAACTCAAGCAAAGTACAGCGTATTTTTGCGATGGCTATACTGTATACTTCGCGCCATCCTACATGCTTAAAAACTTTTATTTTTTATTATTATTATTTTTCTTTTTTATACGATTTAATATGGGAGTATCGTGAGAGGACTCTCATTACTGATACCCCACTATTTATGACTTATCTACGTTAATTAAGCGATGTACTTCGATATGGCTATAACCTGAGAGTTATTTATTATATCTAGTGTAGACCTTAGTGTAGACCTTGTGGCTTGTTTTTAAGAGGAATTAGCCTCCTGCGACTCCGATTCTTAGTTGCTGATTCACCGTATGATAGTCTGCCGGGTGTCATCTACCTTAGGGTCGGCCGTGACTCGTGATAGATTCTTATTTTTCTTCTTCTTAGTGTAGGCTTCCTGCGAGGTCGACTCCCAGCTGTCGATCCATCTCTTTGTTGTTTGTTCGGGGTCGCCTACCTTGGGGTTGACCGTGCAACAGAATGAAATGGAGTCTGGATGTATCAATTCATCTCACGTGTGCATACTAGTATCTTCTCCTTTGCATCCCCCACCTAACAACACCCTCGACCTCGCATATCTAAATTTTCATTGATTTCTGTTTTCTAGAAGTTTTATTAGATTTGATGACAATGACATATTTTACCTTCCCAATGCATTATCAAATGTCATTTCCACAAAATATAATAAAACTTCTGGAAAAAACATGTTTTCATTCGTTTTAATTATTTATTATGGAATTTTACATCATTGTTCATGAAATAATAAACAATTAATTAATTAAATCAAATTATTTAATTGAAATCACTTGATAGAAGTGCATTAAACATAATAATGATATTAAACAATATTTTTTTACATAAATATCACAGCTAAATTATCTTTTATAATAAAAGTTCCATGTGAAAAATAATTGGTACGAGAGAAAACGTATTTTTTCTTAAAGTTTTATCATTTTTTTATGGGAATGACATTTTTCTTCTTGCTAAGGCATTATCAAAAGAGATAACACAGCTAAATCATCCTGAATAATAAATTATTAGTTATAGTATTCATGACATTACATAAAAAAATATTTATATATACAATATCTTCACAAGCAATCTTACCAACACACGCATACAACTAAAGTAGACACGCACACGTACACGTATTCGTATCAAGTATAAAATGTCGCAATAGAACAATTGTTCGCCATTGATCGTTCGTTTTTTCTTTGCTGCTTATCTGCTTGCTTCGAGTTATTTAGTTACTGCGATGAATCCTAATGTAATGGGTTTGCAGGGAAAGACGGTTATCATCACAGGGGGCGCGCTTGGCATCGGATTGAGCTGTGCCAGAGATTTATTGAAAGCTGGAGTTGCTGTGAGTACATTGTTGCTTAATTTGATATATTTTTGTTAAACTTAAGGTGTTAACACCGTGGAATTCCATTATGACGAATTTTTTTATGAATTCACGGTTTTTTCCACTTTTGAGTTTATTTTTCTCGACATGTTTCAAAGGTTTTACACCCTTATCATCGGGGGTACGATGTTTTGGTTGTGATATAACATTTTTCGAAGCACACATTTTAACAAATTACACACTTAAAAACATGTGCATTATAAATCGTTGTGCCACAATCGAAACATGTGTACGAAAAAACAAATTAAAGTGTTGTAAAAACACAAAGTGTTATTCAATTTATTGAATAGTTTATTAAATATTCATTAGAAAGTAACATATTTAGAACCAAGTATACATTCTTTATTATTAAACTAAATTTATTATTATTTTTTAATAGATAAGAACAAATATAAGAACCACACAACTTGAATTTATTGAGTATATTCTCTTCCTAAAGTCGAATCATCTCTCATGCGTTCCTGTATATATTGTATTATATCTTACCTGTTCTCAATAGAAGCCTTAACCCTTAATTTTGTTTAAAATATCTTTTGAGAAAATAAACCAATTTGGTTGATTGATTGACAGTGTCTTTTCAATAAAAAAATAATGTCTAGAGTTTGATGAATAAAAATATTCTGTGAATTATACAATGGTTTATTGAAATGTTACATAACAAAATAAAGAAATAACGAATGATTTTAGAAATGCGCAATCTTGGACAATAATGCATCAGCCGGAGAGGAGGCGGTGTCCAGGCTGGGCGCGGAATTCGGGAAGGACAGGCTGAAGTTCTTCAAGTGCGACGTCACCAACCACTCGGAGTTTGAGTCCATCGTTGACAAGGCCGTCGCCGATCTCAAGTCTCTGGACATATTTATCAACAATGCCGGCATCCTAAACGACGCCCTCTGGCAGAAGACCATAGACATTAATTTTGTAAGTTAATCTTATATTAAATTACTGTTGATTAAATATTTCATGGGATCTTGGATGTGCCTAATTAGCCATATAATGGAAGTAGCGAGTGCTACGACCCCTCTGCATATCTGGAGGTCCTTGCAAAATTTCGGCTTAATTTTTTTTAAGCTTTAACTTTTTTCAGCAAATGATAGATTTCCTGATAAATTCTAAGATTTTATTTTCCTCATTAGAGCACAGACGCGATATATGAACTTTGAGGAATCGAGAGAATTATGTTAGGAAAGAACAGCATCATCATCATCAGCCGTCTGTCATCCACTGCTGAACGTGGGCCTCTTCCAAAGCACGCCACCGCCCCCTATCCATTGCTGCTCCCATCCATCCATGACCAGCAATCCTCTTCAGATCGTCGGTCCAGCAGGCAGGGGGACGTCCAACTTTGCGAAATCCTGTACGCGGTCTCCACTCCAGAACCCGTCTCCCCCCATCGGCCGTCAGTTCTCCGAGAGATATGGCCAGCCCATCGCCACTTCAGCCCGCCCATCCTCAGAGCCACCTCAGTCACCTCGGTTTGTTGTCGAATAAATTTCGAAACCTGAGTGGAAGAGGACACCAAGAGTGAGAGATGTATTGAAAACCCCAATACATTAACTTTTCTTTTTCTTCTATAGAGAATGTACAGTTTGTGATTTTATAGGATTAGTGCTCTTAAACAAATTCAAATGAATTATATTTTTATGTATTTTTTTACCCCATAAAATATTTAATATTATATGCACATATTTTGATGTTTTATTTCCACAGATTTCATCAATTAACACGTAGATATTTTGTAATTATTGTACGAGTTTATCTGTTAAAAATATTGCAATTGGAAAATTAACTTTTGAAGTAAATATTCAACGCCTTGATGGTATAACAAATAATCCGTATGAATGAAGACGTCTATTTTCCTGAAGTTTTATTATATTTTATGGGAACGACTAGTTTCACCTTCCTAAGGCAATGTTAATCCCATACAATATAATAACATTTATAAAAAAATTCGCTTTCATTAATATTAATAAGTTTGTTGTTCAAGAAACAATAATAAGTGAAACGAATATACAGTAAAATAATAAACCAGATTTGCTTGACTATATTATATGTTCTTAAAATAAGAATCTAGTTTATAATATGGAATAATTGGCATTTATATTTGTTATGATCAATTAATCCAAGATTATATTAATGCAACAATGTTGATTGCTCCATCTGAACTGTAAACATAATCTACATATAGTAATTTAATTAACGAGATGTGGGAAGGTAGTTGAATATATGAGTTGTCATTAGATAAATAATGAAATTTGCATATTTACGCGAATCGAAGATGCTTTAATACTATGAATTAAGCATATTGCTTATAACTTTATATTACGTATATCAATATTTACCAGGAAGATTAAATTGAATCACGTATTGGAGTGAAAAACGGTAAATGCAAAAAATTATATATCATTAAGTAAAATATCTTCTTCTCAGTCATATACCTCATGATTGAGGGTCGTGTCCAGTCTCATTTGATGGATTTCGAGGGAGAAATAGTCCGTGTCCTATTGCCTTCTCTATCGCAGTGTTTTCTGTAGTCGATGTATCACGCTGCCAATATATGACATCCGGGTTGGTTGATTTATTCCCGGACCCCCTTTTTCCCGTCTGATTGTCGATCCTAGTTTCCAAAGGGAATGGTTACCCAGTCTTTGCTCAGATTAACAGGGTTTATCTGAGCGACGTAACAGGGTTTACCAGCTTGTAGGTGGGACAGGACTTTGTGAGGAGAGGCTATGTGATCGATCTTGTAGTGCGATCCTGTATAACGCTTTACCCACCCATATTTAGAATTATATTTTATTTGAAACGTTTTCTGTCACGAATATAGGACACTTACTATCCTCCTATACATTATAAAATCTAATTGTTCGGTAGTTTATCTTGTAGAACACAGTTATGCAAAGTTTTAGGATATTTAATACTTGTATATTATTCTCTCGTATTTAGCTTCAAGATTATGTTGATAAAATATTTATAGTAGTGTTGGTTTAAACTTAATTTTGACCGTCCGTAATTTAGATAGGTAATTTATTATATTTTATGGGATTGATATGTGTCACATTGCTATTTTATCTTTTAAGAGTTTAATGTTGGGTTTTTAATGATATTGTAAAGACGAATTTATTTATTATTGCTTCTGTCTTAATAATCAATTAAATTATCGAAAGAACACTACTTATTACGAATATTTTTACAGAAAATATTTTTTATTTCATAAACAGCGTAAGTTATATTTTTATAGGAGAGATAATTGTGTTATGTTATTTATAGACCGGCATGATCTTGGGAACATATTTGGCGATGAAGCACATGGGCAAGGATAAGGGAGGCAAGGGCGGGACGATGGTGAACATTGCCTCAATCCTGAGCATGGCTCCGCTTGCGGGGGCGCCGGTCTATTCTGCCACCAAGCATGGGATCCTCGGCTTCTCCAGGTCATGGGCGGTAAGATATTACTTCTAAACATAGTTATTTTGGCCTATATTAAAAGACATCGGACCCGATGAGTTTATGCAGCTAATTTTAAAAAAAGAAAAAAATTGGGTAAATAAAGTTCAACTAGACTTATATTTGAGTATGATTCTATATCGATTATTAAAAAAAAAATACTCTAATAAAGAAAGAAAAAGCTTATTATATTATATAAATATACTATTTATACAATATATAATATGAGTGATTTATCTGTAAACTGTCTGCTTTACGCGGACGATGCCGTTCTCGTTGCGGATAGTGCGGACGAATTACAAATCTTGGTGTCGAGAATGAATGAGGTATGCAAGTCAAATGATTTAATGATGAATGTCGGAAAGTCAAAGGTGATGGTTTTCGAAAGGGAAGAGCAAATGACAGTTTGTAATATAAGTGTGAACGAAGAGAACTTGGAACAGGTGAGGGAATTTGTGTATTTAGGTAGTATGTTCACAGCAGATGCCCGAACGGATAGTGACGTCGAAAGAAGGGTTGGTGCGGGTAACAAAGTGAATGGAGCTTTAAAAATAGTTATTGGAAACAAGAATTTATCAATGAAAGCGAAAACGGCCGTTCACAATGGAGTTCTGGTCCCAACCTTAATGTATGGAAGCGAAGCATGGAACTGGCAAAAGAAGGATGAGAGTAGAATAAATGCGGTAGAGATGAGGTCCCTAAGACGTATGTGTGGTAACGATATACGACAGAATCTCAAATGCTGATATAAGAAAGGAATGTAGAGCGGAAGAAGGTATAATGAACAAAATTATGAAAGGATCGCTGCGTTGGTTCGGACATATGGAACGCATGGATGGAGAAAGAATGGTTAAGAAAGTATACGTTAATGATGTAAATGGGGTACGAAGTCGAGGCAGACCGAGGAAAACATGGCATGACCAAATTAATCAAATTTTAAAGGTTGGTCATGTTAGAAGTCGGAGGAATCGACGTGCGTGTATGACTCGTTGTATGAATGTGGAGGAAGCTAGAGAGGTTTGCCAGGATAGAGTAGTGTGGCGGTCCATTCTCTCTGCCTACCCCTGCGGGGAAACGGCGTGATGGTTTTGTTTTTTGTTGTTTTGTTGTATAATATATAAACGACGTTAACGGAACTAGTAATTGAGTAAAATTGAGAAAAACGTAGCACGATCAAATAAATCATATTATGTTAAATCGAAATACTGTTTTTGATGATGATGTAGGTGTAAGCCTTTGAAACCTGTTGAGAAAAATAAACTCAAAAGTGGAAAAAAAACTGTATTAACTCATTAAAAAATCGTCATTATGGAATTCCACAGTGTTAACGCCTTAAGTTTATCTAAAATTAAAAAATAAACACATAATAAATGTCGGTCACTTGAGGAGAAAAGATGTATGAATATTAGGGGAGCGAGATAAGTATTTCAGGAAAAAACACATTGGTGGTCCATTCTTTCTGTCTACTCCTTCGGAAACATGGCGTGATGTTTTTTTTTTTTTTTTTAAAAGACTAATATCAAGGATTTATATCAATGATATTAGAATTTATTTTACAACCTTCAGTGTGAGCAAAAAATAGCTCATTATTATGAAGAAGGAATCTGGTCGTGTCCAGGCTTGAACCCATGTCCCCTGGATTAGGAGCCAAGTGTTCTATTCCCTAGACCACCACCCGGTTAGTTATTTATTAAGAAGAATAAAACTTCTGGAAAACGGACTTCTATTGTTAATATTAAATTAAATCAGAAACTTCCTTAGATGTGTATGATTCAATTCAATTAACTTAAATTTATTAAAAAAATCATTACACATCAAAACATCACAGACATTTTTCAAGGCGTTTGTGATTACAATTAAAGAAAATATTTAATAGCAACTTAAAAAAAACGGAAAAAGTAATAACACAGTAAGACAAAACATATGACATTTAAAAAAAATAAGAATGATAAAAAAGAAAGAACGTATTATGTATAAAGAAACAATGTAGTACAATTAGAAAAAACAGAAAATCAAATACCATTTTTAAATATATGATATAGATGCTTTCTGGGGATAGCCTCACTATCGTGAAAAATGTCCACATCAGAAGAGATACGGTTAAGAAGGATTATTGCCCTGCCCATGGATTATTGTTTGTGTAATTTGATTGTTTGTTTCCATCACAGATGCCGTTTCACTTCAACAGAACTGGGGTCCGTATTTTGGTAATGTGTCCAGGTGTGACGACCACGGAGCTGGTGTCCGATACCGGCAAGCGGAAGATGGATATGATGAGCAAGGAGGCCGCGCGCGAGCTCTCATCGCTCAGTGGGCAGTCGTGAGTGTACAAATTTAATATTACGGAAATTTGAATTAGGAACACGACAAGTGTTAGTGTAGTAAATTTATTTTAAATATCGAATCATCTTCTTCTTTTTGTCCTGTTACACCTCCGTGGTGCATAGGGCCTCAAGGAACCTTCTCCACCCGACTCTATCACATGCCTGATGCCCAACATCATCCCAAGTGAGGCCTACTGCTTTAACTTCGTCCAGGTTGCTCTAGGTCTGCCTCGATTCCTCTTTCCCCCCATAGGGGACCAGTCAAGTGCGCCCTGGGCGATGCAGGCTGGGTTCCGTCTCAGTGTGTAACCGATCCACTGCGATTTGCGTCTAGCGACTTGTTCTCTAATTGGCTTTTCGCCTGCCATGGTCCAGAGAACGGCATTTGACACTATTTGGGGCCAATAGATCTTGAATGTTGAGCGAAGGCACCTATTTCCGCGGTAGATTTCAAAGTCTCACATCCGTACAGCAGTACGCTTTTAACGCTACTGCAGAAATATCGAATACCTAAGAGTAAATTAAGACGGCGGGATTTAATTCGTCGTTAGGTACCTACCTAATTATAGTAACCGGCGATTAGAATACATTCAGGGCTTAAGAAAGAGACTAACGGCTATCACCGGATAACTTCGGCTTTGTAGAGTGTCGTCTCATGGTCATTTATATATGTATATTCATATATACGAGTAAATGCGTGTTCATCTTGTGACAGAGACGACGTTCTACAATGCTTATGTTACCCAGTTATCGACGATCGTCTCTTAAGCCCGATGTGTATTATCTACTGCTTGGTATTGCATCTATATTTCATTCACGATTTTATTTGGATACAGGCGTCTCCCATTTTTCTCCATTCGTCTCTGTCTTGTCTCTTCTGCATCCAGGTCGTTCTAGCTATTCGGGCAATGTCATCGGTCCATCTTTTAGGTGGCCTCCCGACACTTATTTTCTTTGCCCAAGATGATGATGTCCATTTAGTACTGCCTTATCTGGCTACATGTCTTGTTCATTGCACTTCCCGTGATGTCGGCAACTTGACTCGGCGTCTAATTTCTTCATTTCGTATTTTATCTTGAAGACTCACGCCGAGCATACGCCTCTCCATGGATCTTTGTGTGCATTTTTATTTTGTGGGCACTTTTGCTGTGAGATTTTGATAATGATGTTACAAAAAATTTTGATGCACGAATCAAAATGGTCTAACTAATTAAATATACTTCAGATACCTTTATATTCTTAAATCGTGATATACAAATTATTTTTTTGTTATATTTATAAAAATGTATAAAAAGCCGAACACTTTGAAAAATCATTGGTATCCAAATTTATTATACGATCTTCAATATGAGTACATAATAGAAGGAATCGGGTCCAGGTTAGAAACAAAGTCCCTTGGACCATAAGATAAACATTTTTTACCCTAGCCGGTTGATGAAAATGTAAATGATTTTTTTTGTGTCTCAAAAGAAAGTTTATATCGTTCATTAATATGTTATTTGGAGATGTTAGACGACTTCTTGATGCCTGAATTGCAAAAAATTCCTGGCTACAACCAAAAAATATGGTTCCAGCAGGACGGAGCAACCTCACACACGCCCAATACGTCTCTTCCACGAGGTCGTGAAGTTTTCCCCAGCAAATTGATCTCCAAGAGAGGTGGACTTTTTCCTATTGGGCTATCTCAAATCTAAGTTTACACCAATAAACCACCTTTCTGGTGCATTTGAAAGAAAATATTCGTCAAAAAGTGGCAGCCATCAAGGAGTCTACCTGCCGCGCCGTCATAAGAAATCTTTCTGTTCGACTAAATGAGTGCCGCGAACGCGAGTTTTTACATTTGGATGATATTTTATGGACTTTAATAATATAAACGTTTTTTCAATGAATAGCTAACTTTTTTTAATCTATCCACTAAATATAAACTTTCTTTTTAAAATGATCCCAATTAGAACGGATAATAGCCCGCTCTTACAGTGAGAATGGATTTAATATTAAAACACTAGTACATGTGTCGTTAAAATTTTCCAGAGTCGAGAGTGTATCTCAAGGCTTGGTCCAGATGCTACAAAATGCAGAGAATGGTTCCATCTGGGTGAGCGAGGGCGGGGAACCCATATACGAAGTACGCATCCCCGAGAGGACCGCAATGAAGAAGAAGTAGCCTACGTTATTAATTTTAACTTTCTTTATTTTTGAATAATTTTATTGCGATTAATATACAAAACTTATTAACTCTGAATTGAGCCGGTCAATATATTTTTGATGTATACGTGATTGACAGCTTTTATTGAAGTGTTACTAAATTTTAATCGACGCGTCAATATTCTCACTTCAATAGCTTTGTGGTGTTTTACATAAACATTGCATCCAGTGAGTGAATTTGTAATAATAATATAATTATTTCACATTCACTTACGATTGACAATCATGATAATATAATTCGATTACAAGTAAACCAAAATTTCGTTCAGCTATGATATTAAATTCCGAGGGATCCACAAATTCACAATGTTGCCGTCTAGAGAGCAAATGAAGGAACGACTCTAAATCATAAAGAAAACAGTCAATCCAGCCAATAATGTCAATACACTTCGATTAAAATTCTCAGTGATTCAACGTCATTTACGGTAAACGAAATTTCATTTCCTTAATCAATTATCAATTTTATTGAGCATCCCGTTAGCGTTTTATAATAAAAGTAGCAACATGGAATATTTATATTATATCGGTACTTATTTGGCAAAAGGTCCCAGATGGATTTTTTTGTGAAATTGAGTTAAATATACCGTCAGTATTATTTTTGCACACTTTAAGTTTTGACAAAACGTTGGAGCTGTACTTTTTTTTATTACATTTTTTTATGTACAATTGCATTCAACCCCTATATTTTTAAAATATAAATATAATTTTTTTAAATTTAGTTACTAATATATCTTGTAGATAACGTTATGCTACGTAAATTGACATTTGAAATAAACAATTTGGAACACAAATACAATTTTTATAAATAATCAAAATAATGTAAAAGTCATATTTTTGCTCTCCTGTAAAATGCATAAAAAAACAGTTGGGACCTTTTGCCAAATAGGTACCGATATGTATTATTGTGGATATTTTATTGTGGATATTTTATTTATTATTATGAATTTGAAAGAAATTAATATGGTATTGTATAAAATAATTTTTAATATATTATTGTAAATAAATAAGTTATTCATATTAAAAGTATATTTTATTATGCAATTATGAAAACAATACAACAACTGCTTCATTGTTTCATTTTAAAAATGGAATAATTCTTTTGTTTCCATTTCAAACCAATAAATGTTTTCGATAAGGTTAAAACATACAAATTTCTATAGTCCATAGGTTATAAAAGTGTACTGGTATATCTCGATAATATAACTTATAAAAGGGAAAGGGTTTTACCAAATAGCGTATAATTGACATTGTTACCGAATAAATTATTTAATTAAAAATTTGAATGCATTCACGATCGTGCATATTACTAATGTCATAATTTGACCTACACCTGTTTTCTTCGGTGATACAATGATAGCGCACTATAGGAAGCGGAAACTAAATATGTTAATATTATGGTAAAATGAAAATGAACGTTAACCAAGAGTGTTTTTTTATTTTATTTAAGGGCTAAGGGGCAGTCAGAGGTATGAAAAAACAAATATTTTCAATATTTTTCTTGTCAGTAATTTAATTTATTTAATTAAACCAACAATATTAAATAATTATATTTTGTTTTAACTTGATTTGACCAAAATTTGAAAAAAAAAATCTATGAATATCGCCATATTTGTTGAACCCTGTTCATATTCATCTAAAATCATTAAAAAAATAGTTTACATAGTGCCTGATCGAAGCTTTTTTAAAATTTTTTTTGTCAATAAACGAAATGCCGGCCTATGATAATTTTATTACGGATTTTCAAGGAAAAATGGAACAGTGTATTGTTTATAAAAAAAAAAGTTTTTAAAAAGAAAAAAAAAATTGATCAGGCATAACTATTAAATTATTTATTTGAATGATTTCAGATGAACCTGTAATAAGTTATAATGGTAAGTGCATTATGGAACACGGTCCAACAGATATGGTGATAACTTCATATATGTATAATACACATACTCGTATATTTTAATTTTTTTTTTGGTGTAATCAAGTTAAAACGTTATATAATGATTTAATATTGTTGGTTTTATAAAATAAATTAAATTACTAACAAAAAAATATATTTTAAATAATATTTTTTTTCAAAACTTTGACTGCCCCTAACCCCTTAAAGAGAAAGAGTTGGTGAAAAAAGTAATGTTAATTTTTGTATAATTTTTTGTTTTGTATAACTTCTTAAATAAATCACATATTAGGTAATATTTAGATTTTATAAAATCCTTCTTCTTCTGATTGTAACTGTAATTTGAATTGTGTAAAATAAAAATCTATCGTTTCTCGAAGCGTATTCCTATAATGTAGATGACCAGCTTTCTTAACCTTTTTGGATGGTCTTCATGGAGGTCGGCTGAAGTTGGTTCTTCATTTGGTGCTTTACTCTTTCAGAACACGCTCTCTCCATTAACGTCTTCCCCGTCTTGCCCATCGTACAACGTCTTCTACATCGCAGTGATTATTGCAGAATGTCTCGGAGTATCGTTCCCGCAAAGGAACGGATATTCCTCATTTCTATAGTAGTTGTTAGGATACTTTTTGTTCTAATCGTGTTACCTCTCGTGTCAATGTTAATGCAATTATAGGTCGAACACAAGATTTTTAGATTCTCATTTTGCTCTCCTTAATCATAAAGTTGTTTATCCAGGATTTTTTAGCATCTTGACAGCTTTGTTTGTTCTTTTACTTCTTTATAGAGGTCACTGGTGTCTGATACATCAACTCCTAAGTATAATACTTAAAACCCATCTCAATCTCATTAATCTCATTAACTCTGTTGATTTTGTTTTGATAGGAATTCTTTGTATGTTTTATTGAAATAATTAATAACAACGATTTAATGACATTTTTAGTTTTGTAATAATTTAATTAAATAACAAATCTAAAAACACTGTTAAAGTAAGTGTGCAAATAAAATTTTTGAGAAATTTTAATAATTGCATAAATTCAGTACACTTGTTCCCTTATCAAAATGTATGTATGAATTCGTGTAATGAATGTTAATTTCAAAATATAAAAATACCTGTGTATAAATGTCAATATATTGTGTTAACAGTTGGTACATGAGTCATGGTCTCTGTTATATTGTATTTGCATATGTACCTATCATAAGGGTCTTTGTCCTATTAGAAAAGTTGATAAATACGCTACGACGATTTCATTTTTGAATTATCATAATTAGTAAAAACATTAGATAGTGTATCCATTATAGAACTAATTGAGTGAGTAATTTAATAACTGAAAATATTTTTCAAGGAAAAGTGACAATCAATGGGAAAAAAAGATTTTATACGAGAACAAGGTTGAGTTGGATTAGGTTATTGAAATATTATTTATTTTCTACTACTCAATCTTTCTATTTAGATATTAAATAACCTTGTCCGAAAGGCGTGCAAGATGGATCGGCCATGTAATACGTCAAGAAGGTCTCTTGCATGTCATAATGGAGGGTATGATCGAGGGGACAAACTCTAGGGGACGCCCACGCCGAGAGTACCTGGAGGACCTGTTGGTGGACGTACGCTGCTCATCATATGCAGATCTCAAAAGAGCCGCACAAGACAGGAAAAAATGGAAGAGAATAATGGAGGAAATTGCTGCAAACCAATCCCAGGATTGAAACCAGAGAAGAAGATTAAATAATTATTTGAATTACATAGGTTTCTATTAAGAGTGTACAGCTTGGACTTGGACTTGGACTTGGATCTCCTGGCTTACAGAGGTTCAGCTAATGTGGCTATTCCTCTTAAGTCTGATGGGAATATTGTTGGAAGGTGATTTCGTGGGTTGTTAGTTTATGCGGGGGCATGATTTGTGTGGCCCGGGGTGTTCCTCTGAAGGAGGGATCGTAATTTGAGAGGTCATTTATTGTGGGGTTAGGATGTAAAGGGAGTCGGCAAGTTTCAGAATTAATTCATCTTTTATCGGGATTCCCGATTCTAGGTGCAGTTGTGTGATCCTGGTCCATGAAGGCGCACCAAGCGATAAACGGATAGCCTTATTTGGCAGGATTTGGAGTTTTCGTATGTGACTCGAAGCTGCATAGCTCCAGATTGGGGCTGCATAAGTGAAGATCGGCCTTATGACCGTTTTGTATATCAGGAGTTTATTGTCGGTGCTTTGTTTACTGTTTCTAGCTAATATTGGGTAGAGGGCTGATATTGCTCTTGACGCGACTTTGACTTTATTTGTAATGTGTGGCCTCCATGTCAGCTTAGAATTCAAGGTAACCCCAAGGTATTTGATTGTCTTCATCCAAGAAACGTCTTGGCCGAACATTTTTATGTTGGGAATGTTTGGAGGAATGTGTTACTGAAAAGGGTCGTTGCGCTTTTACTCGGGTTGATGGTGATGCGCCAGTTTCTGCACCACACCTCTAGCACATCGGTCTGTTTTTGCACCCTGCGGGTCGCGAGAAGCGGCCTTTTAGAACTGGAGATGTTGCCCGTATCGTCAGCGAATTGGGCAATGTAGGTGTTCTGATCTCGGGGAAGAGGGATGTCACTGCAGTCGATGTTGAACATAGGAGCCATTACTAAACCTTGGGGAACTCGTGCTTGAATGTAGAGCGAAAGAAGGTATTATGAACAAAATTATGAAAGGATCGCTGCATTGGCTCGGACATATGGAGCCCATGGGTGAAGAAATAATTGGTTAAAAAAGTATACGTTAACGATGTAAATGGAGTACGCAGTCGAGGTAGACCGAGAAAAACATGGCATAACCAAATTAATCAAATTTTAAAGGTTGATCGTGTTAGTAGCCGGAAGAATCGACGTGCGTGTATGACTCGCTGTATGAATGTGGAAGAATCTAGAGAGGTGTGTCAGGAGTAGTGTGGCGGTCCATTCTCTTTGCTTACCCCTGCGGGGAAACGGTGTGATGGTTTGTTGTTATTGTTGTTTCTATTAAGATACTAAATATCAATTATTGGAGATAAATTTGCCTTGTGTATATGCATTAAATATAATAAAAATACGTTTAAATATAGCTCAAAATAAGGAAAAGGTCATTAACATGGTTTGGACACATGGAAAGAATGAGTGAAGACAGAATGGTAAAGAAGGTATATGTAAACGGCGTGAACGGAGCTAGAAATAGAGGAAGGCCGAGGAAAACGTGGCACGATCAAATCAATCAAATATTGAATGTCGGTCACGTGAGGAGTCGGAGAAATCGACGTGCGTGCATGACAAGATGTATGAATGTAGGGGAAGCGAGAGAAGTATGTCAGGACAGAACAGTGTGGCGTTCCATTCTTTCTGCCTACCCCTCCGGGGAGACGGCGTGATGGTTAGTTAGTTAGTTAGTTAGTTAGTCAAATGTTTTACAATTCCTCTTTAAAAACGAGCAAGCAATTTGACACCTAAAGAAGGAAGTTACAGCGATATTATAAAGATACATATTTAAAATATTACAAAATTGTTTACAAATATGATCAGTTTTGACAGATGTTATAAAGATTTATTTTGGATCGTTTATGCTTTTGTTATAACAAATATTATGAATCAATTAAAATTTTTAAATAATAATTTAAAGTTATTAATGGGGTCCAGGTAATTACTGACAACAATAGAAATAAATCAATGATTGGACTTGACGTTAATTTTTTTTGATTATTTGTCTAGTAACATCTGTCAAAACTGTCTCATATTTCTCATATTTGTAAACAATTTTATAATATTATATTTTAAATATGTATCTTTATAATATCACCGAGGAAGGACCGGTTGTCCGAAATATGTCTGATATGTAATTAATTTTTTTTAAAATATTTTTATTTATTAAACATTTCGTTATAGTATATATTAAATTTAATTTAAAGTCCCAATAAATTAAAAAAATCCTCTTAAGTTTATGGCTTTGATTGGTTATGGCACCTCGCTGCCATCTTCTGGTACTGGAACTCATCTAAATATAAACTAATAAGATTTTTTTCATTATTTACATAGAACTTCTACAATGAAATTTCAAATAACAATAATAATAATATTTTGAACATTTACATGACAAAAATGGCGAAGTATTCTTACATGAAATCGACGACCGCCAACACGTGGCATTAGGAAATAAATTCAAATTCAAATGTCACCTGGAAAATATGATACAAATTCGGAAGAGCATGCACCCAAATATATTCGTGAAGAAATGTGACTGATGCGGAAATAGTTGCATTTCATTTCAATAATCTATGAACTCGGCGTAGTACGCTATGGTAATTTGATGAAAACAAAAAATATTGTATAGTTTAAATAGTAAGCCGCCCGTCCCTCGATATGTCAGTCACATTAGGTAGTCTCGTCTAGTCAGTCAAGTGTCAATTCGGGCTCAGCGATGGATTACATTACGGAAGAATTCGACGGAAAGTTCGGGCTGGTCACCGGGGGAGCGAATGGAATAGGCCTACACATTGCCAGACAGCTGCTTCTAAAGGGAATCAAGGTAATACAAAGTAATTAAAAAAAATCATTTTCAAAATGTTAAATATTAACCCATTAAGCTCTCATTAATGCTGTGTCCCTGGTAACTGACTAACTAACTAACTAACCATCACGCCATCTTCCCAAAAGGGTAGGCAGAAAGAATGGACTGTCACACTTTAACTGAAGCGATACTCCATCCTTCTCTTTTCGCCCCGCGGGAGACGCTGTGTGATGGATTGCGAATCTCATCGCCACCAATAAGCATCTCCCGCGCACACTTCGATCGTTCAACATCTACAAAAAAATATGAAACAAATAATACAAAATACAATGATATAAAATAAAATAACAAAATAAAAATAATTTAACACAAAATGTCCTGGTACTCTGTCTAAATTTAACAAACACGTGCTACAAATATACGAGTACTTAGGTTATTGTAATTTTGACATTTTTGGTTAGTTTATATCGATATCCCGATGATGAAGGTGTAAAACCTTCGATACATGTCGATAAAAATAAACTCAAAGGTGGAAAAAACGCTGTTTTAATTCATAGGAAGTTCGTCATTACGTTATTCACTGTATTAACGCGTTAAGTATATTAAAAACGATGTCGATCTTTGAGGCAGACTAGTAGGAGCTCTGACTTTAATTCCGAAGGTCCCGGGTTCGATTCCCGGCGATGGCAGTATGATTGTCACACTGTCTTTGGTCTGGTGTAGAATTCAAGTGGCAATAAAATGGCGATAGGTTGGCTAACTATCACGTGTCATAAGGATCCATATAATAACTAAAATAAATTGTATACAGTAATTGGGTTCAAACGACTTGTTGTATACAAGAAAAAAAAATAATACAAATAATTATTTTCATATTATAAATAATCTTGTTCAGAAGCTCAGATTGCTGTCTACTAATAAGTCATCGACTTTTAATTTTTTGAAGACTAACATCAAGGTTAGTAGAACCATATGAGAATTTTAGAACTCTTCTTTTAATGAATTAAAAAAAAATAGAAAATTGCTTGTATAAGCGTAAAACTTCATATTCAATATTGAATATTGATAAAAAAATATTTTCCAAATTTTTTAAGAGTGTCATTTTTTACCTTACTTTGATAACGTCCAAGTAAGGTGAAACATATCAAACTCTGAAAATATTCTTAAACATAACAAAAAAACTATTCGTTTTCATAATTGTGAAATATTATACTAATAACCACCATAATATTACACAAACAATAAAACAGTCTGTTAATCCCAAGTAGGAAGTAGTTAAAAAACATCAATTTATTTAATTATTATTCATAGAAATAAAGTACGTAAATATCGTTTGCTTGTTTTCAACCTAACAAAAGCATGAAAAAAGTAGTACCCTAGTTTTTATTTATTTATTAATTTAATGGTTTAGCTTAATATGATGCTTACAAAAATTCAAATGATGTGTGATATATAAAATAAAAAAATATTATCTTTTGTACTAGTATTCAGGCAGCAGTAGCAAGTGACAGCAAATTCTGAAATACTAGAAGTTAAACACGTAATTGAAAAAATTAAGTGATAAAATAATCAAACATTATATTAGTATTTACAATGTGACACTGGTCAGAAGACGTTTTTTTAAAACACTAGTGCGATCTCTGGGGTTATTTATGCTAACATTCATAAAATTTGCGGATCTGTAGAAAATAATTAAAATCTCATATCTAAGCGTACCTTTTATTTTAGAAATTGGCAGTTGTGGACAAGATGGTGGCACAGGATACTTGCAGGAGACTGGTGTCGGAGTTTGGAAAGGATCGCATTCTACTCGTCAAGTGCGACGTGTCGTCGGAAGCTGATATGGAGAATATGTTTAAAGCTGTCTACACCAATTTTGAGGCCCTTGACATCGTCATCAATAACGCGGGAATCATGGACGACTCGTTGTGGGAGAAAGAAGTTTCTATAAACTTTGTAAGATGTCCTTAAAAGTATACGTAAATAATTACCATTATGAGAAATGATAACATATATCTGTTGCAAGTAATCATTTTCTCTTGTGAATGTTTCTAAAGTTACGTGGAAACCTAAAAAAGAAAGTTATTTGAAACCTTTTTTGATTAATAAATTTAATGGTCTGATTTTCTCGTAATTTTTTTGTAAATCTTCAACAATAAGAAGCAAACAATCATAAAAAATTGTTAAGATAGTAATTATTTTCGAATAATTAATACGAAAGAAGTTTTCTTTCGTATTAATTTTTTAAAAAGTTTTGTTTTATTTTATGGCAAACATTAATAAAAAAAAATGTTCGAGAATAATCTTTATTGTTTCTTGAACAATGATGTAAAACCCCATATCAAATAATTAATACGAATGAAAACGTCAGTTTTCTTAAAGTTTTATTATATTTTATGGGAATGACATGTTTCGTCCTTCCAAGGCATTATCATGTATTTGTTAAAAATGTACAAAGCCACATAAATTTTCGTTAATAACCATATTCTGCTCCATTTACTAGCGTATATAAAAAGCAAAGAGCTGAAATTTCGTCACATTTGATAATGCCTTAGAAGGGCGAAACATGCCATTCCCATAAAATATAATAAAACTTCTAGAAAACTGACGTTTTCTTTCGTATTAACTATTTAATATAGGGTTTTACATCATTGTTCGAGAAACAATAAATATTATTCACGAACATTATTGTTTATTCGAAGTTAATTATGTTCGAAGTACATTGTTAATAAACACACTCCATAATTCTCAAATGTGACAGTAATCGATTGAATTTGGCACGATTTGTTATGTTCGTTTCTGTTCTTAATACGAATTATCTTTCTTGTAGAATGGTACCATTCGAGGTACGTTATTGGGGATGAAGTACATGAGTAAGCTAGAAGGGAAGAATGGAGGAACAATTGTTAATGTGTCGTCTGTGTCCGGGCTGCATCCCTCTGCGGGGTGCCCCGTATACTCGGCTATTGCTAATGGGATCATTGGATTTACCACAGCATTCTCGGTAAGTGACTACACATTATAAAAATAATAGATATGCTATGTGTCTTTCTAAAATTCATCTAGAACGATGTTGACATTAAAATATAATGTTTTCATTTTCAAAGCAGATATATTTTCTTAGAGGGGTAAGCAGAGAACATTGACTACTACAAGTTGTACCATGATAAACCTTCCAAGATTTACCTACTTCGAACATGACCACTTTCAGTAATTGATTAATTTGGTACCGTCATGTTTTTTTTTGCTTGATATCTTTTTCCATTATCGCTGCTTATACACGATGTTCGTGGCCGAGTAGTAAGTGCATTGACTGCCACTCCGAAGGCTTCGGGTTCGACTGTCGGCGATGGAAGTGTGATTGTAAGACTGTCTTTGGTCTGGTGCAGAATTCACGTGACAATTAAATGGCGATCGCCAGACCAAAAACAGCGTGACAATCACAATGCCATTGCCGGGCCGCCGGGCCGTTGAAACCATCTTAGGGCCCTTTTTTTAAATTATTATAAGGACGAATTTATTAATATATTCGTATGAATTTAGTTAGTTATAGTTATTCTAATTTAATTGTCCATTGTTTTGGCCGAAACACTACGATTCATTAACATTATAAACTGTTAAATTAAAAAAAAAGTTGTTTTATGTATCACACTTGTATTTTTATTTTACGTGACAGCTGTTTTGTCAACCTATGTTGACATCATCAGGTGTTATAAAACAATAACACCTAATGATGCCAACATAGGTTGACAAAACAGCTGTCGCGTAAAATAAAAATACAACTGTAATAAATAAAACAACGTTTTTTAATTTAACAGTTTATTCTAATTTTTATATTTTTTTATGATACTCGTTTATGTATTGTATATTTAAGTGTTAAGTTAGAAGAGTAATTTATGTTTCATCCTTTTTATTCTCATTTATTCTGTGGCTAGTCAAATAATGATTTTAATAAAAATTAAAGTGATAATTCATTTTCTATATTTTGAATTCCATGTCAACGTTTAGTTGCCTTTTCACTTCTCTCGAACCGGAGTGAGGATGATGACTCTCTGTCCGGGCATTACGTACACTAAGATCATTTCCGGTGCCAGTAACAAGATGCTGTCCCTCGACATGGGCAAGGAGTGGCTCAAGGAACTTTCTACTACTTCTACACAAAAGTAAGTTCTAAAAACGTAATTTTCAATATTTGTTAATACAGGATCATCGAAAAATAATGCCAACATTTAAAAAAATATAGCACCGAAACCCTATATGTTAAACGTGTAATTCTGTCACTGAATGCTAGCTGGTAAACGTAAGTTTTGTTTTGAAGGTAATGTGACCTTGCTATGCGCACACTAGATGCGCATTAGCCAAGGTCAGCCACGCCTAGTGTACCTGGACATGCTTGAACTGCTTGTGTTGCTTCCAATTGAACAAATCGAACAACAGACTGGACAACACATTATTTGTATGCAAGATGGGGCTTCACCTCACTACCTTCGCGAAGTACACAGTGCATTGAACGCACGCTTTCCCAATGGCTGGATTGGTAGAGGAGCCCCCATTGCCTGGCCTCCAAGAAGTCCTGACCTTACCCGTTTGGATTTTTTTTCTGGGGTACATTAAAAATATTGTGCACGCAGAAAAGATTCGGGATTTGGATCACCTGCGGGTGCGAATTTCTGCCGCTATCTTGACAGTTTCTCCTAAAATGATTGCACGTTCGTGGCAAGAAATCGACTACAGACTTGACATCTGCAGAGCGACAAACGGTGCACATCGGTATACATCGAAACATATTTTTCCGCACATTTTAAGATCAAAACCATTGAATTACCTTTATTAGTATTTTTTATGACAGTTATTTTAAATGTTGGCATTATTTTTCGATGACCCTGTATAATATCTTATATGTAACATGTCATTTGCTGGCACATGGCAGGTGAAAATATGCGCAAATAGCTATAGATCTGTCACACTCTAAGACTGGACCCAACCTGCATCACTCATCGCTCGCTCTACTGGTTTCTTGTGGCTGAAAAAAGGAAATTAAGCAGAGCTTGAGCTACCTGGAGAGGAACCTACTGGAAGGGATTAAGATGGTAGGCTTCACCGGCAAGAGTGGTGTTAGGCATCGGGCGTGCGATTGTGTTGGTTGATGAAGGATCTTCAGGCCAATTTGCATTACGAAGGTGTAACAGGATGAGAAGAAGAAGAACACAGAGATAAATAAGTTCATCCATTCACTCATTTAAATGATTTAAGATATGTCTTTTTCTTAACGAAGTTTATTTAAAATTTTATGTACTACATATGGTGCTAGTTATTCTTTTAGAGATTTAAAAATATAATATATTTTTATTGCACTACATTCGATCAATAACGACCATGTTCTAGTGGTATATATGTTCATTCGGAAGGGTTCATATTAAATTTGATACGGATTTCACATAACTTCTTAAGAGAAAATTAATAGAAAAATTATATAACGATAATGTTTTATGTAGACGTTGAACAAATAATAAAATTTATATATTTGTTTTGAACACTTCTTTGTTTTATGAACACATGTTTCAATATACGTAGATTGTTCGTGCCTGAGAGTACAGTAAATTTTATTTTATTTTTATATCTTATTTTATATTTTCAGACCAGACAACGTCGCCATCGGCCTCGTACACATTCTCCTTTATGGTCATAATGGCAGTACTTGGATCTGTGAAGGAGGGAGAAACATATACGAAGTAAACAAAAGCAGCCACGACGAATCCAGATGCCTATGAGTTACATACGTATCTAGGAAAAATAAATGAAAAAACTGGAAAACAGCTAATAATACAAAAATAGTGATTGCATTCGGAAAAAAATTATGGAACTCAATGCCCTCTCTCATACAACGTGGTAATTCAATTTATATATCATTCAATCGAGGTATTATTTACATTGGAGCGGTTACCAAAATAAGGATGAATTAGTTAAGAACGCAATTAAGAGAAGTTAGATGTGAATATAATATAAATTAAAATACTATCAATAAATGAGTTTTTGAAAAATAATGTAAACCTGCAAATTAAGTATTGAAAATGTCTGTTTTCTAAAAGTTTTTTATTATATTTATAAAAGATCGTTAGTATTATTACACGATCTAAACATTGTATCTATAAGTAGCCAGGAAGTACTTTAATTAATTACAAAAAACTTTCGTATTTTACGGTTTTTCAGTAAATTATTGTTAAAAGTGTCTTAAACCATATCAATTATATTTAGCACCTTATTCTGCTCCATTAGCCCGTGTGTATAAACAGCTACGCGTTTGAATATTGCCACATTTGACAATGCCTTAGTAAGGCGTAACATATCATTCTCTTATGATATAATATAACTCCTAAATACAGACATTACTTATTAAATATATATTTGAAATGTTTTTAGATTGACCATACTATAAGTATCTTACCTTGAAAAATTATGTATCTTTATAATAACAATTAATAAATCTTTTAAATGCGCTGATATGGTTAAAAAAACATGTTATTTCTGGATTTTAAAACTCTGATTTTAAAACACATTGACAAACCATAATATTTGTTTAATGGCATTGTACGCAAATATGTTTTCAGTTATACTTTAGAATTGTCGTATATAATAAATCATCTTTAATTTTGATTTGTATATAAAATTGAGTTAGATAATTAGCTGTTTTTTTGCATTCATAAATTTACTTACGTATTTATAAATTGGTTAACTGTTTTAAAATCTATTACAAAGGTGAATGATTGTAACAATTTATTTAATTTTACATATTTTTTTAATATTTCCGACGACCTTCATGGCAGAGTGGCAAGAACTACGACAACCACACTGATAGTCCCGGGTTCGATTCCCGGCAATGACTTATGATTCTCACACCGTCTGGTGTAGAATTCACGTCACAATAAAATGGCAATAAATTAACAACCTATGTCGTGAGAATCAATATAGTAGCTAAAAACAAATTATATTCAGTAATTGGGTTCAACGACCTGTTGTATATGAAAAAAAAATTTTGCTTGAAGCGTGAAAAAAGTAATGAAAGAGACTGAATTTAAAAATCGAACGATAAACAATTTTAAATGTTAATATCTGATTACACGATAAATTCTTTAACCTATATGAACATATTTCGTGTAAAATAAAAACGATGTTTCCTTTTTACATCTTAAGGGTGGAATGAAGATATCTTAATTACATATGTAATCGTAAAATATTATATTTTAATATATTAAGAGTGTTTTTTTTGGTGTTCAAGGTGAATATGGCATTACATTATAAAACATATATTCAAACTACGAAGCAAATATAAAGAAAAATACATCTCTTAGAAAAATACAGCTGTGTTATGTTTCTTGAGAATTTTGATGGAAATCACTTCTGGGCATATACATTTCATCTTAAATAAAAATTCTAAATCTTAAAAAAAATCGTTTAGGTAGCAATTTTTTACATGACCATGGCACCATAAACAATTTAATTAAATTGTTTTAGTACCCTTTATACTGAAATTAAAATGTTATACATAAGAAATTATGATAAGAATGTTTTTAATAATGTAATTATTAATTATTTTTATACTCAATAAACGACGATTTAAAAATATATACAATATAACTGACTTTCATTCAAAACTATCCTGACAATGGAGACTGAAACAGTCTCCGAAACCTTGGTCAAGGAAGATGACAAGTTAAACGCATGTACCCAAGATTTCAAAAACATTATTTGATTAACATAATATCATAATATCATGTAAGAGGTGTGCAAGTCAAATTATTTAATGATGAATGTCGGAAAGTCAAAGGCGATGGTTTTTGAAAGGGAAGAGCAAGTGACAGTTTGTAACATAAGTGTGAACGACGAGAATTTGGAGCGGGTGAGTGAATTTATGTATTTAGGTAGCATGTTCACAGCGGATGGCTGAACGGATTGTGACGTCGAAAGAAGGGTTGATGCGGGTAATAAAGTGAAGCGCAAGATTTAAAAATAGTTATTGGAAACAAGAATTTATCAATGAAAGCGAAAACGACCGTTCACAATGAAGTTCTGGTCCCAACCCTAATGTATGGAAGCGAAGCATGGAATTGGCTGAAGAAAGATGATAGCCGAATAAATCCGGTAGAGATGAGGTCCCTGAGACGTATGTCTGGTAGAAAGATATACGACAGAATCTTAAATGCTGGTATAAGAAAGGAATGTGGAAGCGGATGAACGTATTATGAAAAAAAATATGAAAGGATCGCTGCGTTGGTTCGGACATATGGAGCGCATGGATGGAGAAAGGATGGTTAAGAAAGTATACATTAATGATGTGAATGGAATACGGAGTCGAGGCAGACCGAGGAAAACATGGCATGACCAAATTAATCAATTTAAAAGGTTGGTCATGTTAGAAGTCGGAAGAATCAACGTGCGTGTATGAGAGGTGTGCCAGGATAGAGTAGTGTGGCGGTCCATTCTCTCTGCCTACCCTACGGGAAAACGGCGTGATGGTTTGTTGTTGTTCATAGTTTCACAAAAGAATAATAATGACTGATTTAAAATACTCCGTAACATCATTGATAACCAATCTTGGAGTGTTGTGATTTCAATGACCCAGATAGATATTCTCGCGCTATATACACGATTTGCTGTGCATACCGCATAGCAGAGCATATAATCTGGTGCAACATACCATGACTCGAGGTATGATGCTCTTAAATGGATTGTCAGTAGATGTGAACATTGTTCAAATGAGCTGTATGCATCTTAAGGAACATATAAATATTTTTTGTTTCTTGAACAATTATGTAAATCTCCATATAAAATATTTAAAACGAAAGAAAACGTCTATTTTATAAAAGTTTTATTATATTTTATAGGAATGGTATGTTTCGCCTTTCTAAGGCATTGTCGAATGTATGATACAATTCGTTAATTTCTATGCTGTATACTGTAATAACTGGAAAACAAAAGGGGTATCGGTCGGCCAAAGAAGAGATGGGCCGACGATATTTTTGTGGTCTCCGGGAAAAAATGGATTGAAGCGGCACAGGATAGAGAAAAATGGAGACAGATGGAAGAGGCCTACAACCAGCAGTGGATGGAAGGCTAGGAAGAAGAAGAATAAGATACTGTAATGGGATTAAAATGTATCTGTTGTAAACAAAAATATCTGAAATGAATCCAACATAATACGATATATTAATTTATCATAGTACTAATTGCTTATGCTTATACTTGAAATAATTATAATCTATTTTATATTATTTTCTTCTACGAGTATATTCGCCTTGTGTTGTGGAATCATATTTGAATATATATAATAATACTTTGTATTACAACACTTTATTTTCACTGAACTCAGACATGTTTCGGTTTTAAGTAACCTTTATCAATGTATAAATATACTAATTATACCCCTTCCACTCGATATGTTCCCGTTACATCTCCCTCTCCTCAATCCTAATTATACCCCTTCCACTTTTATACATAACACGATTTCCATTTAGTATATAAGTGACCGCTCTGTTTCATTTGATTGTTAATTACATTTATTCAATATTTTATATTATACTTTTGTATGAAGCACTTCATTTGTAGTGTGGCATTATTAAAAATGATATTAACAAGCTTTCATTAGTTTTTACACCATTTTATGTTTTTGTGAAAACCAACCTGTTTCGCTCCCCTCGCTCCGCTCAAGCAGTCAGGGTTAAAAAATATTTTTTTTGTCTTTTGTAACCCTGACAAAGCTCCCGAGGGAGCAAACCGGTATGTTTTAACAAACAATTAAAGTGGTGTAAAAACTAATAAAAGTTATTGCACAAGTAAAAAAAAACTTGAAAAGTGCATACAAAACATGTGACTGTTATTCCATAATTATTATGTAGTACATTTTAAGTAAAGTTTTTTGAGTAATTCCATTCAAAGTAAATTTTCGTACAAAAATATGTTTTGTGTGTTTATATCTCAAAACAAATATTATTTGGTAGAGTCTTATTCGCGTGCAAATAATAGTATGCACCTTTTGTTTTCGGAAATTATTGTAAACAGTTTTTACAGAGTTAACTACCGAAGTTAAAGTCGACAGACAAACACAAAAATTTGTGTTAGGATTATGCTAAAATACTTCATTGTACTTTTTTTGTGAACGCGTTTAATTCAGTGACGAAAGTGTAATAACGGAGTGTGCACTGTTTATTTTAATGTTAGACTACGAGGTCTGTTCAAAAAGTATCGCGAATTTTGAATTTCCGCTGGCTACGTATATTTGATTTTTGATTTTTTTGTAGCGTTATGTTGGTACTCATGTCCCTTACTTATGCTGACAAGGTCAGCCATTTTGAATGTTTAGTTAATTTTTGACAGCTGTTTTGCTTGGATGTGTTTTGGCTCGTCTTCGATTTTTGCCTATTCCAAAAAATGGATCAAAGAATCTGTATCAATTTTTGTGTGAAAAACAAAATAAAGTGCGCGGACGCATTTCGAATGTTGACTGTGGCATATGGTGAAGCTACCTTGGACCAAAGCAACGTTTATCGGTGGTACAAAATGTTCTCAGAGGGCCGAGAAGATATGAACGACGAAGAGTGTGCCGGACGCCCGAGCACGTAACAACAGACGAAAACATTGATAAAGTGAAGAAAATAGTATTAGCCAATCGTCGAATCACCGTTAGAGAAGTTGCTGAGGACCTAAACATATCGATTGGCTCGTGCCATTCGATTTTAACCAATGATTTGGGCATGAGTCAGGTCGCCGCGAAATTCGTGCCAAAATTGCTCAATTTCGACCAAAAACAGCATCGCGTTAACATTGCTCAGGAGATGTTGGACTCGGTCCGTGACGACCCAAATGTGCTCCAGAGGGTCATAACTGGTGACGAATCATGGGTTTATGGTTATGACGTGGAAACTAAAGCTCAATCATCCCAATGGAAGCTGCCGCATGAGCCAAGACCAAAAAAGCGCGCCAAGTTCGGTTGAACGTGAAGGTTTTGCTCACAGTTTTCTTCGATTGCAGGGGCGTGGTGCATCATGAGTTCTTGCCACAGGGTAGTACGGTCAATAAGGAATATTACCAGAAGCAATCCGCCAGAAACGCCCGGATTGGTGGAAGAACAAAAACTGGCTTTTGCACCATGATAACGCCCCTGCTCACACATCGTTGCTTGTGCGCGAATATTTGGCCAAAAACAACACAGTAATGGTGCCGCAGCCACCATTCCCCAGACCTGGCCCCCTGTGACTTTTTCCTGCTTCCAAAACTGAAGAGGCCCATGAAAGGACGACGCTACGCCACGATTGAGGAGATAAAGACGGCATCGATGGAGGAGCTGAACAAGATCACAAAAAATGATT
Organism: Lepidostoma basale; assembly: GCA_022606425.2. Classification (NCBI taxonomy): domain Eukaryota; kingdom Metazoa; phylum Arthropoda; class Insecta; order Trichoptera; family Lepidostomatidae; genus Lepidostoma; species Lepidostoma basale. The sequence goes on along the minus strand of JAHDVF020000775.1, from coordinate 63,174 downwards.
TTTTTAAGTGCTTCGAGGATTGGAAAAAACGTTGGCATAAATGTATTATATCCGAGGGGAATTACTTTGAAGGGGACAAAATAGATATTCATGAATAAATAAATACTTTTTGAAAAAATATAAAATTCGCGATACTTTTTGAACAGACCTCGTATTTTTAGCAATATGAAAAAGAATTTAATTCATTATATCTTGAGCAATGATGTAAAACTATATATTTAATAATGAATACAAATGAAAACGTTAATTAAAAAAAATATATTATAATTTATCTGAATGAAATGTTTCGCCTGTATAAGGCATTATCCAATGATTATTACATTAAAATAAGTTGTATACTTCAAGGAAACAGATGTTTTCATTCATATTTATTAAATAATTTAAGATGGTCGCCTAGTATTTTACTAAAATATAACGTATCTTCTTTACTGTTTCTTTAACAATGATATAAAACCTTTCTAAGGCATTGTAAAATATATTTGATAATGCCTTAAAAAGGCGATTTGTGTCATTCCCATAATAAATAAAACTTTTAGAAAACAGACTTTTTCATTCATAATAACATCTTCTATTCTTCTTTTTTTGTTTTCGTACTAATGAAGGTCGTGATCTATGAAGCTGTTCGTGGAGAAGACAAGACGCGTCCAACTTTCTCTGTTTTCTGCAGCCTGCACCACTGAGAATAGGTCTTCCCCAACCATCTCCTTAATTTGGTCACAACATTCTAGAGGATATCTGCAATATTTTTTTTGCATGGAACACTTCATGGAAAAATACTTTTTATTCAGCTCTCTGCTGTCAATTTGACCAAATAAACTCAGTACTCGTTGACTGCTTACACAGACAGTCTTTTTATTATTTGGGCTCATTAATGACTCTTTCTTTCGACTTTTTTGTAGCCTACGAGATTCTCAGCATGTTATGTAAACACCATATTTCAAAGCCTTTGAAATATGGTGTTTACATTACATGCTGAGAATCTCGTAGGCTACAAAAAAGTCGAAAGAAAGAGTCATTAATGAGCCCAAATAATAAAAAGACTGTCTGTGATAAGCAGTTTCTTTGGTTATGTTATTAAATGCTTGTTTACGGATAAGACACCTGTATTTATAATCTCGAGGGATAATAATACATTTTCAAAGCTAGTGTAATGACTCATTGAGAGACATTTTGGATACACCTTCGAATATTTTGGATATATTAAACGTAATTGATTTGATCTGAGAATCTGAACATTTTAGTCAGAAGGAGGGTCCATACTACCAACACAACTACTTCCATGACTTTGATACTATTAACAATCACTATTATTTTTTTTATGCATATAAATACCGAAGATATTGTCAGATATGGCAGGAAAAGAAGACGCTTCTGGCGCGACCACGTAGAACGAATGAGCGACGACAGACTCCCCCAAGCAGCCGCAAACAACGTGCCAATGGGAACTCGCCAACCTGGAAGACCTGCGAAGAGATGGCGAGACAGTTGGAGTTCTGTGTCCCAGGAGACCTCGACGCCATAAAAACAGATCCACAGATCTATTAAAAGAGGAAGAAGAAGAAGAAAAAACGTAATTGATTTAGTCAGAAGGAGGGTCCATACTACCAACACAACTACTTCCATGACCTTGATACTATTAACAATCACGATTATTATTTTTATGCATATAAATACCGAAGATATTGTCAGATATGGCAGGAAAAGGAGACGCTTCTGGCGCGACCACGTAGAACGAATGAGCGACGACAGACTCCCCCAAGCAGCCGCAAACAACGTGCCAATGGGAACTCGCCAACCCGGAAGACCTGCGAAGAGATGGCGAGACAGTTGGTGTCCCAGGAGACCTCGACGCCATAAAAACAGATCCACAGATCTATTAAAAGAGGAAGAAGAAGAAGAAAAAACGTAATTGATTTGATCCGTGGGAAATTTCAAGAACATTTTTATGTTTTAATTAAAATGTATATTATTTTCATGTGTCTGAAAATATTTTAGTTAGAAGGAGGGTCCAAACTACCAACACAACTACCTTAATGACCTTGATACCATAAACAATCACAATTATTATTTTTATGCATATCAATACCAACCCACCACTAGGCGCATCCTCATAATTTTCTTTTATCAAACAATACAGACACGAACGAGAATTTCTACACTGGAATAAAATGAAATGCCTCATCCCCCCTCCCGATACCCAGAATCGACTATTGTGTACGAATAAATTTGCTATGCGCCCGAAATAAAACCCAACACAGACAGACCTGCGGGTAGTATTTTGCCTGTCACGATAGCGGAACATTCACCAAAATATCACCTGTCAAAGTCTAAAGCCGGGGCTTTCTAAGCCCCTCTCCACCGAAAAGTTTCTGTGCCACTTCAGGAGACTTGCTAAACTAGGCACTCGAGGAATAGGCTGTTTACTAAAATTATGAATCGGAGTAAAATAAGATTGTACATTCAATTACGTTGATAAAACAAACAAATCATTAAGCCGTTTCTCCGTAAGAGTAGGCAGAGATAATGAGCCGCCATGCTTCTCGATCCTGACACGTCTCTAGCTTCCCCCACATTCATACAGCGAATCATACACGAAAGTCGATTCTTCCGACTTCTCACATGGCCGACCTTTAAAATTTGGTTAATCTGGTCATGTCAAGTTTTTCTCGATCTTCCACGACTCCGTACTCCATTCACGCCGTTAACGATTAATTTATTAATCATTCTTCCTTCCTTCATTATTTACTATAATTACAAATAACTATCTAACTAACCATCCCGCCGTATCTAAAGAGTTTGCCAGAAAGAATATACCGCCACACTTTTCTCTTCTAAAATACTTCTCTCGCTTCCTCAACATTCATACATCGTGTCATGCACACAGGTCAATTGATCCGACTCACGATAGAAGTGTGGTGGTCCGTCCTCTCTGCTTACGCCTTAGAAAAAACGGCGTGACGGTTAGTTAGGAAATCAAATGTGAAATTGATTGATATTGCCTTAGCGAGGCAAAACGTGTTATTTCCCTAAAATTTTATAAAACTTTTAGAAAACAGACGTGTATATTCGTTTTAGTTTTTTACTGTAGAGTTTTGCATAATGCTTCAAGAAACAATAAATATGTTGTAAAATATATTTTATCACATAATATGTAGTTTCATATATGCATAATATATTTTCATTAAAAATGACTAGCGATGAAAAATCGTGTAAACCTTTTGATCGCACAGACCGCCTGAAGTTTTATTGTCCGCAGAATTAATCAAGAAATTGGCAAAAACTCTAAATTCTGCAGTGAAAATGTATTCAGAATTATTAATGTTTAAGAATTACGTAAATTGAACATTACATTATATGGAATTGTATATACGAGTAAACATAGTGTGTATATGCACATATTCATGATAATTTTAATTTCCCTATTTGTTTGATATTATAGGTCAGCGCAAAGATACACAACGCTTGGTTCTGGAGATTAACATTCAAGCTAGTACATGATCTTCTCCGTATTATTTAAATGATATATTCTTGTTTCGGTGCCGTGTCAGGTCTCCTCAACATTAGCGATCACTACAGCAAAGACATCACTATCCTGCGCCATTTGGAACAGGTTCTGAACTCTTGTTATTCCTGTCCACTCTTTAATGTTCTGCAGCCAGGACAGCTGCCTTCTACCAACTCCCCGACGTCCCTCCACTTTACTCATTATTATCAGTCGAAGGAGGTGGTATTTTACTCCCCTTAGCATATGACCCAAATATGAGACTTCTAATTTTCACACTTGACAACAGCTCTCTATTGACTCTGGCTCTCTGCAGTACGTCAGCATTACTGACCCTATCGGTCCACGGTATACGGAGCATTCTGCTATATATAGGGTATTTTAATAGGGACGCTCCATTTTTAATCGCTCGTGCAGAATGTCCATCATGGCGTGCGCTTTGTGGTACTTGGCGCCGTCCTGTTGGAATCATATATTGTCTGTATACGTCATTCAGTTTAAGCCACAAGAGTCTCAAATGTATAGTTTAAGACGGCCATGAATGCCATAAGTTAGCGAACAGAACATTGAATATAATAATAAATTTTAATAATTTCAACGCGTTGTTGAAGCGTGTATTGCTCCATGGTGAAGTGTCAAGACAAAATAAGTATTTTTGCTATATTTGACAGCTATCGTTTACCAAAATGACCGCTATACGTTATGAAAGTTCGAGCGTATTAAAAAAAAACCTTGATCACCAGGATACACCATCTGCAGCAAAGCCACGGCGGCCATTTGGCCAAAATTATATTCCATATATCTTCTTCTTCTTCTTTTTGTCCTGTCACCTCCGTGGGGCATAGGGCCTCGAGGAACCTTCTCCACCGACTCTATCGCATGCCTGATGCCTAACATCATCCCAAGTGGGCCTGCTGCCTTAACCTCGTCCTGCAGGGCTCTTCTCCAGGTGGCTCTAGGTCTGCCTCGCTTTCTCTTTCCCTCCATAGGAGACCAGTCTAGTGCGCCCTGAGCGATGTAGCAATCCACACATAATGTCATTAAATGTCTTACAAAATGAAAAAAAGTATATTATTATTTAGGCAGCTTGTTTTTATTTTATTTCAAAGTTCGAGCGCTCTTAATGAAACACCATTTATTTCGGCTCACATTCACCAATTTCATTATAAGCTATTAGTCGTACAATGTTGGACATTGGCTTTCCTTACCGACTTTCACAACTCTGTATGCACTATGTATGCCACTTTGTGCCATAGACCTCCTGCCACTATTTTGATGCCATCATACCATCTTGCTTGTAGTTTGCTCGGGTTTCCGTGGCTGGGCCTCGGTCGCCACTATAGGGTCTGTCTGGTCCACCGCTCAAATTAGAGATTGCGTAATAAATTATAATATCATTGAGTCTACAGAGAAAAAACAAATCGAAACGTTGGACATGATGAATTCGGAGACTGACATATTTTGTATAAATGAAACACTGTTTATTAAGAAAATGCCATTTAAAATTAAATAACACATGCATTAACAGAGTCAATTTGGATGAATATCTCGATCCACGAATACAAAAATAAGTACGACGATAAGGTTTGAATTGTTCCATTATTACACAAAAAACGATCTCCGAAGCGATAAGGCTCAACTGTTTAATTGCATTCTCCACCGGCATCACCAGAAGCAGGTTGGTTCTGCATTTTGCGAGATAAAATACTCATAGGTAAGTTATAAACAATACCGATTTCTACAATTTACCGATATCTTCAGGTGTGATTTCCTAAATTTTTCTCAATATCTTATTCTACTTACTTGTAATATCGAAGTCGTTAATTGAAATTTATTAAAATAACTAACTAACTAACTAACCATCACGCCATTTCTCCGGAGGGGTAGGCAGAGAGGATGGATCGCCACAATGCTCTGTCCTGGCATACCTCTCGGGATTCCTCTACATTCATACATCATACCATGCACGCGCGTCGATTATTCCGACTTATTAGAAGAAGTTCACTATAAATAAAGAAAAAGCAATCTTTAATATAATTATTAAATTTATTCTACTTTTTCTTTAGTTTCGATCGGTTACAACAGCTCGCTGCCATCTTCTGGTGCCTGGCTGCCATTTTCACCAGAAGATGGAAATACTCGTATGCTGCCGAAACCGGTTGAAACTAAAGAACAAGTGGAATTAAACTAAACATGTATTAAAAATACTTTTTTATATATTTTAAATTTTCTCAATATATATATTTACTTGTATACGACCATCTTCGGGATAATGATGTCAATTAGATCACGGCGTTTATGCTTTGAAGATAAACTATTTTACTCAGAATACATCATAAAAACATTGATAACAATAACATCTATACACCGATACTTCAACAATCATTTGAATTAGTCATCGATGCCACCAACGGTAATCAAAAGCGTTATTATTATGCAATGTAATTTCATATTAAATAAAAAAAGTTAAAGAATTTTAATATATGGATGTATTCAGTTGTTATGTATTAATATGTGAGTAAACATGAATGACTCGCAGTTACGCAGGTACTTATCCAATGTTGATTTGTAAGTATTGCCATGTTGATACGAATATTGTGTAACATGTCATTACAGTATTAGGTACTGCGGCGATAAGAACTTTTAGTGTCAAAATGTTCTTGAAAGGGAAAGTTGCTCTGGTTACCGGTGGGGCAGGGGGGATTGGATTTCGATGTGTGAGGAAATTGTTAAACGAGGGTGTAACAGTAAGCAAATATTTTAAATCTATATTTATAAATGAAAATATATTGTATTTTACTTAATGGTCGCGCGTCATGGAAAATCAAAGTAACTTAAATTCATACATTTAAATAATCTTTGAAACGAATTTTTATGAATTAAAAACAATAAACAGTTTATATCGTTTTCCCGATGATGAAGGTGTAAGCCTTCGAAACATGTCGAGAAAAATAAACTGAAAAATGGAAAAAACAGTGTTTTAATTCATAAAAATTCGTCATTATGGAATTCCACAGTAATAACGCCTTAAGTTTATCTAAAATTAATCTTTGAAAATAAATATGTAATTCCTAATTTTTTTTCTTAAGAGATCTATGCACGTTCTCAAAATAATAATTCAGTTAAGAATTAATTATGTAATAATGCGTTTAAATATAATATAATATATATTTTTATTGTTTTGAAAATTAGATGTACCTAGATAATAGCACTTGATGCTCCCACAAAAATGGATTTTTTTTGTGTCTAAGTGTCTTTTATAAAATTAATTGTGTTTATATTATGTTAAACGTGTAAATATTTCGTGTTATAACTTCAATACTTAAAGTGTAAAATTATCATTCCAAATACTCGTATATATTGCTATTTTCCTACTCGTAAATGCACGTTGGCTATTAACATCGTATTAATTTCATAATGAAAGTCCCTGATGTACCATTTTTCTTAAACAATTTGGTCGTTGCCCCTCTATATTTCATTAAATTGTGACATTTCAAATATGTGTACTGTTTTTATGTTAAAAAAATAGAAAAATAGCTGAAATTTTGACACCTGTTAAAATTAATATCAATTTGTTTTTTCCATTTTTAAAAATTTATTTCCAAAAAGATGGGAAATTTCTGAAATAATTTCTTAAAGTTCTTGATACACTTGGTCCAAATTAATTGTGTATAAAATTTTTCTACGCTGCTGCCGGTTCTACGTCCGGATAAAGAAAAAGGGTTCATCGCAAATCGAATAACCATGCATGTTTTAATAACACATGATTATGAACACCAAGAAAATCGCATCGAAGAAAACATTTAGTAAGAATAACAAAACATAAGAGTATTTGTTACATAATAAGTTGAATACATTGGATAATTTGAATGGTAATTTCCCAAAACCAGTATAGATTAGCTAATGTGCATGATCTAAATTAAGTTAAACCATTTTAATAATTTGAAAATAAAAGTATAAAATAAAAGCGGTTTTAAACCATTGATTCAAATGCAGTCCGTTGACTTTTCGTACTTAATTGGATCTAATGAGTTTCAATTGAATCTGTTTGCGTTCAGGTCTGCGGCATACTGGACATCGATTCAGAAGTAGGAAACAGCCGAATAAACGAGATCAATGCCGAGTTCGGGCAGAATCGAGCCATCTTCTTTCCCTGTGACGTGTCGAAGGAAAGTTCATTCGAGAATGCAGTGAAAACTATGATCGGCTCACACGGCTCCCTGGATATAATTGTGAACAATGCTGGTATAGTCAGAGAATCAGATCAAACATGGGAAGCAGCGATCCAGACGAACTTGGTGAGAATTAATAATTTATAAAATCCTCCAAATAAACTCCAAAACATGTTTGAATGGTTGAAGTAAAATAAGTACAAAAATACGAAGTATGCAGTTTCATTCATATGACATACAAAACGAAATTGCATTCTATGTTTTGTTGGTACCTAGTGCCTATTTAACTTTAACCAATCATACGGATCTTCGGAATGCCTGAGCTTCCATCGCCCACCATTACACAATTACCTTGAAGATAAAAACTGCAACAATTTTTAACGTTTGCAAAGGATCCACTCAATGTCTACAGACCAAAATTAAAATATTATTAGTTTTTTGGTTTGGTCTAACTCAGGTTTTTTATTAGTCGAATATTTTGTAAGTCAGTAAAATGAAAAAGCTAATTAAATTTCAAACCTAAAGTATTCGTCTATTGCCGACTTGAGGATATGTACCTAAGTCTAGTATGATAAAATTTATCATTTAATTTGATAATTTGTGAAATAAGCTAGATATAACACTGGAAAAGAGTCCAGTTCTTATCATACTTTTTATATTAATGAAAACGCATATTTTCTACAGTTTTATTATAGGTTATGGAAATGGAAATTTCTTCTTGTTAAGGCCTTTTAGATATAATAAACTTTGTTTAAAACAGATGTTTTCATTGATTATAATAATTTAAAAAAATATCAGATTGGTTTTACTAGAAGCGAAGCTTCATCAGAGTTCTAAAACAAACTTTTAGATTATTTTGTCACCGTAAAGATGAGGAAAATCTGATCGTTTTTAACAAAAAACTAAATAAAGGATTAATACGAATTAAAATAAAATTAAAAATTATTATTATATTTTATGGATGTTTGTGTATTTTAACATTTAAAAAGGCAAAAATTAGCATGTTTCGCTATGCTAATTTTTGCCTTTTTAAATGTCATATGGAACGTTCCATCAAATGAAACATGTGATTCCAATAAAATATAATAAAACTTTAGATATCGTATATATTATATTATATTATAATAGTTGTTTAAAATAGAGTTATATATCATTGTTCAAGAAAGATTTTTTTTATTATAGCATTCTAATATAACACTACATAATCTTAAAAAAAAAGTTGACTGTTGATCATTCTAGTATGAGTTTATGAATATCAAATATGAGTTTATGAAGCTACCTTTTGAAATAAAATTTGAAATACTCGCTATCGGGATTAAGATAAGAACAGCCATATTTACATTTACTTCAATGGTTATTTTCATCATTTAGCAAAAACGAGTACTAGATATTTCTAACGTAAAAACGGCAAAGACGTGAAATATTTTTATCGGCTGTAGTTATTCAAAAAAATAATTGAAAACCTAGTTTGTGCTATATACATACACAAATGGTTATTATATTAAAAATATCTTCAAATGCAGAACTATGTTTATGATGGAACATTTACAAATAAATTAATATGCTAGCATATTTGGTTTTTAATATATACTTTTAAATATCAGAATTAATTCAGGGTAACTAAGAGTTAATTGCATCTCAATAGAGAAGAAGATGTAAATTATTTTTGGAAACAGAATCAAACAAAATGTTGTATAAAAACTGGTCCAAGTTAAAGCATAAACATTGGAGAGTTTTCTCCAGATATTGTCTAGCAATGTATGATAATTGAGTTGATAGCCTTTCACATTGCAGTAATAAAAAAATTCTGCTTAATGCTTACATCTAATCTTAATAGATGGCGCTAGTGTAGATTGTACTAAAATATGTGAAATGTTCTTCAACATAGTAGCAATATATACATCTTTGAAAAAAAACAATTGTCAGACGTGGTGGCCATAAAAAGGGCGAAATGGGGAATGTTTTATTACATAATAGCGATCGCTTAACCCAACCAATGACAGGTCATGAGTTCTGTAAACGCCTCGACCACCATATTCTGTTTTCAAAAATAATTTACATCTTCGTCTCTATTGAGATACAATTAATCCTTAAATTAAAAACAAAAGAGTTAATTTGTTAGTTCTGTTACGAGGAAGAACGCACGTTGAGAACGAAACGAAACGAAAAGAAAGTGCTCCACACGAACGTATTTTTAATTATAGTAAATAGTAAGATAAAATATTTATTTTTATTTTTTAAGATTAACGTTACTTGTTGTAGATTGGCACCATCAATGGAACAAAGCTAGCCTTGAAGTATATGGGGAAGGAAAATGGAGGAAAAGGCGGTTATGTAATCAACATAGCCTCCATCTTGGGACTGGTGCCATCTTCTTGGTGTCCCATCTATAGCTGTACCAAACACGCGATTATTGGATATACAAGAAGTCTCGGGGTAAATATAATTAACGATTCAATCCTATTCAAAGAAAATCAGGACAGCGTTTTTTAACTGCAAGAAAATATATTATAGATGCATTCATATAAAGAATAGGCTACTTTTTTAAACGTAAATGATATTTTAACATAATATATTTTTAATTGTAAAATAAAAAAACGCTGTTTTTACGGTATCACAATTTTTTAATTTCATTTTTTTAGTTGTAAAATTATTGTGACACCTAATGATGTCAATATAGGTTGGCAAAACAGCTGTTATAAAAAAAATATGATAACATAAACACAGCGTTTTATAATTTAACAGTTAAAAATGTTGAAGTATCACAGTGTTTCGGGGAAAATAATGAACTATTTATTTTTTTAAATACTGTATAATTTCGATGTTTAATTAATTTTATATTAAACCAAATGGAATACATTTGGGTGACTTGATCATTATGTATCTACCTCTACAACTGAATTGCGTGAATGTCGAAATTGTTTTGACAAATTCAAATAATTTGGCTGTAACGTACTTGATTAATATATTAAAATGAAATTCAGAATTGAAGTTGCACTTGCTGCATTTAATAATATGAGAACCTTATTTTAAATACAACGATAATCCAAATCGGAGACTCCGACAAAAAATGATTAAATATTATTACATATACGAGTATATGGTATGTTCTACTATATGGCCGGGAAAAATGGACTCTGAAAGTGAATGTAATGAACTGGTTGGAGACGTTTGAGATGTCAATATATCGCAGAATACTTCGTTTACCGTGGACCGATAAAGCCAGTAATTTACTAAAGAGAGTCGGAACCAATAGAGAGTTATTGTCGAGTGTGAATGTTAGAAATGTCTAATATTTGGGTCGTGTATTTAGGGGAGAAAAATATCACCTCTTTCAGCTGATTATCGTGGGCAAGATAGAGGGACGGCGGGGTATTGGCAGATGGCAGTTGTTCTGGATGTGTCATATAAGGGATTGAACAGGAATAATGAGAATTATAGACCTGTTCTAAGTAGCGCAGGACAGATATACTTACGCTGCAGTTATCACCAACGTTGGGGGGACCTGACACGGTACTAGAAGACGATGAATCAACTTAATATAACGATCCTTTCACCATCTTAGCTAACTTTACCATCTTAATCAATATTAATTGTTGTAGTACTTTTAATACATTATCTGTATTTATTGTTTTTTTTTAAACTTGAAACTGTTAATTATATATTTTTATTTTCAAGTCTCCATTACATTTGAAAAGAAATGGTGTCAAAATCATGGCTCTATGTCCTGGTCCCATTTTAACTACTCTTCTAAAGAAAGATAACGACTATTTGGGTGCTGATATGAAGTCCGAGATGGAAGAAATGGTCGTGCATCATGGACTGCCTCAAGAGTAAGACAATTTTCTATGACTTGAATGAAAAAAATTCGCATGTTTTTAAAATTGCGTTCTATAAATTTTGATGTATTTTTTAACGTAGAGAAGTTAATGAAAAAAATGATCATTGCTCAGCCTTGATTTTATGGTATAGATAATATATGTCAGTTAAAGTGATCACATTTATAATGAAAAATAAAAAAAGTGACCTTTCTCTATGCTATTACTTAGAGTCAGTTTTAGTTCTCGTTTCGTGCCAGGCGTTTTGCTGGCATCTTCTTCCTAAAGGCCAAGAGTCCTTAAATAGCTCTAGACATTCACCACATGGTTTGGAATCTTTCCCTTTCCCATTTCTTAGCTTTCACGGAAAGTAATTTTTTCACGACATAGTTAAGAGTTGTTTTTCGGGGTCATACCATCAATGCCTCGATTCGAAATCAAAGAAGTTATAATTTTATTTCTTTAAAAAAATATATGTCAACTTCCAAATGATCGAGATAAACACATACATAAATACTAGATATCTTCATTAAAAATATTGATTTGATAGTGCTTTTGACCCTTAGGAAAGGTATGCCAGCGAAATAACTGACACAAAATGATAAAAAAACGACTTTCGTGGGATAGCCGTAAGAGTTCTGACTGTCATACCGAAGGTCCCGGGTTCGATTCCCGGCGAGAGCAGTGTAATTGTCACATTGTCTTTGATCTAGTGTAGAATTCATGTGACAATATAATGGCGATAGATAAGCTACCTAACACATGTCGTGAGACTCAATATAATATTTAAACACACATTGTATGCATAAAATAATAATACGCTTTTAGTAATTTGTATAAACACCACATTATTTGGTAACACCAACCGGTTTCGCTCCCGCCGGAGCTTCGTCAGAGTGAGAGAGTAAACAGTTTACTCTCTCACCCTGACAAAGCTCCGGCGGAAGCGAAACCGGTTGGTGTTACCAAATAAAGTGGTGTTTATACAAATTACAAAAGTGTATTATTATTTTATTTAATAATGTTACACCACAAATTAAGTGCTTCATACGAAAGTTCAAATTGTATACAGTAATTGGTTCAAACGAGCGATTTGGTAGAATGGACCCTAAGTGACAGCATGGAGAAAGGTCACGTTTTTATTTTCGTTATAAATCTGATTAGTTTAATTGTTTACATTCTGCGTGCATGACATAATGAACGAATGTTGAGGAATCTTCCTTTGGGGAGACGGCGTGATGTTTAGTTAGCTAGTTAACAATACGTGTTTATTAATATGATAAAAAATATTTAAAAAACCTTATAATTTTTTTAATAAACTACAATATTAATTTAGTTTATTATTCGTGTTTTCAGTGTATCCACCGTAGCAAATGCTTTAATGGAAGTCTTGAAGCACGGAGACAATGGATCAGTGTGGGTAGTGGAGGCTGGACTTCCTGCGTATGAACTCGATATTCCAGATTACAAGGAAATTCCAAAGAAGAAAAAGTAGTTCAGATTATCATTTGTTTTTGCTGAGCACTCAATGTAGCGAAATATGAAGACGACTTTTAAAGCCACCAAAAAAATGTTTAAATGATGCTGTAAGGGTTTAAAGCGAGAAATGTTTGATTCATCAACATATGAAAAAAGCATTATATAATATTCAATATATTTTAATAACTTTTTGTTTTTTTCTTTTAACCAGTTTAATTTTAACCATTGGTTGAAATTCATACACTGAAGAAAGGAAGTCTGTGTCCCGAAACATGTTTGTGAAAGGTGCAAAAAAGTGTTGTGAAAATACAATATTTTCAAAAATTTATTCAAATTTTAATCCACAACACAAAGTGATTGCGAACACAGAAGGAATATTTAATATATGTTTAAATTTGAAATACCGTTATTACGTCTCACAATTTATTTACATGAGTTTGAGTTCATGAGAGAAATTGGCGTCATCAGGTTTTACAAACAACCATCATTTTTAGAAATAAATTTAACACTTATTAAAAAAATGTATTTATATGAAAATATAAAATAAATGCTTTTAATGGAAACATCTTTCATAATACATTTGTTGTATATTTAACAATGATCTAAAACTTCATATTAAATAGTTATTTGATAAAGACAAACTTATATTATAGTAAACAGATGTTTTAATCAATATGAAATATCTAAATGCTTCCTTGAACGTTCTATTCTCGTCGGTATTAGAAAAATTAATACGAATGAAAACGTCTGTTTACTAAAAACTTTGTTTTATTTTATGTGAATCACATTTTTCGCCTGTCTAAGGCATTACCAAATGTAGCTACATTTGATAATGCCTTACACAGGCGAAACATGTTATTCACATAAAATATAACGAAACTTCTAAAAAAAACAGAATTTTTCATTCGTAAAAAATATTTGATTGTTTAATAAACAATAAATAGGCATTAGAATATAATATTCGATATTATATTCTTTATTTTATATAATACAAATAGATGTTCATGTTAGGACACATTAACATAACTTAATTAGCCCAAAACTGTTATAGTGACATACGGTATTAAACAAAATATTTTGATTACACGTGACAAACGGTTAGATGTACTCACGAAGGGTGTTAAATTTGCGTGAAAACCTTATGGTTCCTGTGAACACACAAGTATACTATAATATACTATATACACTGATCATTATTAGTTATTTTTACTAGTAGGAATGCAATAATTTATATTGCATGTTTAAATAATATTAAAATACTTTAAAATAATACAAAAAAATAGTTCGGATAAAATACAAATACATATCACCTCACTTATATTTAAAAATTCTTTGGAATAAAAAAACAATGCAGTTTATGTTACACTTTTCATTTTATTAAATATCTTTATACAATAAAAATATTACACAAAAAAATACTTATTGTGTGTAGATATTTATTTAGATTGTATTTATATATGAGTATTTACACCTGAGGATGGAGGTTACCTCCGAAACATAAACGAATTTGTATGGTTGCATTAAAATAGGCACTAAGTACCAAAAAAAAATAAGTATGCAGTTTTGTTCTATATATAGAACGAAACTGCATAATTTTTTTTGGTACTTAGTGCCTAATTTACTGCAACCATTAATTTGTTTTTCAATTTAGAAGTCTTAACAATGGAATTTTACAGTGCTAACGCCTTAACTTTCAATAAATTAATGTTTTATTGTTGAGATGAACTGTTCGGTATACATAAATTTATATTTTTATTTTTTATATTAAGCAAAAAAAAATCTCATTGTAGTGAAACCTATTGTAAATCGAATTTACTTAGGTTGTATAATGACCCTTTTGACTAAACTCCAATGTCAATTTTCACCAATATCCGTTGTAAGGGTCAATGTCATACCCGTAACTCGAGTCAAAGGGAATCATCCAGATTTTAATCTTCTGTTAATGTCCATAAGCGAGTTAAGTCAAACCAGGCAAAAAACATTATTTATGGCAAAGTCCCTAAACAAGATGGGAAATTGAATGTAAGTGAATTCGTTTCATTTTTGAGGTTATTTCATTATTGTTAACTTTTTTGGCGTTCAACTAAATAATTGAATGTTTTAAATTTATAAATGATAATTTACCTTGACTTCTTCGAAAAGTACAATGGTAAACATTCTTCCTTTGGAGAATAATGATTGATTGAGATTTATGATTGATTGAACGATAGGTTGATGAAGGTATATTATCGATTTAGCCGAAAAAAACAGACTGCTGCGTTCAAGAGAATTGAACTAAGCAAAGCAGCTTTCGGAAAAATCCTTACCCCAAAACTCAAAGAGTAGAATATATGAAGTGTATAACATATTAACCCTTAACGTACCGTGTTCAAAACAAAACGCTCGCTCCCATGTGGTCAATTCAGTTTACCGCTAACTTTATCTAAATATCAAGCATATGACTCGATGAATCAAAATTTAATTTATGTCATCTTGTAGGGAATTTCATTAGGAATAGATCGATATCTATAACATACATGGATTATTTGAAAAACATATCATTATTAATTTTTTTCTGGAACCATGCGATTTCTGATATGGAATGCGTCACAGCATACGAGCGACTGGCACCAAGTATAAACATGTCTCGCTCCGCCGCGCCGCGCCGCGGCCGGCGGGGCGAGACTTTACGTATGATAAAGGCACCTAGGCAAAATGTATAGTACGTTCAAGACAACGAGGACGTATTAATATTTGTCCCTTTTGGTAAAGTGTTAATATTTTCACAGTTCTGATATTATTAAGTTGCGTGCTGCGTTTCCATCCACAGTCGGTATTATTACGTACCTATTGAAAAGGCCAAAGATATAATTTATAATACGTTCAAAACAGCGAGTAAGTATTTGTCACTTTTGATAAAGTTGTAAATATTAGCAAAACAAATTCTACCTTAACACGAATGAAGGTGAGGGCAGTCTTAGAAAATATTTTTTTTTGGGATGAAGGAAGTAATTTTTTGCTTTTTTTTTATTACGAAATATTGAGAAAACTTCAATGGAGGATTACAATTTTTTATAATATTAGGGTCCATAGGTTTTAAGAAAATCAACTTTAAATTGGCAGTGGAAACTCAATTGACCACATGGCAACGCGACGGTTAAGAGTAATGGTAAAAATTAAATTATTAATATGTATGAAAAACGATAGTTTTCAAGGAGTTTTATTATAATATTTATGTATGACATGTTTCGCCCTTCTAAGGCATTATCAAATGTCTTTTGTCCATTTGATAATGCCTTAAAAGGGCGAAACATGTCATATAAAATATTATAATCAAACTCCTTGAAAACTATCGTTTTTCATACTTATTAATGATTTAATATGGACTTTCACATCATTGTTCAAGAAACAATAAATAAGGTGTAGCCCTAGAAGAGTTAAGACTGTTATCGCTATAAGAATACAGGTACGTACTATATGTAGATTATTAAAGAAGAAATACCCAATTATAAATAAGGATACAAGTATATAGAATATTACCGAAAAACGGACGCAATTTAAATTTAGAATACAGGTAGAAACATTATTAACGAGAGAAGAACAATAATATAATTAAATATAATGGAATATGGATTGTTAAAGAGAGAAGAATATGGATTGTAAAACTCATAATACGAGTACTTGTAATGTTTTTCTATATTCGACACTGAATTGAGCACTAAGAGAATATAATGGATTTTAGTCTGGAATCTAGATTTTCAAACAATTATCTAGTAGGTGTTAGATTTGATTAATTTAATGCTTTGTTAATACTCGTATATTGAGAAGCAGTGGTCGGGTCAGAAAAGGGGTGTGAAGGAAAATGGGGTGAGACTGTCAAGGCGTGTCGCTGGTGGATATACAAGAAATATCAACAAAGTATGAATAGGGGTGAGTTTTATGCGATGAAAAATATTTCGATAGCATTTTCTTTGCGAACATACAGAATTATATAAACAATATAAGAAAAATCACGAATCGCGACATAAATATATTTAACATAAATAACGATTTAAACGGAACTAGGAATACAGGATGAACGAAGAAAACATGGCACGATCAAATAAATCAAAATTTGAATGTCGGATGCCTGATACAAAAATATTTGCGCTGTGAATGGCATTTCGTAAAAAAAAAGAGTTTCGTTTATATCATTAGATCAATTGCATTGTAAACTGTATCAATTTTATACAAATGGATCATTAGACTAGGAGAACATATCCAATGCAAACATCACCGATATCGTATAACGTTTTTCTAAGAAAATTAATATCTGGGTGCATCACTCTAAGGTGTCCCACGGGCGTAGGCGGCTCGTGTCGCCGGGGCCGGAAGTCGAACTCGCGGGAAGTGTGTCATGGCGGCACATCCGGCGTGGCGGGAAGCGGTGGACATGGACCTCGAGGATCTTTATTATTCCGTGGCGGGAAAGTGATTGATGGCGAGGCGGCCATATTGGAAAACCGGGTGGAAAGCTAGAGTGCTTTTTATTCAAAAGGTTTCATATGTACAAATCACGGAGTGCTTTGTATCACACGGTCTTAATTTGAGTAAGCTCTGGAAATGAAATGCAAAACAATGGGATAGATTTATCGTTAATTGAACATGTATATTTGAATTACTTTTTGATAACTTTGTATCACAACACTTTTTTACACTTTTCACAGACATGTTTCGGGACACAGAAGCCCCTTCTTCAGTGTGTACAAATTTTAACAGCTAAATGAGACAAAATCGTTACTTATATACTTAATAAAATTAAAACGGTAAAGGAGGAGTGGGGATGGTTCCAAGAAATAGTGTTAATTACATTTTAGCCGGAATAATGGGACAGGGGAAATAAATCTAGTATCGGACTGGAAGTTAAATTAATTTGATTGTTTATAATTTCTTCTTTATTTTTTATCGACTTTTTTATTTCTAGGATTTCAAGGTTATTTAATGTTACTTTTCTATTACTGATATGCAAAACTTCAACGCCGTTATTTTTATCGAAGGAGTGATCTTTTTCTATGAGATGATTCGCGAATTCGGAAAAATTATTATTTGAGAGACACCTAATGTGCTCCTTCATTCTTAAATTAATGTTACGCGTTGTTTTTCCTATATAATAAGATGGGCAATCGTCGCATTTAAGTTTGTATACTCCCGATTGGATTAATTTGTCTTCTTTGTCTTTATTATTTATTAACAATTTACCTAGAATTGGTATAGAACGCGGGTCTAATGTCTAACGGAAGATCTTTAGAAACTATATTTGTTGGATTATTAATATATGAAATTCTACGTATATAAAATTCTACGCCATTGATTATTTTTCTGATTATAGTTAGGTGGAGTATACAAAATTGTTTTAGTAAACTTATTTTTGTTTTTTTATTTAAAATATTATCGATTAGATTATCACTGTAACCATTATTTTTAGCAATATGTTTTATTGTAGTTAGTTCTTAATTATAATTTTCTAGTGAAAGAGGTATATTAATTAAACGAGTCAACATGGCATGGAAAGCTGAATGTTTATGTGACCTCGGATGATTGGACATATTATGAATTACATTATCTGTATACGTGTTTAACATATTTCGAAAACGTAGAATTTCATATATTAATAATCTAACAAATATAGTTTCTAAAGATCTTCCGTTAGACATTAGACCCGCGTTCTATACCAATAATAATCTAGGTAAATTGTTAATAAATAATAAAGACAAAGAAGAGAAATTAATCCAATCGGGAGTATACAAACTTAAATGCGACGATTGCCCATCTTATTATATAGGAAAAACAACGCGTAACATTAATTTAAGAATGAAGGAGCACATTAGGTGTCTCTCAAATAATAATTTTTCCGAATTCGCGAATCATCTCATAGAAAAAGATCACTCCTTCGATAAAAATAACGGCGTTGAAGTTTTGCATATCAGTAATAGAAAAGTAACATTAAATAACCTTGAAATCCTAGAAATAAAAAAGTCGATAAAAAATAAAGAAGAAATTATAAACAATCAAATTAATTTAACTTCCAGTCCGATACTAGATTTATTTCCCCTGTCCCATTATTCCGGCTAAAATGTAATTAACACTATTTCTTGGAACCATCCCCACTCCTCCTTTACCGTTTTAATTTTATTAAGTATATAAGTAACGATTTTGTCTCATTTAGCTGTTAAAATTTGTACACACTGAAGAAGGGGCTTCTGTGTCCCGAAACATGTCTGTGAAAAGTGTAAAAAAGTGTTGTGATACAAAGTTATCAAAAAGTAATTCAAATATGAATCCGCAATACAAAGTAATGGCGAATATAGAAGAAAAAATTGTATATTTGAGTTTGTTAATTGGATGTATTGATTAACAACGACCTTCGTGGTCGAGTGGCAAGTGCTACGACTGTCATAGAGAAGGTCCCGGGTTCGATTCCCGGCGATGGCAGTGATATTATCACACTGTCTTTGATTTGATGTAGTATTCACGTGACAATAAAATGGCAATAGATTATCTACCTCACATGTCAAGAGAATCAATATGACAGCTATACCCTTTACATAGATTTGGCTCGCGCTGTAATGATATAAAAAGCGATTCAACTAACTAACTAACTAATTAACCATCACGCCGTCTCCCCAGGCTCCACGGTAGTCAGAAAGAATGAACAGTCACATTTTTCTTTCCTGACATATTTTTCTCGCTTCCTCAACATTCATACATAGTGTCATGCACGCGCGTCGATTTCTCTGACGTCTCACGTGGCCGACATTCAATATTTGATTAATTTTATCGTGCCACGTTTTTCTTGGTAATCCTCAATTAATTAATAGCGATTAAAATATATATATATATTAATAATAACAGTCATGCTTTAGCAGGGTAAAACATGTCTTTCCCATAAACTATATTTACACTTCTAGATTACTAAAATTTTGTGTTCATTTTTTAATACCATTGTTCGAGAAACGATGTGTTTATTATTTTTAACTGGCCATTAGAGTAAGTATGAATTTTTCGACATTAAAGAGTTATATTTTTATGATAACAGTTTGACTGCCTTTACAATAAAAATTAAACCGTTTTAATTTTCCAAAGTGCGTCAAATTGCAAAAAAGTAAATTAATTGAAGTATATTCTTCTAAGTAAAAAAAAAATATTCGTAAAGGGGAAAATATTTTTGGAATCAGATTTGCTAATATATAATACATACACATCCGCGTGATAAGTATACATAGGCATTGTTTTTTATGCATTTGTGTGATATATATAATAATAGTATTGATTTTTATTATTGTATATATTTATTAGTGATAAATTATGTAAATATGCAAACATATTATATATCCGAAAAATAAGTTCATGTCACATTATAGCGTATGTATTTAATAAAAGGGCAGAATTTATAACATTTTTCGAAGCATTTGCATAACGTAATTTATTGTTTTGTTTAAGAGTCGTAGGCAGAAAATATCCACAATTCTCTACTATCAAAGATATAGCTAGCGATATTTCCCTTTACTGATTTATTTTATTAGATATTAATACGAAATACTGCCTGCTCGTAGGGGCAAGGAAAGGCACTCATGAGCAATGGTTGTTAGGGTCGCATTATTTTGTTTTGGAATTCCAAAACGATAGAAATAATTTTCTGATTACGTTTACCGTCACGGGACATGCTAGACCTTTCAAAGCAAGAAATGTGGAAATTGAAAATTCATTCACTCTTTTACAGTGTCTAGACTACAAAAGCATTTAATATTAGTTTAAATAATTTCTGACTATAAACTTTTAACTATAAAAATAATCACATTTTATTAATAAAGTTTGCGTCCTGCAAACTGGTAATTAATAAAAAGACGAAAAATTTCTGTACCGAATACTATAGTGATTTATATAGTAATAAAGGCAATCTTCTAAATTTAATTTTATTTTATATATTATTTATGTTGAAAATCACCATTTAACATTTTGATACATATAAATAACATAAAAAAATTTCCATTGTTTTGGCAGAAATTGGCATAATGATACCTTAACATTTTAAACTGTTAAATTAAATAACTTGGTTTCATGTATCACAATTGTATTTTATTTTACGCGACAGCTGTTTTGTCAACCTATGTTGACATCATCAGGTGTAATTGTAACACTTGATGATGTCACTATAGGTTGATGAAACATCTGTAGCGTAAAATAAAATACAATTTTGATATATAAAACAAAGTTATTTAATTAAAGTGTTTAATTTAACAGTACATTCTGTTTATTTTACTACTGTTTTTTTAAACCAAGGATTATAAGCCTATTCTAATATTGTGTAGATATTGATAATTATTATTAATAGACAAGACTCTTCGAAATAGAGTGAGGAACACGGTTTCAGCGAAATCTGCAAGGTGGGACATATTGTCAGATAGGGAAGACAACATTGAAGACACTGGATTGCGCACGTGCAGAGGATGGATCCCTCCAGAAACCTACAGGTTGTGGTTCATCAGATTCCTGTTGGTTACCAACCCCCAGAAGACTGCCAACGAGATGAAAGGATAGCTGGGAGTCAATTTCCAAAGATAAGTCAGCTGACTACAGGAACATACCAAAGGTCTGAAAGGAGGAGAAGAAGTTGTTTTTAAATTCAGGTTCTAGTTAATAAAACTGATTGAATTTTGTCCTCAAAAACAATTAAATAAAAATTAAGAAAGGGCCTACATATGGCCTTCGTGGAAAGACGCTCTTAAGTAGCCAAAGAGCCGCATTTGGCTCGCGAGCCGCAGTTTGCGACCACTAGGTTAGACCTATTAACTATAGCGATTAGAAAACAGTTAAAATAAAAATTAAAACGATTTTACCGTGTTTGAAACAAATGAAACGATGTAAAGGAATATCTTTATAGCGGCCTGCTGGTTCGACATCTTTGTTTGGAGAGAAACGTCGTTGGGCTTGCTGGGCCATTGTTGTGCTCGGGCAGACACGCCAAGTTCCGTGAGCGGCGAGGAGCAGAGGGCTTGTCGCGTGCCGTCCTCAAGGTCGGGGACGTAAGGCTGCAGCAGATATAAACCATAACCTCAAAAAATTTACTAAAATTCGAGGAATTATATTTCCGGGGAATGAAGATCTACACCTTAAAAAATTAAGTATGAAAATATCACAACATTTTAAAAGTATACAAATTCTTGTAGACAAATACTGGATTTTACCCATTGCGGATAAATTATTATTTTATAAGGATTAATTGTATCTCAATTGAGACGAATATGTAAATTGTTTTCGGGGAACAGAATATGGTGGCCGAGGCGCTTACAGGACTTATGACCTGTCATTGGTTGGATTGAGCGATCGTTTTATGTTTAACAACATTCCCCATTCCGATCTTCTTACGACCACCACGGCTGAAATTTTTTTGGAAGTTGTATTTATGCTAAGATGCCGCGCCTATCTTTACATTTTTTAGTTCACTTAATTAAAGTTGTATGTTTATGAAATTATGAGCTTGTCGGGGTTAAATGCATAACCCAGATAAACATATTTCATGAAGAAACATATGACACGAATAAACACAAAAACGCTGACCCAAGACCTAATTATCAAATTTGATGATTCGTGGGCCCCAAATTCTTCAAGTTGGTCACTAGGTCAGGTCATCGGATCAGGTCATCGGATGACGAAACCAAAGCATATAAAAGCAGTACTCCCGAGCACCCAAAACAGTCAGTCCACTCTAAACGTCAGTCAACTCTAAACGTCAGCCAGTATCGCGATCTCGAAGAGACACGAGTCTCCACTACCCAGTCTACGTACGAGAAATCTTCGACGACTCCTCGCTCCAGCCGCTCGACGATACCGCCCAGCGAGCCCTCATCCTCTACGACTCACCACCCGGACTCCGCCCCGCTGCTATCGACATCCAGCCACGCTCCATCACGAGTGTATCATACGGTTACGTGTAATTACTTGTGATCCGCAATAAACGCTGAAACCTCCGCCGTCTTTCAACTCTCACCACCAATCCCCCACAAGCTTAAATAAAGTTACGGCATTGCTATAAATAAAAAGTTGATTTAATTGTCAAGCACTGCGACGAACTTATTAAAATATGAAGAAAGTAAACGTAGAACTGCCCACTAGCTACCGGACAGGCAAGCTGCGACTTGATGAATTACGTTTATGGAAATTGAGGGAGGTACTCCAATCAAATTGTTATTTTTATACTTGCACAATCAAAGGTCAATCTGGTGAAAAATGGTTTTAGTGCGGGAGGTTCACTAACGATGTGATTGTGATAAATTATAATGGTAGTTTTTGCTAAAGTTTTAAAAGTGAAGGGGTATTACGATAGCCAACCGAGTACTGTTCTTAATCCATTATCTTAATACGCATCCATTACCCGCAACCCGTTATTATGCAACTTAAAATATATGAACCAAAATATTTTTATCTTTTTAATAAGGTGGTGGTATTCAACTTGTGTTAAAAATATTTTAAATGTATTTTTCTAATGACACTTTAAATAAATATTTAAAGTTAGTTTATACAGTTTTCCCAAAATTTTCCAAAAATATTTTAGTGTTTATTAATATGAATGTTCGTATTTTTAAGTTTTAAAAATAAGTTTGTTGAAAATAATACAACGTATTTTTTTTATCCAATTAGCCTAGTCTTAAAGTGCCTAATAGTTTTGATAGCTTGGGACATCTTTATTTCATAAAAAGATTTTATTTATTTAATAATAATATTAACATAATTATTTTTAGGGTCTTCAAGTTCCTACTAGTTTTGATATCTAGGGAAATCTTTATTTCCCTGAATCCCAAATGCCTTTGCTGCAGTGATCGCCAAAGTTGGGGGAAACTGACACGGCACCAGAAGAAGAAGAAGATACTAGCTAGGGCTTCGGCATTAAATGTATTGTTATAGGGAGCGTTTACAAAACTGAAGATTTTAATAACCTTAAATAAGTCATCTAAAGGTTCTTAAGTTTTAATCTAAAGAATCCAGTATAAACTCTGCTGGACAGTCTTTAAAACGCTACATGGAATGGCTCCAAATTGTATATCCGAATTCTGTGTAACGGACAGCCTAAATTCAAGGAAATCCACACTTCGCTCGGCGAACTCCTCGGCAATAGGAAGATTAGTTGAGCCAAAGCGTTGCCCTAGTACAAATTTCGGGGATCAAGCGTTTGCGGTAACCGGTCCATCAGCTTGGAACAATCTTCCTTCACACCTCAGATGCATAAATGATCCGACAGGCTTCAGATCTAAACTAAAAACCCACCTTTTTCAATTTCATATCCAATTTAAAACCTGCATATTTTGTTCTATTATACTTTCTAATCGATCGCGAATATCAATCAGATGCAGCGTTCACATTTATATTTAAAACACGTCTTAATGCGCCCTTGAGGTGATTACATCACAAAAACGGCGCTTTAAAAGTAAGCGTATTATTATTATAATTATTAAAATTTTAATTTGCAAATATAAATTAGTGTTTATTTCTTCTTTTCTTCTATATACGCCATACTTTGTGTTGTTATGATGGTTTATTTCTATTTTTCTTTTTTATACACTTTGTATATACCACACTTATATTAAAAAATATATATTTAGACGTGTTTCAAACAAATAGTCCTTCTTCAGTAAAGATTACATATTTATAAAAATATTATAAAATTGCTGTTGTTTACATGATCTGACAGATGTTATAAATATTTATTTTAGATCGTTAATGCTTTTGTTATTACAAATATTATGAAATTAGTGTTTATTTTTTGATTAATGCATTTGAAAATGTCCTAGGAAAACAAAATAACTGATTTCCATAAAACATAAAAAAGAGGTACGCAAAATTTTCAATAAAAGTTAGACAAGATACACGATAACCTAATTCAATGATATGTAGCAATTAATTCAATATGATTTTCTGTAAAAAATAATCAATTTAATCCGAATAATTTTTAACGCGAATAATTACAGGGTTTTATTAAAAAACTTTCATTGTTAAAATATAATTGAATGATTTTTGCATCATTATAGCAGTAAGTTGGTCGTACTGTGGTACCAGGCGGGGCGAGTCGGAGATCCGCGGTTTTTATCGTGATTCATTGTCTTCACACAAATGCAAGGGAAAATGAACAGGAATAAACATATATGCGAATGTGAATTTACTGGTAACGACGAAACAAAACAACAATGCCCTCGACTTTTTGTCTTACCCGAAAATGGGAATGAAATAACCATCGATTGACGAGACGCATTTTGTTTTCTTTCTAGGAAAAACTTGTGTAAAGTGAAAACTGAAGGAACGAAACACATTATTTTAATTATTTTCATGAAATTATGTACACCATTGCTTTTTTGTTATATGCAAGAGATTTCTATGCCAGCTCTAAAATTTAAGGATTCTAGAGAAGTATGTCAGGAAAGAGAAGTGTGGCGGTCCATTCTCTCTGCCTACCCCTGCGGAGAAACGGCGTGATGGTTTGTTGTTGTTGTTGTTGTTGATCAACATGTTAACAAAAAAGGAATCTAAAAATAAATATTCCAGGAAAATTATGGGTTATAAAATAGCTATATTGAAATTAGGAATTTTAATCTTATGATAATAAAAACATTTTCAAGAATTCAATATGTTTATAAAGTCAACATGAACTCTGTCAAGAAAATTTAGGTTACATTACTAGATCAAATTTCTGACATAGCAAGTAACTACAATAGGTATGAACTATTAAATGTTTGAACTTCCTTTAGAATTTTCACTTTAAAATGATTTATTGTTTCTTGAACAGTGATGTAAAATTCGATATCAAATAATAAATAAAAATGAAAACGTCTGTTTTCCAGAAGTTTTATTATATTTTATAGGATTTTCCCCTATTTCGCCTTAGCAAATATTTTTTAATCTCAGTATTTCATTTCAAAATTATTAATCATTAATCAATTTCATGGTTTAAAGACCTCCCAAATAGGGTTACCTGTTTTAGTTAGGCATTTTTTGCTCACTATATAATCTCAATAAAAAAAATGCGAAACGTTCGGAAAAAAATAGAAAACAAGGGAAACAAAACATATGTTAACGTGTATTAATATATGTATTTTTAAGCAACATCTTTCTTCAAAACAAACAAACAAACCATCACGTCGTTTCTCCGCAGAGGTAAGCAGAGAGAATAGACCGCCACATTAATCTATCCTGGCAAACCTCTCTAGCTTTCTCCACATTCATACAACGAGTCATACACGCACGTCGATTCCTCCAACTTCTAACATGACCAACCTTTAAAATTTGATTACTTTGGTCATGCCATGTTTTTCTCGGTCTGCTTCGACTCTGTACACCATTAACATCATTAACGTATGCTTTCTTAACCATTCTCTCTCTATCCATGCGTTCCATATGTCCGAACCATGGCAGAGATCCTTTCATAATTTTATTCATAATACCTTCTTCCGCTCTACATTCCTTTCTTATATCAGCATTTGGCATTCTGAAGTATATCGTTCTCCCACACATACGTCTAAAGGACCTCATCTCTACCGCATTTTTTCTGCTTTCATCCTTCTTCTGCCAGTTCCATGCTTTCATCTCTCTTTATTATAGTATGTACTTTTATTCAATCATAACTTTGTATTTAACTGAAGATTTTATTTATTCTTCTTCTTCTTTCCGTGTTCTGTCAGGTCTCCCCAACGTTGACTATCACCCTTGAGTAGGCCTCCCCGTCCTGAGCAACTCGGAACAGCTCCCCCACGGTCCTCAGCCCCGTCCATTCTCGGATGTTCCTCAGCCAGGAAACCCGCCTTCTTCCAACACCTCGTCGACCCTCAATTTTACCCTCCAAGATCAGATGTAATAGTGCGATCTGATTTCCAGTGCGATAATTTTATTTATTACGATCTGGTATTTATTATAAAATTATTCAACATTACGGTTACTACTATCATTCAATCTTTGTAGCCAATTAAATGATTGATCTTATTGTAGGATACAAAAATTTGCAAGTACTTGATTACGTATTTTAACACTTCTTATTCAAATTTTTCCGATTACACAACTCTATGTATTATGAGATATATTGATCCCTGTGTTTTTTTAAGAAAGCTTTTTATCGTTGCGTACAAATCTACATAATAGACCACACTCTGCCTATTAAAGTAGAGCGTATAGAACATTTGACCTCAAGTACCAACACTCTCACTCGCCACGGTACCAAGGTCTCTTCACCATAAAGCGACCGGCAAGTAAAATTCACAAAGTTTTTTGCCCGTTCGTGCCTCGTTTCCGAGTACATAATACAATATAATATGTTCCCTCATTAGCTTCGGGGAACCTTCGACATTTCGAGGCATGCATTAGGATTTCGCTTTGCGGTCAAAATTAGCATCTACTGGTGTTATTTGAGAGTGTGAAATTATACACGCTTTTAGAGCACGCGAATCGAAGCTGAAATTCAAATATTCACAAGTTTTAGTACTGCTAATAAAATGTAGGCACCCCTAAAACTAATAAAATACTCATTAAAGATCGCGAAAATAATATGCAAATACGCGAATTTATTTAATACTGAACTTTTTATTACTCGGTGTTTTGTTTTGAAATATTTAGACATTAAATTAAACGAGTTTGATTATGTTTACAAAGCCTCATTTGAAGACTCGCTTAAAAAATATTCTAATAGAGTAAACTAAAAAATGTGAAGATGGGCGCAGCATTCTAGCATATATACAACTTCCAAAAATTTATCAGACGTGGTGGTCGTAAGAAGAGTGGAATGGGGAATGTTGTTAAACATAAAGCGATCGCTCAACCCAACCAATGACAGGTCATAAGTCCTGTAAGCGCCTCGGCCACCATATTATGTTCCCAGAAAACAATTTACATCTTCGTCTTTATTGACATACAATTTATCCTTATTAAAAAACTGATATGGTTAAATTAGGAACTTTTAAGATATGATGAAAAGTACATAATATATATGAAATGAATAATTGAGATTAATAAACGAAGTATTCAAATCCTAAGCGCCCTAAAGTTTTTTTTTTAAATATATATTAAAATCAAAATACACAGTCGTGCTAAATGAGATTTATGATATGAATTTGTTTTAATGTATTTATTATATTTTATCATATTGAATCATATCACTGAATCATTTATTTAATTTTTTTTTTTAAAGTACATAGAAAAACAAAGACTCCCATCAAGATTGGGAAAGAAGTGTCTGTCACTTCATGTTTTCCTTTTTTTTATTGAAACCGAGGATCGTTTGGAAAGTTGGCTCCCAGCTATCCCTCCCTCTCTTTGGCGGTCTTCAGAGGGACGGAAGCCAAAAGGAATTTGATTATTTCATGCGTGAATATGAACGACAAAAAAATCATGTGATAATATTTTTCACAAGGGAATCTGTATTATAAAAAAAACTGCAACCTTAGATTGTACATTTATTTGTATATCTATATCGTATATATCGTATATCTTTAGCACGATGGTGTATTTAGCGTGCTCGAAGCGCCTGTGGTAGGCAACCGTGGATCATGTCAAGTGTACCGTTTGCGGGAGGCGCGCACATTAGGCGCACGCACGGCACAGCGCGGCCGGCCCGCCCCCAGGGCAAAATAGCATCATTTTACAGCCGCTTCCCGCCCTTAAAAGCTGCTCAGTTTAAGCAAATCGACGGAAACACTAATTAGGTTACATAAATATCTAAACCCTTGCTAAACTATCGGACTTACTTAAACACATAACACCTTGTTTACAGAAATGCGCAAGACTTATTTATACTTTCACATTTGATTTCGGTTTCGTGTTTCTCAGTTATAATACTTAAGGTTTGAATGCTAATTTTTGCGTATTTTCTTTTCGACTAATGTGCAGGTATTAGTCCCCATTTAAGATAATTCGAGCAATTTTGATATTTCTAAGGAGAAACATTGATTATAAGTAAAAATGAATAATTAATTCTAATGATAATTGATACACATAAGTTTTATTACATTCTATAGGAATGACATGTTTTGCCTTTAAAGGCGTTATCAATTCCTTAGAAAAACGAAACATATCATTTCCATAAAAATATGATATTATAAAACTTCTACAAAATAGACATTTTCATTCGTTATTATTCAATATGGAGTTTTCCATCATTTTTCAAGAAACAAAAATACGTTTTCTTTAAGTTTCAATCCAAGGGATTGGCTTGCAGCAGAAAAGGGATATCTTTTAAACTACATTGATTGATTAAACTACAAAAATTGATTAAATTAAAAAAGAATTTTACACCCAAAAAACTAACACATATTAATCTTAAACTTAAACTAACTGACTTACCATCACGCCGTCTCTCCGGAGGGGTAGGCAGAAAGAATGGAACGCCTACCTGTTCTGTCCTGACATACGTCTCTCGCTTCCTCTACATTCATACATCTTGTCATGCACGCACGTCGATTTCTCCGACTCCTCACGTGACCGACATTCAATATTTGCTTGATTTGATCGTGCCACGTTTTCCTCGGCCTTCCTCTATTTCTAGCTCCGTTCACGCCGTTTACATATACCTTCTTTACCATTCTGTCTTCACTCATTCTTTCCATGTGTCCAAACCATCTTAATGACCCTTTCCTTATTTTGTTCATAACACTTTCATTCGCACCACATTCACTTCTTATACTTGCATTTGTCACTCTATCATAAACAGATTTGCCACACATTCGTCTTAGAGATCTCATTTCTACTGCATTTATTCTACTTTCATCCTTCTTTTGCCAGTTCCATGCTTCACTTCCATACATATTAATCTTAATCAAATCAAATCAATAAAATCAGTTTATTTCTCAAAGATAATCCAAACAAATATAAGCTTAGTTGAAGGCATCTATTGAAAACAGTAATCATATAAAAATGATAAAATAACAGGTAAAGTACTAACATAATACCAGGAGCGCATGAGAGATGGTTTTTCTTGGTTCTTTCTTATCGGAGGAAGGATAATATCCATGTCTATTTTTACTTTTCACACAGAAACTCGGAAAAGGGATATTTTGCTGCAACTTAACCATTCTGAAAGCTTTTCTACTCGGGATTTTCTTCTTCTCCTGACACTTAGTTTTCATTTAATTTTACGCTAGAAAATCAGTTGCATTCATATGTAAATATTTATTTCATATTATGCTAAAATCAGATCTTTTATATCAAAATTTGTACGTTAGCGGTTTCGTAATACCAAGTGTTTTATGTGACTTGAAGCAAGGTATTTTAGTAGTATATTAAAATATAATGTAAATAGCTTACCGGGCGGCTGATTTTTGTTGTAATCTGGATCTATCTCGTAGTCAGTATTTTCGGGAACGCACTGGACACTGAAATGGAATAAAAACTTGTATTATTATAGGATATATAGGAAGTATTCCACAATAAAAAAATAAAATCAAATAAACCTCAAGGAAATAAAGGTAAATGAAAACTGTATTGTAAATCAATACATTTATTAGATGATTTAATTCTTTTCCTGGAATCTCTTGATAAAAATGGCTTTATTTCGGCATCGACAGATTGGTGTTAGTGAAAATATGATTTTTAAGACCTATTTATATAGAGAAGTATAAACAAATTGAATGAAGGTTCCACCCGGACCACTAAAACTGCTGAATTATCTTTAAACCGTGGCAGATTACTGGTTCAATAATTTACCAATTCCATACATTATTTTCTGATTTCACCACACCCTGTTCGTAAAGAAGTTAGCAGTATTGTTTCTTGAACAATGATGTTAAACTCTGTTTTATTATGTTAAGAAGAATCTAGAAGTTTCCTTATATTTTATGCGAATGACATGTTTCACCCTTTTAAGGCATTATCAATTAAAGACATTTGATAATGCCTTAGAAGGACGAAACAAGTCGTTCCCATTACACATAATAAAACTTCTAGAAAACGGACTTTTCATTCGTATTAATGAAGTTAACAAGAAGTTTGTATTTTTTAAATTTTTTTAATTGTATCTCAATAGAGACGAAGACGTAAACTGGAAACTGAACATGGATGATCAAGGTGTTTACAGGACTTATGACCTGTCATTGGTTGGGTTAAGCGCACGCTTTATGTAATTACAACATTCCCCATTCCACCTTTGTTATTGTGATCATGCATGACAAATTTTTGGAAGATGTATATATACTTCAAAATCCATATTTATCTTCACGTGTCAGTTTCAAACAGCCATCTATGTAGATTTGGTTGCACTTAATTGTTATTTCAAGAATTAACCTCGTACAACCGACCCACTAACGCCATCTATGGAGAATGATTTTCGGCATTTAGCAAACTACCTTATTAACACAATGCGAAGGCTATCGCCTAACATATTGTTAGAAGCCGCTAGGAGTATTATTCCATTCTAGAAGTTTGTCATCGTTTTTTCATGACATACATCTCTTGCTTCCTCAACATTTTTACATGCATACCTCAAACATACTATTCACCAGAACTTGTAGTTCATGCTCGTTTTCTGCAAGTAGTACAGCGTCATCCGCATACAAGAGACAGCTTACTGACTTTATGACAGCTTACTTAATTATTTGATAATTATAAGTTTAATATTCATACTTGGAAAATTCGCGTGATGGACTATACACACGAGTTGCGGAGTTCATAAATCATTTCTGTAAACAATACATAGTTATGCATTGCATATGTTATTCAGAATTGCCATTTAGCCCGAGGTAAGTTATAGCTTTAGTTGAGATGGCATAAATAATAAGGGTAGTAATTACGGATACAATTTACATAAATGCTAATATGTAGTAAATAAGGCGAGTTTAACCTGTATTTATAACCAGTTTTTACATACAATCGTATTATTAATAAACATATTATTTCCATTTGAAATAATTTCTTACATATACATATTTCAGTAAAAATAAAAATGGTCTCTGAATATGATAATATAATATCCCTACCGAAAAAACTAAGAAACTAACCATCACGCCGTTTCTCCGGAGGGGTAGGCAGAGAGGATGAATCGTGTTCGAGGATGAATTCACACATTGTGACTTCGACTTCTTTTTACATTCACACTACTTGTATTGTATATATCTTTTTAACCATTCTTACCACAACCATTCATTCCATATGTCTAAACCATCTAAGTGACCCTTTCTTGATTGTATATATCACGCATTCATCCGTTTTACATTCCTTTCTTACTTCATCATTCATGTTGTATCATACATTGTTTTTCCGCACATCCTTCTTAGTGACTTTATTTCTACGGCATTAATCCTGCTTTAATTCTTCTTCTGCCAACTCCAAGCTTCACTTACATACATAAGGGTCGACACTAGAATTCCATTGTGCACTGCCATCTTTGCTTTCATTTATCATTGCATCGAAATGAAATATAATATTAATATAGCGAATAAAAAGAAAGTCTTAAGGTACATAAAGTGTACATATTTCTCATTATATATTAAACATTTTTGAACATATTATTCTCCCCGTAATCATACCCTAAATGTTCCGGTTGAGGTTTTCCATGGTGTCCTCAGATGTAAGGCGAATGTTGGAACATATGTAGATAGCCCATAGACCCCAGGGCTTGACTGAGTCAGCTCTGTGTAGCTTAAATACATAATAAAGATATAAATTTTATAATAACTAGCAATAATATCCTTCAGATAAACACCCGCAAGGATCGAATATTGTTATTGAAACCAATAAAGGGAAAAAAAACCAACTAACCCGTCTGCCGCATGGTGATTAGGGCAAAAACCTCCCAAACAAAAAATGACAATCATTTGGATTCTTCTTATTATTATTATTTTTGTCCTGTCACACCTCCGTGGTACATAGGGCCTCACGGAACCTTCTCCACTCGACTCTATCGCATGCCTGATGCCTAACATCATCCCAAGTGAGGCCTGCTGCTTTAACCTCGTCCTGCAGGGCTCTTCTCCAGGTGGCTCTAGGTCTACGTCGCTTCCTCTTTCCCCCGATAGGGAACCAGTCTAGTGCACCCTGAGCGATGCAGGATGGGTTCCGTCTCAGAGTGTGACCGATCCACTGCCATTTGCTTTTAGTGACTTGTTCTCTAATTGGCTCTTCGCCTGTCATGGTCCAGAGAACGGCATTTGACACTGTTTGGGGCCAATATATCTTGAATACTGGGCGAAGGCTGAAAAAAAATATTGACACCTGAAGTTTTCCAATGACGTCCGCGGTAGATTTTCAAGTCTCAGGAAATCATTTGTCTAAATAAAATAATTAGGTATCATTTATAAAATAATTTTCAGCGCATGTGTGATTTACACTGAACTACGAGTATTCTGGATATTATGTAATAAGGTGTTGAATTAGATGCTCAAATATGAAAAACCCTTCTTCGAAGAGATGCTATCTACATTCAAAGCTGATAAGTACAGCGTTTTATTGCAGTATTATTATTATTATTAGTAATTTCATCATTGTGTTTACTATTGACACGCGTGTATCGAATACTCGGTCTTCCATCGATTAAAATTCGTAAGATTCTTGAACTTGTCAATGAAAATCGCGTGTAAGGGATAAAT
The DNA here is from genome assembly GCA_022606425.2 of Lepidostoma basale. Taxonomy (NCBI): domain Eukaryota; kingdom Metazoa; phylum Arthropoda; class Insecta; order Trichoptera; family Lepidostomatidae; genus Lepidostoma; species Lepidostoma basale. Next base: position 29,636 of record JAHDVF020000775.1, on the reverse strand, counting down.
TTGCTTGAAATATCTAATGGACCTTTTTTGCAAAACAATAGAGCCTTTAAATTATAAACAAGGCCAAAATTTTCATTGCGATGGGAAAGTATCGATTTTATACAATACAATTAAACTGAAATTTTAGCTCTATACATTGTAATGTGCACATTTCAATGTATACAAGAAATACGAGTATAGGAAAACGTGACACAATCAAATCAATCAAATATTTTATGTCGCTCACGAAATTTGTCGATTTATGAATGTTTAAGAAGCGAGAGAACTATGCTTGTAAAGAACCTTGGCTGTCCATTCTTTCTGCTCACCCTTTTGGAGAGATGTTTAATTAGTTTGTTAGTTACATAGGATTGTATTAAAGTTGTGGAGAGATGTATACTCGTGTTAGAATCTCTTAACCATCCAATAAAAAATACAAAAAAGCCATTGAATAATTCTTATTCTTCAAGTGTCCTGTCGGGTCCCCCGAACGTTGGCGATCACCTCGGCGAACCTGTTTGTTCTGCGCCGCTCGGAACAGCTCCTCCACAGTTCGGATACCGGTCCACTCCCTCACGTTTCGCAGCCAGGACATCTGTCTCCTACCGGGCCTTAGGCGTCCCTCAATTTCCCTCTCCAATATCAGTTGGAGAAGATGGTACTTTTCGCCACGCAGTATATGTCCCAGATATGAAATCTTCCGAACCTTGATAGTTGATATCAGTTCCCTGTCAACTCTAACTCGCCTCAGGACTTCGGTATTGGTAATCAAGTCTATCTAGGGAATTCTAAGCATAAGCCTATAACCAAACGTTTAGAATCAATAGCTTAAATGTTGTATGCAGTAATTGGGTTCAAATAACCTGCTGTATACATGTGGAAAGTAACGGGAAACTAGGGGTTTTCTCAAGAACCAGCAAAAATGTTACACTTTGCTGCAAATCAATCCCTAGGATTGAAAATAGCGAAGCGAAGATATTGTCAGAGATCAAACTAAATAGACAAAGATCTTACTGTAGTAGAGCTAAAGAAAATATATTAAAAAAAAACTAACTAACCATCACGCCATTTCCCCGGAGGGGTAGGCAGAGAGGATGGATCACCACAGTGCTCTGTCCTGGCATACCTCTCGGGTTTCCTCTACATTCATACATCGTACCATGCACGCACGTCGATTGTTCCGACTTCGAATGTGACCGCCTTTTAGTAATTGATTAATTTGGTCATGCCATGTTTTCCTCGCTCGTCCTCGGCTTACAACTTTTTAACCATTCTACCCTCATCCATTGGTTCCATATGTCCAAACCATCTCAGGGATCCTCTTTTAATTTTATTCATGATGCAGTCATCTGCCTTACATTTCTTTCTTATTTCATCGTTCGGTATTCTATCATACAACGTTTTCCCGCACATTCTTCTTAGTGATCTCATTTCTACGGCGTTTATCCTGCTTTCGTCCATCACAATGTCCATTCTTCTTTTGCCAGCTCCAAGCTTCACTTCCATACATGAGGGTTGGCACTAGAACTCCATTGTGTACTGTCATCTTTGCTTCTGTGGATACATTTCTATTTGCAGTAATGCCTTTGAGTGGGCCATTTATTTTATTCCCAGCACCAACCCTTCTTTCGATATCTTTCTCCATTTTTCCGCCTCTTGTTAACATGCTATATTTAAAAAAGTAAAGGGAAACTGCAAATGAGATGGGGAAATGACGTTCGCGAAGAAATTAGATGCAGGTAGTCTAAGAAAAGCGACGTTGAATCATATGATGAGTCCACAAGTAAAATAATATGAAGAATGGTAATATCATGTTCATGAAACAAATGCATAGTCATGACCTGAAACGGTTGAAGAAATTTAGTATTTAAAATATAAACTAAGACGAGACATGGCAAAACCCTAAACCTCTCGGATCAAGGCACTTATACCGATATCTCAACTATTGGGTTAACAATAAATAATATAAGAGATAAGAGAAGAAAATGTCGTGTAATCCACAGGAAATTTTGGCAAAGATTAATCGAATAAGTAGTTAGCTGATAACTTTTATAGGCGTAATTCTTATAAAACTTTCACTCTTTTGATGATAATGTATCGGAATAATTACATAGAACGTCAAGATAGACAAGAATAAATAAATATTTATGATAGCTTTGTTATAATGGAAAATGTAATACCCTCATAAATCAATAAAATGCAGTTCAACAAGTGTTCATGCCTATCTTGAAATATTTCACTCGGCTGAATGCCTCCGCGAAGGCAAGTTGCTCGCTCTAGCCAGGACACGTGATAATGGATAATCTCACTCAAAAGATATGCATATAATTATAGAATTGGCAATCTCTTCGTAAAACGCGTTAATTGACAACACAAAGTAACTAATCCTGACCAATATATTATATTGTACACGATTGTCAAGCATTTGTACATTCTTTATTGCGTAGTTGAATATATATATTATATATAATATATAACAATGACGCATTTAAAAAGGTTTATTGCGCCTACTTCAACTACTGAAAGTACTGAAATGCACTCGAAAAAAAAAAATATCATTATTTCATACAAAACCGATGAATTAAAATTTACTGAAACTAAATATTTGTTTGGATATTTCAATCGGTTATTAGCACCAAATATTTCATTCAATCGGTCTCAAAAGAGGCTTCCCTCAGAAAAAAACGAATAACATTTACTAATAAAACATGAAAAAAACGAATAACATTTACTTATAAAACATGAAAAATGGACAAAAAGACTGCTGACTTGGAGACCGTGGACGGCGAAGAGAAGTGCAGGGCGACCGCAACTGCGGTGGAATGATGATCTAAACAGATAGGTCGGAATAACCTGGATGCAGTCTGCACAGGACAGAATGACATGGAAGCAAATGGAGCAGGCCTTTGTCCAGGAGTGGACGGGAATAGGCTGAGGAAGAAGAAGAAGAATAAAATAAAATAAATGTATATTTATTTATTGTTTCTTGTCTAGAACAATACTGTGGAATTCCATATTCAATATTAATTAAAATGACCGTTTTTTGAATTTTTATTCTATTTAATGTGAATGACATGAATATCGCCATGTAATGATATTGTACGGTATTTTTGTAATAAAAATACAGAACATTTGACTTAGAAAGCGAAATATATCACTCCCGTAAAATCATAATATAAATTGACAAAACCCTTAGGGTTGTCTTCATAGAAATAATACGAGAATTGAATTTGGAATACAATAGAGCGTGAGAGGAGTAGATTATTTGCGAAAGTAATTCGAAATGGACACGTTTCGCATGCCCGAGAACTTTTCAGGTTTATTTTTATTCTTGTTGTATGACCTTAAATAAATAAACATACCTTGAAACTTAAAATAGAATTTGGTTTATTTCCTAGAACGGGTTTTAAGTAGTATAGTATAACTTCTACAAAACTACAGCGAAGCATGAAACTGGCAAAAGAAGGATGAAAGTAGAATAAATGCAGTAGAAATATGATCTCTTAGATGAATGTACGGATACTCTGTGTATGATAGAGTGTCGAATGAAAATATAAGAAGTGAATGCGGTGCGAATGATGGTGTTATGAACAAAATAAAGAAAGGATCATTAGGATGGTTTGGACATATGGAAAGAAATAATGGTAAAAAAAATATATGTTAACGATGTAAATGGAACCAGAAATAGAGGAAGACCGAGGAAAACGTAGCACGATCAAATAAATCAAATATTGAATGTCGGCCATGTGAGGGGTCAGAGAAATCGACGCGCGTACATGACACGATGTATGAATGTTGAGGAAGCGAGAGAAATAAGCCAGGAAAGAAAAGTGCGGCAGTTCATTCTTTCTGCCTACCCCTTCGGGGAGACGGCGTGATGGTTAGTTAGTTAGTTAGTCTACAAAACGTACGTAATCGTATAATAAGAAAGAGAATGTGCTATTTTGTTTGAAAAAATCTTTGACCTTGAAGCTTAATAATACCACTTCATTACTTAAAAAATAAATAATTCATTATGAAGAAAACGTGACTATCTTTAGAGTAAGAAATATGTATTATTACCATATAAATAATGCAGCAAGAGACTAATTAATATAACATGATTTCATTTGCAAGTCTCCGTGTGTGTCACGAGCATTCTGCTGCAGTGAGGGAAACTGTCACGGGAGCTTTCTGCCGCCAAGCTTTGTGCAAGCAAAGCGCACTCCCTTAGTTTTCGTATTTCTTTCTGATTCGGGGAATATGTATAATATTACAACGTAATATGATTGGCGTAAGATATTTACAGGATATAATGGATTTATTATTGGTTAGTGGAAAGTACGTTCAGGGGACAAATACTCTTGACTTTGGAAAGAATCTTGTCTTTCTAATGTCGAACCATCACTAATGCGTTCCTGGTATTATGTTGTAGGTGTATAATATCTTACCTGTACTCAATAGATGCTTTAAACATTTATGTTGTTTGTAATGTCTTTTGAGTAAATAAACTGATCTGAATGATTTGATCGATTGAATTATCTGTATTTAATTATGAGTATGTTGACAAATAGTTTTCTTTACTCCATTGAATAAAACATGTTTAATATCTAGAATAAATAAACCGTAGTTTCGCAAAAACAATAAGATTAATTAAGAAAATATCGAGACAGCTGTTTCACTAATAAACACCGGATGATATCAAAATCGGCTGGTAAAACAGCTTTGGCGACAATTTCATAAAAATAAAAAAATAAAAATTGTGATATTATACCATTGTTTCAAATTAAACAGTTAATGTCTAGATTAAAAAATCCATAGTTTTGGCGAAAACCCTACGAAAATGAAATTATTCGCCAATCACCTTCAAAAACAAAAAAAACATTAGATGACAACAAACATCGGTTGGTGAAACAGCTGGTGGTGATATTATGACAGTTATTCAAATTAAACAATTTTTATCTTGAACAATGTTTATAACTTTGTAAATACTACTAACTTTACGTATAACTTTTTTAAATACAGACATGTTTCGGACACAGAAGTCCATTATCAGTGTTTCCTAAGTTTTTGTATACACAAAATAAATATTTAAACATTTTTTTCATAAATGTGGTCAGATGACATTTTATTTTTCGCAAGATTTATTCAAAATATTTGTTATAACAAATACATAGAATTTATAATACAAAATATATCGAAAAATGGTGTTATTATAATATATAGTAAACTATTTTACAATTTACAACATTTCATCTAAAATACACAGCTACATGTGAAATTGAAAGTGCACTAGGAATACATTTGAGCCGATGTATTGGGATTGTTTAAATTCTGAGTACCCAATCAGAGAGCGACATTTCAATTGCGTTGCTATGCTTTGTTTACATGGCGGGAGTTCTAAGCAGTGACCTCCCGCCGCGGTCGTAGTTCGCGCTTTTAATTGAGGTGAATTATGCGCACGATTCAGCAGCACGTAAGCTTGACTGACCGGTTTCACGTACCGTTGCGCTCGCTTTGAGGTGACAGCTTACTCGAAATATCCTTACACTGTGGAATTGCGATATTTTACTGATCGCAAAAGCGGAAACATTGTTGTAAACATTCACGTGCTGAGATTTCAAGTTCAAATGATCTATCAAACACGTAATTCAGAATTCTTGTGAATTAAAACATTTACAACGTAATTCATTTGTACACAATCTAAGTTGGGTTCCTTTTCTTAATTTGTTTTTTTTTTAGATATGATTTTACTAATATAGCTTGTTGGAAGTTAAATTTAAATATGAATATTAATTGATAAAGCGATGTTTAAATACAACTACTTCCGGTTTTTCAGGCGGGCTTATTATAATTATTATATGTTTTTAAAAAATTGCGATGAATAGAATTAAATACAGCACTTGAAATTCATTCGATTCATTTATATACTAACAAAAAAAGTACACTGTTTCTCTGGAAAAGTAGGCAGAGAGAATGAACCGCCACACTACCTCTCTAAATTTCTCAACATTTATACAGCGATTTTAAGATAATCAAATGATTTTACTGAAATCTCTTGATGGAAGTTCATTTTAAATAATAATTAAATAAAACGATGTTTTTTAACTACTTCCACTTTTGTCTTTATTTAGACAGCGACCGGTTTCGCCAGGCTCGTTGGCATCGACAGACTGGGCCACAGATAGACTGACCAGTCTGTCGATGCCAGCGAGCCTGGCGAAACCGGTCGCTATCTAAATAAAGACAAAAGTGGAAGTAGTTAAAAAACATCGTTTTATTTAATTATTATTTATACAGTGAGTTATACACGCACGTCGATTCTTCCGACTTCTAACATGGCCGACCTTAAAAATTAGATTTTTTTGGTCATATCAAGTTTTCCTCAGTCTTCCACGACTTCATTCATATCGAAACGTATACTTTCTACGCCATTCTTTCTTCATTCATGCATTCCATATCAAATCAAATCAAATCAGTTTATTGTGTATTAAGCTCCAACTGACGCAGAAACCCTTTATGATTAAATCAGCATTGCAAATTCCATCGTACATCGTTGTAATGTACATAAGTGATTTCTACCCCATTTATTTTGCTCTTACACGTCTTCTGCAAGTTCCTTGTTTCATTTCCATACTTTTAAACACTACATTTTACCAATTGCCAATTGGTTTTGAAACTGACAGTTATTTTATCAGGACAATAAAAAACGGACATAATCTGAATAAGATATGGTACGTATAGCTGATAACATTTAAATTTTAGTTGCAAAAAGGTTTATTTGTTAGTTTCATTATTCTTATAAAAACCTCTAGAATGCACGTTAAATATATAAACATTTACATGTGTCCTTAAAGGACGTTAAACTAATATCGAAATACCATTCGTAACGTGACAGAAATTTAAATCAACTATTAAGTAATCCTTTTTATGTTTTGGCTATTAACCTATCCAAAAAAGCTAGAATGGCAGTGCACAATGGTGTTCTTCTACCGACCCTTATGTATGGAAGCGAAAAATGAAACAGGCAAAAGAAGGATGAAAGTAGAATAAATGCAGTAGAAATGAGATCTCTTAGACGAATGTGTGGATACTCTGTGTATGATAGAGTGTCGAATGAAAATATAAGAAGTAAATGCGGTGCGAATGATGGTGTCATGAACAAAATAATGAAAGGATTATTAAGATGGTCTGGACATATGGACAGAATGAACGAAGAAAGAATGGTAAAAAAATTATATGTTAACGATGTAAATGGAACCAGAAATAGAGGAAGACCGAGGAAAACGTGGCACGATCAAATAAATCAAATATTGAATGTCGGCCATGTGAGGAGTCATAGAAATCGACGCGCGTGCATGACACGATGTATGAATGTTGAGGAAGCGAGAGAAATATGCCAGGAAAGAAAAGTATGGCAGTCCATTCTTTCTACCTACCCCTTCAGGGAGTCGGCGTGATGGTTAGTTAGTTAGTTAGTTAGCTATTAACACAAAATGTCAAACTTTATAATTGGATTTGATACTGTCCTATCCAGGGTTGGTTTTTTATTAAAAAATCTGAAAAAGCTAAGATAATTAATAAAATTATTCTTTTAAAAATAGCTTATCTGATATAATTCGCATATTTCGTCATTTTTTATGATCTCGTATGAGGTACAAGGTCATTACTGAGATAGAAATGGCACCTGTTAACATTTGTAAAGTTATCGATGTTATTCATCTAAAGAGACTGAAAACTGTAACTTCTTAATTTAAAAAAGACTGGAGACCTTTAAAATGTGGTTCTTCATGAGAATATTATGACTTTCCTGGAGAGACCACATTACGAATGACGAGATTCTCAGCAAAATCGGAGGAGGGAGGCAACTTGTCAAATCCATTTTAGATAAGCTATCCAGATGGATCGGCCTTATAATGCGCCATGAGGCTCTCCTGTATGACATAATCTGAAGGGAAGGTTCTGAGAACAAATCATAGAGGGCGCCACCCCACAGGAATATGTTAAACAGTTGTTTAAGAAACCTGAGCGGAAGACGAGACTGAAGACTTTGCTTCAAACTTATCCATGGAATTGAAACTGCGAAGAAAAAAGAAATTAGCCATTTTTTTTAAAATAGAACTCTTTTCTATAAGAAATGACACCTTTCGTTAAAGTATTCTCAATTACGTAATAAATCTCTTAAGTGGTGAATAATCTTATTCCGATGTCGGCCGTTTGCCAAATTTTAAGAAAATATTCACTATTATCTGACAATTTAATTATATAAGTATTAACATAAGATAAAAATCAACGTCTCACCAAAGCAAAATACATAGCATTCCTGTATGAGCAATCATAGATGCACGATGTCTTATCGTCATTTCTTTAACATATTTCAATTTGAAACATATTTTCATAATTTTGTACGCACAAGTAAAAATTAAGTAAACAGTTTTATGTTTCTCATAATACATAACAAACACAATAACTCGTATGACGTCAATTTGTTAAAATATTTAAAAATGTGAGAATATGAATAATACGGCTGTGAGACATGGTTTCTATCGCGGAGAGAAAAAGGAAGGCTGGCAGTTTTTGAGAGGAAAATACTGAGAAAGATTTTTTGACCCACGCTGGAGGATGGGACTTACAAAATTAAAAGAAACCTTGAACTTGAAGTACTGATTAACCAAGAAACAGTAGTGAGATTATGTAAGTCTCAACGCCTACGGTGGGCTGGCCATGTGGGGAGAATGTCAGAGGTTAGAACACCACAAATTATATCCAGATGGGTACCCCGCGAAAAGAAACCAAGAGGCAGACCGAAGAAATGAGGAAGACAGATGGGCGGATTGCGTGGAAGAAGAATGGGAGAAAATGGAAGGAGCTGGGGAATGGAGAGAGATGGCCAGAGACAGAAGTCAGTTGAGGACTGTTGTGGAGGAGGCCAAGTCCCACACCGGGATGTAGCACCGAGAAATGAATGAATGAATGAATTATAGTCTTAAAAAGGCAGAATCATTATTTGTGTGATGAAAATTGCTTCATTATTTCGTTAAATGGAGACATATAGAACAGCACAGAAGCATGTTGATTCTATTTGCAGTGAAATTATTGTCTTGTACCGATTTATACTAATTATTTATGCCTGCTTACGGCTAAAGGTGGATACCCAGCTAAATCGAATGGAGATCACGAGAAAACAAAATAGGTGTCAGAAGTCAACACGGGAGATGTGGTGACGATGTAGCCTCAATAGTTGGTAAACAGTGGTGAAAAAGGCGGGCGACAGGCAGGATTGAACATAAAAACGTAAAATTAATTTTCTAATGCTAGGTTGTTTTTTATTTTCTAGGAATAGGTATGTTTAAAAATAAGCCGAAAACATACAATTATTTCCGTAAGGAAAAAAAGACCCACTGTCCGTTATATCCAGAAACATGTCCACGGGTTCACCAATTGTTGTCTTATACTCGTATGTTTGGTCGTGTGATGGAAGAGTAAAAATAATTAAAAAAAGATTTAGAAATCTTAAGAAGAATTGGCTTTTTTACGAATTTAACCAAACTGTAAGTCTAATTATTGAAAGTTCCTATTGGCCAACAATTATAATTATGTAAATAACTATTACCACCACTTCTAGATTAATTTGGTTTTTCTTTTTTCATTTAGTATACACGTTACGTTATTTCATCATTTAATTGTTAATTATTTTACACTGGGGAAGGACGTGCATGGTTCGAAACATGTTTGTGAAAAATCTGAAAAAAAAAGTGTTTTGAAATAATGAATTTAAAAGATTTTTTTAATGTATTATATATCAAAAATGCAATGCTTAATAAATGGTAATAGACCAAGCATTTATTAAGCGGTGCATTCTATATTTATTAATTAACCACCCGGCAGCATTTGGCGCACTCGGCGAAACTTGTCATGTGTTTACGTCTGGTCAGATTTGGCCTGGGACCAAACCGTGGCGATAGGTCAGAAGAGCCACAATACGCTCGCACATTGTGGCGTTACACGTTGTACCCGTCCGTGCAGCTGAACATTACTCACATGCACACTAGACCGATACTCATTTTATATGGATACGTAAGCACAGAATGCACAGTAATTAAACAAGTATAATTCTTACCGAAAACGTCAATGCGTAGGTACTACTTGTATTGTAGATTTATTCCAAGTTCATATGACATAGTCATGTGGACAATAGACAAATATCCAATAGGTATATATGCGTAGATAAACCAGAACACGCATGGTAGAAAACAGCAATCAGTAGGTGATCTTGTAGACTTTTATGTTGCAAATTCGAAGTATTGTAAGCCATCAGTTGATATTACACTTATTGATTATTTGAAAAGAACGAATAGGTTAATCTTGTCGTGGATTTTGGCTTTTGGCCGAGGCTATTGCTGAATGTTGGGGTTGGACATTGTTGGATAGTATGAAGGGGGTTCCTTTGAGTATATGGTGAGTTGGATCAGATGTGTGGATCTGACTAGCCGGAAAGGATGGAGTATGGAAGGGTTAAGGGATACCTTGCGCTGGGACAGAGATATTGGGTAAAAACCATGAGTCAGTGACAGGGAGTGACCTTGGATCGAGACTGATTGGTCCTGGGTATGGAACCAACCGAGAGTGGTATTATGTTAAGGCCGGTGTTGGGTTGAGACCGATGTATTAGTGATTTTCAGATTCAAGATACGTTAAGAATGCAGGTAAGGGAGGGAACAGGGTTTGGAATGTCGGAGCATCAGGTCGGTAGCGATGGCGGCATCACGTTGGTAATAGAAGGAAGAGACAGAATGGCATCAATGGCAGAATGGGGCGGTGGTCGAGAGTTCTGGAGAAGAGCCTTTACCGGTGAAGGGTTGTATTTTAACTGGCTACGTGGCAGGCGAGAGCAAAGCACAGCTTGTGTTTGAGAGCGTATTATGTTTTATATTTCTTCCGTTTTGAAACACCATAAAACAACAAACCGCACGTGTAGATGGAATACTATAAAACCATTTCACATTAATAATTAAAATATTAAAACAATTGCCAAAACTTCAATGAACTGTTGAGAAATTTCAAATGACAGTTTGTTCATGGACGCCATCTTGAAATCTTTAGGTTTATACATTTAATAACATAGGAATCAACCTGTGCAATAAATGTAAACAATAGACAAATGTGCATTCGATCTGCATAGAAAAGCAAGAAAGCGCACTATAGTTTAGCGAGTACCTAACTGGCCGAAAATATTAATAAGTGAGCTGTCAGATACAATTACATTATTTCTTTTTAGTATTGTGAAACAAGTAAAAACGTTTTGTATTTGTTTTTGTGCGTATGCAATGATTTATCTTTACACTAGTTTTTATGACTGTTAAAAACTATCACAATACGAACTATTTCAAATAAATAATGGTAATCTAACAGTATTTATTATAATAGCGATAAAAAAAATATCAACGCGGATGTCAAATTACGTTTGTGAGTTGTGTATAATGTCTTGCAGAGAATAGGGAATTCTGTTATAATAATAACAGTTTCAAACAGCTTCTGAAATCATTATTTTGTCTAAATAGATTATTCTAAATAGCTAAACGTGCAATGGTAACATACGATATTTTTATATTGTAGACGATTGTATGGTCAACTGTCAGAAGTTCAGATCATTCGTAAATTCAATATACGTACAGTAATAAATACAATTCATTTGATGGATATCTTCCACCGAATATTCCTGCAGTAATTATTTTTACAGGTGATTTTTCAGCGCATTAGTTCTCACACATTTCCTTATTAAAATCTAATGACTTTATTTCTCCTTTATACGGATTAAGTGATTAATGTCTGGCCCCTTACAAGAACTATAAAATATTATTGTGTTTTAGATTTATTCAAAATATTTTTAAAACCAATGCAAAAAACATTGAAAAAAATTATAAAACATCTGTCAAAACTGGCCATTTTTATGAATTAAAAAATAAGGTATTTAGTTAATCTTATGATTTCTATTTATGATTAATCTAATGATTTCGTTAATATTTAACCAACTTCCATTTCCCGAAACATGTTTGTGTTTAAATTATAATAAAGTATTGTGATTAGTTTAATTTAAAAGATTGTTCACCTTCATTAACTATCAAAAATCGATAAGAGATTTCGGGATCATCTATGAAAGTAGGCTGACTTTTCATGAACATATTGAGAGGATTTGTGACACTGCACTGAGGATGTTGGGCTTCATCGTCCGGACCGAAAGAGTTTTCAGGGATCCTCATATTCAGAATCATATACAACGCATTGGTTCGGAGGAGACTCGAAAGTGATTCTGTGATATGGAGTCCTCACGAGGCCAGATATTCCGTTATGCTGGAGAGGGTTCAGAAAAAAATTCTGAGGTATCTCTACATGAGGGAGTAGGGTAGCTATCCGTGGCTCAATCCCACGGAATTTTTTTTGGGAATGCTTGGGGCCAACTCTCTGCAGCTTCGAAGAGGTGGGCATCTCTCTCAACACATTTCATTAGATTACTTAGGGGATATTTTGAGAACTCGGCTGTTCTGGGGGGTGTTCGGTTTTTTGTCCCTGATAGATATCTCCGACAGCGACAGCACAGATTGTTTTACCTACCGGCCGCCAGAACCTCTGGTGACACCGGTGGGAAGAGCAATTAATCTGCTGAACGCGGTCTCCTCGGAGATCGACGTCTTTCATATTAGTGAAAGTACGTTCAGAAGGCAAATACTCTTAATTCTGGAGAGTATCCTGTCTTCCTAATGTCGAACCATCTCTCATGCGTTTCTGGTAGTATACTATACACAATATATTATTTTACTTGTTCTCAATAGATGCCTTAAAAATTAAATTTGTAATGTCTATTGATGAAATAAACTGATTTGATTTAATTTAAAAAAAATTGAAGTAGTTGAGACCTCATGTATTTGCGTAACTCAAAAAATCGATGTTACAACAAATTCGTGAGATTATGAAGGTTTTAGCGCCACCTTGATTGTACACACCAAATCAAAATAATAAAACAAAACCATATAAAATGGTTTATTTTTCAGTGTGGAAATAGTGTTTTAAAAAACGTTTTACATAGTAAGCAAACTGCGCAATCAAGGTTCATAATTACCCATTTCACTAAGCAAAAATTATAAAATAAGTAATGCGGTTTGTCATTATTGTAAGAAAATGGTTTCATGTATGTAGTCAGGAAAACCCGATAACTACAGGTTGCGTGCGAAAAATCTAAGGTGATTCAATCTTTGGAAATTACTACGAGCACTATACAGAGCCCGTGGCAAACAACTGCTAAACCAAGCTTGATAAAAATATTAATTCGCGAAATATGTGGCCTGGGAGTTGCGAAGTGAAATGCCTCTGTCGAATTGTTGCCGAAAGTATATTAGTTCAATAAATCAACCGCTTTTTTCAATGCTTCGAGCCTTTGGTGTTTAAAAGTGTTGTTCAGTATATTTTTAGAATAAATGCAAAAGAAAACGCGTAGAAAAGTGTTAATCGATATTATTAGTTATGCAGAAGTTAGCTAAACGAGTTAATTCCGAACAAGTGTATCAGATTTCTAGTAAAAATAAACTTTAGCACAATCTAGAAATAGTTTAAATGTATGTTGTAATGAATTGTAGACTTAGATTTGTGATGTAATATTTTTTTGTAAAATAACCGAAAATTGAACCTACAGCACGCAAAATAAGTAAAATATAAATATAAAACTCATGGGTTAATTATCTACCTCACCACATCGACATATGAATTCATAATAAATGACGTTCGGTTTTTTGTTCCTGATAGATATCTCCTGCAGCAACAGCATATATAGTTTTACCTACCGGCCGCCTGAAACAACCTGCCTCTGGTGACACTGGTGGGAAGAGCAATTAATCTGCTGAACGCGGTCTCCTCGGAGATCGACGTCTTTCATATTAGTGAAAGTATGTTCAGAAGGCAAAAAGAAGGTAGGCAGAAAGAATGGACTGTCACACTTTAACCGACGCGGCACTCCATCCATCTCTTTTCGCCCTGCGGCAGACGCGGTGTGATGGGTTGCGAACCTTATCGTCACCAATAGGCATCTCCCGCGCACACTTCGATCATCCAACATCCACAAAATAAATCTAGAATAAATAATACAAATTCCAATGATATAAAATAAAATAAATGTTGTTTTTAGATGGTGCACATATTGTCTATTTAATTTATGTTCAACGTCTCCACCGTTTTTTTTATTAGCTGTAATTAGGAACATTAAACAAACCAACCCCAGCAAGAACTTTAAAATAATATTGAAGAAATTATTCAAATTGTCATTGGAACAAATTAAATATTTATTTTTATTTATAGGCAATAGATGCCTTAAACCTTAATTTTGGAATGTCTATTGATGAAATAAACTTATTTGTTTTGATTTGATTATATCAAGCTGAATGTGAATTATATTAAATTAAATGGGGGTACAATCTATATTGTAAACAGGGAGTAGTAATTCAATAGTTAAATATGTATATCAAATATATATTATTTATTGTTTCGGCATTCACTTTGTGGTAGGACATGATTAAATTATAAATAAAACACTTGTTTTTTACCACTTGAGTATTATATTTTAAACGACTAGTTTCGGAAGCTACAGATGCTTCCGTCTACAGGTTTCAATATAAAACCTATATGAAACCTGTAGATGGAAGCACCTGTAGTTTCCGTAACTAGTCGTTTAAAATATAATACTCAAGTGGTAAAAACAAGTGTTTTATTTATAATTTATGTCAAATATAATTTAGAAATAAATTCCGTTTTCACGTTTTGACCTAAACAGGACAAAACTCATATAGTATCACACACTAACCGTATTATATAATATATAGAAATATAAGGTCAGCTTGAGTATACTAATTTAAAATTAATTATTATTATGGTATTTATTAGTTGACATTTTCAGTTATTTACGATTTCATTCTTAAACCTAATATTTTATCGTTCCGTATACAGATTCATTTTATGATGTTTTTGGGTCAACCATAGATAAATCAATAAAATTATCATGAAAGTAAAATCGTTTACCGCCGACAAAATATTTATACACTCATTCGAACGGAATGATACTCATTTTCGTTACGATTCAAGGAACTAAAAATAGATAAACCAAATTACATTTAATAGGGGGAACTGAAAAGATCATCTCATTGACCGTGGTACGATCTAAATATAATATCGGGCCATTAAATGGCGACGCATTCACTTAGTTAGAATTATTTTTCTGATAGCACATGTTGAACTTCACATTGAAATGTTTGTATTTTTTGTGAACAACCTATATCAGATGAAGAAGAACATTTTTTGACAAAATAGAGATTTTTAAATGCCATAAAAGCCCGTCCATATACTGGCAAAATACGAATGTAAAATAATTGTCTGTTTTGAAATTGTTATTTAATAATTAAAATAATAATAATAATAATGATAATAATAATAATAGTATAAAAAAAAAAATAAAAATGTGTGGATACTCTGTGTATGATAGTGTCGAATGAAAATATAAGAAGTGAATGCGGTGCGAATGATGGTGTTATGAACAAAATAATGAAAGGATCATTAAGATGTGTTGGACATATGGAAAGAATGAATGAAGAAAGATTGGTAAAATAATTATATGTTAACGATGTAAATGGAACCAGAAAAAGAGGAAGACCGAGGAAAACGTGGCACGATCAAATAAATCAAATATTAAATGTCGGTCATGTGGGGAGTCAAGAGAAATCGACGCGCGTGCATGACACGTTGTATGAATGTTGAGGAAGCGAGAGAAATATGTTAGGAAAGAAAAGTGTGGCAGTCCATTATTTCTGCCTACCCCTTCAGGGAGACGGCGTGATGGTTAGTTAGTTTTTATAATAAAAATAACAACAATAATAAAAGGGGGAAAAATGGATGATTTATAAAGCGCTCTTTTATGAATTAATCATCTCAAGGGCCCTTTAGAAAATTCTCCATTTTATGGAGTATCATACTTGATCTAAATTTCAACATGACGAGCCCCTACGAGGTTTGATCGCAACTAAATGGAATCATTCTGATCTAAAACTGTCTGTATGAAAAGCTTATTAATAGTAAATCATATTTAAGTTAATTATATACAGCCAATTATATTTATTAATACTCATAATATCGGAAATATTTGAAGAATCTCTTTCTCGTACTTCAAGTTCACGAAATCTACAAGCATCTTCAATATTAATTTTATTTTTAAATATTTGTAAACATATAAAATTGTACTAACGCGTTGAATGAGTGCCAGAAAATTGAGATTTTTTTTATAAATCATCTGTTTTTAATGCTTACATGTGCGTTGCGTGTATCATACAGTATACTCGTAATAGATATAATAGAGTATTTCCAATAACTGGTGTATCAGTCACTTATTAAAACATTGATTTGGAAAGAATACTGTTTCAACAAAAGTGGGTTTTCAAACATTTTACATATTAAAATATATAATATGTTTGAAAACCCACTTTTGTTTGTTATGTTTTGTAAGACTGAGAAGACGCTACTGGAGAGATGAAAGAGTGATAAATATAGCTGCAAATAAAGTACCAACAGGAAATCGACAGTTGGACATCTACATCCCAGGAACAGGCCCCGAGAAATAACAGGACACAGACCTAAATAAAGCAAAAGAAGAAGAAGATTAAATGTTATTAACGCCAGAAAGTATAAAAAAATTCAAATATGAGTTTTTTATCAAAATTTATGTAAAACAAAACCAATAACTGTGCAAAGGTGAAATGTGATTATATGACAATCATTACATTTTTTTTACTATTTGTCTTTGTTTTATGTTTAAACGACTTAGCACATTTGTAATAATTACCCATCAGTTGGTAAATACTAAAAAAAATAAGTTGTACGAGTATGTTTATTGAATATTTTCGAATTAAAAATATTTAGTATTTTTGAAAAATCGCGATAGACCGTTTTTTATTCTGACGTAAAATCTTTTACAATTTAAAAATTGGAATTCCAATTTCATAATAAAACCAAAAGATTATTTTATTTAAATATACACATGAAATTTAAAATGACTCTGAAAGGATCTATTGAAAATCTGCTATCTGGTGTAATTCTTAGTACTTAAAACATATCTGATTTTTTCGCCAGTAATTAGGTCACCACACACAAGGTAATTAGCCGCATCAGACATCACCCTCGCGAGGTCAGTTCGGCGCTATTATTCGCAGTAGTTGGCTGAGAATTAATCGACAATCATTTTCGCAATCCGATTGACGTCAATCGGATTGAGATTTCTCATTTTCCCTAACACGAGGGTTAGGAGATCGTCGCAGGTACGGTATTTAGAACATACCAACTTTTGATTATCAGAGAACAATTTAGACATTAAACTCCGAAAATAGATTCTGTCTAATGCTCCGCTATCAATTGCCAGACGTTGACTTGGATATATGAGTACTAAATATAATTATATTTTAATGAATGAATAGTTATTGAAATAGGCTTATAAAAATATTTTTTGTGCAAATAAATTGAATGATTTTACTGAATGAATCATCATGATATAAAGAGATGGAAGTTCATTGAAATAAAACGATGTGTTTAAACTACTTCCACTTTTTTCTTTATTTAGACATCGACCGGTTTTGCCAGGCTTGCTGGTATTGACACACTGGTCCATACCAATATTAGTCTGTTGATGCCAGCGATCCTGGCAAAACTGGTTGCTCTCGTTTTATTTAATTATCATTTAAAGAAAACGATTTTTCAAATAACGAAGTGTTTTTATATTTATTGAAATGTGAATCACATAGGCGAATATAGAAAAAATGTACGAAACATAAAATGAGATAAAGTATTTATGTACGAAACATAAAATGAGATAAACACTACAAACAATATATTAAAAACAACATACAGTGTGAAGTTGTGAGGAGTGTGTTTTGCTGTAAGGTATGGTTCTATAAAATATTACGAAAAATCAAGCTGCGTAACTGTAACAACAACACAAAATAGTCTTAGCCACTAGGGTTCTTGAATGGTCTTTAAACCCCGCGAAGCCCAGGTAGTAATACCACTGAAGTTACCATCAGAATCAGCGGATAGAGAAAGGATGAATGACAAATGTCCAGAGCCAGATTTTCGGACTCATATTGCTAAGGAAAGGCGACCTTGCGAAAAAACCCACATGAAAAGGCAACAGAAAATAATTTTGATTTTTTTTTACCAAGAAACCACCGTGGAGATAAACGAACAGGAATCAGTGGAACTTTTTTGAATGCCACGGCTCCTAGTGCCGGGAAGCCCTTCAATGGACAGGGGGTATGAAAAACCTCGAACAACACGAGGAAAGGTATGAATGTCCGTTTACTAAGTTGGTGGTGGCTAGCGGGAAGAATATAAATACATGTTTCGAGGACTCTGCGGTAAATTGTTAGAAGCGAATTTTTACGTATTTTTAACACATTTGAAAGTATACATAGAATACAATGTTATAATTTTATTTAAATTCCAAGTTATACGTGATAACAAGCACGCAAATCAACTAACAGACAATGTATTTAATATACAAATATACTACTTTTTTTTTATACACTTTTGTATATACAACACTTTTATTAAAAATAAAATTATATAGACATGTTTCGGACGAACAGTCCTTCTTCAGCAAATATACATATTTATAAAAATATTATAAAATTGTAGTTGTTTACATGATATGACAGAGGTTTACATGTTAACGTCTGTCCGATCATATCAACAACAACAATTTAATTGTATTTTTATAAATATGTATCTTTACTGACGTCCGAATCATGTCTATATAATTTAATTTTAATGAAATTGTTGTATATACAAAGTGTATTAAAAGAAAAAGAAAATAAACCATCATAACAACACAAAGTATGGCATATATAGAATATTACATTTAAACCTTTTAATTCAAATGAAAAAAGATTCCCATTTAGACATTATTTCACGCCTTTCGAATACGTATAACAAAGAAATTAACGTGTCTATATAGTATTGTTATTCATTATCCATCACATTAAATTAACGAGAACGAAAATAAAATGCTATTTGAGAAGTACAAACGAGACTGTCAAAAAAAATACTCGTTTAGTTTATTTGGGAATATAATATTTCATACATGTGAATAAATATAATTTATCACTCTGCGTGATAGCATTATAGTGATGCGAGGGAATGAATGCATGAAGGTCCTCTGGGACTTACCTAGCAGAAGCATGCAGAGTATAAGCGTATGAAGAGAATTTTATTTTGGGTGCGGTATGATTCGGACTATTGGAGTAGTACTGGCTGGTTATCTCTCCCGCCACAGTGGCTAAATATACTGTCATAAAACTATTAACCGATTCGTTAAATTTATCATTTTATTTAAAACAAAACCGGACAAGTAACAAAAAAAAAAAACATGTATTTTGGTATATCGGGAAAATCCGTAGCTCATATTTATGGACCGACGTTTCAGAGATCGTTTTAGTCTCCGTCTTCATGGTAGTGAAGATGTAAGATGTAGATACTCAACAATGAGCAATCTTTTCCGTCATCCAATACAAACCGTGGGCTGGAGTGTGTCTCTTTGAATTAGACTGTCGTTCTAAGTGTTCGTATTTCTTTAAGGAATTCTTGAAAAATCAGTAATTTAAAAAGTTAAAAATGTACATATACTAAACAAAACTACGAAAATAAATAAAAAATTTAATTTTTATTTTGAATGTATATTTATGTAAAATTTACTAATGTTTGTGTCTTCGACCGGTTTTGGTAGATCGCTGCCATCTTTTGACCAGAAGATGGCAGTGAGCTGCGAAAACCGGTCAAAGACACAAAAATTAGTGGATTTTAACTAAATACACTGGAAAAAGTCTCCGAGATCGTGTCCGCAACGCGGAAATAAGAAAAACTTGCGAAATAGAGAATATTGTTTAGTAGATTCAAAAGAAGATACAAGAGGGACCATATAGCCCGAATGAATATTGACAGACTCGAATATACAGCCGCTTATGAAATCCCTTCCGGACACCGCCCACCTGGAAGCCGCACGCCTAAGAGATGGAGGGACAGCTGGACCTCATCATCCCATGAGACACGAACAGATCGGCAAATCTATTAAAAGTAGAAAAATAAGGCACATAAAAAATGCATCTTATTTTTATTTTCATTATTTACAATGAAATTGAAGTGAACTTCTACCACAAAATTTCAAATACATTTTTTTATTAATAAAAAACTTTAAATGTAAGTGTTTTAAGTAAATTAATTCTTTCAATTCAGATATACACTATTTGAGTCATTTCATATTTCAGGTCTGACGTCGAAATTTCCACGTGACCATAATGCTGTATGATAGATTCTACAAAAATAAAAATCACGTGAAGATTTGCTTTTCAGCGTAATTTTCAAAAGCGTTCTTCGAGAGATAGTCACGTACTTTTAGGAAAAAAGTGATTAATAAATTATCTCATAATATATTAGAGTTTTAGTTTGGTTTTTTGTAAATGGGCAAATCGTCAAGTTCGTTTATTAGGTGAGTTAGTAATATAGTAATATAAAAAATATGTTGAATTAAATTAGAATAAATTCAGTAATCTTTAAATTAGCGAACCTGTCAAAAATATATATAATTCATAATGGATGACAGACTTATTAACAAAATAAAGATGAGAACAATGTTGATTTAAATATTATTTTTAGAATAATTCTTCCATATTTTCAGTTGTCTTCAGGTCTTAAGCCCAAGTCCTTAGTATCAAGAGTCCAGTATTCTGTCTTCTAGACCATCACCTGGTTAGACGAAATACCATATTTATAAAACAAAAAAAGGAAGAGTTAGGATAGTATGCCTATAAATACAGCACAAAATGAAAAAAAAAGGATTAGAATTATAGTACATTAAATATTTATTTGAGCGTGGTTTAAGTATCTCTCGTCTGTTAATTTGTTGGTTTTGTTGCAATTATAGATTTTTATAAGAGTTCACTTGGGTTAGCACATAAAAAAATTCAAAACAAACATGTTATTTCCGATTATTTGGATTCAATTAATCGAAATACATTTTTAATTTCTAATAATACGAAATATATTATAATTGAACTGGATTGTTAGCAAGTTGCATCTTCAGGCCGAGATATAAAGATACATATATCGACTCTATTCACACCTGTCTGGTGTTAAATGATGACTTCTTCTTCTTCAAGTGCCATTTCAGATACACCCGATGTCGGTTATCACCCTGGCGTAGGCCTATAATAACTCCCCCACCCCCCGAATTCCGGTCCACTCCTTGATATTCTCGAGCCAGGACATCTGGTGTTCTTCCCATACCACGCCTACCCTCGATCTTCCCTTCCATAATAAGATGTAGCAGATCGTATTTTTCGTTAAATGATGATTACTTTTCTAATATAAATATCTCCAAAACAATAAAGCTATATTTTGAATTAGTGACTTCGTGCTGTCCAATTTTGCCATGTTCAGCTATAAAAAAACCGCTGGAGTAAGACTTCCAGCAAGAAGTAGACGATGTTTAATTGATACTATACTGAAAGATTTATTCTAAGGACTGCTGAAAGCAACGTGTGTAGATTTGAAGTACTCTGAAATAAATGTACTTTAAATAGTCCATTGCATTGGCCGAAACACTATGATACTTCAACATTATTACTGTTAAAATTTAAAACACTGTTATACTCGTATATCACAATTTTTATTTATTTAGTGAGTGTCGCGATAGCTGTTTCGTCAACCGATGTTGGCATCATCAGGTATTACAATAAACTAAAGTTACAAATGAAAAAAATTACTATTTATAGGGCAAAAAACTCATTAGTGTGGTTAGTCATAGTAAAAATTAAGTATGCGAAATCTGTTGACAATTTTACAAACAAATATAACAAAGGTGGAAAGACAGTGATTAGAAGGGATAATTATTCATACAATAAATGAAAGGGTATTGTCATAGTTAAAATTAATTAGGTGAAGAAGCTACAAATAATGTGATTATAAGCCAACACAATAAAAGTAAATATTATAAAATAAAATAAAAATGGGGTAACAGTGTTTTAACTTTTAAAAGTAAAAATGTGTTTTAGTTAAAGTTACCTCAAACTGTTATGGTTATCTCAAGTAAATATAATAGTTATACCGGATACTCGTTTTATAATTAATCGATTAATATTTGTTGAGAAGAAGAAAAATTAATTCCTTCTCACGAAGACATAGATCATCAACAATTTAATGTATTGTAATCATAATTTTTCTCATTTAAAATATTATAATGATATTGTGACCATCTGTTTTTTCTCAATCGTCGTGTCAATGGGAAGACATTTTTGGAGTTTGGCCGACTTTGTGTCGTTTACGGGGCGCCGGGTGTTATCGTTATCACACCTTCCTTGCCCCACTATTTTGACCATTTGAGCTCTTAATTCGAGAATTTTTTTTGGTCAGTAAAAATATTATTACAGACCTTTATTTATTATGAAATTCTCCAAGATCGTGTCCGTAACGCACACATAAGAAAAACTAATAAAAAATACCGAAATAGAGGATATCATTCGGTGGAGTAGATCCAGAAGATGATACTGGAGGGACCATGTAGCCAGACTCCTAACCACCTAAGAGATGGAGGGACAGCTTCAGAGATATGATTTCTGTGTCACAGATTGTCAGATTTATTAAAAGAAGAAGACGAAGAATTTATCATAAAATAATTGACAATATACGCGGTGCGTAGCGCGGGGTTTTAAACAACAGTCTGAAATACTTGCTTGACAGAGATGAAGGACATCGTTTAGCTTTCCATAACGTGATGCAGTAGAACACTTCACAGTGCCAAAAGACTGTCGGCTTGTTCATGACGAATGAATGGAATATTCGTCTCTTCAAGTTTCACTTTTATATTAATTTTAATACTTTCAGGCAAACGGATTTAGACACTAGAATAGAAAACGACTCCAAGGAATACGAGTAATTTTTCTGACTTCAAACACGGCTTCCCTTTAGTAATAAATTTCATATTTTTAACTAACTAACTAACTGACTAACCATCACACCGTCTCCTCGAAGGGGTAGGCAGAAATAATGGACTGCCACACTTTTCTTTCCTGACATATTTCTCTCGCTTCCTCAACATTTATACATCGTGTCATGCACGCACGTTGATTTCTCTGACTCCTCACATGGCCGACATTCAATAATTGTTTTTTTTTTATTTATTTGAACGTGCCACGTTTTTCTAGGTCTTCCTCTATTTCTGGTTCCATTTTCATTGTTAACATATATTTTTTTTTACCATTCTTTCTTTATTCATTTATTTCCATATGTCCAAACTATCTTAATGATCTTCTCATTATTTTGTTCATAAAACATACGAGTATGTCTACCTTATTAAAATAAAGCTAAGAATTACTATGAAATTATTGCCTTACTTTTTAAGAGAACATGTAATCATAAAAAAAAAGGAAGAAATTATGGACGACCACACTGGTTTATCCTGACACACTTCTCTCGATTCCTCAACACACATAAATCGTGTCATGCATGCAAGTCTATTTGCCTGACACCTCACGTGGCCGAACATAATCTTTTTATATCATTTTCTTCACTCTTTCTTTTTATTTGTCCGAATATTTATACTCATAAAATATTTTTCATTATTTTGCTCATACTAATTCATTTAACTTTAATAAAACATATTTGTTTATTTATTTTAGGGTACCAAACAGCGAATAAGTATATATATAAAAATACACAAATAATACAAAATACACTGCCTACCCCTGCGGAGAAACGGCGTGATGGTTTGTTTGTTTTACACAAAGAAGTACTCAAATAAGGAAAATTACATGTTACCACAAATATAAATGAATGAACAGAGTTAACATTATAGACTGACAGGAAGGGCTGATCGATTTTGTCGGGTGCAGCCCTCATACTAAATATGTTTAAATATATTTTTTTTATCATTATTATTATTATCTAGTTGATAAAACGGAGCATCTTCTACAGCGCCCTTGAGATGAGCAATTCATAAAAATGGCGCTTTATAAATTATCCAATTTATTTTTATTATTATCACGAAACGAGATTTAACTAAACTAAAATTAAGATAAAACTAACTAAGGTAATAGTATAAAAATTAACAAAAAGATAATAATAGTAATACAAGTAAAGGAATATAACATTATAGTACTATACACACCAAAAAGTTGCTGCAACTATTGTAGGTGAAAAACATCGACTGCATCAAAAGATATAAGAGATAGGGTGAGGAACACGGCTATCCGCGAGATCTGCAAGGTAGAGGATGTCGTGAGATGGAGCAGATAACGCAGAAGATACTGGAATGCGCACGTGCAGAGGATGGATCCCACCAGAATCCCACACGCTGTGGCGCATCAGATTCCTGCCGGCTACCGTTCCCCCGGAAGAGCGCCGAAGAGATGGAGAGGCCAGCCTGATTTCAGGAACAGACCAAAGGTCTACGAGGTATGTTCAAAAAGTATCGCGAATTTTGAATTTCCGCCGGTTACGTATATTCGATTTTTGATTTTTTTGTGGCGTTTTGTTGGTACTCATGTCTCTCACTTATGCCGATAAGTTCGGACAGTTTGAATGTTCAGTTAATTTTTGAGAGCCACTTTGCTTGCACGTGTTTTGGCTCGTCTTCGATTTTTGCCCACTCCAAAAAAATGGATCAAAGAATCTGTATCAAATTTTGAGTGAAAAACAAAATTAAGTCCCCGGACGCATTCCGAATGTTGACTGTGGCATATGGTGAAGCTATCTTGGACCAAAGCAACGTTTATCGGTGGTACAAAATGTTCTCAGAGGACCGAGAAGATGTGAACGAAAAAGAGCCTGCCGGACGCCCGAGCACGTCAACAACAGACGAAAACATTGATGAAGTGAATAACATAGTATTGGCCAATCGTCGAATCACCGCTAGAGAAGTTGCTGAGGACTTAAACATATCGCTTGGCTCGTGCCATTCGATTTTTACCAATGATTTGGGCATGAGATCGGTCGCCGCGAAATTCGTACCAAAATTGCTCAATTTCGCATCTGCTTGTGCGCGAATTTTTGGCCAAAACAACACACCAATAATGCCGCAGCCACCGTATTCCCCAGATCTGACCCCCTGTGACTTTTTCTTGTTCCCGAAACTGAAAAGGCTCATGAAAGGACGACGCTAGGCTACGATTGAGGAGATAAAGACGGCATCGAAGGAGGAGCTGAACAAGATCACAAAAAATGATTTTTTGGGGTGCTTCGAGGATTGAAAAAAACGTTAGCACAAGTGTATAATATCTGGTTGGGATCACTTTGAAGGGAACAAAATAGAAATTCATGAATATATAAATAATTTTTGAAAAAACACAAAATTCGCGATACTTTTTGAACGGACCTCGTATAAGGAGAAGAAGAAGAAGATATAATATTTGATATTTTAGGAGTTTTCTTTATGATTCTGTCAAATTTGTTTATGTTTGTATATTTTTAAATTTGGTAAGTTTGTTGATCTCAACTAAACATTTAATCAGTAACACTCGTGTAAATATAGATATAAAATCATCGACTATTAATTTAATGCATTTTAGATACGGTTTTTCGACTTCAACGGATTATCCTCGAATCGCAAATCCCGCAGTAAATGTTATCTTTAACATTCAACTAATGTCAAAACAAAAAAAAAATAGTGACGAAAAAATCAATAATTCTTATCAGACGCTCAAGGTGTGATGACATTTCAAAACATTTTGCAATGTGCAATTATCTTTGTCCTTATCACTTCATAAAACTCGAAGATTTTTAAGCACACCGATATATTATTACTGTGGGCAGCCTCATACACGCTACATGTTAGAGAGGGTTCATAAAAGATTTCTGAGATATCTCTACTAGATTGGTAGCTATCCGTGGCTTTATTCCACTGCATTCCTCTTGGGCATGCTAGGGACCAATAGTTTGCAGATGAGAAGAGATGGGTGCACACTTACCCATTTCTTCAGACTTATCAGTGGATTCTTTGAGAATTCCGCCATCTTGGATGATATCCATATTTATGTTCCAGATGTTTATCTTCGACAGCGTAAGCACAGACTGTTTTATCTCCCAGCATGCAGAACCAACCTGCCTCTGGTGATGCCGGTGAAGAGAGCAATCAAACTGCTGAACATGATCGCTTCGGAGATCGACGTCTTTCATATTCGTGAAAGTACGTTCAGAAGACAAATACTCTTGACTTTGGAGAGTATCTTGTATTCCTAATGTCGAACCATCTCTCATGTGTTCCTGGTATTATATATATTTTTTGTTTTACCTGTTTTCAATACATGCCTTAAACGATAATTGTTGTTTGTAATATCTTTTGAAAAAATAAACTGATTTGATTTGATACATAAACGAGGGACAGAAGTGAAATGGAGCAAGAAGTTACAAACAAGAGAATACGAAGATATAGAGACTGAAGATTGAATTATTTTCAAAAAAATCTTTTATACTATTTTCGATTCCAATGAAAAAGATATTAAATTATTAATAGCCCAGAAAAACGCTGTCGGATTAAGCCATAGGTTCGAAACCTTTTTTTGACTTTTAGAAACATATTTTTATTCACGACCCCCTTTCAGAAAAAATACACCGATCCAATATTCTCATTATCAATAAAATAAACCCATAGTTAAACATGTTAAGGTCACAATGATATATTAGTGCTGACCGTGGCAGCCTCATACGCGCATATACGAGGGACAGAAATGAAATGGAGCAAGGAGTTACAAATATCTAGCAATAGAAGACGAAGATATAGAGACTGAAGATTGAATTATTTTCAAAGAAAAATTTAATCATGTTTTTGATTTCATCGAAAACGAACAAAACTGATTTGTAAGGCTCCTCTAAGGTAGAGTATATCATATTATACATTATGCATTGAAAAAGCGGTCCATTCTCTCTACCTACCGCTTCGGCAAAACGGATAGTTAGTTAGTTAGTTAAAACAATGATAAATTCTAAACATTACGTCACTGGTGTATTACTCGAAATGTGATTTATTGAAATATGTTATTTAAATTATATTTATTATAAGTGATATGGTAACCTTGATACAATAACATTTTTTCTTCGATATATGGTGCCATATATGTTACTTTTTCGAGATTTCGAAGAATTATATGCGTAAGCTACCACATTAAAAACCTTGCATCCCAAGAACCTAGCGAAGCAAAGATTGTTTTGAGAATTTACCGCACGGGCGGCAGTTGGTTCTCACCGCCCCCTAATTTTGTCTTGAACCAAATACGCCCCCTTAAAATATTTCAACATCATCCGACCCCCATTTGGGCCCACTAGATTAAGCAGTATGCAGAATAAGCGACCGCGTAGGGTTCCGGAATACATAATGATGTGCCAAAATAACCAAAGACACACATCAACAATTTTTTCGATTTTTTTATTATTGTATAATGTTTAATTTTATTCTTGATTTAAAAGAAATTCTTAATTTTTTTTTCTAACTTGAATTTGAATAATCACTAGGGGTCACCACATAGCTTGATCCGCTACTGCAGAAGCAGTTTCACCGAATACTCATTAGCAAGTCAGTCGATGTCTATCAATTTGGTGAAACTGGCTTCGTATAAGAACCTATTATTAATTTATAATGATATTTCTCGAACACCAAGAAAGTATAACATTGAAAGTATTGTTTTGAGTAAAAAATGTTTCTTTTAAATTAAAATCATTTTGATTTTAAAAGTTTAACTACAACATGCGTTATTTGTAATAGTAAACACGATTGTTTAGTGGTTTTACTTGGATTTTATTTTTATAAATTATACGAATAGTGACAAATTTGTTAATATATAATAATATAAAATATTAAGAAAAACCTCAAAATTGTTTCATTTAACAACTCAAAAATTTGCATTATATACATTCTCCACCACCCTTAATATTTCTAAATTCAATATAAGGACGCACTGTTTGGCGATTAGGTTCAGTTTGAGAATGCCCCTGCAAGGTGAAACAAATTTGTCACAATTTATATATTATAATTTATATGAATTAAATCCAAATAAAACCACTCAACAATTGAGTTTACTCTTACAAATTAAGAATGGAGTTTTCCAAAATTAATACCTCAAATGCGTACATTTTTAAGTTACTGTGAATAAATAAATGGATGGAGATTTATGAAAAAAAAATGTCTTTCTTTCAAAACCAAACTTTGCATCCAAGTTGAACAAAAACATTATACGATTACGGGACAGAACTGAATCCAAATTTGAATTCGGCATGTTTATTTGTGTTCGATTCATCGTACTCTTAATACGGAATCGTAACAATATATTTAATTGTAAAGTATTTTTCACACAACTCAAACCTATTAAACTATGTTAACTCGTACCTACTCTGCAAAATCAATAAGTCTTAGAAGCACTTTACAATGACCATGTGAACAGTGCCTGAGTATACTATATTTAATTAAATTATGTCAAGTGCGATTATCGGTATTAGAGTATTGAGTGTAGACTGGAAGAAGTGTACTAAAATGTAAAAATTATTATGTGAAACCAAGTTAAGATGCAATAACATATAAAATGCCGGAAATATTATTTCTAACAATACGAGTTTTTTTTAATACAAACGCTGGTTGGAGTTGGTGAAATATATAATAGAAAAAATATATTGGGTGTTTTTTTAAGAGGTAAACAATACATACTCAAAATGAAAAGAAAAAAAAACACATTAAAATAATATTAATGTCTATGATATTGGCTTTATTAAATATATAAAATTTTATGCCGTAATTGTTTAAATTTGATTTCGGGCATATAACCGCCACGGCTAGCTCGAATGAAGCGCAATCTAGAAATCCAATTTTCAATAATTGTTGTCTTTGTGGATGCGTATTATCCACGAGTGTACGTAGTGCGAAATGATCCATGGTCTTCCGAATAACTTGCTCGGTTGGACGATTAGGTCGACCGTAAAGTGAACGTAGTGCACGATAGGTTTGGCGAACCGTACCATGATTTTCTAAATAAATTTGCACAATTTGCAAGCGCTGTTCTGACGTCAGTCTATTTATGGTAAAATGGCAATACGTGCAGACTACAAATAAACTAAGTTAATCGAGTTGGTTGGACGTCCCCCTGCCCACTGAACCGACGATCTGAAGAGGATTGCTGGACATGGATGGATGGGAGCGGCAATGGATAGGGGGCGGTGGCGGGCTTTGGGAGAGGCCTACATTCAGCAATGGATGACAGACGGCTGATGATGATGATGATAATCGGGTGGTGGTCTAGGGGATAGAACGCTTGGCTCCTGATCCAGGGGACATGGGTTCAAGCCTGGACACGACCAGATTCCTTCTCCATAATAGTGAGCTATTTTCTGCTCACATTGAAGATTGTAAAATAAATTCTAATATCATTGATTAAAATCTTCAATTAAAAAAAAAAAAACTGTCAACTGTCAAATTGACAGTCTGTAGAAACAATGTTACCAGTTTAAAAACCATACCTCTAAAAAAACACCCTATATTAATATTATACATGAAAGTAGAAAAATAAGAACACGCTATAATTCTACTTTAATTAATTACAAAATTAAATCAGAAGTACATATTTTTA